>CM067090.1:0-1200000 GCA_034008185.1 Gorsachius magnificus | reverse complement strand
CCCCGGGGTCGGGGCAGCTGCACAGGTCTGTAAGGGCGAGGGCTTTCACACATCCCTCTGCTGCACTTCAATGCTGGGCCACCACCAGGAGAAGGGGACGCTGAAAGATTAAACCTGTTTAAATCGATTTTTAATTGTCGGTGTTCTGGTTTTAAAGGGTACAGCTGAAAGTACAAGCTACCTTGAGCTCAGGTTTTTTCTACAATAATTTTTTTGGAAGAAGAAGAAGAATAAGGGAGAATATTGGGAGTTATTTTCTAGTCCACCTGGATGTGATCTTACCACTGGAGATAACAAAGAGCAGATACAAACACCTGTAGCTACAGTGCCAGGTCCTGGGGTTCGCTCTGCGGTCGTGCAGCTGTATTTCAGCTGGTTTGCTGTCCTGTGGATGAGCCCACCGGAGCTGGAATGGTAAAAGGCTGCAGCCACCAAAAGGACATTCACTGTGCTAAGCGCGGGCGCACCAGGGGACGTGGAAGCACATTTCCCCCTCGTTAGCGCGACGGCCAGTGCCGCGCATAAACCCGCACCCCCGCTGCGGCTGCTAGATCCCGTTTTCCCACACGGATCAGGTCTGTTCCTGCCCATCTCTGCTATCCAACCGCTGCAATCGCTTACTTAGAAATCAAGACTCACCAAAACGTTACTCATTTCATTCCCTCCTTCCTTTCTTTCCTTGTCTGCACCACCCAAACGATCTCAGAGTGTTACTGCTAAAACACAACATACTTTTTCAAAATACAAATAAATGGCAAACCCTGGTGAAATGGAAAAAAAAAAAAAGGAACGAGCAAGGAAAAGGACTGACGAGTGCCGTGTTCATCCAGACATGTCAGGGAATGCCCTGCTACGCTGGACCTGGACTGTTTTACCCCTTCAAGAGGGACAAGGAGATGCCCACACACCTTCAAAAGCCTGCTGATAAGCCTTGAGCTTAGCTCCTCAAACAGCCGACGAAAAGGCACGGGCACAGAAAGGAGGGAGAGCCCCGTGCCCTCCCCACTGCCGAGGGGGCACCACGGGCCATCAACCAGGAGGCCCCGTCAGGCTCCCATCACCAGCCGGCACCCGGTCGGCCCCCCCCCCCAAGTTTCCCCCCCACCAGCTCTTTGACTCAGCCTTGCCGGTATTTTTGTCCCTGGCCATCTTCTGTTTCTTCCTGCAATATTTATTCTCACTTCGGCTTGACGAGCATTGTGCTTGGGCAGAAATGGTTTGGTAATTGGGCTTATAAATGGAAAGAACTAAACTCACTCTTACTTTCATCTCTCTTAGCAACTTAATAACTGGAGATGACTGATGATCAGATCCACCTAGAGATTGCCAGCATCGTTTCTGTCATTATAATCAGCCAGAGAGCTTTATTAAATAACAGCCTTGTTTCTCCACCGCACTTCAGACGGGCTCCGCAGAGAGAAGGGCGGCTGATTGCCGCTCCCCGATGGTTACGGCGGATCATCCTCTCCCCGGGGCCCCACGCCGGCTGTGGCACCTCAAGCTTCCAGGAGCGGGGTGGGAAATGCACGGCACTAACCAGAGTGCCTCTCCCCCCAGGGAAGATTTACAGGACAGAGGCGGGGAACTGAGGAGAGAGGCATGAGCACGCTCACCCCAGGCATCGCACCGCTTGTCGTCGCACAAGCGTCCATGGTGTCGTGCACCCAAGCTGGGCATTTGACTTCTTTTGTGCAACATGAAACATGCACTAAACCAGCAGAGACTCCTATTTATTTCAGTGGGAGCAGGGATTCACCAGAACTAGTTCAAACCTGCTGTTTGCTTTTTTTTTTTTACCTTTTAATATTTAATGAAGGCTGGGAACGATTAAAGTCACTCAAAAGCTTCAGCAATGGATAACTGTAATGCCCAAAGACTGCTCCAAAGCGTTCAGAGCCCTCCCCCCGGACAGGTATCGACATCCCTCAGATCACGTTGATGTTTCAGCTGGGGCTTTCCCTTTCCAGGCTCACACGGTGGCTGCATCCGAAAGCGAACACCGCGGATGCGCTCTGCAGGGGGGGACCCCAACGGAGGAGGAAATTCTTTCCAGTGAGGGTGGTGAAATACTGGAACAGGTTGCCCAGAGAGGGGGTGGAGGCCCCATCCCTGGGAACATTCCAGGCCAGGTTGGACTTGAAAATATATATTGTGTGTGTGTGTGTATATATATATATATAGTGTATATGTATAATGTATATATATACATATCCCACTGGCTGCTAAAATCCCTTGAACGTGCTTTGAGCAATATTTTTCAGACGTGCCTCCGAAACAAAGGGTCAAATCCTTATTTCCTTTCCACTGGAATTAAAGGCTGGAAAATGTTTTAAAGGTGACCTTCAGTTCCTTTGGGTTCCTGCTGCATTTGATCGGGTTTGGTTGCTCCTAAATGCTGCTCAGTACTTCAGCAGTATTTAAAAAGCCCCATCCTGTAATTATCCCACATAATCCTCAGCCTTAGGCTAGGTCTGCAGCAAGACCGAGTTATTTTTTGAAGAGTGGCAGCGGGAGGAGAGCAGGGGGGAACAAGGACACCCCCCCCACCACCACCCCAAGGCACTCAGTAGCTCAAGTACAGTCGGCAACGGGGAAGAGGAACCAGCCACCACCTGAGACACCCCCCAACCGATGGAGATATAGCTGAGCCTCGTCAGGTATGGGCATGAATACAACAAGATTTTTTGGGAAAAAATACATGGTCCTAAAGACAGAACGCTCTGCAGTATTTCTTCGGATGTTGCCTCTTTTCAAACGCTGCTACAGGTTTCTTTTACAACTTTGGCTGAAATTCTGCCATTCTTGCCCAGACAGCACAATGAAACTTCTTACTTTACACCAAGCAAAACTGAATCTTTTTGCCTGCAGCACCTGCCCCTTTGGACAGGCGGGGAAAAGCAGCAGCACCCTTGGGCCGATCCACATAACCCCTTGCACAAGCCCTTCGAATCTGCACGAGCCTCTCGCCACTTTGCACGACAGCTCTCGTGTTGCCACAGACATTTAGACAGAGCCTCCACGGGCTGAAGTTCTTGCTCTGCTTTGCATAATTTCAGCTATGAATACCTTGTTCTGCTATTGGCCTAGAGTGGGAACACAAGAGCCACGGCCCTCCTCTTCCACATCCATCACCTGCCGGGGAGCAGCACCGCTGGACAAGTGGCAGAGCCCAAGCTTGGCGGCGTCATCTCTGCCCGCTGGTGACTCAAAGGGATGAGCTGGTCAGGCTGCCCCCTGGGGCCCCGGGAATCTCATCATACCTCTTTCAAGAGTTCAAGCCATTAATGGGTGCTTGAAGAGGGAACGAGAGCCAACAATCCTGATTCTTAAAGGGAAAAAAAAAAGGAAAGCCAAAGATGCCTATCGTGCACGGGACGGAAGGAATTTAAAAATTCTCCCTTCTTAAACAGCTACGTATCTTCAAGTGGAATAAATTTTAAGTGTACCATAAAACTATATTCTTCATTGCATGTGCCACTTAACTGGTGTTCTTTTTCTGCTGGCATCAAGACAAGCCTTAGGCCCTTTTTTATTAATATCCATGAGCAAAACTTAATAGCTGATTCCGTACTAGAGATGCACATTTCATATTTAATAGCAAGCGTTACTTACAAGTGGCCCGGAAGAAATGTAGTGAACACATTGGTTGCTTAGCCTGCTCCGAAAGCCTGGATCAATACAACATCATTTACTTATTGCAACTTATCAGCCAAGCCATTTTTTGTCACCTCGGTACCGCTGTGCAGCAGCTAGAGAAGCAGCAGAAAAAGGGGGCTGGAAATGAATTATGTTAATCCTCATTTAATGAATGTAAATCCCTTAAGTCCACTCTGCAACAGAGGCCAGATGGTACTAAGTACATATACGCATACACACATGCACATATATATTGTACAAAACCAGTATATATACGGTTTTCCTGTAGGAGGAAGCCCCAACGAGCAGGTGAGGTGCTCGGGCTGAGCTGTCGGACCCGGACCTTCCCTCCCCTCCCCGGAGGCGCCAACACCTCCCCGTAAGCGCCCCCCAGCCGCTCCTCCAAGGCAGAGCTTGTTTGCACACAGGTCCCTGCAAACAGGCAATAAAATGGGATGCCTTTGTCAGCTCTAGCACTAAATAAATCTTTAAAAGCAATAAACAGCAGACAGACCCCACTGCATTCACCAGAAGCTGCCCGAAATGGTTGGAGGAGACCGAAGGTTACAGCCTGAGGCTGCAGAAGAGGAAGCATTGGCTGGCCTTTGTGGACACCACCCTCGCCCCCCTCTTTGCCCAGAAGCCACCTCTATTTCGGGACACACGAACTGTGCAAGGCGCTGTTATGCTTTATTCATACGCGTCAGGATCACACAAATGTCCTCTGGCAGTTCCAGCCATGCGCTCATTACGGGAACATGACATTGGAGACTCTCATTTGCTCCATATATCCAATTCTTTTTCCTCCTAGGTTCTAGAATCAAAAGTATAGGTAAGGGAAAAGACCCACTCGAGGTTAAAGGAATTGAGGGGGTTTTGTGCCTGCCATGAGCGCTGTCAAAGCTCACCAGCCCCCCGCGAACACGGATTATTGCCGGGCTCAAGCTCAGCTGCCCTCATACACGATCTTAGCTCCACAACTAATTTTTTTCTTTACTTCTGAACACGGAAGGAATTTTAACGTGTGTAGGCTGCGGTGTCCCCAGTGACAAATGAGTTGCTGTGCTGTGGTACATTGACAAACATCAGTTATACCAACTCCTTCTTTTGGGCAACGCACACCGAGCTCTAAAGTTAGCAACCGAAAATGCCTGCCCTGTCTTTGCTTTCCTCTGCCCCCTGCTCCCAGTTTCCGGAGGCTCCTTTCACCATCTCCCTTCCGAGGTTTCCATTTGCCTCGTTTGGGGAGCACGGAAGGTCAGGGATGCCACGCCGCTGAGCGGGGGGCGCGGGCGGGACGCGCGCTCTTGCGCAGGAGCAGCGGCTTCAGCAGCGCTGACCACTGCCGAATGCGCACTTGTCACCCAACGAAGGCGCAGAGAGGGTTCCTAACGTTTCAGTTGTTGTACAACAGCTCTGTTCCTCAGGAGAGCTGAAAATATTCCGTTAGCAGCCAGTTTCATCCCAGAGATGACACGTGGCCCGCTGAACATAATTTAGTTAAACCAGCAAAGCAATATAAAGGGGGTTTGTCATACAAATGTTTTGGTTTTAATTATAACACCTCATAAATATTTTCCAGCATTAAGTTATCTCTGGAAACAATCTTTCATTGTTTTGTTTTGCTTGTTTGAGGCACTCGACTTCACTAACAGCGTTATACAGATGGCAAAGTCCAGGCTGACACGCGCTCTTCCAGAAATTACACGAAGAAACCCAGCCCAGTAACGAGCAGCTGAGTCACACGGGTGACGACTTCGTCCCTTACAGTGTTCTCGTCACCTACAGATCCATGCCTTACAGCCAGCTGGCTGGCAACGAGACGTGCAGAAGGGAAAGCCCTGGGAATGAGTAATTCCTGATAAAAAGGGGTACTTCCAGCAAGAAACACCAGTCATGCAATGCTTGGCACCCGCAGCCAAGTCCTCCAGCCGTTGGCTGCCCTTCGCTCTCGGAACGGCTACAAAAGCCTGTACAGCCGGGAAATTCGGATCCGAAGGAGCGGCGAGGGCGGGCAGGCAGGGACGACCCTTCAGCACTCAAAGGCACTCGCTGGGACCAGAGAGGGTCTGCCTGCCCACTGAAAGTCACTCGTCATCTCGCCATAAGATCCCAGTGCTATACACCATGAAGCAGCACTTCTGGCATCCCACAGTCCTAACAAACCCCTCGAGACCCCCCTCAGCCACCATTCGGCTTCCCCTAGGGGCGGGCACAGGGAAGGCGCGGAGGCTGAAGACGTCCATCATGCGACGACAAGAGTCCTTCCCCCCGACTTCGCCGAGCAAGGGGTGTAAGCTCTGCCAAGCCTCCCTAACTTCTGCCTGACAGTCCGAAGCGATCAAATTAATCCCCTTGGTGCTAATTCCCCGAAACGAGCCCCAGCCAGACATTCTGTGGCACTCCATCTCCTGCCTCAGACGCAGACGCGAGCACGGGGGTTGAACCGTGCCCCGGTACCCTCTTACCTCTGGAGATGGAGATGTTTGCATGGAGAAAGCCCCAGTTTTCCTACAAGCAGCAATAAATATGGTTTTGCATTCCATTTCCTGAGGGAATAACACATCAGCTCGCGTGGGCTGAGCCATTTTTAAATGTTTGTTCTTGGAAGAAAGCCCCCAAAGAATAGACTCCAGTAAGGTTTCACACCCTACCTATTACAAACCTATGCCTCATTATTTGCAGCAGCATGGATACAACACGCCAATGTTTTCCCCACTGCTGTTCAGTGATTTTTTTTTTCCCTACCTTTTTTAAAATGAATAAACAAAGCAGGGTCTCAAGACCGCCTCTGCCACAGAGGCTTCTCAAAGCACAAACAACAGCTCCCCAACTATTTTCTGTGACCTTTGTTAGCACTGAAAATAAATCACAGAATGGTTTGGGTGGGAAGGGACCCCCAGAGGTCACCCAGCCCAACCCCCCTGCAGGAGCAGGGACACCTTGAACCACATCAGGTTGCTCACAGCCCCGGCCAACCTGGCCTGGAATGTTCCCAGGGATGGGGCCTCCACCCCCTCTCTGGGCAACCCCTGCCAGGGTTTCACCACCCTCACTGGAAAGAATTTCTTCCTTAGATCCAGTCGAAACCTCCCCTCCTTTAGTTTAAAACCATCACTCCTTGTCCTGTCACAGCTAGCCCTACTAAAATCAGGTCCCCCCTACTGAAAAAAAACCGTAAAACTCTTCTCCCTTCTCTCGTCCACCCCTGTCTGATGTTCATTGCAGTGATGCCCACATTTAAATGGATTTTTTTTTCCCCTCCCTCCACTCAGCTTCATCTTCTAGCAGATCTCCACTGCTCCGAAGAGAAGACAACTCTTACTCTAGCCATCTCAGCTATCTACCAGATACACATATCCTCAGCCACCAAACCATCATTTAGGTTAAATATTGTCCTCTGCCCCTAACGCCATGCAGGGCGGAGGACGCGTGCCGACAGTGACGCACAACACAGGGCAGCCACATGGTCACGTCACAGCACGGAACAGAGCTCACGTGTTCCCCACCCGCCACCGTGCAAGGGAGTACGATGCCCAAGTCCTCCTTCTTATCTCCCGACTGAGGCTAGAGGCTAAAATAAAACAGAAAAATAGCTTTTCTATAAGCTCACAGGAGCTGGAGACAGTCTAAATGATACTCAACAGTATTAAGGAAATAAATCTTCAGGAATCAAAGTCCCCAAACAAGCAGATACATTCACATCTCCAGTCTCACTTCTTCCCCCCCACTCTGAGTCGGAAAAAAACCCCAAACCTTTCATGAAAAGCTTTTAAAAATCCAATCTGGGATTTGCTATTCTGCATTTTATGCAATATAGACGGACTTTGGAAGTTTTACAGAACAAAATGATTACCCTAAATTATTGATCAAAGGAAGCAAGTCCATACAGTGGCCTTAAGATTACACTGGCTGCTACGAGAAAAGAGAGAAGAGTCCTCCTCGGAGATTGCGCTGACAACGTTCATGTGCCATGATGAAGGCTCATTTCTAATTACATGATCTGGTTATGCCTTAAATATGAAAGCAATTTTTTTCATTTTTATGCAGAGTTTTTGAAATACTGCCTTGGAAGTAAACAGAGGGACGTGAATTCAGTAACAGAGAAAGGAGATGTAAATACGCTCATCCAAACAAGCAACTGTAGAACATCACTCACACGTAGTGCCTTTCATCCAAGGACTTCAAAGCACTTTAGACCCACTCATCAATTAAACTTCTTTACATCTCTCACAGGGCAGGTGAAGCATGAAAGAAAAACAGTGGAATAAAAAAAGCCAAGATGCCAACCAGCTGGTTTGCACACCATTTCGGGAAAGGTGGCTTTGAAAACCAAACCCGGCCAGCAGCTTTCCAGAGGATCACCATCAAACAAAGAGTCTTCAGCAAGACAGAAATCTTTCCCCTTGACTGAGACACGGAGTCAGTGACACCCTCATGCAAGACGTGCCCAAAAAGAGCCAACTCTTTCACTAGCCCTGGGAAAACGCAGCTTGCTGCTCAGCCAGCAGTGGGCTTTGACTGATAAAACACACGGAACACGCCAGAGCCAAGAAGAGACCCATCACTCCGAAAGCCCCTGCTCACCTCCCCCCGTGGAGCAGGACCACAGCCCAGCCCAGGGCTGGTCATCGCTTACCTCTCCAGGAACTTCAACAGCTCTGATGGGAATTTTCCATCTTAACATGGACACCCCCCAAAAGCCCAACTGCAGCTGCCTCCCAAAACTAAAAGGAGGAAGATCCCTACCTTGGGTGATCAGCAGCAGCTGCTCACCATTCATCAGAATGAGATTAGCTGTGAATGAGTAGCATGTGTAATAGGGCCTTAATTAGAGATGTGCATTCTCTGTAAAATCCTTGTAATTAGTAACACGAGAGCTGCTAATTTCTCCAGTAGAAATGAATTCACCACGGAGTTTGGCAGCCCCTTATTTTAGAGGCAGGTAGCTGCCAAAAGCAGGAGTTTTGATCATTTTCATGGCATTTTATTTTTGCTACTCGTTGAAATACGGCATCGCCCACAAATCATGTGTCATGTGTAATGTGCAGGTGTGTAATGTGCAGTGCATCCGCAACTCCCCATCCTGACGGGAACGGCCGATGCTTCACTTGTGTTGACTGGTTTTCTCTTTATCATCATAACCCCGCCAGAGCTACGGATGCCGGCGTTGGCAGGAGGTGTCAGAACACCCCATATGCAGCAGAGTTGGAAGAAAACAGCGGTTCTGATGAAAAAAAATGCCCCATCTTCCACCTCTCCCATCGATACAGATAATAGCCTTCATCCAACCAGAAAACTAAACCAGCAATGTGTGATTTATATTGGTCAGAGAGTAGGAATAGTAGTTGGTACTGATGGCAACCAGTTAGTGATCTGCCCGGCTGACGCCCGTACCGCAGCCTTAGAGGACGGGAAGATGAACAAGTCAATTACAGAACGCCCTGCTCCTCATCTTCCCCGAGTAATTGAAGATTCAGTATCATTTTTACTGAGTTATTTTTAATTGGTCTCATTTGCTGAAGTAAATTAGGTGTAGCATTGTCCTCAGCATGATATATGCATCTGTGCAAATCGGAAGGGAAACGTGAAAAAAATCCAAAGCGCTGCCATGGCAAAACAGCCAAAATCAGATAAATGCAATTAATTTCTAAGCCTAGCCTTGAAAAATTATGATACTAATCTATTTATTTGACTGTTAGTGATGGTTTCCATCAAGGTCAGGAGAAATTACTCAATTAATAAATGTCTGCTTGCACCTGACAACAATAAAACTCTCCCCAGAGCGCAAGGAGCTAAAAGCCTGCGACCCCAGGCATGGGCAGTGAGGGGTGGGTGGGGGTTTGTTTGTTTGTTTGTTTGTTTGTTTTTTTGCAAGGTTGAACACCAAACACGTTACCTGCAGGGCCAGGTTTTGCAGCGTTTGAAAGCTGCCGGCTGTCTCAGATGCAGAGTGTGCTTTGGAAATGGGGAGCCCAGCTGCCCCCCGTTCTGCTGTGCGTTACCTCCAGCCTCCCCCCGCTGCCACTGAGGGGTGCTGAGAAGGACGGGGAGTCGGGAGCGGCAGACGGGTAAATCTGCCTCCAGACCAACTTGGGGATTTGTCTCTGCTGCCAGCGCCGCCTGCGGGCTCCTTCTAGCGCTAGGCCACCAGCGAGAAGACCCCACAGTGGCTTTTATCAGCTCTTTCTCCCTCGCCACCTTGCCTGTCGTCACAGAACACACATCCCGGGAGTCTGCCAAGAAAGCAGCACGGGCTCCGTCGGGTACGCCACGATACAGTGTGCAGCGATGAAAACTCCTGAAAAGGAGAAATGATGGGTGAGGATAAGGATGTGTCTTCATTGCACCCTTACCCTTGGTCGTACCTGGTTGCTGTCCTAACTGCCCAAATCGCTTGCAACCTGGACGCGGCACTGCTTTAAGCCGAGGCTAATGTGCAGGGGTGCAGCTCTAGCCTTACATTTGACTTTTGCTCCAGGGGTGAGCTCAGCCCCGCTCCCACGCTGCTGCAGCCAGCGCCCAGCACCGCGCCGGGCTGCCTCCCCCCACTGCCACTCGGGCTGCCTGTAGCAAATCTGGGGATATGGTGGCAGAGGCTTGGCCGGGGGGGGGGGGGGGGGGTAACATGCTCCAAACTGCAACTTGTATTGAGCAGAGAGACGTTAAATGAAACGCTGTGCGCTTCCTTCCTTAACAACGCTTGCATCAGAAATTCCACCACCAAATGCTCTTTGATTCCACCTGCAGAACCAACTGGCTCGACAGCAAGCGAGTCCGTGGGTGGAGGTGTTTCTGCACCGACTCCCTTTTTCCATGTCCTTGTCCCAGGCAACAGCTCACCCCGCATGGGCGCGTGCTTGGAGAGGGTGTCAGGTCCGCCCGGAGGCAGAGGACACAGCACCCAAACCCCGCGCCAGCACAGCGGCTGCCCTGGGCAGGGTGGTGCAGGCTCTGGCACCGGTTGGGCTTCACCAGGGGGAACAAACAGTGCCACCCAAGCCACAGCACCGTGCCACAGCACGAGCTTTGCGGGGGAAACAACCGGTGCCCGTGCCACGGCACCGTGCCACAGCAGAGCTTTGCTGGGGGAAACAACCGGTGCCACCTGTGCCACGGCACTTGCTCTGCGGGGGGGCAGGGATGAGCCGTAAAACCCATCTAGCACGAGCTGATTGTGATACCCACTTGATAACCGAGGGTAGAGCAGTGGCCTGTAACAACAGGAGAGCAGTCACGGTGCAAATAGATGTTTGTTCCATCTTTGGCAAGAGGAGGGGAAAGCTTGCTGTTTTCTTGCTGCTGCTTTTTGGCCCCCTTCCAATGCCCCGCTGCTGTTGGGTTTCTTGATGGGTGACTCTTCAATGCTGCTGTGAAGCAGGAGTGTGGAAGACACGGTAAGGGGTAACTGGAGGCAAGATACCCATTCCTACCTTCTCTCACCAGAACACTGTGCGGAAGAGAGAATCAGCCGGCCAAGTCCTTAACGGAGTTTAGAAGAGCCAGGGCAGCAGCATCACGATGACTCTAATTGCACATGACCACACTTTGCTTGCTGAAGTCCTATGTAATTAGCGGGTTTTAACTCCATTTACCGAGGTTGTTAAAGAGGAGAGAAAAAAGAAATGTATTTCCTTTGACTTTAAACAAGAGAAGAGCTGTGCAAAGCCTGCAAATATTTGATTCACAGGAGCTGGAAGCAAAGCAAACACGCTGCTGAGCCAGATGCCATGGCAGGCGAGGAGGCAGCGCCTTCTGAAGACAAGGCGTGAACCTGGGTGCAGCCGCATCTATCGCCTCTTCTTGTGAGTCTTCTCAGCTTGGCTGGAGCTGCAGCGAGCAGGAGGACTGGATGCAAGTTTTAAGGAAAATACTTGGCACCATTTTTATGCGGAGCCTGAAGACCGGCTATACTCAGATCCCACCGAAGAGATGCTCTTCTTCAGCTGAGATCTGGCCTACCCAGAAAGGGAAAACCAATACCTCTCCCGCCTCCCTACATTTCCACAGCAATCCAGCCGCTGGGAGGAGGTGGCCATGCAGCAGGGGTGCTCCTGGGAGCAGAGGTGCTGCCATGGGCTCCTGGTGGGTACAGCTGACCCCAGGAGGGGGGACCTGGCCCAAAACGTGTCCCCATGTGGAAATAAACCCTTTTCGTACTCAGTGGGGAAAGAACCCCAGTTTTCCCCAACCCCTAAGTGACAAGAAGCCCTCCTGAAGCTCAGGCCACGGAAGCTGCTGTTTATCTGCCAAGACTGCCCTTACCCTGTGCCAAGCAAACACTCGCTTTGATCGGAGACTTTGTCACCACCAAAGTGATGTATCTCAAATACGCTCAACAGCGCTCACTTAGGCGTCACGCTACGGCCCTGGCAGAGGTGGGGGGGCTTTTGCCAGGGTGGCCCTCGGGGAACACGAAAGGCCTCTGCCTGCTGGTGCCTCAACCCGAGGCAAACAAATGAAAAGGACAAAATGAAAAAACAGCTTGCAAATGTGAATTCCCTGCTTTTGCAGCCATGCCTTGACCCGGCGGCAGAAGGTACCGCTCAGCCCAGGCTGGGGCGGGCATGGCCAGCCCATCCTCAGTAGAGCCCACAGAAATCCAGGGGGAGTCGCACGTGCTCCTTCTCGTCCCCGACGCCACTGATTTTGCCACTGACTTTGTTTCTTTTACAGCGCTGGCTCAGGCTACGCAGCGCTTTCGTGTGACACACGGGCAGGTTTCTTGCTCAGGCGAGCTGTTGCACGGCGAGTAAAGGCTGGGAGAAAGTAGGTCATTAAAGCACAGCTACCGTATCTGCTTTTATCCCTGGAATTGCTTTCCCTCCGGGACTGGCCCAATTTACAGTCCTTTCTGCCGAAAGGTTCACCTGCCCTGCGGAGACGCGGAGCCTTCGCTTCAGGAGCTCAGTGGTGGCTGCAGAGCGGGATAATCTGTAGGGAGAAGGTGCTTTCCAAAACATCCTCGCCCTATATTAATGTAATTCAAGAAAAGAAATCCGAATGAAAGAGGGACTTCAGTGTCAGTCCAAAGCAAAACGAGGGCCACGTGGGGCAACCTTTTCTTGCGCAGAATTTCTCTTTTCTCCTGAAATAACCCATCCACTGCCACCCCCATGCTCAGGGCAGGAGGGGGTCGGGTGCCTCCCAAAGCGCTTCGGAGGGATCTCAGCAAAATGCCCTTTTTTCTGCCTTGGGGAAATGTGCCTGTTTGGAAGGCATTACCGGGAAGGGAAACCACAGCAAGCGGAGCATTCTGATAATAGCGCTCTTCCAGACCACAATAAATAAGCACTTTCAGAGGGCTGGTCAAAATGCAAACTGCCCTTCCACATTCTTGCTGGGAACTGCATCTCCCCCTACTGCTGTTTTCTCCTCAAAAACCTCTCTCGTTAATTCATTACACTCTGACGGCACTAATTTAATTCCTTAGAGAACAGAAGTATTGGGTAAGCAACTTTCAATTCTTCTTTTTCCTTTGGGAAGAGAAGAGGCAGCTTCATGGAGCTCATGAATCTGTTCACGAGGCAGCGCTTTCCTGGCTGAAAGTTAATAAAGGAGGGGTGGGCGCTCGAGCATCCCCCTGCCCGCGGCAGCAGCACGTTCCCACGCGTCCCATCGAGGGGAAGGGCTTTATCTCTGAATCGTGAAACATTAGCGAGCCCACGAAGCACCTGATTTATAGGGCAACAGCCACGGCTCCCACTTCAGGGACCATCATGAAACGCGTCAGGTACGGCGGGTTTTAATTATCCCCCCAACACGCTTCCACTAAATCTGAATTATTTACAGCTGGGTGTGCCTGTTTCTAGGCAGCTGACAAGCAAGCACGGCCCTTGGGGCTCTCCCCTATCCAACCTCTCCTGGGGCTTCCGCTCAGTTTTCCCTAGATTAATTAAAGTCTGAATTCAAGTTTTTTGTCAGCCTCTTGACTGAGGTTTATGGAGGTCCTTAGGGTTAATTTATAAACCCCTAAAGAATAAGTAAATATTTAAATTTCCCCCACTGGTGTAATTGAATGCTATAACTCATGCTGTAGACCGAGCCAGGCAAATTCTTCCATTGCGGCGATTATTTATTAAATAAATTAAAATAGAAAATAATTCCTGACACTTTGCCAGAGTGTACGTTTGCACTAAGGTGCTGCTCCCTCCGTTCAGGAACCCCAGATTACAACTGCTCAGCAAGGCACCAGGTGAGTATAGACTTTTTTTTTTTTTTTTTTAGCTAAATACCGGGCAATCTCTCCCCGTTAACTGGCATCACCACGGGATTAGCGCCCGGCGCACCCCCCCCCCCCCCGGACCAACCCCTTGACCTGCTACCACCGATCCATGGCAGCCCCTCGGCCCCCCCTCGCCACCTCCGGAGCCTCGACCCGGAGCAGCCCGAGCGGAATCCCACCCCGCAGCGGTGACAGCAGGGGACAAAGCGAATTGCCGCAGCCGGGATGTGTCTTAGCGATTAGCTACCAGGGACAAGAGCAGCTGGTGAGAACCCGGGGTCGCGGTACATCCGGGAGAACTTATCGGTGGTGTTTATTCATTTTTGCATTCTAGGCATCGAAAATCATCGTAAATCACACCTCCTTCACATGGCAGTGATTGCACTTAAATATTAGCGCTGCTCACCGTTTCTTGTGTTTCTGTCTCTCGAACCACAGTTTCAGATTGCTGGTACTGCAGGCAAAAGACAGAGATGTATTGAAAATTAAGGTGCCTAAATAATTAACCTCACTCCTGAGTCTTAGAGGCAATTTAATAAAGTGTTTTCGGGGGCCTGGCTGACAGTGAATAATCTCCGTTGTCGCTGCGTCTACACAGGCTGCAGAAACAATTTTATGGTGGCATTATACCGCAGCACTTAACTGTTTGTGCTCTCGGGAGCGGGGATGCCGGCCCAAAACCCGGTCATAAGAAATCCTTGCGCCCGCGGGACAGGGGAGGAATAAACCTGAGCGATGAGCGTGGGCTTCCTCCTCCCCCCGAGAAGGAGCCCCGCATCCCGCCCCCGCGCGTTATTAAAGCCATATAACATATAACTCCTTGCCCTAAACACTCCCCTTGGTTCTCTGACCCGGAGCGATGCGGTTTTGCCCCATCCCTCCTGGCTCCGCTCCTCGATGGCCCCGTGGCCCCCGGGGGGGGTCGGGCAGCAGGTCCCCCTGCAGCACCCCGGTTGTGCCAGCACGGCTCCACCAGCCAGATGAGCCCGGGCGCTCGGCCATGGCTCCTTAGAGCCCGCTCAGAAGCCTGGCTCTGGAGGAACGGCCCTGCCAGCACCGGGGGAGGCGTTCTGCAGAAGTCTTCATTGTCCTGCGGATTTTCGCGTGCATTTGATTAATTATGGATGGACTTTTGATTGCAAGTGCGGTGCGGAAGGGAGTATACAAGCCGGGCGAAACAATTTGGCATAAATAAGATCCATCCACAATTCCTGGGTTATTTTTTTTGCCTGCAAATTACAGTGATGGAGAGACAGGAATTTCCTTTTTGTGTTTATTTGGGGAATTATTTTTCATCCTGATAGCCTCTGCAGTGTGGGCTGGGTTAGAAACAGAGTTAATAGGGGCAGCTGAGAGAGACAAAAGCTGGGAAAACTGAGGGTGCCGCTGCGGGGCCGGATGGGGATTCAGCCCCGCTCGCCGCAGCGGCTGCTTCCCCTCCAGCACCCAACAGGCACCTTGAGCCCACCCAGCAGCCTTGGCTCCCCCCGCAGCAGCACCGAAACGCCCCGCGTCCCCCCCAGCCAGCCCTGCCGGACAGAGAGGGCCCTGCCGAGGGTCCCAAGGGAGCCCCCCGGGAGCCCCCTGTCCCCTGACGTCCCGGGGAGGTGTAACTGTTAATGACGTGAAGCTGGTAATGGTGAGAACTGGCAGAAAATCTTTCCGTGGCAGAGTCATAAGTGCTGCGGGTGCGCGAGGTGACAGCGGTGACTGCGGAAGGACCAATACATGCCGTAGGGGCGTTTGTACCGGGATGGCGGTGAGCAGCAATCACCGCAAACCCAAGCTCTTACAGCTTGGGTAATAACAAACGGGGCCAGTCCTGATCCGGGAAATACATCACCTTCTCCCCAGGGAATGTGCTCCAGCCCAGCTCCCGGCCCTTTCTCCGCAAGCCAGTCTGCCCATGCTGTGTGGGACGGGTGACGCTGCCTGACCCCGGCCACCTCGTGACCATCGCCCGAGCATCCCTCAACCCCTTACGGCAGAGCTCAGCTCTGAGCGGCGCCTGGTGCCTCTCCCTTTCCTCCTGCCAATCACTCCATTTTGCTTCGTCCTTATCTCCCAGCTCTCCTCAGCACAAGAAGGACCCGTGTTGGGACTGTTGGAACGGGGCCACAAAAATGCTGCGAGGGCTGGAGCCCCTCTGCTCTGAGGCCAGGCTGGGAGAGTTGGGGGTGCTCAGCCTGGAGCAGAGGAGGCTGCGGGCAGGGCCGGGCTTCGGGGGCCGGGGGGTTTTTGGGGGGGGGTGGCTTTAAACTGAAGCAGGGGAGATTTAGACTGGATCTAAGGAAGAAATTCTTTCCAGTGAGGGTGGTGAAACCCTGGCAGGGGTTGCCCAGAGAGGGGGTGGAGGCCCCGTCCCTGGGAACATCCCAGGCCAGGTTGGACGGGGCTGTGAGCAACCTGATGTGGTTCAAGGTGTCCCTGCTCCTGCAGGGGGGTTGGGCTGGGTGACCTCTGGGGGTCCCTTCCCACCCAAAACATTCTATGATTCTATGATTCTCCTGCCCATCACCCTCCCTTGGGTGCACTCTTACTCTAAAGAGCTTCCAGCTGCAGACGCCTGCCTCCCTTCAGCCCCTTGGCCGCTGTGAAAGCCCAGAGAAGGGGCAAAGACCCGCAGTGCTTTCACCCAGTGGTTGGCTTGCCTCTGAGGGACTGATCCTGGCCCAGCCCCGAGAGCGCATGGTGGCTGGGACTCGGGAAGATGGGTCCTGATCACTCGTACGACAAGACAGGGGCGCCGCGTCCCTGCTGGGGACTGCGGTGGCGGGGAAGGGCCGGAGCCCCGCTCACGTGCGCCCGTGGAGCCACGAGTGATTTATTTAAATGCCAAAGTAGGAAATTACTTGGTCACAGAATTACAGCACTAAACGAGAGCAGGGCCGACAGGCTTGATCTGGCACCGAGCAGGCTGGTACCAAGTTAATCAGCATATTGAAACTCTTGGGGAGAGCTTATTCCCAAATCAGTGCTTTGTATGCTGTGGCTGCAGGAGTTTTCATCCCTTCCCAGGAATCCTGATGCCCAACTGTGGCCTGAGACAGCTGAGAACTTCTTTATATCTAAATCAGGACAATTATTTAATTTAGACATTCAGTGGACGCTGGGAGTGCAGGGAAGAGGAGTATGGGAGGGGAAAGAAGGATAAATCACCGAGTGCGAGTTAACCATGTAAGCCCTTTCTCAGTAGCTCATTTAGGAGAGACGAATGCTCCTGTTCCGCTTTGCTTAGGGCAAATCTGTTCTTTCTCCTTGGCGCAGGTCCCTGCAGGAGCGCGCGGGGCGCAGGTAGCATCTGCGGGCTGTGGCCCCTGGCCAAGGCGGCACTCACTGCCTCGGCATTTTGGCTCGCAAACACAGCGAGTTTGGCATTCCCGCTTAGCGCGTGCCACGCGGCGTGCCTTGAAGCCATCGCTGGTCAGCACTTGAATCCCAGCATGTGCCTCGTGACTTACCGGGTAAGAGATCCTGCTTTGTTTCACCAGGCTGGTGGAGCAAACCCAGCTGGTGGAGCAAATCCAGTTGGTGGAGCAAACCCAACTGGTGGAGCAAACCCAGCTGGTGGAGCAAACCAGTTGGTGGAGCAAACCACTGGTGGAGCAAACCCAGCTGGTGGAGCAAACCCAGTTGGTGGAGCAAATCCAGTTGGTGGAGCAAACCCAACTGGTGGAGCAAACCCAGCTGGTGGAGCAAATCCAGTTGGTGGAGCAAACCCAGCTGGTGGAGCAAACCCAGTTGGTGGAGCAAACCCAGCTGGTGGAGCAAACCCAGCTGGTGGCCAGGCGGCGGATCCTGCCCCAGGCAAGGGCTCTGATGTGCCCCTTGGCCCCCGGCAGGCCCTTCCCGCAAGCCCCGAAACGAAAGGCAGTGCAGATGCGGGAAGGAGAGCAAGGTGGGAGCAAATATCGACACCGTGGCTTGATGGCAGACGCGACAGCAGCCTCCGAGGGCTGCAGCAAGCTGGCTGCGACGTTCCCGATGCCTGCCAGCTTGTCCCTATAGGGACCCTGGAGGGAAAACATGACTTGGCTTCCCCCTGAGGCTCACGCCCGGATCAGTTTGTTTTGCTGCTCCCGACACCCTTAGCACCCAGCTGCCTGCTTTCCCTGCCGGCCTCCCGAGGCTCCTCCAGAGCTGGGGCAGGCGGGAGAGGTGCCGGGAGAACGCCAGCGTGCCTTTGGCCCAGGGGATGCCCCACCACCAGGCGTCTGTTGGGAGTCCCGAATTCCAGAGAAAGCCTGGAGCAAAACCAACCGCTTGGCACCATCCAGAGGGAATGAGAGCGGGGCTGTGCTACCCACGGCTCCCGCGGGAAGCGCAGAACCCACGGGGTTCCTCCATGTCGCCTGCACACCCCCAGCCGCCCGCACCCGGGGACCAGACCGACAGGCGCGTCACCAGCTCCGCTGCCACGGGGCGCGGGACATCACCGGTGTCAGCATCACCTGGCGTGGCGTGGTTGAGCCCTTGTCCCCGCTTTAATGGCTGCTCTGCCTTGTGGTGTCCCCCAAGGGTGACGGCAGGGCCGGCAGCTCCCGTGGAGCAGAGCAGAGCCGAGCCCGGCTGCCACCCTGCAGCTCAGCACAGCCACTCTTTCCAGACTCATTTGTAGTGATTCTCCCGGGGATTTTCAGTGCAAGAATCGTGCTGTGTTGTACGTAACGTGAAAGAAATACATGCAGTAGGAATGAAATCAGAGCTCAGGAATTAAAACATAGTCTCAAGGCGTGGAGTAGCTCCTCTCTGTGACCGTACCCAAGACAGCACTTTCAAGATTGCTGCTGGGCACGTCTGCTGTTGGGCCCCTTCCCTCCCTCCCCCCGACATTCTTTCCAGTGAGGGTGGTGAAACCCTGGCAGGGGTTGCCCAGAGAGGGGGTGGAGGCCCCATCCCTGGGACCATTCCAGGCCAGGTTGGAGGGGGCTGTGAGCAACCTGATGTGGTTCAAGGTGTCCCTGCTCCTGCAGGGGGGTTGGGCTGGGTGACCTCTAGGGGTCCCTTCCCACCCAAAACATTCTATGATTCTATGATTCTATGATTCTATGATATAGCAAACTTTCCAGGAGACTTGGACTGCTGCAGACATAGATGAAAAAAAGGTCTGAGCCGCTCTAAGCAGGTCCAAAAGAGGAAGTACTTTGGGTTGTCCCCATCACTGTGCAAACGCGCTCCGGAGCCGCAGGTCTGCGCCCACGTGCCCGTGAGCAGCCCGGCCAGAGCCCTGCAAGAGGGGCTGGCTCCTGGGGTGGGGAAAGGCTGTCCCGAGGGAGACAGGGCTGAACAGATCCGAACCCCTCGGGAGCATGACATTCCTGACCTGTCTTCCTCCAGTTTAGTTACCCACCTGCTTGGACTTGTTTTGGGCAGCGATGCAATTCAGCTCCATGTACTTAGCAGGGAGCAGAGCGAGGTGACCTGCTTTCTCATTTTACCAGCGACGACCAAAGCTTTCTCCACCATATAATGCGTTTCCATTACAGCATTAAGGATCTTTCTGACCCAAACACACGTGCCGAGAACAAAAATAACTGTAAGGAATACTTAGCCTGCCTCGATTCCACTCTCAGAAAGATATAATCTATTAGAAATGTTATCCCTCACCTTGCCTATTAATCCTAAAGTGATTAAATGCATTTCCCACCCCTCCAGGCCCCGGCGTGCCCATGGTTCAGTTACAGTCGCTCTGTGCTGTACGTCTGGCGCCGGTAATGGGCGATGCTCCGTTAGTGCAGCAGCTTTCACTGCTGCTTACTGGGCTGCAAAGGCAAGATTGCGTTCAGCACGTTTCTTGGCTCTCTACCTGAATTAAAGACACAAACAATATTTCACGACTTGGAGAAGGGTTACAAGGAAAGCACAATCCTAGGGGTGCTCACAAAGGCGAGAGAAGGATATGACCTGCAGAACTGAGCGAGGGTGTGGAGCCACCAGCGATTCGAGATGCGGCTCTGGCGCAAGGGAACGGCCGCAACCAAGAGAGGAGCAAAGTGAGGACGTTCCTGAGAGCTCCCTCCCTGTGTTGGGACTGGGTTCCCAAGGGCAGGATTCCCGGTGGGAGCTCTGCTCCCCGCAGGCACGCCTGCACCAGGGTCCAAGCCCCCTGCCCACCTCCTGGCCAGCCCCATCCCCATGGGGCTCCTGCCGCTGGCACAGAAGCGGTGTCCGGACGTCTGTCCCACTGTCCTGCAGCACCCGGCTGTGCACCAGCCTCAACGCACAGGCAAAGCCAAGCCCCAGACAAACTACAGACAGGAGAGCTCCTCTTTTCTTCCAACTTAGGAGATCCAGTGGATAGCCAGTTACAGGGGCGGGGCTTGAGTCCATCAAATTAATTTTAATTACAATTCAAAGAAAGAAAAGCCACTTTAACATTTCTAATCAACAGGCATCTAATGAGGCACATTAGTTCCCATACTCTGAACACAGTAGGAAGTTTTCTAAGATAATTTACTTCGTTAATATTCAGCTAGAAATGGATCATCCAATACTTTCCATGGTGGCATCGAGATAAAATATGTCGAAAGGAAAATTCTACATTTGACATGGGCATTAAGCTTCATGAGTTTCATTCTATCTTATGAAAAACCACTCCTGACTGAAATAAAGCATCCCAGCCCTGATCTGGCAGGATGGTTAGAGGGTCCGTCTCAATGCAAGCAGCACCCACGTGCTACTACCAGTGATGCCCAGCCAGTTCGATTGCTTTATTTTTAGGACGGCCGTGCTGCCTGTGCCACGGCAGGGCAGAGCATCGCCAGCCACGTCCCCGTCCCGAGCGCCGCCTTCGCCCAGCCCGGGCCCCCCCGCGCCCCAGGCGGGAGCAGCATATGGGGATGTACCTACTCCTGCAAGCGTGTGGGAGTGCGCCAGAAATGGACTGGAGCATCTCCCCTGCGAGGAAAGGCTGAGGGAGCTGGGCTTGTTCAGCCTGGAGAAGAGAAGGCTGAGAGGGGACCTCATCAACACCTACAAATATCTCAAGGGTGGGTGTCACAAGGACGGAGCCAGACTCTTCCCAGTGGTGCCCAGCGCCAGGACAAGGGGCCATGGGCACAAACTGAAGCAGAAGAGGTTCCAGTTGAACGGGAGGAAGAACTTCTTGACTTTGATGGTGCCCAAGCCCTGGCCCAGGCTGCCCAGGGGGGCTGTGGAGTCTCCTTCTCTGGAGATCTTCAACCCCCTGCCTGGACGCTGTCCTGTGCCCCCTGCTCTGGGTGAGCCTGCTTGGGCAGGGGGGTGGCACTGGGGGAGCTCCCGAGGGCCTTGCCAACCCCGGCCAGTCTGGGATTCTGGGATTCTGTGATCAAGAACAAGAGGAATCACCTTAGCAGGATTGCTGAATATCGTTGCTTTACACTATTCCTGACACGGGAAATGTCAACAACCCTCAGAACGCTGTCAGCCTTCTTAAAGAATCACAGCTGTCATGTAACAGCTCACTTTTCATATCTTCAAGCTGAGACTGGTTTGCATTGCTTGATTACAACGGAAGTTGAAAAAAGAAAACTAAAATGAAAAGGTTGAACAGAAGAGCCATGAAAGGACCAAGGTTTGTCTGGTTTCCGGAACAATAAACGATGCGCAGGAGAGCAGGCAGCGGGTGAGACCCACCGAGCTAAGCCCATGGCAGCTCTAGGAGTGCTTGAACCTAATTAACCGTAGGGTTCGAATAACAAAAATCCGAAGCCTCTCTTTGTGCCATAAACTGGGAGCAGTGAGCTCCATGGCACTGACATCCTGGGGCACATCCCCACCAGCAGACTCCCCTTTTAGCAACCTTCTCCGCCTGCTCCTGCGCCCACACGTCCCCCAGCCATGCCCCGGGGTTTGCTGCAGCCGCCAGCTCCGCTGCCCTGGCAGGGGCCTCTGCTGCCCACAGCCTGGCTACCAGCCCGTGGCCACCAGCCGCAGGCAGAGAGTGTGCCCTTCCCTCCGCCAGGCAGCGACCTCGCCTCTTCCCCCTCCGGCGCCGGCCGAGCCCTGCCACCCGCAGCCCATCCTCTGTCTCCTCCTCCGCGCACGAGCAATTCCAGGCACTGAAACACGGACATCTGTCCCATCAATAATCAATGAGCTGCCAGCTCGGTGAGTGGCTCCGGAGCTCGCCCAGCCACACGGCCCCGGCACCCCAGGGACCTGCTTCGGATCTGTCGGCAGGAGCGCCATCCGCTGCCCTTTCCAGAGCTACGGACCACAGACGCCAGGATTTAAATGCCAGAGCTACGCGCCGGGCTGCGTCCTGGGCAAACAAGCAGGGTTTTCATCATCGGGGCACTTAGGCGTGCATATTTAGAAAACATGTGTAGGTTACTTAAAAGTCCAACCTGATACAAATAAATACAAGCCTGTGCTAGTTTTTTTTTCAGGACCTCTGTAAGCATCATTTTTCTTTCTTCTTCTTTCTCTACTGAATTTTAAAGGTTATCCTCATAAAAGATGTCATTCCAAATAGCATCACGCCACCAGTAATGAAAGGGAAAAGATGAAATCATGAATATTTGAAGAACTATTTTCTGAAGATGTCTGCGTGGTTGGGGAGAGGAGGCCGCAGCAGGCATCGACAGCCACTTGGACTCTTTTCCTCCGTCTTATCGGTAAGTCACGGCAAACGCACGCCACGGCCCCGGCTGCAGTGGGGAAAATCAACAGGACCTTCTCCTTCTGAAGGGATGCACCGACTCTGAGAGAAGCCTGGACAATCATTAACCAGATGATTAACGTTCCACGCTGCTTTTCCGAAATCACAGTAGGTCAAGTGGAAACTGTAGCATTTTTTTTTAAATAAAATGCAACTGAGCGAAATAAATTTTGCGCACCAAAGGGAGTGAGGGGCGACAGCAAAAATACGAGAAAACTGCAGAAGCAGCACTGTTGGCCATGACCTTCTCAATCAGCCCACTCCCCCCGGGAAAGGCACGAACAGGGCAGCGATGTGAACACAAACCCCTTGGCTCCAAGGTGGGGGAGCCCCGAGGCGGGTGGGAGCCCCGGGATGGGCCGGCCCCGATGTTGTCCCCCGGGCCAGGGCTCCTGGCTCCCCCCGCCTTGGTGCCGGCCCTGAGGATCGCTGCCAGCCCCGCGTGCCGCCCCGCTGCTCTCCTCTGGGATTTGGGCTGCCACCAAGGCTATTTATCTGCAGCGTGAAAAAATTCAGGGGTTTTTGGTCACCGTGGCTGATACATAAAGCACATATACATAGGCTTTAATGTTGAGTTCTCCTAGTTCCAGCCCTAATCTTAATTTGCCAAGACTGGTTGGTTGAAGTGCTGTAAGATTCAATTTTCAGCTCATAAGATGCTTGTTAGTGCCTGTCTCTATGTCACTCGAGGGATCAAAGTTTGATTTTTAACACTGCTTTTTTTTTTTTCTCCCAATCCTGAAACTGGATATGCTCATAAACATAAACCTCCTTAGAATCATAGAATCATTGGATCATTTAGGTTGGAAAAGCCCTTCGAGCTCCCCCAGCCCAGCCATTCCCCTACCCCTGCCATCCCACCCCCAAACCCTGGCCCTCAGCACCGCCTCTGCCCGGCTGTTCAATCCCCCCAGGGCTGGGGACTCGACCCCTTCCCTGGGCAGCACTGGACCACCCTTTCAGGGAAGGAATTAAACAGACACAAAATAAAGATCAAATCCCATTGCTTTCTGCCCCGTGCTGACTGTAGTCTTGATCCCAAAAGGCAGTTTGCCCAAAAGGGAGATCGCTGCAGAACTGGGTGTTAACGCACTCGTCCAAAAAATGGGGGTGCCTGCTGTGTGCGGCGTTAACAAACCGCGCTTCCCGGTCCCTGGGGGGGTCGGACGCTGGTGAGCAGCAGGGCAAGGCAAAGGGATGGGGCTGATTCAGAGGAACGGGACTGGGCTGTTGCAAACTCCGCTGCTTCATAAAATAACAGCAGTAACGCCATCGCTATTCCTGGCGACACGCGGCTCCGGGCCACGTAACAGCCCCGCCAGAGGGGCCGGCTCATTCCTGCCGCCCATCCTGGGTATTAATATTCCTGCTGCTCTTAGATCCCTTTCTGTAAAAGCATCAGATACTGGCTAAAATGTAATTGCTTTTTTTTTAATGTTGATGTCTGTATCAACGCTCTCGCGGTACAACCACGCGGAACAGGAGCCCGCAGCTCTGTACATTTATTTCTGCCGGAGAGGGGCTGCTCCCATTCCTATCCCAACAAACCTCCCGGCGCTCGGGCGTCAGACCGTGACCCATTTCATCAGACTTCACTGGAAATTGCCCGGCACTTCTTTCCCATCCTTCTTCAACCGTGACATTAAAAAAGGCTATACCCCTGAAAATGAAGTATCTGGGTAGATATTATTCCACCTCCGAGCAATTAAACCTCTGATAATAACACTGCCTACTCGCCACTAAACATTTCATTACTTCCACTCTTGAAAATACGATGGGAAATAGGGTTCGAGTTTCATATTGTTAATGGATTAAATTAAATTACATTCTCATCATTCAAAGGCACTTAGGTTAATTTAAGAATATATATTTTACCAAAACCTCACTTAACTGCCATGTAATTTCTTGCCATTTCCTTTTCCTTTATTGCTGATTAGCCAGATACTTGGGAATAAATAGAAAAGCTCGCTCCGCTGTGATTAGCCCCTGTCCCTTTGATTACTCACTCCTAGGCCGTGGCCGGGAATTTGGAAATCCTCAGTGCTCCGGTCTGGCATCGTCACTCCCATCAGAGACACGGAGAAGGCAGAGCAAACCGGAGGTTTTCTGGAGAAGAAAGGCATTGGCTCTATTTTAACGGATCTTTGGAAAATCACCGAGGTCCAACCTAAGTATCAATGAAACAAATGGATTTTGCATCACTGAGCTATGAGAAGGAAGTCCAGGAGGACCCCAGCTGGAGGAAATCCCTCACCAAATAACCAACAGAAGGGCGATACGTTCATGCCAAAGCCCGGCCCCAATCGCTTCGCCTCTTTGGGCGCCCACATCCTAAACCATTACCCAAAAGGCGCTGCAAAGGTGTATTTCCACTTTTCCAATGTGAAACTCCCACGCAGCTTTCTCTGGAAAGCACAGTTCTCGTTTTCTGCCCCCCAACGGGGCGTCGAGGTGCTGAGGGACTCTGGAAGCTTCCCAGGGTGGAGGAGTTTGCGTAACGGTTTGATATTCCGGCAGGCAAAAGGCACTTCCACAATTAAGTGACATTATTATTGTCCATAGTAGCAGTAATGTTTCAGTGCTATGAAATGAGCTGCTAAAACAAATTCCCTGCTTTAGGAAGTCCAAACAAATGTTGCCTTTCCAACACAAAATATTGTACAGACATAAGACTCCCTTTATCAAAAATTTGATGGGAAAATCTGTTTTTATTATGTAAAAACCTGAGATATTACCGATATTGAACCAGATGATCCCTGAGGTCCCTTCCAACCTGGGATTCTATGATTCTATGATTCTGTGATTCTATGAACTCCCCCGGGTGGGTGCCAGGGCCAGGCACCACGGCTGGCAGGTGAGCCGGAGCCCCTCGCCTCTGCGCCCCCAGGCGCGGCAGCTCTGCGTGACGCCCTTCCCGCCGCGCCCCCAGGCCAGCGAGCACTCAGGCGAGCTCCCGTCACTTGCCGTGAGGTTTCGAATCAGGAATTTCCACGCTCTCTTTCCTTGCTGGCTGTCGGAGGCTGCGTGACCCACGCTGGGCAAGCTTCGCCACCCAGCAAGAGATTCCAGCGGTGCATTTTGCTAGGGCTGGAGAACATCTGACCACATTTTCCCTAAAATAGCCCAAAGACGCAAGAAAGAGCCTAGTTCCCAGGCGCAGCGCAGGATTCCCCATGGCCAGAGATGGGGCTTTTCGCAGCCAGCTTGGCCCCTGCTGCAGCAACGCCGCGTTTGCCGAGGCTGGCTCCTTAAATCCACGGGCCACCTGGCCGGGGGCCCGAGCAAGGCTTGCTTGGCCTTGATTTATTTTTGCAATACTTCACGACAGCCACAGGTCTGTAAAGGCTGAGGGAGCCGTGATGACGACTGCAGCAGCACTGCAGAGCAGAGCACGTTTGTGGCACCACCCCCCCCGCCCCCTCCTACCCCTCAGGGTCCCCAGCAAACTGGGGACACCCCCGCGTGCCTGTGTGTGACCCCACAAAGATGCTGTGCGACAGGAATGCAACCCCTGGGCAGTGCTAATCCAGCACGGGAGTCAGGCAGGGGGATGAAACCGGGAGATGGGACGGTTCATCCCGAGCCGCTGCTGCCCCGAACGGAGCGGGTGACGCCAGGAGAGCCCAGATTTTCTGGGCTCCAGTTCATTGCATTTGTAAAGCTGGTGGGAGGCAGGGTTTTTAAGAAATATTGTAGTTTTTGAAAGGATTAATTTTCCCAACTGTCATTAGGGTGAAAGTGTTATTTACGAATTTTCAGAGTTCTAAATAATATCATCCTACATTTTTAAAAGTTCGCATTATTCAAATTTATTAATATAAAGGGAGAAAGCTCTTTATGGCAGACGGATTATTTGTTCCGCTCCAACAGATTAAATAATAAATTGAGGTCAAAAAAGTGCAATGTCCTTAGGAAGAGATCAAAAAACCCTGAAATTTTTTGGAAAGACGTACGTTGCTTTAATTGAACCTGGCCCTTAGGGAATTCACTGCTTCAGGAATCGTCTTATTAATGACATTTTTCGAGGTTCTCTCCCTCTAGGTAGCGAGGGGTGTTGGCAAGCACAGCTGCAGATGCCAAGGGATGCTTGTGCGCTGGTGGTGGGACAGGGCTTCCCTCCCGAGTCCCAGCGAACCGGGTGAAGCGTGGTGACAGCACCACTTGCAGCCCCCGCGCCCGCCGGGAAGGGTGAGGCCGGCGCTGCAGCAGAGGGCAGCTGGACCCCACTCGCTGCAGGGGGCTGCACATCCAGCCAGCCCAGCCGCACAGGTCCGAAGGAATAAGCCTCCCAAATTTACTCCCTTGGCTTTTCCTACAAGGAACGCATAGAATCATAGAATCACGGAATGGTTTGGGTGGGAAGGGACCCCTAGAGGTCACCCAGCCCAACCCCCCTGCAGGAGCAGGGACACCTTGAACCACATCAGGTTGCTCACAGCCCCGGCCAACCTGGCCTGGAATGTTCCCAGGGATGGGGCCTCCACCCCCTCTCTGGGCAACCCCTGCCAGGGTTTCACCACCCTCACTGGAAAGAATTTCTTCCTTAGATCCAGTCTGAACCTCCCCTGCTTCAGTTTAAAGCCATCCCCCCTTGTCCTGTCCCAGCTGGCCCTACTAAAAAGCTTGTCCCCCCCTTTCCTCTGGGCCCCCTTGAAGCCCTGAGCGGCCGCACTCAGCTCTGCCCGCAGCCTCCTCTGCTCCAGGCTGAGCACCCCCAACTCTCCCAGCCTGGCCTCAGAGCAGAGGGGCTCCAGCCCTCGCAGCATTTTAGTAGCCCCTCGGAGCATTTTAGTAGCCCTCCCTGGCCCCGCTCCAACAGCTCCATGTCCTCCTGGTGCTGAGGGCTCCCGAGCTGGACGCAGGGCTCCAGGGGAGGTCTCCCCAGAGCAGAGCAGAGGGGCACAATCCCCTCCCTCGCCGCTGGCCACGCTTCTCCTGATGCAGCCCAGGGCAGGGTTGGCTTCTGGGCCACCAGCGCCCATGGCCGGCTCATGTCCAGCTTTTCACCCCCCAGCACCCCCAAGTCCCTCTGGGCAGGGCTGCTCTCCATCCTTTCTTCCCCCAGCCTGTACTGATACCGGGGGTTACCCCGACCCAGGGGCAGGACCTTGCACTTGGCCTTGTTGAACCTCATGAGGTTCACCCAGGCCCCACCTCTCCAGCTTGTCCAGGTCTCTCCGGATGCCATCCTGTGCTTGAGAAGGCTGGGATGCAGAGCGGTCCCTGCGCACGCACTGCACAGCTTGGCCTTGGTCAGAGCAACCTTACGCTGCAAGACCTTCCAGTTGTGTTTCTCATAGAAAACATCTTTTGTCACCTTTTCAAGTGTGTGTGTACACAGTGAGAGTCCTCCTCCGGACACACAGTTATGTTACGTTTAGACTTGGACAGTCAATGAGACATTTTTTTTAATTTGAGATTTAATTTGGCAAATGCTTTCAGTATGTCCTTACCTAGCTGTGAAAGGGGATGATCCATTTGTAATTTTTAGGAAAATAGTAAACAGTGATCCCAAACATGAGCTGTGGGTTAACAAACCTCCTAAACCATTAAAATCTATACCCGCACTTCACACATCTCCTGCCACCAGGCACAGAGCAGATGAATAGAGAGCAGGAGAATAAAGAATAAACTGCTGTAAGAGAAAACACTTCTGAACAACGTCTCGGAAGCACATGAGATAGCCGTGCCCCTAATGCGATGAGAACGTGGAGCCCTACTTCTCTGAAAGGAAAGCAAAGCTGTTTTCTCAGGGGAGTAAGCGACTGCCACATTAGATACACCCCCCATCCCCTCACCATCACCCACTGCTAGCAGCATTCATTTTGACAAACTGCAGAGAACTCAGAGGCAAACACCAAAGGGATTAAGAGACTGCAGATATTGTCTCGTGAAGGAAGGTGAAAAGGAGTAAATTTGGTGTGGCATAGGCGAGCGACGAGTTTGAAGAGGTCACCAAAAGGATATGCATGAGAGAGAATCAGGAAAAGAATAAAGTATCACCGTGACACAAGAGTTTTTCAGAGGTCAGGAGATAAAATTAAGATCACAACGTCTTAATGCCAAATGAGGTCCTTCCTCAGACAGAACGACCACGTCCAGTCCCTTACATCATCTGGGCACACGTGAAATGAGTTGTGATAAACTGATTCGTGCCGGCAAACTTGCCTTGGCTACAGGTGGGAGACGGCGTGACCTCTCTGCTCCTCTCCATCTCCCCTTTCCATGCCAGAAAAGTGCAGATGCTCGCAGAGCTCTAGCACGAGCAGTTGGACCGAGCAGTTTGGGGGATTTTTGGTGTAAGGGTCTGCGTGGCGCAGTGTTGGAGCTGGCGGGATGCAAGAACTGACGGTGGCGACAGAAGGACGGGCACGGGCAGAGGGGAGGGGGAGAGCAGAAGGAGAAGGTCAATTAACTGCGCAAGCGCGAGGGAGGGTCTGCTGGGCAGGGGACGCGCCGCCCCGACTGCGTCTGGGCAAAACATGAAGGGGCTGGGATGGTTTCCCATGTCCCGGGTTGCCCTGGGCAGCACCGGGTGCGAGCTGGGTCAGGACAGGGGAGCCAAAGCCAGGAGCCCAGTTGCTGGACCCGGCTGCTTTGGCTCCAGTTAAACTTTCACGGACACACAGATTTCTTCGGAAGATCTACACAGAAATCACCACCAGGCCACAGGGCAGAGCACCCCAATATCCAAACCAACAGTGCAGGCACGTCCACGCGATCGCCACCTCTCCGCATCTCGCTGCCACCCCCGGGCACCTTCCCCAAATGCTCCTGAAAGCAAACAGCCCCCCCGACGTGCCCTTAACAGAGTCAGGCGTCGGACGTGTCAGAAATACGGTTTAAAATATCCCAACTGCACTTTGCTGTAAGAGAACTGGGAAGGACATGGAGCAACTTTCCCTGACGCCCAAGTGGCTGGATTATAGACCTGATCAGATGGTAAACAAATGCAGATGTATAGAACTAAATAAAACGTTGCCTGTGATCTCTGTGTCAACAAATTAGATAACTGTGTTGGCAACTTGGCAGGCTTCCCCTGTTTGCATTGGAAAATTAAGTTCACAGTCTCTGCCGTTGCGGGGGGATTTTTAATTTTTTTCCTTTTTTTTTTTTTATATGACTCATGCTCAAAAGCTGATCGTGTGGTATTTGGGGGAGCTCATCGCTGTAAAGGACTCAGCAGAAAAGTTCTGTGTCCGTGGAAATGGTTCTTGCGGGGGAAATCCAGAAAAAAAGGACAATTCTAAATGATGTCTTTTTGCGTGGGACACGCGATGCTGCGCTCCACCTCTGTTACCTGCCCTCAGACCCCAAAAGTGAAATTTAACAATCAGGTTATTAGAAAATTCTCTTTCCTTTCTGATCCTTTAAACTCTGTGATCCACCTCCACAGTTTGCCTTCACGACTTTCCAGTGTGGCGGCCCTGATCTTTTGCCCGCGACACCAGTAAAGATGCAGCGACCTCAGTGCAGCTCCTACGGGACAAGGATCGGGCCCACAGACCTACGTTGGAGGCAGCCGAACCGTCCCCCTTGGTTAGGTGGGGACCGTGGGCAGACGCCTCGGGCGTGTAACGAACGGGCACTGCTGAACCAAGGGATGGAGAAGGGAGCCCCTGGGCAGAGCAGGGCCGGGGGGCTCCCCGCACGGCCGCCTTCCCGCCCGCTTCGAATCCTCCCCATCACGCCGGCCACAAAATGTTGGCACTATTTGGGTGGGATAAGCCCAGTGCCAATCAACCTTAATCCCTTTTATCTGATTAACCATAACCTCACGGCTCCGAGGAGCGACGGTTTGCCCTCTGCGTGCGCGGTGCCCAGCGCTGCAGGTCGGGTGCCTGATTTAGCTGCTGGCCACGCGGTGTTAACGGCGGTAACTGCTGAACCTCAACACTCGTCGTGTGGTTGTCCCAGCCCAAGGGAGAACACAGGAGCAAGAAATACAACTAAAGGCATGAGATTTTTAATTGCTGTTCATGAAATGCAGAAAATCTCCTAAATGCAGGAAATTTCCTAAGGAAAGGGAAACAACACGCCACCTACGAGACGTAAAGGCACGGCCAGGTTACGTCCCTTCTTCTTCTCACAGATGTGCTTAGTTTGCAAGTATGAAACCCGGTATGTGACAGACAGTTGTGTTCCTCAAAGTTCACTTGACTTAGCACTTATTTTCTGAATCATCACAGAAAACTACCATTAAACATGTTGATTAACATAGTTGGGCCTGATTGCATCTTTGGAAGATAGATGCTGCCTATAAAAACCCTCCCGAATTTGTTCAAGCTTTCAGCTCTCACTATTGCCTTCAGATTGTATTTATTCTTGAAGAAGCCACTCCTTCCTCCCTCCTCACAAGCACCCGTTCCTACCTTGGGGATCTACCTTTGTGTCAAGAACCTGGTTAGCGCTCACCGATTCTCAGGGAATAAACAGCGACTACAAAACTTGGGACGGTTGATGCATCTCCCAGCTGACATCGCCTGCTGCACCCTCGCCCTTCAAGGAAACAGAGATGTTCCCATTCGGCGCTCTCAAACTCACTTGCCAGCTGCTGGGATCGTGGTGGGGATCTGGGAGGAAAGCGGCCGCCGGTGTTAGTGCGCAGCTTGCCATGGGAAGGGGCTCCTCCACCCGCGAAGCATCCTTGCTGGAGCGCCGCTCTCTGCCAGACTGTCCCTGTGCAGAACCACTGTCTTAACCTCCCCATTTGCTCCTGAGCAGGACAACGATATGTGGTTGAGTTCAAGACAAAAACCCTTATGGTTTCTAAAGTCTTTAACTTTCAGATCTTCCAAGTGGTGCAGAGAACCAGCCCCTAAAATCAGCATTTCACACCCCCATCAGGCCACGCCACTGGACGCATGCTTGAAGGTGCATCTCTACCTTCTGCAGCGAGACTGGATGGAGAAGAGCCATTAGGACAAAGGCAGCCAAATCAATCTTCCATTGTTGATAATCTCAAGGGCATTAGGAAGCTGAGTGTCGTCTATTTTATCATATGATTGATCATGACGATGCGCGGTGTAAAGAGCAATATTCCCCTTTTGAGGCACAGCGGAAGGTAGGTCTTTGTTGAGCAGTAATTCTCAATTACCCCACCGCGACCTTGCAGGGATCTTTGATCGTTCACAAGGAAGCCTGGGCCGGCCGCTAAATAGAGTCCTGTGATAAGAAACTTGTTATAGGCCATGGATGACTGATGGAGAACTGCCAGTTATTTTTTACAATAGCTTTTACAATAGCTCACAGAAGCGTTCGGGGGCCTGACTGTGATAGCACCTACACCTCCTGGGCAAGTGATCAGTAGGGCTCACAGGTAGATCAATCTTCCTAATAATTTATAGCTACATCACTTTGATGAGGTCAAGTCGTAAGGTGCACACAAATTATGTTCTCACCCCGAATGAGAGGTTGTCACTGCTGGTGGTATCACCTTGCCTGTCCTCCCCAAAATGACTTCCCCGACATCCTCCTGCAAGCAGCAATGCTATCAGCAGGTCCTCGTAGACAACCACCACGAAATGAATTGCTCAGGCAGTCAACAGCAGCCTCCTGCAAATACTTATCCTCTCAAAGACTCTAATCATAAAACTTTACGATACCTTTTTTCTTACGATAATCCAGTATAAACACAATTTAATGGTACAAGGAGGAAAACAACCACGGCAGCAGAAACAACAGGCGATGATTGTAAAGTCTCTCATCTCTTAATTTTTTTCTTTCTTTTCGCTCATTCTCTCGCCTTTGTTTTAAGTGTGCATTATTTTGGTCATGCTGCCACCGCATTATTCCATGCTCTCAATTATTCTGCTACAAAGCCAGGAGGCCTTCTGCGGTTGTATTTTAAGCCTTTGAGGTGGGGTTTTTTTTTGCTTGTGAATTTGATCCAGCTTTGCTTGGGGTGACATTTATGCCTGGTAAACCACTCCATCCAATTCTGAACAAGAAACTGCGTCCAAGGGAAGCGCTGGAGACAGCCACACAAACAACTCACCCACGGCGTGCCCATCTCCCCCCTAATCCCAATTTGACTTTGTTTACACAGCAGAAGTTTCCCATATGCACCCCCACGGGTTACTTATCAAGCCTGTAACGTCCCTGACTGTGGCATCAATACCCTTGATCTTTCTTCATACCCAGTGGCATCATCCTTCACTCAAGCCTCCCTGGGGTACCTCTGGGTGGGGAGGTGTGCGCTGCCCGCGGTTCCTCAGCCCGCATCAGAGCCAGCAAACCAGCCTCATTTAGAAAATAATGGTTTTTGTTAGCCCAGAGAAGTGACCTTGCTAAGAAAGCGTCCGACTTCTTAAGTGATGTTACTGGGGAAGATGCAGCTACACATCCTGTGCCCGAAGACGATATGGAAGAAACAAAAAGTGCTGAATTTGGTTTTTTTGGTGAACAGAGATTTCCAGATTCTGGTCCCTGGACCAATTCAATGCTCTTGCAAGGCAATACAAGTCCTTGCTTCTAGGCTTTAGCCTCTACTTTTTGGTGCCATTTGACCACCAGCCTGATATGTGCCATTAAAAGGCCAAATGAGAGGGAGTCCAGTCCCGAGTCACCGAGTTTGCCATCCAGGCAAAGCCAGCGAGAACAGGCTGGATTTCCTAACATCTCCTTTTTTTTCTTTGTCTGAACTCCCCAAACGTAGGTTTACCTGCATAAATCCAACAAGTTATTTACTGCTATTACAACCCTCAGAAATGAAATACATCCGACGGAAAGGTGGCTGCCGTTTATAACCAGCCCACCGACTGGGATTAGAGATCACGCTGCTCTGCGATTGTCTTACCGCCACAGCCTACGCCTCACCCCTCGTCAGCAAACTGCTCGAAGGAATCGTTATGCAAATGCCTGCTGGGGTGATATTTACCCACTTTTCGTGTGCCTTCATCAGCGCCAGTGCACCACCCGGCCGTGCTTCCCTCTGGATGGACGCAGCGGACGCGCCCGGCCCCCAGCCCCCGGTGGAGGTCACACCACACTCTTCCTCGGCTGCCTTCAGCCCCACGGTCCCCCAGCTCCCCGATCAGCCTGGTACCAGCTGCCTCCTCGCTGTGTAGGTGGAATAACCGTGTCAGACCACGACAAAAACAATATTAACTTCTTTAATTAAATTTACCAGCATTACTTATTTGAACGGCACAAGCTGGGCTGAGCTGCAACTATGAATATGTAATATTGGCAGCTGCACAAATATGGAACAAAATAAGCAAATAATTCATAACCTAACTAAACAAAGATTTCACAGTACTTATTTGTTTTAATAAATGCAAACACACAGAAATATTTTTAAGCAAAGAGATTCTGCCAAGACTTTGCAGGAAAAACTTGGCATGGCTACTGCACGGGCTGCTCCAGGCTTAAACAGGAGACTTCGGGGATGAGAGAGTCCAGCAGAAACCTGAAGGTAACCAAATGGATGGGTTGGTCCCGTTATGAGCTAAAATGCATTTGGAAAGGTAAACTGAGAGGCCTGAGAGAAGAGACTCTCCTGTTTTACGGAGGGCCTCCCCCTGCGAGCTCGGCAGGGAATTCCCGCGCAGAATTCCTGCCATGTGCGCAAAAGGTTGAGAGGGATGTTCTCCTTTTTGCATAATTCATGCTAAATATACAAACACATGTAAATTGCTCCATTCTTCCCCTTACTTAAAATGAAGTGGAGTAATCTACATTCTAAATAAGATTAAGGTGCCACTACAAATCCCACTAATTCTCCTGCGGGAGCCGTACCGAGCGGCGGGTGGGTTCCTGGGGCCGAGCTGCCCTCCCGCGGCACCGCAGACTCAGCTCTGGCTCTCCAGCCTGGGCATTTATTTAGGTATCGGCCTCTCGAGAGCTAAAGCAAGTGGGTTTATCAGCAACTCTTGAGACTGAGGGTGCCGAGCGCTGCAGAGTGGCGAACCCCACCTTTTCCTTTCCAAGCAGTAAAAATACTGGTCCCGGCTGGGTGGAAAGATGTTCAGCATCTCTGAGCGTGCCTTTGTGCCACCTGAGCTCACGGAGCAATGGCTGCCCATGGGGAGAAGTGACAGGAAAAGCCCTGAGGAGAACACGGAGCCAGATCTGGGTACCCCCAGGCAGGGTCTGCCCCCAGGGGGGCTGAGGGGCTCCCTGATGGCGCTCCCAGAGACGCGCTGGGGCCGCAAGCCCTGCAGCAGTGCTGTGTTTATTCTGTGGCCGGAGAAAAGAGAGACGAGCCCCCCGTGTCTTCCGAAACCGACGGTGGGCGAGGAAGAACTTCGGCGGGATGCCAGTGGCGCACGACCCGTCGGCAGAGCGGCAGATGGGGCACAGACAGAGCGAGGAGGCGCAGGACCTGGCACCCAGCATCTGCTCCCCGCCAGCCCTGGCTGACGGCACGGGCACATTAACCCTGGCTGGGCGACTGTGCAGAACGAGATAGCAAGAGCAATACAGAAAGCACCTGGGACTTTCACACGAGCAAGATTTACCCAGGTAAACCCTTCGTTGCCTAAAATGGAAGGAAGTGCAGGACAGGACTGGACAGAGGTATCCTTCAGCCCTACCCAGGCAAGGTACCACTGGGAAATGCTGGAGTAAATCTGCTGCTGAGATTTTGGGCACACTGCTGCTCTTCCCCAGGCTGAGGCAGAGCAGGAGCAGCCCTACAGCCACAACACGGCACCTCCCCTGTAAAACAGAGGGGACCATGCCCTCTGCCTGCTTCCCAGAGGCACTGTGATACCAAGTCTGAAGGACAAACGACAACAACAGTTAGGTTCCTAGCCAGAATGAGCTGTATAAATTCAGATTATCAGATCACGCTGCCAACAACAGATCCTGGCTGGAAACCAGGCTACGAGATCTGCCCGCCCGTGCCCCCTTGGGAAGCGAGCTGACACCGCACAGTGCAAAATCGCGTCACTGAATGGCACAACCCTGTCCGAAGGCTCATAACGGCCCTGTACAGGCATAGCCTATCCAGTTTTAACTGATCCAGTGTCATTTGGATTTAAACTATCATTCTTGCTAAGCTGGCCCTAAAATGCAGAGAAGTTTTATCTCTAGTAGGCTGGCAATCCACAATGAGCCATTTCCAGTCGGCTTAGCCACCCAAAATCACACAGGGAACGCCAGATCACTTAGGGACCAGCCACTGCTCCAGGATCCCCCGTGGTGCTCAGGCACAAGAGGCGCGATAAATAACAAAGCAACCGGCTTCACTTTGAGTTCCCCTGCCTCTTTCGGCTTCGCTTACCTCCACGACTCTATTTCCAAATGGATTCTTCCCACGGGCTTGCTCGGCGGTGGCTGTTCCACAGCAACACATCCTTTCTGCAGACCCATCCAGGTGAGAGGGGCACTAGTTACTAGAGAACGAAGGATGACGTGGGCAGGCAAAGTAAGAGCTAAATAAGAAAGTTTTCTTCCAAGGAAAACAGTGCAGCCATGTTCTTACAGTATAGATCCAAACTGCAGGTGCTGTTTTAAATCTCAATGTCTATGGCGCAAATGTGTCAAATGGTTTTTATTTGGGGGACAGGCTATCAGAAATAAAAAAGTCAGCTCTTTCCATGTCTCCTGTTTAGGCTCAGCTAAAATGAGAACGCTGATTTGGTTTGGTTACTCTGTAAGCCAGCCTGTGTTTCGGCTCCCCGTGATGAGCGTGATCAGTACCGATAACGTCTTCCTGTGTGGTTTCTCCAGTAACCATCGCTTGACTGGAGGTAACGGGGATATTGCATGCTGCACCAGTGGAAGATCTAGTCCAGTTTGTCCTATAACGTCCGTTGGGACAAAGCTGTCCCCCCGGAGCCTGTTCTTACTGAAAGGTTGTGGGACATGGTGGCAAAGTGCCAGCACGCACTGCAGCTTCTACATGCAAAGGGGCAAGAACAAAAATATCTGTGTGCTCCTGAAGTACCCAGCCCCACCGCACCGCAGCCCCCTGAGCTGACCTGAAGAGGAGGCAGCGAGGCCGCTGGACCCAGTCACGCAGCTCGTGGCCTGGCGAGACCACCCGCACCCCGGTGGGCCACCAAACCGAGCCCCCGGTGGCAGCGCACGGCCACACCGGGCTGGCCACAGCAGGCGGGTCCTCCGGGCACGGCGGCTTGTGCGGGTGCTCCCCCCTCAGCACACGTCCCTCTCCTCGCCTCCAGGAACATTTGGGTTTGACTTCAAATTAGGATGAGGCAGAGAATCCATCACTCTGCTGTCAGGTTGTTCCCGTGGTTAATTACCTCCTTTGTTAATGATCTTTAGCTACGAGCTAAACTTGTCACCTTGCAATTATATAACCTGATTCTTTTTCTTATACTGAATCTATACGTTACCATAAAAGCCCCTTTCTTCAAGGAGGGCTAGGAAGGAATTAGTGAGAGGCAGGTTATGCCCCAAGTATGGGACGATCTGGGTAGACGTGACAGGCAACCAGCAGCCGAACAGAAACAGCCCGTTTTAGGGGTGGGCTGGGAGAGAAAACAAAAGTCGCCTGAGCCAACCCAGTGCGTCGGGCTCCAGGACACATCCCTCCCCAGCACCCCCCCTCCAATTTCTATAGCTACAGGGGGCTTGACTTTAACTGCAGACCGCTGTAACCGCCCGGCACCCGTGCACCGGCCGCACCGCAGCAGCCGCAGCCCCTCGCACGACTCCTGCCTGCAGCCCCGGGGCCACCCCCCCCACCTGTCCCCTGCCCCCCCGCTTCACACCGAGGTCCCGAGGGAACACGGCGGGCGCCCTGGCCCTGCATGGCCCGACAGCACAGAGCTGCCCTCGCCCACGGATGATGGCCTGGGTTAAAGATGGGGGGGGTTAAAGACAGGCGGTCGTTGGCCAGAGGGAAAACAACACATTTGCACTGCCTGTGAGAGAAGGCTCGGGGTATTGCCGAGAGAAGTCACAGCCCTCAGCAGCAAGGAAGCCTTTCCAACCGCTCGTGTTCTTTTCTTTGAAATGCAACTAAAACAAGAAAGCATTTCGTTTCAATCACACTAACGACCGGTGTCAGGCACTCTGAGGGGTACAGGTCCCACACGGCAAAGGTGCAGCGTGTGCGCGTGAAAGGGAGCGTTCCGAGGGCAGTGCCTGCTTGCAAAGCTGGAGCACGGTACCGGAGGACAGGCGTGTGATGGGGATGCTGCTTCAGCCCCCAGAGCACACTCGCGCCTCTGCCCAGGCTTGTCTCCATGGGATGCTCTGTGCTGCCAGGCTGCCAGGCACTACAGAAGCCTCGGGGATCAGCAGAGCCCTGGCAAGACACAGGTAACAGCAAGCGCAGCAGCACCCGGGCTCCAGCGATGCTCAGGATCAGGTTTGTGTTTTAAACCAACACAGCAAATGGCAATTCTGCAGTGCTGTTTGGAATGTATGACCCTGTGTGCATTTCCTCACTTAGAAAGCATCATATTGTGTTATGTCCCATCACATCAGGCGACTGCTGAACTCACTGAGATGCAACGTTACACGGAACGAGCTGGGAGCAGAAGTAATGAGAAAGATTTTGCAAGTAAAAATATCCAGGGACGAGATTCCAGGTGGCTTTCAGCAGGGACGGCATGCAAATTCCCCCCACCGCTTCACTTCCCACCAACCTGACAGGCTGTAATGGTTTCATTTAGGCTAGAAAGAGTGAAAAAGCATCTCATAAAGGGTGCGGAGTGCGGCCGATGCATTTTATGGGCTGCTCCCTGAAATTCGGATACGCAGATGAGAGGGGAGGACACCGTGCAGAACCGCCTGCAGTCCCTCCCTCCCCTACAGAAACCAGAGGCCCCCAATCCGTGTTAGCAACTGCGCTGAGTGCATCGAATAGGAACCACAAATGCAGCAAAACGCAGCTAATTCAAGAATTATGAAGGCCCCAAGGGGTCTCTGCTAACAGACAATCTAATCCTGTGCATAAACCAGGCTAGGGAATCCCCCCTGCGACTCCTGCACGTCGCCCTGAAGCTTGAGGCAGTATTTCTTCCTGCTAGCACCTCCCTCTCCTCCCGAGGAGCCGGCTGGGCTGTGCCGCACACCCCAGGGACAGGGACGGTGGCAGCGCTCGCCCACCCCCACCTTGCGGGCTGGGAGTCCCTGGGCTGAGCCGGGTGCCCCCCAGCCTGGGGTGCCCGTCCCGCCGCCGCTCGGCAGGAGAGGGGTTAACTTTGTGCGTGCCACCGGTGTAAATACACGGGCTGGGTGGTGGCCGTAGGTCCTTCCCAATGGGAACTCTTCTGTTCTTCATGTACTTCATTCTATATCGCACCACGGAGAGCTGCAAATTGATGGCCACAACTCCAGACATGCACGTCGGGCTTTCTCCCGGCGCAGATTAATTCTCACCCCGCAGGGAAGTTACAAATCGAGAGCACTGCCGGTCAGAAATGGAGACCCCCAGCACGGCTCTGCCCGTGCCTCGGGAGAGTGCTCGGCACCACGGCTGCGGGACTGCGGCCGCACGGAGGACGCCCGGGGCTGTGGCTGCAGGTGGAGCACGGCTGCTGAGCTCATCCCACGGCTCGGAGCCACCAGCCCGGCGACCCGCTGACACGGCACGCAGCCGGGCTTTGCCCCACCGGCACGGACTGGAGCTGCACGGCGCTGCGGGTGCCCCAGCGGTCGGACTGCCGTGTCCCCAGCCAGTCTGCAGCCCAGGGTGCTGCCCACAGATACATAGCAAATATCACAGAATCACAGAATTATAGAATCGTCTAGGTTGGAAAAGACCTTTAAGATCATCAAGTCCAACCGTTCCCCTACCCCTGCCATCCCACCCCCAAACCCTGGCCCTCAGCACCGCCTCTGCCCGGCTGTTAAATCCCCCCAGGGCTGGGGACTCGACCCCTTCCCTGGGCAGCCCCTTCCAGTGCCTGACAGCCCTTTCTGTGAAGAAATTTTTCCTAATGTCCAACCTAAACATGAAATACCCAAATAGGTGAAATATGCACATACACAGATACATAGCATGTATACATATATTCATATGCATACATACACACACAGCTCCGTGTGTGTTTGCGCATACCTGCCTGCATATATATAAAAAAATATATGTGTGTGCACGTGCACACGCACACCTACGTGTATAAAAACACGTGCTGGTGACAAAAGAGCTACCGAGGGCCCGGAAGGCAGGGCTGCCTTCCCGACACGGACGCTGCCCACGCGGCAGCACAAGCAACAAAGCTCACATTAAAACCCTCCCAAAAACTGAAGACGCCAGGGGAGGGGGTTGGAAAAGGAAAGGCAGACCTCAGCAATCTCCTTTCCCTCTCGTAGTGGATACACCCACGCGGCGCCGATAGAGCGGGGAGCGGGAGGCGCGGAAAGCGGGCGGCTCGGGGCCGTCCCCGGTGGGGCTGGCGGCTGCTCCATCGCCCGGGGCTCCGGGGAGCAGGGAGGTGCAGCCGCAGCGGTACGGCAGCTCGGCCAGCACTAGAACTCAAATTCAGACTAATGGAATACAGCTCTTTTTTTTGTTTTTTTTTTTTTTTTCTTTTTTCCCCCCCCTACATGGACTTCAATTTTCCAAGGCCTTTGAGATGTCTCTATAAATGTCAGGAGATTAATGTGCTGTCTCCGGGGGGTTTGTACGGGCTTTGCCTAGACGAGGCCTATTCCTTTACAGCCAGAAGCACAGTGCAACAGGGGACAGAGAAACAAGGGGAAACCTCTTGGTGCTGCCTCTTAGCTGTGACTTGTGAAACCCATTTCCCAAGGTTACACAGCAGCTAGGAGTGGTATTTAGCCAGGCAAGCCTGCCTTCTGTGCCTAGGAAACGACCACAGTTTCCAGCTCCCTTCCCGAGGTGTTATCCATCACTGGAGATGGCACGGATCGTACGGAGCCTGCTTTGCACGCTCCAGTTCCGCAAGCCCGCGGCGGCCACCCGAAGAGTGGCGAGGGAAGTTTCCCTTCAGACACGCAGACCCCGGGGAGCGACGTTTGTCCCTGCAGAACCGGGGGGTGAGGTCCCGGGGGCAGACGGCACCCCGGCTGCAGCAGCTTTCGCAGCGACTGCAGCTCCAGCGAGGGCACCGCGTGGCCGTGGGCCAGCCGGGCCCCACTTTCGGAGGCAGCTACCCGCGGTGCCGACCTACCAACCCCGGGGATAGCAAGCACCCCTCCCAGGCTGCCTTTACGGGGTTCCCCAGGGGGGTTAGTGCCTGACATTTGATTTGAGGCTGCAATGCAAGAGTACGAAACAACAGGTTTTCCTCCCATATACAGGTCTCCCATGGCTCACCAAACCAGAACGAGCAGCAGGGGCGGTGCGGGGCGCGAGCAAAGCATCCCGGGAGGCTGCGAGCAAGGGGAGCAGCCGGTGCGATGCTCTGCCCGCGCTCAGCTCCCCCGGGCTCCCCGTCGCCGCTTGCATCTTTGGGGCCAAACGTGGTTTCTCTGTATTTAGTAATCCCCAGCAGATTTCTCTTCCAGCCCCCAAAAACGTAAGTGCCCCCGTGACGCAGAGCTCAGCCAGCCTGCTGCCCACGGCGGGAAAACCCCACCACTTCTTTTTCTTGTAAATGTCTTTTGGCAACAGGCTCCAGTCAACCGCCACTGCATTGCGCCGCTGTACGTGACACGTGCCGGGTTACGCCGTGTGCAATCCTGCTGACTGTACTTATCCACTCTTCCAAAGTTCCGCAGTAGCTATATTCACCAGAAAAGTTTCCCACAGAAAATAATAACAATAACAATAATAATAATAATAATACTAGTAGTAGTAGTGGTAGTAGTAGTAATAATAATAAAAGTGTTGTTCATTGACGTTAAAGGAAGGTATTGGCACCTCAACCTCTTCACTCCTCATACTGCTTCTGTTAATCTCAGGGTTAGTTTTAAAACCAGTTTTAAATCATCTATTTGAGGGTGAAGTTCCTTTTTTTACACTAACTATTAATAGACTCCCTGAGAAGTACAACCAAGCAAGGAAGATTACTTACGGAATTAAGTGGGAATAAAAATATTAATACAGATGTGAATAGCTTGCCTGCTTCTGTTGCATCCACTCCTCTCCATTGTCCTACCCTGGAGTGTAATTTGGGGTTGCCCTCTGGCCTCGCACCGCGCAGTCTTGCAAGAACAGTAATTGCTGAGGCATTATAGCAGTATTCAGGCACCTCACTTACTCTACAACGGATCACATAATTTCAGCGAGAAGTGCGTGTCTGAAGTGCTCTGTTAGATGCTAAGGTCCTGCTGGAAGAAAAAAGAGCCGCCCATACTCTGTAAAGCAAGTGCTCATCCACCGTTGGGTACGAAGCTGGAGGAAGACAAGAGAGGACAGCAATGAAAGCAAGGCAATGGCCAACGCTTCTGAACGGAAGATGATAATAATGATAATAATAATAAAAATAATACTGATAATGATAATGATAACAACAGTGTCCCAGCAGTAAATGTGTTCTTTGATGTTTATAAAGTTCATGGGGATTCTACAATGAACCCATGCAAATGGCCATGTAGCTTTATCGCAGTCCTTGTCGCTGCAGTATACACTTCTAGCGGCTGTAGATCCTGAACTGGGTCAGAACTCCGACTCCAAGTGTTCTCCTGGTCTTCTGAGGTTACTCCAGAAGTTCCCAGGCAGCCTTGGTCTTTGTTAATCTTTTGCGGTCATAGGGAAAGAGCACAGCTAAGATTGTTTATGGTTTTCACAGTATCAGATAATCTGGATTCAGATCTTTTTTTGTTTTCTTAGTATTTCACTCTATTCCAAGTGTGTATAGGAATTTGCTGCTTCTGAACAGTAAAAACCATTAACGCCATGTGTCTCCTAGTAATCTTGTTTTATAATGTACCCTTGTCTTCTCGCTTGGTGTGCTACACATACAATACAAACACACAAAACACTAAACCGTGTTCCATGTGAAATGCCAACTCAGAAAGAAAAGAAATTCAGGTTAGTATCAGGAAAGGGTGACAACATTTGTCCCCGTGACGCTGGCTGAAGCGGTGGCTGAATGACAGAGCTCAGAGCCCCCTTCCCCATCAACGACCATTTCCTTCTGCTTCCACGTGCCCGGTTACTGCATGTTTGGGGTTTTTTTTTAATTCTGAAATCAAAATTTCAAGTTCACATAAAATGAGGGAATTGAGAATTTGGAAACCCAAACTTCACAGGTCAGCCACTCTTAAAATCCCAGTCCTACAGAAACTCCTACAAAAGCCCAGTAACCGACCCCAGCGGCGGGCCGGGCGTCTGCTCCTGCGCTGTCCTTGCACGCTTGCCCAGGCTCCAGGCATTTTTTGCATTTTCTGTCAGGGAGAACTAGTTAAAGGGCAAAACCAGATTCGTTATTTAGGGGCTTATTTAAAGACAAACAAGTAGGAGAATTAAGTATTTTTTCCTGACAGATGAGCTAGCCAGGCATTCCCAGTGAAGTTAAACCAAACTTTTGTGATCGTGTAATTTCCAGTCTTCATTCCCATAACCACAAAGTCAGCCAGCGGCCCGGTACGAATCTAATCTGTTGGTGTTTCAGAGGCATTTGGCAATGCCCTTAACAACACGCTTTAACTTTCGGGCAGCCCTGAATTGGTCAGGCAGTTGGACTTGTTGATCCTTGTAGGTCCCTTCCAACTGAAATATCCTATCCTATCCTATCCTATCCTACCCTATCCTATCCTATCGTATTCTATGGAGAAAACCCCCACTTTTTATGTACTCAGGAGGGGGATGAAAAAAATACATCTTTTTCATCAAAACAATGCAAAATCTGATTTTTTTTTCATCCTAAAACCGGTCCAATGTAAACCAAGTAAAGCAAAACAAGCTGGTGGCGTTATGTACCAGTTGTTGCCCTGAAGCGCTGCTGACATGATTGATTAGATAGTCACTGGGCCAGAAAAAGGAGTGAAAATTAATACGGTTTTCTGGCCATTCCAGCATTTTCTATTAAAGAGCCATGGATGAAATACTGAACAACCTTTGGGGAAGGGAGTGGGACCTGTGTCTGCTCCCTGCTCGGGTGAATGCTCTGAGCACCAGGTTGGAGAGCCAGAGGCTTTTCTGCAGGGCTGGACGACTGCCTATTGCAGGGTGGAGCAAGGGCAGAGCGAGGGGGGGAGATCCAGGGGCTGCACTTCCACAGCAAATACTGCTGTTCCACCAGTACCTGCCGCTCGGGCTTTCCTGGGCCTGCCTGGTGATGTATGGGCAAAGCACCGGAGTTTTAGGTACCTGAACATCCATTTCCTACACCACGGCCCATGCCAGCCACCCAGTGGCGTTGCCACCACCAGCACGCGTTGCCAGACCCCGCTCACGCATTCGCCTTTGCTCGGTTTCAGCCGTGGCTCGTTGCCACCAGGTCCCCACGGGCAACCTTCACCGTCAGAAACTGCCCCGTGTCCAGCGACAATTTCTGCTCCTGTGCCTGAAGGCAGCGGCCCATTGCTCCAGTGCTGCAAAACGACGGCCAACAAGTTACAGCCAGGGAAAGGTCTGGACCTCCACTCCACTGTCGAATCACGATGCTTCTCCTCGATAATCTACATGAAGATATGGGCACCTCCTCACCTGGAGGATATCAAAGCGGGCCCCTGGTACAGACACGCGTGTACACACATAAATACACATACACATACAGGTATATGCTGGGATTTAATGACGCCCACATTCATTATAGCAAGACTTGTTTTAACAGTGGTGTGGAGATTATCGGCCTCCCTATCTGGAAGGGCAAGGAAAAGTTTTTAGTGGAAGCCGAAAACTACTGCATACAGTCAGTCATCTGCATTTAACTGATGAGAACTTAAATTAACGTGGAAAAAACCTTGCCCTTGCTATGCTAATTTTGCACAACATAAGACTTCTCCTCCAGCTGGTGTTCTAGCGTACCAAATCCCAGCTCACTGAGTTCCTTCAGCAGCTGCATCACAGCTTTAGAATACAGTTTCTGTAAATGTAGATTTAAAAGAGAACAACTGACAGGTAACTGATTTCAGTAAAGCACGGGCAGATTTTTGCCTTTATGGACTTCACTGAACTATTAAGCACTCGCTCCAAGTGCTGCTTGCTCACATTTAACCGCTGCAAGAAATTCTGTTAATATTCACAGGCTCCTACTGCAAGAACGAGAGTCACAGCACAGAGCCCGAGAAGCGACCGCAGAAGCGCCGAAGGGCAGGCGCGCGTGGAGCGCGGGCAGCAGAAAGCACCCGTCCCCACGCCAGCCCCAGGACCCTATGCGGGGCTTGAGGATCATAGAATCATGGAATGTTTTGGGTTGGAAGGGACCCCTAGAGGTCCCCCAGCCCAACCCCCCTGCAGGAGCAGGGACACCTTGAACCACATCAGGTTGCTCACAGCCCCCTCCAACCTGGCCTGGAATGTTCCCAGGGATGGGGCCTCCACCCCCTCTCTGGGCAACCCCTGCCAGGGTTTCACCACCCTCACTGGAAAGAATTTCTTCCTTAGATCCAGTCTAAGCCTCCCCTGCTTCAGTTTAAAACCATCCCCCCTTGTCCTGTCCCAGCTGGCCCTGCTAAAAAGCTTGTCCCCCCCTTTCCTCTGGGCCCCCTTGAAGCCCTGAGCGGCCGCACTCAGCTCTGCCCGCAGCCTCCTCTGCTCCAGGCTGAACACCCCCAACTCTCCCAGCCTGGCCTCAGAGCAGAGGGGCTCCAGCCCTCGCAGCATTTTAGTAGCCCTCCTCTGGCCCCGCTCCAACAGCTCCATGTCCTCCTGGTGCTGAGGGCTCCCGAGCTGGACGCAGGGCTCCAGGGGAGGTCTCCCCAGAGCAGAGCAGAGGGGCACAATCCCCTCCCTCGCCGCTGGCCACGCTTCTCCTGATGCAGCCCAGGGCAGGGTTGGCTTCGGGGCTGCCAGCGCCCATGGCCGGCTCATGTCCAGCTTTTCACCCCCCAGCACCCCCAAGTCCCTCTGGGCAGGGCTGCTCTCCATCCTTTCTTCCCCCAGCCTCTATTGATACCGGGGGTTACCCCGACCCAGGGGCAGGACCTTGCACTTGGCCTTGTTGAACCTCATGAGAAGTGGTGAGGGCACGTGCGGCTCTTGAACGCAGGAATCAGCAGGACAAATGTTGGGTGGCGTGACCCAGACCCCAGAGAACGCATGGCCTCCGAGCAGGCGTGGGCTAGCATCCACCCATTCCCACAGGTCACCTACTCACTAGAGAAAGCTCTTCAGAGGGTGCTGTGTTGGCTGTCACCTGCACACACGGGTGACCGGTGAGGCTTATGCAAGGAGAGGACAAGTCTTAACAACCCTCTGTTGCTAGACCCTGTTTCCTGATATTTCTAGCTCTTCCAGCTTGACTCCTGGCCTGTATCTGAGAATATGGAGGTAAACAAAAATGAAAAATGATGAGACGGCAGCGAGCCACCTGCTTGCAGCCCCGGAGGGCTGGTGGTTATTCTGAACCGGAGTCTGCAAGGGACTGGGGGCTTCTAATTGCTCCAGTTGGTTCCGTTCGTATCCGTGGCCATCTGGATACTTCTGGGTTAGCAATTAAGCGAAACAGTTGAAAATATTCTTGTTCAGCTTACTGAAGGTTTGGGTTTTTTTTTATTAAAGGCTAAGAACAGGCATAGGATGAATCTTCAGTGCAAACCAGTCCGTGCTGCAAATGGGCGCCCGTGTGAGGGCCGGGCACGCTTGCTGTCCATGGGAACACTGGTGCTGGCTCTTCCTAAAGGCGCCCCCACAGCTTGAGGTGAGCTTCCTACACCCGCAGGTACGAAGCTCTGGAGGGACAAGCGATGCGTGAAGACACAGACAGACAGACAGACACTGCTGGGAACAAGCGATTCTGAAGCACCTGGGGGGTGGCTGTGCCTTGCGTGCTTGTCTTTAAAGTTTAATTTTGGCAAGTGTTGTGTTTTCCTTAATGACTGCAGTGGGAGCAATCGGACTGATGGAGAGGGCTAATTCCCATCCGAGGGCAGAGGATTTGGATGCTTGGGAAGGAGGGGGGGAGCGCTGGGAAGGGCCCTGCCCTTACCAAAAGGGAGAGCGGAGGTGGGAGCTCCTGTCCCAGCAGGATTAATACAAGGTCAGTCTGTTATTTGTTCTGAGCAGCATTTTTTCATTAAAACTTCTCCCCATGCCCCAGCCCTTCTCCCCTCGCAGGCTGCACCGCTCACGTTCTTCTTCAGCAAGAAAAGGGACTTGCCTTTTGGAGAAACACAGCAGTCCTTGAAGGAGGAAGAGTTTATTTCCTTATTCCAGAGGTTTCTTGCAGCCGCGTGACTCATGCCAACACTCCATCGGCACGATACTCCGATACTTCTCACTCCATCGCTCCGGGAGGGCTGATGTCCATGCGCAGAGATGCTCCACGCACCCCCGTGGCCCCGCCAGAGCTCAGGTTCCTGCAGCCCGGCGACAGCCTGCTCCAGCAAGCCAGAAGAGCCCAGTACAAATGCCTGGCACCTTTTTCAGCGGCTCCTACTGCTGAATATACCCGTGTCCCCATCTCCTGCAGTGAAACCTCCGTCTGACCTTGTACGCTGCCTGCGCAAAATGGATTCGCTTTGCGCCTCCTTCCCTACGACAGTGCCCAGGCTGCCACCGAGCGACACAGGCAGCTCCTCGTTAGGGCAGTAACGGTGTTTGCAACGTGACGGGGTCGTACGCATGCACGTCTCTTGGTCTTTGAAGCAGATGGGTGGCTCCCACCCACTGCCCGCTGCCGTCCCGGCCAGGACCTTGGGGTTGCTCATCAAGACACCCATCACTCCAATACAGGGTACAAACGGGGGGTTAATCTCATGGAGGAAGGCCTGAGCAGAAGCAATTGCTGGAAGCTGAAAGCTAATAAATGCAGATTAGGAGTACAGCGAAGGCAACCCCGCACTGGAAGGACAGCCCGGGGAAGCAGCTTCCCAGCAGACCAAGCTGGGTGCCTTCCTGCAAGGTGACGTTGGGCTAGGTACGGGATGAGCGATGAGGCTTTCTTTTCTGTGATACAGAGAGCACACAATAAATGACTTACGGATCTCTTCTGCCCTTACAAACCATGAACAAAAGCACCGCTTTCAAAATGCTTGTCCTAGGGCTGATCTTCAGAGAGGAAAACGTGTCACACTGACCTTCCCAGAAAGCGCCCGAGGCCCGTTTAGCAAGGCGGGTAGGTACCCCCATCACCGCTGCCTGCCATGTCACCTAACGCAGGGCCGAGTCCTCGGGGTCGCTCTGCGCCTTTACGGAAGATTTCCTTCCAGTTTCAAGCAGGACACGCTTACAGTCAAGCCTGGGATGCAGCAGCTTTCAAAATCTTTCCACATTTATGACAGATACCAGGGATTAACTTCATTTATGAATTTAACAATGATTACACCTCATTATCCTCCACACAAACAAATATTATTAGGAACAAGTGAATTACTCATGAAGGCACTCTTTGTGCATCTATTTACATATCCCAAGAAAGGCTGCGTTCGTGTTGTGTAATTCCGATTGCATGCTTCGCCGAGCATTAAAAAGGTTTGCTGCTGCGCAGCCGCCCCGGTTTGACAGCCTTGACAGCTTCACTCCACGCGTGCGGGCGAGCAAAGCAGCGCCGCGGCGGAGACGGGCGCCGTGCCGCATGGCACCGATGCCTTCACACGGCGCTCCGGTCACAGCGCCCGCTCCTGGGAGCTGCTCCTCCACACGGACCTCTTCATTTCTGAGAGCTTCACGTATCAACAAGCTACTCGTTCGTACCCCATCTATCTGCAGGTACAAACTCCCGCTTCTCCGTGCATCATCCCGAGACGGCCTGCGACTCCGCTGCTTAAGTAGCGTTCTCCTCCCAAGCTGGCTGGAGCTTGTTTTTCAGACGTGATCCGTGCTGAGGCACAGAGAGATCGTGCACCCGCGGTGGGTAACGGGAGGGCTTGTTCACACGAGGTAGGGGCTCGGAATTGGGGCAGGCACCTCCGGCAGCCTCCTCCCCCCCAGGCCAGCTCTCCTGCGCTTCGCCCGGTGAAGGTGGGCTGCAAAGCCGAGCATTAAACACAGAGAGACGCCAGGCTTTTCGAAGAGAGAGGTCTGCGTTTGCACGTCCTCCCGAGCAAGAGTGTGGACAAGACCATCAGCGATACAGAGCGACGGGGGGAAAATGATGAATCTATTTAGAACATCATGGTATTCAATCATGCCTGATTAAGGGGAAAAATGGAAAAAGGAGGAAAGCAACCCACACGTCTGGCCCAGTGTCAGCTCCTCTTAAGACTGTTAATGTCATGTTATTTATTCAGTGAGTATTTCTAAAGCTAATACTGTTAACATAGCTGAAACCTCCGAGAGAGGTGATTTGCTTTTAACGATTTTTTTCCTCCACAATTTTAAGGTTAAATTCTTAGCTTGTGTCATGTGCTTCTATTTTGAGGTGAGCCGACAGACACTGCCAGTAACTGCAGGAACAAATGGGTAGGAAACGATGGAGCCACAAAGTACAGGCAGCTAACTTGGGGAATATCGACAGGCGCTGATTTAGCAAAAGGTCAAAGCTGTATCAGGGCAGAGGCTACGATGATCATCACCCGCATTAGACTATGGCTTTTCTTCAACACAAATCCATTTGTACAGAACTCCTGTCCCCAAGGAGCGATTTCTGGCATCTGGGGACAGAGCAGATTTTTCTAACCATTTTCCTAGATGCTACTAAAGACTTTTCAAAGCTTGGCCAATCCTTCAAACATCTGACCCTGGGCAAGGCCCAGCCATTACAGGTGGAACGGTGGCCCATGTTTCAAGTCAACTAGAAAGGAGCTGGAGATGAGACGATTCTGCCCACACCCACAGGCAGCCAGGAGCACCCAGCAGGGACGGACCCACAACAGGTAAGGTACCGACTGACAACAGTTACTGCAGAGCCAGCCCCCTTTTGCGTTCACATCAGATGTACAAATGTCTCCTGATCCTACAAACACCCTCGGTCCTCACCAGGGTCTGCTGAAATGTCCATGCCCATGTCCGTGCCCACATCCACACCCACATCCATGCCCACACCACATCCATCTCCACACCCACATCCATGCCCACACCACATCCATCCCATGCCCACGTCCATGCCCACGTCCATGCCTACACAGGGCAGCACCCGCAGCCCTTCTCCATCTCTGCTGGCTGCTCAGTACTCGCCGTGCACTCTTGGCTGCATGAGTCGTATGATAGACTGGAGAACAAAAAATGTGAAATAGTAAAACAGTGAATGCCAAAATACCAGCGTTTGGCTGTGCAATCCCTCAGATCTGAAAGATGCCTGAACTTCAAATTACTTTTATTATTGCTAGCCCTGAAATTACTTAGACCATGAGCAAGATGAGGGTTGAACATTGTCAGCGGGACTGCTGATGAGCCATCCCCACCGCGCGTCAAGGCCGGGGCCCCGCTGGCAGCCGCGGTGGCTTCTGCGGGGCCAAGTCCTCGGCCGCAGCAGCCACGCAGGAAAGCTTGTCCAAATAAACCAACAGCGAGCGCTTAACAGGAGCCATGCCCATCTCAAGGCCCGGAGACAGGCGGGTTTTCAAATCAAAGCCAGTTGCGGTTGATAACCCCACAGAAAATGATCGCTTTTGGTGAACTCCCCTCCTTCCCCCCACATTAAGGCCCCCCCAGCTGGCCGGTTGTCTGCTGCCTCCTAAGCATGCTAAGAAATGAGCCCAGGCTCTGGCTTTGCACTTCAGCAGAGGGCAAACTCCCCCGTGGCCCCCAGAACGCAGACTGCAGTGAATCGCTTGACTATAATTAACAGCAGCAGCAAGACCTCGGAAGCTGTTAGAAGGAATTTTATTGTCTTATCAATCACCATGGCCCAGCACGGTGTTTATATTCCTTATTAATAACGTCGTGCATACAGTGATGGATTGGGCCGTCCGTGTCAGTATGTTCTCCAAGAGCCCCTTCCCCTCTCCCCTCCACTTTCTTGCGGAGCTCTCCCCATAACTGTACCTTTCCTCTGCTCATGAGTTAAAGCTCCCCAGGGTACAGACGCCACAACTCTCATCCGCAGGAGCTGGCCACAGCCCTGGCAAAGGAAGACGCCCAGCAGCGAGCCACCTCATCGCCTGCCTTCACCACCCCTGGGCCGCTTTCACCCCTTTTTCTAGGTAAAGGACTTTGGCAGGACTGGGGACACACGTAACCTCGCCGCTGCCGATAGCGGGGTGTTCGGTTGGGCTGGGTTTTCATCTCGCCTCCAGTAGAAGATTCATGAGACTGTAGTAAAGCAATGAATGGTTTTAATTACCTGCTTAACGCCGGGTGCAGGAGCACTACATTGACTAATGCTATGCAGAGGCATAAGCGCTTTACCTTACTGGACCTGAAGCTCAGCACCTGATTTCCCGCGTCCCACCTACGCAGTGAAGCCAACAGCATTTCTCTTTCTCCCATCCTGCCTCTGCCTTGTCCACGGGTGGGACTGGGTGTCAGCAGAGCACAGAGCACACCAGGAGGTCCCCACTGGGAGGTCCCCACCAGGAGGTCCCCACCAGGAAGTCCTCATCTTCTCCGTAGCTTCTGCCCACCGCTGCAGCGCAGCCCTGCTCCGGTGCAGAGGGGCAGTGTGGTGGGTCCCGCACCCCCCGGGGTGTCTCCCCGAGCAGCCTGCCCAGATCCCTTCATGATTCCCTTCTTCTTTCCCCTCTTAAGCAAAGTTCAGGGAAAACTTCCCCAAAGCTGTTTTTCTGTACAAAACACGCGTGCAGTCTGATTACATTTCATCCCAAACACCTGAGCACTTCCAAGGGATTCTCAGTCACCCTCCTGTGGCATGGAATGACAAGATGAAGAAGTTTGTGTGACATTAGGCGATGCAAGAAGACTGCCATTTCATCAAGGGGAGACTGGAGGAAGGATGCAGTAGACAAGGCGGGGGGTTAACTTGTCCATCAGTTATGCCGCTGTCTAGAAACCACCCGTTTCTCTCAGCCAGGAGCTGCAGCCGAATTCTGTACATCAGTAGGGAAAAACTGGAAAAAGCCTTGTGTCTTCATTGGTTACCAGCTGCCTCTTTGGGATGGAATATGGGATCTCCTCCTCGGAAATGGCAGTTCTGCCCCAGGGAGGTCAGCCCCACGGCGGTTGCTGGTCTGTGCCAACCCACGGCCCTTTCTGCCAAGCCTGCCATTTGGGCGACGTTTTCCAAAGTCAATATTTGCAGAACAGATGGGAATTTTTGCCTTCTGGCAAGCTTTTCCCCAGCAGATTGATATTTTTCAAACGTGAAAATGGAAACCAACCGCAGCTCATTTGCAAAGGCAGGCCCTCGTCCGCCACAGCGTTCTCCAGACCCTTGACCTCAGCCAGAGCTCCATTCCCATTCGTTTGCTGTCTGCCCATAAGCCAGGCTAAGGTTTTAGAAATATTTATTCATTTTAAGGAGGTATATTACCTCTGCAGAAAAATGAAGCCGGGAGTTATCATCTGCAGCAATATTTTGAATTAGCTTTTACCGTGTTGCTTCCACTACCTCCCACCTTCAATCAAAACTGATGGGAATAAAAGGGCTGCTTCTGTTTCACTGGGTAATTTCCTCATACTCCTTTTTTCTGTTGCAGTACCACACGCTGCATGACAATGAAGCCTGCCAAAGTCCCATCTCGACGCGAGAACACCGCAGCAGAGGTTTCCTAGTTTGTTTTAAATGAATGCACAGTCTCCAGGCTGATAAACAACAAAACGGTGTGAATATTCCCGAATATCTGGGAAGGCACGAGGGAATAGGCATGTAAAACAGCTTCTTCCTACTTCAGGGTTATTTCCAGAGAAGAAACACGGCTTTCCTCACCCTGCTTGCCCTGGCCTAAGGTACCATTCAGCCGGGGAAAGCGACGGCTGAATGTGCCCTTGACTTAGCAGGGACTTTTATTTTTTGCATATATTCCTTTCAATAAAGAAATGTTTCAGTGGAAAACCCCCTACAGCCAAAGCATTCCCCGCCATGCTGCCACGTGCTGTCACTTCCACTCGTGTCCTCTGCCTGTCCCCCACGGGGCCCCAGGGTCCCGGGGTCCCCTCCGACGGGGTCAGCGCCATCGCTGCGGCCGGCAGGGCTGGAGCGGCGGGCAGGGCTCACCCAGGCTCCCCACCCCCCTGCGGGGGAACCCCACGGGCTCAGCCCTCCTGCCCTCTCGGCGCTCCCCGGCCACCCTGCTGTCCTGTCCCCCGGCTCCGGCCCCTTCTCCCCACCCCCTGCACCCCCAGCACCGCTCGCTCCTCCCGCCCGGCGCTGCCGGTCCTGCCCCAGCTGTGGCTCCCCACGCGTCCCCCATGGCGGGCGGCTGCTCCTCGGGACCCCCAGAGCCCGGCTGCCATACCCAACGCAGGCGTTCCCTTCCCTTCGTCAGCTGCAGATCTTCCGACCGCCAGCAAAACTCAGCGGAGACTTCAAATCCCAACACCCTTCCAGCACTGAGCTCTCCATTTATCAATAAACGTATCCTGCAGTTCCTAGCTGAAAATCGGAACAGGCACTGCTTTGCTTGACAGGCGTTATTACGCACAACAGATTTGTTTATTTAGACATGCAAATCATACTCCTGTTTGTGTTGGCAGGGAAGCAGAATGACCTCTTTTATTTCAAGTACAGACTTTGGAGATTATTCATCGTGACTGCAAAGGAAAACTTTGCAGAGAGACAGGCAAAACTAGTAATAATTTCACAGTATGCAAAACTGCATCACCGTTGTTGCTGTGCGGCTGCCTCCTGGGAAGGGTCTGTAAGGAATTAAATGCAAGATGCTTCCAGTTACAAAAGCTGAAAACGATGCCCAGCAAAAATCACGGGGATGGTTTTACAGGACAGACGTGTCTATAGCTGGAGTGAGGTTTTAATCTGCGAATGGAAGCATCGCTAACTGGAGATACTTCGGGTTGTGAAGACCTGCTTATGGCTGCATTGCGACGATGGAAATGTAATTGCTTGATTTAAGAGAAAAAATGACCAATTAGAAAATGCACCAGATACGAATACGATGTCTTATTATGTGTAAGTAGATTTTAAAAAGACCGTGTATCAGTAAGGTAGAAAGGAATAACGAATTTAAGTCTTTGTTTCACCTAAACTCACTTAAAACCAAGACTGAAGAGGAAGAAAATTCTTTAAACTGCGTCCTACTGGCACATCAGCAAAACGGGATATTTGAATTGAATACTGGTAATGGAAGGAGGTTTTGCTGGCCTCACAGATCTGTTTTCCATCCTGATTCCGTCATCAGTAGCGAAGCTTCCCAGCTTTTAGAAGTCTCTCTGTTGCTGTCCCGACCCCGCGGGGACCTTCGCTCCCACCCTGCCTCTCACGGCTGCTGATGCTCCCAGAGAAGCCCCCGCGCTGGCTCCCACTCCTCACCGGATTCGCAGCCGCTCCCCCGGGGGCCTCAGCCTCCGGAACCGATGGCATCGATCCCTTTGTGGAGAGCCGTCTCCAAATGGACTTTCTGGGTTTACCCTTATTCTTCCTGGGAAATAGAAATAATTTCATGGGCTGAGAAAGCAGGAGCGGCGTTGGGGCCCTGGCATCCAGCCACGGGGCTCTCGTGAGCTGCAGGAACGCGCCGCGGCTCACCGGGAGCATCGGTCCCTGGCACGGCGGGCACGTCTGCTGGCACACGCCGCAGTGTGCCGGGGTCTGCCCGCCCGAGCGAGCCCTGCAGTGGGAGAATGGATACGGCCGTATCCCCAGGTGTGCTCGCACCGATCCAGCGCTGGGCAGCGCCCTCAAGTTCATCCGGGCAGCCCGACGCTGCCACGACTCCTATGACCTCTCCGTCGCTGTTCCGAGGTGGACACATCTGCACGGGGAAAGCAGCCAGTGGAGGCATCCCTTTGCAAATTAAAGAGTGTCCAAACACTGACGGCAGAGTTTTGGTGGAATCAATAGGCCAGAGAAGATGCTAACTGCAATTACACTGATCCCTGTACCAAGCCTGACTTAGCCAGGCTTCACAAAGCTGAATGAGCAGTTTTGCTGTCCGGTACCCCTCACACATCCTCCCTGACACTCCATCACTAAATAACACCAGGTCATTAGTAACCATCACAGAGTGCTCCCAGAGATGGCTCGAGAACTAACGTCCATCCCGCCTGCCCGTTTGCTGACGCGGTGACTTTACCCAGCCCACCAGGGGAGCTGGACATGAAGCCCCAGCCTCAGGTGATGTCAAGAGCAGAAATGCTGAGAACATACGGTTCTCGAAAACGGCTCGGAAAAAGCTCTACCGGTACAAATGCTCATAGATCATCCCAATGGAAAATGCTTTTTTTACCCTTTTTATGAAAAAGTATTAGTTATCAGTATGAGCCTCAAGGCAGCAGCAAGTTGTACAGCTTGGCACCACCGCTCCCGGATGCTTTGGAAGACTGGCTGTTCTTCAGAACATCAGCCCGGTAACGGAACAGGGTGTCTGTCAGTGCAGACAACACAAACATTTCAGTTTTGCTCACACCAGCCTGAATTTTTTTATTGACAATTCTGACCAGCAGGCACAAAGCCTGAGGGAATATGGTGTGGGCATCCCACAAAGTGTCACGTGCAGTCCATGACGGGGGCCTGCTGAGCCTGCCACATGATTCGGAACGGCTGCAAACGTCAACTCCAGCCTTGGGAAACTCATGCAACCTTTGCTGTAACGCCCCGCTTTCCACCTCTAAATTCAGGCATCTTGGTGGCTTTTCCGTTCTCCGCATACGACCATCAAAGCGCTCTCCCTGTCGCTCCGACTGTCCCAATAAAACCCAACGATCTTGTGCAAAGCCTTTCCCAAATGCAAACCACTGAAAAACAAGCAAGGAAGCCAGCGTCAACTATTTGTAGTTGTACAGTACACATAAAACCACCTCAATCACGAGACTGTTGCTGGCGCCAGGGTTTCTGATGCTGGCCTGCACTGTCCCCCACCCATGGATTCCCCCCCCGTCCTGCCCACTCCCATTTGCCGCCTGCTGCTCGGCAGCGGGGCGCGGGGTAGCTGATGTGTTTTGCTTCTCTGCTTCTTCAGCATCTGCCGACGTGGGTTAATGACCTGTCGCTAAAGCACCGCAACGCTGAACCAGACAACGAGAAAGGGACGGAGAGTATTCTTCTCTTCTACACAAACCATGCACCGTCATTAGGTTTGTATCAATAACATCAAAGCATGCTAGAGGCACATTGAGGACAGTAAGAACACGGGGCCGCTCGGGATGGAGAACAAGCGAAACACCCTTGCTGTGTTCCTGAAAGCCCAGCCTAGCACACCGCTTGCTAATCGCCACAGCCAGGCACGCTCTGGAAGCAAACATTCATAGGTGAGCATTCTGCACGTGCCATCTCACCAGCAGGGAAGATCTCAGTGACAAACCCTGCCAGTCATTCCAAAGGATACAGCCTCACCTCTAACAGTGAGCCCAAGAAATCCCGAATTATAAATCCCATTTGATTAATGACCGGGGATAGCAATGACAATTTATCACGATAAAGCTGGGCTTGTGTTGTTTTCTGGCCCAGGAGAATAATGGAAAATCTCATAAAAAGCTTCACTGTGTGAAATTAGCTCCTATTTTTTTTTTGGGGGGGGGCACAGGTTAGGAATTCAAGTCTTTCAGGCAAACTTCACACCGTACCTGCGCCAGAACTTGCCCACCCTCCCCAGCTCATTCATCCCTTGCTTTTCTGCCCCATTGGCGCAGGTGAACTGGGAAGGAAGGTGTTCCCTGAGGGGAAAGGATTCCTTTGCCCCCTCCTCCTCTGGTGATGGATGAGAGGATTCATCGAGGCCATCTGGGGCCTGGGCCTGCCTGGACATTGCTTTACGGCTTCGACCATCTCCTCTGTGTCGGCTGTAGGAGAACTCGCTCTTCCGCGAAACGGAATGACTGGTTCCTACCTACTGCACATGCTTCAGTTTTAGAGGGGACATAGTTTCCTAATGGGTTTTGTTGTTCTGTATCTCAAATCTATGGTGCAGAGACACCATAAATCTACGGTGCTGAGGGCAGCGCGCCCAGGGTGAACCCATCCAGCACCTCCCCAGCACCCCAGCCTGGGTGGGAGAGGGGGACGCAGGGGGCTATTCCCCAATGCAGTCTGAAGGAAAAATACACAAAAAGACTTAGGAAATGCGTTACGAAAAATTATTCAAGATCACTGCAGGGGGGTTGGACTAGATGACCTCTAGGGGTCCCTTCCAACCCAAAACATTCTATGATTCTATGATTTATGACTTGAGAATCTCAGTCTTTATCCAAGAGATGGCTGAGCCCAAAATCTACACAGAAGAGGCATTTCTGGGGATAGGTAGCTTTTAAAATCGAAGTAAAAAGCATAACAAAGCACAGGGGACCAGAAACGAAACCAAACTGGAATAGAAATAGGCACTCGCTTTCACCAGGGAGGGGTAGGTACCATGGGAGCCACTTAACAGGAACACTGCGGGTTTGGATTGCTTTGTATCCTTTTATCGATTCCCTTTAAATTTCTGGCCAAAGAGAATTTATAGCCTGGATTCGGAAATGCAAGAGAATTTTGTAACTCACTTAATTTGCAAGAGGTCAGACTGGAGGCTTGCAGGAAAGCTTTCCAGCCTCACCAGGAGCTGTATGACCAGCGAATGCGCTGCTGCAGGGGCTGACGCCCGCGCCGAGCGCCTCGGCAGCACCGCGAGCCTTGCCAGTGCTGCGGCCCCTGTGGAAGCCCTGCACTTCTGGCAGCTGCCGGGTTTTCAACGCCTCGTTCAACGAGTATAAGCCCAGACCGGTAACGGCTCGCCCCACCTGCATCCTCAGTTGCTAAGCTTTGGTGGGGATTTCACACAGCGACCTCTCTGGGGTAAGACAGGGCTTTTCGGGGGGCGCCCTGTGTGTGCGCTCAAGCGCTCACATCATCTGAATTACCATAGGATGTGTTCTTCGTATGAGAAGCCGGGGTGATAAGCAGCGATATAATCTGTTAGAATGACATTTTCATCAGCATTAAGTGTCTTCAACATAAATTACAACATGAACTGATAGAAAATATTTTGGGGGCCGTGCTTACGACGGTCACAGTTTGTTGCTGGAGAAAACTCTGCATGGGATTAATTTCTTGTTGTCCCATTCATCATCTCACATACACTGTTTTGTGGATATTAATGTATTCAGAATTACAATAATGACAATAAATTAGCAGAAACCTCTTCCTCTTCTTGACATCTACAGCAGCCCGCTTGAACTGAGAAGGGGTCGGCGCAGGAGGAATAGCTTAACTCCAGGCAGCGGGGCGGCATTTTTAGCAGAGCTTTCCCAGGGTGTGAGCTACCAGCAGATGCCAAAACTTTTCGCAGACCTCCCCAGTACTCCAGGTCCAGCACAGCCTGATCTCCTGGCCGGAGCGAGAGCTCAGCTGGAGCGCAGGGCTCAGCTCGGCTCTTCCCACCCCTGCCTGTCCGGCAGCAATGCATCACCAGAGAAAATAACAGTGATGGCTTCTAAAACCAGTCCCAGCTGGCCAAGTACAGCGGCTCCTGTCCTCCGTGGGGGAGCCGCAGGGTGACCATGCCATGGCACTTCAGTTCAGCAAGAGAGAAGCCATCTCTGGGAACATGAGCATCCTGGGAACAGAGCATCCTTGGGAACAAGAGCATCCTTGGGAACAAGAGCATCCTTGGCAAGCCCAAGGACGGGAGCACCCCTCTTAGCTCTGGGCCCTACTCTGGGATGAAGACCTGGTGATTCGCCTGTCTCCTACCATCATTACAGGGAGAGCAAAGTCCCTGCCAAAGACAAAATGCTGAACTTGTGGATGCGAGAGCCGAGGGAGATCCGTCAGGAACACTCACACAGGAAGGAGGCAGCAAACCCCAGCACATTTCCTGCCCCATTCCCAGCTTCAGCATGAGATAAAGTCAGTCCTCATGGCGTGCGTCTCCTCATGCTCTGGGTTTCCTCAGGAAGAGGCTATGAACAGGAACAGGAATACCAATCCCAACAGCAATGAATATAAATAAATATTCTACTGGATATCAAGGTTCAATACGAAGCAGTCCCAGCTTTCACCATTAACCATCCAAGCCCACAGCCTGGCTCTTTCACTGTATATAACAATTTATGATAATGCAAAAGTCAATACCTGCTTTATATGGTTCAGTGAATGGGTAAAAAAATTACACCAACTTCCAGTTACTGTCTGTCTTGCTACCTTTCAATCAGAGGTGATTTTGGCTGTGTAATTGTTTGAAAATGCAATACAAGAGTGTTCATCTAACTCAGATTTTATTCCAGACGTACAAAGTCCACCCATTGCTCCCCATCCGCAATCCCCCGTCCGTCAGGGAGCAGCGCGTGGCACGGCAGGGATGTGGGGATGCTTGGATGTCGGGAGCGCGGCATGCCGCGCCACACCGCCCAAGGGAGGCTTCAAAGGGCCAGGGAGTACCCACCGAGGCTGACATGTGCCTTCCCCGAGGAAATCCAAATATCGCTACTAATTTCATAGAATCACAGAAACATTCAGGTTGGCAAAGCCCTTTAGGCTCCCCCAGCCCAACCGTTCCCCTACCCCTGCCATCCCACCCCCAAACCCGGCCCTCAGCACCGCCCCTGCCCGGCTGTTCAATCCCCCCAGGGCTGGGGACTCGACCCCTTCCCTGGGCAGCCCCTTCCAGCCCCTGACAGCCCTTTGGGGAAGGAATTGTTCCCCAGGCCAACCTCACCCTGCCCTGGCACAACTTGAGGCCAGTGCCCCTCGTCCCATCGCCCCTTCCCTGGGAGCAGAGCCCGACCCCCCCGGCTCCCCCCTCCTCTCAGGCAGTTGTAGATTTATTTGTTTGTAGATTTGTTGTGGTACAGCCCAAGATGTGGCAAGAACGTTGCCGGAGCGGAGGAAGGCAAGGTGCACCGTGGGGCTGGATGTCAGCACTCGGACGGGCGCGCAGGCGAGCGCTGCCCGAGAAGGGCTCATCCCACCGGGCTCAACGTCTGAAGCTGCGCTTGGTTCGCATCAAACACAAAAAGAAATCTCATGGCTTGAGTGTTTCAGTCAAATAAAACATTTCATTCCACATGAGCTCACTTTTTTTCTCCTTCATTTTCGGGTCAGTTAACTGCCACCATGCTCTCACTATAAAAACATCAGGCAGCATTTAGGAAGAAAAGCGCCACTTCAAAGCATCAAGGCAAGAAGTTCCCCGCTGCAAATGTCGGCACCGAGGGTTTAACATTTCTTAAAAGTTGTTTCCATCACTCTTCTGACCGAAATTCCATTTTTCATAGATTTCACGATTTGCCAAATTTCATACACCACTTCTTTCGTGGCTGGCGGAGGAAAGACAGCTCTTCAGGTGGTCAAACAGGCTGGGAAGGGAAAGCGTGCCCCGAGGCTGGGGGGGGCTGGAGCGGTGCTGACGGGCTGGGGGGGCGGCCGGCCAGGGCTGGCCCCAGTGAAGCAGCGCTGGAGCGGGGTTTGCCGCGCTCGCAAAGCCTCCCCTCCGCAGCCGGGGTTTCCACCTCGGAGCTGGAAGAACGCCTCCCCTGCTTCCAACCCATTCTCTAACGCTCCTCACGCTCGCAGCGGAGGAGATGTCCCATAGCTCGCAGGGCCAAAAGTTCAAGCGAGAAGTGGGTGTCAGCTACACCCAAAACCTTGTTTTTTGTGTGAGAAGGGCTGCTCCTGGAGCCACGGGGAGCTGCAGCTGGGTGTTCACCCCTTCTGGCATGATTGGGAAGGCATGCCTTTTCCCAGATCCTGCCCAAAACTCAGCTATAGCCACTCGCTGCTAGAAAAGGGATTACAGTTAAAATGCCAGAGCTTCCTCTGTTTTCCTCGGAGCTCGGTTTCACCCATGTGAATTCAGTGTCTGTGAGAACCACATTTATAAACTCTCAAATCCAGCTCCTCCCATCACCACCCCGGCTGGGTTCAGTCCAGAACGCAATGATGTAAAAATAAAATTCCTATTGACTTCGGGGGCTTTGGGGCAGACCTAGTCATTAGTTACTTCTCCCTGGGAATGTCCCGTTGACATTAAAGGAGCCAACTGTGCAGTAAAGTTTTATTTCATGTAAGTAAGATATAAAGAACCTAGCCCGGTACCTTAAAGAAAACACAGAAGCGTAACACGACTTGGCTTGTTAAGCCAGAGAAAAGATGGCTCCGGGGAAATGTTTGTTCTTTGCAAACACGCCAGGGATGAGCCCTGGGATGGGAGCAGAATCCTGCGACAATATTGGCTGAGAACGGGTAAATATAAATTGGCCGTCAGTAGGTTTGGGCTGGAAGCAGAGAGATTTCAAACCAGCTTGGCTAGGGGAAGCCTGTGGGAGCTACGATGGAAGCGTGCGCTTGCTGGGCTCGTTAAGGTGATGATGCAGCCCAACCACGCCATCACCCACCACCTCCTGCCCAGCCCGGGGACACGCGGGACCACGCACAGCCCGCCAACGCTTCTCAGCCCCCCTTGGCCATCGCCTTTTTCCGCTCATTAATAAAATACAGCTCGGTAAGAGGATGGCTGAGGCTCCTGCAGCAAGCGCACGCTCTCCTGGCTGTGGGTGCAGACGCAGTCGCGCTGGGCACACACCAGCGGGGCTGTCCCCAGGTATGCGCGTACCCCCCCGTCCCAGTGACACACAGCCCTGTATTCTGTGTTTCCTTTATATGCAAACACACACGCACAAATACAGAAAACCGAATCCCAACAGCCACCCTGGCCTGATACTTCTTCCTCTGCAATATTTTCATCCTGCCCCAGGGGGCAGAAGTTGAAGCCCTTATGGGGTCCCTGTGCCCAGCTCTGGAGGGCACAAACCGGCCACACCGCGGCCCCTCCGAGCCCTGACGAGCTCGCACCGAAGGAAGCATGGCACTCGCACCTCCACCTTCTACAACACGCCTGGGAAGCTAATGGTTCTGAAATACGGAAAGAAACAAAGGCAAGCGGAAGGAAAATGTTTGGAAAATGTTTCTGGCCATGCCTGATCACGTCTCCTCGCCATCCCAGCCCGCTGGCCAGGCAGCCCCTCTGATTGCTTGGCTGCCGTTTTGCCTCCCAGTAGCATTTCAATATTGACATCTCCAGGTTTCAGCTGTTCTCCTCTCTCCTGATTCATGAGCAGCAGATGGTGCAAATGACACCCCTTTTATTTTCTGGATGAATTCATATCACCCTGCCAAGATGCTAATTTTTGTTGCTGGTCGCTGTACATTGTGTTAGCAGTGATGAAGACCGGTTTTGCTTTGAAATGGAGCAAAACTGCAGCCACAGACAGGTTAAAGTTGGAACAAACTATTAGTTGTAGCGAGCTGAAGTTAGTAAAATCTCTTCACTAACTAGCTTTATTTTGATCCCTTGCTTCTGCTTGCGGTTTGTCGGTTTTGTTGGTGGGCGCTTACCCATGTTTTGGTGCTGCACATCCTACACAGCAGCCAACCTTCCTGAAGCTGATGTAGTTATCATTTGGTAAAAGGAATCTGTGTCACAAGCTTCCCGACGATGGTAATCAAACCTCTCCTTGTCCAGAATTCCAAAAAGTTAAACCGACCGAGTAACAAAAGAGCCGGAGGCATCTCCCTGCTGCAGCTGCATTCCCCGCTCCGGGGAGCCCAGCCAGGCTGGAGTCGCCAGCGGCCAGGGCAGGGCAGGACGCCTTGCCGGGTCTCTTCCCCTGTGCCCCTCTATTAATACATCCCAGATGGAGTTTCCCACCTTGACAAGGGCTTTACACTTTTTACTGATGCTTAATTTGTCGGCCACTCCAAGCCCCCCGAGTCCTTTTCCATCTTTCCCGCGTACGCCCCGCCCCGGCACTGCTCCATACATCTCTTCATTGCATTTCAGCCTGGGGTTTTCAGACAACATCCCCTTAGTTTTTCAAACCATTTTTTATTTCACTTCTGTCCTCCAGAGTTCCTGTGAGCCCTGCCTGCTCCAGGACATCTGCAAGCGTTACCAGTTCTCCATCGTACAAGTTGCTAATTAAAACAGAGAGCAGACCCGAGAGCAAGACCGGTCCCTTTGCGACTCCCACATGGAAGGCCCTCCCAGGTTGGCAGGCCAACCGTCATAGCCGCTACCGAAACCACATTTCTCAAAGAGCTCCACGTGCCTCTTACGCCCAGGCGCATCTCTTACCTGGGAATACAAAAGTCAAAGCAAGTCCTAACTACTGGCTCCCCTCCTACCCGCCAGGCCAGGCAATGAGCCTGATGCGATATGCTAAACCCACCCTCACTGGTTTGCTTCGATTCTCATCACCTCTTCCAACTGTTATGGATTGATTTTTTTCATTAATTAATTTCAGAGCCTTTCCAAGAACTCGTTAGGCTTTTTAGTCAATAACACGCTGGACTGTATTTTTTCCTCTTATATTTAGGATCTGCATTTGCTTTCTTTGATAGTTCGGAGACCTCCTCTAAGCTCCACAAGCTATTAAAAATAATTGCTCCTTGTTCAAAAAGAGTTTTGATTAATTCTTTCTAATTCTAAGGCAAATTTCCTCATCCTGGGTCCTGACCTATCTAGCAGATCCAAATAAACTCTTGCCTGTTTGTTCTCTGTTCTGGACCCTTATTCTACGCTCTGGTCAAAACTAACCAGGTTACCAGGGCATTTTACACACTTCTGCAAGCAGCCAAGTACTGGATCTGTATTTCCTCTCCTATCTTCTTACTTCTAATGCATTTATAGCCCCACTTCCTCCTGCTTTTTATCTCACTTGCTAAATGAAACACGCTTTTTGCCTTAGGCTTTTCATTCTACCATTATATGCCCACTCTATGCCTTCACCTTCATTTCTTGTCAAGTGCCTCTGTTTTCGCACCACTTCTTCAGATTTTCAGGTCCTAAAGGAGCTCCTGATTCTGCCCTAACCGTTTTCACTGTATCCCTACCACCCTGGAGCAGGAGGATGCTCGGCTGCTGTGTGTTTATGGGTTCTGTCTCAGAACCTGCCTGTTCTCATCCTTAGACCATCAGCCCAAGGGATCCTACCTCCCAGCTCCCAGTGTCTGCTGGGGTCACTTGCTCCAGAGCTTATCTCGCTTGAATTGCTGCCCATGCGTCTTCTTTTCCGCTCTCATTCCATAGTCAGTCTCTCCCAAATTTCCCAGCTACCTTCAATTCTCCACCAACTCATGCCCAGCAATCAGCACGACACTGAGGACAGACCCTCTCCTCTCCGGGGGAGCCAGCCCCAGGGAGGGGGCAGTTACGGTGTTATTCCTCACGCACGCGAGCCCTTACAGCTACAGAATTCCGATTCACAGGCATTCATATCCCGTGAATGGCGACAGGGGGTCTTTTTCTCCTAGAACCTTCTCTTTGGAGCACAAAGCAGGAGGTCTTCCTGCAGGGACCTGCTGGCCACTGTGCTGGCCATAAGCGATGCACCGAGTGTCACCAGGTGGCTTGTGTGGCTGTGGCCATGGCACACACCTGCACGAGCCCCGCGGCACGGCTGCGGCCCCGACTCCCCAGAGCTGCTCAAGTCCCCCTGCGCCACCAACCCCGGGCCCTTCAGTACAGAAACTATGATTAAACTCTCCAGGCAAAGGCATCCCACAGCTTTTAGAATCAATCCAATGAGCGTGGAAAAGGGAAAACCAAGATAAATGTATGAGAGGAAGTTCTGAAAGCCCCAAAGAGTGGCGCAGTATTTATTTCCTATTAAAAGCCAGTGACGGGCAGGTACATAAACACTTCGTAGCTTGGAGAATGTCCTTCGGGTTAGACGCCAGCAAATATTTCTGCTCCTTCCCCCTCTGCTGGTTTGTCAAGAACAACAACTACAATTGATAAAGATAACTGGAAGCTTTCAGGTACTAATTCTGAATTACAAGCAGTCAGTTTCTTTTCCAAGCCCTACAAATCCTCTAATAAACAAAAGTTAACCTCCCAGACTCGGGGCTCTGAATGATTTGCTGCTGTTACCCTCTTGCACTCTTTGGTCGTCTCCCTTCCCTGCACGGGCTGTCAAAGTCACGAGTGCTTCATCTTCCGAGAGAACGAATGATGTACTTGAGAGTGATGAAGCAGGGGAAGAAGAAAAAGCACCTTGCAATTAAATATTTTAATAGACATTCTGAAGATGGCTTTGAAAGGATTGAAAATTCCTGTTAACAAGAGCACGCATCCAAGGGCTGGGGCTGAACGATACCTATCACTTTGTCTGCTTAAGAATAGAGCATAAAAATCATACCCTATAATATTTTATACCAGCATCTTTTGTACTCTTCTAGGCTAGGCAGACACCTCTGAATAGCTGTGCACAGCGGCTCTAAATCCTTGCCCCCCCTTATTCTCATATCAAGCACCCAGTTCAGGGTTTGGTGAACCTTTCAGGTGCCGTGCATCCGCAGGGAGTCACCTCCGGGGACCTGCCCGACGCCAGCTCAGCACCACCCGCCTCCAGGTAAGCAGAGACAGCGGTCTTTTGCTCCCTCCCAGCATGGCACTCTCAGCTCATTTTTGATTTAATAAGCTGGCAATTAGACAGGGAACCAAAGACAAATGGAGGCAGAGCACAAGGATTGAAGGCGATCCTAGCACTATACATCATTCCCAACACCTTATGTGCTGCCTCTGGAGTGTGACCACGGGGAAGTTTGGATTTATATTGTTGATTTTCATTGCATTTCGATGGAGAGGAGTTTCAGCAAGGAGCCTGCAGCCCTGCTTTATGGCTGTAAACCTGAAGTTACAGCTCCTTGCTCGCACTGAATCGAGGATTACCCCAGAAGCAGTCCCAGCGAGGCAGCGGATGGCTTTCCCGGTCACAGATCTACAGGGGAGCGCAGCCGGGCTCCATGGATGCAGTCGGCACCACCGCCCCCGTCTCTTCAGCTGCTCTTTGGGCCCCCGTTTTGCAGTGTTCATAAGCACAGGCAGCTCTTCACACGGGGGTGAATTCCAACAGGCGCCAGTGGCTAAGAAATTACAGTCATGGCCTCAAAAATCACAGAATCACAGAATCGCAAGGGTTGGAAGGGACCTCAGGAGATCATCTAGTCCAAATGATCAAAAATAAGTATTAAATGCAGATACTCTTGATACTGGTTAGAGAGACGAGCGACAGTTTTCCTCAGTATAAGTGAACAGTTCAGGATGCAGCCTTGTTTATAGTTTCCCTCTGATTTTGATCTATAGTTTTGCTCACATTTTGGCAGACGTTCCCTGTAACTCCTGTGGCAGAGCCACAGCCTCCGAGGTGGCCAGGGCTGGCCCGGGCGCTGCCTGCCATGGCTTCCCAACCGCGCCGCACCGAACTGCACGGCTCCTGCAACACGGCCTGAAGCAGCGCTCTCCCGAGCTCCACGCTCCGGCGTGGCAAACCGAAGCGGAACACACACCACGCCACCAGGCCGGTACGTATCGGAGGGTAAGCAGGCTTTGGGTAAGAGAACGTGACTGCCATTACATTTGGCTTAAACCCACTTATTTATAATTAAGTTACTGAGCCATGCGTTGGTGTAAAACGACTGTAGAACATAAGTGCGGCAATAACCTAGAAGAAAATCTTTAAATAACAATCGTCGAGTGAGAAGATATATATATAGAATATATCAAAATTAATAGCGTTCATCCATCTTTCAAAACAAGTTAAATGTGCCCGTTTCTTCCGGAAAATCTGTGTTACGCTCACTGAACATTTTCTTTTCATTACATTTGAACATTTTGGCAGAAATAAAATATACAGTCAAAGTAGGGTGGTTATTTTGATCAGTTTTCAGACATTTATACACTAGAAAAAAAAAAGGAAATACATTAAGATTCACACAGACATTCGTGCTGTTGACCACTGGGAAGGAAGCAATACAAACTAAGGGTAACGTGTAATCAGAAATGACAGCTCAAGCACAAATCTTATTAAACAGATATTGTAGAGCAGGCTTATAAAGAAAGAAAGAAGCCACAGCACTGGGGACATTTATCTGAAGTTTGGACGGGGAATTGTACAATAGCATGCAAGGAGCAAGCTGTTCAAGCCACGTGCCATAGGAGAGTACACCCAGCGAAGTCCTAAGTGTCATGGCTCATTGCTGCAATGTCACACGCGGTCTGCACCGAGAGCAGCTGACCTTGAAAGCTGAAATATTCCTCTCTGAACAAGCCTCACACAAGCACAGACTACTTTTCCTTCCAATAATCATAAAGCGCCCAACAAATAATTCTGACCTTGCATACACAGCTTGGAAGAGCCCAATATTCAGGGCCGTTGGGGTGAAACAGGTCCTCAACGTCTCACCCATCTCAAGCTGGAGCCTTCGCACCAACAACTACAGTTCTCCCATGACTACAGCAGAACCAAACACACAAGAAGTGATCGTGTCCTCTGCGATGATGTATGCGGATATGTAAGAAAACTCTGCGCCATTTCCCGCGTGCCCATCGCCCTGCCGCAGCTGGAAACCAGCCCCTGCCCCAGACTTGCTCAGAGGCGAACGCGGGGGCGCTCTGCTCAGGATGCTCCGCAGTCACTTGGGTCGATCGTATCGGGTACGCTCCGACTGACGGCGTGGCTTCGGGGAACGGACTGCCCAGGGTAACTCCCCCTTAGCACCCGCTGAACGCCCGGACACTTTACAGACCAGCCACGCTTCAGATTGTTTTAAACTATTGCTTTGTTTTGCTAACGAAGAGGCAGCTCTCCCAAAATCCCAGCTGATTCCGAAGCGAATGATAGGAAATACCGTCGTTTCCTGCGTGTGCTGCGCTGAGGGCAGTAACGCTGTTTAACGAGCAGAGCACCGTTAACCCAGCAGAGCGGGACGGGGACGGGACAAGCAGGGGGGTGGCTGCTGCAGCGCGGAGCCCCACGAGCACGGCCCCACGCCGGCGTTCACAGGCAGGCACCAGCAGTTCCCACAACGCGGCTGGGGCTCAGGTCACCCCCAGCCAGGCGACGGGAACTTTACTACATTTCTACTGGGGGAAAAATGCTACCAAGGGGAATACGAATGATCTTATTACACAAACCTGTTTGCTTTAACTCATAGATATACCCCTGCTCGACTACAAATACTCATTCAAATGTCTGGTGCAAGTATAAAAGTGTTTGTCCGTATTGGGTTTTGTAGCTGTGATTCATTACGCATTTGTTCACAGAGATTCGATTATCCAGTAAGGAAGAAGAAACAGCTCGTTGGCTCTTCACCTCAATACACCCTTACTGTAACGGGCCCTGAGCGGTCAAACTGAAGCCAACACTGACAACCTAAATTCTGGAAGGAATTAACTCCTTCAAAATACAGGGAATACATCTGAAGACGGCCATTCCCGAGTAACGTACAACTGCTGATCCGACCACTGGTGATCTATTTGGAATATCTATTTTGAATTCGAGCGACTTACCCATCTCTCAGGAGCAGTAGGAACTTCTGGTCATCACCGGCAGCAGGAGACCTGAAAGAGGCAGGTAGATTCAGCTGTTGAGAAAGCACATCAAACACGTGTTCCATGAGGAATTCTGCAAGAAGCCGAATTGGTCTTTGTCGATGCTTGCCGCACGCTGCTTGGCGTAATTTTCAAACTACTACTTTACACATCTGCTCTAGAATACTTCTGTGGCTGGACATGCAGGGAATCACAGCCATGATAGTTTGCAAAAGCATTGCTCCTAAAGCAATCCATTATCTCAAATGCTTCCAAGCCTTTGTGAACAGACCCAACCTCATAAAGAAACCATTTTCCTCAAGTTCCTCAACCCATTGTATTTTCAAATTCATTACTGACTCTACTGTATTTTTCTCTGGATCCTTTAAAGACATCTCATTTATCTTTATTGGATTTTCTTTCATTTGGTTTCAAAGTTAAGCTGTGCCAGAGAAGTTAAGCCATAGCAGACAAGAAGTAATCAGTGCATAAAGTCTGAATCTTAAGAAAGGGTGTCCTATCTTGCTGAAAAAGCAGAATATTATAAAGAAGGATGTGCTAAAGAGGCTGCCTCAACCAGAGCTCTCTGTGTACGCTCTCACAGGTGGAAGAGCTGCGTAAGACTGGCTTGCACTTCAGAAATCTGACTCTTCAGAAACCTCACCTGTAAGTTCCCAGGTTGTGCCAGGCTCCCAGGACTCATACGAATACCTGAAGTATAAACCCAGGAAAAGAGAGGAGTGTTTGGGTTTAAAGCATCAGAACCGATAGGTGGTGCAGACAGGAACCGTGACCATGGTGGTCACTGTCTGGCATCAAAAGACCAGAGGTGAGGCCAAGGCTGGGAGAGCACAGACGTGGAAGCATAACTGGAATCAGGGCTCCAGATGTTGCCCACTCCAGACCCTGCTGCATTGAGGTAATACACAGATTAAGAGAGAAACAGAATTAAAATTTTACTACTTTGTCTCCCAGATTATTTCAATATTTTTCAGCACAGAGAAGATAAAGACCCTGTTCACAGTAACCAATAAATACAAGGCACTACAGCACCTACACTTAACACTGTTCCCTCCAGCTAGACAAAGGCATTGTACTTGACTTACAGATCTTTCATACTACTTGCCTTAATGCAATTATTGTAGCCTCAAACGTCATTAAGCTTCATTGCAGTTATTAAGTTGATAGCTACTTCACACATCCTGCACCTCAATTTAGGTGGATGCACCTCAGATACTTCACATTTCTCAGATTACAGGATTTACTGTCCTATTTTCTACACTAAAGATACAGAGAAGTATGTTGAGTGTTTAACTTTTTGTATCATCGTCAGTTTTAATTGTTGACAGAAAAAGAACCTTCCTCCCCACCGCATTCCTCCTGCTCAGATGTCACAGGCAAGACAAAAAGTGAATCATTTTCTTGTGCCTCTCCCAGATGAAAGTAACCCAAAATGAACACGTTCTCGTTGCAGAAACACGTCACTCCACCCACATGAGGATGGAGAAGGCGATCTGAACCGCGGCAAGGCGATGGAGACGGCCGGTGCACCCCCTCTACCACACTGAGACACGCTGATGGGCATGGTAGCACCTTGCAGGCAGGACTGAAGAGGCATGAAGAAATAACTATGAGCCAAACCCCTTCAACCTGAAACACGACCTGATGGGTAGCACATACAGACAGCAAGCAGGTAAGGGATTCCAAAGGACTTCTGAGCTAATACCAGATGGCTGGGGTTGCCGTTACATTGCGAGGTGAATCCAACCAATGCTTGGGTTCTTGCCTCCGAAAACTGGATAGCTCAGCATTTAATCTGCTCATGGGCTGCGACCGCTCTCAAAAAAACCTTCAAAAGTTTCTAATCAGTAGTAACAGCCTATAACATTGGAATAACACGTGTTGCTCTGTATGTTCTAATTTACGCTGCAACTGGCAGTGTGTGGACCTGTGATAACAGAACAACCCTTCAGCATTTGAACAGGGAAGAAAATGCCCTTAGCAGCAGGGAACAGTGCTCTTCACCCTCCGCGGCAATCGGCCCGCGCCTCCCATGTCGCCAAATGACCTGGGTACGGATAGAGTTGCCACCTCCACCACCTCATCCCACAGCTCCTGGAGTGAGCGCCAGGACAAGCAAATGAACTTGAGCACGTCTGGAGACCAAACGAAAATGTTCATCACTAAACTCTGCCCTTCATAAACAAAATGTTGTATTTACATGTTTCAAATATGGAAAAACACACGAGCACATATGTAAGGAATCATGGAATGTTTTGGGTGGGAAGGGACCCCCAGAGGTCCCCCAGCCCAACCCCCCTGCAGGAGCAGGGACACCTTGAACCACATCAGGTTGCTCACAGCCCGTCCAACCTGGCCTGGAATGTTCCCAGGGATGGGGCCTCCACCCCCTCTCTGGGCAACCCCTGCCAGGGTTTCACCACCCTCATTGTAAAGAATTTCTGCCTTAGATCCAGTCTAAACCTTCCCTGCTCCAGTTTAAAACCATCCCCCCTTGTCCTGTCCCAGCTGGCCCTGCTAAAAAGATTGTCCCCATCTTTCCTATAGGCTCTCAGCTTCATCATCACCCAGCTTTCAGAATTGCAGCATGCACATAAAGTAATTTGAAGTGAACCATGAGTAGAAAAGACAGAGGCAGCCCCCCTCCCCGCTGGATAATAAACAAGACAATGCTAGGCTATTATTCGATACTGATAAGCACAAATAAATTATTTTGATTAATGGTCAGAGGCGTTTGCCATTAAATCATTAGAAAGTTTCCTACTGGGGGAAAAATAATCTAGCCTGGTCATAAATCAGAAAATGAGAAAGGTATAAAAAAAAATCAAATGGCTTACTACAATAAAAATTAACTACCCACAAATGTCCAACATAAGGACATCATCTAAACAAAAAGGTGATGTTCAAGTGTTCTTTGATATGATAATGTCTTGCACAAGATGTCATCTGTCCCCTGATGGTTAGCCAGCTGGTTAATTTGATATCACAAAGTTAGTGATTCACTGAAAATAAAGGCAAAATGCAATTGCAGTATGCATGGGTTTTGTTCTTTTCCAAACGTCCTCAGAAGTGGATCCGCAGGAACCCTGCCAGATTCCCCTCCAGACATCTGACCACATTTTACACACTACAATCAATATCTGTATGTTTTCATGGGACAACAGTTCAAAATGACTGAACTGATTTTACATGGGTCAAGCTCCCAGGAAAACCTTTGGGCAACGGGCAAGGTCTACTTAAACCCTAGCACATCATCCCAACCTCAGGCCCTACATACCTCACATCACTCCCCAAACTTCCATCAGGTACTTGCCCTTTTTTGTTAATACCCTTCCTTAAAATTTACTTATGCACACGAACGCAGGACTTTGATTTGGTCCGAGGTCTACGGAGCTTTGTAGGAGACTCCAAGTGAAGCCAACTTTGACTCGTCTTGTAACTCACCATAAGCACTCTCTGTAGACACCTCACTTCACCAACTGCAGTAAGTGCAAAAAATAGATTCATCCAACTCTTTGAATCCTAGGAGAAGTCCTTGTATGAATAACACAAACTGACTCGGTCCAAAGAATTTACCACGCCTAAAATAAATAGATTTGGTTGTGTTAAATCAAGTATTAGTATTGCTTGTGCATCTCTGCTCTTAGTGCAGACACAGATTTGCAGAGCAGTGCATCAGCTGGAGCCGGGGAACTTGCTCATGTTTTGCATTTTGATCTACAAACAAGCCGTAGCTCACGACTCCGCTCTGCCGTTTTCACTGCTGAATCAGATCCATCAAGGGGACAACTGGTAAGTGCTCGTTGCTCTCCTCAATCCCTCCCTGGTAAGTCTCGTGTGTGAATTATGGCAGACTTCACATTTAAAAGAGCCAATTAGAAAATATGGATGTTCAAGGTGTACTAGTGCTGCTTACCTAAAATTGATTAAAGACCAGAGCAAATAACTCCTCCATCATTTGTCCCAAGGGTACAAATATAAACACTGCCAAATGTTTGGTTTTACTTCTACCAGTAGATTGAAATAACTCTGCTCATAAACGGCACGTTAGGGAATACAGGTTCAGTTGCAGGGGTTTGAATCTTCCACGATATACAGACATCATTTGACGTTTATCTTTGAGCTTCGACTATGATATGGTGAAAGGAAAAAAGAAGTGGTAAAACTTCCATTAAATGAGTTGCAGATGCAGCTGCTTTAACACAAGACTGCAAAATTATACAGTTTTTCCACACACTGCTTTTTAGAGCGCTCTTTAACCTGTACCACAACACTCCACGGAAAACAGAAAATCAACCAAAATTCAAGATGACAAAATTCCCAGAGGAGACACGTCATCGCCCGGCATTACAGCGCCATGCAGGGTAGGCTGCTCTCCTTCACGACTCACACATTTTAGCAGCTCTTTTGATTCCATCATACTCATTTTCAAAGTCTTCTAATCTTGATTGTACTTGTAAATCAGAACAGCTAGAATAACTTCACTGAAATGCCAGCATATCTGTCCAGACCTGACTGCAGCTGGAGGAGCTGCCTGGAGGTTTCTTTTCCAATTACGTGTCTCATCTTGTCCCAGTGATCTGCTTGTGAGCTACAAACCCATCCCACAGAGCACGTAACCGCAGTTTGTTGCAACCGATACTGGACTTGGTTGTCACAGTACCAACTTACACTTTGATGTCAGCAAGAAAGAGACCAAGGATGTCTTCTTCCCCGACGAGCACCTCAGTTTTCTGGATTACGAAGCTGTCTCCACAGACCTGAGGAACTCAACTTGTGTTGCCCTGGTTTCAAGCAGAACTGGGCAAGGAAGAGATATTCTGGAATCACCGTTCATTCTGAGAAATGTTAAAAAGAAAAAGGAAAAAAAAGCCTAACAAAATAAATGGTAACATACTGATGAATCGGAAAGTTCAATTATCTGGTTTGGGCTAAATATATGGGTTTTTTTTTTAATCTTGGAATTGTTCAATCTTGCACCTATCAATGTAACACTGAATGTTTTCAGAAGTAAAAGAAATTTCTAAACCCGACATCAATAAACCTAAGCAAGATAATCCATTTTTAAAGCCTCCATCTGCATTTTTCAAATCGTGCTGGGACTCAATTTATATTTCTGTTGAAAAAGTTCTGTGCAAAACTGTTATCCAGCCCCAACTTGAAATATTAGAACAAATACGAACAAGAAGTTCTCCTCCGATCCCAGTTTCCACATCCTCCCTCAAGTTAATTTTTTCCTTCCCAATATCCTTAGGAATTTCACTTCCACACGTCTAAATGGCCGAACTGTCGCTCCTTGAGCGCAGCCTTGATCCAAACTGAAAGTCATGCAGAGAGAACTGGGAGAAGATGTACAACTCTCACCAGGAACTCTGTATTTCTATTTCAAAACTGTATTTTACTTTTCAGCCAACGTATTTTAGGATTGCAATTTTTATCACAAACTTGGTTTGCCAGCCAGCGTCTCTCCGGGGGATACGAGTAGCTTGGCAGGATCTGACTGAGCCAAGGGCTAGGTAACCTATGATAGCGTTGGGCTTTAGGTCTGCGGCACTGAAAGCCTATGGAAAGAGCATAGGAAATTTTGGAAAATGAGACACACATAAGTCAAGAATGCAGTTAGTAGCCAGGCTGTGTGGGGACATCCCACAGAGACAAGCTGCAATAAAATAATACTCCTTGCATTTCTCTTGGTTTGGTTTAACACCGGGAAATCCATGAGGATGCAGCAGGGAACAAGAGCACGGGCACTGTGCTTGCCAGAGTCTGCTCCTCTCTTGTTCCTGGTGACCTGTTTCCAAAGAAATCAGCATCTGCAAGGTTTTAAAAAAAAAAATAATGAAGTGGTTACTTAGGGAAAAAAAGGAAAGCCAAATGTGCCCAACAACTGCAGGAACTATGAACCTGAGGGAAGCTCAAATAAAACATATTTGTTTCGGTTCTTGCTTAAGTGAAATGGAGAGAAGGCAACTCTAGCGTGTCAGAAAACACACGTTCATCCTCATTGCTGCAGCAGATGCAAATTGTTATTAAACAGCTTATGAAATTCATTGGGAACTGGCTGACCTTGCCGGAAAATTAAGCTAATTAATTTGCACCAGTCAAGACTCTGCTCTAGTAGTCCTGCTTCTGCAAGTAGAGGGCCAGGTTATGAAATCAAGAGTTAGTTTGGATTGATGTAAGTTCACCTGGCTCAGATATCATGCAGAGACTCTAGTCTGCATCTCAAATATTAGTCCACTGTTTCACAGACATTAAGGAACCAGCATTAAAACTGCTTTAAAAACAAAATTTAGCAAGGCCAGAAGGAAAATGCTGATAGGTATCTCTCGCCACTACTGGCTAATCTTGGGTTTCAAAGCACCGTTTAAGCTGTCTGGGAGAAATAATTGAGTAGAAATCTGTTTTAAGTACTGCGCTTTGATTTTATCTAGGAATACAGATAATCAATCTCTGGTCTGAAAGCTGTGGATTACAAAATGTACCAGAGCAAATGGGAATTTTATTGGCTTAGAAATAAACATGAAGGGGCAAGCGTACAGATGACCTTGTGGTGGATGGATGGCAGTGAGGGAGGAAAGGCAGCCAGCGCCGTTCTTTAACTATCCAATGCATCTTCTCAAGAAGGAATCCCAGCTTCTGAAATACGAACTGGCCACCTCTCATGCTGAACCCAAGCTGGGAAGGGCTGCAGCCACTGAGAGAAGAGCAGCTGGTGGCCACTGCCAGGAGACAACTAGGTACCACCTGGGAAGGGCATAGAGTAAAGAGGAGCAGTGGTTCTCCGCCTGCGTAGGAAGGCTTGCTGGCACTGTGTATTCCTGGTACAGGAATAATGCCCTCACAGCACTCAAACCAGATTCAGATTCACACTGCTCAACCCACCTTCCTCTCCTAGAAGCTACCTACAAACCCAGGCAAATAAGGGTTAGGGTGTTTTCTTCCACCAACACTCCTAAAAAGTAAAAGCCACGTTGCAGAGGTTTTGGTTTTGTTACACTGCTACGGCCAAACAAGCAACCTCAAATTAAGTGAAAATAATCCAAACTGTTTTGCCCCAAAGTTGGAAGCAGAATCCCTTCAAAAATTCCCGACACTTGAGCTATGCATACCATCCTGAGTTCAGACTAGCAGCTCAGCAGAGGGCACACAGCGAAACCACAGCTGGCTCCAGGAGATTTTATTCTATCATGTACACATGTATTCCACTTTACACACACTCTGGCATGTGATAAACTATCTCTGAACTTTAATATTCAAATCTGTCTAATATTAAAAAGGCTTTTGAAAATCTTTCCCCTCCTCAAAAAATTTCTAAGCCATGGGGGTTTTTTTTTGTGAAATAGCTTTTCCCTTCCTTTTCAGTGTAATACAATATGTTATTCAAGAGCCAAAGAGTTGTCAGGTTTTATGTTATGATAATCTTCTCAAGCATCCAATTTTATTCTGCTTTTTCCCTTCATGCTGTCACTCACATCCCAGCCTGTCACAAAAGAAAATGTCTGAATACATTAATTACAACTTGTTAGACCTCCATATAGTTAATGCTATTGAGGAAATCAAATCACTTGGAAAATAACTGAAGAGAAACAGTTGCTGGTATTGCAGGATTTTTATGCATTGCACTTCAAAGCTGGAGCTTTGCAAGACAACAAAAATTATTATTATAGAGAATGAGAAAATCAAATACAACCTGATCCTCTGCCCTTGGAATGTTTTCTGAATGCATTACAAAACATATTTTCTGTCCTGGAAAGAGCAGTTGAACTCTTTTCACACAGAACCTTCTTTTACGGTGTAATTACAAATGCCAGTTCTGAAATTACAGTGTAAAAACTTTCGGAAGCTCGGAAGAGATCAGATCCTAAGTCCCCACTCTCACAAACATCACAGTTGACAGTGATGGCTCCATTAACACGAATAAAAGATAATTCTGTTGGGTCTAAGGCGACGAACAAGTTACCCTGGGATTAGTAAAGGGAAGAATTCACATGGCTGCCCTCGGTCAGGTTTGTCAGCCTGACTCCTATGGCTCTGTGGAATGGCAGAAAGAGTTTTTTAATTCTAAAAATCACACTCAGAGTTAAGCATACGCGCAACTATTATATTTATAAATGAAGAATTCATTTTTGTAATCAGAGACCCTAAAATCAGAGCAATCATTTGAATCATTGTTCAGCACAAGACACTTCAGAGAAGTACTGACTGCCCCTCAGATTTCCACGGGAGTAAAAACTTCCTGACACCGAGTCTTACACAGAGTTCACCTCGAGGGGCAGCTCTGCAGAAAATCCGACAGGAACGTCCTTGAGGGCCGTGCTGCTAATGAAAGGTGATTTCACTGAACAAAGAAAACGCTGTTAGGATTATGCAATATCCTTACACACGGAAGCACACAAATGCTTCCCAAATCTAAGCTCTGTTATCTTGCTAGCTTAAAGACATTTCACTATTCTTCGGTTTGAATGAATAGCCACTCTTACAGGTATTAAATCAGACAAGTAGTGGGAAAAAGACAATGAAGTCTTTCTAGCTTGGAAGTAGTTACCTGAACAAGCAAGGCAAAAATAAAGACCCCTTTGGATGACGCTGATCTTGCCCACTTTCTCACAGAGGTAAGATTTTGTTAGCTGGCCCTGTTGAAAGATGCACCCTAAGAATCTGGAAAAACACGTACCCATGCATTGGTATTTTGGCAGTATTTCTAACTGTGCCACATCTCTGCTAGAGCTGACAAATTGCAAGCATATCCTAGTGAACATTTTGCTACTGAATGTTAAACATTTAATTTTTCATTCAAATGCCATTTGATGCAAGAAGTGTTTAAGGCATGTATAGGCCTTCATGAACTCTACAGTTCCGGCACCATCTAAGAGCAAGGTTAACACACACGTGCCTCCATCCACCCTGGGAAGGTAAGGACAGCGGGCCTGAGCACCCACAGCACGCCAGCACGGCTCGTCCTGCCCGGGGAGCAGCAGGCTGATGCTCAAGCCTCACCGCCTGGCACGGGGGGGACCGGCGACTTTCACATCAGGGCTCTGCCTGCACCAGTCGCATTCAGGTTTTCATCTTAGAATTGATACGCTAGGAAACAAACGCAGTTGGTCTGTGGTTTCCTTAAATCATTGCCTGAAATGCAGCTCTCAACATTCAAATCTCTTCGAACACTTCCCTTCTCATTTGGAAAAAAAAAAAAAAAAAAATGGGCAAAAGCTGAGTCCATGGGTTTCTTTACACATAAGGTTTACACGCTGCTTGAGTCAGAAATCACTGGCCTACGCACACAACAATTACTTTTCTTGAGGACTGTGTCTGAGTCTCTTTTCAGTAGTGTTCCAGGGGGAAGAAAGGAGAAAGTCTCGGGAAGTGCTCAGGCTCAATTTGCTCTTTGGAGCAAAATATTTGAGAAGACTTAGGAAGAAGTTCAATAAACATTCCTTGCCCTTAGAAGAGAACAACTCACGACACTGGAGCCTTCTATTTCAATAGCAAGTGCCTTTAAAATCCACTGAACCGAGTGCTCAGAGAGGATAAAACCTGCAAATCATTTCTTCTCCCAAGTGAGATGTAACTCGGGTTTTAGATATGAACCTGGGCTGGAGCAGGCGTGACCGCTCACGATCCAAAGGCTCTGACGCGGGAGCTCCAGCGAGCCGTGCCGTGGTGGTCCGCAAGGGCACAGTCCCCACACGCCCATCCCAGTTCAAATTCACCTATGGGGTGGCAAAACAGGAGGTGTGGGCACAACTCTCGTTGTACTATTTGCACAATAGCCAGCAGGGGCTGTGTGGCCGATTAAGAGGCTGCGCTGTGTTGGTGGCACTGGCGGAGCTGGGGCTTGCGGGCTGATGCTCTGCCCCCGGGCTCCATGCGGCCGCGGTGAGCCCTGGCCTCGCTCCAGCAGCTTTTTGGGCCTTTCCTGCGGCCGTATGTTCTCAGAGCGGGCCCTTGAGACTAACACAACAGTGCAGGGATGATCAAAACGTCCTTCCACCAAAGTGCCCTTCAGGTGACAGCTTGTTCCCCCTCCAGCTCTCCCAGCCGCAGCACTGCTGTACTTAGGCTTCCCACCCTCTTCCTCGCTCCCATTTCTATTAAAGCGCAGCTACCGCTGGATGATGAGAAACAAAAGCAGAATAACAATGAAGTAGAAAGCAAACAGTTTCTCAGGCTCCCACTAGATCCAGGAGGTCCTTCACACAGTTAATATTATGTAAAGAACAAAGACCCAACTGGGTTCAAAGCTGAAAGTCTTTACTGAATAACTTACAAGCCAAAAACTTGCCGAAAGTCACCTAAACAGGTCAATGATACAACTGGGAAAAGCACTCAACTCGCTGGTAAGAAAAATTACTTAATGTAAACGTATGAAAAGGTTAACTGTATCCCAGACCAGATTTATCCAAAGCATTAGCAGCAGCAAGAATTAAACAAGGAACCGTACCCTCCATTACTGGTGTTCAATTCCTCACCAGGATCAAGAGCACTGCTCTTGGTGAACCGGGGAGGGGGGCTGGGGACTTTCGTGAGTAAATTGGCACCAAAATGTATGGCCCAATTTAACCGAACAGATGTCAAATAGCCATTAACATTACAATGATTAGTAAACTGAAATTACGTGTTATGGGTTTAGTGCCTTAGATTAAGCGTTAACCTGTCTTAATTAAATTGCATCTCAGTAATTGATTTCACAGTGCTGAACTGTAAATAACAAATTGCTGATGATCTGGTTTCTTTATCTAGCAAGACAGCGTAGATCAGCCTTTACCCGTTGCATTGCCTCCTCGTCTCTATCCCCCCTGAAGCGGCTCGCTCACCCTGCCCCTTTCACCGAGGCACATAAGCTCCTCGGGCATTACAGCACATTTAATCACCACTGCTGCGTCTCTTCTCCAACCGATGAAAGCCATAGCTGGTTATTTGTAGGGCAGGCACTACCCAACGTCTGATCTTCGTGCCCGATGTCTTCCCCCCACTGTGAAGCTTCTTCCCTGCGTGCAGAACCGTAACTGTTGGTTCCGCTCGCGCAGCCGCGTCGCCACTGAGCGGGTACGGTACGATGGGAGCGGGGCAGTGAACCAGCCCATGGCAAAGGAACCAGTTTATAACACAGCCTTCTCCTAGCTGTTCCTGCACTGCGTAACAACTTCTATTTAAAGAGAACAACACCACAATTATAACAGCTTCATTTTCTTTTGACTGCGCTGTTCAACATAAACGAATACATTCAATGAGAGCAATCAGTGTAGCCAAATACTAATTAATTCAGGATCTCTATGCAAATTCAGGTTCTTCTCTAAGTAAGGGACTGACAGATGACCTTTGTGTCAATTATATCCTTTCCAAATAAGGATCAAGAGCAAAATCAGAAGCTTGGCGCCAGGGGGCAAGGAGGGCAGAGCGGCAGGGTGAACTGCTCTTAGTCTGGATCTCAAAGCTAAATAGTTGGAGACTATAAGAGCCACCTGCCTTCCATCAGCACAAACACACAAAGCAAGGGTGGAAAGGAGGCAAATTGGAAGAAAGAGTTTAGGAGCTGCAATGAGTCTTGGGAAGCTAAAGAACAAACCAGAACTGAAGCAGTGGTGCAGGTGCTGAATGCCGAGGTGATGAAGCAGCATTACACCAAAGACCCAAGGAGTTTCCTTCATCACCTGATAGTCATTCAAAGGAAGGGAAGGTCTGTCTGCCTTCTACAACCACCAGAGGAACTGGTGGCCAAGGACACCTTCTCAACAGAGAATCAGACTTGTTTGTTTATTCAATGCTCACCTCTTTCTGCTTTCCCCTTTCCTGAACGGTGCAGCCATGAGCGTCTGAGATGAAAACGGGACATGAGGCCAAGTTGCAGAAGATGAAGATGACCATAAGGACAAATGGCCCAGAGAAGCCCAGAAGTGAAGAACTATGGTCTGACATACACAGCAACACCAGAGGTCTAAGCGGATGCTGCACAGACACCCACACTAGCTCCGCTTGCAACCTTGCTGTTCTTTTAAGAAGTCTGGTGCACGAGGGTTGCAGGCGCTACACTGATGGTCAATAACTTCAAGCTTGAAATTCAGTGATTCTAGAACCGATTTTAAGCAACACATCATACTTCAGGTTAGAATTAAACAAAAAGGTGAATAAACATCAAGTAGCCTTGACACCCCTTGTACAGCTATTTTCTCACATCTGCTACTGCTTTTCTGAGGTACCTACTTCATCAAACTTGAACTGCTTTGTTCACTGCAGAGCTTGCAGCTGTGTCTCATAACCATGAGGGCCAGGCATCTGCATTCATAATTGCTTGATCAAGCACGATTAAGGCAGACTGGACTGATTTGCTCTGGTAACAAATGATAGGACAAGGGGGAATGGCTTGAAGCTGCGCCAGGGCAGGTTTAGGCTGGACATTAGGAAAAACTTCTTCACCGAGAGGGTTGTCAGGCTCTGGAATGGGCTGCCCAGGGAGGTGGTGGAGTCCTCATCCCTGGAGGGATTTAAAAGAAGGAGAGATGAGGTGCTGAGGGACAGGGTTTAGTGGTGGGATGGCAGGGTTAGGGGAACGGTTGGACTCGATGATCTTAAAGGGCTTTTCCAACCGAGGTGATTCTATGATTCTAATGTGACTATTAACCCTTCCTACCATGTGTTGCAGAGTGTCACGAGCAGAACCATTTGACCATGACTCAGAGGGCTTTGCAGACATGACCCAAAACTGGCAGGCTGTCTCGCTGAAAAGATGGTGACCCTGACAAGTGCCTTCTGCCTTTAAAAGACAATAGCTGCTGCACAATTAATTTTCAGTAGGGTTACAGAATCCAAACAGCAGAGTCAGCTTGACCGTTACGGTCCAGCACCTGAGCCTCTTTCAGCACAGTCGCTTCCATCGGTCACCCTGCATTCACTGCAAGAACACCAGAGTGCACCAGCCGGTCTTTTTGCTCACGCTAAGAAACACCGCACAGCTTCAGAGGAGGTGGTGCAAAGCTGCTCAGAGCCATCTTTTGCACCAACCTGGCCTTGAGATGATCTTCATTATGCTGGGGGGAGGACGAGTTAAGAACAGTGAAGCACTAATTTCACACCAGCTGCTGACAGTACCTGAAGATGGCTGGAGGACAGGAGCAGCCTGGCCACACGTGCTCTGCACTAGGAACACGGAACAGCCAAAAGGCCTGAGCAAAGAAGCAGGAGCCTGCAATGGAGAGGGGCTGTAGCTGTGTCAGGAAAGGAACACGCAGAGATGCACCGAAGTCCAAACAGGGGACACAACCTGGCCATGGTAATCAAGGAAATATTATCAAGTAAAAGACAAAAATTTTCTATCACTTCCCTTTTGGACCTTCGCTGTGCTTCGAGTTGTGCTTCTAATAAAACTGACCCCTAGGGGTCCCTTCCAACCCCAAACATTCTATGATTCTGTGATTTACTAGGGAAAGGCCAAGAAGAGAAAGTCAGTCTCTGTGGATGTCCAGTACAAAACACCCAGGGGTGAGGTGGCTGGAACGTTTAAACACCAGACGTGTACAAAGTCCTTTCCCTATGAACATCATTCTGCAGACCCTTGTCTGCTCGCTGGGGCTGCTTGGCCATTCTTGCATCCTTTGTCCTTCTGCTGTCTTCTCCTGCAGCACTTCTGCCCACTCGCTTTCACTGGCCTGTTAACCAGCAAAGCCCCCCAGCCCCCCACTGGGGGGGCACTGTATTTGCTCCTGGGAGGGGGCTGTATTTTGGTGAAGGTTTACCTGATCTTCGTGTTTTTCCTCCAGAGAAGCTGTCACTCCCAGCACAGTTTAATGCAGTCCATAACAACAGGTTGAAAAATTGGTTAAAACACATTTTTGTATCGTCTGCCTTGGTGTGGTCACCTGCCGTGAGTGTTTGTGATACCCACGTAGCAAACGAACCTTCTACCTCTGACCAAACCGCTTGTCAAAAGCAGCTGAACCATGAGCCAAAAGCTGTGCTGTGGGGAAAGGCCTCTACACAGCAAATGCATTTTTGTTGGGAGGATGCTGGCATTTTGAAAATATCACACACACCTACACTTGGCATGCAACTCACAGCGCTAGGTTCCATTTCTGAACAGGTATTCTTCTAACGAGCAGTGCCAGGCGACCCGAGCAAGAGGTAAAGCTATCAGAGCTGCCGTATAATCTGCGATAACGCAGACATGCCCTGACTGCATTCATCTCGAATACGAACTTCGAACGACACGCTAATTATTCACATGCTATTGGTGTTCCTGATTCCCTGCAGCACAAGACTCCGAGTAAGCCTCAGAATCTCATTTTTCTCTACTTGCAAGTAACAGGAGCAGACTAGCAAATTATCCCAAAAAGCACCTCTGTGGACGAGACGGCACCAGCAAAACCCCATTAGCAGACCTTGAACCACATTCTCCTCCTCATACAAGAACAGTAAAAAGTTCCTCCTGTCACAGGATGTTACAGAAAGCAAGGCATCATTTGCTTTTCTTTTTTTCCCTTAAGTGATTTACAGCTGCATTATTCCAAATGTTTCCATTGGTTTTGCTCCTGAGCTTGTACTGCATTCCTCACAAGCGTGGTATTTCCACAGCTGGCTATCGCACACCACCGCAACGATTCACACCCAGGAGGAGGCAAAGCCCGGTAACTGGAGGGGGGCGGTCAGAACCTCACATGAAGATGCTGCAGGGATCCCATCGCTGCAAACTGGAATCCAGCTCCAAGAGACAGTGCCTGGATGCTCCCGCCCTGCTCCTACCCGGACCCCACATCGTTTCTTTGTTTTAGTCATAAGTCACATCATATTAGTAGAGTTTTGCAGCATAAATATTGGGGTGAAAAAAAACCCTAAAATATCACCAACCTCCCTCTTCTCCCAGTTATGCAATGGAACCCAGCAACCGATAGTTTCCCCTTTTTTATTTCAGGTTGGTTTTATGCCCAGGCTTCCAAGGAAGCTGCAGTTTGCAGAGACTGCCTGCCCTTCTGATGTTAAACAGGAACAAGCAGACTCAACTCATTTTTACTAACAGTGATTTTTTTCTAAGACATCCATTCAAACGCACGCTTGTCACCACCCGTTCTGACATGCTGTCACCAGCACCATGCCCGCGGAGCCCATGCCGTTCGTGGCCAGCAGATGAGGAAGGAGAGCGGCTCTCGGAGGCACGGCAGCCTGGGGAAGGAAGGCTGAAGCGTGCAAGGGAACACGTGCACCACGGAGGAGCTACGAGATACCCAACAGGAGACACCTCTACCAGACTTCTTGAACATCAGCAGCTGTACAAAAACACAGCTAGTCCCACAAGCACACAAAAAACTTGCAGGATAAAAGCTAAGCACAGGTGGGAGAGATGAGCACTTCCAGGTACTCAGAGGTTCTGCAACACAGCTGCAGCAAGAGGCAGTAAGAGCTGTGCCCCGTAACTGCTCCAAACCAGACATGGGGACCAGATAGCCCTGGCCACACGACCGCAGTTTCTCTGGCTGCAGCTGCCCAGTTTGCGTGAGCTGTGGCCCCACACTCCCACCCCTGAAAAACCCCAGCATATTCTACTAGCTTTAGCACAATTGCTCTGGGTTTTTCAAACATAAACCCAATTATTTTTTATATTGAATTATCTTAAAGCACAAGGTCTATCCAACCTAAGAGAAATTACTCCTTATTGAGCTGTTCCAAGAGCAATTGCCGTAGCAGAAGCACAGACTTCCTCTGGCTTTAGATGTGTGATGAGTGCTCTCATCCTGCAAGGAATGAAGACGAGTTGAGCAGAAACAAGACTTTAGGTTATGCCAAGCCCACCACAGACTCCATCCAGCACTGCAGCTGGGGGAAGGAGGGGCTGAGGGAATTAGGGAAAGGCAGCAGTGAAGGTAGGAAGCAGATGATACCCTGCAATGGGTGACTCAGTCTCAGGAGTAGTGGGGCTTATCTATTTGCTTACAGTTTAGGGTTTGCCATGTCGTTACTGTAAGCGTGATTAATAACTGTAAAGAATATGCGAGCGGTAATCTGCTTAGGAAGAAAACACAGGTCTTTGATTCTTACTACTGTTAGGTTGCTGGATTGCAACAGCTTCTGTCCTGCAGGCGACTTCCAGGATGCTTCTCCCTGATCCTACCCTAAACCCATTTATATACTTCCAGTAGAATCAGTCGTCTTACCCCCAGGCCCCAGCATGCCAAATGAGTAGGTACGCTTTGTGCAGTGAGGGCACGTTACTACCTGGAATGACTCCGTTACACAATTAAGTGACATACAAAGTGATGTGAATTTCTGTTTTAATAGACTTTCATTGTCTCATGGCCATGTTCATGAAATATTTTATCATCCCTTTCACTGCGCTGGTCCTACAGGGGAAAATAAAAAAAAGCCTGCACACAAAGGCGATGTCCATGCCCCCACCCCATTCCTGCTGATTAAAACCACCACGCTCACTTCCCCTTGTCCACCTTGCGTCGTTAAGCAACCATAACTTTCTTGCTTACTTCAGAGAACACAGTTCTTGGCCCTTGTTCTTCATGGTGCAAATTGAGAAGCTGCTGAGCAGCGGTGAGCACACCGCACACCGGCCTCCCCGAGCACAGACGCCGATTCTCCGAGATGGCAAGGCCGTGTTATTTGTACTCCCAGCTCAGCTCCTCTTAGCAATTAGGATTCTTCCCTAGCATAGATGTCTTTATCATTTTGTATTTCCCAACTGAGTACGTGCTCATCCCACAGCTCTGTGCTGTTTATTCTGCTCTGAACTTTTGTACCATTATAGTTTGTCCCACAATACACATTTCTTGCTGTTTCCAATGAGCAAACATCGAATACAGCTTCTTCTACAGCAAACAAGGGCTGATCCTCAAGTGATGCAAGGCTAAATCCACCGACGACACCCATTTATATCCACTGACAATCCAGGAGATAGCACTGCAATGCCTTATTCATCGTGGGTCTGATTCGGAGACCATCGGAGTTGACGGTGAAAGTCTCTCGAGTATTTAAAGGATGCATATCTACCAGTTACAGTTCCAGTAGAAGGCTCAGGAGAGAGGAAAAGTAATTGGGGAGCTGCCTGGGACAGCGTAAAGCTTAATAACATGTCTTGGATTAGACAACGCAAGATCCAGAGGAAAGTTTAATGGAAAATAGAATTGGCAGGTAACCCACAGCATGGCTGGGCCAGAGGACTACGAGCGTGCAAACACACGGCCACACCTCCAGCGCCCCTCCAGCCCCGACACCACTCCCAGCAAAGCACCGGGGAGCACTAAGCAAAGCCAGATGAGCTAGAAAATGCTGGTAACCCTGTCTGGGGAGGCTCGCTTCAGACTGGAACTGGGAGTTGAAAATAAAATGTTAATTTTCAAGCTTGCACAGTGACGACGTGATGGACTTGCGAGGCCAGGCACATCAACTGGGGAGGGCAGTGAGCAGCACTGGGAAGGCGACTGCCGGGAGGAAAGGGCTGGAGGGGCACGTGAGGGAGTCTCTACTGGCACGTGACAGGTCCCGGACCCACGGGGGCACCTGCCAAGTGGCCCAGCCCCTGAAACACAGTGCTCAAAGGAGTGAGAGCCATCCAGCCACCAGGAAAAATGTGGTCCCTCACCGAGCAGCCTCCTGAGACCAACACCAGGGCCAGTAAGCCTCGGCAAGTGACAGCAAGGGGTTGGCCACTGCTAGGAAACTTCCACTCGTTAATAGAAACATGCAAACAAATCCACTGCCATACCCAGCCACCACCCTGGTAAAAAAATCACCTTCTTTTTCAGACAAAGCCTGATGAAAACAAAAGCCTGTTGATCCTTCTGGCTTTGATGGAATGACATTGAAAAGCAAGGATTCCTCCCCCAGATTTCTCAGGAAAGAAAGCTCCGGTGGAAGCAGCCAGCCGGCGGTGGATGGCAGCGGTGCGGCAGGCGAGCTGCCCCGGGACAGAGACCCCAGCCCTTGTCCAGCACCACTGAAACGCAACAAGATGCCAAAAAAAGTCCGACTCCTGAAGCCACCGCACCCTGCTTTTCAGGGTCTTCAGTAACCCCCATCCTCTGCCAGCACACCCCCCTCCCCAAGCTGTTTCTATTAAATACTGTTTCTATTTTAAAAACAATACCAAAAAAAGACTCAACAAGCTTTATTTAACTTGACACACCATAAATATTAGGATGGAAAGACACCAGCACCTGTATACAAGCAGCTTAGTTCGATCCCAGCAGCTTCTCACCCCTGCAGCCCCACTCAGCACCAAAGCACTGAGCCCCTCTGCCCGTCGCCCACCGCCGCAGCCGGGCCCCATTCCTGCCAGCGGGAGAACCACCAGGCAACCATGCGCCCCCTCACGTCCACCTTCTGCTCCCTCCTCTGAACAGGACCAAGTTCTGCCTGCGTCAGGTTCTAGCCTGGGGACACGCAAACACAACTCAGATGCCTGGTGCCTTTCCCAGGGAGCATATGAGAAAGTCTGACATTTCTCCAGACTCTTCCCATTGGAAAACTGTGCATTTCAGGCAGCTACCGGTTACCTCTGCACCTTCTCAGAGGACCAAAAAGAAGGTGGCACCACTGCCCATCCTCTGACAACCCGACCTGCAAGAGCCTCTGCTTCTGTGGAGAACACTAGAATTAAATGAATGGAATACGGGCAAACCGTGCCAAATTGTGTGGTTTTGTAAACAGTGATAAGGAACTACAGCGAAACCTTGGGCTCTGTGCCACTGCCTTTGCAACGACAGAAGGCAACTGGAGTCTATTTTTTACAATCGCTCAAAAGGCATTTTAAGTCACATATCAAAGTTGCTTTTGTTTGTATTTTCCCATCAGGCATTCACAATGGGATATTTACCTGCCCTTATATATGCAGATGTAGAGGATTAAGAGCATCAGCAAAATTAAACCTCCACGGATTAAAAGCTTTTGATTGTGAGAGTCTGCATCTCCTGTTTGTTTTTAATTAGGAATCTAGATCGTTAATGCATAATATCCTGTTGCTATCCCTCCACAGCATAACAAACACTGTCTTCTTGCCATGACTAAGATGTGAAACACCACGTAGACCACACCTCGTTCCCTGAGCATGCGAACGTCGACTCTGGATGTTCTTGGTCTTGCTCATCTTACATCGTCATTATTCAGTCAGCCTCCCACTGCAAGCAAGAACTGGTTTCACTTAAGGAGCAAAAGAAAACTAATAGTGCTGATATCATCCATTCATGTATTTTCTTTGATCTCAGCAGATCCCACTAAATTTTATGATCTTCCCACTACCGTGCTGATGTTCCTGTAGCAATTTACGCCAGCCAGAAAGGACCGCAAAGCTGGCTACAAAGCACCATTAAACCCAAAGGCCTTGCTTCGAATCGGTGCAAACTACTATGAATTTGTAAGGTAATTCTCTGCGTGGTTTACTGACCTTAGGAAAACTCGTCGCAGCTGATGTCAGACAGCTCACAGCTGCCGCACGCCCCGCTATGGCTGCGTCCACCACCCACTCGGGGAGCGGGCCCTCGCCGGGGCTTCGTGCAGGGCGTGAGGCAAACCTGCACCAGCCCTGCCCCGCAAGGAGCTCAGCCGAGATCCCACCGCTCCCGGGGCAGCTTATGAGGAAGATGCGACTCATCCCGTAGCAAAGAAAACGCCTTGCTCAAATGGAACCAATGTGACGTTCACAAAGCGAGAGGAGGGCGAGGGGCTGCTCTCGGCCCCTGCTGTTGAGCTGTGCAGTACACATTTCCAAGGGATGCTCATCTAAGGCATTTCTGCCACCTTCAGCCCTCCCCAGAGATCACCAGCTCGTGCCAGACCCGCCAGCTCATTCAAACAAACTCATCAGGACCCCAACTGAAAAAATACTCAACAAAATTACTAGTATTCATGTACCAGAAAAATGAAATTTGCCTGTAAGAACATGAAGGAAAACACTAATATAAAAAAAAAATCCCGTTTATAAATTAAACGGTGTCAGCATGAGGGATTTTATTTATTTATTCAAGCAGGGAACCGTTATTGGAAACAAAGTACTTTAGATATCAGAATGCTGTCTTTGAGCATGCAAATCAGAATTTCAGTGCATTGGAGCTGGGTATCTCTGGAAAGAAGAAACAACTGTGTTTTAACCAGAAATGCCCTTCTTCCAGAACAGTCCGTGCAGGTCTGCAACACCTGGAGAAAGGCCCACGAAGAGCAGCGCAGGCGGTGGGGTACCGACGCTGGCAGCACGCATACGCACTGTGACAAAGCGCAACTCGCTTCCGAACACAGCTGGTTAAGCGCAGTTGGAGAAATAGCATCAGACCAATTTTAAGTGAATCCTCCCATAGAAGGCCTTTGTGTCCTTCAACAGAAGCGTCAACCACAGAACAGCAAGGCCAGCAGGGCTATTCATGATCCTCCAGACCTGTCGCGTCCCACCACAGTCCTGCGGCAGGAGTTGGGACACCGAGTTGGGACACCGAGTTGGGACACCGAGTTGGGACACCGAGTTGGGACACCGAGTTGGGACACCGAGTTGGGACACCGAGTAGCAGCAGACAGGCACAGTGTAAGGGAGCAGACCTGTCCCTGCTCCCCATCACCTGCCCCCTGCGTGGGCAGACCAGGACAGAGGCAGAAGCCACCCAGCCCAGCTCTCCCCAGGGAGGAAGGCGCTCGTCCCTGCCAGCGAGGGCTCAGCATTGCCTGCCAACCCCCTGTCCCCCCACGTGCACCCTGTGGGCAGGTGATGCCCACGCCTACAGCAGTTCTTTTTCATCGTAATCCTTTCTTTGCTCTGCTAATTTCCCCTCAGCTTCCTACCACCTTTTAACAACTTATCCCTGCTCCCAAAGACAACATTTTATGGCAGAAGTTAAAATCCACCACTTCAAGGATTTCCAGACTGGCTAAGACAAGCGGTCCATCTGGACAAGTCCCTCGTACCCAACAAGGGGCCAAGAGAAGAAGCTGTAAAATCAGTAGGGAGGTAAACGGGGCTGCCGTCAGCTGGAGGGACAGACAACAAACCTGCCAGGGCCGGGCTGGAGCGATCCACAGCAGCGAACCCAGTGCAGCCTGCGTGTCGTCATGAGAGGTCAGCTCGTTTGCGTGACACTTAGTGTCTTTCCAACATGCAGGATGACAAACAAATCCGTTGATGTTCCCACCTGCAAACTACTCTGCACTCCATCATAATTCATAATTTAGGATACTGGACATTTCTAATTAGCTCTTCTCTGTTTCCAAAGAGCAATTCCTACCACAAGTACAAATCTTTGTAATTATTGGCGAGTTAAAGGAAGGTAAAAAAATTATTTTTTTTTTAGTCATTAAATTATTGAGACAATAAAAGAATGAAGGATCTGACAGATTAAACAGTTCTTGAGGAGACGTGTCAGCTTCAATAATGCAAAAGCGTTACAACTGTCAAGCTTTCAAAACAGGGAAGATTTTGTCTTTAGAAAACAAGGTTCTACTAATTGGCATGCATGAAAATCTAAATCGAGGCTAATGCTCAGTGATTAAAAGCTTCTCCTGATTACGGGTATTTGGAAGCACCCCCGGTCTGTAAAGCTGGGCCCCCGCTCTGGAGGACAGTCAGTTCTCCACTCCTCTGACCATTTGCGTTGGGCCAAGGAGTGTGGGGGTTTTGGGTCTTTCTTACCCAGCTGAAAGACTCTGGCATCTTCCAACTACCAATCTGTTCGGGAATCCTTGAGGCCACCAGAGATGCTCCACAGATTATCAAGACAAAGACCACGCTTCAAATCCCAACCAAAAGATGGCTTCAGCAGCTGGTCAAGCTCCCATCAGCGCTCTGGTGGTGCCCCTTGCTTTGTAAGCATTTTTGTGTATGTAAGAGACAGAAGGAGCATACCAAGCTGCTCTGGAGATTTTAGCAGTTTTTAAAGACATTACCCATGCTAAAAGGAAGGATGCACCGGTCAGTGGTGTCTCTCCAGCTCTGACGACGACGGTTGGTAGGTGTGCGTTATAGAGCTGGAGGAACCCATCTGATCTTCACGCAGCCACCCAGAAAAACCACCGTCACTGCACGACTGGGCTCCAAAAGGTGCTGAGCACCAGCTGAACGCCTGTAACACTTTCACAGCACTAATTCGGAGAAGCAGTTTACAAAGCGGCTTGGAATATGCTAAAGATGAGAGTTAATCTCTGAATTCATTTCCTTTAACAAGGGCTGTCTTTGGAAGTGATACAAGCCTATCACGCAATCCCGCTGCTCATTTGAAGAAAGAGCACTCAGGTGCATTTCTAAATCAACACCCAAATTCTTAAAAAATAGCTGAGAAGGAAGACAAACTGGATATGCTGTGCCTAAAAAGCAGCCCATGGAGGAAAACTGATGCACCAGGTCTTCAGCCAAGCGCAAAGTGACAGAGAACCAGTGGGGACAACCTAGAGATGCTGCTGCCCACCTACCAGCTGAGCATGCGGCTGGAGATCTCCTACTTCGTAACGTAAGGAAAAGCTCAGGAAAATGCCAATTCAGCCGCAAGTGGGTATCTTTATTTTCATCCTGCATGTCCAACAAATAATCTAACAGCAGACTGATCCACCAAATGGGAATATCTGCATGAGTAACTTCATCTGGGTGCAGTAGGTGTTACTGAGAACAGGTCTTAATTTTGGGAGAGGGAGGACTTGCTAAGCATCCGATAACATCCAGATTTTTTTAAGGATTATTTGAGCTAAGATAGATTTCAAAGCATTTTGACATAATGTAAATTAACTCTTCTGTATATATAGTACTGATGAGGGCTCAGTAGAATTAAATACGAGAAACTTTGTTCCTTGCTGTAGCACATCAACTGTTTGCAAAATCCAGCATGAGAGAAACTGAGCCTGCATGGCATATTCCTGGCCATTTCTCTAAAAACCCTGTTATTGGATAATAGGGAGCTTATAAGGAAAATGGGTAACACTAGCTGTTAGCTAAAGGGTACTAGTGAAACTACGGGCAAAATTAATTGTTTTTAAGAGCACAGTAAGGGAAACTTAAGTAAAGGAAACCAGTTTGGACTAAAAATGCCCATATTCTGCTGCCTGAGATAGAAGTGCAACACCTGATACCAGAACAACGTACAAAAGATCAAATCCTGTTTGTTTACACCAGTGCAAACAGGCAATCGTGGCAGTAATTCCACCCCCGAACGCCTGACTGGCACTGGCACACTTCAAGCGTGTACTGTCTCGCCTTTTCCTCCAACAAGCTTTGAACCATGATCTCTGCTGTAGAGTTTCATCCGCCCGCTTTTCATCCCAGTTCCACCACACCAGTTTCATACGGCTAACTCCACTGCAGCTGGCTTCATAAGCCAGAGAGTACATTAAATCTCAAAGCTGTACATAGTCAAGCAGGGAATGACTCAGTTGGCTCCAAAATATGAAGACAGACGTGAGTAATAAAACCCCAAAGTGGCGCGCTCCGAGATGCTGCCTCTCCCAGGATAGCACTACTGGGTCAACGGAGAGCTAAAGAGTAATTTCATTTGTCATTTCTGTACTTACCAAACCTGACCTTCATGGAGAGCCGTGTTTTACAACGCATGTCAGGCTTTATTAATCTGATTTTCCTGTTCCTCTCCAAAGATATTTAATGCTTTAGTAACGATCAATATACTTGCTCTGATGATAAACAGAGACAAATGAGTCTGTGCAGCCTGGACGGTATTTGCAATTACCACCTCTGTAGGCATTCAATTGCGTCTGATGAAAGGGCGACGGAGTTGCCCCGTCTCCCCGACGGAGATGCGTTTGCAGCGGGTGCTTGGCATGCAAGCTGTCACGGTGCTAATTTCCTCCACCACATTCAGTTCGCTATGGCCAGCCCAGCCCAGCGTGTCTATATTAAATATAACGCCACGACATGCCTCCTAATGGAATTTCAGAGGCAATAGTTGAGAGGCCCATCATGCTGCCATCCCGCCTAGCCACCAGCCAGAGCTCTGTTTAGCCAGCGCAGGTTTGTCTGGGACCGCATCAGATCGGTTCTTCAACATCCAAAACAGAGGTGGGCTGGGGCAAAGCAAAGCCGTGCTGGTGGTTTCCTTCATTCCCAAACCTTCCCTCGGGGCCGGACAGCCTTCAGGTAGCAAAACACACGAGCTCGGGACTGTGCTGTCCCTCCGGCTCTGCGAAGGCACCTGGGCCTGGCTGGGACAGTGAAGAGCACCACGGTCCTAGGTACCAGCCTGCTCCCGCTGGGAACAGAAGGCGGCTGGAATGGGGAGAAGGCAGTACCCAGGCGGCTTCAGCTTCTGCGGGGAAAACGAGACGGAGCCGTGCCCCCACTGCGCTGCCCTGCTCGCCCCCGCCGCCCTCCTTACCCTTGAGCAACCTCCTACTCCTCTCCCGTTCGCGTGGAAGTGCCCCGTTGCTTCCACTCACTGAAGCCAACGGGATTTCGGTTGCATTTGACTTCAATCAGACCCGAATCGCACACTTGCTTGTTTAGATTATGTTTACTCATTTCGGAATATTAGCTGGGTAACGACGAGTCCCCAGGCATCAGCAGACCCAAATAATGCACAACCTTTTCTCATTCAAATTCTCAGAGAAGTTCGGTTTGCTCAATTTGTCGCTCACTGTTTGCCATCAGTTAAGGGAACAAATACGATGAGTAAGCTGTCAGAAAAATTCGAGCACAAAGCAACACCACTAGAATTACACTTCTATCTTCCAAAGATTCACATGCACATCTCATGGCTGAACATAAAAGGCAGGTAAAAAAAAACAAACAAAAAAAAATCAAAAACGCCACTGAGGAAAACTGATCTGAGAAGAATTTCAGACTGGTAAGTCCCTCCAACCGTGCCCTCATGATTATTTGATATGACACTTGAACACATACTAACGTGCAACACTGATACCGTTCCTGCCCTTTTTAACACCGAAGTGTGCCCATACTGTTCCCGATGGAAGCCTGAGAAGTGAGAGAGTTGGGAGCAGACCAGAACAAACCGGGGCTATGGCTTCACTGCTGGAAAAAAGCCTCAGTAAAATCCTCCTATTTATGACAGTACGAAGCCCAGAGAGCCGCCCCTGTTTATGTACTGCCCTGGTCACGTCCTCAGGCGTACAGCGTCGTTAGCCCAGCTGCTGCGTGTCTCCTTCCAGCATTACCCAAAAAAAAAAGTCACACTTTAAAAAAGCCCTCTGACATCAACTGCGCTCTGTGCTGGCCGAGATAACTGCTTTGTGGTTCGCATTCACAGGTCCTTTCTCCCCCTCTGTCCAATTTTCGGGTGAGTCTGCTCTGTTAGAGGTGTCAGCTGGGTACCCCAAGCGCCCTTCGCGCCATCCCCGGGGCGAGCGGGCAGCGGCCAGGGACGAGCCCCGCTGCAGGGACCCCCAGCACCCCGGCAGCCGCCCGCCTCCCCACGCACAACGCTACGCACACGGCACAGCCACAAGAGATCGCAGAGGACACGTTAAACCCTCCGCTTCCCGGGCACAGCCTCACACCATCCCAAACGGGTTTGGCCAACCCGAAATGTGCTTGGTCAGGCCCCTCGAGGTGCGTGCCGAGGGGCGCTTTGCTCTGCTCCTTCCTCCACAAAGGAAACCGTTTTCCATAAAAAGTGCATAGCCATATGACATCAGTTAAAACACGATTTACTCTCTGCTTTCCAGTTCAATATTCCAGTTGATCGGGGACCTTTGGGGAACAATTTTCATCCCATATTATCCAAGTTCATTAAATAAACCCTATAAATTGTATAAAACTATTACAGCCTTGGTTTATGAGCGCAAGCAGGGCTTACCTTGCACTGCTCCCAGCTGTTCATAAAAACGTAACACAAAAAAATAAACACGCGCATGTTGTTTTCCACAGCTCTTCTTGATTGTAGAACAATTATTTTAAAATAACTGAGGAAGGAAATCTGACGTTCAAGAGCAAAAGCAGAGTTTTGCTCCAAACTTTTACAGGAAGAATGCACCTTATCCTTTCAAAATTTGTCCTGAACATCGGAGTAAAGTTTACTGCATACTACTGGGCTACGTCTCTAAATACCCACGTTCCTTCAGAGGGGCAGGATTAGCGTTAAAAGGCCTGAACGTATGTTCTTCTCATAGTCTACCAGCAATCGCGCTTCTACTCCATGATTTGCAGGTAGGCGACAAACACCACGGGACATTTCGGAACCTGATCCAAACCTCACCGTGCAGAAGCCTCTCCCATCACCAAAGGCACAAAGAGAGGGTGGTAAAGCTGAGCTGCTCCTCCCTGGCTCAAAATATTCGGGGCAGGCTGCGTGTTAAGTCAGCTGAGCCAGGCTCTGCTAAGCCTTACCTTGAGCAGTGCTGGGAAGGAGCCGTGCCCTGCTCCAAAGGTGCTCCCACCCGGCTCCTCCCCACCCAGCACGGCTGCTGGGGCCGTCAGCGTGAGTGGCATCCACGCCACCACCATGCCAGCCCAGTGCTCTAAGCCCATCATTACCAGTAGTGCGGATTTTTGCTACCCCCATTAGAAGAGAAAAGCCCCTCTTGCGTGCCATTGCCGGGGGATTTCAAGGAAGAAGCCTTTCCTTGCCATAGACACCAATGCACATCGATTATTTTGAGCACTGCAGAAACGCTCCTGAATTTACTGTACTCACCCGTTAGCACTTTCCCTTTCAGCAAAATACAGCCACCCCAGATAATCTGGGTTATTACCGCTGATACTGATGTGTAATTCAGAGGGTCGAGGTTTCTTTCAGCTACCGTGTGCCCAACCACTGGCAGTGTTTTAAGTATATTTGTGTTTTCGTTATACTGGCAGAACAAAGAGGAGTCTGACGCCTTTTGATCTTGTTTAGGAGTGATCAGAATTCATCGTTATTGTTAGAAAGAAGGAAACGTCAGTATTAGCAGATTTTCACTAAAATTATCGTGATTCTTTACATATGCATACTCAAGAGCAAACTTCAAAGGAGTTCCACAAACTTACAGCTAAAGATGCAGACTCAGCTCTTCCTTTTACATTACAAAGCCAACAGGAGCGATGAAAGCGTTATGAACCTTGGGGTGCTCTTCCACCCAGTGCCAAAGGCTCACTGACGTGCGTAAGGGAGCCATGTCCAGCACACCAAGAACAAACAGAAGTTGATGTTTTTCTGCCAGATCACATAAAAGAATTTGAAATACCTGGTAAGTCCCCGTTTTGAATCTGAGCTTAAAGGAACTCAGATTCCTGAACAGTGACAGAGGAAAAAAAATTCACATGTTTGACTAGCAGGAGCTGAGATACTTCCCTAACGCCAAATCTCACCTGGGTTGGCTAAGGAAAGGTTAATACTGGCAGACATGTCAATATATTGAAATAAGAGTTTTTCTCTGTTGCTATGCAAGATTCGTAAGCGCAAGCAGTGAACCACAAACCCAGCCCAAAGGGGAAGGCGCCAGGAGCACAGGCAGGTCGATGGCTGCAGCTCCACGCTACAGAGAGGCCGCACTGCTGCTGAAAAAAGGGCCCTCCTAGGAGCAGAGTTACGCTCCAAGACAGCTATGTCTGTCGTATGTTAAAAGCATCCTGGTGTTTGTCCTTCAGAGAGCTGCTTTAGCTTAGCTCGTGAGGTTTCTGCTGTGCACCCACAAAAGCCGTGCCACTTCAGGCTCGTGATTCCATCTGCATGACGAACACACAGGACCAAGAGCTGGAAGGAACTTCTGCCAACCCAATGCAAAAGCCTCACGCAGCTGTAGCAAATTGGGGCTGGAAATCCTCTCCCCCACCCAGGCCGGTCAGACCATACCTTTGTCAGTCTGACACAGCGCATGCAGACGCAAGCAAAGAAGAGAGCATCTCCCCAGGGAGAGAGAGATTTCACAGCAACTTTGTCTTTATAAAGCCACAGGATAGAGACAAAGCCTTGGAGAAGGCAAGGAGTTTTTGCAAAGACGTGTATTCTCTCCTCTTGAACAGCAAGAGTGCAGCAGGTTTGCTGCCCTGTCTAGGGGGAAACGGCAAACACGAACAGCTCAATAAGATCAGGTTTTCTGTTTTTGTGCAGGTTGAGAACTGCCTGCTACTGATGGTAAAACATCGGGCCTGATGCCCATGTTGGGCTGCCATGGCCCGCAGCATGATGGATTGCTTTGAATCCCTTCCCAAAAATCACTGGGTCTGGGCTCCATCCGACCAGACGGACGTTTCTCCAGCAGCCGCGCTGATGATGAGCCAGCCTCCTTTCACGGGAGTTCATCACTGTCTTGGGTTTGGCTGGGACAGAGCCGAGCTGTGCTGCAGGCTTTGGATGTATGCATCTGAGCGTATACAGGGATGCGAGATGGTTTCCGTGTTGGAAACGGCAGCCCACGAGCAGCAGCTTGCTTAAAACAGCTCTGCAGGAGGGTACGAGCTTACTCATCCCAGGAAGAGGTCATGGAAGGGTATCAGTAGAGCAAGGCAAATTCTTTCAGCTCCCTTTTATTCTTAGTGCAGAAAATATAAAGAAATGTTTCCCATGCCGGCACTGGTTTGTGAACACTGCCTAACGCCACCCTCCAAATGGAATTGCTAAGCAGTTCCCATTTTTAGGAAAAGGTATCTTTGAGGATTTCTGCGGTCAAGGTAGGTTTGACTACAGAAACCCCCCTAAGTCAGCCACAAGGCAGGGACACTGCAGCGCAAGACAAACCCGCTCCGAGCTGCAAACGAGCGCACGCTTCCTCGCTCCGCACGGAAGGCTGAGCCCCCTTCCCGTTACCAGGCAGACGCCATTCCTCACGCATTTCGTCATGAGTTACCTCACTTGGCGTAACGGCAGATGCCGTTTGGCTCTGCGCTGCCTCAGGCCCCACGCCGCACGGACCTTTCCGAATGACCCATTCTGCCCCGGCAGAAGGCATCCCACAGATCTGTGGCCGTGTCCTGCCAGGGCTGCCCCGGGGAGGCCACCACAGGACGAGAGGCAGGACACAGCCCCTACTAAAATCAGCAGGAGACTTCCAGAGATTTCGCCAGGTCCTGGTCTTGACTTGCCACACCAAAGCTAGCCTCTGGTCAACACAACCCACAGCCGTAACGCTGCCTTAGCCACCGTCCCACACGACAGCTCTCGCGGGGCGCTGGCGCTCCTTCAGGCATCTACCACCCTCCTGCCCACTTCTCCTTCCAAGCCTCCACCAGAAGCTCCTGAAGGTTTCTGCATACCTGCTGGCTCGTACATTGCACCTTCAGCTTCGTTAAACCAAAACATGCTAAAAAATCCAATACTTCCAAGTAAACGTAATGCATTTCCTGAGGAAAAAATTAAGAGATGAAATTCAGGTAATTATTCAATTAACAATTGTTATGTATACAAGAGAATCTGATTTATGGGCAGCTGTTTACACAGGCAACGGCTTTAATTTGACAGTGTGCTCCTGGCTTCTCCCCAGACTTTGCTGTTTAATTAAAGTTAAACAGTTCAATACCCATTTAGCCTACCAGCATATGGAGAATTTAACTAATGCTGAAGAGGGAGGAGAACTCTCTTCCTTTTTAATTGTACTGTAATAACACAAAGGAGGTCACTGAAGTGCAAAACTGCAAGGTGAACTGGATGCAACGCTAATAATGTGCTTGGGATCTCAAAAACGTGGTCGCACCAACTTTGCTCTCACAAATTGTGTCCAGCCATCTCCCCTCCTTCCACCCTCAGCCATGAGATTGCCCTCCACCTCCCGATGCCCTATTTCTTCTTGTAGGGGACAAATGCTGCCTTCGCTTTCCCTCTAGCTTTAAGGTCTGTAGGCAATAGCTGCCTTAAAGCTCTTCCCTGTTAACATAACTATTAAAAACTTTCTTTTCCCCTCCCTCACATGGAAGCTGAGATTCACAGGTAACAATTTCAGCAGGTGGGTTCCGAGAAAGCCACTGACACTGAGAGGTTGGGGACAAGGCACGCAGCTGGCAGCGAGGCAGAACATCAGCGTGCCTCTGCGAGAGGCCTGGGTGCGTCCTTTGCAGGTATGACACGGAGCGACGTCGTGAACTTACAATTTCCAGGAACAAGAAAGGGGAAGATCAAGAGGGGGGGAAAAAAAAAACCCAAACCCACAAACCAACGGGTGCCAAGATATGACAAGCTCAGGCATCTTTCAAAGCCACGCAGAAAAACTGGCAGAACCAAGGGTCAAATCCAGGCTCCCCAGCTTTCAACACACAACACTAACCGCAAGAGAGGGCTGGCATACTGCTTCTGAGAAGAACAGAAGTTATGTGGCAGAGAATAAAAATTAATTCCAGTTCCATTTCTACAAAGCAGGGTAAGTGTCGTTATCTCTGCCGCACAGATCAAGGTGCAAGTCGAAGCGTTAAGCGCTGGAGCAACTTGTTCAAGGTCAGCCAGCGGGTCTGCCGTCGCTCTCTTCCCTCCACCCTTCAATCCATCGGGACGCTTTTGAAACCAACTCTTATTTGAAATTCAAAGCTCACAGAGTAGCATTTAACTGTCCCAGAAAGCATTTTGTTTCAGCTGAGAACAAAGGTTTCAAAAGCACTTGCGTTTGCTATGAATAAATCCTTAATGTCAAATTTCTTAAGTAAATATCATCTTAACTAATATTCTTAGTAAGTGAAAATTAAACCTGACACTTGGCTAAAATACACGGCTTTAAATTTCCCCATTGCTAAATCTTAAAAAAAGGGAACATCCTGTTTGAATTTCTAAATGCTTTGTGTCCAATACAGGATTAACTATCATGAGATTTATTTACTTTGAATTATGTGTGACAGGCACTGGACCTGCAGACTCACAGGGTCATGCAGCGAAGACATAAATAAAAGCAAATTTTATCTCATGACAACGGAGCCAGCATGCGAGCCTGCGGTGCTTCTGTAGGAAATGGAGGTAAGGTATCAGTGAGAACGGGTAGGTCTGTACGTACAGGGCTCATTCTGGCCACGCTCCAAACTCTCTGGACAGCCGCTGCAGATCCTGAAACTGTGCAGCCACGTTGCCATAGCTCTGTGCTTGACCTGACAGGACCTGCTGAGAAATGGAGATTATCACCCGCGGCGGTGGCGGGCAGCATTGCTTCTTCGTGGCAGCATGGATCACATCGACCTACCTGGAGTTCAGAAAAAGAGTTTGCATCTGACTGCGCTGTGTGGACGTACCTTAGATAGCTAAGCACAGTACAACAGGAGCCCTGTGGCATCTCAAGGTAAGTGATAACAATATATCTCTAAAAAAAAAATTAATCAAAGTTTCAGCGGAGGTAGCGTCACTGCAGCTGCACTAATTCACACCAGTTTAAGATCCTGTCTGAGAACCAGAGTCAGAATGGCAACAGCGCACATCGGTACAGGATCAAGCCTCGAGCCCTGGAACCTGCAAACACCCTGCATCCAGGGGCTTCCCCGCCAGGATGCTCAGGACTCAACGCACGGTGCATCGCTCCTACTGTGCAAGCACGGCAGAACTAGCAGTGACTGTCCGGAGCCTCACAACCCCTTCAAGAAGTCTGGGGTCCTACTTAGGCAGACATAGAAAGAGCAATAACCAGGCTACTGCATCTGAAACACCCTAGAAGAGAGGTAAGGCTTGGGAAGGAGAGATGAGAGATGATATTGAAACTGCTGAGACAGGTGGAGAAAGACAACAAGCTTTAAGGCTGAGAGTCCCATCAGACCTACAGCTGAAAGGGCATCCATGCTTCCCACTCTTGGTTCCACCCAGCTGAAGATGCTGCCTTCTCCTGCAGTTCCGCCTACGAGCAAAATAAGCAAAATTAACCAGGTATTTGCTAAGAGAAAGCCAACTTCTTCGCTAGTGTCAAGTGCAATGGCACAAACAGGGTAAATGTGCTGCAAACCTTTGTAGTTACTCACTCGTTCAAGTACCGAACGAACGATCATTTCCAGCGGGGTAGCTCGAACAGGCAAACGCGACAGAGCTGAGCGGTAACGCAGTGCAAAGGAATCAATGATTTACTCTTCTGATACACGATAAACTCAACCATTAGAAATCTTCTGTCTCAGCACTTTCACGTGGAAGCGCACATGAAGCACAAAAAACCAGACGACAAAGGAAATGCACTGGGTAAGACATTTTCCTCTCTCAGGCACCACCTTGTTCTAAGAGACATTTCTGCGGATGCACAGACTCGTGCTTTTGTTTGAACTAGAAGGGACCCCAGGTCGGGGGGGGGCCTTCAGCTGCTATTTCTACATCTAGAAATATATCATTTGCTATATGGATGATTCAGAATTGACTAATCCCACTTTATTAACTTAAATCCCGCTAGGGTCACACACATCCAAACACACTTTTCTAGTCTTGGCATTATAGCCCAAGAGAGTTTCACGGGTTCCTTCACCGGACACAGGATGAGGGTGGTACCAACATTAAAAGCATCTACACACTTTTAATTAACAGTGGCAGAGGACCAAGATACAAAGCTGCAACATTTTGTTCTGGCATCTTATGATGTCTAAGGCATAACACTTTTTTTTTTTAGGTTTTCTTTGTTCTTCTCTGCCATTTTGTGATCAATCTTACAAATCCCGAACATGCTCAGTGCCTGGAGGTTATAGTACTGATCACAAAAGACTTCCAATATTTTAAATTATTTGATGTTGGCTTCTGAAACCTTTGGTGTCAAGGGATTTTTTTTAAGCTCTTTCAATACTGACTTATTTACAGAAACTAGACCCATTTTTTACTTAACACACAGAACCAAGTTTCACTCCTCAGTTTTAAATTACTTCCTCTAAATCAAAAAGACCCAATCATGGAATCATTTAGGTTGGAAAAGACCTTTAAGATCATCAAGTCCAACTGTTAATCTTGCCACTTCCATACAAAATGCTTTTTTTCCTCTGCAATTAAGCATCTGTTCATATCTTAAGTTTTTTAGAAACAATATTTTAATGTCAAATTTGTTATTTAATTCTGCTAATCTTCGTATTTCACATAGCGCAGTGAAGTCCTACAGAGTTATCACCTTGATTTTCAGATGTCCTAGTGGCTATTTAGAATATTTTCAGTGGCCATAACCCACAAGTTATCTGGGAAAAAAATTTAGCAGTGATGTAAGTTATAGACATATGGTAAGTCTAGAGGGAATTTACCCTATATATATATACACATACACACACACACCCCTTGACCATCTTCTCCCCTTCTGTTAATTCCACGTAGCCAGGGCTGTCTCTCCAAAGGTAGCCCTCCTGCCTCTGGGTTTGCTTCATGTAAATCAACATAACATCAGGAGAAATGTGAGAGTTCAGGTTATGTATCAGTATATCAAGAAGTAAATCAGGGAGTATCTCAAGGTGGAAGGCACCCATAAGGGTCATGGAGCCCAGCTCCCAGTACATGGTTAAACTAAAGGATGCCCAGGGTGATCCATCCTCGAAAAAATCCCAAGAAGATTTAACTGTTTTCAGAAGTGCTCCTCCAGGTCCTTCCGGCAGGTGCCCTTTCCACCAAGCTAATGGATAAAAAGCACAGTGACAGAAAAGTGAACTTTGACGCCCACTGCTTTCTCACACATCGGTGTTTATGAAACATTTTATTCCAGATGACACAAAATTGTTTGTCTCCTCTTTCAGGGTGAAAGAATGTAAAAAGGTTTGAATTCAGCTCCATTTGAACATTTTCTGCTGAATTGTGCTCTTCAGCAGCTGAAGCAAAAGCCCATTGATGACACCTTAGCACCAGGTCCCGCTGGCACCAACCTATCTGGGCTTCTTGCTGGCACTCTGGAGCAGCAGCATCCCCCAGATCCCACACACACTCCCGGGCTGGGGGCAGAATCTTGTAATTGAGAGAACAGGTTAATCTCCGTGACCCACCAAACCTTGCCTGGTGTCTTCACCAATCCTCTGATGCTCCAGACACCAAAGAACTACTTTGCCCGTTTCCTATGGAAATGCAGGCGATGCCACCTCTCTGCACATGTGTTTGCCCACAGGCATCCTCGGCTTCTCTGCCCATTTGCAGGCCAGTTTCTGGCAGACACAGCAGAGGTTCGGCTATTACAGCCTGTTATTAGGTTTGGACAGGTTTGATTAAATATCAGCCAGCTGGGAGAAAGAGCCTGAATTAGGGCTCCCACTGAATGCAATGCCACACCACAAGGGCTCCCTGCAGGGCATTGAGGGGCCGCCTGGGCACTGCCCCAGGCACAGGGCAAGTCCCGCTGGGCCCTCTCAACTTACAAAATACCCCAAATCCAGCCACGAAGGCAGGCAGGATTTGCCTGTTCCACTCACATTCTGATACAGTCAAGACAGAAGAACTAGATGAGGAAAATGAAAAAGTCGTCATTCTTCCCATGTATATAAAGTTTGTGTCACACTTGATGGCTTCTGTGAACAACAAATGTTCATAATATTGTGAGCCTGAGAAGAAATGTCTTTGTAGCTACTTGCAAATGAGGTCAATTCCTTCCTTCCTTGGTGTTTGACAGGCTGATGCTCATGCTCAGCTCATGTGGGAGCTCAGGAGGTACAGCTTGGCAAGAGCCCCAATTTCTCAGGTTTCTCACAAGCTGGACTGACACACACACACCACCACCCCCCCCCGTGAAGGCACCTTGTGGGTCTCCCCCCCCCAGCAGTACGCTGAACCACACAGGGAAGCCAGAGAGTCCATCCTCTCCAGCCATGGACATGGGAAATGCCTTCATTTGGCCCAAGGCAGCTTTCTGCCCTGGCACCAGGGAGGGACCCGCACCAGGCACCATGGCTCTGCAGCTCCGGCATGCCAGCAAGAGCCCATGCTCTGTGCAAGCACCAGAGTTTTTATTTTACTACTAGGTGTATCCCCCTGTGGTCAACGCCAAGGTCACACCAGCATTTCCAGTTTGCTTTCCCAGCTTGATTTACAGTAGCTTATCTTTCCCAGTTTATTTACAGTAGCTTATCTTTTGCCTCTTCCAACACCATCGGAACCTCATTCACATTTTCTTGTCCTTATTTCCATCAAGCAGAAGACAGACATGTACACAAACCTGCTGGCATCAACAATTACGACGACTGTAAGCTCTTACAGCTGGCTTGGTGCAGTACCCCTGCAAACGTTTCACAGTTTATAAAGTCCCATTTGGTGATCCTCTGAAGTCTGGTCAATACAAAGGGAGAAGTTCAGCTTGCCTTTTAAAAAACCCGTACATTCTCCCCTTTCTCCAGATAATCCTTCCTCTCTTCTACCCCAACAGAAACAGAATAGAATTTTACAAAATCCTTGCCGAACACTATTTAATGTTACAGATAATAGGTACAAAGCAACTTGTCCCCTGCTAAGCTTTTTAATGTAATACTTAGTTCTCTACACAGCAAGGATACTATTTGTTTTGTGGTCTATCATTGCAATTAAATTGGAAATTGATAATCAAACCCTTACCAGCATTCTCTCAGGGTTGTACAGCTGCCTATATCAAAGCACCTTCAAAATTATTGCCTAAGTTCTGACAATTTCTTCCTCCCTTTGGGAGCATAGCTGCTATCCGCAGGGTGCAAAGGGTTTTCCAGCACAGACAACACCGATGCCAGACACGACCCAAGTTTTACCAATAGGTACACAACAGGACTCCAGAATGTTGTGGAGCACACAGAAATCCCTTTGGCAGCTCAGCCTCCCAGGAGTGTTTCTGCTGTAAAAACCATATTTTAATCAGGCAGTAAAAGAGACCATGGATTCCCCTGCCGCTCAGCTACGCTTCCCCTCCCACCACCTTCCACAACCTGCACAATAGCTCCGGCTCTTCTGCTGCTAAATTTTGTTTTGCCAAAAAAAACATGGCATGGGAGGGCAGGGCAGAGCACGGGGCCCCAACACACCAGCCCACCCACTGCAAACCCAGCACCACCCAGTAAGGGCTCTCAGACCAGGCGCTGCAGTAAGCACGCTTCAAAAATAGTGAGATCCGGGGCTTTCGGGTACCACAGCATTACTGACAATTAACCCATTCATCGCAGGTAAGTTTTGAGGCAGCCATTTCCAACTGTAATATAAACAGAAGGAACCACTTGGAGAGCAGAGAAAGAAGGGTTCTGCAGGACAGACGGCTGTCCCTTTGGTGTAGCACCTGACCTACCATGCCATGGTTCAAAAAGTACATTAGCTTCAGATCAAAGCTCCAAAGCTACCGAATGTGTAAAAAAAAATATCGCTAGCTCTTCCAGCTCCGATACCTTAGACAGTCTTGTTGCTTTTGCTCCTTGATATTGTCACACATGAACCATACTATAAATTTCTTTTGTAGAGTTAATAAATTATCATTTTTCTATGCCTTCCTCTTCCAAACAGTATACGTGTGTTCTATATGTCAGAGACATCAAAAGTTCCCCAAGGCAGCAAGAGACTATTTTGATGTCCTTGAGTATTACGGATGGGGCGCAGCGGGAGGCTTATTGCAGACACGAGAAATAAGACGCCAGCCAGACAACGACCCCCCTGAGATGGCCAGGTCTCAGCTGCTGCAGAAGGTAATGACGACGATGATGACAATATTGATGCTTGTCAGCTACAGTCTGCAAGCCTGCACAACATAAAAACATGCCAGCAGGGAAGTGATGTATTGAGCTAAAAAAGGCTGTTACTCTTCAAGCAGAGTATGCAAAACAAGTCAAGACTTTTACTGGCAATTACATGAGAACTTTACCAAACGCTTTGCTGGGTGCCTTTTGCTTCTCCTTCATCTAAGGAGACATGCCATTAATTTTTCTTTTTCCTAGTTTACTCCATCTCTTCAATACGAGCTTCCAAGACCTGCAGCTTTAAGGATTTCCAGTCACCTCTCAGTCTACGGAAGAGGAAGATATAACCAGCTCAGAGTATTTTGAAATTAATTGCATGCTGCCTTTTTTTTATTCAAGGGGATCTTTCAAAAGCTTCAGATAGTGTGTTTCTTTTATCAAGATGTCAAAAAATTGCAGTGCTTTTCTATGAACTTCTACCTTTCTGATCAAAAGGCATCTCACCATTTGGGGAAAAAAAAAAATCAGGTTCCCACTCCCATTTAAAATAATAAAATGAAATGCAGGGAGTTGAATTCAGCTTAGCTCTGCCTCACTGATGGCAATGAAGCTACACCACAATTTTTATTTGCCATGAAAACAAGAAACCAAGACATTTCCCAATTTAACACGCACATCTACATGTGTGTGTGTTTAGCTTTCCGTAATCTCCTCCTCCCATCACCTTCATTTTGCTCTGACTAAAACACTTCCACTTTCCATCCCAAGAAGATGTAACCTCATTAGCGAGGCTACAGTGCTGAGGATGGAATACAGCCCCAGGCACCCGCGGGCAAGACAGAGACCCATCCTTTAGAAGAGGGAAAGGAGCAGACCTCGGGAACCTTCCCACAGCATCCTACAGACGCGCAAAGCCTCCTCTTGCAGCGCTGTTAATTCAGCGTCTGCCACACATAACAGTCAGAAACCAGAGGGTTCAGTGCTATGATTGCTTCCCACTTCAAGGAAACGCATGGAAGAAAATGATGGCTATTGTCATACACTGAAACCCAATAAAATGCATGTAAAAGTTTCCCGTAATATTAGATATATTCTTATAACATGTTCTCCCCATTTTTATTTGACATTGTTTTATATAAATGCACAAAGGGAAAGACTCTTCAGCTCTTAGGGATATTAAAGCCTGGGCAGGCTCTGCAGGCACTGCGCTGTTCTGCTCATCTCATCTGTTCCATAAGGGCATACAAGGAAAAGGAAGACGTGACCTGCCCAAAAGAAAACAAAGGTGTAAGGTGAAACTGAGAACGGGTTTTTTTTGTCCCTAGTGGGGAATCAACTGGATTGCACTGTACCTGTCAGTTCTGACTCTGATTTCCATAATTAAACACAGGCCATAGAACACAAGTGTAAATACCATGGCCACCTATTAACATCCAACACCCCCTTAAGGGGAAACAGCCTGTCCTTACTCCGGTTTAGCCAAGGAAAAGTGTTTTACTGCCAGTTGTCAAAGCAAACCGCTTGGAGGACGCTGCAAACACACCCAAGGGCATGTTGACTGTGTCAGAAGCATTGGTTCTTCTTCCCCATCCCAGTTAGGATTCCCACCCTCTGCTCAGGAGTGTTTCTTCCTCCCAGAGGAAGAATGACAATTTCTATGCAGCAAGGAGGAGTCTAGAAAACTCAAAACAAGGCCAGACAGGGGAGAACCAAATTCTGACATGAGAAGTCAGAGAGGTGGAGAATCTCTGATGGATATCTCTGCAGCACCACTCTGCTCCGATGAAGGATCCCCACACCACCACTGCTGGCAGCTGGAAGAGGCTTCCTTGCGGTTTAAGGAGGCTGAAAGGAACAGCCTCAGGAAAACACACCCATGGGCACATGCATGGGAAGAAAAAGAAAGGAAAAATCCTCTGTTTCACACTAACGCCACGGGTCTCAAATCCCACATGCAGAAGTTGAAAAGGAAAAAGGAAAAAGCCCAGGCCGAGAGTCCTCTTCCCAGGTTTTGTTCAAGTGTGGATCATCTGTTTGCGTCGCGTCACGCTAATGAAGCCCACCAGGTTATTGTGTCTTCCACAGGCGGAAGACTTTCCTACCATTTCCCAAGAGAACTGCAGGCACACAAATCCTTCCAGAGAGTAAATCCACCAAGAGACAGAAAGCATGCCAGGAACAAAGCAAATTCTTTTCTATTCAAACACCACTGTTTTTGTGCTCATGAAGTAAATAGTTCAATAATTAGCTATTCAAAGGCTACAACAGGTCCCAGTTATCACAACTTGCCTCTAGCCTCCGCTTCCATTTGCATTACTGTCTGATTGCTCCTACTGTCAGTTATATTTAAATCTTCCAATAGTTCTGTAAACACTCAAAGCTCTTTAGAAGAAAAATACCCTGTTTTCAGAGACCTGCTGAAGTTACATGTAAAAAGAAATTCAGGGGTAGAAAACTGTCCTATAAAACGAAGCGCATGCTTGTTTTATTGCAATTCATTCCAGAATGACAAGACCAAGATCAATATCCCATCAGTGACGCCTGCCCGGGCGCTCGGTGAAGGTTATAACCCCGTGCCGCCGCTGACACAGGAGCGCTGTCTCCAAGACTGCCTCCCTCCTTTCCCAGAATCTGGCGTAGAAAACCACACCCCGTAACAGCCACCTCCAATCCGTTAACTATCACACTTTATGGAGAATCTTACAACTGCTCAGCACTTCACATGCCCGGCATAACTCAAAACAAATTCCAGGATCTTTACCGCTACAACGTGGCCCTTTTGCTTCCTTTTCTGTATTTAATTTTGCAGCTTCACCATTGAGAAACTGCCCATCTTACTGCGTTACAGCACGCATCTCGGGAGGTTCAAGTTTTCTGATCCAAGCCCTTCCCTCATAGCCCTACCCGGCAGCACCTGGGAGGTTTAACGGGGCCATAAGGACCCCCTGCACAGAGCCACCCCTCTCCCACACCCCGGACAGTTTACACTGACCTGGGGAAGGGAGAATTCTCCCTGCTTTGCAGGTCAGGGTGAAAAGTCACATTTTCAGAAATGAGGGGGAATGGTTAGGGAAGCGACAGGGAACTTGCTCTCCTTTACCAAGGTATCTGCAGGCTCCACAGCCAAGCCAGAGACCTGGAAACGAAACCAAAGCAAGGAACAGACACCACTGAGCTCTAACCACCCCCCAACAACTCCCCTGGGGCGGGGGGGGGGGGGCACAGCATGGTCGCTGAGCTGGAAAATGCAGGTTATCCCATGGTATGGAATAACCAGTCTGACATACGGGAAATATAAAATCAGGATGAAATGCAAGATGTCTGTTAGAGGATTACACGCCTGGCATTCATTTAGAAATGAGATGGAAGTGAGAAGGCTAAGGCAACTTTGAGGTATAGCAGAGAAATCTGGTCTTCGAATGGAAGAGTTCTCAGTGTGTTTCCAGGTCCACATCTACGATACTGGAAAAGCTCTTTGCTGCATACGGCAAAAACGATTGCAGTGATTTCAGAGATCAGCATCACAAATTACAGACCTGAAAGAGAGAACTACAGTGACACCTGAGAACTCGGAGGAAAAATCTGTAGAAGGATACGAAGAAATTAACAGATAGCATGGAGGAAAGGAAGGGACTAGTGAGATCAAGAGCTAGAAAATGTTTGCTGACACCATGACAAGGCCTGCAATCTAAAACACACCTAGGCAAAAACCAGCAAATGTACAGTAATTAAATAATTGGCTAAGAAATGGAGAGACACTGATTGATCAAATACATCTTTCCATGCTTTGCGATTTCTAAGGGCCAATTTCATCCCAAATGTTTCCTTTTCATCAAGTTATACCAAGGATTAATTTGTCTCTCTGATTCCATATGAGGCTGGTGATTACCTTCTTTCTGGGAAAAGAGGAAACACATTACTGACAATTGTAAATCACTAGAAAAACAGCATTACCCATCTGGCACAGCCTGTGAGCCAAGGGGAGAGCTTGCTCAGTCGGCATCCTGGGGCTTGATGGAGCAAACCTATTAAACCTGACCTTTTCTGAAGGCACCTAGAACTCTGGGCCACTCAATTTGACTTTAAAACTTGAGGGTCCAAGGCCCAGGAGTTATTGTTTGGGAACAGCATGCAACAGCATTAGAAACCTTCATGCTAGACATATAATGGCAGCACATTTATGGGAAAAGGCAGCCTGTGCCTCCCGTCACCATGCCATGTTAAACAGGAGCTACCTGGGGGGAGCTGCCCATAGGTGGCCGCACAGCGATACCAGGGGGGAGCGAGGTCTCCATCCCCATCCTGCCCCCGGGAAGGAGCTGGTGGGATTGCAGCTCCCAGGCTCAAGCCAAGCAGCGGCTCAGTTCCTCCCGAAGGGCTGGAGAGACCCAGGGTGAAGACCCGGGATGGCCCAGACTCCTCGCAGGGGCTGCCCTTCCACGGGGGACAGATGCAGGACGCAGAGGAAGCCCCAGATCTGCAGAGGCTGCAGCACAAGAGCCTTTTTCTTCCCAGCTACAGGCTCTGCCGAAGCTATGCAGCTCCCCCTGTTGAAATCAAAGCTTATTCAGTTTTTATTCATGGTTTGGGTTTGGTCTTTTTTTTTTTGAAGTTTCATGTCAGAGTTCAGGAGCAGCTATTCTTGATTGCAGCATACAAACCAGTGCACGATTAACACAGCGACTCTCAAGCTGCAGCCTGTGGGTTGCTCCAACACCACTGACTCCTCTCCAGATGGCCAAGAGAGCTGCTGCCGCCACCAAGGTGGAATTTACCCCAACCGATCGCAGGGTGCAAGCAGCAGAGCTGGTGCCCAGCCCAGCACCCGCTGTGGGGATGCTCAACGGGTTCTTCTAATGACATTAAAAAAGCAGGTCATGGGAAGGCCATCCTTAAAATGCTGTTTGATGAAATTTTTTTCATAAATTATTCTAAACTGCTGTTGTTACTACTGCGCCCCTAAGTTCTCGTGATGGAGGTAAGCAAGCTCCATGCAAACAGAACACAACAGTTAGTGGCTTCCCCAGCAGGTTTACTGAGTTCTGTCCTGTTGGGCTTGATGGGTAAGATGGTACCTGGGTAAATGGACAGAGTTGGATCTACAGCAAGGGAAGAGTGGTTCTCATGAGCAGCGTGGTCTCAAACCACCAGCTGATGTGCTGCTGGTGAAGGAAAGGTTAATGGAAGGTCTTGAGGAAGAATAAATAAGATTTACCAGTAAAAGGAACAGCTTGAAAGACAACAGCACACACCTTGGAAATTCAAGAGCCAGAAAGCCAAAGGAAAATGAGATTTCCAAGGAGAAGACATTGGCTATTGGACGCACACAGTGGTGAGGAGGGAGAGGGTGCCTCGCTGCAGAGAAAACCGAACTCTTTGGACCAGGGGAAGCATCTCTGCTGGCTTTCCTTCCACATTTCGGATATGAAATCCTGCCAGGCTGAGGCCACAGCCTTTGCAATACAGGAGAGGCGACAGAAGCAGCTAATCCCACCAAAGGAGGGGCCAAACAGCAGCCAGACAGACATATCCAGCGCTCCTCCACGACGCGTGCGGCGTGCTGACGCGTGTCACCCGGTGAAGCGCTGCCTCCCTCCGAGGAACAGGAGCAGACTCTGCCCCATCACAAATGCTGGGGCTCCTCAGCAGAGGGCCTTACTTCCAGTCTCTTCAAACCTAAAGCTGTTACCCTCGCCTTCTACTCCCGTGAGCAGAACTGGGTACCAAGCACAATGCGAAAGGGTATTTAAACTCAGCTATTTGGACAGCATCATCCCAGCTCTGTTGTGCCAACAGACAAAGCTTTAAGAGCTTCATCTTCGGTTATCACAGAAAAATAGAAGATTAGGGAGAAAAAACAATAAATCATCAGATGGATGGTAATACTGACAGCCCTGAACCCTGAAAAGTCAGTCTTTCTCTGCAAGGATCATGGCATTTGAATTGCTTTTTAATTGCTTTGTGAGCTTCTAAAGTGCCTTTAGGACATATTTAAAGGTTTTTATACTATCTGGCTACAAGGAAAAATGCTAAATATTGTAAGATCAAAGATAAGACTGGAAACATTGAAAAGGTACAGGGTTTGCATGTCCAATACTTTATTTTCACATTAGAGACAAGAATCTTCCCTCTTCCATCAGAGTTTAACATTTACATAACCGTAGGCTCACACTTGGATTTTTAAACCTCCAATGTTTAGATTAGAAATGAGACAAAACCTATTTTCTCCTCAATTATTAACTGGGCATAAGGAGTGGTGGCTGCGGAACTCAAACTCTGATGCTTTGCCAACCATTTTAAGCTGACAAAAAGGTTTTCTGGAGCTCAATGTTACTTTCCCATTGAGTAATCTTTACATTTAATCAGTATAATTCATATTTACTCATACAACTAATAAATTCCTATACAGCGATAGTGATAAAGGTGTCAGAATTGGGATCAGAGGCTAAAAAGATACGAGCTGTATTAGGCAGCACCTGCCCCCAACGTACCACAAAACTCCACGAAAGACAAGAAAACCAGAATAAACAGAGTTAACCCAGAAAATGAGGGACGGAAACAAATAGGAAAACCAAATAACTTGACCCTGAAACTCAGAAACAGTTTTGTTCTCATGGGAGCCTCTCCTGGTTTCCCCCACTCCACCTCGGAGCCCCTGCTCCCAAGAAGAGTGAGACACGAGCCCCAACCCACGCCATCCGTCGCCAAAGGAGGTTTCCATCCATGGGAGAAGCCAGCCTGCACCTCGCACAGCGCCCGGCTCCCCAGGCTTCTGCCTTGGCGCCGTTACACAACATGTGCAAACCAAGCTGCACTTTCCTCATTAAATAAAGAATTAAGTGAAGTACGAATAAAAATACTTTAACTCCCACCTATCAGGCTTCCATAGATTGCTTTGGGTTTATTTTATTATCTATATATTATCTATTATTATAGATAATTAATATAGAGAAAAAATATAGATAATAAATATCTATTTTAGATAATCTAATATTATCTATTAAGCAGCCTTCGTGAGCTGTACTTTGCAAAATAGAGACTGGCATTCAGAAATGTTTGAGTTTGTTTGGAAACCTTCAGCTATGCAGATCTATTTGCACAAGAAAGTTAAAAGAAGGCAACACGCTCTTAAAAGAGATACTGGAAATTCAATTATGAGATATACAAGATAAATTTTTAAAAATCCATAACGCAAGGTCATAAAGAGGAAGGAATTGCTATGTCCCCTTAAAATAAAGCCAAATCCAACAACTTGGTGACACATTCTGAAGAGACGAGGTAAACATTTTCCATTTGCTCAAATCATTTTTTCCACCTGCAAAAATCCAAGGGGTTTTGTATCCAAGCTAATAAAGTATTCAAACAGGTCCCAACTCCTTCTCAAGGTCTAAATAATCTCACTTCTGTGATTCAGAGGTAAATTCAATGTTTACAGCATTCAATTAATCTCCAGCCAGCTGACAGAGTTAATAACATCTCAGTTGGGCAAATGGAAAAGGGAAGGAAAAAAAAATATTAATACCAGCCACAAGCTGCTTGTGCCATCGGCCCTTGCTGCAGAGACTGGGAGGGGGTTCAGGGCAGCTCCTTACATCGATGGCCATTTAGTCACCTGGAGTAAGCAGGAATAAGCCCAGGCAGCTGAAGCAGCAGCACTGTTCACCCGCAGCCGTCCTCTCCCTGCATCTCGGAGCGTGTCATCGTCCCAGGAATGTTTTTTAAGAAGTGACATCTTCAATTGAAAGCACAAACCAGCCACAGTACTTGCCTTGGCTATTAGAGCGGCAGTCACAGCGAGCCATCCTTTAAAAATGAAAACTGTATGTTCAAATTAACTCTCAAAAAAGTCAAAGCATTTTTTAAATCCAGCTTGTAACTGCTGACCTCTTGAAAGCAGGCCTGTATAGAGGGTGTCCAGACTGGGCAAAGGAACCAGAAACTGCATCAGGGGCACGCGTTTGGCTGGCTGGGCTACAGCAAAAACCAGCTGATTTCAGTAAATACCCACGCCCCCATTTACAGAGCCTCCGAGCCTTGCACGGACACGACCCCACACCGGTTACAAAACAAGCAGCACCCTGGACCATACACTTGAAATTTTGCAGAACAACAGGCTTTAACACATTTCCTGCTCTTCCCTTCCAAAACATAACCGGAGCAGATTTTCCGCAGATTCCCCAGTATCACGGGTGTAGTTATCCAAGCCAATTTACAACACTGCTGCGACACCTGCCTAAACACTGATAAGGGTTTATTTAATGCAATGTTTATTCTCCTTGTAACAGCGATAGCCATTCGAAATACACGTAGAGCATCTCACAAAGCACAGACAACAGAAAACAAAGACAAATCACCATACGAAGTACCAAAATCGTCTCAATCTACTTCCTGCACCAAAGTTTTGACAGGAGTGATAGAAAAGTATATTAAATTAAACCCCAGGAGATTTTGTTGCTACAGGTGAGAATTTTAAGAGAGATGATACTCGAGTTAGACTATACAATTTTTCACCTCAAGCATGCCAAGAGATAAATTTAGATTTTTATGGGGTTTTTTTAACTGTGATCAATCCTGGATGATGCCTACAACTGCAGGAGGGTCATTCAATCAGAGATCACCGGCAGTGTGGTACATGCTGCTGGTCTGTCCCCACCCCGTGCTACAAAACCCGTTGTCAGACTTCATTGTGGCTACTTGGAGTGAAGCAAATGCACTAAAACATGCTGCCATATTACGTTAACAGATCTGAAGTTGTACAGTGTCATTCCATTACACTGCATCTTAAACTGATTTAATGCTGTGTAATACAACACGACACGTCAGTAAACAAAGGATAACAAGCCTGTCTACCTGATGCCAAGTTAGTTTGCAAGTTAAGATCATTGTCTGCAGAGGAAACGCCTTCCCCCTTCACTGTTTGAGACTGCTTTTCTGTACCTGACCAAGGTATTGCCCCAGCATTTGCACTTCTCATGACCTTCTAAGGGTCTATTCCTACAGCAGCCCCAGAGGGCAAGCAGAATCATTCCCTGTTTCATAGACAAGAGGTTAAGCAACAAAGAAAGCCTAAAGGACATACCCAAAGTCAAACAAAACCCCTTTGTGAATATTGTTTCCCAGTCTCTGGAGAAGTCTTTAACATCAGGACAATCCTATATCAAGTTTTAAGATTGCAGAAATCAGAATTTACAGCAGGAAAGAATTTACTCAGAAGAACAAAAGCATCCAGGATGCAACGGTGGCTTTACTGCACATGCCACCCAGCTGGGCACCCGTGCCCTTGGCCTCAGGAGCGGCCGACCCCACACCTCCCAGCCAGGCCAGGCAGCTGCACCCCCACACAGGAGCTGAGGTATCCAGCAACACGGGCAAAGAGCAGCAGATGCTGGAGGGTATTTAGGGAAGGTATCGGTATATGCTTCATCCATACCCATACCCCACCTTAGGTATATGGTACTAGACACTGTCCATAAAACTAAAACAGAAGGACTGCAGACTAACAGACAGACCCCTGGCATGATCCAACACAGCTATTCCTATGATCCAGAGAAAGGGCTTCAGAAGACAAACATTAGGTTTAACGATAGAGAATAACATACCCCTGGAAGTGGGGACAGCGGCATACTTGGTAAAACGTGAGTGTCGCAGTGACAGTAAATTCATGCTGGTAAAACAGATACTAAAACCTTGGTGATAAACCACAGGTTCCCACGGCCACTGCTCCCCTGGCAGGGCTGCCTCGGGGGCCTCCGCTCAGCCGGCGCAGCCACAGCAGAAGGCTGGGCTTCAAGATCCACGAGAGCCCAAGCTCAGTCCCAGCCGACAGTGACCCTCCCGAGGTGTTCCAGCACACGGGTTTTCCCAGGGGGGCACCAAACAGGGAAACAGCTGCCAAATTCTCTTCCCTGGTGGTCCAGGAACACAGCAGAGATCCTCTGAAAACTCCCTGAAAACCCCGAGTGGGATACACTCCCTCCTGGAAACAAGCTTTACCTTCATCTGATTACAGGCAGAAAAAAAGAAGCAGCAGGTCTCCATGCGGCTCAGACTCACCTTTGGCTCCCGCAGCGCTGAGCGGTGCCGGCAGCATCCCGACAGGCTGATCCACTGCTGGCAGACAAGAACAGCGTGAGTAGCACAAGCACGGTCACACCAAGCATGGGAATCCATCCCCTTCTCCCTTTCTTTTATCCCTTCTCTTGCAGCTGCCAGTTTTCTCCCACCTCTGCTTTCTGTGGGGGAAGTCAGGTGAGTTAAATCAGTATGCAGGGTAAGGAGACCAAGGCCAATCCCCGTAATTCCCTCTAGAAGCCAGGTTGGGAGACTTAGAGCCTAACGACAAGGAAAAAAATAGATTAAAAAGAAAAGCAATCTCCCCAAAGTGGAAGACCACCATGCTGCAGAAGGCCAAAACAAGCGCTTGAAGCTGCGTTTCAAATCCACGGGTGGCTGTTAGCTCAAAGCAGTGTTTTGAGAAAGAAAAGATTCTCCTCAAATTATTAAACTGATTTCAGGTGAGACCCTTCTAGCAGGCCTGTGAGAAGCTGTCACACCCCACAGCAAATCCAGCCTTTCAGGTGGGAGAGGAGAAAGACAAGCCCGCTCCACCCCAGCTGTGAGCAGGACCCGCACACACTTTTGGCACTCACTTCACTCCATGCCAAGCTTGACATTCAAAATCCAACACCTCAGCGGCTGAGAAGCAAAAGCAGGCAGAGAGAGAAAAGAGACAGTTGGGCAGGAACTTGCCCTACTGGAAAATCACCAAGTCTGCCTTGAACTCTCTCAGCAAAAGTTTCTCCAACTCAAGGACGTGCTCGGTGACGGCTGTCGCGTGGCTTTGATGGCTGAGCCTCTGACGCCCCAAACCTCAGCGCACGTGACGGCTGGCAAACCGAAGCCATAAGCCTGGTAAGCTTCAGTAAGGAGAACGCTGCACGTTTCAAAGCCAAAAGGCAGCTCTACGGCGAGTTCAGTCCCGCCGTTCCATCTTCATCTGGACCGGAGCTTTAGTCTGGCCTCATGCAATGACTCGTGATCAGCATCTTTAAAATTCAATTAGAAACAAAGATAAAGCTGTAAGATAAGTACAGCCAGACTCAAAGCTGCAGTCTTTCCTATTTGCTCTTCTGCAGCTAACAGTTCGGTCACGATACAGTCAGATTACTTAAACAGGTTTTACATCTTGCCGGCTTCTGAAGACCAGGTCACACAGAGAACAAGCGCAGCAAACTGAACGTTTTGGCAGTTTGTAATTGTCTGGTGGGTGTTCTCTTACAGATAATTATACAAGATTGTCTTTTACAGTTCAACTAATTAACACAACTTCCTGCATCCATTAATGTCACTGATACCCTGGCCTCAGCCCTGCGAGGGTCTCCTTGTGGACATGGAGGCGGAGAGGAAATCAGAAGGGTCCTGTTATCTTTTAAATGCCTTGCGAAACCTCGGAGGTTCGCTGTCTTCCGAACCGCTTCGGTTCCAGGCCAAGGCAGCAATTAAGTGCACGCTGCTATTTAGAAGCCCAGGAACAACCCGACTGAAATGAAACACAAGTAATCCCCGAAGTATAAAAGCAGAGCCGTATCTGGCTCCCAGCTACATTTCATCTCTGTGCAGAGAAACATTTCCTACAGATAAATAGCTTCAAACTCTGGGAAAGTCTGAAGTCCAAGCCTAGGGATGAACAGCAAGTGGAGATTTCTTTTTGCTTTCTATGGAAGCAATGCTCGGTTTTATTTGTAAAACTGACTAAGCCCACAGCTCAGACTTTTCTGCTGGAAGATTCCTAACACCCATAGATGCTGTAGCCTAAGGGCAGGTACCAGTCTGCGTTGGGTGGCCGTGACAATCCATTCAATGAAGCAACTATGTTAGGAAAATATGTCTGCAACTTTATGAGCTGTTCTGAGGCAGACATGATGATCTGAGGCTACAAGATTTATACAGACAGTGTATTTTATTAGATCAGCTGCTGGAACTGGGGGAAAGAAAAAAAAAAACCAGCCAAAACAGACATGCTGTCAGACACACAAGCCATGAAGACGGTTGTCCCCATTACAGCAGTCAGTCTAACAAAATATATTACCTCTTGCTATAAGCCTTCCTTCTCCGTAGTTCTAGTCATTGTTAATGCACAAACCTCTTCTTTAAGTGACTCATGCTTTTCTTTTTTTAAATGTTCTTCTTTTCCTGTTGACCACAGGAGCAGTTACACTTCAGCTACGCAAGAGCCCGGGTACACAGGCGGTTCTGGAGCACGTCAGCCACTTGAGCCCGGCGCGGGCCCTCCCTGGGGTGGGGGGGTCAGCACCAGAGACGTCAGCACCAGGCTGCTCCTGTTCCTCTGGCTCCCCACAGCTCAGTCTCTGCCACCAGAAAACCACGTCATTTCCCTATTTCAAGAGCGCTACACCCGCGTGTCTCTCTCATTGCGACCCCTATCTTTCCTATGTGTCCCTTCCCATCTGCACTGCCAAGATCCTTTGCCTCAGCCAGCGGTGTAATAACCCCCCGGCTGACGGGGGATGTGTATCTTGCTCAGCTGGGCCAAGGGTTCGCTTAAAAATGCCCCCTGCGACCTTGATGCAGATTTAATCCATCAGTGCACACTCAGCTGAGCTCCAGCCTTGCCTTTTTGCAGTCCTGTCCTAAAAAAAAGTCAACTAGATATCTTGTCATTCACTTGCACCGTATTGAGTGACCTTGGCAATAGCCTAATCTATCTTGGCAGATTCAAGATAGAGAAAACAAGCAATAGACACAGACCTGCTGGTTTCTGCTATTGATCAGCGGCCTGAGTGAAAGCTCATTACGAGCAGAAGGAACGTGTCGGGTACCAGGTCTCCTACAGAGCGGCGGCGGCAAGCGAGATGAAGAAACTCCCAGCCAGGAGAGGGTGGCTGTGCTTTTGCTTTTGGCAGGGGGAGGAATGGCCGTGCGGAGGCGGAAAAGGGGGAGGCGAGAAAGGAGCGGGCGAGACTTCACGCCTAGCGAGGCGCCCATTGGGACCTCCCAACGCGGCACACTGTAAGTTTACTTAGCTAAAAAATTACAAAATGTTTATTTTCAAATTAGCAAGGCTACATTGTTAAACTTTACAAGAAAAAAGGCCAAACTCTTAAGAAAATGCTATCTATATGTACACACTCTAAGATAATACTAAGATATATATAAACACACTAGGGAATATACTATTTAGAGTATTCCTTCTGCTAGAAGTGCGAAACTCGGAGCGTCTGGCAGGACGAGAGCAGCCAAATGAACTCTGATTATTTCACTGGCAATCAGCGTGTAACGCAGAGCCTTCCCAATATGACTGTTTGAATAGCGCTGCCTCCCCTCGAGACAGGTCTTTTTTTAACTCAAGACAATTCCTCTGTACTATCCGCCGAAGCACATCTGCCGTGACCTGGTGCATCTCCTCCAGCCTCCCCAGAGCACGAGCTGGCAATCACGCCATGCTGTTTGGCACTTTTATTATCCTCTTTCCTCGGATCGCCTTTGTGCCTCAGGATGAACCAAGACAGAGGAGGCTGCGCGCCTGTCTCTGTGTTTTATGGGGAGAAACCTCATGGGCGCTCCTTTCACAAGATGCCCCAAACAAAACGCCGCTCGGTTGCTGGGAGAGGCGGCCCCGAAGTCTCGCCCATCGCTGGGACTTTCACTGGGCACCAGGAGGAGCATTTGCTCCTGCGAGGGAGCTGCTCCAGGGTGAAAGCCAGAAGCCGTTCCTGATGCTGGGGTCTCTCGGATCGCCTCCTCGCAGGCAACAGCCCTGGGGTCAACTGCCCTGGGGTCAACCATCAGCCCAGCTCAGGCTTCTCACTGGCACCCCGCTCCTCTGTCACACCCTAAGACCATGCCTCCTCCTCCTGCAGGGTGGCTTATCCTCCAACCTCCACGGGTCAAACCCACATCAAAATTTCATGTAAGCACCAGTCGGCAAGCTGAGCTTGATGAAAAGGGAAATTTCCAGCATCCAGCTGAGAACAGGAAAGTACGACACCGAGGGATGTTTACTGCTTGCAGACCTCTCACCAGGGAAAAACCTAACGGGAGTGGGGATGGGAGAGCAGACACGGAGTAATTGAAACCAAGCCAGGAGCAGGCACTCGCAGGGAGGGGGAAATGACAGCACAGGACAAGCCCTACACGGGAAATCTGATTTCTTTCACATCCTCTAGGGGTCCCTTCCAACCCAAAACATTCTATGATTCTATGATTCTTCTATGATTCCTCAGTTTCAGAAGCCTAAGCCTAGCTCCTTTTATTCTGCCTGCATGGTCTCCTTTAAGGGTCCGTTAGGTCAAACACAGACTCCGTTGTCCTCCCTTCAATCATACATCCAAAAAAAAAAAAAAAAAAAAGCAAAAAACCTCTAGATAAAAATTAGGCAGAGCAAGACATCAAAAGGAGAAAAATCACGTAGCAGAACTCTGGGGAGAGATATCGAGCAAGCGAGTGAGCAGTCATGTACCGTGTGCGCGGCTGCTCCACCCCAATAAATGTCAGCTTCGCTAAAGGTCACCGGCTGTATTGATTCCTCAATGCTTTAAAGGAGGTGATTCTGTGCAGCAGCTCTTCTCAGGACGGATCAGACAGCCGAACCATTTAGCATACTGCTGGAGGGAGGGGAGAGGGACAGAGAGCGAACACGTGCTGTTTAACGTGCTGCTAATCCTTCGGGATAGGGATGACATCAAATCCTGACCACATTCACGGGTGGTGGAACAAAGTGCATTACGGACTCACCGTGCAACCAGACAAATGCCTTCTCTAACACATACATGTATGTAGATATAAAACCAGGATTCTCTCCATCCTTGCAGATTTTCAGAACCAGACTGGATAATGCCCTGAGCAGCCTAGGCTGATCCCACGGGAGCAGGGCGCTAGGTGAGAGACATCCCGAGGTCCTTTTCAGCCCGAATTACCCTGTGATCCATGAAACTAAGGCACACACCGTGAAGGTACGTGTACAGAAGCTGTATGCATGGGAGGAGAATGTGATGGGTCATATCCGAATTTCTGCACCAGTAGTTGGTAATCTCACTAAAAGCATAATCTCAAATGCAATGCAAGGTTTTAGAGGTTCCTTGTCTTTGAGGCTAAAGAAATTACCGGGGGAAGATTCTCAGCCATTTTAGTATTTGAAGTAAAACACTGTGATTTTTAAAAGATTTGGCCATCCACAATTTGCTGGGCCAGGTACGGAATTCACCAGGTGAGTTCACCCAACTTACACTGCACAGGAGAGACCTGTGATCATCACAGCAGCGTCCTCTGCCCTGCTCCGAGAAACCAGCCCAGCCTACACCGCTGCCATCGCACCTTCACATCTGCCAAAACGCAACTTTGCGATACATACGAACTCAGGGCTGGAGAAGCCAACCGGAACTACAGCGAAGGCCAGGATCCAAAGTACCAGCGATCTTCTACTACCCCGCGATGGTCAGCATCATCACCAAAAAAATACTCGGCTATGGGAAGGTCTGACTGTCACTCACTACAAGAGGGGTTTTCGGAGCAATGTAAAGGTTTTCAGCCTTTACTGCCCTTCACTGCCTGCCAGTTTAGTACCTGAAGTCAACCAATACAACCACTTTTGAAAGCCATTTACCTTTTACCTCCCCATCAACAGCAGGTAATAGAGCTGGTCCCAGCAAGTGCATTAGCAATCCAGCGATAAATACAGAGCATGAAGAACCTGCTAGACCTGCTGATCTCCTCAGAGGTCAACGCTGTGACACCAGTGACCTGTGGACATTAGGATTGTCACTGATTAGTAGTGGTTTCAAGCTTTATAGATGAAAAAAAGCGAATCACCTAGTTATTCTTTGTAGTTGCAGGTTTTTATTTCAATTTGTCTGGAAAAAGACCTACTGACAAATCTAATTACTGAGCTACACTAGCTGGAAAGAAAACACACACGTGTAGGCACCTATTTTGGATTTTAGGTGCCAACTTCACAGCTCTAAATTCATCAGAGACCCCCTAGTTTGGAATGGGTACACTGTTCCAGACAAAATTAATGACCTCGCTGGCAGTTCTTATGCCCCTTTGAGATTTAGTCTCAGTTGCACACCACCCAACAGGAGCAGCGGTTTGAATGCTCATGCACATTTCCCCATAACACACACGAAAGGGCAAGTATTTACCACTAAGCTAAGCTTGACACTTAAGCTTAAAGCATAGGCCTTTAAGTTTTCAGCAAATTCTGAATAATGGCTTATTTTCAAACAAATATTTGCTAATCCATATTTAAGAGGTACATAAAGGCACAAAAGTAGAGGAGGATGTGGCATTCTATGGGACAGATCTCGATCTGGTATAAACTACATCGAACGGGCTTCCTTCAACTGAATACGCGAAAGAAAAATGCAGTTACTTCTGTCGGAGACTGGAATTGGTATCAGGTAGGGATTTGAGTTCAGTTCTTTGCCCAGCACCAACTGTGTGATCATCAGCAGACGGGAAGAACTAGCTCCAAAGCTTCACCTCTGTGAAGGACTTTGGTGAGCACAGAGCCAGCAGAGAAGGAAGCCTCCCCTCCGGGCAGGAGCTCCCCGTTACCACCTCCCACGTACGCCTGCGTGTGCCATGCTCCGTACTTACCGAACGTATCTGTTGTATGCCCTCATGGGCCAAGCAGAGGTACTCATCAGCACCAGTATCACTAGAAAACGGATCAGGCCTTTTTGCCTTAATCTTACGTGTAACTTAAAAAAAATAATAATCTAACCTAACTAGTTCATTGCCACCTGGGACTTGGCAAGCGCCAGTAAGTGATCGAGATGAGCAGTCATAGCAAAATAGCCTATAGTATGTCATGCAAGCCATTTGCAGTTAATTGCTAACTAGTTAATGATAATGGGACCTAATGCTCATGGTGTAGTAATATAAAAGATCAGGAAATAAATGTTTGATTGCTGTATTTGTGTTTATATTGAATTAACAAGTTTCTACCGATTAATACTTTCACATGCTATCGTTACCCTAAACAGAAAGAAGAAACCGCCACAGAGAGCAGGCAACCAAGGCTTTGTTTTCTATCGATTTTTGCATTTAAACTACCCATTTCACAGCTACAGCATGAGCGAGTGGAACTGGAGGAATGCCTTATTTATTAAATGATTGGGTGCACCAGAGGGATACTTTGATGACCTGCTGGCAACGGCATATTTTCTGACCTTGGCCAATTTACAGCATTTCATTTCTGTGGGGTTTTGGGGTTACGGATTTAAAACAATTCAGTTACAAAAGGGAAAGCACTTTTATACAAAAAAAAAAAAAAAAAAAGTCTGGAAATGAATGTTTCATTTAATAACTTTTAGTAGCCTTAGCGACCAGAAAGCCCTACAGGTTTGTTCATGTCTTTCTATACTCAAGTCTTATTTTACGTCCTCCTTCTAAAGCATCACTACTGCATAGCCAATGAATAATTTAAAAACTGTAAAGCAAACAGGATCCTGTCTCCGGCCTGTGCGTAGGTACGCAGCAATCCCGCGTAGCTGGAGGAATATGAACACAAAGCAGCGCTCTCAGGATACTGAGAGACTCAAGTTACACTGACTGCCGTGCTTGAGAGACCAGAGGTAATTGAATTTTCAGTAAAGGGTACATACCAGTGTTGGGCCCGTCTTGACTTAAGCTAGCGTTCATCAAGCATTTCCAGAATCAGTGACCAGGACATAACTTAGTGTCCTTAAAGCCACCGGTTCAGAAATAAGATATCTGTAACTGAACAGCTAAGGAAAAGTCTCCTCAGGAGACATGTTCCTTCCTGAAAATAAGTACGATGACATTCAATAAAATTGGCTTTCCTTTCTCCTCTTCTTTTAAGAAGCTTTAAAACAAGAGCCAGTCTGGTTTTCTTTCCTTTCCCTGCATCCCAAGGCAGGGAGCGGCACAGGGACCAGGAGACCTGCGCACCATACAGGGTGCCACCAACACAGCCCTCTCCCCAGTCCACCTCTAGGATGGAAGGCTTTAAAAGAGGGGTTTGTTTCTTTATTTTTACTGTTGGGGCAGAGGGTTGATCTTAAACTACAATCATTCAGTTGAAGAGGCAAGTACTTACTGCCCTGCATGACAGAACTCCGGCCAGCCCTCACCCAGACCTCCTGTTTTTCAGGAACATAGTTTGCTGTCTGACCATACTATTCCCAAATAATATCTTCCATTATTCCAGCATAGTCCTTCAGGCCCTGGTACAGCAATGCACTAAAGCACATCCTCAGCTTCAGCTTGATTTCGTTGAGAAACCTCAAGGTCCCTCTGTGTCTGCAGGAGCTCTGAACACGCGCTGCGTAACGCCAGACCTAGGAGGGAAAATGTATGCAGGGCAGGAGGCCTGAAAAAAGCAACTCTCATGTGTCTGTTAAGAAAAGCTCCAAAAACTTCACTTTGAAGCAAAGCGTCAATGTTTTTCATAAAATATTTATAAAGTGGTACACGATATTTATAAAAGAGCATAAGCAGATTTTTATAGGCAGCTTGGAAATTCTCCACGCTGGATTTAACAGAAGGAGTGAACCTCTGCTTTGGAGTACTTTACACCTCTTGCATAACCTCGTCGACGTGTTGGGGGTTTTATTATATTTTATAGGATGATGTCAAAAAGCTTCCCAATGCTTATAAAATCATATGAAATTTGACGGAGCTTTGTCACAACAGGGAGTAGGGCCACATCCCTTCTTATAAACCTATCGGAACAGGATCCATTTTATTTTCTCAGAAATAAAGTTTCATCAGAAACATTTACAGTTTTACACCACAGTTTAAAACTGCTCATCGACTCCCAGCTATCCTGTTCAAAAAGGAAGTACCGGCCGGAAAAACCTCGGCACCCAGCTTCAGTGTCTGCGGGCTGCTGAAGGAGGTGCGGCGCGGTGGGAAACGCACAGCGCGTGCCGCAGCCTCCCGAGCTCCCCTCTGCACCCCTCGCCCGGCCAATGACTTCGATACGGCCTGCGCCCCCCGCGTCCCGAACGCCACCGTCGCTTCACGAGTCGGCCTTCGCCGCACCCGCGTTCGGGGAAGCTCCGTTCTGCGTGGGTGACAGCACGGGGGGTCTGCTCTGCGCAGTATGTCCTCGCCGTCCCTAGGAGCTCCAGAACCACGTGTGCCGCCGCCCGAAATAGAATCATAGAATAGAATCATAGAATCACTTCGGTTGGAAAAGCCCTTTAAGATCATCGAGTCCAACCGTTCCCCTAACCCTGCCATCCCACCACTAAACCCTGTCCCTCAGCACCTCATCTCTCCTTCTTTTAAATCCCTCCAGGGATGGGGACTCCACCACCTCCCTGGGCAGCCCATTCCAGAGCCTGACAGCCCTCTCGGTGAAGAAGTTTTTCCTAATGTCTAGACATAGAAATAAGGACAACAGCAGCTGTGGAAGCGCTGAGCTGCTTCAGATCTGCCACGGAAATGTGAAGATAAGGTTTAGCCCCAAAGGCTCCGACTTCCGATTTATGGAACAGGGGCGACCGCGCTGTTTGGAGGCCCCGCTCCGGTGATGTGTCAAGCGCAGCTGACATTTCTCATGGAAGTTGCTGGGAGAAAACTAAACCAGGTATTGACTGCAGAGGCAGCTTTCACCTATGGGTTGGTACTAACATAATCATAAGTCATTTAATCAAAAATGTCCTTCTTATTATTGGATTAGCACAGGGAAAGTATTAAGGTCCCTCAATCTTTTATTCCTGTAGGGTATATATCCTCTCCAGCAAAAAAGGTCTATTTCCTTTTGGAATCGTGGATTTTTCTACTAAATAACAGAAAAGGTCGGCTTTAAAATTAAAGCAATACTTTTACTGGGTTATTCCTGTTCAGTGAATACAGCCATATTTCTTCGGCACATTAGTATTATTGGATTTCTAAATCACATTTCAGTAGCTGACAAAACACGCATGCAAGAAAAAAATCCAATACCAGTAACGATACAAATATTGAATGGAACCATTTAAAATGGGTCAACACCACAAGAACATTTTATTTAAACATAGCACATGTGAAAGAAGCGCTCTGGACACTTATTAATCATGTGATAGGTATTAAAATGCTGAAGCATTTTAGGTCATTTCCCATAAGGACTTCCCACTGGGCTGACATGCATAAAACTGTCGTATTGTTGAAAAAAATAGGTCTAAAATATTTCACCAGTCCATCACGCTGACACAAAGCAGGATCAGCTCTACTCAAGGCAGGCCAGCACAACCTGCTCTTGAAACGAAAGAAAAAACCCCACCGTCATCACCCCCAGAAAGCTAGGGATAGGGAGGGATAGGGATTCTACGGAATTCAGCAACTATCTGGTCCAGTACCCAACCCCCTCCTACTTGCAAAGCTTTGGTTATTAGCTGATATAAACCTCCGTCATGCAACATATGCTCACGTTTGGTTCTATTCCCAGGGTACAAAACAAATACTTAATTACCAGCCTTATTGCCACACAAGTATGCCCACGAATGTGAGGAACAAGGAATAGCTGATTTAGATTCTGCGTGTGCAATATTTAATGTACGTCGTAAACTGTAAAGGCCCAGGCTGTGTAACGTTTACTTGCAATACAAACTACTTGAATCTTTCAAGTCAACAGGAGCCCTGGGGATTAATCTGTATGTAAGATAGCGTGTTCTCCCCACGCTGGCCTGTCAAACCACAGCTTCTCTCTCATTTAAGCTCACTTATTTCTGCGGTTTTGCAGATTGCCTTAAAGTGAATTACAGAAAGCAGGTATTAGTGTAATATAGCCACCACCTTTGCAGCAACGACATCTTCCTGAACGGGACCTCCCTCTAAACGTCAGGTTTAATTTCAGCTGCAAGCTCTCCATGAAGAATTTGGTTTCAATCGCTTCTAGAAGACACTTAGCAATGAACTGTCATTATCAACAGAGTACCAGCGACGATGAGCGCTGTCAGAGTCCCACACTGCAAAAAAATTGCATTCGTTGACTCAGAAACTGTTGTCTCCTTCAGTGACTGAACACATATGGCTTGTGGAAGGTAGAGAAAGATGTTCCAGCAAAGGAAATATAATTAACACAATGAGGATCATCAAGCTGCCTGTATGTTGCTGTTTTATAAGAAAGAGAACAAAGTGGCTGTGGGAGGGGAAACAAACCAACCAAAAACCACAAAAAAAAACCCCCACAAATACCTTGCTGAAAAGTCACCCGGCAATACCAGATCTTGAATACTTCCCTGCGCTTGAGACAACCACGATAGAAGAGGAGAGCCGAAGTCGGTTTCTACTCTGCAGTTGGAACAGCCTAAATATTCAGAGGCATTGCAAAAAGTTTATCATAGGCAGGATTTGCACACATACCCCCACAGAAGAGGGAAGGAAGCTGGCTAAATCTTCGAAAGGCTGTGGGGGGAACAGCAGACTGCAAGCAATGCTGCAGAGTACGCGTACGAGACGGCGTCACCCCGGCCACCGCCACCCAGCCCCGTTAAAGCACGCGGCTCTCTGCGTATAACCCTCCACCGCCGCCACTCACCCTTCCTGAGTACGGCTCTGAGAAATGCTTTGGTCTCTGTTTAAGACCAAGAGGTGGTAAAAGATAGAGATCTTTACTCTCTACTTCTTTTTCAGGGACTGTTGTCGCACAACGGCTGTTTCTGAGGCGTGACGCTGTTCTGACAAGCATACTGAGAGCTGCGGAAGTATCATTAAAGTGTGGCAAACCAGATTGCTCCGGAGCAGGAATAAACACGTGTTGCCCTGGTGCCCTCCCAAGCAAAGGCTGATAATGAACGGGAAGCCTATAATGATGAAAAGCCACATTTTAAAGCTAATTCAAAAAGGCGATATGGAAAAAGTGACTACGGTGGTTTGTTTCGTTTGGGTTTTTTTAAACAAAGAAGTTAACTCCATCAAATGAATCTACCACATTAATACAACAAGAGTACTGTTTGAATCCTGCAGCTCTGGAATAACAGCTAGTGGTTACAGACAGGCCGAAAAGGACTGGCCAGCTTTGGGACACGGACCTCGCCAATGTTGTCTGAAGCAGGTTACTCACCACTATTCACAGTTCTTGGACTCAGCAAAACCAGCAGGGGGGGTGCATCTAAACTTAAACCAATACATGAGGCTGCAGCCTATTTTATAAGCTCTTTTAGGGGTTTCTTCCATTCTCGGACAACGCTTCCAACAAGAAACGCTGCTTTTGCACCAGGATGTCCTGAGCTGTGCGATCCCCAGTGCTGGAGAACCTCAGAGCTCAACTGGTGTGACCCCAAGCCACCTGGTGTAACCTCGGAGGAGGGGAATGGATCCGGATGGCCTCCAGAGCTGCATTCCAACCTAACCCATACCCCAGCTCTAAAAAGCTTCACTTAGGCAAAAATCCACTTTTGTTTCAGAAAACAGTTCTCTGCATGGAAAGCAATTGGTCATAAGTGGTCGCGTTGCAGCAAAGGGGTAGGTGAGAGACAAGAGGTACCAGGAGAAGAGGAGGAATAAGTGAAGCAAGAGAGAATAAAAGAGCTTTCTAGCAGATATTTCGAAGCTATACTCTTCAAATAGCATCTCTGCACATGCACACACACGTGGCCAAACATGGGGCCTGTAAATTCTTCAAGTCCCACTGCCTGCTAGCTCACGGTGGCAGAGAAATGATTAAATAGAGCTGCAGTGATTACATTTCCATCTCGCAGCAATACTAGAGGAACTTCATCTGATACAGTCCTGGTTAATAAACAGAAAACAGATGAGATAATTTATCTCTATTTACTACAAATTCCATGGAGAAAAGAAAACTTTGTCAAATCTGTTTGTGTCTTTAATATTGCACTGAAGTCTCTAGTAACTAGTTTGTGCACTGATCCCAAGGCAGAAGAACATTCATTCATTACTATTTTGGCTCCTAAGAGCAAAGCGAAAGGCTTCCTTTTCCTCCTGCCTTGTTATTCTCTTCAGAGATCACGCACACGGTACCAAATGCCTCTGGTGGTCTGCGGGCACCAGGAAGCAGTGGGATGAGTGATGTCTGCAGACTCAGCCTTTGGATGAATAATTTCAAACCTTTTCCACCCTGAAAATCCAGAGATCCGGCCAGTTTAAAGCACACAACACCTTCTTAGGTCTGGAACAGAAGCTTACCATGGGTGACAGGATTAGCTTCATCATCTTAGTCATACAACACATTCTATAACCCTCTTAACACTTCAGAGACATTAATTCAAAGTAGCTTTTCGAGGGGAGAAAGCCCCCCCAGCATGTACACAATGTTAACTTCCCCACATACATTCTGTCAAACTAAAGCCAAAAAACCAAGAAACCTCAAAATACACCCAGTGAGCCCATGCCTGGAGGTGTCAACCCCAGAAGCCAGCAGGTGCATTATTTAGCCCAGTTTAGAACAGCACTTACCCACACGTGTAGCTTTTAAGTGCATGTTTAATTCTGCGATTCTTTAAGTCCTTGAAGACAGTGAGATAATTTGGACTCCACATTATTCATCTTGCTTACGTGCTATATTCCTCCCACTACCCCACATCCATCTCTGACGTTAAATTGTAGGCTTGCTCTGGAGCAAAGGACTACTCCTACTCTGCCTGCATGCAGCCAGGCACACCGAGGTCCCGCTGTTAAGAGGTTGCGAGGCGCCTAAAATAACACCACCGATGTTATGTGACAAAAGGAATAAATGAAAAAGAAACCTTTGGCTCAGTGTTAGAAAAGTGAGTTAGAAAACAATATTCAAATAAGAATGAGTTTGACCGGTATTTTCCATCTCATATAGGCCAGAGCTGCTCTCAACTGCTGAGAAAAAACCATCCATACCCGACCAAGCTCCACATGAAATCCCTTCCCTGCCCTTTACTGGAGCACCAGCACGGCACATTGCTCACGGCAAAGACTTTAGAAAGGCGTGTGGCAGAACTTCACCCCAGGTGAATTTACAGGTGGGATTCAGCAGCAGAGCACACTGCCCTAAGCAGGAGCCACCACTCAAGAGCCAACGGCCGCTTCCCCGGCACGAGGAATACAAGGGACCGTTTCCCCTCACAGCCTGAGGAGGACCAAGCCACCCCACCAGCTGAGGCACAGGCTTGAAGCTTTATTCACTAGATCCTGCAGAGCCGGAGGGGGACACAGCAGGAGGGAGGCCACGCCACCCTCTTGGGACAAGGTGCAAGTATCCCATCCCACATGGTGGGGAAGGAGTTGCTAGCCCAAAGGGACTGAGGCCCAACGTTCCCCAAAATAGCCCGCCTCCCCTCCACCAGCATCGGCTCTGAAGGAACAGCAAGCGAGATTACAAGGATCAGACACAAAACAAACTACAGGCAGTAGTAACTTCTGCGGCTTGCCTTGCTCGGAGGCGCTCTCCTTGCTGTGACGGATGCGTCCCCACCGGCTTCCAAGCGGGCGTCATACCGGGCTACCCCATGTGCATCTGTAAACTGCCATAATTCAGCACAAATTCATTCCGGGGAGGATTTTGGAAAACAATGAAATGTTAGCATCCCTCCAAAAAAGGAAATTATCTCACCGGGTATGACAGAATTATGAAGTATTTCAGCATTAACAAGTGTTACACGATGTATCATCTGTGCAAAAACACCAAACCAAAAAAAACAGTACTTGAATTCTTCATCAGAGGAGTTCACTTCTCAAGCCTACCACAAACACCCTTAAGTCTTCGCTCCTACAGATTCAACTTAACCTTCTGGAAACACTACAGCTAATAATCTGAGGGAATAATAAAGAAACATTCCTTTTCTTGAAGTTTCTGCACCCGACTCCTCCAGTCTCTCCCTCTCACCTTCACTTTGCTTTTGACAAAGCAACCCATCAGCCTCCCCTCATCACTATCTCACCTTCCCTCGGCTTCTGGACGGTGTCTTGGCTTACTGTTCTTTTCAGCCATTACTCCAGGGGTTCTTCCCCTTGTTCACGCTTGCTCTGCTAGCCCAGGAAAAAGGCCCATTACCCACTCGTCCGAAGCCAGCCTCACGCTTTGCCCCAGTTCCAGGCACCAGCATCAGCAAAATCCAAGTCAGACCTAGGCTGAATCCAAGTCAGACCTAGGCTGAACTTCCTGGCAGCCACATCTCCAATCAGCTGAACCTCGCGCTCGTTCAGCTCAGAAGGGGCTTCTGCTGCTGTGGAAGTTACCGTTACCCTGGGTCGCCCACCAAAAAAGCCAACGACCCTCTGCAACAGGAGTGCCCGACCCACAGCATCAGGCACTCAGACTGGTGGAGGGGGCTTCGCTGCAGGAACCATTGGCGTCGTCTTGTTTATATAATTAATCTAGTGCGTCTGCTGCTAGGGTTAAAGGTTTAAAATAGATGGTAAAATGCAAAACTTTGAAATGGAAGACTTCCTTTTGCTTTTCTCTTTCAAAACTCAGTTTATATTTTTGATCAAAGCCAGTCTGGGAGCACCTTGCAATACAGTTCAAATGCAGCTCTGTCATTTTTCTTAATTGTATGAAAGCCATTATCTGAGAAACTGGTCCTTCGAAATGGCCTGTGCACATGTGTGTCCCATTTTATTCATTATGCTTAATAAGGAAATTGATATAACCTCATTAAACAGCGCAATTAACTGTCCTAATGACACGATTACACATGTACCACATGAAGAGCATGGTAATTGTCTAAAAATTAATTTAAATTATTCAAGAATATTAGATATAAAAATACAGAAGCTTACTATGGGAAAATAATGATAGGAATCCCAAACAAAATGATAAAAGAAACAATATTCAGGTATCGACCAAGTACACTGCAAGCTCACTGATGACAACTTCAGCCCGTTCTGGAGGAGCCGCTGCCAGCAGCCCGGTACTGACCGCGTGGCACAGACCCGACCGGGAGTCGTTTTGGCACACATCGCTAGCATTTGCCCTGTTGCACACAGCCAAAGACCAGCCCTGAGCAGCGGCGAGGACACAGAGCCCGTTCCACAGCACGAGGAAGCTTCTTCATGAATCAGACTGCACAGATTAAATTTTAAAGCCATTATTCAATAAATTGTTTAGCATTTCTATAAAGGCACGCACTGTACTATCCCATACTTTGGGGACAGCAAATAGACGCTAGCTATTATTTATATAAACACTGATCACATCCGCTCCCTGTCATGGGTTAACCCCAGCCGGCAGCTCGGCCCCCCCAGCCGCTCGCCCACCCCCCGGCGGGATGAGGGACAAAATTGGAAGAGTAAAAGTGAGAAAGCTGGTGGCTGAGCTAAAGGCAGTTTCACAGGGAAAGCAAAAGCCCCAGGTGCAAGCAGAGCAAACCAAGGGATTCATTCCCTGTTTCCCACGGCAGGGGGTGCTCAGCCACCCCCAGGGCAGCCGGGCTCCATCACCCGTAACGGTGACTGGGGCAGGCAAACGCCATCGCCCCCAGCGTCCCCCCCTCCGGGGGGGGGGCAGTCGGGGTCAGCCATCCCAGTCGTGCCCCCCCCAGCTCCTTGTGCCCCCCCAGCCCCTCGCTGGTGGGGTGGGGTGAGCGGCAGGAACGGCCTTGGCTCTGTGTGAGCCCGGCTCAGCAGGAGCGAACCCATCCCGGGGTGCTCAGCGCCGCTGCCAGCACACAGCAGCACATCCTCTTTATGTGATGGCCAAGATCTCCCAAGGAGTGGCTGCTATCTGAAGTGAAATCATGCTCAAATAAAAAAGCACCTATCAGAGGATCATACTGATTTGGAAATAAAACACAAGCCTTTGCTGTGAACCACTGCGAGAGTCTAGAAAAACAGTTTTCCAATTGTTCTTCTGTTCAAAATTTGATGAAATAACACTGCCTTGAACTAGGCTAACCCGTCTCAGAGAAGAATTCAGCTGAATCTTCAGCAAAATAAATAACTTACTCTGAACGCGGATGCGACCGCAGCAAGTGAGCATCCCTCACTCTGCTGGAGAAGCAGCATTTTGAGCAGTGTTTTTGCAAGCCAGTTGTATGTTACTGCGTTCACTCCAGTGTTTCCTATCACTCAAGCAAAGCAGACTCTTATCTCAGAATTAGCAAATTAATTCCCCCCCCCCCCCTTCCCCATGATTACTGTTCTTACTTGGTCATTTCATTCAGACAGGGAATCCCTTTAAGGTTTGTAACAACGTAACTGTAAAACAAGTTAACGATTCGGTATTATAAACACTGGTATGTTTGCTTCCATAATTTTCCTAAACCCTTGCTCTTACAGTGCACGTTCTTGAAGATCAGGAGAAATGTGGTACCATTATCCTTGTTTAAACGCGCAAGCCGTGCAGTCCCACAGCTGACTGAGCCCAGGAGAGGTCCTGCTGCAAAAGCACTAGGCATTGTTCCACCCGCTTTTAAAAACAGCTTAAGGCAACTAGACACAGAATTTGCTTAAATGTTTCCGAAAAAGCACAAAGGCCACGGGGAAGGAAGGAGCAAGAAAGGAGCAATGCTCATCTAGCAGCACGGTGGCCAAAATACAGGCAAATACAAACCACAAACCCCCTTAATGGTGCTTTAGGAAGAAGTGGGGTATTCATTACAAAATTTGTACCGCTTTTCTCACAGCTTTTGGGGCTATCCTTCATGTTTTCAAAATGTTCACAAGCTCATTGCTTAAGCGCTGAAGATGCTTTGACATGAACCAGTTTTAGCTCATACCACATCAACGCTACACAAAGCATCCACTGGGCCATCGAAGCTCTCCAACTGTGCAGCTTAGCGCTGAGATCATTTAATTGAGAGATGCACGGGGCCTTTTGCATCAAACAAATAAAAACTTGATCTGGCTTTCACAGAGGTACCAGGCACAGAGCTCGAAGTCAAACTCACAGCAATCCGTCACCGTACCCCATCCTCCACCTTCCGCACGACGGTGAAAGTCCTCCTCGTTACGGTCTAAAGCGCAAGTCCTGCGGCCTCTTCCCAGCAATGCACATTGCCTAGGGCAACAGAGCTCCATCTGGCCTAGGACTCCCCCGACCACTACTGCAAAAATTAATTTTCCTACGATAATGTAGGAATTAACAATCCGATAACATTCAATACATGATGGAAAAGTTGCTTAAGGAGCTTCCGTGAAGAAGAAATTCGAGGGTATTGCTCTAATAATAGGTGGTATGAAAATACGGAATCCCAAATTGCTTTCAGTGAAATGAATCTTAAATTAATTAACACTTCTTTAAAAGAAATCCACTTTTTCAAAAAATGGATTGTTACACAAATACAAATCAGGTTGCCACTAAGGGAAATAATTTGCTTCTGAAGTGACATTTGTCAACTAAATGAGTAAGTACTTTGACATTTGTAGAAACTGCGAAGCTGATAAAGCCATACACTACTGCTTAACATAATTTTTCCTTTATAGAAATTTGAGCATAAAAATTGCTCTTATTAGGCAGAGAATGTCAAGTCTCATTGCTAAATTTACTGTAGTGATTCAGCATGAAAACAAGTCTTGCCCTTCTGGCTTTCAGCACTTCAGCGTCTTCCGTTAAAGTGCCCATCCAATACCCAGTTAACTTTACTACGATGGTATTACTTAGGCCAACAAAGGGGTATTTTATCCCATTTACCAGAAAATGCTAAATTCCTTCTAGCGCTGATACAGAGTCACCAAAATATAATGTCTGTCTTGTAATCGGCCCGTAAAGCCCCAGAGAAGCAGTCATTGAGCCCAGACTCGGGCATACTTCTTGGCAGGCCACCAATCCATCCAAGAAAAGTGACCGAAGGCACCTCTGCCCATCAGGTCAGGATGTCTGGACAAGGGGGCTGGGGGCGGCGGGGGGACCACAGACCCCACAAGAGAACCCCTGCACCTGACGGCCCCACTGGAGAGCTGCGAGACTGGGATCAAGATCACTGAAGGGCAATTTGCTTACGACGTTTTTCAAACATCTTGGACCGGCAATTCCAAACGTCATCCTTTTAAAAGATACACCGATCCGAGAAACTTGGGTACATACAAGCATTAATAAAATACCCCTCGCCAGTACGCTTCCTGAAGCGTGGGCAGCCTTATGTGCTGGACTTCTGAACACACGGCATACAAATAGAACCCTCCTAATTTCAAGGGATAAACTCATTCCGAAGCGACAGCCAGGACCAGCCCTCTGACAGCGTAAATGGAGGGATTTAAAAGAAGGAGAGATGAGGTGCTTAGGGCCAGGGTTTAGTGGTGGGATGGCAGGGTTAGGTTAAAGGTTGGACCCGATGATCTTAAAGGGCTTTTCCAACCGAGGTGATTCTATGATTCTATAATTTACACAGCCTGGACAGCTTCCACCTGCGGCTTCCAAAGCATCAATAACTCCAGCCAAGGCAGGCGCCTGTCCTCACGCTAAGGAGCTGATGGATCCCGGCAGGCAGGCGGAGCCCGGCGGGGCTGCGGGACAGGAGCAACGGCAGCAGCAGAGATTTGCCCGGGAGAGACCGAAGTCGGAGGCAGATTTAGTACTGACGAAGAGCAGAGGACAAACAGCAACATTATCCACGAAAGAGAAACTGAAAGACAGAAACAATCTTGGATCGCTAAATATTCTGGAACAACGTCAAACAATCGCTGAATTCCTCACATAACCGCACCGATTTCATTTCTGGAGGACAATGTGCGTGACTCTTCAACACCACCCACAGAACCTCAAATGTTTGCCAAAATGTTTAAACAATTTAGAAGCTCACACACAAACTAATGCCCATTTAGAGACAAAAATCAAAGCAATATATTTTTCCAGATGCTCTACCGGGTTGCTCAAGCTGTAATGGCACACTTATAAGAAACTATAATAAAAAAGACAAAATGCTCGTGCAATACAGCATGAACATAGCAAAACAGCCATTAATATTGTTCTTCCAAAGAAAAACGGCGTACTGAATAGCCTGAAAGGACATCTGACACGCAGCTTTCCCTGTTTGCAAGAAATATAACCACACATAAAGCTGATACAATCACTTGCTAAATCTAATAAGTTTCTTTTTCTTTGATGGTTGTTTGCTCCTTAATGTGCTTTAAATGCGTAATAAAAATATAATGAAAAACATACATTTATTCTATGTGGCAGCTACTGCATATTCCATAAAAAAGTAATCTTATAAAGTTTAATTTTACAGTGTTTCTTAAACCTATTTCTACTTATTCACTATATGCAGAGGGTATCTGCGAAGGAATTTAATACTTAACATAACACTTTCCTTCACCGACATTAATGCCAAATATTCTCCTTACAGTCATTGTCTTCTCCCTTCCGTAAGCCTAGACGAGGAAGAGCAAATGGATTTAAGGTTTCCAAAGAGTCTTATTAAAATGTAAAGTCCAAATATCTGCATCATTTTTTTCTGTGATTGCTTTAGGACTGTTGTGGGATTTTTTTCTGCCTGGGCATTTGTCTTCCATAACATTTTAATATCCCTGAGAAAACTCTGAACTGAGCTTAATTCATTGTCACTGGTGATATCAGTGCACCTGTTTTGCATTAAGGAAATGCAAATTTGAGCAGAGATGAATTAAAGATCACTCAGTTTTCAAGAGGCATTTGTCAGGAGAAACACCAGCAAATAAAAGCTATTGACAGGAAACCCTGTGCGAATCTTGCGGGTAAGATAGTCCAGAAAAACCTTGTTTCCCCTTGTAGCGGGATTTACGACCAAAAATCATACCTGCAGTCAATGGTCAAACAACCTACCGTTCTTAAAATAATCTTACATTGCACACACTTGTCTCACGCGCCCCGCCGTTCATTTAAAGCAAGAAAAACCTGCCACAAAGTTCTTCATGACGCCAGTTCAAATAAGAGCTTTCGTTCACTTCAAGAGAGGAGAAGCAGCCAGGGCCTGCGGGTGCCACGACCTGCTCCCATCCCCAGGCTCAGCGTGAGCTCCGGCTCTTTGGTGAGGCACTGAGAGCTGCCCTCCCATTACAGTCACTTCAACTCGCCTCAATCTTAACCGATTTTTATCAAGCTACTCATCCTTCGAACTACAGCTGTGCAGGAAACCACTTATCTGTGGTGCCAGAAATTCTGTGCCCCTCAACAGTTAGGGTGTGTTCCCCAAGGATGACATTTTCCTTGGAAGTTCTAGTTCTTTCACAGACATAAGGCTCTGCATTCCCACAGTCATCCTAACAGTCCTCCACCGCATCTATCCCGATTTCCATCCATCCTTCCTGGATGCCCAGAGCTGGGGGGGGGGGGGGAATCCTGATGACTTGGTAGGAATTTGATAGGTCTCCTGGGAACAGAGCTGCTTTACTGGTCCTGAAGCTGGTCCAGGATGACATCCAACCCATCCGTAATGCCGAGTGGTCGTGTCAGTGCTGGCAAGGACTGACCCCTACAAGCCAGAGCTCACTTCTGTTCCCCACCGACGGGACTAAGTGCTCCAAAACCCAGCATGCCACGGCTACAAATAGCACTGGCCGTATCTACTCCTCCTTCGAGAACACCCATGTGTAAGACAGAGCAGTGGATCCAGGCGCTCCCGATGCGTCCAGTGCTTTCCCGGACCGTCGGATGAGCTATACAGCACCCAGGCACAGCGGTTCCGATGAGGTGGGAGGGCAAGAGGCAGCTCTTCTTTCACAAGAATGATCCTTGTGGTAAAACGCACCCCGCGCAGCTGCAGCCGTGCGAATGCAAGGAAAACGGCAGGAAACGGGATCGCTGTTGCCCGCAAAGGGGGCTGATTCCACTGGGATGACTGTAGGGACAAAGGAAGGGAAGAAAGAGAGGAAAAATATTCACTGCTGATTTCAAACAAAAACCCAAACCTTCACAATAATTTTGTGTGAGTTTTCATCCACAGGCTCACGGTATTTTGTAATACTTCAGCTCTTTGCACCGGTAGAACTAACTGGGGTTGCAGCTGAGGGTCCAGTAACAAAACATTTCTTTTTCAGGAATGTCCCTTGCCAGAGCTGGTGATACCGGCCTTCGCAAACACAAGGCAGTGGCAGGGCTGAACCCTGCCAGGCTTCAAACGATGTCTGTTCGGTCTCAAAAATTCAGAAGGAGGAAGCATTTGTGCAGCAGATAAAGCAGGAAAGCACACCAGAAACAACGCGAGATCTTACTTGAGCGCAGTTGAACGAAACCAGCCCGCTGGCACGGGCGGCTGTGCGGCACCTCCCTGTACCGCGTTTGCAGTGTCGGCAGCTAGACGCAACAGACCTAATTAGTTTTCTGTTTTCATACAAATGGTGTAAACATCCTCAGTAACGTAAGCAGCAACTTCCACATCCTGAGATTTAAAGCAAAACTTAAAGTTAATCCTTTCCGTCCTCCCGTGCGTATGTCAGAAAGGGTGATAGGAAAAAACCAAAACCTTGGGGACTGCAAGAGCAGTGTGTACAGAAAACAGCCACGCTCGGGTATTTTGTGCCACGGGAGGAACTCTCCCCCTCCACAGCTGCCCACGTTTGGGGCCCCAGCCCAAGTTCTGACCTTCCAGAGCCGAAGGGCAAATGTTCTCTTAACAGGGGCCAGAAAGGCTCCTTCTGAATCACACCTTGAATCCCTCCCTCGAAGATCTGCACAGAATTATTCTACAAAGCATCTCACCTCTTCAGCTGCTGAACCTGGGGTTTCCAAGCCCTTCCACCGCATCGCATTTAGAACTACGTTATTTTACCACTAGAGCTGTATACAGTATCCTTCAGCTACATTAGAGCCCATTATACTTTCCACCACCATAAAAATGCTGCTTTATAACACTCTCAGGCAGGATGCTTTACTGTTTACGACAGATGGCAGAACTAAATATGCTTTAAAATGGTGTAAATTGGCAAAAATCTTCCTCTCTCTGGCCATCACACAATTTATTTTCTTGGGTTAGTGTGCAGATAACGCAGCAGCAGCAGCTCTAAAATGAGACATCTGCTGAAAGGCAAAGCTTTTCTTGAAGTGCCGCGCATCAGCTCGCAAACCTCCCCGCGCTGCGGCGGCTCAGCGCGGCCGTCCCCGCGAGGCAGCAGACCCGACACCGCCGCACACCAAGCACCCGAACGGGGAGGGCTGCGGTACGAGGACCAGCCAGTCCTTCCGAAGCTGGGCTCAAGCAACAAGTTGTTGGGATGGTGCCCAAGGGCCTGCGCCTGCCAGCTTTCCCCCTGCCCTCCCTGGCTAACAAACCATAAGCTGGGCTAGCCAGCAGCACACAAGGATCGCCATAGCAAGGACTGATTTTAATTTTCGTTCCAAGACATTGCCAATCCTGAGATAAGCAGGCTTATATATTTGACAAACTTCCTTAGATGCTGAGGATGCATTTACCGTAGCTTAAATAGTAGCTATATAGGGTGGTTAAGGGGTTTTTTTCCCCATTTCAAGTATGAAGCAGAAGAAGAACTTCTCAGGTTTGGGTGGGTCTTGGGTCTGGATTCAGCAGTCTGCCGACAGCCTTGAGCAGTCACAGCAGCCCATGGCTATGCCCCTAACACTCAGAGAGTGGTTTTGAAAGCCCCTACCATCCTGACTTGCCTCAGCGAGCAGCTGAGCCCGGGCTTAGCCCTTTGGAGGTGACCTGGGGCTGCCCCTGAAAGCTTCCGCCTGCGACTCTGGTCCTAAGGACAGCCTCAGGGATCCCCTCCGCAACCACATGTAGCGGGATTAACCCGAGGGCTTAAAATTAGACATGTGCTTAAGCATTTTGATGAGTCATGACTTGAATTCACTTTCTTGCACTTGTTTGGGTACTGGTTACTTGATAACCTTACAGCGCTGCTTCTGCCACGTATTTCCCCCCCCATCTTCACCCTCAAATACAAAATGAAAGAGCCATTTGCTCATCTGAACAATACTGACATGCCAAATTTGCTCAAACAACAAGGATCAATAGCACGCAAAACTCAAGAGACCTGCCAGGACATGGAAGAATATAATAAAGATCAAGGTGACGGCAGGTTTTTAATTATGTGAGAGGAGAAGGTATGTTCTGTAAGGTCTTGCAATTTGAGACTATAATCAAAATGTCATCAGCCTGCCTCTTGTATTTTCAATCTCTTAGGAAAATGACTAAAACTGGTATAACATTTTCAGATTAATTTTGATGCTTCCATCAGAAAGCCTGACATTTGGCTAATGTTAGACATCACCTACATTGTCATTTGATTTCCCGCTTCCCCCCTGGGTGTCACTTCACTAATGACCTAGAGGTGGTAATGAAATGCAATGAACAGATTAAGGACAGAACTTTTGAAAATGAAGTAATATATGCTTTGACATTAACACGCCACTCGCAGAATTCTTCAGAAAAGTATGTTATTTGCCAAGCCGTAGATACAGGTATTTAAAAACTAAGTGTAAATATTCTCATTGTTTATCCAATTAGACGATGCTAATTTGCTTCAAGTACTGGAAGCTTTGCATAGGAACACAAGATATCTGCAAGGAACACCACAAAGCCTCTGAAGTTTTACAGTTCTATCACTGTCTCCGCGGAGCGGAGATGCAGACTTTGCTTTCCTCCCTCTCACAGCAAACAGCGTGCAGACCACGCAGTTTCTGTGCTCTCAGCTTACATACTCCTGGCATGTAATTAGCCCCGTTCCTTCCTTTGAATCTCTTGGAAGTTTGAGATCAAGTGACATGCCAAAAACTATATGAAAAATTTTCTCTGTTTCCTTCCATGGAGAATCTCATGATGCCAACTGCACGTCATGATACATGAGGAAAGAATAACTCCCACCTTCCTACCAAAAATGCCATAGAAAGGCAAGGGTATGGAATTATTTAAGACCCCTGTAGGGAAACATGGTAAAATATGCAAGCGGCATTGTGGAATCACAGAAGGGCAAAGCTGAAAAGGACCGCGGGAGATCACAGGGGCAACACTGCTTCAGATGCTCCCGAGAGCTCCGCAGGGAATGTGGGCTTGGACCGCTCCACACAGTGCTGCAGCATCCCCTTCTTTGTTCTTCAAGTAAATTCAGCCTCACGGAGTTTGTCTGTCCGCATCAGCCCCGCTGGACGCAGCACTGTAACCCCTTCCTGCCGTGCCCAGCCTTACGCACCTTTTCTCCCTGCAGGGAGTATCTAGGATTTGTCACAGTTCCTGCAGACGCGCCGCTGGTGACAGCACCTCGACTGTCAACGTGGAAGCTCTGCACTCTTGACGGAGACTGCTCCACACTGGTTTTCCAAGAGGCAAGGATACCGCGGCAGCATGCTGCAATATTAGATACTACATTACAAGCAAGAGTAACGCGATTATTTCCACTGCAAATGGAACCATCCCTAACTACTCTTTATTAGTATTGCTTTTAAATTCACCAAGCTCCTTCACATCAGTAAGGAAGATTATTACACTATAATTTTAAAACAAAATGTGGCTATCTCATAACAATAAGATCTTAAGTATTTTCCAATTACTTCTGCCTGGGGCCTTTCAAGCACTGGGAATGAAAACTCTGATATCTATGACTTTTTCCCACTTCTTGATCTTTTTTTTGAGGCTCATCTATAGGCCAGGATAGCAGCAGGAAACGTTTTGCTGCTTGCCAAGGTCTCCATTCAAACCGCACAGCAGCCTGCCTGCCTTTGTCCCCTGCCTTTCTAGGTGGGAGCACAGATTGCACTTCCAAGTCATTGATTCCCTCTTACAGAATTTAAAGTGTTGAGAAATTCACCTTCCCTCTTCCTCCGAAACGTGCGTTACCAAAACTCCCAAGTTGCCCCTAGTTTCAAATGCAGCCCAAACAAGCCTCAAGGGAAGCCCTACAGTTAAGCACTGCAGCAGACATGCCGTTTCAGCGGGAGCAAACACCACAAAGCACTCCGATGGTTTTGGCCCTTGCTTTTGCTGATAGGAGTTTATTACTCGGCATGATGTAGTTGTTTGGCAAAGGTGAGCATCTAGGATGAAACTCATGCCTATGAAAAATACTCTTCAGTGTCTGCCAGTGCTAAAGCTTGGCAACGACAGGAATTTGGCGGAGATGGTTAGCAAAGCCTTGACCAGGTACCACCTAGAAAACCACAGATGCAACCTTCATTGGGTGCGCATTTCTTAGGCCAAACTCACCAGCTGAACAGAAGCAGATTTTGGCTCTATTTCTTTCCTTACTGGACAACAAAGACTCATTTCAAACTTAATCTTATAACCTTGAGCTGGGATAAGAAAAGTGAAAGTGCACCTACTGCCATTACAAAAAGTCAGAATCTGTTGTGGCTTCAAAGTGTCACCCACAAGCGTGACAAAAGGAGTGCTGAATGCCACCACGGCACTCCCTATCACGCCACGCGTTTGCAGCGTCACACCCCCAGCCCTGCCAGTTACACTAACAAGACAGAAACTAGCGTCGAAATTACCTCCGCCAAGCCAAACCCCACACCTCTGGAGCTGACAAAAAAATTGAGATGCTTCCTATGGAACCCTACCAGCTATGGCTGTGAAAAGCAACAGCCGTTACCGTGAGACGCACAAAGGACTGCGGTGAAATTGTTTACCTTCTAACCCACATCTTTTGGACCTCTCAGGTTCTCATTCCACTGTATCTTAGATAATAAATACTGACTGAACGAAGCTTGTCCGGACAGACAGGACCAAATACGCTGCAGAGCGATGAACCAGACTTTGCCACCACTTGCTTAACCATCAGCCCTGGAAATCTACATTTTGCTTCTAATTTAGGCCTCCTACAGTAGGAATATCTTTTGAATGCTAGAGAACTAAAGTGACCCAAAGCTACCAATCTCCATGCAGGCATCAGTCGCGTACCACACTGCTACTTTCCTGGTGAGAAAAAAAGAAAAAAATGTTTCAAAGAGCACGTCAGAAGTACTGGAACAGATATGTGAAGGCCAGGAGAGAGCAGAAAGGCTGTGGAAGTACCAGGAAGCGTTACTCACCCACCCCTTTGAAACACATTTTTTTCTAAGAACTGTAGCTGTTTAACAGGGGTTTTTTGAGGAGATCAATTTTGCCCATAAAAGCGTGTCGGTCATGGAGGGCTGACAGCAAAAGCAACGGCTCCGTGGCGCAGCGGGACTCAGAGCCAGCAGTCAGCGAAACGGGCCTCGTGATTTCACAGAATCACAGAATCATTTAGGTTGGCAAAGCCCTTTAAGCTCCCCCAGCCCAACCGTTCCCCTACCCCTGCCATCCCACCCCCAAACCCTGGCCCTAAGCACCTCCTCTTTTAATCCCCCCAGGGCTGGGGACTCGACCCCTTCCCTGGGCAGCCCCTTCCAGCCCCTGACAGCCCTTTGGGGAAGGAATTGTTCCCCACGGCCCGCCTCCCCCCGCCGCACTTGAGGCCGTTTCCCCCCGTCCCATCGCCCCTTCCCTGGGAGCAGAGCCCGACCCCCCCGGCTCCCCCCTCCTCTCAGGCAGTTGTAGGGAGCGATGAGGGCTCCCCTCAGCCTCCTCTGCTCCAGGCTGAACCCCCCCAGCTCCCCCAGCCGCTCCCCAGCAGCCTGGGGCTCCAGACCCCTCCCCAGCTCCGCTGCCCTTCTTCCAGAGGTCGCAAGCTCTCAGTTCACAGTCAGTCTGTCTCTCTGAAATACCTTCTGCCCTTTAAAACTCTGATCAGACGGTTCCACCTCCAAAAGAAAGAAAAGAAAAAGGCCAACAACCCTAGGCAGGATTTTGCCACTGCCAGCAAGCTTTCACGGAAGGGTGTCAGGAACCGCCGCGGTGGGAGAGGGGAAGGGAGGGGATGGGTGGGACGCAGCCAGCGCGGGAGCTTGCCGAGCCCATCGGCCACCAGCGAGCCCCGCAGCCAGGGCGCCACAGGCCAGGGCACAGGGGCATGGGGGCTGGGGGGCTGCCCAGCCGCCGGGCACAGCAGGAGGGACGGCCCAAAAAGGCTTTCACCGCCCTCCCGGCAAAGCCTCTTCATATTTTTAAAGTGGTTAAACAATCTGAAGGATTTGCATATGGGGCTTTGCAAACAAAAATACGCCTTGTGTTTACTTTGCTCTTCCCCCGTTAGCATAAAACAATAATCTGCATTTCAACAGATGGGGAAACGGACACCATACGAACGAGGCGACTTTCTCGCTACCACCCGTACGGGGCTCAGGAGCAACCGGACCTCCCCACAGCACGGCAGCTGCTCCGTCGTGCTCTGGGTTTTTACCCCCCACGTCAGCCAGCCCCCGAGGGGCTCCGTGCCCCCAAGCCCCCAGAGCGGCTTCGTGACCCCCAGCCCCGGAGGGCTCTGCCCCCGGCCCCCCCCCCTCCGTGCCCCCAAGCCCCCAGGGCCCTGCCCCCCGGCCCCAGAGGGGCTCTGTGCCCCAAGCCCCCATAGGGGCTCCGTGCCCCCCAGCCCCGAGTGGCCCCAGCCCCCAGCCCCCGAGGGGCTGCCCCCAAGCCCCGGGCTCCTGCCCCAGCCCACGGAGGGGCTCTGTGCCCCCCAGCACCTGGAGGGAGTCCGTGACCCCAGCTCCCAGGGGGGCTCCGTGCCCCCCAGCCCCCAGAGGGGCTCCGTGCCCCGCACAGAGGGCACCACGGCGCCACCGTAACCCTCCTGGCACGCAGAAATCCCAACGGGGACGCCGTTTGTCAGTGCTTCTGCTCAACAGCCGTGATGCCAGCAGTTAGTAAATAGGCCCCTCGGCACCCTTGCGGGGTGCGGGAGCGGGGGGAAAGGCGGCGGGGCCGGGGAGGGCGCGGCGGGCGTTGGCGGGAGCGCCTGAGGCGGCCGCTGGGGAGCAGCTCCCTCAGGGGCGCAGCGGCGGGAGCCAGGCGGGGGAAGCCTCAGCCCCACATGGGTCTGCCCAGCATGGCTGGGCACGGCCTCCCCTGCCCCGCCGGTGCCCCCGGGCCGCAGCCTTGCCCGTGGCATTGAAGGTGACGCCGCTTGGCGTAGGTCTGGCACCGGAGTGCACGAGGAGGGTGAACGCAAGGCACGCCATCCATTCATTTTCCACGCCAACCGTTCATTTTCCACGCCATCAGTTCATTTTCCAGGCCACCAGTTCATTTTCCAGGCCGTCAGCTCATTTTCCAGGCTGAGGCCTTGCCCGGGCTGTGGCCATCGTGTCGGGGTGGCAGATGTCACCTGGAACTGTGTCGCTCAAAATACCGAGCCTAAGACCCCGCCTCGGCGCGGTGCTGGATGCTGGAGAAAGCGGCTCAGGCAGGCGCGGGCGCCCTGCCGGGTGTCTGAGGGGTTGTCCTGGTTTCATCTGGGATAGAGTTAATTTTTCTTCACAGAAGCTAGCACAGTGCTGTGCTTTGGATTTAGTACCAGAAGAATGTTGATAACACGCTGATGTTTTTAGTTGTTGCTAAGTAGTGCTCAGACTGCTCAAGGACTTTTTGAGCTTCTCCTGCTCGGCCAGGTGCATAACAAGCTGGGAGTACAGCAGAGCTAGGACCCAAACTGTCCAAAGAGCTATTCCAGACCATAGAACGTCATGCCCGGGGGGGTTGGTCGGTCGGTCGGTCGTGGGCAGAGTGGTCGCAGCTCGGGCTGTGTGATCGCGGCTCGGGACGGGCTGGGCATCGGTCAGCGGGTGGTGAGCAATTGCATTGTGCATCACTTGTTTTATATAGTCTGTATATTTTCTTACCATTATTATTATTATTATTATTATTATTATTATTATTATTATTATTATTATTATTCTCCTCTCTTATTAAACTGTCTCAACCCACGGGTCTTACTTTTTCTTCTTTTCTCCGATTCTCTCCCCCATCCCACTGAGGGAGGGGGGCAGTGAACGAGCGGCTGCGTGGTGCTGAGTTGCCAGCCGGGTTAAACCACGACAGGGGTATTTCGCGTTTGCAGCAAAACGGCCCGTACCGTAACGGGCACCTCTCGCTGCACCATGCGACAGCACGCGTTTCAGCTGCTTTTCTGAGGCGCGGCTAGCTTTTCTCTTTCTTAAATGAAGGAGTCTGTGCTGTTACACAATCTCATTTTACCTTCAAATATTTCATAAAAGCGCTTCTGATTCCTTAGAAACACGGGGCGCTGGCAGACAAGAGAAAACCCCTCTGTTTTTTGCAGGGCAGCCTGCAAAATCGCTGCTGGTGGTTACACTTGAAAACCTGGTGCTGGCGCCGATCTTCCCTGGGGTGCGTTTGGGGAGCAGCTACAGCCCTTCAGGGAGTTAACTGGAGTCGGTGGCGTGAGCCACTGGTTACAAAAAAAAAAAATTGAAATAAGCTGTTCTTGTTGCAGATACTGAATATTTAAAAAAAAAAAAGCTGCAAGGAATCTGACTTGCTAACGGGTAATTCCTTTGCTCTTGCTCTGCACAGAACAATTTGAAGCTGGATTACCCAAGAATACAATAAATATTGGAGTTTATTTTCTTTACCCTTCTAATGCGATAGTAGCCATAGGATGAGGCATTTTTCTCACCGTGTGAGGTGTAGTAATTTATGACCCCACGGGACAATTTAAGGGGTTTAGATCACCAGTTCTTCCCAGGTGGCTGTTTGAAGCAGAAGGCCTGTATCTCAAACATTACCATTTTAAATGAAATACCAAAAATCAGCAAGAGAAGATAATAGTAACCTGGGGAGTTAGACCTGAAATCTCCAAAGTCTGGCAGCACTTCCCTAGCAGGATGGGAAGTTTCTTTCTACCGCATGCCTCTCTGCATGGGATGATTTGTCATCGTGAACTCAAGGAGGCTCATTAAGCCTCAGGTAAACACAGTTCTTAATAAACATGTATTATAAAATGGTCTTGCAGGCTGTAATGACTAAGCCAGCAAAAAATTAAACTCCAGCATGCAAGGGAGCTACTGTGCTGGTACAAGGCAGACTCCAAAATGAGACAGTCGTGGCGAGTGAGCTGATGTTGAGCAAGAGGCTGGTACGTTGTGGTTCAGTATTTGAGAAGACTCTGTGGGTTATGAAAAGAACAGAGTAACATTTAAGAGTTCATATGACCTTCAGTGCCAACACACGTTGCAGACACAAATGAACCCAGGTTTTCCTTGATTGGTATAGCTACATTATATTTCATGCATATATGTTTCAAAGTTAGAGAACTAAAAAGAAATTAATGGATTCAGCGAACCAGAGCAAACATTCTCAAGCTGTCCTTTGGGATCTGAGCCTGGGTTTTCCACAGGTGAAACAGAGTACAGGGAATTTAGAGTTCAAGAAGCTTCTTTTTAAAGACACCGTTCCTTTCCCCGTTCCCTGCAGGGCTCACGTGCTAATTAAAATAAAATTTGAATTGATAAATACAGGGGCTGAATTTTGGCTGAATGCAAAGACTGACTCTTGAATTAATCAAGTTTCATATTCAGTACGTAAGTAAAGGAGGGAAGTGTCTCTGAAATATGTTGCTCTCAGTGCATGGGGGATTCAGAGAAGGAGAAGAATGTTAAAAAGAAGAATCCAACAGATTTGAAATTTTCCACTGAGTGACAACTGCAGAGGCAGATTTTGATGCAAACAATAACCCCAGACAATCAGCTCTGGGTTCAAAAGGGACACGGAGAGGCATTTCGGTATCATCCCTTCTGGCATTACTGAAATGATAAGGCAGACACCTGCCTGGCACAAAAATCTGCCAAAGGACAAAAATGTGAGACAGGCGTGAGAGCTGCAGTACGGCACAGAACAAGCGCTCCAGTGGCATTTCTCGGGCCCTGAACAGCTCGTAGGAAGTTGTCCAGCAAGATTATCTTTTCTTCAGGATTCCTTCGGCTTCATATCGGATATGACAGCGTGCGCTACATTACACGTGCGTGGAATGGTGATCAAACTGCAGCATGTCTTGGACATCGTACAGACACCTCAACACACTTGTGATGATCGGTCTAAGAAAAGCAAAAACGATTCCGTGATTTAGCAACCCATCTAGGTAACGGGTCTTCCTTCTCTTTACTTTTTGAAGCCAGAAGTTGTTACGGCACTGAGACATGTAAAGGCTAGGAATGCTTAATTAGTAGGAAAGTCATGAAAATATTTGTAGAAGAGTAGAAAGATCGTATTTTGCTGGGGAAGAAGCATTTGCTTTTTAATTCATGCACAATATAATCCTTGAAGGCAGTGCTATGAGCATGACTCAGGTCTCGCACAAGGGAATGGAATCGCGATGGTGAAGAGGCACTTCGTTTGCTATGCCAGCCCGCTTTTCCCTTCCGTTCCGCAACTGCCAGTAAGAGGTGATTGGTGGCAGCGGTGCTAGTAACCGCTCTGGTGGAGTGATGTCTTCCAGGGACTCCACGAACACCATCTATTTGTTATTTTGCATCGGCTGCCTAGGAGAAGATGGATGACAGTGCTTGGTCGTGGCTGACGTAGATCAGGTCGAAACCAATGACCTGCAGGTGAAGTGCTGTATCTTCTATCACCTACAGACTCAAATAAAGAGCATGTTCTGGAGAAAGGATATTACTGTTATGGGCTCCAGTGTTTATCTCAAATACCCATCTACCTCCCTTTGGGCAAGAACGGGCAGTTATCACGAGCGGTCCAGCCACAAAGCAGTAAGTGACTAAATGAATAAACCCCGAGTTGTCTGCAGCAAGGAAAGTCATCTCACCGTAGTTTACAGCCCGATACCCGAGAACTTGTCAGAATGCACTGCCAACAGGCTCTGTTTGGGCTGAGGACCTGCCCATTACTAGACCACAGAGTTTTGGGGAAGTAGCACATTTGCATGCAAAAAGCCTGTTTTCATCAAAAACTGATTCTGCCCTTGCAAAGCGCCTGCCACCAGCTGTAACAAGCATTGCATTGAATGTAAACGGGTTATTTCCCATCTGGTTCTGAATTACAAAGAGTAGAAACTGTGAATGAAATAACTGGATAATTTATTGAGATAATTAACACTAAATTTAATAATTAAATTTTATTTTTCTTTCACGCTCAGGCCTCATCAGAAAAACACACCGTTTGCACCATTAAGAGGAGAACATTCCTATTGTTTTCTAAACACACAACCTGCCGATGATGAGAAGTAAAATGCCCTTAGCGCAAGGGGTTTCTGGATGGTTGTGATGAAGTGGGAGATATATTTATTCACGTCTTTGCCGCACGTGAATGAACCAAATAAGCCATTGCTGCTGCGGGAGCTATAGACCTTCCAGGCATTCCATGGAGGGCCATGAACAGTGCTGAATAATACAAACGAGAGGAGAATTTGGATGTGACCGTGCACTGTTCCTACTAGGTTATAATGTAAAGTGCTAAGGTATTAGAAATAGGCGATCTCTTTGGAATATCAAGCGGTACTTCCTAAACTCAGATGTATGGGGTTTGCTTCTATGGCAGAGGGATGAGGGCTTGTGTTCTAGGACTTCCTAAATTTTTTTTTTTAGTTTTCTATAATTCAAAGCATCGAAAAAGGTAGGATGCCTTTTCTTGTGTACACCTGTCTGTCATTAGAGAAATTCATACCCCTAACGGTGTGTAGCCATATGGCGTAGCAGAAGGCATTCTGCAAATGTAGAAACCAGAAGTATTTGGAGTTTTTATCAGGAGAGAATTCTTTGCGCAGGGCTGGAGAGAGAACCAGAGCTGTTCTGTCCAGATTTATTTTGTCTTACAGAACACGTAGCAGCCCTCAGTGTTTGACAGGATAGAGTGGTCAGTACTGCAGAAAATGTTCTGGGTTGTGTTATCTTTTGGACAACATTCCAGATCAGCTGCCTTCAACAAGAAGGCAGGTTTGTCATCGGTTCCAGATAAGCTAGAAACTCACTTGGTGCATCACCAGTTGTGGCATCTTACGTTAGTTTAGTTCTTGCAATCTGGTTATTTATATGTGGAGTATATCTGTGAAGGGCACTGGCCATTAATAAAAGAGCAAATGACACCAGCAGCGCAGGCAGCATCGTCTGATGATCCATCAGACTGAGAACCAGGACGGGCGGGCTCGTGACTGCGGTAGCGGCATCAGCGGGAAGGGGAGCTGCGTGATTGCTCAGGGGCTGTCACGGCGCTTGCACGCGGGAGGGCAGGGCACGGGGCTGTCCCCGCGACCGACCCGGCACTGCTGCAGTGCCAACGGAATAGCAGAATAAGGAAGGCTGCCCTGGGCTAAGTTCCTCCCTCTAGTTGCGAATGCAGCTCCTGTCAGATAGTTACGCCTTTTCACGCTAAAGCAGTAAAAACATAAAGATTTTTTTTTTTTTTTTGCTGGAGGCAGGGAAACATCCAGTAGATACGGGAACCAGTCATGTTCTTCACCCTTCAGAAGGGAGAAAGAAAATTCCCTTAATGAAATCACCAGGTTTGCTGCACGGACATCATTAGCAAAAACAGATTCCTGGCTATGTTAGACAAATTTGCTCTTTCTAGCAGGATCCCCCACAGTATTGCTTCTGTGATTGCAATGGAGTGGGGTTTTTGGTTTTGATTTTTAATATCAAAGTAAAAGAACCTTAGATTTTTTAAATTAAATTTACAATTCAATGTTGTAGTTGAAGGAAACAGGAAGTCTTGTGGGAAAGGGATAATGGCTTCGTGCTTCCGTGTGGAATGTCAGCATGCATGATGCATAAAGGCCGCTACTCTACTCACGTCTCTTGGACACTCATTTCTCCAGAACAAGCTTTCAGGCTTTTTTTCCCCTGGACATATGTGTACTTCCCAGCCATCAGGGTCGCAGTCTCTTCTTATAAAGTCCTTAACAGGAAAAAAAGGTTCAAGAGAGGGGAGTTATATAGCTGGATACCTGTAATTTAACTGAGCTGTGACGCCAGTAATCACACTGCATGAAACAAGAGCTGAAACCATAAACGTGGCAAGAAAAGCATGGCTCAGGGACGGAGTGGGATTTAGAACTCCTCCCCTCCCCGCATCCCTGGGTGAAACACGCCTCAAGTCAGAAACAGCTAACGGTTATTTTCATCTCAGGATTATTCGATGGGTCTTTGGAATAAATACTTCGTCCAAATCTCACTGCGGTCAGTAAGAGCTTTTCCATTTACTTTATGTGTCTTTAATAAACGACTGGTAGTCGGATTCACACGGAGCTCATCTATCCCATGCCAATGATCTCATTTACTGGCAGTTTAAGCAGAAAGTTTACAAAGGCTGCCCCTCTTACCTGCAGAATTGCTTGTACAACACAGGCCACAGGTATTAAAAAACTTAATAGGTGGACCATTTTCATGCTTGTTCCGTGAATACATGCCGGAGACTATGGACCGTCTCCAAAGGAAGCTACAGCCAAGCCCCATGTTCAGCAAACACCCATCAGTATTCACATACTCTGCCCTTCGCAGAGCTGCAGTCCAAGCAGTTGGGTCCTGTAACGGTGAAGGAAACACGTTCTCATCTGGGAATCCTGACAGCTGGATCTCTTCGATTTTGAGACCTCTTTACGATCCTGATCTTTAGCAACTCTAACTTTTCCCATCAAAGATGTGGCACCCAGCGTAGTTTGCAAGGGATGGGAGTAACGCGGGCTCTCCCCAAAACATTGCTCAGAACACAGACACCTGAATAGCACCATTGCAAAAGCTCCTAAGGTATTACTGAGCATCAAACATATTTTAATAATCCAGCTCATCTCCAGTGTATGAGTAGACTTTAATGACTCACACAGAGTAGACCCACACTGTATAAAATAATGATGTACAAATGTCTTAATGAAACAAAATTCATAAGCCCAGCACTATCAGCTCAGGGGAAAAGTGTGGGGCTGTATCTTAACTCTGAACCTAACTGCAAATTTAAAGTTGGTAAATAGTTCTTGTCTTCACAGTACAACTATTGAAGTTTAAAAAAAACCCTAATAAATGAATCCCCACATCCCAAAGACTATGTTTGAAATCGTGTACCGTAAGCCCAGGTGAAACAATAGAATGACTCAACACAATAATTGGAGAGGCAAACACGTTTCCCCTAGGAACAGCATTTTAAAGGGAAGCAAAATAACCCCGTGTAGCCAAATGCAAAATTATTTTTTCAAGCCAGTGGTTTGGCAGTCTGACTCCTCCAGTGGCATGCAGCTGTTCTCCAAAACAACCAATATGCGCTTTTTTCTGCTTTTAATCCCCTCTGCTAGAGGAGGAGATAAGTTCTTCACGCGAGAAGAAACAGTAGTCTTGCGGTATTATTAGAGTTATCCGCACCTTGCTTTGGCATAGTCATTCGTACTTCACAATGAAGTAGAAGTACTTTCACCATATTTTATTCATTTTGCTCAGAAGGTTTCTGACATTTTTGTTGTCTGCATAAAAGAAAGATGAAACGGTGCGAAAAAAGCAATCACAAACCGCGTCTCTATGCACCTATTCCCATCCTTGAGAACATGCTAATGCTTCCATACGGTGAACCAGGTATTAACGGTGAAAAAAAATTCCTGAGTCTTACAGGGAACAAACTCACACATTGGCTATTATCAACAGCAGCACTACAGAAATCAAGCTCATCACATTATTTTTTTGACAAGGTCATTTTTAATTGACGTTGTTTAAGCTTAGATCCCCAGAAGTAAAGCACTTTCTCAAAGGGGCTAAGGATATTATTTAATAACCATTTATAATATGGTTACTTACTCCTTTTCAGTTTACTTATCTTAATTTTTTTGCTGCGCTGCTTTCCTCTTCATCTTGTTGTGGAACTTCATGGTAGATGAGTTGGAGCCAGGCGGGCGGCACCTCTGCAGCAGCAGCCTGGTGCACAGAGCATCAGCGGGCCGGCAGCGGCGGGGGAGAAGCCTGCAACACCTAACGTTCCCTCCAACGGCTCTGCAGTCACTGCCGGGGTGATGGCGAGGAAGCAACGCTGGGGTTTGTCCGGTGAGGTTGTTCTTTGTCCAGAAGACTTGGAAGGGAAGACGAAAGAGGTTAGGGGACAGGGCTAGTCGCAGTTCCCTGCCCCTTCCACTCACGCGTAAGCAATGGTTACGCTGCCTTGTCCCCCTCTCTCTGCTCGAGAGTAAATTGTATCTCAAAAGTAAATACAACAGTCGAGAGAACCCTGCATGAGTAGTCACCTCCTGAATTGGTAAGACAGAAAGACCTAGTCATAAAAAAATCATTTTTTGCATATTTCGTCCTGAGAGTCCATTACTGCAACCTGTCGCTCCCATCTCTTAGCTTGGGGGTTTGGGTGAACAAATCAGCTGTGCAAATTTCGTCATCTTACAAAACAGGCAGGAAAGGACCCAAACTTTCAGTGTCCTCCATGCAGCTACAGGTGTCCCCTCCTGTGTGTGCCTGCTGTCCTATGCTTTTAGGGACTGCACACTGCTGCATTGCGCTGGATTTCTCCACTGCAGTTGTTAAGTCATTCAGGTATAAATCAAATTGCACCCACTTTAATTGCTGGCTTGTTTCTGTAGGTGCCTTCTCCAAAGCCAAAGGAAATAAATGGAAAGCTTCTTACTGATGCTGAAAGGCTCTGGGCCAGGGCTTGAAACGTGCTCATCAATGCAGCCGCTTTATTTTGGCAAAGATATATCAAGAATTTAAAGTACTCCTATATACTTTACTATTAAAATGAACTTGTTACTTCAGTCGCGCTAGGCCACCTGACCCCAGAATGAAGCTCTGCTCTTAGTGGAACAAAGATAAACCCAAGTATTTTCGGTCCTGCTGCTGAAGCAGAGGTTTGTATCTCCTGGAAGCAGGCGGGAGATGGCTGGCTGAGCCCGCGGGCAGCTGGATTGAGTTGTTGTGCCGCAGCAGCCGGTTCCTCCTGGTGTCAGTCAGTGCGACTTCTGTCCCTCCTCTCCAGCAACAGCTACTTCTAGATGAAAGAACTGGATAAGCTAAATTTCATCTGGGTGGCAGAATAAACCTGAATCATATCAGGGTCCAAACATCAAAGGGTCAAGTTGCTAAAGTCCTCCCCCAGCCCTGAGAGCTGTGACAGCTAATTGCTTCTGTGGAGCCGAAGAAAATTCCCTCCGTCTTTGCCATACTCAGCTACAGAAAATTGCTGCTCATCCAGCTGCAAATCTCTGACAGGCAGTCAGACAGCACCTCGGGGACAGAAGGTTTTAAAGCAAAGCATAGCCGCGTATCAGTGGCGTGCTCATGAGAAAATTCACAATGTGCTGAAACTCCGGGTCCCCTAGTAGCATCACGTAGTCCAGATAACGTAAAAGCCCCAAATAAAAGCTGCCCCAGGGTATGAAAAAGTTGCTTTGGAGGAAGAGATTAAAATATTCCTGGGTACAAACCTACCGGCGTCCAGCAAACAACACCAAATTCAGAGGGCAGTCATGGGTGGGCCGCAAATGCACGTCAGCCCAAGAGGGTTTGTGAACCACGAGGTCAAGCGCAGCAGGTCCATTTTGGATAGAAAAGGAGATAAAACGCAAAGGCAAGTTCAAACTGTATTTGAATTCAAACACAGAAGGACCCAAGAGCTGCTGAATTTCAACAGGATTTATGTGACGGCAGCCTTCAGACCCCGTTGAAAGCCTCATGAATAACTGCCCCCCCAAAGCGTGCTCAGGCCCAAGTAACCTGCCTAAGAAAATACCGGTAAATCAGGGCTGCGCAGCCCTGCTCGGCAGGCGCCTGTCCAGGGCAGAAGATTTCAGAACACGACTGGTGTGCAGCTACAGAAGTGTTTTTGTTAGAAGCAGCACAATGCTATCATATGGACGTCGTCTTTAAATCTTTCCAAGATGTTTCTCTTCCCCATTCCTTGCAGGAATACCTGGTAGGGGTCTGGCGTGCTTGTTTTGAGAGCCTGTTTGTGTAAGGTTGATAGAGAACTGAGAAGAGTAAGATTCAAAATTACAGAACAAACACAACCAAATCTCATGATTCTCTACCCCTTGAATCTGAAAGTGCAGTTGATGTTTTTGATCTCACAGGATCTTTGGGAAGAAGATGGGTTCTGCCATTCACTGCAACGGCAGCAGGATTTCTCCCAAGCCTCTAGCGTCTCTTCGTAGCCACGCATGTTATTGCTGCAATGCAAGCATCTGTTGTAATCCCTGATCTTCGTGTAAAAGCTTCCTGGAAGGTTTTCCTTCAATACATGTTTCATCTAAATCTGGAAACACGTTTGATAGGAATTCACAGGAAGACATTTTAAACCATTTGAAGATGCTGGGCCTGACTAATTTATTCCCAGGAAGAACGTCAGGCTGAGGTTTCCTCCCCTTCATGAGTACCACAGAAATTCACAAAGAATTAAACGCAAGCTCCGGTATACGGCACGATGTGAACAGCTCTGCCAAGAACAGTGTTGTGTATGCTTTCTATGAAATTAGAAGTAATTTTAAGGATAATTTTGTGACAGTCATTTAGTGACCACTAGGATTTTAGCAGAATTAAGGGAAGTTGGATCCTTTATGGGATATCACTAGGAATTTGGATAAGTCAATATTTTGCTACTGCAGTGGTCCTCCCTCTGCCTTAAGCCTTACATTCCCGGGCTGTTGCTGGAGTGATTTGCAGGAACAAGCGTGGAAATGCCTCCCTCGAGAGCCACCTAGCAAAATCCCCTGAAGCAGAATGAGGCGCCTCAGCATGGACAACACAAAAGCAGGAACGCACTGCTCTCCAAATCAGCGCTCTGTGAAGATTCACAATCTATAAGATGTAAAAAGACACAAGGAAGATTACTTTTATATTGCCTTAAAACCATCAGTAGCGGAGGCAATGCAACCGAAGCAGCACTTGCCCTCAGCAAATTCTGTGAATGGCCTCTAGCATTTTGAAAACAAGATGGTGAAGGAAAATGTCCAGAAAAGCAAAATTTGTCCGGTTTCCTGTCTGTGGGGATATAGGTATCCTGCTTGAGGTATTAACAGCGATCTGAAAAATTCTCGAGGGTGATACAGATGGTGTCATTGCAAGTGATACCCTGCCAGCCCCAGTGAGCCGTCCTGCCCATTGGCATGGTGAGGGCAGCTTTGGGGGGCAGAGGGGGTCACGCTCGTTCCCGAGGGACAGGCTCTCAGCCCCTGCAGTCGGGTGCCACTGTATTCGTACATCGTACTTCACAGTCGTGAGCCGCGCAGGGAGGATGGGGGGCTCTCGTGTGCCTTTGAGCTTCCACTTTTGTGAATCACCAGAAATAAAAGCAGATCTAAACGGAAGCGCTTTGCAGCTCTGACAAAGTTCGCCAGCCTATTCTTTTGTTCATTATTTCCATTTTTTGCTTAAATATTTGTATTCTATCTTGCTCTTCACAATCAAGCTTCCTTTCTCCCCACTCCCCTTCCTAGACAACTCTCTCCCTCTTAGCCTGTGTCTTCTTTCACACACGTAGTGACTTACAGCACAGACTAATAGGGAAGTTTTCCTCAAAGACTTCAGAGATTTTTGCCTCTGACACAATTTTGTATTTTCTGCCCTATATTCACAAAACCATGCAAGTCCCCCAAAGAAGCTGTTTGCGTCCTCTGGCTGCAGAAGTAGGAAGCCTTACCCTGCACCTCTCAAGAAAACGCCTGAGTGTTGTCAGGCAAAGTGCCTCAGCTTTGGGCATCTCGTAGTGATGGGGAGAAACCGATTTGTATCGACAGCCAGGTGACTAGCAGGGATCGCAGCTCCACGCTCTGCGTTTCAGGGAGATGGCAGCCTGGAGCACAGCTCCTGAGGACTGAATTTCCCCCACCACAGTGAACAGGAATAGCATCAGTCTCTAGCCGCTCACCTTGCTGCTGACCAGTGCTCCTGGCGGATTCCCGAGGGGCCGGCACAGCCCACACAAGGCGGCAGCCCCTGTCAGCAGCTTGCCAGCCAGTGGGTGCTTCTGGTTTTGAACACCCAAGCTGCCAGAGCAACCTTTCTATTTCAATTTTTCACGCTCACATGTCTGCACTTTTTATCTTGATGAAGTCCACCTCCCCAGCCCAGCCATACGCAGGCTGCAAGTCGGGACCGAAGTGTTCTGGAAGCCTCCTCAAGCTTGAACAGAGTGAAGTGGTAGAAACACAAAACAGCCCGCCTGGCTCTGCCAACCCTGCCTCGGCCAGGCTGGGAGGGTTATCCACCCCTGCGCCGCCGAAACCTGCTCCTCGCTGGCAGCCCAGCTGCTGAAGAGCTCTGGGGAGCTGGGGCAGGCGGGTCCCAGCACCCCCCAGTGCTCCCAGCCCACAGCCATGGCACCGGCCCCGCTCGGACTCCACTCCCGCACAGACCAGCACAGGACACAAGCTGGAAATGCACAAGATCCAGTGGTTGAAGTATGTCCCCTACGGGCTAATAGCAGCCCGAGAAATCATGTTCCTCCTATGCACGTGTAGTTTTTTCCCAGCACTTGTTCTTTGATGTGGTGCCTGTTGTGGTCAAGAGGCAGTACTTAAGGATTCTGCTTTCTGAGTTCATTAACCTAATCAATGCCGGGGGACTTGCATGCTTTTGTGAATATAGGGTGAACAGTTTGGGGGTTGTTGCCTCCTGCCGCTCCTAAGGTTACCCGATATATTCAGGTTTACTCAGAAGCCCAGGTCCTTGTCAAGGCTACGAAGCCTCGTAGCGGTTACCCGGAATTTCCAGATGTCCCGCAGCCCCTGACATAGTATTTCTAATCGGGTTGTATGTTGTCTGGAAAGCCCCGCCGCATTCGCTGCCGGTGCCAGTCAGCTCTCTGGGCCAGGCACAGGCAATTAAAACTTGGTGTCTGCAAGAGGTGCTGAACAAAACTACCGTAACTCATTTCTCTTTTATTTGCAAGGACCGAAAGAAAACAAAGGGCTTAATTCAACTCTGGAAGGCAAAGCAGTCCATTGGCTTCAGGGGAGAGCAGAGCTGGAGTTAAAATGGAATTTTGAAACTGCCATGGCCCAGACGTTTTGTGTTATAGCTCCAATGGCTTCTGCAGGACATCACCTGCAAAGTCCTTTTGGGATCTTGTGAGGCGAGAGATACTGTGTAAGCACCGGTATTAATTACCCAGCTATTGTGAACGCATGACGATGTTTTAGAATTTGAGATACCTCATGTTAACATATGGCTTTTAAAATAGGATTTGCATTTACAAACGAGTCAGTCTTGAGAAGTACAGGACAATAACTTGACTAAAAAGGGGCCCTACCAAAACCTCAGTCCCAGGAGACAAAGCAGCTTGGGGGCATCTCTGAGCTAAGCCTCACACCCTTACCCCTTCCTGTGGGCTGTGAGCCTGCCGGGTGCCCGTCACCCTGCCTGTAGGTGCTGCTGTGAGCTTCCAAACAGAGTGACGTCCCAATCTTTTTCATGGATTTTCATGGACAAGGTTTTATTCATAAATACTGTAGTCACCTTGGGGTTTCTTCACTAGCTCTAAAGCTTCAGATAGCTTAAAAATGGATGTCAGTTAGCACTGAATGCACTTTTCAGAGTGATAGTAACAGGCAGATCCTCTAAAATATCATTTACAGCGGGCTCAGTTCCATTAGAGATCAATACTCATCCCATAAATCCAGCCTATTTTCCTAACTCTAAAGATCCCTTAAAATTTGGCATTTATCCTTATGCAGCCACTTGGTCAATATTGTCAGAGCCGACTCAAATTCAGTGTTTTACGACAGTGCCACCCGGTGGGTGTCCAGAAGTGACAGCTCTGTCACCAAGGGGGGGGGGGGGGGGGGGCTGGCTGGGCAGGGACAGGCATTTCAGAGAAAACAGGAATACGAGCCCTACCTTCCAGGCAAGGATGGAGGAATCGAAGAGCTTTGGGTTCTTCAGTACTGCCTGCAGCCTTAGCACGTGGAAAAAGTAAACTTCTTATTGCAAAGAAATCAGCACGGGGAATATTGGGAAAATCCTGTACAACAATTACAGGGAAGTAAAGGGAAAGGAAGGGCACGCAAGGTGTAGACAAACATTTGCAAGTGTTACAGCTTACCGTGGCATCTCTAGTCAATTGAGATGTGCTTGAGACATAGCACTCACACTGTGCTAGCAGGCACACGAGTCAAGCGTGATGCTCTGTACCCGCTTTCAGGCTTTGGTGCCAGGCGGCTGCCCGTAGCCCATAGCACCCATGGGTGCAGACCGCCTGGGGAATAGCTTGGAGTTGTCCTGGTTCAGAGCGGGAACCCAACAGCACAACCGAAATCGGAATATGTGAGTAAAATCTCACTTCCATTCGTCTCGCGGTTTGGAGGCAAAGCCTGCAGCGGTGCTGATGATTTCAGTTTTTAGCCCTTGGATGCTTCTCCTTCCTGACCACCGAATACGTATGCCCGCATTTGCATTTTTATTCAAATCAGACCAGCTCTGAGCTGAGACTCCCAGACATTCCCACTTAATCCCTTTGGGTTTGCACACAGAGCAGTTGCTGAACAGCAAGGTTGATTACTTTCCAGTAAACCCGAACCAGAAGCTGTGTCCCAGCAGCATCGCCGGGTGCTCCAGAGGCCCATGTGCTAGTCCAGAGACTTGGAATTTGGCTTGGTCAAATTCACACGGTCCAGTGGAGTAATAAAAATATTGACACTCGTGCAATTTAGTTAAAAAGAATCTGAGCATCTGTGTGTTAAAAGCATTTGTGAACGGTAAGAGGAGGTGAGTCGCAAGCATGAGAGAAAAGAGCCCAATTGTACGAACATTGATTTTTTAGAAATGGTGCGCTGTATCTCTGTCGGGCACTCCTGTCTGAGGGGGACGGGGGCGTTCGCAGCAGCCACTCGAGCAGGTGAAACAGCTCAGCCTTCGGGCTGAAAATCAGCTTCTAATTGTTGCAGACTAAGGAGGCCGCAGACGCAGAGATTACTCTATGCTCAATTCTCTGGGAGTTTTCCTGTCGATTTAAAAAGGACCAAGGTCAAGCTCTAGCTGCCTGCTCCAGGGTTTCCTCTACGAAACATCTGTGTTTGATCTTTGCTGGGTAAAGAATAAAGAATTAATTTAGATAATTCCTAAGAGAAGGCACTGAAGCAGGAGCAAGGATTAGGAACCAACAGAGTCTGTCCTGAAGCTACCTGTTGTTACCATTTAACATTTGTAGTGAGAACAAATAAATGCAAAATATAACATTATAAATAAGTCCTGCCTGTAAGGGGCTACAGTCTAATTAAGAGAGCAGCAACGAACAGAAGCTGCATGGCCGGGCAGAGTTGGAGTCCCAGAGCTGACGGCTCACTGCAGCAGCAGAACGGCCGCTCCTCCCCTGGAGAGGACGCGAATCTGCCCTGGGCAGCGCTGCAGGGCTCTGCCTCTGCCCCCAACCCCTCCGTTTAAAATTAAGACTGGTGTAGAAATGGAAGAAATGTAAAGGATAGAAGGTGGGAGCCCACTAAAGTAGAAGCTCATCTCGGAGCTGCCCTTCCTTTAATGGCGCCCTGAAGGTAAGACGAGACTCAGCAGCAGCCCAGAGCTAGGTCTGAATGCTCGTCCTGGGCATTCCCAGTCTCCTTTTGAAATACGCAGTGTTTGACTCCTGGCTTAGCATAGGATCAAGGCAGCGTTTCCAGAAAGGTTGGTATGGAGGCGTGAGACCTCTCCCAGTGGCTCTGGCTGCTCAAGCCCGCACCCCAAGGTCTCACCGCACAGCAGCAAGCCTTCAGTGCCACCGAAAAAACCCCTCTGCCGCTCCTGGCTCAGGTCAGCCTTTCATCTGGCCCGTGCTGCTCAAACGGGGACGCCCTTTGCTAGCCCTTGGTTATAGCGGGGTATGGGATGAAGGGCTGAAATACTTGTTCAGATGTCCTGGGGCCTCATTTTACAGATTCGCCATGCCCTCAAGCATGCAGCAGAACATCAGCATGGACGTGGCTTTTCCCCAAATCTGGGCCTGGCTATCATGTGGAAGAACAGACACCGGACCTGAGCAAGGGGCAGTCACCACTTGCAGGAGTGGGCTCTGATCTTCTTACTTACCCCCTTAATGTGCCTCACATTAGTCAGAACCTGTTCATGGAGAAAGATGTCTCTTGTCAAGAGTTAATTATTAATAGATAAATTCAATAGGGATTTTTAATAAAAGATAAGATTAACTCAGTTCAGGTATTCCAAACACAGATATCATCTCCACATTAGTCTGGCTGGCCCTTCCAGCAGCTCTTTCATGCCTGTTGCTACGTACCTGAATAATCCATCGTGTCCTCACTCCTGCATTCTTCCTCCTGTTATCTGGACATTAACTTTTTTAGAAAGTCGTAGCTTTAGGGGCACTAATGCTTTGCTATAGCCCTGTTTGTACACTTGTACACTTCTCTGAGGAACGAGGATATTCCAAGTTGCAGCATCAGGCTGGGTTTGCTGTAAGGAAAGGAATTGTCGTGGTTTAACCCCAGCTGGCAACGAAGCACCAGGCAGCCGCTCGCTCGCTGCTCACCGGGGGAGAGAATAGGAAAAAAAAGTAAAACCCGTGGGTAAAGACAGTTTAATAAAACAGTAGAGGGGATAATAATAATAATAATAATAATAATAGTAATAATAGGATATGCAATACAAGTGCTGCACAGTGCAACCACTCACCAGCCACTGACCGATGCCCAGCCCTTCCCCAAGCAGCGATCGCTGCCCCTGGCCAGCTCCCCCAGTTTCTGTACTGGGCATGATGCTCTATGGTCTGGAATAGCCCTCGGGCCAGGGGGGGTCGGCTGTCCCGGCCATGCCCCCCCCCCCCCAGCTCCTTGTGCCCCTGGCAGAGCAGGGGAAGCTGGAAAGTCCCTGCCTGGTGTCAGCCCTGCTCAGCACCAACTGAACCATCCAGGTGCTATCCACGTCCTTCTCAGGCTAAATCCAAACACAGCTCTGCCAGCTGCTGGGGAGAAAATCAACTCTGTCCCTGCCAAAACCAGGACAGTAACTTACGCCAGGAAAACTTCCACCACTGCTGGTGGGGAGTAACGACAGATCCCCTGTGAAGGGAGCAGGGCGGGCCAGGGACCGCGGCCAGCATCAACCAGAGCCGGTATTATCACAGGCCCTGGCATGGGGGATGCTGAAGACAGAGAAAAAGACAGGCCCTGTCCTAAATTGGAGCCCGCTGCCTAATTGCATGGGTTCAAACACAGGGAAACTTCTTTTTTTCCTCTGTAAGAGATCGATTTTGGTCCAGTTCCTCTACGTGTGATAATAGAGGGCGTTCCGTTTGAGTCCTTTAACCGTTGCTCGTACCTATTAACGATTTTTCAAAGCCAAATCAGTAGAGTCCAATAGTCAAAGCAGAATATCATAAACAGATCGGAAGGATTTTACAGTCACGGCTTTTCCCCCCTTTTTTCCTGTAGTTACTCTTTTTAAGCCGTAATGCTGTACAGAGAAGCTCATTTTGGTCGCCAGTGTATCATTGGCCACTTCTCTTCTTGACCTGCACAGCCGCATGTCAAGAATGCATAAATTAATACTACTAATAAAAATAAAGTGACACAAAGATGTTAACAACCATATAATTAATTTGCAGTGAAAGGCCAAATAAGCTACAAATCCTAGAACGGCCAATGCCACTGTACTTCTACAAGTGACATATAAAAAGTCTGAAGTAAATGTGCTTGCTTTTCAAAGAAATACAGAAAAAATGTTCCCAGTGTCAGTGTCATCCTCCCTTCTTCCCTTCCTTTAAATGTTTCGAGCTCTAAATTTGTTCAGCAACTAGGAAAATACTTGTAAAGCCCGTTCAATATTTACAGATGTTTAGTGGCAGGAATAGCAACTTCCTTTTACATTTCCCAGCGGCTGCCTCACGCTTCGTATTTCCCTGAGCCTGTCTCAGCGCGTTACATCCCTCTGGGAGGCTGAAATAAAGACGAATCATTTGCGAAGCTCCTGTATCTCCTCGTGGTCAGCTTTTCCGATCGCATCCGAGTAAACTGGGGAAGAAGCAGAAGGTTTCCCTCACGATGAGCAGACAAGGTGGCAGATGTGCTTCTGATGGGCCATGGTGCTGAGACAAAGGGCTGGCAAGGGACTCGCACCCCAGAATGGCATCCTCGTCCCCTCTGCTTTCCCTGTCACTGTCACCGCAGCGGCGGTCACGCGTCCTTGCCCAGGGGAGCACCTCCTGCTACCAACTGCCCAGCACAGCCCATGCAGGGATGCCGGAGGGCACTGGGGAAGAGCAGCCGGTACACGGCACGTGGGACACGGCGGGACCCACGCCAGCCCCAGCTGGGAGCCCCAGCACCCACGCAGGGGCCGAGCTCTGCCGGCCACCAGCCTCAGGGGCAGCCGAGAGCCACCTCTCACCTGGAGGATGCTGATGGCAGCAGCATGCTTCACCCAGCAGCTCCCGCTGAGCTCCTATTCGATGTTTAGCATCCGGCGTGGCAAAGAAAATGAGTTTTTCCCCCGCATTTGACAGCCTGCTCAGGGCTGCAGCTCTGCCCAGAGAGGTGCGAAGCCAGGCGAAGCAGCAGAGCCTGGGCTGGAGGGCAGGCAGCGCTGCAGCGGACGCCGTGGAGTCGGGGTCCTGCCTGCTACCTCCTGTGGCAGAAGCAGAGTTTCCATTCGTACCTCTTCAGGTCAGAGCCCTCACCACGGCAATCCCTCTGTCTCTGCAGACGCATCGCACAGACGTTTTCAGGACTACCTTTGCTACAATTACTGATGTAAAGCCCCTTCCTGTTCTCTTCAGAAAGACTTGGCTCCTGTCTGAAATGCCTTTTAGGAAGAGGACGTTTGATATCCCCCTGTCTCCGCAGCCCTAAGCCCAGCGCTGCCCTTCCAGCCGCCTGCGGTCCCACCGTTGCCTCCCGGCTGGTAGCCTGGTCCTCCACGCCCTGGGCTCTGTAGCATAAGGAAGCGTTCAGCTGCTCACCCATGGTGATGTGGATTTAGATATTGACTTTGGGGATCAAAAGAGAGTTCTAGGCGATAATGTCAGAGGACTTGCTGAATAGAAATAAGGATGAGGTTTGATCCCAAAGGTATGGCGCAGCAGCAGCAGCTGGTTCACAGGGAGCACCAGAAATGAACGTCAGTGTTATGATTTATTGTGCTTAGTGTTGGGGTTTGCTATTTGTGTAAAGAGCTGCCTGACATCCAGCACATACAGGAGGTGGGCAATAAGTAAAAATCCCAGATGTGGAGCCAGCGGAATATTGCTGTACTGTGGCTAACCCTTCCTTTACCTCGGGGACATCCGACCCGAGAAACTCCTGGTTGTTTCTGCAGCGCTACAATCGTAGGTTGCTGGCGGGTGTGTGTCCCCATGGTGGCAGTGCCCCGTTTTTCACGGCTGCCCTGGCAGGTCACAAAGTCGGGGCGCACTATGTGTATGGCCCTCACGCGACTTCGCATCGGGACGTGGACGCCGCATCACCGCCAGGCTCAGCCTGCAGCTGGGGCAAGCCGCCCCGACGGCCGTGCCACCCTCACCAGCCAGCCCTCGCCTGGTCCCCCCCCCGCGGATCGGTCCCCTAACCCCAGCCCCGAACGCCGCGAGGGCTCCGCGCTAACAGGTCCTGCCTGACAGCCCCAGCTTCTGGTGGAATTAGAAGACGCCCCGGGACGCAGAGCTTCAACTCGCAGGGATGGCAGTAATTCCAGGAGGTAACACCGCCGTCTCTCCCGGAGAAACCCAATCGGTGTTGCAGCACAGGAGCCCTGGAGGATCCGTACCTGTTTCTGAAGCAGCCACGGGTGCCCATGGTCTGGGACCCATATGTATTTTGGCCCCTTTTTCCCAATTTCTAAACTGTTGATGCCAGTGGGCATTTCGGGTGGAAAGAGAGGGCATGTGAGCGCCAGCCACTGGGAATACCAAACTGACCTTCGGAGGGAGGAGAACATAGGCAGGAAGAATATTATTAGAGAAACTATGCAGGCAACAATTTTATATCAGGACAGAATTTTCTTGTATGCTTATGATTTTCCTTCCCAAGTAATTTCTTTTTCACTAAAAAATACAAATTCCCTTTAGCTGCAGAGACGAGTCTTTTTAAAAGCGGCAGGAAGCTCTCTGAATCAATATTAAAAATGCACTCTGTCAAATCACGATTTACATACATTAAATTACATCTGTAGTTACATTTTTGTTCTCCATAACACAAACAGCCTCTTTTGGGTTTGTTTTGGGGCTTTTGTTTTGGTTTTTTTTTTACTTTAAAAGTGGCATGTGATTAATCACGGGTAAGCATGAGTTGCTGACTCTTACCAAGGCACTTGATTTATTTTGTTGCGTCCTTAAAGGCAAACACTCTTTATACCTACTTATAGCGAATAGCCTTGCACTACAGAATGCACAGAATAACTGTATAAATCTGTAAAATGAGTGTATTTCTGCCCATGTTTTGCCATTGCCAACTCACAGCTTGACCCGATTCCTGCTGAAGCTTGCGGACACCTCACCCACTGGAACCGACAGAGGAATTGCTGCGGCCTTCACCGGACCCAGGGAAAGCCCAGTTCCCCCAGTTCCGAAGCGTGTGATAACCCCTGCGCGTCAGGGCTAGCTCGGACCGCTGCGAAGCTGAAGCAGGTACGCTGCAACCACGCTCGGCCCCGGCGGGCGAGGCGTGGGTCGGGGCGAGCGGAGGTCTGCGTCCAGCTGGAGCTCTGCTCTGGGAACATTTCTCTGTTTTTAAGGGACAGAGATTGTTCTCTAAGGAGTGAACAAGAAATATGTAAGGAATCACCCAGGCTCACTACGGGCCATTTTCTCATTACTATCTAAGGAGAGGTCTCTCTATGATGTTGTTAGATAGTCAGATTTTCCGGTTTCGGAGCCAAACCTTGCAGTACTTTCTCAATCAACATTCCAATTGATCTGTCGCACTCATTTTAACTAAGTAGATACAATAGGATTAAGGCCAAGTTTAAAATATGAATAAAAGCTCTTTGGAGGACGAGCCATTATGTGAAATGCTGCTGCTCGGGTTTTACCGGAGAAATGTTCCTGCTGCTTGGCAAACCTGCTCTCCAAATATCGCTGGCGTGATCCCGTGACGAACGCAGTGTTTCTCTGGGGCGCCCAAATGTCCCCCGCCCTGTCCCCACCCTGAGTGCTTTACCAAGGGGGAAGAGGAGATTTGAGCCCCCCAGGGGGGATGCAGCAGCACAGGCTCCCGGCACCTCTGGGCTGTGTCCACCGGCTTCCAGCAGTGCCGCCGCTTCCTTCAATTCCCCGTTTGCTCCGGTACAAGCTTTGGCGGTTTTCCAGCCTTCTCCACATCCTGTGATTCTTTCAAATATGAGGGCAATACAAGCTCACACAAGTTCTCCTCCAGAAAACAGAATTTGTTTTGACACCTGCGGCATGACAGGGCAGCGTAAAGCCTTAACCTCCCCTCGGAGCCAGCGGTTCTCTTCGACCCGGGATTATTTCTAGGCAGTTTGATTTAATAAATGTACCCCACATACTAACAGATCTCCTGTAAGCTATTCTGCCGCAAGCAGAACTTGATGGAAGCACTTCCAGGCTGCAGGGCCCAGGCCCTCCAGACACGCTGCCTGGTCGCCTGCGATCCCGGCCCTTCCCCTCAGTCTGGCCGCTGTTTTCTGTCACTGGAATTAAAGATGTACGAGGAGCAGCCCTGGCATGAATGTTAATCACCCATATTTCATCCTCGGAAACATGCTGCAAATCCCTTTCAGCTCCGGCTGTTTCAAAGAATAAGAGAGGATTAGGGAGAGACTTGCTCAGCTGATTTTATTTTTGCTGGTGCAAAGTTCCCCACTGGCTGCCGGCAGCCGGGGAAGCGCGCATCGCATTTACATATACAGTCCTCCACGGGGACAAATCTATAATATTGCAGCACGAAATCCTAATGAGCCAGATGGTATTTATTCCTGGCGGCACAGGCCATGCTGCTGGTGAAGGATGACATCAGCGCGTCGGTGCTGAGACGCGCCGGGAGCAGCAGCGCGGGTGCCTGCGCAGCCCCGGCCCCGCAGCCCGGCTCACCTCGGCGGTCTCACGGGGGGGGTTTGCTCCTCACCACCCAAGGACGATGGCCCAGCTCTGCTCCCAACATGGGGTGAGCCCGCAGCCCCGGGAGCTCCAGCAAGCAGCGGGAACCCCGGCTGAGCTCCCATCATGAGTCGTAGAATCGTAGAATCATTTGGGTTGGAAAAGCCCTTTAAGATCATCAAGCCCAACCGTTCCCCTAACCCTGCCATCCCACCACTAAACCCTGTCCCTCAGCACCTCATCCATCCTTCTTTTAAATCCCTCCAGGGGTGGGGACTCCACCACCTCCCTGGGCAGCCCATTCCAGAGCCTGACAACCCTCTCGGTGAAGAAGTTTTTCCTAATGTCTAGCCTAAACCTGCCCTGGCGCAACTTCAAACCATTCCCCCTTGTCCTATTGTCCTATCAATCCAGGGAATGGTGATTGTGTTGTGGTTAGGATGGAGGAATTCCAACGGCAGTCGAGGAAAGGCCTAGAGACTGGCAGCTGGAGTTAGCCGTGATGCCGACGCAGCAGCCCGTCCGCCCCGGGCTCCCCCAGGACAGGGCAACGGGGACACCCCCGAGTCCCACCACCTTCCCTTTTCCCCAGGCCACAAATGGCTACCCAAAATATCTGGCTAGCTGGTTTCCCATTTGCTCAAGGGTATTTCATATCCACTTCTCATGAATATTTAGCGATTTACTTGGACATTTTTGTAAATCAATTTCAACCAAGTGGGGAATATTTTCTTAAAACCTATTTTGAAGTTGCGAATGCAAGTGTTCATGCTGGAAGCCTCATTAGAAGAATTACAAGTAATATGCCATTAATGTGTCCAACAAAAAGAAATTAATTCTGAAGATGAACTACAAATGAACTTCAGATCAAGAATTGTCTGCAGAAATTACTTTGCGAAAATGAATACTGACAATTTGTGACAAGAAAATGAGGCAGAATTTATTGAATAAATTACTTGTGGTTTTGCCGTAGTGGTGGTTGAGAGCGTGTTGGGCTGAGTCTACCATCAGGACTCATGCTCTTGCTGTAGGAATAAATTCTTTTGTTTTCATTTCTTGACCCGGCGTTTGCAGCAACGATTGGTTTGGTTTTCAAGATGATAAGAAATGGACAGAGAGAGATGGGAGAAGAGCAACATCAGGTGACAAACAGCTAGCAAAAGCAGAGATTATCAACCAAAAAATGACATCCAGCCATGTGGCCTCTTCTAACCTCAGAGGTGTAACCTTGCTGGCGTGCCGTGGGACGGGCCCTGCCCCGCCAGCCGTGCCGTTCTCCCGGCTGCCCCAGCTCGTGCAGTGCCCGTGGGTTTGGGCTGATGCCCCTTCCTCGTTCAGAGGCTTCCCCTGATGGTCTACAGCCTCGTTGCTTTGCTATGTGAGTGGGTAAGGAGGTTTTCACCGAAACAATTAAAACCCAAGACAACATTGGAGAATGGAGCCGGTGCCAAAGCGGTCATCTCTGGTGCCTTCCAATGCATGGCTCCCCATGCACCCTGCCTGCCACGTGGGCACCGGCGAGGTGTGACCACACCTCCTGTTCGGCAGGACTCGCTAGAGCCCTTCTCTCCTCTTTCCCTGTTAAAACAGCAGCATTGGCCGTGAAGACAAAATTGTGCTCGTGCGCCCGCTCGGCTGCCCCATTCCGGTGGGTGTTGGGTGGGAGGAAGGGTGGCATCGCTTCCTCGGTGCGGGGAATTGAGTGTGAACCGTCTACACGTAGAGGCAAATTTTATTTGCAGCTTTAATGACCTCGGTGTTTCCCTGCACTTCTTGCACGACTCCCTAGGTGGCGGATGCGACCTTACTTAACGGAGTTATTATTCAAACGATAGTTTCTTAATATCGGGGGGGGGGGTGCTTCTTGGTGCTAATTTACACGTCGGGGTGGGGTACGAGCCTACGGCCAGGTTTTGTCATTTGACACACAGGGAGGAGCACACCACCACCCGGGGTTTCTCCCACCTTTGACAGCATCCTTGCAGGAGGAGCGCTCCCCGAGCCGGAGTGCGGCTGGCACAGCCAGGCCCAGGGACGGTGCCGGAGCCCCCGGGCTCGCCGGGACGCTGCTGAGCCTGGGCGAGCCCGCGTGTCCGTCTGCAGCCACCGAAGGAGCTCCTGACCATAGGATTATTCCACACCGCTGCCAAGGTCACTCTTCTGTATCTGGGGAATTCTTCACACTATTAACAAGTAACCGGACGTTGTCCTTTTAATTGTACAGAAGAGCAGCTCTTGCTGCTCAGTAGGGAAAGCGGTGAATAATAAACCCGGTTAAAGCTAGCGGGGGCCCTGCTTTACTCGGAGGAGCTCTCCAGTCCGCAAGTAGTTTCATGGGTCTCAGTGAGATGTGATCTGCATGTTGTGATCTTCAGCCCAATTTCTGTTTTATAAGATTTACAGAAAACCACTGCTTCTGAAATACTGCAACAAACCTGAGAAACAGCTCTTAGCAGACTTGTGACCCAACCACAGAGGGCATTACCAGAACTGGCACTAAAAGCCCCCTTTTTTGGCAATCTCAGCAGAATTATCCAGGGGTGAAGGAACTGTGCATCCACGGCTGGGCTTGTGGATTGGCAGTCAGTGCCTTCAAGTGAGGGAGGAGCACAGGGGCATGCGTAGCGGTACTGGGACTTTTTCTGAATCAACCAGAATGAACCGTCTGGGTTTGTTTTTTTTTACTGAAGACTATCTTGTCATGCTGCCTGCTTCCATACGGCGTCGCACAGACGCATCTGTGACCTTCCCAGATGTCCCATCAACAAAGAATAAGGTTCGGTTAAAAACATGACGGTAGTCATTTCAGCCCTGGAGTAAATCAGCGTAGCTGCACTGGAGTCCGCAGAGAGATGCTGATTTACAGACACCGAGGAGCTCGTCCCACGATTACAGATAGCTCGAGTGAATTGTCACTGCCGTGCCAGTTCAGGGATCTGGTGACTACACACGAAAAAGCGTGTGATTCACTGGAATGCATCAGCTTTCCCAGCACATGGAAGCACGGTGCCTGGAAATGGGCAATAGCAATAAAGAACTTTTTTTTTTTTTTTTTTTTTTTAAAGCAGGACAGGATAAGGCACAGTTGAGACTACGCCATTAAAAGATCACGACATTAGCAAACTAATGCCTGCCTTGTTCCATGCCCTCTGACATTTCATAACATACGGGGCTTGTAAGTCATTATATATAGCAGTGCGCCTTTCCGTGCCTTGGCCAAGGGCAGGCAGCCTTCCTGCAGGGCTCAGCCTGAAACCCCAAATCAGCCCCTGCCAGGGCTTTGGGAACGCAGCAAGGCTTGCAGGGCGGCTGCGGGGACCCTGTCCTCCCGCCCCCGCGTCCCCTGCCCAGGCCGAGCCACCGAGCCCCTTCCAGCCTGATGGTGGGCTGGGGACTGTGCACGGGGGCGGACCGCTACCAGCCATCGGACAACAGGGAAGCGCAAAATGGCCAAGAATGGGTTTTTTCAACCTTTCCACTTTTCCAAAAAAAAAAAAAAGATCCTCAGCCTGTGCTTTTCTGACTGCAGGTCTAAACCACGGTTAGGAACAAGCAAATCTCAAACAGACGTGTGACCATTGCGCGTTGTTCCCAGCAGAACCTGTGCTTTGGCTTTCCTTGTGGGATCCAAATTTGAGAGCAGCTGCTGTTCTCCTCTGAGCCTGTGAAATGCTGGAAGGATAATTTTTTAATATGTGGTTTAAGATTATGGTCTGTCTTCGTATTTCTTATCTCTGAGTTTACTTAGCACTAGGACTACCAAAACAAAATCATCCATTATGCTTGAGATTTTTATTAGCTCCTAATCTGAGAGCTGACAAAAGAAATGGGAGATGACTTCATGCCGTGGGACCTGCAAAGGCGCTGAGCGGTGCGGGGGTGAGCCCCTGGACATTTTACAGCAGTGAGAATTCACAGGTGGGTTTCCTGAATACAGCAAGCACCCTTCCCGACTTCGGATTTTGGAACAAAGCAGATAGGTCAGAGCTCGAAAAAAATGGGAAACGTTTATGGCCCAAGAGTCCCTTTCCATGGAGCTGTGCAAAGGCTCTTCACCCTCTGGCACTGACACTCCAAAGACCTTCACCAACACTCACAACTGGTCCGAATTTACTTCTACTTTTTAACCAACTTGTTTTCCTTACCTTGATCAAGAGTTTTACACCTTATGAAACCCTACACGCGATTGTTTTAATCCTCGGGTAAAAGGCAGTCTATAAGTGCAAGAAATGAAATTTCCAAGAGGAATTGGCAAGATAAGAAAAGCTCCAATCCCCATATTTGCATTTTAAGGAAATTTGAAGAATCTAAGTATGTTCCAGGATATTTTTAGATCTACATTTCACTTTTACTATTCGGACCAAAACACCACTCTATGCACCCTTGACCCTCGAGGCATTTTGTCTCTATTTTGACCCCAGCTTTACAGGTCTGCGTTATCATTTCAGTCATTAGTTGGGTAGTGTGCAGGTACGTGCCCACGTGCATGCATGTGTTTATGGCTGGTTTGAATTCAGAAATAGAGAGTTTCCCGTGCTGCAAACACTTCCACATGCACTCCAACATACGTAATTAATGCCATGGAGATTACTGAGGGAAAAACAAAACGCATTCCTGAAGGCGATGGGGACCATTCGCTCACATTACCAAAGCAAGATTAAATAGAGATGTTTGTCCTATAAGCGGTCAGCTGAGAAATTCCCCAGTAAGTAAACTCAGAGTAAAAACTGTTATTTTTTCCAGTGTCCTTTTTGCTTTCAGGGCAGTTTTGTTTATGGGATTTTTCAGAGTCTTTCTGGAATATTCAGAGGCAGGGGTAAATTAAATGTAATGGAATAAACACAGGTTCCTTCTGGTCAGAACCCTTTTTGGGTGAAACTCAGAAAATCTGGGAAGACCCAACCAGCACACGCGCCAAGGTCCTTCAAGCGGCTGCCCGGGCCTTGGAGTGCTTGTTGCCTGCACACCAGTGCATTGATGCTGCCGTGATTTATCTGCTGGAGAAGAGAGGTTCTCGCTGGATTGCAGAATGCATCTGGACCAGCCTAATGAGCACATTCTTCACCATCACAGAGGCTGTGGAGGCCTTGCAAATATTTTAGACATGATTCACAGAGCCAAAAGGTCTTGTTTACTGATATGCTATTTATACCTAGCTCAATTAAACCTCTTTGGAAAAAAAAAATAATCAAGGATGCCAACACTGGCGGTGCAGTTGGAAGTGAGTATCTCCTCATTAAAAAGGTTAGAAAAACACCATTAATAATTTTGATAGATTCTTTCGGGCATATTTATGCCCGAGTCCTTGTCCAACTGCATCGAGTATTCTACACGGAGCCATTCTGGCAGCAGGCGAGACCCGCCGGCGTTCAGCCGGGTCCCAGGGGCAGTCAGGCTCAGGCGCCGCGTCCCTGGGGATGAGCCCAACCTTCCCCCTCCTGGGGAAGCCCTGCAGTGGGGCTGTGGGGGCCCTGGGGCCACCACCCCCCAGGTGGGAACAGACCCTGGAACTGCAGACCCACAGCCAAACCCTCCTGGGAGCAACACCCTCACGTCAAGGTGCCTCCTGAGCAGAAACATTTCTGCCTGGCCCAGCTCCTTATTAGCACCTGGTAGAAAAATAACGGCTAATGCTCAGTGCTCAGTGGTTGCAAAGCCTTCGGGACAGAGACGGAGAAGAGGGTGGTGTGAGCTGCGAGGTGCCCGGCAGAGGCACGGAGTCGCAGCACGGAGGGACCGGCAGGGACCAAGCGGCTCTGCTGAGGGCAGACCGGGTCCCGCAGGCGCTGGCTTCAGAAGCTGGAGAAGAGGTGAATCACCAGAAGGTCCCATTCTGTGTCTCCGTCACAGGCTTAGAGAGGGAGATGCTTAAAGGGGAAAGCTGGAGAATAACTCGCACCACTTGAATCTCCGTTTCTTGGAAACCCAGGTCTTTTGAACCTGATGGTGAAGAAAATCAAAGCTATGTGCATCAGGTTCGATGGTCTGCAAGGTGCCGTCCCCTGGAGCCTTTGCAGTGGCTTTAAATACCTGGCCTTGACATTCCCGTTGATGTCTGTGGGCTCTTCCTGGTACGTGAGCCAGCCGGCGCCTTCGAAGGCGGCTCCTCGCGCAGCGTGGCCGTACCCCGTTCATCCCCTTGACCAGGAGCAAGCAGCCTGGGGGATAAGCATGAGTGTTCCCGCGGCAGTGAGCACGAGGAGCACTGACATAAAATACCGAGACATAAATTAGTGGTGGGAAGTAAGCGCAACAGCCTTTATGTAACGCTTTAAATTATGTACCCATTAAATAATAAAGGTTTTGTTCCCTTAATACACTATTAATAAATTTCAAACCATCGTATCTTTAAAAAAATGTACTTCAGTCAAGTGGAAAGCAGACTAATGTGGATTTAGAAAGAGGTTGGGAGTGCAACAAATTATAAATGCTTTCTACTTTATCAGCATTACAGAGTACTATTAATTTTAAAAATAGCTTTTAAAAATATACATGGCATTCCATAATGGAGATGGCTGTGGTTCAATACATCATCCTGATGACTCTTTCCACAGCAATGAGCTACGCGGACGCGCCGGGCTCCGTTTGCCGATGTGGTACGTACCACGCTGCAGCTGAAAGTTAAAAAAAAAAACCAGGTTTGTCTTTTGGTTCAGGTTTGTGCTCTGCCAGGACTCCCGGGTGCGAGCGCTCACGGCCGTGCCCCGTGTGTGCATCGGAGGCCGGGACGCTCCCTGCCGCCGCCTCTCTCAAGGAAGCACCGTCCCCGCAAAATTCCCGCTGTTCATTATCCCCAGAGGGAGTTGGACTCAGACCCCTAATACACATTTTGAATGATTAAAAGTAAAGACGGGAACGGAAAATGCTAATGCAACTGAGTAGCTCCTTTAAAATACGTTGTCTATAAAAGTTTTCAGCGCTAATTGGCATGAGCGCCCTTAGAGCGGCGCGTTATGTCTGTCTAAATGATGGAGTAGGTAGTTGCCATAGCAAGGACCGTTTTTATTGACTGCTTAAAGGAAAGAGACACATAAAACCGTAACTGAGGCCAGAAAATGAATTAGAAAAATCCCTGGGTAGCTCTAACTTATACTCGAGCTTGCTTGCTTGCCCTTTTTTTTTTTTTTTCCCTTAGACTGCACAGTTCTCTGCTCCTTGTAAAACAGCAATTAGGAATATGACAGAAGTCAGCGACTGTTGCGGCAGCCCTCAAAGGCTCGGGTAAAGCTCTGCCTTCCCGCAGGCTGGAGAGGCCCCACAGTCCCCAGACCCGATGTCCCCAGGGCTTCTGCTCAGCCTTTACCCTGCCCCCAGGTGAGCGGCAGCCACCGTCCCCTTCCCGTGCCTCAGGATTTGGTCCTACCAGCGGATCTCTAGCGAGCCAATCAGCTTCTGTCGCCCGTTGGGGACGGCGGTCATGGACTCTGTCCTTGCACTCGTTGTGCCAGGGGCCAGTTGCATGGATTTGGAGCGGCTTTATCATATTCCTTGTCACATGAATATCGGATGCGCAATCATCTCTCTTCACAATGCTGATGCAGCGCCCCCTTTCCCCTGCTGTTGATGTGATTGTACAGATAAATCAGATAAATACTTCTGCTGGATCCACGCTGCATAAAATCCATAGAATGACAGGTCCAAGGAAATTCCTTTGCCCAGATTTACTTCCACATGCCCCTATGCAACTTGGAGCCATAAATCTGGCTTTGTCTGCGGCCGACAGCCACATTCCAAAACCATGTTGTGAGTGTGTGTGCGTGTCAGGCTGTGATGGATGGGCACACACACAACGCTCACGTCAGCCATCGCCAGCAATTCGCTTCCTTTCTTTGTCTCCCCAGTTTTCCCAGTACTTCATGTGTAAGTTTAATATCCAATGGCGCCTTCTCCAGATTATAACCCAGACCATCACGCAAAGCTTCTGTAAAAACAGCCATGGACATACAAATACAATACAACGCCATGGACACACGATGCCCTCATCGATGACGAACGCGCTCGGCCCATTCAAGCGGGTTGCAAAGGCTGTTCCCCCTCGCTTCGGGCCAGGCCCCGTGCCGTGCCCGGGCTCCCCCAGCTTTCTGACAGATCGGGTATCGTCTGGTATCTCGCATCCAGCAGGAGCCTGAGCCAACGTCTGTATCAACTCTGCGTGCTAGTGGGAATTCCAGGAGTTTAACTGGGCATTCCTCCTTGCTGCACATCAAATCTCTGTGGTGGGTCCTACGAAAGGACAGAGACTTCATCTAACGGGGATGGAGCCCCTGCCTGAAGAGCAGACTAAGTCTGTTTGCGTAGGGCGTGCTGCAAGCTGTAACATCAGTCTCTCATCTTTTCCTGTTATATTACAATCAGCTGCTCTTATTCGAGAGCATTTCAGCTCCGTTTGTGATGCATCCACAGAGAAATGTTCCGCACCACCATTCTGAGAGCGAGCTGTCTGGCTTCAATGAGATGTGGTCGCTTCTGCTTCAAGCAAATGAGAAGAGACTTTCTACTTTGCACATCACTGAGCTCCACATTTTGGCATTGTTTATTTTCCTCAGCCAACACTACAGAATTAAAATATTAATATATTGGTGTTATTTAGACAGTAACTTGGGCATGTCTTTCTTTTATATGGCTTTCCCAGGAGGGAGATGTTTCAAAGACCTGATCAGAGAACAGAAATAAATTTATCTCTTAAAGTCATGCAACATCCTCTCCCTTATTCCCCATTACAGGTTCCAGTGACACCACCAATGTGCTCGGCACCCGTCAGTCATCCCATGCCATCTGTTCACCAGCTCTGGCCCTCTCTCTTGGCTCCATTTCTTGTTTTCCCAGTTCAGCACTCCCCCCTTTCCATGTGTCTGGGCTGGATTTCCATCACCGCCCCAGCGCTCCAGGGGTGAAGGAGGGAGCGTGCTTGGGGGTTAGGGTGCAGACTTGTTCAGGCAGGTTTGTTAGGAAAAGCTCAGCTGGGAGAGCCCAAAGGTGATTAATAGAGATCTCAAAACGTAGTTTACATTTCCCAGAAGAGGTGAAACTGCTACGCTGTCGCAGTGGGCAGCGCTTCAGAGTGTGCCTGCGCTCTGGCAGCAGAGAAATACCCACCCAAGAAGCCTCTGAAGCCATTGGATGGAGGGAAACGGCTGCCTCGATGGGAGGTAATGGTTTCAGGGCCCCCACATCTCGACTGGGGATGGGAACAATCTCCGGTCGGCTTTCCCCCTCCTGCAGCCTTCCGAGTTTTGGTGAGCGTGGCTGTGAGAGCAGGGGAGCAGCATCTGACCCTGGTGTTTGCATGTCCCTACCGCAGTTGACCAACCTTCTACGGCAGTTGGCCAACCTTCTAACGCAGTCGACCAACCTTCTACGGCAGTTGGCCAACCTTGAGTGAAAAGACGAGGGCTCTGGTGGCGAGTGTCATTCTCAGCCGTGCTCCTCTCCCATCCCACCCCTTTGGACAGAGATGTGCTTTCATAGCCCCTCCATCCCCAGGCTGGTGCCTTAGAGCGGCCCTGAGCCGAAGGAGCGCGTATTTCCCAGCAACAGGCCGAAAGAGTTACAGCCCCTTAAATCAAATTAGCAGACAGCATCTGAGTGGGAGCCCCTGCGAGATGAATGAGCTGGCAGTTTTTAAAGAGTAACAGCGAGGTAATAAACAAGATTAACACAAAACTAATGGAAGAATGGAGATAAATGCAGGGAATGTCCATATACTGTCAGAGGGGGTTGCATGCCAGACTTCTGGCAATGTGTTGGAGACAGGAGTAGGTAACTCGTACCTCCTAAATCACAGGCATAAATCCTGTGCTCTGCTAGCAGAACATGAATGATCCGCTCCAAATGAACAGGAAAAAGAAAGGAAATTCACTGGCCGTGGTAAAAAGAGCTGCTAACCCAAGCTGCTCTTTTTGTTTGAGCCAGGTTTGGAAAGGCACTTCAGCTGCCCAAGGATGCACACAGGTGTGCACATGGCATTCGGTCCCCCAGCTAATAAAGACCCCCCCAAAGAAATCCGTGTGCTTGGGGTGCCACAAAAATGGCCCCCATAGCTGTTGTTTTGGGAAAAGGAGGAAGTTTATATCAGTGAGTTGATTCCAAATTATGTACCAAGGCCAAAAGGAGGTGAGAACGGCCCGTTCCTTCCCTTCCAGATCCCTTTCAAAAGCTAAGACAGCCCAGACCAACCCACGAGCCCGCATCGCGGCTTTACAGAGAGATTGCTGTGTGTCGGATCTCCAGGTACGGTCTGCAGTCCTGGTCATTTCTGGTAAAATACTAATTAAACAAAGGAGGTTGCTGATTAATAGCTAGACTTATTACCAACAGAAGTACAAAAGCCTCTCCAAAGGACAAGGTGATGCTGTGGCCACAGCACAAGGCTGAGGCTTTGCGGCTGGGGTACAGAATTTCCCTGTTACTGTACGCAGGTCTCGTGAAGTTCCTTGTCCTTCGTATTTATCTGGACAAAATCCAGGCGAGGAAAGGCCTAGGACCTTTCATTCTGTGACCTGTTGCGCTTGGAAAAAGGAGCCAAGCTTTGGAACCAGCAGACATCATCAGCCCAGCTCTATCCGCCCCACGGGCTCCAGGCGCAGCAGTGGGTCTGGAGAGGTTCACCTTCTCCCCGCTGTCCTCAGCCCATCCGAGCGTACCACGGGGATCGCCCCCCCGCTCCCCTGGAGCTGTTGAGCGTGACTGTGCAAACCCCTGGTTACGGTCCGGCACCCCTCACGTTCGCTTTTATTGGCATCCACGCCCGGAGAACAACAGAAGAGGAGACGTGAGCAGGGGCTCGAAGGGCGGTGGAGAGGAGCCGGCGGCGCCGTGCCTGGCGGGCGACCGGAGCTTTCCTGAGCTTTACAACGAGGGTGGTGAAACCCTGGCAGGGGTTGCCCAGAGAGGGGGTGGAGGCCCCATCCCTGGGACCATTCCAGGCCAGGTTGGCCGGGGCTGTGAGCAACCTGATGTGGTTCAAGGTGTCCCTGCTCCTGCAGGGGGGTTGGGCTGGGTGACCTCTAGGGGTGCCTTCCAACCCAAAACATTCTATGATTCTATGATTCTATGATTCTATGATTCTATGATTCTATGATTCTATGATTCTATGATTCTATGATCAGCGACGTGAGAGCCGAGAGGGACGCAGAGCTGATTGCGCAGGAGCCGTCCTCGCGAGCCGGCTGTCCAGGGTCTCCTTGCAAGGCAGAGCTTGTCATCTGGAGCTGGGCTCACCTTTCAGGCACGTAAGCTCATTCTTGGATCGAAATCCGTCGGTGCTGTTCGGCACCATTTTGGCAAGTACTGGAAACTCCTACACCTGTGACTTCTCCTGCCCCCGCTCGGGAGCAGCCCTCGTGGCACAGAGGTGCTTTCCGTTCCTAAGCGGTGCGTGGCTTCAACTTGCAAGGACGTTCAATAAACTGTACCTAAACTATAAGGAAATAAATACTTTCTTTTAAATCCGTAGTTGTTTTTTGGACTTGTGAGCGACCAGTTAAGCTAGATGGATTTAGAAAGGCCCTGCAGTGTTTTTCTGTTGAAAGACCAAATGATAAACACCATTTTTCTTGTGTCCCTGCAGAAACAAGGCAGCCTAGGGTAACGTAAAATTTTCTTTTACTTCCTTCCAACAATGGCCCATTTCTTCTGTTAGAGGCTGGTTAGTATTTATTACTATAGTAAATGGCAACTTAAATATATGCCAGTGGTTCTGCAGTATATCATTAATTTAAGAAAACAGGACACCTAATATTGAACTACAACAGGTCCTTCTACAACGAATAACGGTGCTGATATGGCAGCTTCTTAAAAGGAATTGCTGGAGCATCGTGACAGCGATTTAAGCGGCACAGGGTCACCATGCAGAAGGAGATCATTCCAGCCAGTACGAACGGGAACCGGTAAGTGAGGCGCCTCGGGTTATGCGCTGCGAGGGGCAAGGGAAAAATAAGAAAGTGGGAAAGCAGGCACAGCCTGGCCATGAGAATGAGCCTTCTCCTCAGAAGGGGCCCTGAGAGAGGTCCTTCACCCTTTGTCCATCCTAGGGGCGCGGGGAGGCGTTCGGCGGGGCTGGCGGGCACTGCTGCACGTTCCGCAATGGGCTACTCCTAAATTCTTCCAAAAGAGGATTTGAAGTTGGAGCTGGGTGAGACTTTGGGGGCTGTTTGTCAATTAAGAGGACACTTTGCAGAGGAGGAATCTTTGTTTTCGAGTATTTTCCTTTTTGAGATTCCGGACTTATTTTCAGATGTGCCTTTTGGAAAGTTAAGAGAGGACTGTTAGTGTCAAAATGAGACACTCTTTAATCCATAAAGCTGCATACCGAGCTCTGAAGAGGCATCAGATAAGGTTCTGCTTTGCTAATGCTTCTATTTTTTTAACTGCAATGATCTGCAAAATTGCTTTTGTTACTTTGGTATTCTTGCACTTCTGGGATTTCTCACTCTGGTGGTAAAGGTCTAAAAGCCGTAACACTTCAGTCCTCGGACAAGGACAACTCAAGCAGCCTGATGCAGGCACACACAGGGCGGGTGGCACGGGTACCTGATGCAGGACCGAAGCAGAAGCCCACTGCGCTATTTGCATGCACTGACTACGCTAGGGTTGCTGCATTGGTAGGGCTCTACCATTTGCAGGCTGAAAGGTTTACAGGCCAGAACCAAACCGCTCCTGCTCCAGGATGGCTTTGCCGTGGCTCAGACACCACAACTGGCTCCCTGGCCATCAGCTGCCACGGCCATCAGCTCCCGTGGCGGGTCGTTGTCCGCCTGACCACCCTCATCATCTGCACCGCCTTTCCCGCCACATGGCTGGGCAGTGCCCTCCAGCTCCGCCTGCTGGCCTTTTACAGCCACATGCGTCAGCTAAATACAGCCCTTCACCCTGGAACATCCTTTCTGGGACATTTCTTAGTTTCTCTGTGTACGCCCACGGCTTTCTCAAGAGCTTTTGCCTCATCCAGATTCAATTCCCTCCCTTCCCGGATTTCTTTTTCTACCAGGTGGGACAAAGCCACTCCTTCCCCAGCAGTGTGGCCAGTTGGGCAAAGGGTGCAGCTGGCTGCAGCTGCGCCAGCAACGCGGCACCCGGGTGCTGTCCTTTCAGGTGTTCTTGGAGAAGCCACCATACTCCTGCCCAACCAGGCAATGAGCGATGGGCAATGAGCGATGGGCAATGGGCAATGGGCAATGGGCGATGGGTGATGGGTGATGAGCGATGGGTGATGAGTGATGGGTGATGGGCGATGGGTGATGGGTGATGGGCGATGGGCGATGGGCGATGGGGATGGGGATGGGTGATGGGCGATGGGTGATGAGCGATGGGTGATGAGCGATGGGTGATGGGCGATGGGTGATGGGCGATGGGCGATGGGCGATGAGCAATTGGCGATGGGTGATGGGCGATGGGCGGTGGGTGAAGCTAACGCTGGCCATGGAGCTTCGCCCACCATGGTCCTGGTCCCTCAGGAGCCCGGTGGTGGGTCCTGCGGCCCCTGGGCTGCAAAGTGCCGGCAGCCTGCTGCCACCCTCGCCTCCGGCCAGGCCCCAGGCAGCGCGGGGCCAGCCAGACCCAGTGGCACCCGCATGGCGCGGTTCTGGTGGCCACTTTGCCCCAGCACAGAAGCTGGTTGTGCCGAGCAGCCGCTTCCCGACACGTCCGTCTGCGCTGGAACAACTTCCCCCGAGCAGCATGGCCAAGGGAAAAGTAAAAAAAAAAAGTCCTTGGTTCAAAATAAAAGGGCAAAAAGGATGATTAATTTTCTTCATAAATGCTCAATGTCATTTCTTACTTCATAGATGGGCTTACAGAGCTCAGAGACTCAGATGGCTGCATGACTTTAAGTGCTTTACTCACTACAAAAAACCTTTTGATGATGAAACTAACTGCGTCAGGCTTTGGAAGGAGAACCTCGCATGAGTATAGCCAAATTAGGAAACCCATACCATAACAGCTGTGTTCATGACCACATGGATTGCCGGTTTATTTTCTAATCTACATTACTGGATCTATTTTTGACTACAAACTAGATGATTCATTTGATCACGACCAGTGAAAAAAACATCCTAGGTTGCCACAAAATACTTCTGCGAGCTGACGCGGTATTTGTTTTCTCTTTCCACTGCAATCATATATCTCTTTGCAAACAACCATGTGCAAAATCAGCACATGCAGGCATTTGGCTGGTTTTATTCAATAACCAAGGAGCTGCCTGGGTTTAATTGTCACTTGTCTGCATTTTCCTGACATTTTTCTTTGGTTGCTCGGCTTTTTTGACAGCCCAGGCGACGGAAATTTCTTCAAAAATATTTTCAACCAAATCTGTATTTTTACTACTATGCTCATGGAAGAGGGGCAAAAACTTAACCAGGAGCAGCTGTGGAGCAGTGCTTTCTACTTCATTTATCCCTTTCTGTTCGTACCAAAGAGAAAAATTGAAAATTAGCCAAGAATGTAATACCGCAGAAAATTAGCCAAGAATGTAATACCACAAATTCTCTCGCTAGAAAACACAGCATAGTTTGCAGTAATCCCTTTAACCATAGCATCAGCTTCTTGATTTGCTCTCAGACTCTGCTCTCAGGGGGTGAAAGGCTTCACCAGCTCGTGCAGACCCCCTGGCCACCGAGGCTGCGGCGGCGCACACCAGCGCGCCGGGCTCCGCTGCTTGCAACTTCAACTGGCTCACGGTGCCATAAATATTCATAGCTGTTGGCCATTTCTGTTGTCTCGGGGCCAAATTTTCAGTTGCATCAATCAAGGAGCAAGTCAAGCAGCTCTTTTAAATGAAGAGCGTTGGCGTGGACCTGCCCTGGGGCCAGCGCGGCATCACCGGAGCCGCGGGGCTCAGGTCAGCTCCGTCAGCCCGGCGGCATCGCCCTCCTGCTTAACAGGAGAATTCATTTTCAGCTCCAAGGTTTTGTTCCCCTTTCTGCAGCCGTGCCTTTTGTTTCTGAACAACGAAGCAGGTCAGCATCAATTCCAGGCAGGAATTTGGCCCTTTCCTCCACGTGGGATTCCTGAAGAAATCAAGAAATTCTTCAGAAAACCTTTCTGCTCCCCCAGTGCCGCCTCTCTCCTGCCGCGGGGTTCAGCCTTGCTCCCTGCACGCCTGGTCTCTATAGCCCCCATTCCCCAGCTGGGCAGCTTCAAGCAGATCTTGCTCCCTGTCCCCCCCTCCACCTCCCTCGGGAATTGTCCCCTTCCCCTAGGAAGCCCGAGCAGGGAGAGGGGCTGGGACACGAGCAGGGTGCCAGCACCCATCTCCACGCACGGGCGAGAGCACAGAAAATGCAGTTGTGGCTCAGGGACCGCCGTCCCTCTGCTCCTCCTGGCTGACGTATCTCGCGTGTCCGAGCTCCGGGTGTGCGTGGAGAGCATCCGTGGTGGGACCTGCCCCGCTCCCCCGGGTGAGACCCCCCGTGGCCACACAGGCAGGAGCACGGGGGTTTGTGCCCACCGCGGAGGCATCCCAGCTCCGAGGTCTGGCAGCACGGGCTGCACCGAGCAGGCTGTAGCCCCCCGGCACCGGGGGTGCTGCCGAGGGCTGTGCTGCACAAGCAGGGCTGCGTGTCGCAGCCGGGAGGGCACGCGGGCGATGGTGACGGAGGGGACAGGGAAGCTCCGGCCCAGCGAGCCCATCTGGGAAATCATCAGCCACCTGCAACAGCCCTGGGAGTTTGTCTTAACGCAGGCAGCGCCTGCCCGCGCCTCAGCACCCGATGGCTCCTCTCCCTTTTCATCCTCTTCTTCCCCCCTCCTGCCGGGTCTCCGCTGCGAGAAGCAAAGCGCGGTGCTGGGCTGGCGCGGGCGGCAGGGAGCCGGGCTCGGTGAGCTGCTGCCTCCCTGGTGGGAGCGTGCAGGGCTTGGGAAGGGGCGGGGGGGACGCGGCCTTCATCCCCCAGGTTCAAGAGTCAGAAGGGCTGGAAAGCGGCTTGCTCCATCCTTCAAAGCCACAGCTGAAACAACGCGAGTGGTGGGAATATAAATGAGGGATAAAACTGCAAACTCAACTGAGCTAGACCTTGCAAAAGCCGTCTTAGAAAGCACAGATTCTGACCTGAGAAATGGGTATTGCTTGAGGCTCTTTAAATCACAGAGAGTGGTGCACTGGGGGAGACGGCCCTCCACGGACACCTAATTCGGCTTTTCCTCCTCTGTCCTCAGTGACTCCAAGAAACTGCTGGCCCTGCAGACCAATAAAGGTGAACTCAGAGGAGACGGGGAGCCTGGCTTCACCTTCAGCATCTTGTTGGAAGGCGAGCGGAGCTCTGCTTGGTTCAGAAATGGTTGCTGGTGCCAGCCTCTTACTGCTATTCTATCAGCTAGCAACTATTTTTTTTGCCCGTGGTACAGGCTTTCTGCCTTCAGAGCTCAGCCGACCACCGAGTGCACTTGAGGAAGCACTAGCCTGGTGAGACCTCTGCTGGGACCGTTTCGTCCCGATAAAAGCCGCCGGTGAATCAACAGGAAGCTGAAATCTCTGTTTCTCATAACTGAGCATCTTTCCCCTTTGTCCCGTTGCCGGCAATTTATGGGGAATGACTGCTGCAGAGATTTAGCTGCCTTTAGTCACAGGGTGAGTTTGTCTCTTCCTAGCAAAGAGCTAAGTATAGCGCAGACTCATTATTCAGAGGCCGTCAGTGATAACTGGCGCTGGCGTCCTTCCCGAGGCACGGCCTGAGCGGTCGGGTCCTCCTCGGAGCCGGCCTTAACTTGCCTCCGCCTCGCCCCGAGAGACCCAGACCCCAAAGCAGTCAGCGTCCAGCGGGGCTGGGCGTCCCAGCTCCCAGCGCAGCCGCGGTCGGGCGCGTCTCGAGGGGTCGCTGAACGTCAGAGATAACCCACCCCTGGTATGGTACGGCACCTCGCCCCGGCTACGCTCAGCTATCGCTCGCCATGGTTTATTTGTGTTACCATTGATTACAATTCCAGATATATTTTATTGTAAGTGTAAGCATCTAGGACGTTTTTCGACCTCATCCTAATCCCGGTTTTAGCATCTTCCAACAGCAAGAAAACACAGAGCCTAATTACGCACCGTGTCAAGCATTGTTTCCATGCTGATGAAAAGCCTCCGCTACGGGGAGAGCCTGGTCACCGCCCGGGCATCCGCAGCGTGCTGGTGCATCCCTTTACGACTGCTATTTAAAACTAAAAACAAGCAACAAAAAACCCCCCAAACCCAGCACTTTTACGCGTAACGTCTCCCTGCAACATGGGTTCGTCGCCCACAAGCGGATCGCTTTCCCTCCACGCTTGTCCGAAGCGCATCCTTCGGCTCCCCGCCGGGTGCTGGCCCGTCACCCCGTGCCTCGTGGCTCCCAGAAATCCCTCCCTGAGTTCTTTCCTATTTCCCAGGTGGCCACGTGCCTGTGTGCATTGGGAAAGTGAGATAATGTCACCCCGCTGCCATTTCAAATGTTTCCCGGGGCTGCCAAGCCCTTCATGGCACGGGTTTGAAAAACAATATCCCTGTGCTGTTCCCGCTGCACGCTCCCAAAATGCCTCCGGAAGGTCAGGTTCAAACGCCCTCCCCAGAGGGACCTTATGGCTCTAGATTTTCCCTTTGGCCTTTGCTTTTTAACCCAGATTTTTTCCTGAGGCTGTTTAAATACTTCTTCTAAAACATCGGACGTTCGCTCTGCGCGTCAGGGCCCATTCCCGCTCCCCGGGGCGGGTCGCCAGCCCCCATGCCATCCCGTGCCAACCCACACGGCTCCATCCTGGTTATTTCCCTTGAAGGGAGTGAATCCCTTCTCCCTGGGCTGGATCCTGGGAGGCATCGACCGCTCCGTCCCGCGCCGGCGGGGGAGAGCAGCCAGCGTTACGGGGGGCTGCAGAGGACAGCTCACCAGCTGTACAACGATGGCATCACTGTCCCTGGGTGATTTTGGGGCAGGACTGGAGAATTCAGCCGCCCGGCTCCCGCCGAGGCACCGTGCAGGTTTACCCCTCTCCGCAGGGGCCCAGGCCGTGGCTCCCATCGCTGGGGCAGCAGAAAGTCCCTCTCTTCTTCTGCAGACCGAGGAACCATGTCGGAAGCAAAGCAGTGCGTTCCCAGCCGCCCCCCTCCCAGAGAGCTTCCAGCCTTCGCCACTGCTCCCCCGTTTTCCCTCCCACATGGCTCCTGACCATTCTATTCCTTCATCTCGGAAGAGCATATCCAGGTGCCGGGGACAAAATGCAATCATTCCCTCCAGGGTCACGTGTGGAAGCACATCAGCAAAAGGGGCTTAATTAATTGTGAAGCACCTTCAGGAGCTGAATGCAGTTCAAAACGAGCCTGGGGTATCCGCGACCTTTCCTTGGGGGAATGTATGCAAGAAATCTCAGGAAAATGTACCAAGGTGTGAGATATTAAATCAACACGAGACTTTAGGATTTTTTTTTTATTTACAGTTGTAAAGAGAGAGTTCAGTCCCGAGCCGTGGTTGCGTTCCCTGCTCCTGGTAGCTCTGCTTTGCTCACAGAACATAAGGAGGCAGCTCCATCCCGGGAACTATTCTATCAGCACGGGTTTTTCCTGGATTCAGGCACAGTGAGGAAGGGGGAATGGGGGGGAACAGCAGAAAGGGGGGGAATGGGTGCGGGAGCTGGGAGCGGGGGCACACGGGGCCCTCTCACCCTCACCCGCACAAAGGGGCTTTGTGCCGGATCCCAACGCGCGCCCGGAGCTGCGGAGAAGGCCTGGCCGTTCCCCGTAAACCCCACAGGCAAGGGAGGGCCATTCCCTGCGTAACACACACCCAGGCAGCGAGGCAAGCACGGCTTGGGTCCCGCCAAAAGCATCCCACCTCTGCCTCCAGCCACACGCTGCCCCAGCACGTTCCCCTCCGAACTGGGAATTTTTTTTTTTTTTTTCTTTTCCTCACGCTTGATGTCAGAGCCTGGGATGGCAGAATGGTGAGACAGTGGGACAGAGGGATGGCGGGAGAGGTGGGCAGGAGGTGGGACAGGGGATGGTGGGACAGTGGGATGGTGGGACAGTGGGATGTGGGACCGCAGGATGGTGGGACCAGGGGATGGTGGGACCGTGGGATGGGTGGGACAGTGGGATGGTGGGACGTGGATGGTGGGACCAGGGATGGTGGGACCGTGGGATGGTGGGACCACGGGATGGTGGGACAGTGGATGCTGGGACCGCAGGATGGTGGGACAGTGGGATGGTGGGGCAGCAGGACGGCAGGACAGCAGGACAGCGGGACGTCGGGACAGCCCCCAGCCCAGCCAAGAGAGGGGACTCCTCTCGATTGCCACCGGCTCCCTCCACCCCAGCCAGGCCCGCGGGCCGCTCGGGCACCCCCGGGTCCCGGGCCCCCTCCCCTCCGCCCCCTCCCCGGCACCGCCGCTTTGGGTGGGGAGCGCCTAAACCCACTATTTTTCTTTTTTCTTTGACCTCCTCTTTTTTTTTTTTTTTTGAGCCTTTTTTGGGGCCGCGCTGCCCCGCGCCCAGGGGAGCGCCGCGCCCGCGCACACGTGCGCGCCCCAGCCGGCGCGCCCCGCCCCCCGCCGCACGCCATTGGGCAGCGAAGTTTGGTGCCGGCAGCGGATTGGCTGAGCGCGGGTCGGGGCAGCGGCGGTCGCCAATGAAAGGCGCCGGTCGGAGCGGCGCGGCCCGGGGGAGCGGCGGGCGCCCCGGAAGGTGGGTCGGAAGGACGGACGGACAGACAGACACAGACAGACCGACCGACCGGCCGGGACAGACAGACCGACGGCAGGAGGCAGACAGACCGACCGACAGACCGACCGACAGACCGACCGACAGACCGACCGACCGGCAGGCAGGCGGGCAGACAGACAGACAGACCGGCAGGCAGGCAGGCAGACAGACAGACAGGCAGGCAGGCAGCAGACAGACCGGCAGGCAGGCAGGCAGACAGGACCGGCAGGCAGGCAGACAGACAGGCAGGCAGGCAGGCAGGCAGACAGACAGACGGCAGGCAGGCAGGCAGGCAGACAGACCGGCAGGCAGGCAGGCAGACAGACAGACCGGCAGGCAGGCAGGCAGCAGACAGACCGGCAGGCAGGCAGGCAGACAGACCGGCAGACCGACCGGCCCGGGCGCCCCGGCGGTGCTTCCTCCCCTTTCCCCCCCCCAGGGTGCCCGGTCGGGGCTGGGGAGGCGGCGTTGGGGCTGCGGGGGGGGGGGGAGGGCGCGCACCTGGAGCCGCGGTCACCGGCAGGGCTACAAAAGCGCTTTTTTTTTATTTTTTGCCTTTTTTTCCCCTCCCGTTATCCCCCCTGCCTCCTCCCGCCCCGCGGCGCAGCGGTTTCAGCAGCCCGGGGGGGCGCTGGGCGGCAGCGGCTGGCGAGCCCCGAACCTGCGGGGCTGGGGCGCCCCTCAGCCGCCCCCCTCGCCTTGCATAGCATCATAGGATCGCTTTGGTTGGAAAAGCCCTTTGAGATCATCGAGTCCAACCTCCCCCTGCCATCCCACCCCTAAACCCTGTCCCTAGGCACCTCATCTGCCCATCTTTTAAATCCCCCCAGGGATGGGGACTCGACCGCCTCCCTGGGCAGCCCCTTCCAGAGTCAAAACTCGGTGGGGCCCATGGGGCAGAGCAGCCCCGGGGCTGCCGTTACACCGGCCTGGGGAAGGAGCCGAAGCAGCAGGGGCACGGGGAGGGAATGGCGTGGGGCGTGGGTGAGCATCAACTCCTCGGGGCCAGGAGCGGGCGGGAGCCGTCCCTGAAGCGCTTTGGTTTTTCCCGTATCTTAACGGAGCAAATCCTGCTGTGCCTTACGGCCACGCAGGCAGGCGCTGGGTCTGCCCAGCCACGGCGCCCGACGGTGCGTCTGGGTTTGTTCTTACTTCTGGACAAGAAATCCCCCGCAGCAGAGCTTTTGCTGGAGCAGCGACTGTTTGCTGTCTAAATCAACTCACCTAAGGCTCTGACTGCCGCTGCTCTGAGCTCGTGTCCTTGGGGGGGGAGTTGCTTGTCTCCTTTTAGACCCTCTGGAAAGTGTTCCCACCTCGCGCTCTCAAAGGGTTGCTTCCCCAGGAAATCCCAGATCGCTGCCACGGTGTCTTTTGATGAGCAAAAGAACCAGAATAACTGAAACGCCCTCTTGGCGTGGCATTAAGCTGGGTGGAAGGGGGTTTAACTGCTGAATAAAAACCCGCGTGGAATGGGTTGTGAGGCAGCAGCTGCTCGTACGGCCGTCCTCGCTGCACCTTTGTCAGTGCATAGCTGGGAGATGAGTTAAACACCCAATGTCAGCGCTTCTCGGTTTCCACGCTGCTGGAATCCCACCTCTTGGTGCCAGATGGCCCTGACCGGGCAGTGCCAGGGGCACGGGGCACCTCCAGACCTTCCTGGGGGGATGGCACCCTTCACCATGAACTTCAAGAAGTTTCTTGCCAATGCTGTCCTTGGACACCCCTCCCCGAGTGTCAGGATGGGAAGGTCAGCCTGTCTCTGTCATTGAGGTGTAGCTCCCGCTGTCCCGTTGGGTTTGGACTGTGCCACTGCTGGATCCCGAGGAAAACTATTTGCTGGGTTTTATGGGGAGCTGGATGCTCCTTGCAGGTCACCCCAGGCACATGCTGGCACTCGGCAGCGGGGTTTGCTGTCTGTGCTGTGGTCGGGGGGGGCCGGGGCTGTGCCCTGCACTCCCAGCACAATGCTCCTGCTCTCTGCGTGTCCTGCCCGAAATACCTGGGGTTTGGGTGGGAGTGAGGGGTTCTTCCTTCCCTCCCTTCCTCCTTCCAGCTCTGCCCACCTTCCCTGCCCCTGCTGCCCCAGCTGGCTGCCTGCTGTGGGGACCCTGTCGGTGCTTGCTGCGGAGGGTGGGGGGACCCTGGCTGGCCCCATGGGGGGGACCCTGGCCCTGCAGGCGTGCAGGGGGTGGCCAGGGCTCAGCAAGGACGCGCTGGGAAGGCCTCCTCGGCTGCGACATTCGTGGAGGCTCGGAGCAATGTGTCCTCTGCCAGCAGGTCCCTGCTGCTGATAACCCTCGGGCACGTCCGCAGGGTCCTGGTTGCCTGTGGCGAGGGCACCCTTGGGTGCCAACTGGAGGCTCTTGGGAAGCTCTTACCTGGCACCGAGTGGAGGTGGGTCCTACAAAAGTGCGAAGTGACCTTTTTCCCCGGGCACCAGCCACAGTGTGCTGGGCTGTGGTCAGTCCGTTTGTCAGACCCGCTCAATTCCCACCTCGCCCCAGCCGGGTAAAGCCCCCACCAGCAGCCTCAGGCTGGGGACCTGGGTGGGAGGGAGCGGAGGAGCGGGGCTGGCACGGGCAGCAAGGGGGAGGGCTGGGGACATCTGTGCCGTGGAGCAGGAATACGCCCCAGCAAAGGTGTCTCTGCACTAGACCCATCTCCCTGGAGCATCGTCCCCAGGGGATGGTGCAGCGCGGCCGCTCGGCGGTACGTGGGGGGCTTACGAGGCACCCGAGCGGCTTGGGAATGCAGCAACCCTCGGAGCCTTTCCAAACTGATGGGCTGGATACTTGGCTCCCCTCGGTGGAAGGGTGAAGGACGAGGTGTCATCATTAAGTGCCGTTTCACTAAAATAGCACAAACGTCTGCAGCGGAAGGGTGGAGGTCTGCTGGTGGGCAGCCCCCCGGCGTGGGGGGTGCGATGCCCTGGGTCTGCGTAATCCCTCGGGCGAGCCGCCCGCCTCCCATCACCTGAACTGGAGCTGGGCACGGCAGTATAAAAAAGGAAAAGTCCCAGCTAGTTTGCACTTGAAAAGGGATATGAAATGACATAATAAAAACAAGAAAAAAAAAAAAATAATGCAGACCTTGGATCACTGTCAGAATAATATATGCCCAAAGACAAATGGGCGTCTTTGCAGTCGACGGCTGTTTAATTTCCTGAGTTGGGAGAAGGGCACTTTTTCTGGGCATGGGGTGGAATACTGTCAAATTTTAATTTGGCTTGGCAGTGTCGTGCAACCAGTTTGAGCAAGTCGGGGAAGGCGAGTCTGGAACTCATTAGGGCTTCTTGCAAGGCCCTGAAAATTTGATTTTCAATCACTGTTGGGTTTAATTATTGTTGATGTCTTGCCTAGCGTACTATGGGATTCTTTCTGAGGAAATTAAACCAGCATGAGTGGGACGGCGTTCTGTTTGGCAAACGGGTTGTTTAGATTAAATTCTAAATGGAGAGTTAAAACCTGAAGCAAAGATAAAGCCTGACGGCTGGCACTCGGTGCGTTGCTGGAGCGGGTTCAGCTGGCCTGCGCAGGCAGCGGGCAGGTTTGTGTGCTGTTCTCGCGAAATTCAGTCCATTTTTGTCAGGAGAAGAAAATAACCCGCTAAGCTAAAAACACCGTGCAAAGCCAAGGTAAAGTTTGCTCAGTTAATACAAATTTTGGTTCTTTAACTTTTTCTTTCTTCAGTTCTATTAGCATGTGTTCCTGCAAACATCTGAAGCAGGCAGAGGGTAGGGCAGGAAAAAAGCATCGCTGCTGCTGTGATAGATCGGCCCTGGTGTACACAGGGGTCTGGGGGTCGCGGCGGGGGGGAGGCAGAAGTCCCCCTTCTCCATCAGCAAAGCATCCGGACACTTGGACTCCTCTGCTCGTGTCTGTAGATGCACATGGGGACGCTATTAAGGGTTGGGAACTTGCCCTTTATAGAGCTTTTTAGAAAAATTGACAAATACGTTGGAGATTCAGCTTTTTATTCATTTTTTTCGTAAACTGTATTGCCGAATTGAGGTGTGCAAGGTACCTGGGCTGTGCTTTCCCCTCCGCAGGGCGAGCGCCTGGTGATCCTCCTGAGCTGGCTGGGGCGGGGGGGAGAACCGGGCTCGCGAATAACGGGGCTTACACCCAGAAGTAGCCTTGCAGGGCACACCTGTGAAATCTGTTCCGTCCAAACGCACTTTATCACGTGGTGATGAAGATGGCAGGCGCCGTAACTGCAGCGAGCGTGCCGCAAAGCCATCGCGCCAGCCGTTCGACGTGCTGGTGCTCGCTCGTGCGCACGCCGTCAGCAACGGTACCAGCAGTTTCACCCCTGCTGTTGAAGGCTGGACCTCACTTTTTAACAATTGGACCACCGAAATTTATTTCTCCCTTGCAGACTTCTGTCGTGTTCATGCTTTCTGGTTATCGCCTCCATTAGCAGAAGGTGGGGGGGGTCATTGCGAGAAGTTGGTGCCTTCTCTGCAAAGCCTCCCCTCGATGGACCAGGGGCTTGGTCCCTGTGTCGGTGATGGGCTGGCCATGGCTGGTGGCCCGGGGGGATGGCTGTGTGCCCCTGTTTGGGAGGTGGGGTGTGCCTGTGGGCCTGGGACCCCTGCTCCTAGAAGAGCATCGTCCTGTTGGAGCCAAGGGCGGATGCGCTGCTGCAGTTGTCTCGGGGAAGCAGATGTTGATCTTAATGCCAAAGCCTGCTTAGCTCTGAACAAGTATTTATGGACCTGAAATCATAAAGCAGCACATGGGTTAAAGAGCTTGTTTGGGGACTTGGGCTCGGAGCTAAACCGAGCCCCATAAAATGCAATTTACAGGTTACAAAATCCCCCTCGCCCTGCAGGGAGGCGGTGTCTGGAGCATTTGTTTAGGCTGAGGGTTTTCTCTCTTTTTAAAGGAAATATTGTATTTCAGCCGTTCAGGAAAAGAGGTATTCAGATGACCTAGCTTGAAGCTATTGCTCTGTTTAAAGATGGGGCTCAGAGAAAGGGAAAGATTTCAGGGCAGCTATTTGCAGTTTGTGGAAGAGCGGGAGTTTCCCAATGCTGGTTACCAGCCTGAGCCCTCGTACTTTTACCTTCTCGCCTACTCCAAACCCTTTGGCTTTGTCCCTTCAGTTACTGGAAGCCTCTGTGACCTGCTCCAGAGCTGTTCCTTCCCCCTGCCATGGGGGACTCTTTCCCCTTGCTGGGTATGCTGGTTTTGCACTCCCCGGCACACTCGTGAGCTCTCATGAGTCGATGCAAAGTGCACTGAAAGCAGTGGGTACAACTGATTGAATAGCAGCTCGGACTTGATCACCGACAGATAAGGCATCATAAACTGCTAATGCTTCGCTCACGAGGTGCAGGAGCTCAAACCTGTTCAGGAATGGCTCTTCCGAATGGATGGGCAGCAAGGGGAAGGAAAGCCCGTTCCTCCTCGTCCCCCGGGGCTGGGTGGCCCCGGTGAGTGACACAGGCCACTCGTGAGCTGGCTGGCTCGCTTGGAAGTCAAACGGTGCAGATAAACATGCTAGGGAAATGGAGGAGGGTGGCTGAGTAGCAGGGAATAAGGAACATGGAAAGGTTTTTCTGCTAGCACTGAACTGTGGTTGCTGTTATCTGTAGCTGTCAGCCGTGCAAAGATGCACGCTTCCAGGAAAGGAACTTTGGCTTCTGCCTGCAAGGTTAAAACCTTGGTTAGGAGCAGCGCTGGAGCAGCTGGGTGGCTGCTGTATGCAAACTGCTGGGCAAGTGTCATCATTAGCTTCTAGCAGTTGTTTGTGTCTGTTGGAATGTTTAAATGCTGGGGGGTTATTGTTTTACCTACTTGGACAGGGGGCTAAATCCCATCAGGATTAGGTTTTATGTAGTCATGGGCAAATTATTCCAGATAGTGTTTCATTGGGAAGGAACCTGTCATAGGAACAAAAATCTACTGTCACCTTATCAGAGGAACATAGGACAGCAAACTTACCCAAAAGCCTTGTGGCCGGTTGCCCATGCCCTACCAGTATTTGAGGTGGCAAAGCCCTTCAGTGTCTGTGTTGCGGGCCAGGGCATCACAAAATTAACTCAAACTCATTCATTTGCTCTCTCTGAAGACCTGGAAATGTGTCGCTCAAAAGCACCTCACCTTATTTTCCATCGATATAAGAGGGTAACTTGTCTCAAGATGGTGAAGCTCCAGTGGGGGGGAAAAAACCCAATATCCCCTGTGTTCCTATCGCACGTGCTGCTGAGTCTGCTCGGGCTACCAAAGAGCATCCCCAAGTGCTGGCCCCCCCAGGGGGAGCCTGCAGGAGGACAGCCAGCCAGCGCCCGTCAGCGCTCGGTCCTAATCCAGAGCATCGGGGTTCGGAGCTGGGCAGTGTCTCCTAGGTTCAAGCCCCCGTTCTGCAGCTGGACGTTTAGGAGGGGAGCGCAGACCTGCAGCCCCAGAGGCTGCTGTGATGGCAGCGAGGTGGCTCCGAGTGCTGCTCGTCTACTACACCTTTCCTCTTAAACACTTCATGCCAAAGCCATGGGGGTTTTTTTGCATTCTTGCAGAGCTGGATGGGCCTCTTGAGGCTCTGGAGGGGTTTGTGATAGTGGCCAGATCCGATGGAGAAGTTGGGGCTGATGCTGTGAAGGTGCAGGGCGGAAAGGACTGCTTTGCTGTGAAATGCCTTGGTGCCCTCGGGGACATCTTCAGCTTTCCTGTGTCTTGGGCTCCTCAGCTGTAAAATGCAAACAGCAGAGCTGAGAAGATGATCAGGAGGATGGAATCTGCAGTGGTGTGCAGACATTTGGTGGAAGCAGCTCCTGAAGCATGAGGTGCCAGCGTACCAAGGGAGCCCTGCTCCCGACGGTGGCTCAGCACCTTCTCCTGCTGGAGGTGGGAAGGGTGACGCTGGCTTGGTGAAGGTCATGGATAACTACAGTGGGATGCTTACCTGAGCCCTCTGGAACTCAGCACAGCTGCTGTTTAATTAAATTTGGGTGGGTTCTCCCCATTCCATACACCTACTCACACCCTGGTTTGGTTTTGGTGCTTCAGACACCTGGTCTTAATTATGCTTGTGGAAAAATCTATTCATCTTCTTTTTTGGAGTTTGCCCTTCTCTTATCATTAATTCACACATTGTTAGTGGAGAAAGGAACGTTGCCAACTATGTGCTCTTGGAAGAGGGAGATATTTGCAGCGGCTCTGGTTCTGCTGTATCTCTGTCATCCTGTAGGTTGGGACCTGGCAGCACCACTGAAATACCTTGCTCAGATACCGGTGCCTTTCCCTGGTCTAAAGCTAAAACATTTTATTGCTAAAGTAAAAGGCAACAAACTTCTTGCCCTGCAAAGTGTAACATCAGTAAGTGCTTCCAGCATTCCAGATGATGCCGACCCATTTGCTGATGACTTAAGTAAATCTTATAGAGAGAATTTGAGATGAAAGGCAGTCTTTTGTAAAGGATTTTTTTCCTGTGAGCGTGGTGACTTGGATAACTGTGCTTGCTCAGAACCTGGCAGGGGAACAAATTGCTTTCAGGTCATGGTTACAATAGATGTTTTCTGTTTACGGAAGAGAGAAGAAAACAAATCAAAACAAGCCTTTGCTGTTCTCAGTCGAAATTACAGTAGCAGGCGTGTATATTGATTGGTGCATGTCTAAAAGTGGGTGTTTGCCCTTGCAGAAATTTATCCCACTGGCAGGTGCTGCCAAGGAGCCCCCCCTAAAATCCAGACAAGTTTGTCCAGCTCAGCCCTGCCTTTCCTGCTCCGGAGGTGAGCTCTCTTGCCTGGCTGGCAGCTGCCCCAAGCTGGTGGGGATGGTTTTCTTCTGTGCTGGTACTGGGAGCTGATGCCTGAGCACACCAGACACCGGCCATCAGGTGTAGTCAGGGTGTTTGGTCATCAGCAGGAGAGAAAAAATGAGTGTGTGTAGGTAAAACTGTTGGAGAAGGATGGTTTTGGCAGTTCTGCTGCCGTGGCTCTTCTGCTCTGGCGCATCGGCGCCCTTGGTGCTGACCCTGACCAAGCGGAATGAAAAATCCCCGTCCCCAGGAGCACCCCTGGAGCTGGCTGGGGAGGCTCTGTGCTTTAATCAGTCCAAATGCTTTCGCTTTGACTTCCCCCTCCTCGCTGCATGCAAACTGCCGGGTCCTGTGTGTGAGCGACACTTGCATGGGCTGAGAGCAGGGCTGGCGCGCGTCGGCCCGGTGGGGTCAGATGATGTCGCACCTCGGCTCTGCTTCATGAGCAGAAGCAGCAAACATCTTCCCGAACGGACGGCAGAGCGGCGAAACCAGGCAGGGCTCTTGCATGCGGGACCCGTGGCGTACCTGCTCCGAGGATGCGCCCAAACAAACCCCGCGGCGCCTGCGGCTGAACTCCCCGTCCCCCAGCTGGGACGCAGGGATTTGGGGTCACCCGGGGCTTGTTTGCTGGCTTCCTTCAGTAGCTCGGTTGTCGTCTAAGTGTGTGTTTAAGGTAAGTGGGGTGGCGTGGCTGGCTGTTGTGGCCCCCCCCCGGCGGGAGCCCGGGCAGCGCCGGTACCCGCAGCGAGCTGGGGCCGAGTCGCCTGCGCCCCTGGGCTCCGCAGCGCTTGTGTCGGAGGAGCGGCGGCTCCTCCTGCGCCGGAGCAGTGCTTGCCCCAGGCCTGCTCAGCACTGGATCCTGAGGAACAACTCCTCAAAAGAGCTTTTTGGAACTTCTCAGCTCTCCAAGGATGTCTTCTGGGGGTAATGTTCCCCAGAAACTGAGAGGCAGGTTTAACGAGAAGCAGGTGATCCCCCTTCCTCAAGGAATTTAAGAGGTTTTCCAAGATGGGAAAAGTATCTAGGAAAGTGCTGAGCAAGACTGATTGCCCATCCAAACCATGAATTAAGGTGCTTGAGGCCAAGCTCTCGAAAGGAGGTTTCTGCCACCCAGGAGAGGGTTGATTGGGGTGGTTCTGCATGGTAAAAGGTCCGTAACTCAGCATTTTAGGATTAAAAATAATTGTTTAAAAATATAAACAAAGCTGGGGTTTGTTTTTCAGATATAATACAGCCTTTCCTACTGGGACACTTGGGCCAAATTTTCAGTGCCTTTGGTGTTTACCTGAAATTCTGGACCATCATTTAGGTTACACCAAAAAAAGAGGTTTTATTTCCTTTTTTGACACACACTTCAGTTGCCCCTTGTGAGTGCAAGGATAGCTCAGCCTTCAGCATCGCCGTGCCGAGACGTGGCTGGTGCTGCACTGATGCCCTAGGGAGCGTTGGCAATAGCTGCCCTTGCACTCAGATGTATGTACAAACACTGGTCGAGTGATTGAAATCAAAGGACCTCATTCGAGCAAGCGCCTGCGAGTTCGGATTTGTTCGCCTGGTGTGACCCTTCTGCCAGCATGGGAACCACTGGAGGGGACAACAAATCTCGGTGGTTTGACCAGATAACTGAGAATCTGATTTCTTCTAGTCCATCTGCTTTTCAGCTTGAATTGGGAAATTAAAATAGGAGTGAGACTATTTGACACGGGTTTCTTGTCAGTGCAGAGCGAGTATTACCCAGGCGCTGCCTTTGCTACGTGTAGCTGTTGGAAGCATTGGTACCCTGAGGGTTCCCGACAGCGTGCAGAGCAGCATGGGCTCAGAAATGGAGTCAAATTGAGGGGGGCAGCAGAGGGTCTGGTTCATTGCTCACACAATGGGTTCCTGCCTTGCCTTAAATTTAAAGCAATTTCATAACCACGTTAACGCCCCAGGCGTGGTCTCTGTGATGGCTCTGTCCCTGCAGCCGGTGCCCTGTGGACTCGCAGTGGTCACCAACCCAACTTCTTGGCCTTGCTGCCCAAGTGAAGTGCTCTGATGGAAGCTCTGGATGCAGCCAGGGCAGTGCCCCAGTTGGGCCCAGGGTCTCCGTGGGGCTGGGGGCTGCTTTGGGCAACCAGCCCCAGCTCGTCCAGCTTGCCAGCTCTGTGCTGCGGAGGCTTGTGCCACCGTGTCCCCGGGTGTGCCAGAAGCAGCTCTTCCTGGCCCGTAGCTGACATTTCATGTGCTGCTGGTGCTCTTCATAGAATCATAGAATGGTTTGGGTGGGAAGGGACCCCCAGAGGTCACCCAGCCCAACCCCCCTGCAGGAGCAGGGACACCTTGAACCACATCAGGTTGCTCACAGCCCCGTCCAACCTGGCCTGGGATGTTCCCAGGGATGGGGCCTCCACCCCCTCTCTGGGCAACCCCTGCCAGGGTTTCACCACCCTCCCTGGAAAGAACTTCTTCCTTAGATCCAGTCTAAACCTACCCTGCTTCAGTTTAAAGCCATCCCCCCGGTCCTGTCCCAGCTGGCCCTCTAAAAAGCTTGTCCCCCCCTTTCCTCTGGGCCCCCTTGAAGCCCTGAGCGGCCGCACTCAGCTCTGCCCGCAGCCTCCTCTGCTCCAGGCTGAGCACCCCCAACTCTCCCAGCCTGGCCTCAGAGCAGAGGGGCTCCAGCCCTCGGAGCATTTTAGTAGCCCTTTTAAGAGGGAAGAGCTCAGAAGAGCCTGCTCTGGTCGGAGTGGCTAGCAGCAGGCAGCCCACCCGGCCCCGAGGGGGGGCACGGGCACGTATGCGGAGCGGGGGCGGCTGCGTGCAAGGACGCAATGATGGTAAATCTGCCCCGCCGGACCCACAATAGGAAGGGAGAAGCAACCAAAGAGGCTTTTTATACAGAGTCTGGTGTTATTCCAGCATTTAACTAAAACACGGCCCCTTGGATGTGTTAATATTTTGCTGTTGGGCTTGGCTGATGTCTCTTGCAGCCCGTGTAAGTACGCCGTAGCGTTCGCCTAGTGGCGTACTCTTCCAGAGCTTGCAGTGTTCCCCTCGCTGCGCTATAGATACCTCTGCTGCTAGCTGTGAACACTTACACCCTCCAGTTCTTGGAAATCCTTGAGGAAGTTTGAGTTAGCTCCCTATTATTATGCAAGCTTAGCTCTATTACAGTCAAATAACGACAACAAATTAATTGCTATCCATCCGTATCCCCAACCTCCTCAACAATTGTGCTGAGCAAACCGGTCCCACCCATGTGCATATCGAGTGAGTCTCCTCTTTCTCTTAGTTCAGGGGACTTTCTCAAAGTTGGAGCTGTTAATCTCCAAAATTCTTTGCAGCTGGAGGAACCCCACCCAAAGTGTTCACGTGGTCCCTCAGCTTCTCTTAAGGGCTCTCCTGCCCCGGCTGTGATTTATCGGGGTAGGGTACCAAGTGCCGAGGCTGCGTGAGGGTCTCCCAGAGGCTGCACAGAAGGGTCTGTCCCAAACCTCCCCATGGCTGCTGGGGCGCGGTCTGGCCTTGAGGAGAGGTGAAACGAGGACCTCGGCTCTGAAGGGCTGTTGTGAACTTGTAGGAACTTTTTGGAAACCAGCTTTTCCTCTTCCCTTCCTAAAAAGGAGGAGAAAACATACTTGAGGTAGTTACGTGTCTCCATCGCTGTTTTTAGTCTCCAAATAAGGTGTTGTGCAATAAGTGCTTTCGGGATCCAGAAACCTCTGCAGAAGCAGGAGGGCCCCACTTCACCAGACCCTTCTGGAGCTGCGGCTGCGGCAGCCGCTCCCAAAAGCCCTTCAGCGGCCGGGGAGCCGCGGGCGACCGGTGCAGCAGCGCTGGGGAGGGAAAACACGCTCGTGGGGTTACCCTTTGGCCCCCTCGAGCCTGCTCCCATGGAACTCGTGCTCTCCGCTGGCCCCCGGCACGGCGAGCGGAGTCCTGCCGCCCGTGACACTAACCCTTGCGTGGGTCTTCAGCAGTCTTTGATGAAGAACCACGTTGGCCAAACTTGCCAAAACTCTGAACCTTATTTCAGGGCCGAGTTCCTCTGAGGGTGCAGCTCCAGATTAATCTGCCAGCCGGGCTCCTGACCCTACTACAGTTCCACCGCCCTCGGCAGCGGCGTGGTGGCCCGTGCTGTTGCTGACCAACGGGTTGTCCTCTTCTGGCCGAGGCTGCCCCATGTTTTCTTGTGGTACGTGGTGTATGTGCTGCTAATAGCGAAACCGTCCTGCTGGGGATACCTCTGCCTTTTGGGGTGTCTGCTTCCCATCCGCAGGACCGCTACAAACTGGTTTTGTGATTAGACCAAGGCCCCCTGTGGATACGCAGGAGAGGGCTGAAGGCCTTCCAAGGGGGTATTGTCTAAGCATCCCTCATCAGATAAGGATCTCCTTACTTCAGTTGCCATCCTTTTGTTACAGCAACTGATTTAGCAGCTGGAGCTGGCTCCCCTTTCCTGTTTCCACCTTGTTTGTCCCTTGTCCGTGCCGTAGTCTCATGACATGTAGCATGCTCTTGCCGGAGGTCAAAGCTAATTTATCCAGTCTGTCTTGGCCCTGTGCCTTCAGCATAGCCGCAGGGAGGTGGTGTAGGAAGCAGCCTGGTCCGAGCAGTCTGATAGCAAAGGAAAAGGATGAAGCATCACTGAAAAGCGAGTGCCAGGCTTGTGACCGTGTTTCCCTTGCGTGGCAGCGAATTCCTCAGCACAGGCGGGTGCTGCTGCCGACGCTTTCGCCAGCGAGCCGTTCATCGCCGCAGCTCTAGACTGGATGTGTGGAGACCACAAAGCCATGGGTTCTGTGTCCATATATCTCCAGTTATACATAGGAGGGAAGGTACTTGTGCAGCCCCAGCTCTAGAAGAGAGCCGTGCTCGTGATGGCCGGTGCTCCTGAGCCTTGGCAGGTCGGCGCTCAGCCCGTTTGGGCTCTAGAAGCTCGCCCCGTTTGCCTGCGGCATTCGTCTGGGCATGGCATGGCTGTTCCTAGAGGAGCATTCACCGGGAAGCACTTCCCTGAGTTTAGTCTGATGTCTCCTCTTCATGGATGTACTCAACCTCTGGCACTGAACTGGTGGTGAGGAGAGCAGGAAGGAGCTTCCACTTCTCAGCAGGATTTCCCAGTCGTGTAGATGCAAAACCAGTGTGCTCTCCCTTGCCATTGAGGACAGTCCCCGTGCCACAAGCTCAGCTGTCAAACTAGTTTTGGTAGGGTCGTTGGCCAAGGTGTGCTGGGTGGTCAGAGGGTGAGGGTACACCCAAAAACCCTTCTCGAGTCCTGGCTGAGCTGCCAGCGGCGCGGGCTGGTGGAGCTGGACTCCGACCGCTCATACCTTCTAACCAGGGCTCTGTCTCCCCAGGCCGGCCTTGGAAGCTCCTTCCCAAAGGAGCCCTCGGACTCTTAGCAGATGGAGCCACATTTGGGTTTTTCCTTGTCGCTCGTCGTTACAGGCGCTCTATTTTCTAACCATGGAGCAAACTCACCAGTGCCTAGGATGGCCCTGCCTTTGGCCAGCGAAACAGCGAGCCATGGTATTGCTGGCGTGTTCTGAGGCTGTTGGGAGATGTTTTTGTGGGTAGAATGGCCTCAATTTCCTATCATTTCACTACCTAAGAATTTCCTCTGCACTGACTTGCTTTCTGTCTTTTAATGCTGTAAGACAAAAAAGCCAAAACAGAACTCTTAAAATGCATTGTATATCTAGTCCTGGTGAGCAGGATTTGCTTTTCTTCCAGGCAGTTTGTTGACACTGGCTTTTTTTTTTTTTAAAAGCATTACAAATGTCTTCAAACTGTTTATCTGAAACATTACTATCTCCTCATTTAACACTGCTGTTCCAAAATGGGCTGGGGCATTGGGGGAGCCTAAGATAGTTGGGGAGCATTTGTATCGCATTATCTTACTGGGTTTGGGGTTTTTGCAGTGTGTCCTTTTTTTTTTTTTAAAGAAATCTCCTTTTATGCATATTTGAGGAGCTGGAGCGGCGCTGGGAGGAGAAGCTCCATATCTGGGCAGGAAGTCCTGCTGACCACGCAGCCCAAAAACCAGGCAGCGGCGCCTGTTATGCTTGGCCCCTGCACGGAGATGGAAACGAGCGTGGCCCAAACCTCCCTCCGCTTCCGAGGGCGCGGGGATAACGCTGTCCTCCAAGCGGGGAGGTCTGGCTGTGCTTCCAGGCGTCGGGAGGAGACGCTGCCCGAGGGGTCGCAGCCCGCAGGGGAGGGCGGTGCAGCAGCCCGTGGATAAGTGCCCCGTCCCCATGCGGAGGGGGCTGGGGGCCGTTCGCCCAGGCTGCCCCTGCTGCTCCTGGCGAGGTCTGCCTGTGCCACAGGGATGTCCCCGAGACTCGGTGGGGCCACCTGAGCTGCCCTGTGGGTGGTGGTGGGGATGAGCTGCCACCTCCGCACCTTCCCTCCTGCCAGAGACCCCCGCATCTGTGGGCAGGGGCACCCCAGCCGTCTCAGGAGCAGCTCGTGGCCTCGCAGAGCCTCTCAATATCTGCGTCGCTTCCCCCATCGTTCTCCCATAGCGTCAGGCTCACAGCTGCTAAGGGCCGGTGGGTCACGCTGGTGCCTGCAAGCGGAGCTTCCCGGGAGATGCGGAGCTCCTGGTCGCACAGGGATGTGGTCTGGTCCTGGCCAGAGCAGCGCGCAAATGGGGAGGGCTGGTGGCAAGGTGTTCCGCGCATGTCTGAGGCTGCATCTGGCCAAGGACCAGGGCTAGGATTGGTTTTATCCCAAGGATGATCAGCTTTTGTATAACCCGAAGGCGAGGATCGCCTGCTGATGCCAAGGGGTTTGTTCTGCGAGGGAAGCAATAAGGTCAGCTTAAGAGAAGAGCCAAGACTCTGCTGTGTTAAATGTGACCCATTTGACCGTATTCCTCTGGGTCAAGTGAACGTGTCACTGCAGTGAGAGGACAGGAGGGGCTGGAGAGCGATTCCCGGGGCGCGGGCAGCGGTGCGGTGCTGGGGGGGCAGGGGGAGGAGCGGCTCCGTAAGCCTCGCGGGGAGGGTCTGTGCCACGGGGTGCCCCTTGGGTCGGTGGCACTCCTGGGACCCGCCGGCCCCCGAGCTGTGGCGTGGGCCACCACCCCTTTGGTTTGGGCTTCGGGACCCTCGCCCTGCCCTTGGCCATGGGCAGTTGTGCCCAAGCCATGGCAGTGTTTGGAGTTGGGGGGGGCATCTCAAACGGATCCGGCAGCCAGCTGGGGCGATGGGTAGCGTGGCCCGCGCCAGGGAGAGGGTGGGGGGTGTTCTGGGGGTTCCCATTCAGCAGGGAGCTTCCACGGGGCTCACACTGGGTGAGGAGCCCTTAACCTCAGTTCTGCTCGGGGCTGGGATGCGAAGCAGGAGTCGTATTTTGGACAGGTAGGACACATTACCGGGGTTGAATAGATTACCAAGAAAGGGTCTTGTTAACACTGGTAATAACGTGGGATGCCGGGTGTGTATCGGTGTGGAGGTCACGGGCTGGCGGCCACCCCAAAATGCCTGCGCTCCCGCGCTGGCGCTTGGGCTCGGAAGCGTCCGGTTGTCGCCTTGGGGGCTTGGCACGCTGGTTCTTGCTACCGACAGAGCTCGTCCTTTTGCCTTCCCCCTCCTATGTAATGAAACGTCTCCAGATCAGTTCCTTTAATCCAGATGTTTGTATTTTAAATAAACGCCCATTCATAGTCCCCTGCCTATACTCGGCTTCCGTCTGACTCGTGAGGATCCGAGTCAGCAGAACAAACCCGCGTGGGTTGGTAGGTGTCTGGCGCAAGTTCCAGCACTGTCGAGGCTGTGAGCGGTCTGTGCTGGAAAGGCAAAGGTCTGTTCTGGAGGGCTGGCCCATAGCTACGGAATCAAACAAGTCCAGCTTCTCTGGCTATCGGGAGGCACGGCGGAGTGTGTGTGCACACATTAAGACCATTTTTAAGATGAATTTCCAGGGCGAGAGAGGTCTTTTTCACTGGCTTGAAAATATCTGGAAAGAGTGCAGGTGAAAAATGAAGCGAGAACTCCAGGTGAAAGCCGAGGCACAAATAAGCAGCCGCCCCTTGGGCAAAGTGAGCTGAAAGGGGCCGTTTTGTGCCCTTTTCTCAAGGATGAGCAGCCTTCTCTGGGGGCTTAAATCATTCTGCACAAAAAAGCACGCCAAGGCTTGTAGCCTGCCTTAAAATTGGGAAACCAGTGTCCGGCTGTTTCTAGAACCATCTGTTCGTAACAGATTCGTCCTCATTAGGTTTTCAGAGTAAATTACATGTCTTTCCGGAGTGCCATCCAATAACCTTTCCCTCTTGAAATCTGCAGGGTGGGAGTTGGAATGTTGGAGGGGACCTCGGGGCGCGCCAGGTCCCTGCGGGAGCTTTGGGGAGCCCGGGAGCTGGCGCTGGGAGCGGGGCCGGGTGGGTCTGGGAGGGAGCAGGAGGAAGGGGTCGGCCGCATCCCAGCGGAGCTGCGGTGCTCGGGGCCGGTCACCAGCCAAGCCGCAGCCCGCGGTGCCCGGCCGCCCGTGCAGGGTCCCTGCAGAGCCTCCCCAAGGGGAACTGTATTTTGTAACAGCATGGCTGAGCTGAGCACGGCCTCCCGAACCCACGCTTTAAGAGCAGCCTCTGTTATCTTACCGCTGCTGTCCCACCATCTGAAAATGGGTGCTGGCGAGGGTGGCCCCTGCCCGTCCCCGCGTGGAGCTGGGGAGCAGCGTGCGGGGAGCGAGCTGCTGGGTGGGGAGGGGGCTGGCAGCATGGGTGTGACCAGCCCATGAGCTGGGAATGCCGTCGGAACGCGGGATAACGCGTGGGCTGGGTTAAGGCTGCGCAGGCGGGCGCCACCCTCCTCCGGCGCGGGAAACCCCCGCAGCCATAACTGTTCTGGTGGGCTCTGAACGGCTGTGCCCAAGTGAACAGTCAGTGCCTAGAGCCGGGCTGTATTTTGAGAGGGATTAACCATCTTCTACAAAAACTCGATGAAAGGGAGCAAGCACCATGAAGGGCACGGGGGTGCGAGACCCGTACGTCCTAAGCCTTAACACAAAATGCAGGCTGCGAGGTCCAGAGTGGTCAGAAAAAAATGAGAGGCTGACGCTGTAATGGTTCTGGAGGCCCGAAAGCCCGAAATTAGGGCTTTGCACAGCGGTGGATGGCCACCCTCGCGTTTAATCTCCGGCCTGCCCGGGGTCAGCACGGCCGAGGTGGGGCGAAGCGGCTGTGGTGCTGCCCTCGCTGCTGCCGGGGGTGCGTGCCCTGGGGGTGCCACTGTCCCTGGCTTCCTTAGGTCTGTTTTTGCAGGGAACAAAAGGCTCTCGGACACGAGCCTGTGTGTTTCTGTAGAAAAGAAACCAGGCTGAGATAAATCCAGTGTCCCGCGGTGTCGCTGCTCCCCGATGCTTCCTGCAGGTTTTGTCTCCCACCGTACCCCCCTGCATCCTCCACGTGCAAAAAGCCACGCTGGATGAATCCATGGCGCAGACACTAAAACAGGTTTATTGTCAAAGGTATTGGCTCCTGTTGGGGTGTTTTGCTCTCGTCTCTCTCCTGGTGGGAGGTTGTTAGGACTGTTGCCGCAGCAGCGAGCGCCCGTGTATACGAGTGCCTTCCTTCTGTTTTCTGCGAGCAGCAGAAGGCGCAGCCCTTTCCTTCCCGGAGCCTTTCCCTGCCCTCTCTCCTGGTCACCCCTAAAACCCAGCGCCAGAGGCGTGGAAACGCGACGCGTTCCCCAGATACACTTGAGCCCCTGTAGAAGGACCGAGGAGGTCCAAGCTGCAGCAAAGCAAGCTTGGCACCAGGTCATGGCGACGCACCCCCGCGTCTCGCTGCGTGAGGCTGGCCTTGCGCAGGTCCATGTGCAATATCTAGGGTGAATCAAATTAACCTTTTAACGAGGCCTCGGCGTGAGGTTAAGGTGGCTGCCAGGGCGTGTGTGTGGTCACTGGTGGATGTGCCGTCTCCCCCACGCTGTTCCAGACGCGCCATCTTCGCTCACTTTAGGGGGAAAGCCTTCATCCCAAGCTTCCCTGCCTAAACTTGCAGCAGGTCCGCAGGGACAGCGGTCAAATGGCGTTTGGGAGGTTTGAGGCTTCATGGGACACGAAGCCTCTTCATGTGGCTGAAGAAGTCGGCGTCTGCAGGACAAAACTCAGTGTTAGCCCTCCAGGCTCGGGTGATCATTGAGGATAAAGCCTTTCCAACTGTGGTGTCCTGTTCTTTTCCAGATGTCGGTGAGCCAGCCGCAGTCGGGAAGAGGTGTGCCTTGTTTACGCTGCAGAGGGACGTGCGCGGGCTTCGAGCCACATTCTTGGAGGTAACGTCTTGCCCTCGATGGGCCCTGCCCTGACGCTGTCCCTTTGGTCCTGTCGATTCTCAGAGTCCGGTGACTTTGAGTGCAAGGAAGAACTGCAGAGCACTTGGGTGCTGGTGGGAGGCGCGGGGGGCAGCTGCGGAGCTGAGCTGGTGCTCGTGCTCCTTGCTCTCCATCCCCTTCCCTCGCTGGTCCTGCTCGTTTAGTTTTTGAGTTTAAATCTCATCCACAAGAGGCTTGAACCCAGCTGAGGCTCTCACGCAGTGGGGTGTTTTCTCTGCTTTTGCTTACGTTGCCTGCTCCCTGGGAGCTGGGGCTCCCTCTGCTAGGCTGGGCGCAGGTCTTGGCAGCGAGCTGTGGCTTGGGAAGGGGCCCCGCCTGCGGAAGGGTCTCTCCTGCCAGGGTCGGTGCTGTTCGGTGGGACGCCGGGGCGGGGGCACGGTGCCGGGGTGGGGGCACGCTGTGCTGGGCGCGAGCCACCCGGTGCCCTGCGCAGCGTGCGTGCCGGAGCCTGCGTCCTCTGCCTGCCGCTCGCTGGCTGCCCAGCCCCTCGGGTTGTCTGGAAGTGAGGTGGTGAAAGCAAACACGTCCCTGCTTGCTTTGGAGGCAGGGAAGTGCCGACCAGAAGGATAATCCCGCGCTGTCGGTAGGGGTTGTGCCGGGTGCCTGGCTGTCACCTCGTCCTTGAGGGTGAGCGTGGGCGCTGCCGGCTGTCCTGAGCACCCTGAGGGCTGAAATGCTGTGCTTGGTGCCGAAACGTCATGGTGTTTGATACTTTATTTTTAGGTTTTCCTCTTAAAAACCCTAATTTAGGCAGTAGCCGCCGATGTCAGTAGCTGGTGGGACCTGACCAGTGCTGTGTGTTCAGCTCCTGCTGCTGCCCTGCCCTGTCTGCTCGCACACCGAAAAGGGGGAAACAAAGGGGCCTTTGAAATGGAAGGGAGCTATCCAGATGTCATTAATTAAAAGAGAATTAGTGCCCTCTGAGGCTGTCTTGCAAAACACTGGGCTCTTTTTTCTGTGAGCCTGGAGAGCTCCCGCTGGCTGCAGGCTGTGCGGCTGGGTCGTGCCACGGTGGTGCGCCGGAGCCGGCTGCCGAAATGCTTCAGCGGGCCTCAGCGTGGGGGCGTGCCGTCGCGTCCGGCAGCCTTCGGGTCCCAATTCCAACACCTCAGCTGTGTGGAAACCCAAACTTTAAAACACTCTGTTGAATCACTAGGTTTTTTTGACTCGATTAAAGGCTGGATTGAATCATGCTTGTTCCAGGATCCTGCTGGAATACTTGGGGTTGCGTCAGAGTTAGTTTGTCCTCTTGCTGTTAGCATTTGGCAGCCAGAGTGTGGCCTTACGGACTGACCTTAGGACTTGTAGCTGTTAGAGTGGAAAGGATAGGTACTTGAGCATCAATTCCTCCTCTTTTTAGCAGTCACTTCTTTAATGGCATGTAAAGCTCCGTCAGAGGCTGGTGAGGGTGGGAGATGCAGTGATGCTGATGGGGTTTTCGGGGGCTCCCCGTGGCGGCCGGGGCGCAGCGGTCCATCGGCGCTGCTGCGGCTGCTTTTGCCTGGGGCCAGCACTTTGGGGGTTGCAGCTTTCTGCTCTGCGACCCCTCTGGGACGAATCGTGCTGAATTCCCGTGTGCGGCTCGGGCCACGGGAGCCTTTTCTCTTGTGCCCTAACCCTTGGTCTGTGCTTAACCTTTGAAAGAGGCTGATGCTCGGTGGCTCAGCCGCCGCGCGATGACGCGCCTCCCATGGCCCAGCTGGCGTCGAAAGGATGACCTCGCTTGTCACCCACAGGAAAATCTGCAAGTCGTGCAAATGCAGCCAGGAGGATCACAGCCTGAGCTCGGATGTGGAGGACGATCGGAAAATTGGGCGCCTGCTGTCGGACTCCAAGTACGCCACGCTCACCGCCCGGGTGAAAGGAGGTGACGGCGTTCGCATTTACAAAAGGAACCGCATGATCATCACCAACCCCATCGTCTCTCGGAAGGACCCCACCTTCGACACCATCACGTACGAGTGGGCTCCCCCGGGGCTCACCCAGAAGCTGGTAAGGCGATCCATGGCGTGTTTGGCTGGTGGCTGTGTCGCTTAATGGAGAGCGTAACTCTGCTCGGGAATGAAGTTATTGGGGGGGGGGGGGGGAAATAGTAAAATGTATGGCTTGCCTCGTGGAGCGAAAATGTACATAGTGCTTTGTATTTTGGAAAACTGCGTAAATAGCCGTAGTAGGTAGGAGAGGGGAATGGATTGCCTTGGGTTTTTGTAGGTTTGCTTACGTTTCTAGGAGAAGTCTTAATGGGTTTTACAACTAGAAAGCTCGCTACTTTGGTAAAGCTCATGTCCAATAAAAACATTGCTGAGGAGCGAGCCCGTCGCCGCGGTCCTGCCAGCTGCACGGTGCCTGTGCAGCCCACGCAGGCGCTTGCACGCCGCAAAGCCCCGGGCTGGGCGCGGGAGCGATTCCTGCAGGCCTCCGTGGGGCGCCGGGGCTGGGGTTTGATCCTCTCCCTAAACACCCCGGGAGGGCACCAGAAAGCCGTGCAAGCCGTGGGACGTGCCCGAGGACAGCGGGTTAACCCCAGAGCCCCGTCTCCCTGCTGCTGCAACAGCGTGGGTCTGGACCGGGCTCCTGGGAGAAGCAGCGGAGACGAGCTGTTCGGGCGGTGGTTTTGGGCAGGAGGAGCTGCCCTGGGCGTTGGCATCCCTGTTGGAGAGGGAGGCCCTGCCTTGCTTGTCGAGTCCCATCTCTTGCAAATCTGGGCGTGAGCCTGTCCCAGACCCAGGTGGAGGTAGCTAGCTGGGACGCTGCCGCTAACTGAAAAGTGGGGGTTTTCAGCAAACCCGTCAGGAAGTTCTGCTTCAGTCTGTCTCAAAAGCAGAGAAATTAAATCAGCGTGGAAAGAAGTAATGCTGCATTTAAACCCAGTGCTGTGTTTATAATTTATTCTATTAGAGATGGGCTTTAACGATAATGGCAAAATAACCGTTGTCTGTAATACAGTAATTATCTTCTTTGCTTGCTGAGGTAGTTGTTAAAATCTTGGACTTAAAACAGGCCTGGCATTTCGGGTCTACTAACCAGGAGCGCCATTAGTGCTCACTTTTGCCTCTGTGAACCACAGAATGGCCCTAAACCTCCCCGGGACGCAGCCTTGCTCCTGTTGAGTGCTGCATCACGGCGTCCCTAAGAGTCCCGCGTGGGAGCCGCCGCAGCGTGCCGGCACCGCTTGCTTCGTGGCTTAACCTCTCTGTAATGCTGTTTTCCTTAATTTGATCTCAGATTTTGCTGGGCAGGCGGGGGAAGGGGGTGAAATTCTATTTGTGGTGGGCAGCGCGATGCTGGGGGGGCAGTCAGGGGGGTCGTGCCTTGGGGTCCCCATCGCCTGCTGGAAAACATCCTCCAGCAGCGGGCTTGGAGCCCTGTGCCCGGGCACCCTCCCACCGCCCCTGCGGGAGGCAGCAGCCCCCATCCCTGTCACTGGCTCGCCCAGGGGACAGGAGCGGGACAGGCGTGCTGGCTTGGGGGAGAGCTAAGCCATCTCTCCCCATCGCTGCTGCCAGAGGAACCCCTCCCAGATTCAGCGCTGGCACTGGGATTTTTTTTCCTTCCGGCTAAACATAGTCTGGTCCAAATAAAAATATTTCTTTAGGTTTTGTAAAAGAGAACTCAGGGTAAAAAGGGGAGGTGGGGAGCGTGGTCCGGTGCCGAGGGCTGGATCTGACAACAGCCCCCAGCCCCTCCATCCCTCCCACGCCCAGCATCCATCCGGGCGGGCAATATTGCCGTGTGGGAGCGCATGGAAGTGGTTCTGGCATGGGGAAGCGCTAGCCAGCAGAGCACTTCTTGAGGGAAAGCATTTAACTGGCTTTTAACTGCGTTCTGGTACTAAAAACACTGCTTATTACACTGTCATTAGTGGACAGCTTTTGCTCTTCAAAATAAACAAATAGTTTAAAGCTGCTGAAAATTGCAACCAGATTTTTTTTTAAAGAATGGGGGAAACAAATGTGAAATTGCAGCTGCGGACCCGAGAGGCAGACTGATTACTTCTTCAGACTCGGTTGCCATCACCCCCTTGGAAAGGCTGACTGGGGGTGGCAGTGGTCCCCACTGGGAGTGCAGCTGGGGCCTGTGGTGCTAATTGGAGCAGAACCTCTGGGCTTTAATGAGGGACCGAGCCCCGCAGGCATCCAGCTGCCCGGCTCTGCACTCCTAGCCCACTGCTCTCCCTCCTTTTCCTTGGGAGGAGCTGGCCCGGCAGGAATGTTTGCTTCACCACTGTTTGCCTTCCGCAGGTCCCAGGGGCAATCAGGGAGCTGGTGAGGGATGGGGAGAACAATGCTGGCGCTCGTCCCGCCCGGCCTCCTTCGTCACGCACGCTGCCCAGCCCGGCATCGATCGGAAACCCGGGGTTCGCCGCCCCGCGAGCCGGCTGCAGCGCGGTGCTGCCAGCGCCCCGGGGCAGGGTGGGCTCCTCGCTGCGAAGGGTGCCCAAACTCCACGGCCCCTGGGCTGCTGGCTGCTGCCGTGGGGCTGAACCCCCCCCCCCCGTACCCCCGGCGAGTGCCTGTTGGGGCGATCCCAAATGCACCGAGGAGCCCGGCAGCTCCCCGACCCGCAGCAGCGAGCGCGGTCCCCGCAGCGTGGGGGCAGCTCGGGCTTCACCAAAGCTCTCGGGCTCTTCGTGGCGCCCGGGCAGGCTGGCGGGTACCTCGGCTCAAGGCTCCTGCGCGTTGTTTACTTGAACCAACCTCGATAAATTCTGCCTCGAAGATCAACTTGACAAACTCTTAGGAGAAATGCTGGGTGTCAGCCGTTCTCGGGATAATTCACAGGGATTTGGGCCAAAAGGCTTTTAGTGCACAACTCCTGCTGCAGGCGGGCTGGAAATTTGGGGTGGCTTTTAATGGTGGTGTCCTGCAGCCCAATAGCGGGAGGAAGCTCCGGGCGTGTTGTCATTGAGCCGTGGCTGGGGAAGTTTCGAAGCAGAGCTGCAGGGTCCTTGGGGAAAGTGCAAAGAAGGGATCGTGAAGTATTTCCAAAATCCAGTAAACGGTGAAAACCTAAAACACTCTCCCTCAATCATCTGTGCTAAGGCGACATGGTAAAGCATTTGACCATATTACATGGTAGCAGCAGCAGAAACAAGTTTTTATTATCATTCACGTTGGGTTTTGGTGTTGGGTTGGATTTTTTTCCCTGGTCCATTGTCTGGACACATTTTATGACATCTGCAATTATAACCCTGAGCAATCCCTTGATTGGGGAGTGAATTCCTACGACGTGCCCGGGCAGACACCGAGCAGCCCGGCCGTGCTTTCGGGGAAGGCTGAGGCTTTGCTCCTCCCTCGCTTTCGGCACGGGCGTTGTGTGGGCAACGGAGAGCCTGGCGCCGGAGCGGGACAGGACGCGCGTGCTGGGGCGGTGCTATTCCAACTCATGGGCCTTGGCACGTCTGTGGTGGGTCAGGAATTTCTTCCCTTAGGATCCTACTGCGGTACCGCTCTGCTGGCGCTCTTGCGGCTGAGCCAAGCCGGCGCAGAGCCCCATAGCACACGCTGCCTTCATGTCCGTGGCCCTACAGCGCCGAGGCGTTGCTTGCTGCTCTTCCCAGTGCTCCGACACCGCTGGCAGGACCCCTGCGACCCAGGAGGGGCGGTCAGGGAGCTCTTGTCTCTTGCTGCTGTAGCTCTGATGAGGATTTCTCCCTCCTGTGAAAGCCATCTGCGCCCCGGGTCACTTCCGCAGCATCCCGCGGCGCTCTGGCCGGCTGTGCGCAGGCGGCACCTTCTCCCACGGGGAGACAGCCCTCCCCCGGTAAACTGCTGGATATCAGCCCTACCCTTCGCACGGAGGCACGATACCCCGAGTGGTGACGTCTAATGCAATGTGCCATGACCTTGACGCGCGCTCCAAGAAACAGGGAGGAAGCCCTGCCTCCACTAAATCGTTTAGCTATTGCTGTGGCGAATCCTCAGGCCGGAATCGTGCCCTGCGACGCCGCTGAAAGTAGCCGAGGTGGAAGCTGACTCTGAAGTTTTTACGGATGTGAGGAGTTGTTGGGGGTTGTGCAAAGGCTTCTGTATTTAAAGGGCCGTGCTGAACCAGGCTATGTAGGGTAAACAGTTAATCGCTTCTCTAATTTTTTTTTTTTTAAAAAATTCAGTTTTCAAGTGCTGACCAAGTAAGAAACAAATCTAATGCAGCTGGATGCTGGTCTTCAAAGCAGGATGGCAGAGAGCCAACTGGCTGCCCCTTAGCTCCTCATACTACAATAGGAAAAATGCCCGGAGTGGGAAACTCCCTTCCCCTTAGCACCGGGCCAGGAGAAGTTAACCGTGCGGACCCCACCGTCCCGCTAGGGCCAACTCAGCGTGGGACGGGCCTCTCTCTACATCAGGCTTACTCTGCTTTCAGAGAGTGGCTGGTGGCCAGCTGGGTAGGAGACTTTATTTTGGATGGCTTCTTGGCATTTGCCTCCCGTGCTGTAGGGCGCCAGCGACCAAACGCCTTCCCTTTGCTGCAGGAGCAGTACTGGGGTGGAGTTGGTGGCTGTCAGTGTTACAGGCAGGCTCGGCTGCTAGCCCACTTTTTCCGGTACGAAGATTATTTTTTTTAATTGATAAAAGGGGATCTTTTACCATAAATTATGCCGCATGCAGCCCATGAGGGGTATGGGATGCTCTTGGTGCAGCTTCCGAGCCGCTCCCCGGCGCTCTCCCCGTCCTGGCACGAGGAGCTGGCTGGCCTCGGGTTCGGACGTTTATGGGTTTCTGGTCCCTTCAGCAGCCTTGTTGTCAAATTACCTGGAAGAGCAGCATGCTAGTGCCGGTGAGGGAGGGTGTGCTGGGATCTGGGTGCGACCTAGCAAAGCGAGTCTTTGCTGCCTGGCTTTCCTGGGGAGTCTTTTTAAAACAAAAAACCAAAATAATCCTCAAAAAACCACCCAGCCTGTTTTCTGAGGATGAAGTGATTAACAGCAGCCCGGCTACTACTCGAATCCGAGTAAGTTCAACCTTTTATTTCTGAAGCGTGGGTCGGAACAACTCCGGGGGCAAGGGGGCGTTTTCGGCCCGGGCTCCGTAACGCGAGCGGAGCATCTGTTTGCAAAGCACCCGCGCAAAGGGAGCTCGTGCTGCCCCGCCGCCGGCGCCTCGGCGTGACTGTCGGTGCTCTCTCCATCCCAGGCCATGCAGTACATGGAGCTGATCCCAAAGGAGATGCAGCCGGTGGCGGGGACGGACGGGGCGTACTACCGCCGGCGGCAGCTGATGAGACAACTCCCGCTGTACGACCAGGACCCGTCCCAGTGCCGCGGCCTTGCGGAGGGCGAGCTGAAGCTGATGGAAGACTTCGTGAAGAAGTACAAAGCCGAGGCGCTGGGCGTCGGGGAGGTGGCCCTGCCAGGCCAGGGCGGCAGCGGGAAGGAGGAGGGGAAGACGCAGGATAAGAGCATCGCTGCCGGCAAGCCCCCGGAGACCACCAACGGGGCCCTGGAGAGCGCGCCCGCGGGAGGGCACTACGTGAGTGCTGGGCTGTGGTGGCAGCGGGACGGGCTGGCAGGGGACCCCGGGCTGTGCCCTGAGTGCGGGGAGCTGGCAGGGAGCAGACCCAGCCTCAGCGAGAGGTGGGGGGGGGGAAGGTTCTGCCCGCCAGGGTGGTCTGTTCCTCCTTCGCCATGCTGCTCCTCTGGGCTTCTCCCAGTCTGCAAACTGCCGGGGCGGCGCTGCGATGCCGCGTGGCGTGGTGACCCGCTTGGTGCAGCCCTGAGAGACCCCCGTGGGCCCCTCGGGGTCCCTGCCAGCCTCGCTGAGCACACGTGTCCACCTAAGCAAGCACCGCTTGCTTCGTGGCTTAACCTCTCTGTAATGCTGTTTTCCTTAATTTGATCTCAGATTTTGCTGGGCAGGCGGGGGAAGGGGGTGAAATTCTATTTGTGGTGGGCAGCGCGATGCTGGGGGGGCAGTCAGGGGGGTCGTGCCTTGGGGTCCCCATCGCCTGCTGGAAAACATCCTCCAGCAGCGGGCTTGGAGCCGCCTAAGGAGGCTGTAGTGAGGTGGGGGTCGGCCTCTTCTCCCTGGGGACGGATGATAGGACAAGGGGGAATGGCTTGAAGCTGCACCAGGGCAGGTTTAGGCTGGACATTAGGAAAAACTTCTTCACCGAGAGGGTTGTCAGGCTCTGGAATGGGCTGCCCAGGGAGGTGGTGGAGTCCCCATCTCTGGAGGGATTTAAAAGAAGGGTGGATGAGGTGCTGAGGGACAGGGTTTAGTGGTGGGATGGCAGGGTTAGGGGAACGGTTGGACTCGATGATCTTAAAGGGCTTTTCCAACCGAGGTGATTCTATGATTCTATGAGGAAGGGCGGGTTATCTCCTCTTCATCCCCTCCATCCCTCCTCAGCAAAGCTGTGCTGAACCACCAAGGTAAGTAAATCTGCTGCTAGCTGTAGGAGCCGGTGGTGGCAGCTCTGAAAGACTGGGCATGACATGTCCCCGGGTGGCTGTGAGTTGGTCGGGTGGTCAAGATCAGAAACCCTTTCACTGCAGATTGGTGAGTATTTCCAGCTGGGCTTCCAGGCCAAGGCGGGTGGGCCGGCAGCAAGTGACGGTGGGGGGTGGCTCAGTCTGATGCGAAGCTGCGAGCACGGAGGTGGCGCTCCCAGGGCTGCGATCGCTCCGGGGAACTTTGAACAGACCATGCCTGTCTCTGGGCATAAAAAATACATTTCCACAGGGAAAGGACTGAGATTTCCTGACACCCTTTTAGATTTATATTCTCCCAGCACAGTCTGGAGTGGCCACTGCGGTTGCTGAGCAAATGCTTAGCATAAAATACAGCGAGGGAAAACTTTGTACAGCTCTTGTGAGGGTCACTTGCGGCAGGGGATTTAAAGCTTGGGGGGAAAAAATGGTGTCCGAGTGTTTTTAAGGCAAGATTTTTCTAGTCATTACTGCACTGAGATTGTAACATGTTAAAAGCAGTTTTCATTTTAATTCCATATTGGGCAATATCTCCCCTCTGCACTGGCCTTTTCTGCTAATGTGCATCTGACTTTCAGAGTCCAGCGATACAGTAAAAGTTTTTACCGTTGCAAAAAAATACTGAATTGGATGAAGAATTCTAAGCTAAAAAAAATGGCCTAAAAAGGAAGGTTTCCATTAAACATATTAATAACAGTCATCTTAGCAATGAGGGTTTATTTAGACTGCAGGCTTGTCCTTCCAAATAAATGCATAACTGTGATGTTATTCTCCGTAGTTTAAAGCATCATTTTTCTAGAGGCACCAGCTGAAAAATGGAACAGCTTCAAAAGCAGTTGCAGGAGATCCGCTTTGCCCGGCGCGCTGTGCCGTCCGGCTCGCAGCAGGCTTGGGAAGCGCTGTGGCTGCTTGCCGTGCTGAAGGCAGAGCTCCTCTTCCCCACTCTAACAAAACACCGCTCGTCTTAATTTCCTCTCCCGTGCAGGAATTAATGCACCTGACCTGATGCGAAGGGACTGTTTCCCAAAATCTGAAACGTGCTAAACTTCCAGAAGGTGCTGGCGTTCACAAAACTGCCCTGGAAGATAAGTTCTGCCGTAGGAAAATGCAATGGAGCCCTTCACTTTGCAGTGCCCGTGAGGCTGAAAGTAGGTGTGAGCGAGCTAAGCCGTGTGAAGGCTGAGAATGGGTGTAAAGGGACTGAGGAATGAAGTGCACGAAGCCAAAGACACCGGAGGTTTGAGTGTCGTCGATTATATTCGGGTTGAAATGTAGATCCCCGGGTGTGGAGGTTTAGGTACCTCTCTACCTGTGCGATCATCTCCTGTCTCCCCTAACCCCTGGGTGTTAGGCACAACGCCTGCTCCCCAGCCTGAGGAAGCTCTGGGACACCACAGGGGATGCCCACGCGTGCCACCAGCCTGCCCAGGGCCACTCCAGGGCAGGCTGTCCCCCTCGGCTGGGAGGCCGTTTGTCCCCAGCCCTCAGAGACCTGCAGGACTGCAGCAATGAAGGCTTTTTGAGAAGATGTCCCTGCTCATGGCAGGGGGGGTGGACGAGATGACCTGTAAAGGTCCCTTCCAACCCAGAGCATCCTATGGCTCTATGTGGTGCCTTTGGTTCAGGGGCATAGGGGGGAGGTATGGTCCTGAACAGCTGATTTTGGAGATCCTGATCCTCAAGCAGTTTGTGTGACGTTCCTTCACTCAGTCCATTAGAAGTAGGATGCAGATTTGAATCTATTAAATACCAAACCTCTTAATTGGCACCAAGCAGCTTGACTTCAGCCTATTTCAGATCAAAGTGTGAGTCTGAACTACAGATTTATGATGATTAGGTGTAGAAAAAACAAACCAAAACCACCACCCTTGCTGCAGAAGAGAATAAACCCAGAAAGCACTGATCCTGCACCAAGAAACGAGCTGGAATGATTTTGTCGGGTGTTTGTGCGGTCCCTGTGCTACGGTTAAACCTCTTGCTGCCCACTCGGGCTAGCTGTGTCGAAATTGGTGTGTAAAGGAAAACATCCAGGGCCAATGTAAATCACCGTGAGAGGCATCTGAGCTCAAACAGCTTTCTGAACTCGGCTCGGCTGCAGAGAGGGGCCCCATCGCTGTAATAAGCCTGTCCTGAGCTGCATGTTCCCCACCGAGCATAAAATCATCTTTAACCCTCCCAGAACTGGGAAGTCTCCGGGTATTACAAATCCCTGTGCTGGAATCCAGTCCTGAAGCAGTTGATCAGAATTAGCCAGTCTCAAAAAGCTGGAGGCCAGCGAGGGCTCAGGGGAAGCCTCGCGGTGCCCGGGGGGCTCTGGCCACAAAGCAGCAGCCAGGGGAGAACAAGTTTGAACAAGCTCAGAAGAAGGGGACGCGTTCTTGGGCAGCGCCTCCGGTAACTCTGCTGATAGCTTCACCCTTCTCCCTACCCGATGGAGATGTAAAAGGAGTACCAAGCTGTAAGCCCACCTTAAATTTGAAGAGCCACTTCTTTAATGTGTAAGTGGCAGGGGGGTGGAAGTTCTGTGATGCTTAGGAGAAGCCCTGTGAATAATTGCCATAGAAAGGAACAGCAAAATAAGTTGGGTGGGGTTTTTTTAACAGTTCTTATTGGCAGGAAACTTGAGCTGGGAGTTGGAAAGCTGCTGGTGTTTGTTCCCACTGTTAGATCTTGCAAGATAAGCAGGGCTGGGATGGATGGGTCTGGCGGCTTCGCCGGGGCTGACAGCGTGGGGGCAGCTGCGGGCTCAGGCCCTCCCGTGCCCCGAGTCACCCAAACCTGGGGCATGGGGAAAAATACGGCCTCGGGTCCTGCATGATGGGTGCAGAATTCATGGGTGCCCGTCTGCCCTTGGTGCCGGTGTGCCGAGCCGTGCTCTGCCGGCCACCCTGCACTGAGCACGGCAGCTTCCCGTGCCGGATTTCTTGTTCGTGGAGGCCAGAAAGAGCGCGGCTTCTGCTGGGGTCTGCTCCCTCGCTGGGTCTTGGGAGCGCTTAGAAACGCGCCTGAAGCCCACCGCAGGGGAGGGAGCGGTGTAAGCTGGCATATCCCCTTTCGGACTGGCAGGAAAGCCACGCCAGGAAACATTTTGTCTCCTCCTGCGCTGCCTTTGCTCGTCATGCGGGATTTGCTGGTAAAATAGGAGATGCCCGTCAGCTTGGTGGAACCGCTCCAAGGACCGCGGGGCCGGTACTGAAAATCCAGGCTGAATGAAAGGGGAGGCAACTGCAAAATGCGTGGTGTGCTGGAAATAATAGGAACAAAACAAAGAAAAGCCGCTTGGTGGGTGTGGGCAGACCTGTAGCCTTCTGCTGTCAGGGCAGAAATGAGCTTAAGAGAACTCCGTAGGTACAAAGAACAGGCTCTTTGGCACTCGTGCCACGAACTAGCAAGCGGGGCTGGATGTGGTGAGGACGCGTGCCTGGGGTTTGGTGCTTGCAGAGAAACCCCACTCCCTTCCAGGGCCCCCAGCAGCGGGGGTGGCCGGGGGTCCTGTGCGGCCAGCACTGCCCGGCCCTGGTGGCAGCGGGGGGGGTGTTCCTTGGACACGGACGGTGGCTGCCCAGCGGGAGGTCCCCTCCTGTCCCTGCCCCGTCCCTGGGGCCCTCCTGCAGCTCCGGCACTGTTAGCGTTCTTCTGCTGAGAAGGGGCCTCTGTGTGCCCCCTGCCCGCCTATGAGAAACTCACCGACTTGAATGAAGCTGTTGTCTGAGCGCGGGGTGGGACATTCCCGACCCTGCGCCGCTCGGAGCGTGCTGGAGGGGACGCGCCGCGGTGCCAGTGCTCCGGTCGGGCACAGCAGCGCTCTAACCGCGACGCCTGCGCTGCTTCACGCTGGGTCTTGGTGGTGTAAAAGCCGCGGCCAGGCTCTGCACGGATTGCGGGGAGCTGCCTGGCCTTGCAGCGGGGCTCTGCCCCAAGGCAATCCGGTCGCTCCCCAAGAGCGTTCCTTCTAGGGAGTGACAGAGCACAGGCTCGGCGGCTGTTAGCCCGACCTGGACTACCCGGGCTTAAATGGGAGCTTAAATAACAGCCCTTCAGCCGTCACCTTCAGAGGAGAGCCTTAAAGCTTGCTCTGAACTAACGGCAGGATGACTTTGCAGGCACAGAGAGTGAACCCAGGGAGTCTTGTGTGCAATATGCCTAGATGCTAATTAATCTTCAGATTAGCCAAACCTAATTCTGTCTCTCTGGACCGCTACAAATTGAGTGCACTGTGCTGAAATCTGCAGTGTGACATCTGCCTTGCGTGTAGATGCTTATATTAAAAAAAGGGTGAGAAAAGACCAGAGCTCCTCATTGCCTTGTGAAATCGCATCTTTGAGGCGGTTCTGCGCTATGGGAGGTCTTGGCTCTTTCTTGGAGAATGTTTGGGTTTTAGGGAAGGTCAGGTTTAGCCTGGGGGGTCCCGAAGGCCAGACGCTCGGCTGACGGGGGGTGGTGCCGTTCTTACCTGCCCGAGGAGCTGGCTGGAAGAGAGTAGACTGTGTTCCAGGTGAAGGCTGGCAAATTGATTATAATGACTTTTAATTACACTATGGCTTTTGACACACTGTCTGTAGGTAGCATGGGTCCAAATGTTTGCACAGGACGAGGGGCGATAGACTCGGAGATGTTGCTGCCGTGGGTGCCCTATGACGCTCCCTGGGATGCCTGGGTCCTGCTGCGCAGTTGAGACGTTTTTCCCAGCTCTCTTCTCGAGCTGCAAGCATTGCTTTCCCTTCAGTTCAGCGTTGCCCTGCTCTTCCACCTCGCTGCACTGTTTCTGCAGCTTCATTTCGGGCTGCTGTGTTTGCCAGGCCTTCCGAGCCGATACAGCTGTAAAATCTGCCTTTGGTATTTTCAAGTTTCCTCTCACAGAACAAGAGGTCAAACAAAAACAACCTCAGCCAGGCAGCTTAGCAGTGCTGGAATTAAGTTTTACTTCCACTGCCCTCCTTGGGGATGCCGAGCGGGAGCACGGTAGGTCCGTCCGGCTGCGTGGAAGCGGGAAGCGTTGAGGGGCGTGCTTGGAGATTGCGGGGTCTGTTCTGCCAACCGTGCTTCCTACCGGCTGTGCGGGTAAGGGTAATGAGTTGGAAAGACGCCGTGACTTGATGTCTGAGAGGTGAAACACCCATCCCGTGCGCTGCCCGTGGCTGCCTGGTCCTGCCCGGCCCCGCGCTCACTCCTCTGCTCTCCCTTGCAGCGCTGCGAGACCTGCAAGCAGGCGGTGCCGGGGGATTGCCCGGTGGTGTACGCCGACAGGGCCGGCTACTCCCGGCAGTGGCACCCCGCCTGCTTCGTCTGCTGCCGCTGCGCCGAGCCCCTCGTCGACCTCATCTACTTCTGGAAGAGCGGGGCCGCCTGGTGCGGGCGCCACTACTGCGAGAGCCTCCGGCCGCGCTGCGCCGGCTGCGACGAGGTAGGGACCGGCCAGCTCCCCTCCGCCCCGCCGGCTCCTTCAGGGCATCCTTGCCCCCCGGGGCCCCCGGGGGCGCCCCGGGAGTCCGACACCTCAGGAAAATGGGGTGAGGCAGCACCACCTTAGTGCCGGTCCCGGCCAGCTATGCCCTATCTGTGTTGGAGCAACCACCCACCTCTAGCTGCATTTAAAGCCTGGTGGTTTTATGGGGCTTAGTTGCAGCCCATGACTTTGGCTTAATCATTTGTTGACCAACCCGTGCCTTTTTGTTGACCAACCCGTGCCTTTTTGTTGACCAACCCGTGCCTTTTTGTTGACCAACCCGTGCCTTTTTTTTTTATTGACCTGTGCCCAAAGCCTGCCCTCCATGGCTAATGGGCTTGGTGGGAGGTGTGGGGCTGGTTCTCCCCTGCTCCTGCCATGCTCCGGCTTGGCGAGGTGGTGGAAATGACCGATTGTCTGTCTGTCTGTCCTGTAGATCATCTTCTCGGAGGACTACCAGCAGGCAGAAGGGATGGCCTGGCACAAGAAGCACTTTGCCTGCCTGGAGTGCGAGACGCTGCTGACGGGCAAACCCTTCACTCTGGACAAGGCCAGCCTCCTGTGCACAACCTGCAGCAAAAGCAAACGCCTGTGAGCGGGGAGCAGCCCGGGGCGAGGCGGGCTCCCCAGCGTCCCACCGGGACCGGGGTCATTGGACAAGTACATCAGAAGGGGAAGGTTAACAAAAATTAGAGCCTGGCTATTCACTTGCAAGCAACTAAGTGCCCCCTTGCATCCCATACAGCTTGCAGGAGAATATTTCCCCGGGGAGGAAGCAAAGGCAAGGTGTACGCCGGCGGGTGGGAGGTAGGCGGCGTGTCTGACCCGGGGCGGGGGGTTGGACGGGAGGGCCTGTCTCGTGCTGGTTTCTATAAAGTCTCTCCAAGCTTCTCATGCAATAGTCTTTTGGAAATAACGCGTCTGAGAAGTAGCTTCTGGCATACTAAACCTCCAGTCATGGTCAAAACCAAGGGTGGTTCTTATTTTTTGAAATCCACACTGGAAGTTTACACCACCCGGCTGCTGACAGCTGTACTAAAGCGATGGGTTTGGAGAATTTGATTAACCCGGGTGATTACTTTCCGAAAGCAACTGATACGAGACTGCAGCAAGACGTAGCTGTAGCTTTCTCCTCCTTCCCTACAATAACGTAAAACTAAGGAGTTGGCACGCAGGGCGAGGCGGGAAGGGTGCAGCCCTGCCCCGGGGCAGCCGGCCCGCGAGAGCTTTACCCCGACACGGGGGTGCCGAGGCGTCCCTGGCAGGTCCCACCCCGCTGGGCTCTCCGTTACCAGGCGAGCGCCTTCCGCAGTGGCCTTGCCTTCCCGCCGCCGTGCTGGAGGTCGTTCAGCATTTAAAGCATGGGCCTTTGTTTTGGCTGGGTTTGACCTGGAGTTTTATGGCAGAGCTGTCCAGCCTAAGCTGCCTTGGGGCGGGGGCTGAGCCTGGCGTGCCGCAGTGCCGGCGTTCCCCTGGAACGCAGCAGGGAACCGTCCCTTCCCGACGGAGCCGGTGGCACCCTCGCCCTGGGCTCTGCCCCCTCCTCGTCCCGCAGCTCCCCCCGCCCTAGGGAGGTCCCAGTCACCCCTTGGGTCCGATGGGGTGACACCATCCCAGGATCAGGCACTGAGTCTCCACGGATAGTATTTGTTCCCCAAATCATGTGATGCTTCTGAAAACATCAGGTTAGTCCAGGCTGGCAGATGTCTGCGTGCTCGGTCTTTTTTTTCTTCTATTAAATGGCTGCATTATTTGCCAGAGAACTGGAATTTTTATTTTTTTTTTTGCAGAGGTGAGTGTGCAAGGAGCTCATAATTGCTAGGTTTTCTTTCTGCTACAGAAGACGCTGGTTTCTCTGTAAAGCGTGCTCCGTGCTGTGGATGTTTGCTTATCGTGACGATAACTTGCCCGTGAGAGCTGGGGGGAGCTGTACCCGCTGCGGGGGCAGAGCGTGCCCCGGGGGCCCGGGCTCCCCCCTTGGGGGGGGGGGCAGCGCGCCCGGGGGGGGGCCCCCAGCCCTCTGCTGTTGCCTGGTTGATGTTCCTGGAAACGCTGGGGTGTTTGAAGGGAGCGAATGGATGTGCGCTCCGGAGCTGGAGCAGAGCGGCAGGATCCCGAGGTGGCAGCGACGGCCGTGGGGACAGCGGGCGTGTGCTGTGGGGCATCGCGGCGCGCGTGCTCCTGGCGTCGTTCGTCCCGCTCGGGTCAGTCAAGGGGTGCGTTGAGTCCCTGGGGGTGTTGCTTCTGTAAACTGTGGATGCCGCAAGTCAAGAGGGGATTGGGTAGCCCTGAAGCTGTGCGAGGAATAACGCAGCTCCCTTGGATCAGCCTTGGATACAGGCACTTTGGCTGTAAGTGCAGTGGGAATGGGAAATGAAGCCCAGTGCTTGGCGTTATGGCATCGTCTTCTCCTGTAACGGAATGAAATGTCTTTATACCTTCATAAACTTTCTTTGGAAGACGCGTCGCTGTTCTCAACCCTGCGATGTTACGGCAGCCAACGGGCCACGTGCCCGGTGCGCGCAGCGGCAGGAGCAGCAGCGTGCGTCGCCTATGGAATGCTATGGCAGCACAGACGTTGCCTCCAAACGGTGTTCCCCGACAGACAGTCAGGGTCTGTCTGTGCTGCTTGTAGGGTGCTCTGCCTTGCACAGGAGTCCAGAAGAAAATGGAATGCAAAAAAAAAAAAAAAAAATCAAGGAAACATTAAATTTTTAAAAGCAAAAGTATTGACTAAACTACTGCTGTGGCAGGAAACTCAACAGCGTGCTGCTGCCTCCTCCCTGGCTGGTTTGGGTTGGTTTTGCCCCGGCGGGCTGCGAAGTCCTTGCAGGGTTTGTGATGAACCAGGGTGAGCCAGGCCCCTGACTGCCCCCTGGCTTGCGGGGTGGGGGGCTCGGGGACCTCACGAGCTGGGTGCTGTGTTCTCAGCACCGACGCTATTGAGCCCCACAAGCTGTGCAGTGACGCTTTTTCCTTTTTTTGAGTATTTGACACCCAAGTAAGCTGGCTTAAGAGGTGCGTGGTGTGCATCAAGGCCAGCAGAGGCGATGGTGGGTGGTTAGGGCATGTCCCCAGGGCGGGGGATGCTCGTCTGGACCTCAGACATCTGTCACTAAGCCCCTGTGGATGGGGACCCCTGTCCCAAGCCTCCATGCAGAGAGGGGTGAGGTTGCTCCCAGCTCTGCTGTGCCTGTGGGGCCGCACCTACAGGTCAGCCCTTCAGAGCTGGGATTTCCAACAGACCCCTCTTCTCGTGGGGTCCTCTCCCCTGCCAGGGAGGTGTGCGGGAACGGGGCATCCCCCCTCTACCACTGCCGGGGTTAAAAGCGAATGGAGCCTCCAAGGGCGGCGATGGAGAAGAGGTGGTTCTTGTTTTCTCTGCCACAGAAGAATGTGCGTGGTGGGAGCGTGGGGAAATGTCAGAGCAGAGGCGTGGGGAGAGGACGGGGGTTTGGGGGGAGCGCTGGCACCCCGGCACGGTGCCTGCCTGCACATCCAGCGCTGCGTTACTGCCCGGGGCGGCGATGGGGGGCCCTCCCCTCCTCTCCCCTCCTCCCCAGCCGTGGCTCCGGGGGCTGTGAGGGCAGGGCTGGCTCATCCCTGCGGTGGGGCGGTCTTGGAGCCGGAGAGGGATCGAGTCCGCTCCACGTGCAGGGATTGTCCCCAGTGGTACCTTTGTCTGGCTCATCTCGACTGGCCTGCGACCGCAGCCCGTACACGGGAGCGTCAGCTTCTTACTGCAGCCCCGTGAGCCAGCCCTCCATCGCCCGCGCCGCGGGGAAGAGGTACCACTGCGGCGTGTCCCGGGCTGGGGCTTGGTTGTGTGGTCTGTAAATGGTAATTCTCCTCCTCCAGAGCCCCTGGTTCGGCACACACGCGCTTGCTTCAGGCTTTTTGGACTGCTGGCATCCACTCGAGCCTTTCGGGTGTGTTTGCAGCTTGTAAAATCCTGTCTGCTGAAAAAAATGACTGCAATTAAACAGCTTAACAGAATCCTGTGCCTCTCGAGTGTCAGGAGCGAAAGCATGAAATTAATACATCTAACAGCTCAGAATGTATGTGAGTCTTTAGTTTTGATGTTAAAATTGAAATTCAGTGTAAGCAGGAGGAAGATACTCGCCCGGAGTGAAGATGTTGTGCTGGGGTTTGCTGTAGTTTATCATCTAGAACGAAGGAGGCCGCCGCGCCTGCCTTCTGCGGGGCCGGAGCTCTGGGTTCCCAGAAAGCGTCCAGGGGTGCGTTGGGCTAACAGAGCTGTCAGCAAGCAATACAGGGGAGGGTCTGTCCAGAAAATTAATAAAAATAGGGTGTTTCACAAGGTTCCTGCGTAGGACAGTAAGAGGCTATGGGCAAAGATTGTTTGAGAAGCACCCTGTGCCACAGCCCCGTCCCCTCCGTCACTTGAAATAAAAGCTCCCATGCAAAGACCGTGCCCTCCTGTCGGGCTGCATGCATGGCCTTGGCTGGGCCAGGCTGCTTGGGACCCCTGGCAAGAGGGCCAGCGCACAGCGTGGCCCTCGAGCCCCCTGCCAAGTGATCCCCTTCCCCACCCACCCCAAAGTCCCGGAGGGAGGGCGGTGTCGGGAGCCCCCCTTGCTGAGGCAGCTCCTCCCCATCGCCCTGTGGCCGGACAGAGATGAACTAAAACCAAGGATGAAGCCGGCCGGGGAAGGGGGACTGGGGCACGGTGGGATGCTCAGACCCCGTCCCAGTGGCATCTCCCAGGAGTGGCCGTGCTGGTGTGAAGGGCTCTGGTGAAAAGCCTCTCACCCCACCATGGGGACCTCGAGTCACGGGTGCCGCGCAGGGGTTAAGCTTTCGGAGCGGCTTTGGGCAGAGACGTGCCCGGTCTCCACGTCTGTCCCTGCGTGCCAGGCCTGCTGGCTCCCTGAGTTTGGTGGTTGGTTTGTGTTCTCCCCAAGCTTTGCCCTGGGTTCCTTTAACTGGAAAATCCAGGTATTCGGATGCTTGGAGCCGCTCGCCCCGGCTGCGCCAGGTTTGCTCCCTGCCAAGTGAGGACGGAGGGGGCAGGGTGCGGGATTTCATAACTGCACCAACCGAGCACCATGGCGTGCCGAGGACCTGGGCCACCCTTCCTGGGGAGGTGGCAAGGCCAGGGGCTGACAGTGCCATGGGGCCGGTGACGTTTTCTGTGCTGCCAATACGTGGATGCCGGTGCTGCTGCTGTGAAACCTCTCCACGGACGCTGCTCATTTCCAAGGCTGTGGGGTCCCACACGGGGGGTGCAGAGCCCGGCGTCGGCAGGAGCTGAACCCGTGAGCTGCGCTTCTGCCTGGTGGGGTTTTAAACCAGCCCGCTCCTTGCTGGAGGCACGGGGAGACGCAGCGTGGCCCGAGGGGCGCTGGAGCGCCGCGTGTCGCGGTGATGGATGGCGGTGGTTCGGCATGCCAACCTGCAAGGGGCCAACCTGCCAAGGGTGAACCTGCCAAGGGTGAACCTGCCAAGGGTGAACCTGTGTTTCCCCGCGTCGGCGGCCAAAGAGGGCGAGCACCAGGACTTTGTGCCTCCAGATGCGATCGCTCAGCTCCAGCTTAAACTCAAAGGTTCTGTGTAATTGTTCTCCTAAATATGACTGACAACAGATGAAAATGTTCCTAAAAGTTTAAATAAACTCTGTCTGGGTATGAAAATTTCCCAGGTCTTGCTTCGGTCCCTGTCTCAGGGCGGGCGTGCGGCCCGAGGGAAGGGCAGAAGCTGCGGCGGGGCGAGGGCTCCTGCGAGGAAGAGGGGAAGGAGGAAGGTCGGAGACGCTGCTGCGTTTCCCAGGGCAGAGCACGCCGCCATCCCCGCGTCCGGGGTGCTGGATGGGCTGGACAGCCGAAGGCAGAGACGGAAGGAGCAGCGTGGGGGCCAGGGGGGGTGGGGGGGCCAGGGGGAGGGGGGGGTCCGGTGCAGGTGAGGCCGTGCTGCCGGGGGGGAGCCCTGCCACGGCACGGAGCTGGCTGGGGGGGGCTGGGGACCGACTGCAAAATCTGCGGGTGCTTATTAATTAACTCATCGCCCCCTGCCATTGCTTATTTGAGGTTAATTATTTCGCAGGCTTGGTGAGTGCGATACCCCCAGCGTCTCCTTGGGGTGCTCTGGGGGAGGAAGCGCTTTGACAACCAGCTCTTCCACGGAGGAGGAGCGGGAATTGGAGGGTGGTGGCTCTGGCACCCGGCCCTGGGCTGGAGCCCGGGCTCTGGCACACGCCGGCAGCCGAGGGGTGGGCCCCCGGACCCAGCTGGGGTGCAAAGGGCTGTGCTGGGCGCAGGGGGTGCTTCACTCACCCCCCCCCCCCCCCCAGCTGCAGACCCGGCCAGGAGCGTGGGGCAGAGCCCACGGCTGGAGGGGGGGGAACGAGCATTGACTGGGGAGAGCCCGCGCTCCAGCTGAAGTCTTGCAAGCTGAAGTTTTGCAAAGCTTAACTGACCTGAATCTCCAAATATTTGCAGTGCTGTCTTATTTGTGGTCCCTTTTATTTTTATTTCTTTTTAAGAAATATTTGAGGAAGAAAAAGGGGCATCTGTGTGAAATCTGGGAGGATTTCACCAGTGGAAGGGCAGAGGCTGTCTGAGGACAGCAGCTCCGTTCGGGTCACCTTCCTCTTCCCAGGTTTCCCACCGCATCCCCCCTCGCTGTCGGGGTTGTCCCCACCCGGGGGCCACACGTCCCCTGGGGCCGGAGGAGGATTTGGTCCTGGCTGCGGGGGGGTCCCGTGTGCTCACCCTGCACGTGGGCGTGGGGAGGCTCCGCTGCTGGGCTGGGGAGAAAAGCAAATTCAGAAACGAGCAGCGGCCGGAGCGATGCCCTCGTGTGTCTGGGCAAGGGAGGTGGGCTTGGAGGCAGGCAGCCCCTGGCCTATGCGAATGCTGATTCTTTGTGTAAATCTGCAAGATCTAGTCCAAGACAAACACTAAGACTTGAAATAAAACTTAGCTGGGGTGGGGAGAAGAAAACTAGCTTTACTGTCGGGGGGCTGCCCCTTCCATGGCCGCGGGCGGTGGTCCCAGCGAGGCTGCGGAGCCCCTCGGGAGCGGCTGGAGCCTGGCGCCGCGGCTCGCTCCACCACCGCGTTGCTCGGGTTTCTCCGGGCAGATCCGGAGGCTTTTAGCAGATTTCCCCGGGGAGGTCTGTGGAAAACACCCGGGCACCGTGATTTATTTATGGGCCCTGACTCGGTGAAGAAGGAGCCCTGCCGTCAGGGTGAGGGCTGGGTGCTGCAGGGCACGGGTGGTGGGTGGGCTGGGGACCTGTTCTGCACCGCCTGCACTGCGGGGAGCGGGCAGAAAAGGCAGGGAAATCCTAAAACGGGGCGGGGGGGGAGGAATGCACTCCGGCCTTGCCCTGCAGCGCTCGGCGTTTGAGCAGGGGAGCAGCTCTGCCCTGCGGGGTCCGTCCTCCTGACCCGGCGGAGCCGGACCCCGAGAGGGGCAGGGTTGGCTCGGCGGTGAGCTCGGTGGTTTGTTCCCCGCACGAAAAGCCATCCGCACTCTCCTCTACAACGTGTTTCAAGAAGAAAAAAGAATCTGTTTGCTTGGCTACTTCTCCAACGAACTGACTCCATCCTGACTCGTTGGAATCGATGGGATTCTTGTCATTTACCTCGGTGGTAGCAAGCAGCTGAGAAGACTTGTTCACCCCCAGTACAGCTCATAAGGATCGGGCACCCGGGCAGAAGGCGATGGCCTCAAACAGAAATTTTTCAGGAGTTTTATTAGCGCAGTCGGTTCTTCAAAGCGTGTGATTTCAGCTACCTATGACTGATAAAATTTAGTGGCTTCAGGTGAGAAAAACATAAACCAAAGGCAGGCTGGGGTGGCCGTATAAACGCTGCAATAAAACTTGCTTAAAAGACCCAGAGAGAAAAATTGAGAGGTGCAAACCCAAGCATTGCTGAGGTGCTGGCGTGTCGCGGGGAACACTCCTCGGGCCGTGCCGCCGCTGCTGCTTGGGCCTGAGCTGGATGGCGTTCATACGGGTATGTTCTAGGAGAGGTGAGGTTAATTACGCCTGTATAAATCTAATTTGAGCTTTTCTTTACTTTTTACCTCAACTTCTTCAGCCAAATCACCCAAAAAGTCGCTGTCTCCACAATGAGGATTTCAGGCGCCGTTGCCATATTCCCGGCGGTGGCGCGGTATTCCCGTGGCGCGGCGCTGCTCCGACGGCGCTGCCCCGTCCTGCCTTGCACGCCCGCGGCAGCGCCCGATTCACGACCTCGTGGGCGCGGGCGCTGCTGGTAAAAGAGAAGGGAAGGGGATTTTGTCTGCCTGGAAAGCAGGGTGCCTGCGGAACAAATCGCAGAGGACAGGGTTCGGATAACCGCTTCTGCGCCAAGCAGCGTGCAGGTCTCGGCTCAGGCCGTCTTGGGGCGGGGAAGCCCACGGCGCCGTGCACACCCAGCCCCGGCTGCCTGGGGGTCCTGGCTGCAGGACCAGCGCTGCACCCCCTGCATACGCTGGGGTTGAATCAGATTTATTTTTTTTTGCAGTTGTGCAAAGCGCTGAGATATTTCACTGCTCTGCTCCGTTGGCAAGGGTAAGTCTCCCATGGCTTTTCTACAGCCTGTCCCACCGAGTCGCCCGTGCTGCACGGCGAGGCTCGACGCAAGCAGCCCGCGTGGGTGAGAGCTGCGGGACGGCGCCGCGTGGTGCAACGGGGCACAGCCTGCGCCGCGGGAGCCCAGGGCTGCCGGTCCCAAATGCTGCGGGCACGCTCCATGCCCCGGAGTTCCAGCTGCCCACGCTTCAGCTCCATCCACAGCCCGGGGCAGGAGGAAGGCGTTCCCGTGGAGCAGCTTCTCTCCCGACGCGGCTCTGCCAGGCAAGCTGCCGCGGATCTGGGGTAAGGAAGCGAGTGCGGCAGGGTTGGGTGTTTTCTCCCGTGTGGCTCCTCCGCCTTCGCACCAGCGTGCCGCCCCGCCTGGGCTGCGCCAGGCCCCCGCCGCGGGCTCGGGCTCCCAGCGCCGCGGGCTACGGGCCCCCAACGCCGCGGGCTACGGGCTCCCAGCGCCGCGGGCTACGGGCCCCCAGCGCCGAGGGCTACGGGCTCCCAACGCCACGGGCTACGGGCCCCCAGCGCCGAGGGCTACGGGCTCCCAACGCCACGGGCTACGGGCCCCCAACGCCAAGGGCTACGGCCCCTCACCGCCCGGGGCGAGAAGGCGCTGCAGGCAGCGGTGGTGGTGAGCCAGATGTTTCATTACGGGCTTAGCAAATTCCTCCAGATCCCCACAACGGCGCGGGAGCATGGAGGCTGTCAAAGAGAGACGTTTTCTCTGCACATGAACTCAAAGAGCTGAACCAGACACAGGCCAGCTTAAAGACCAGTGAATAAAGGTCTCTTTTAGAAAAGAAACCTATTAATGCTTTGCCAAGCCCTTCCCTGGAGACTGCCTAAATAAATTTCCTTAGATTGACAAGGCTTGAAAAGCAACCCTTTTAGTGAAACGGGACTCGAAAGCCGCTCAGCTGGAAGGCACCAGCTTCCTGGTTCTGCGGCTCTGAATTTACTCGGAAAAGAAACGTCATTTTTCAAATCCGAGGAAAACTTGTTGCAGCAATTTTTCTTTTCTGGTGCTGCTACAGGGACTGAGCAATCGCATACTCGGGGACTCTCCAAATGAACAACAATGCGTGGCCTTTAATTAAAACCCTGCTCTCGATAAATTGGCTGTGCCTGGTGTTGAGGGGTTTTCCTAAATTCCCTGGGGTTTGGGATGGACCTTCCTGTGGCTGGAAGAGAGCAGAGCTGCGAGAAGCAGCGCGGGAAGGGCCGCTGCAGCCGGGGGAGGGGGGGATGCTGGCTCGCCCGGGGTGTGGGAGAGCAGGCGATGAAAAGCAGGGGTGATCCAAGGGGGTCCCCTGCAAACGCCGTCCCCCAGCTTGCACACAGCGTGAGGACGGTGCTCCCCCTCATCCCCTGGGCTGCTCCACAGCCTAATGCACGGTTTTTCCCTAGCTGCTGGTTACAGAACCACGAGCCCCTCGTGCTCACCCCTCTCCACGTACACCACCACGGTTCCCACGCTAGCAGAAGGCGTTTTAAACCGCGTGATGAGAAGATGAAGGAATTAGGATTAGGTTAGGGTGGAAAAACCGTGCTGGCTGCAATTCGCGTTGCACTCCTGTCCCTCAGCCCTGCGAACCCAGCGATGCCACGCGGCTTGGCTCGGCCGTGCCTGTCCCAGGGGACATCGCCTGTCCCCATCCCACGGGCACGGAGCCTTCGCTCCCCTGCGCAGGGGGACCCCCGGGGCCCCCCCCCCCCCGCGGTGGCAGCAGCCCAGCAGGCGGTAGCGCAGGGACCACATTTTTTGGGCTGTGTTTGTCTCGTGGAGCTGCGCTGTGGGCAGGAACTTCCCAAGAGCCGGTTTCTCCTGTAGATCCCGGAGGTGTCCGCGGGGCCTTAGACGGGCAAGGCGCTGGGGTTACATCGTCCTTTTTGGGGGGGGAAAGCCAGCCAGAGCCCTCCCCATGCCCCCTGCTGCCCTCGCACACGTGCACATGCCGCAAACCAAGCTGAAACGTTTTCTTCCCCTGCCTTTCACCCAGCAGCGCTCCCTCCGAGCGCAGGGGCCCCCAAACAGACGGCTGTTGTGCGAGCCGGGCGCGGGAGGGACAAAGCCACACTGTTCACCGGTGGCTTTTTCCAGGGGTGTTTCCACGCCCCGCCGTGCCAAACCGCACCTCCCGGGTGAGTGCCCACGGCGAGCACCAGCAGAGGGTGGGGGCAGCCCGGTGAGGCGGGGGGACGGGGGCTGAAATGGAAGGGCGGTGTGCCGTGCCACCTCGCCAGCAAACCCGCTCGCACCGCGGGGGTGAACCCGGCGGGGGCATCGTGGGAACCCGTGGGGGCATCATGGGTGGCTGGGGGGGGGGCACCGGGGCGGGGGGTCACCGTGGGGGCTGGGCAGCGGGGGGGCACGGGGAACCCGGGGGCACCGTGGGTGGCGTGGGCAGCGTGGGAACCCGGCGGGGTCACCGTGGGTGGGTGGGCAGCGTGGGAACCCGGCGGGGTCACCGTGGGTGGTGTGGGCAGCGTGGGAACCCGGCGGGGTCACCGTGGGTGGCGTGGGCAGCGTGGGAACCCGGCGGGGTCACCGTGGGTGGCGTGGGCAGCGTGGGAACCCGGCGGGGTCACCGTGGGTGGCGTGGGCAGCATGGGAACCCGGGGGGTCACCGTGGGTGGTGTGGGCGGTGTGGCGGGCCGGGGCACTGCTCCACCTGGTTCCGGGGTCACCGGGGTGGCGTGCCAGCGGGGGCGGGATGTGGCTCTGCTCTTTGGGTCTGCGGTCCGGTTCAGCCGTCTCCCTTCCGTGCCGGATCAGGTTCGCAGCGAGCTGTTCTCTTTCACGTACCAGCTTATATTTCAGACCCCCCCAGAAACGCTCGTTCTCTGACCACCTTCCCGTATCCCCACGTCGCACAGCGCCAGCGAAGCCGGCAGGTCTGCGCTGCTCGGCGATGCGGTTTTTGGTCTCTGAAGCAGCACCCACACGGCACTTCGAGGTTTTGCTGTGGGGAGGGACGGTGGCTTTCAGCAGCAGCACCCGGTGCCGGCCCGGCTGCCCACCCTGTGGCAACCCACGCTGGTCACCAGCCCCAGGGAACCCCCGAATGGTGGCGAAAGGGAGAACTGCCCAGGGAGGGAGGAGAGAGGCAGGCAGGAGAGCCTGGCGAGAAAAAGAACTCCTCCCAAGTAGTCTGCCTGAACCAAAATGGCTCCAGGTTTTGTACCAAAGTTTACTTGTTTATTTGTTTATAAGTTTATTTGCCTGCCCGCGGCATAGTGCAAAGGCAAAAGCGTGCATGTCCCCCGCGCCCCTGCGGCATCAGCAGCTCTGCACCTCATTTTTAAACACCTGAGTTTAATCCTGACTGATGTCAGGGTCACAGCAAGCACGGCACCGGCAGGACCTGATGCCCTCGAGGCTGGCCAGCAAGCCGGTCCATCGTGCTTGCCTCCAGCCCTTCCAGGAGGATAGGTCATGGTGTCTGTCCCATGGGAGTCTGTCTGTCCATGTCCGACAGTCCCCAGGCCCGGGGCCATGCTCCCCCCTGCTCCAGCGGGGCCGCCAGCTGCGAGAAAATCCTCCTCTTCCCCCCCAGACTCGGGCCCAGGCTTCCTCTCTTGAGGCAGACGAGAGAGTTCAGCCCGATTTCACGCCGCCCCTATCAGGGCTCGCACCCCCCAAGCGCCACTTTCGGCTTCTCCCTGGCGTGCTGAGGCGGGGAACGAAGGACTGGGTGGCCAAGGGTAGTGGCTGGTGGCCTGGCCTTATCCCCGGGACGAGCCAGCGCTGCCTGGGGACCCCGAACACCCCATGAATATTCAGAGCACAGCTCCCAGCAACCTCCGGCTCCTTCTTTATTTCTGAGAGCAAAAAAAAGCAGTATTTGCAGAGCTGCTTTCCTAATATTTTGGCTGATCAGCTTAATTGTTTTTCTCCACAGCCCTTAATGGTGTCTGTTCCTGCCGCTCTTACTCCGGCATTCCTTCCACAGCTATTAGCCTGGATTTTGTTTAAACGCCGCGTGCCGATGTGAAGCCCTAAGCCCCGTGCTGCGCTAGGAGCGGGAGGAAAGCCAGGCAGCGCCTCGCAGGTTGGCGCGGGCTGGGGCACAGCCAGGGCATTCATCTCGCCTCAGACACCCCGGTGATGTTTTAGCACTGTCCAAATATTAACACTGCCCGCAGGATGTGGAGGTGTTGCCCTGACATATCAGCATCGCCAACACCGTCCTCCGCCGCCAGCCGCTGGATCTCTAAGACACCTCTTTAAATGCAGGGCTTGGCCATGAGCTAGCCAGGAGAAAAGGCTGGGGGGGAAGGAGGGAGGAAAGCCCTTATGACAAGGGATGTCTTTGGGAAGCTGTGTGGCTTCCTGGGGGCTTCCATTGCCACTCGCCTGAGACCGCTGCCGCACCGGTGTCCCCCAGCTCCGATTGCGGACGAGCTTGGCCCCAGGGCTGCCGCAGAGCCCGGGCGATCCGCAGCGCTCAGGGCCTGTCCTCGCAGCAGCATCCCACAATAGTCCCTCGGAGCCACACCAAAAATACTTCCCCTTGCTCCTGGTTTGCTCTAGGTGGCATTAGCACCTTTTGTAACAGAGCGCCTGCCTGTTCGCAGGTCAAGTAGTGTGAGTTTGTGACACTGAGAGACAGTTCCCCGCTCCCCAGGGACTTTTTCAAGGGACATGGAGCAGGACTTACTCTCCTGCCAACACCCGGTGCCCTCGGAGGAGCGGGGGGGCTGCCCGACCCCCGGCGGGTGGGTGGGCTTGCTGGGAGCTGTCCCAGGCAAGGCTTTTGCCCATCAGAAGGAGGAGGGTGCCTTTGGGAGCCTCAGGCAGCCCCGGTGGCCCAATTTTGTTTTGTTCTGGTCTACTTTTTCCAGAAATGGTGCTCTTTTATCTTTCATACCCTATGGGCAGTTTGAATGCAACCCATCGATCTGAGGCTGCAGCCGACTCAAACCTTCAGGAGGAAACCTTTCTTTCCTTTTATATTTTTTTCCTTGGCCTGGCTTTAAACACTTCAGCAAGGCATGGCATTGAGATCTTGCATCAGATTCCGGGCCATCGTACCCCGAGTCAAGAGTCCCTCGCGTGCCTTACGTCTACGCGCTGAAGGAGCACGGCGGCGCCCTTTGATTAACTCAGTGGGTCGCGTTCCCCTGTGGAACCTGCTGCAGCCAGCTGAGGACCTGGCCCGCTCTGCCTGGAGCGAAGAATCCGGCATCGGGTCTGGAGGCTGCGCAACGGCCTGGAGAAGGAGTCGGGGCCGTGGCAAGCACCAGCCTTGGGGAGTGGAGACTGCAGGCGACCTTCATGGCAAAGCGCAGAGGGTTCGGTACCTCTGTACAGCACCAGGCGATTTGCCCCAGGATCTTTCGCCAAAAGAAAGCCAGGATTATGCAAGGATTTTCCTACAAATGCTGTTGCCTGGGGGAAAAAAAGTCTTTTTTTTTTTTTTATTTTTATTCATCAGGACAAATTCTGAAATGTCAGTAGCTCCTGCAAAACTCTACAGCTCTGTTTCCATCAATTTGGATGAAAATTTTCTAGCAGGATGAACGCGTCTTCCCTGCAGTAGCTGTTATGGGTTCTTAGTCACCAGAACTGGGACTCAGAAAGGCTGCCGAGAAAGGGAGCAGTAATCTATTGTCCTCTTCCAAGAAAGCGTAAGATTTCCATCAGAATTCAGTTCTCGGATCACCTTTGGTTCTTGAGTTCACTTAGTTGGAAGAAAGACTCCAGGCAGGATAAATCAGGGTCTGGAAAATGAAACGGTTCTAGCGTGGAAATGGGTGGGTTTATGGACTTAAAGGCAGGGTCTGCCTGCCCTGGGAACGCGAGGTCAGCCGGCGCGTCTGTCTGTCCTGCGCCTTGTCCCCAGGCCCACAGTGCGGCCACCACCCAGGGGACAGGGTGCTCAGGCGGCGGAGGGGCAGAGCCCTGGAAGCGCATCTGGCCAGCAGGTTGACGCTGAATGCTTTGGGTCGCTTTTGGTCGCGGTCAGGTTTGTAGCCCGTACCGTCTGTTTGCAGCTCAGAAACAATGGGCTGGCAAAGCACCAGCCCCTTACGGCAGGGATCGAGGGATAAATCCGAAAACCCAAACCAGATGCGTTTGGTTGTAACAGGAAGCTGTTGCATGGCTTTGGGCCTCCGATAAAATACATTTTCAAAGGGCTGATGCGGCCTCAGGCAACGAGCCTCTCGGTATTAAGCGCTCATGGCAGACCCTACGGAGAGCCCCCAGCTTGCCGGCAAACGCGGGGGGTGCGACACCTGGGTGGGAGCACCAGCCCCTCACTGGAGTACGAGATTTTTATTCTGCTTGTTGTTTTGGCTGCTGTTGGCGAAAATAGGCACGAGCCGACAGTTGTAAACAGCTTTTCCCGGGGCTCCTGCCTGAATCCCAGCCCCCTCCAGCTCTGCCGGCTCCTTCGGTGTCCCCAGCCGCCCCGCTCCGAGGGCCACCCGAGCAATGGCCCACGGTGCTCCCAGGTCACCTGTGGGTCCCCGCCGGGGTACCGAAGCCATCAGGGGCTGGTCTGCCCTTCACCCCGACCTCCGCGTTACAGGGGCGATGCTGGAAGATCTCACCAGTGTCCCCCACTGGAGGTTCAGGGCTGTGCTCGGTGTTTGCTCGTCCTGCAAGCCACCGCGCGTTGCTCCTGCTTTCTGCACAACTTCTAATAGCGGCGCCGGGGCTCCAGGTAACTTTCAGCTGGATTGCAGCTTTCTCATTTTTAAGTGCAGTTCTCAATGCCAGCTGAGCAAATGTCAGGGATAGGGAATGAAAGGATTTTTTTTTTTTTTTTTTTTTATGATTTACTGCATAAAACAGGATTTGCGAGCTCCAGAGGCAGGTTCCTCATTTTGCACTAACTTCACAGGGCCGTTGCACCGCATGCCTGCGAGGATGAACACGATCCCCGCGTTTCCTTTGTTCTGTTTGTTTTAATGCAGAAAGGAGCTCTTCTCCTTCAAGTGGCTTAGAATAAAATTGAGGGGGTTTATGATTATTTCACACAGCCCATAACCCTTTCCCTGGTAGGGTCCGCAGGCGCACAAGGGCCGGTCGCTGGGGCGGGGGCTGCCTCCCTGTGCCGCTGCCACCGGGGTGTTCAGCTGGGAAAAAGCCAAGGGGGAGCTGGAAAGGGGGAGAACGAGCAGAAATCCCCTGTGAAGATAGAACGCCGACGGTAACCCACGTATCGTGGCGCTGCGCTTGCCCGCAGCATAACGCAACGTTCCAGCTGCTCTCAGAGCATCAAATACAAAGTGACGTGCGTGAGCCCAAATCACAGCGCACTCTGAGAGATCCCGACGCTGGGAAAACAATTTTCAATCGGTTAAGAAAAAAAATGTGGTTGAAACCCTTCAATTAACTGCAGCTATCATGTTTTCTCAAATGTGTCTTGGAGCCTTCCTAGATTTTTCCTCTTTAATCCCAAAATGAAATTCAATTTATTTCATATGTTCTTAGTGCCTGAACCAATTAATGTATTTTCTCGTCCTTAAAAGCTTACTCCTTCACGAGAGCAAGCCCTGTCACTAATTTGTAGTAATTTTGAACCCAAGAGCTGCAGAAAATAAAGAGTTAGAAGCATTTGCTTGTCTGGGAAAGCGAGGAGCTCCGCAGATGATCACAGAGCCGCTGCTGAGCTGCTGCCCAGTTACTAATGACGCTTCCATTGCAAGGGCAGCCCCAAAGGAGCAAAAATAGCAGAGAGCAGGAGATAAAATCACTTCTCTGCTAGACCGTGCTTCGACAGAGATAAGGCTGTACCAGCTCCCAGCTGCAGCTGGGGCAGATAAACGTCACCCGTCTGGGGCGATGGCGTAGCATGGCCGGGAGTGGGGAAAACTGGAGGGGAAAAAAAGGCCTGATAATGCTGCATTCCAGCTGGCGACGGAATGTGTCTAATGAGTGTTTTCCTTGCACGGATCTGGCTTTTTTGCTGCTTTCCTCTGATTTAGCAGGCGCGGTGGAGAAAGCCGTGGGATGTCGGTGGCTCCGTGGAGGATGCCTCTGCCCTCCCAGCCGAACGGAGCCGGCCAGAGGAGCCAGCCTCGGCTGCCCGGCGCTCCCCGGGAACGGCCAGCCGACAGCTCATCTTCTGCTGCCAGGGCACGGACTGCACAGCAGCGGGGCTCTGCCCATTTGTTTCCTGAACAGAGACCCGCGTTCAGCACCCTGCTCCAGCCCCGGGCAGGGAAACCCTTGCGGGAGCAGCAGTGAGGAGCCACTGGTGCTGCTCTCCCTCGCCTGCGCCTGCGTACCGCAGTGAGTTCCCTGCAGAAATACAACGGCCCGAGCGAGCCCCAGCCCTGGCCCCAGCCCTGGCCCCAGCCCCGTCCCCAGCCCCGTCCCCAGCCCTGGCCCCAGCCCTGGCCCCAGCCCCAGCCTTGTTCCCACCCTGTCCCCAGCCCTGTCCCCAGCCCCAGCCTGTCCCCAGCCCCGCCTTGTCCCCAGCCCTGTCCCCAGCCCCAGCCTTGTTCCCAGCCCTGTCCCCAGCCCTGCCCCCACCCACCCTTGTCCCCAGCCCTGTCCCCAGTCCCAGCCCTGTCCCAAGCCCTGTCCCCAGCCCCAGCCCTGCCCCCACCCTCCCCCAGCCCGTCCCCAGCCCTGTCCCCAGCCCTGCCCCGTGTCCCCAGCCCTGTTCCCAGCCCTGTCCCCAGCCCCAGCCTTGTCCCCAGCCCTGGCCCCAGCCCCAGCCTACCCAGCCCTGGCCCCAGCCCTGGCCCCGGCCCCAGCCCCCGCCCCAGCCCCGCCCCAGCCCCGTTCCCAGCCCCGTTCCCAGCCCCAGCCCTGGGGATAGAGGCAGCAGCCAGGTTTCCCACACTCACCCTTGCCAGGGCTTTTTCCCTTCCCTGCCCACGTGCCCGTGGGAGAGGTGTTTCCTTGTTCCCGACAGCGGGGCGAGCACGGCTGGCCGGTGGCTGCCCCCGTCTCAGCTGCTCCACGCCAAACACGGATGAAGAAGCCAAAGGGACTCCAACGCCCATGGAGGTACCCAAGGGCGCACCACAGCGCTCGCTGCTGCTTCATGAACATCGCCTCAAAGACGGATTTTTTTTTATCTTTTTCCGCTCTCTAGGTTTTCATTACAAACAGGCAGAGCAGCTTACGCTGGGAAATGTGCGTTATCTTCTTTGTTGTGCTCCCCAGCGGGGTCCTGTTTGGTGGCAGGGACAGCGAGGGGTGCCCGGGGGAGCACACCCACCCCCCCGGCACCTGCAGCAGCTCCCACATCCCCACCCAAAAGCTGACCCTGCCCTGGGGTTGTCCCGCTCCCTTGGCCCCCCAGACACCTCCCCAGCCCTTCCATCACCCAGGGGGTACACCAGGGCGGTGCAACACAGGGAGTGGGAGCAGCCGTGAGGGATGGGCACAGCCCCGGCCCCCGCTGCCCGGTCCCCACCGGTGGCGATGGACGTCCCAAACTAAACCGTCCTCAGTCACTTTATCGCCAGAAACACCGGCAGCACAAGCTGGTGAAAGCGCTTCTTGTAATAAAATGACTCGGATTAATTCTTTAATGTAGCAAAATAAATTGCTTTCTCTCTTAGGAGTCATTAATAGGCGAGTTATGTTTTGTTTGGGTTTATGCAGTCGGGAAATATCCCAAACCCAGAAATATCCCACTTAATCTGATTTTTCAAAATTAATCTTCTTTTTCTTCTAATTAGTTCTTGGCACAGGATTTTTTTTATAGTGGGGTTTCAGCCAAAAGGAGATCTATAGAGTTGTGCTGTGAATTTTTGACGTGGCAAGGAGAAAGTTCCAGAGTAGGGAAATAAAGCCGGTTGTCCCAGGGGGTCCCAGGGAAATAAAGGCAGTTATCCCAAAGTGTCCCAGGGAAATAAAGACAGTTATCCCAAAGTGTCCCAGGGAAATAAAGCCGGTTGTCCCAAGGGGTCCCAGGGAAATAAAGCTGGTTGTCCCAAGGGGTCCCAGGGAAGTAAGGCCGGTTGTCCCAGGGCATCCCAGCCGCACCGTGCCCAGCCCCGGGCATCCCAGCCCAGGGCCGTGTCAGGTCTGCCGGGCGGTAGAGCTGGGAGCACCGGCATGGAGGAAGAGCCCTGCTGCCTGCAAACACGTGACGGCAGGACTCTGGTAGCAGTTCCTTACCCTGTCCCAGTGGGAGAGAGCCTCTTTCCCCAGGATAAATCACTGACAATTAAGACAGACGTTTGTCAGCGGGCAGGAGCACCCAGCTGCTGAGCAGATGTGGGCTGCGGACGTTGGCGAGTGGGACAGAGAGAGAAACCCCAGTGGGTGATCGTCTGTCGAGGCTGGAAACAGCCCGACGTCGTACATGCAGACTGGTTGGTAAATAGTGGGGTTTGAGGGGGAGCAGGACTTAGAACAGAGACCCTCAGGTAAGCTGTGAAGCTGGTTTATGCTTATGCTGAGGGCGAGAGATGTCTGGCTTGTACCGGAGGAAACGGCACCTCTCATTTACGGCAGAGCTGCCACCAATTTACTCGGCCTCATCACCAGGCAGCGTTCCTGCCAGGATGGCCAGAGCCGCCGGGCAGGCCGGGAGGGGAAAGCTGCCCAGGTGGGAAAACCCCGGCTCGCCGCAGCCCGCAGAACCGGGTCACCTCGCCATCGCCGGGCGCCGCCGCGGGCCGGGCAGCAGCACTTACGTGGGACCCACGTCTCGGTCACACGGCGTGTACGACAGAGGTGTCGGTAAGAGGGGGCTCAGCGGGAGGCACGGGGGCAGACTTTTCACTCAAACACGCCTGGGTAGGCTTCGGCTCTCGCCACGCACCAGCAGCAGAGCCCCCGCGCATCCCAGCCCCTGCGCTGCCGGGGGGGTTAATGCTCCCTTCCAACGCAGCCCCCGCTGCTGCTCGGGGCGCGATTCCAGCTGGCAACCTCACCGACCCCAGGTCCCTGCTGGGGGGACGCTGGCCCCGTGCCCCCCGCCTGCCCCCCCGGCACGGTGGCTCCTTGCTCCGCTGCGCAGGGGCTCTCTGGGGCGATGGCTCCGTGACTCCCCTGCGGGGGGGGGGGGGGGGATGTCCCGGAACCACAGAGGGGAAAAGGCCAAATAAGGCAGCATTTTAGTGAAAATATGTCCTAAAATGGGAGTTTGACTGATGATGAGCAAGCACAAAACACAGATATGATATTACCATGTTGAGAACACGGAGCCCCACGCAGCCTCCGATGCCGGAAAAGACCCTCCAGGACCCAGAAAGATGAGAGAACAAAACCAGCCGACTTCAGAGCCACTTTCTCCACAAAAGCAGGCTGTGTCAGTGGGTCAGTATGTGAAGAATTTCAGTGCTAAGATAGATGGACAGATCAATGCAGTGAGAATTATTTTTTTTTCCTGGGAAGATCTTGTTTTTTGAAGAATTTCTTCAGTGTGCCTCTGGCTTTTCAACTGAAAGCAATGAACCTGCTCTAGCCGATGGAAGAAATGTTATTTTAAAGGTGCTAGAAGCAAAAACACACAGAGAGGGAGAGATAAACTGGGTTGAAGTGGTGGGGAAGGGAAGCACACAGCTCCTCCCCAGGCTGCTGACTGCAGCTCCCGGGGCTGGCACCGGTGGCCCTGGGGGTGGGGGGGGAACCTGAGCAGGACAGGGGAGCTGGCGGAGGCTGGTAGGGTTCGGTGGAAGGCTTCATCCCTCCCGGCACGGAGGAGGTGTTTGGATTATCCCGGTGTGCTCGGGGAGCTGGGGGAGGACGGAGCTGCGGAGAGGGGCTGGAGGGAGGGGGTCCATGGGGGGAGCCCAGCCAAACCCACCGGGAATCCATCTGCCTCCTGTCTTCTGCGATGCTCTCTGTCACCAAGAGCAGAAGAGAATGAGCTCAAAGTGTGGCCCTGTGACCAATTTATCATTTACTGGGTGAAACTGCATTGAGGGGCTGCTCTGGTAAAAGATCCAACTTGTTTTATAAACCCTCGAAGGCTCGGGGGGGGGGGCAGGGGGCGGTGGGAAACACTGGACTCGCCCAGAGGGGTTTGCTCCCCTCATCGCAGATGGGGCCCCCCCAGGCGCTGGCTCCCACCCGGGCTGCAGCGGGGTATCGGTCAGCGTGAGCAAACCCCAGCGGCGCTGAAGCCGCAGCCCGCGGCCGCGGCACGCGTTACCCCACGCAGGCACACGGCGTGGGTGCGATGGGGTCCTGGGCAGCAAGTCCATCAGGAGGTGTTAAGGGACTAGCCAAGGTCCCCGGGCACCCCCAGGGATGGTGCTGGGGACGTGAGGGGAAGAGGGGGCAGGAAACGGCCACGCTCAGGTGCTGTCCCCAAAGAGCATCTCTGAGGGGCTCGGGGGCCTCGGCTCCCACCCAGCAGAGCCGTGCAAAGCTTCGCCACCTCTGAAACACAGGGTAAAGATGTCAGCATCAAGTTTCTTTCCTCGTTCCGTGCAGCATTAATAATAAACACAGTAGTGCAGTGGTTAATGACAGTAACGACCAGCCCGGTAATGGCCAGGCTGGCAGGCGGAGTGGGAGCGCAGAGCTCTGCTTCCCTTCGCCCCGGCAGAGGCCAGCCGTCACCCCAGGAATTTTATAGTTTCCTGTGAAAGAGGTCCTGCTCATTCATCAGGCATTGAAAAGTGTGCTCGGGCCAAGAATGTATTTATTTTTGATCTAAATATAGTCGAAGTTCTATTAAGAAAACACCAGGAATGGCAGGGCTCCCACCCCGAGGCCGTCATGGGGGAGGCGGCGCCCGGCGTTGGGTGCCGGTCCCTCGCTCCCACGTGCGCGGTCGTCCAGGGATGCTCGTCCCGCCTTGGCCGGGTGGTGGTTGAGCACCGGGACAGAAGCGCAGGGTGGGAAGGGCTGGTGGCCCCGCTGCCCCCCCCATGCCCAGGTGAGATGCCGGTGGCCACCACGCTTCCCCGAGCACGGGGACATGAGCAGGTCTGAGCACGGAGCAGAAACCCGCGCGCCGAAGGCCCCGGGATGGCTCCTGTGATCCCAGTAACCCTGGCCCTGGGGTGGCTGGGGCAGGGCAGGAGCAGGGGCACTGCAGAGGGGGGGGTCCGGGCAGCCGCCCCCCAGCCGGATCAGGGTGCTGTTGGCAAAGAGAGCGCAATTTGGCCCTCCCCACCCTGGCAGCAGCAGCAGCAGCGAGGATGAAGTTCGTCTCGTGCTTCGGGAGTGACTCGACGAGAGCAGCGCGGGGTTTGTGTTTGTTTCTGAACAACCGCTAGCAACTGCTCCGTCCAGAAGGAATCTGGGCTGATGATTATTTAGGCTGTTCGGATTGCTTCTCAAGCTTATCCAAACTGTCTGGTTCCTCTCTGTTGGTGGCTCAGAAGAAAAACACCCTCCTTGCCTGCCTCTTAGCCGTGATGGTGTTGTGTGGTCTTCTCAGATGGCAATGTCCCCTCCCCAGGGGACGGGACCCTGCCTGGGGGTGGCTCCCGGTGGCCTTTCGCTGCTCGCCCGGCGACGGTGGGACAGGACAGCTCCCCCGGGAGTCAGCCCGGCTGCTCGTGGTCCCCAGCCCCAGCGCCCTGCAGCATCCCCGGGGCTGAGCCCCCCTGCACCACCCTCATCTCCCTTCTCCCCTGCCCCACCGCCTGACATAGGGGAGCCATTTCCAGCTCTTTATGTGCTCTCTTTTGTTGTCCTCCCTCTCAACAATTTACCTCCATGCACCAAGGCATACCCACGGTGTGCAGCAGGTTGGGGCTCCCCGGGGCTGCAAGCCGGGGGTGCAGGAGCTGGGGCGGGAGGAGGGGGCTGCAGCTCAGCTCCCACCCAGGTTTAACCCTTCACGCGAGACAAAACCAAGCCCTGACTGTGGCTGCAGAGGCTGCAACCAAGCTCCTGCGCGTGAGCAGCGTGGGCTCTGCGTGGCCGCGGCCGATGGCTCCCCGGGTCCTGCAGCTCCAACGCCAGCACCCTCTGCCCTGCGCTGCGCGGGCCACCCGAACGACAAGCCGCAGGATCAGCTCCTCAGGTCGTTTTTCAGCCTTACGCAGGTCAGGGACTTGTTTAACCTGAGTAAGGCCAGACTAAAACTGCGTTAGATGCATCTGCCGAAAACAATCCGTCACTGCTGGGCAGGCAGCCTGCTTGATTTATGTGCCCCGCTGGCCGCTGCGCTGCACCTGGCTACAGCAGATGCACATATAGCTGTATGCAAGTGCACACACACACACACTTACACGTATATGCATGCATATATATATATGCATGGGCAGGAACAACTCTGCGTGTGCATCCTGCAGTGCTGCCTAGGGAAACCTGCTCTCACCTCCTTTGTGCTCTGCACTCTCAAAGCTCTGAAGTGCAGGGTTTGCCAAAAATAAAAAGAAGTGACATCCTTCTGGATTTTTAAAGGCTGAACAAACTTTTGTTCGGAGCAGTTTGGGTGTTGTTCTGGGGCACACTTACATGGGCATGCATAGGGTAAAGAGCCAGTCCAGAATTAGCCATCAAAAAAAACCCCCTTTTAAAACGTGTTTTAATAAGAAGGCCGTTAGCACCCGTGTTCCCTCTTGCTCCAGAGAGCTCTGCGGCAGCGGCCGTGGCCCCCCAGAGCCACAGCAGCCCGGGAGGGAGCTGGCTGCAGGGGTGCGTGTCTGCCGCGCTTCCCTGCGCCTCCCTTCCCGGGGGCACCGAGGCCCCTTTGCCCCTGGCTCTCGGCATCCTGCCCCAACGGGGGACACCCCAATGCCTGCACCGTGCTCCTGCTTGCAAAATGCCCCAGCAAAACTGGGCCAGTGATCTGACACCCCCAGCACACCCACCCTGGGGGCAGACTCCGTGCTGGGGAGAGCATCCATCGATCCCGGGGCCAAAGCAGGAGAGCATCCCTCCATGCCAAGGTTGATGCACAAGATCATCCCTTGGTCATGGGGCCGATGCAGGAGAGCATCCCTTGGTGCCAGGGCCAGCACAGGGAGCATCGCTCTGTGCCAGGACACCAGCTCCTGCCTGTGCCTTTCCCCCTACGGCAGAATCAGGAAAGCTAATCCTCTCCACTTACACATTAGCAGAAACCGCATGGGGTTTGGGTTTTTTTTTTCATTTTAGATAATAGCATTAGAAAACACTTCCTGTACAAAGTCATTTTCAACTCACTCGTTTAAAATGTGTCGGCTGCTAAATATCTTTCCCCAGTTGGTTTTTTCCTTACTCTCGCCCCTCACAATCCCCGTCCAGGCTGATGCGTGGGTCTTTATCTTTGAAAAATTTCCCCGCCCCTCAAGCCGTGTTTCTCCCGCGCGGATTTTGCTGGGATAACCTAAATCCGCCGGCACGCCAAGGACAGGCAAGAGCACCGGGCTGCAGGGGAGCACATCCCCATGGCAGGCAGCCTCTGGTGGGGTCTGCCGGGGCCCCCCCTACAGAACCCCTCGTTCGGCCCCAACCGCCCAAGCCCGGGGAGGAAAGGAGGGTCCTGTGCTTTGTTTTCAAACGCGAGCGTCGGTGTCTTTCTGTTTGCTTGCACGTTTCTGAACTTTCTGGGGTCTGTTTGCTTCATCTCCTCAAGCTCTACGCCGCAAACCCAAGTGTTTGCACTTAAATTAAATTAGCCTTAAGCCCAAGCAAGCTGCGGTGCTCCTGCGAGCTTTTCCGAGACAAGCCGTGGAGAGCTGCCTTCTGCAGGATGGGGCCCGGCAGCGGGTGCTGTCCCCGGGGGCAGCGCTCGTCCCCCCCAGCTCACGGGCACAGGGGTGACCCCGCGTCCTCCCCCCAGCCCCCTGCTCCCTGTCCCTGCCGCCGCCAAGGCATCGCAGGCAGCACCAGAGCCTCTGTTCCCAGGCAAGAATGTTCATATCGGTACAACCGCGCCCCAGATGACGTCGCTGGGTATTTAAAAGTGAAATCCTTTAAAGTTAGATTTGCTAATGGGATAGATTTTGCAATATGTCCGTATAGATTATGGAGCAACTCAGGAAAACTGACAAATAAAACAGGGAAAGGCAGGCACTGGCCATAAACTGCGTAGCTGGACTGAAAATGTCTCTGTCGATAGGCATCGCTTAAAGGATACAGCACGGCCACGGGAGAGGAAAACAGCCCCGGGGGGAAACCTTTGCCCAACGGCCTGATCCTGCGCCCAGCGGGAGGCACGGAGCTGCCCCCAACTCTGAGATACAGGCGGTTTGGAGGGAGGGCCGGCACGGGTCTCTTCCCCTTCTCCGTGTTGTTTGCATCCTCTGTTGCAGACGCACGCATGCCTGGCGCGGCGGGAAGGGTCCGGAGCGTCCTGGAGCCGCGGTGGGCGCAGGGGCTCGCTGGGCCATGGCTGCCGTAGCCACATGTCCCCTGGAGTGGGTCTCGGAGGACGGTGCAGCCGCAGCAGCCCCCCGCGGGGCCGTCCCACGCATGCACCCTGCTCTCCAGCCCGCAGAGGTAGCAGCGGTGCGCCCGCCCCGCGTGCTGGCACGGCACTGCCGCGACGGGGATCAGCTCAATCGTCCGGCGCTGGAAAGGAGAAGCTCAGATTAAACGCGTGGTTTGGAGCCCATGCCGCCTCTCATTCTAGACCAACACGTGCGGAGAGGAAAAGCCCCAGCCCTTCGCCACGGGCTCGCAGGGAGCGCTGCTGCTTTGGGGGGGGAGGTGAAGAAAATCTGATGGAGACCCACCAGCCCAGCACTGCGGCCATCAAACCTCCCCGGCTGCAGCTGGCACGGCGCTGGTGTGTTGTGGCCCTGGCGTACCAGCCCACTTTTACTGCATTCATAGCTATTTAAGCGAATTCCTTAAATCCTCTAAGCCCTTGCTTCCCGTCCCCAGAGTGTTAGCACATGCCCCCGTCTCACGCGTGGCTGAGGTCTGTGCGTGAGCGTCGCTCCCTGTCCTTGCCCTGGGGACACGGGGCAGCCCTGGGAGCCTGGATGCGCCCCAGCAGCCGCTGGGGGTGGGGGTGGATTGCCCCCTTTGTGGGCACACGGCACCCTGACCTGGGAAGCCAGAGGAGACGGTGATGGGCTGCGCTGTGCCGCTGCCGCAGGAACCGCTGCAGACTCAACCCCTGCTGCTCTGCTCCCTTCCCTGGCCGAGGGGGAGGGAAGCTGCTTTCATAGAGTCATAGAATCGTTTAGGTTGGAAAAGACCTTTAAGATCATCAAGTCCAACCGTTTCACCTCCACTTAGCTGCTAATTATCATTCATGGCTGAACTGCAGGAGATGGGCTGGTATGGGTGCTGCGGTGGCGCCTTCCCTCCTCGTGGAGGGCCCTTCTCGCTGCAGAACGAGCTTAGCGATTCCTGCCTTTCCCTAACACCAACCAAAGCCAACTTTTGGTGAATTTTTTACCTGTGATCAGCCAGGGCTGCTGCCAGCTCCAACCCAGCGCCACACACCAGCCCCTTAGGGCTGCTCGATGGGACGAGGGCAGGGAGCCGAGCGGTGCCCGCCGGCCGGGCAGGTCTCCGTCCGGAGCAGCCCCGGGAGCCGTGGGGCAGCAGCAGCCCCGCACCGAGCCGAGGGGCAGGCGCCCACCCCAGCTCTCGCCTCCTGTTGCAATTACATCTGCAAAGGCTCAATTTAAATAAAGCTCAATGAGCCCAGCAGAGCCGGCCAGGCGCCAGCCCCTCTAACCCCCGAGGGCATCCACGGTCCTGATATTTGCCTCCCACACACGGCCAACGTCCTGAGAAGCCAGAATAGCGTCAGCCAAGCAAAGAAGAAGAGATTTCCCCCCCACGCTGCCCAGCTTTCTCCACAAGGTGCTGGTTATTAAGCGGACGAACTTCAGCCAACGGCGGGGATGACAAATTCAATGGTGGGGAAAGCGCCGGCAGAAGGCGGCCCGGATCGGCATAAAAACCACGTGGTGCCAGGGATTTGGCAGGGCGGGAGGTTTCCAGCACCTGCTTTCCCATACAGCTCGAGGGCACTTTGGATGGCATGCAGCAATCTGGGGAACCGGCTGCCTTTGATGCTGAGAAGTGGAAATTACAGGCTGGAATTAAGTTGGAAGACAGAAATTTGCCAAAGAGCTGGTTTTGACAGACCACATGGAAAATCAAACCATCTCCCTTGAAGTTTATTTTGGTCCTGCAGTTTACTTGCATTTTTAATGTGAAACCTTCCCTTTCCTGTGAGCGAAGGGACACCGTGTTCCAGCCAAACTTTCGCATTTGCAGTCACATTCATAACAGCAGCAGCAGAGCTCATAACACTCTGGTGAGAATCAGATGGAGTGGAATCCTAATGGTTATGCAAAATAAGCTTCTAAGACAAAAATAGTGGCTATAAATAATGTTTGCCAGGGCTTTGAAAAGGTAAAAGGAACAATAATAAGCACGGTCACCTACATCTTTCAGTATATGTCTGAAAAGTTATTTCCCTGGTGTTTCGCTTGATAATTAAGAGCTCTTTGATGATTAGAATTTCCTTTTTGTTTGCTAAAGATCCTCTCCAAATAAAAAATGAAGTCGGTTGCTGTTCTCCGCATCTTATTGTGCCTGGCTGGCGCAAGCACATTCGTTCCACCCGCTACCGGCCCACGCAAGGGAAGACCTGGCCATATGAAGTCCCAAAGGGACGTCCATCCCACCCCAGCAAAATGCAGCGGTGTCCAAAAACAGGGACCGTGCCTCTCCAGCCTGAGGTTGGTGCGGGGCAGCACGGGGAGAGGCTGCAGTTCCCACGCCAGCAGGTTTGGTTAAAATCTGGCCCTGGGAGGCTCTGTGGCCCTGTGCCCCAGCAGGATGCACCGGCGCCTTCTTCCAGCAGCACAGCGCTGCTGCACTTCACAGGGGGTTTAAAGCCTCTCCGTTTTCCTTAAAGCCTCTCCGTTTTCCTTAAAGCCTCTCCGTTCTCCTTAAAGCCTCTCCGTTCTCCCCCCACACCTGGGCAATTTACAGAAGAAACACGGGGCTTGTGGGCAGAGCAGGACCAGCCACGAATGCAGCTACCGGTTGTGCAGCCGGGGGCGATGGCCATCTCTGTGAGACGCCCGCTGCTTTCAGGGCTCGTAGGACTTCAGACCTAAAGCGTTTGTTGGAGAGAGACTCAGATGCTAAAGCATCGTTCAGCTCCCCCAGGGATTCTGCAACGCCAGCTGCACGACACTCGGGGGGAGAGCCGGGCCGTGCTTGGACGGCGCCTATCTCCCCGTCCCAGTACACCACTGAAGTTTCTACAGGTTACGGCAAAACAACTCATAAATAATAAAAAGGCAGAGTTAAATCCTCCCTCATTTGCATTCACATTAAAAAAAGAAAATTGAGCTGAGGGCTGAGCAGTCCAGGCCTGGCACTGGCTGGAGGGGAGCTCTGTGCTTCAGCCATTTTCGGAGCGTTTTGCCCCGGACTTTTGCAGGTGTACGAGGCAGATTCCCTCTGGGAGCCCTGCACCGCAGGAGCTGGAGGAGAAGAGATGTCCAACATCCATGAACATCTTGTTTGAGGGCCCCACACCCGCAGGTCCCCACGGCAGCCCAGCCAGCAGCCCCGGCCAGCAGCAGCACCTCCACGCTGGAGCCTGGCTCCAAAGCTGGCAGGATCGGCCCCTGCCTGCGGGATGAGCTCCCGGTGGCTCTGCGGGCGGGGGGGTTGCTGGTTGATGGCAGCGCCACGCAGGTGCTCCGGCGAGGGGCACGAGCCGCCTTCCCATGCCCTCCCCTGCAAAGCCTGCAGCCGCCGGTGCCGGTGCTCTGCAGGCAGCGGAAAATGTGCGAGGGGCAACATAAAACCCCCCAGGGATGGACGTGCTGCCAGCTGCCTCCTGCTATTGCTGGGGAGCAGCGGAGGGCAACGCTGGGGTGGGATCTCTGCTGGTCTGGCAATGGCCACCAAAAGCAACTGGGGCGGCTGGGCGCCGGCACGGCTTGGTCACGTTTTGTCAGGCAGAAAACCCAACGCCTCTCAGCTCCTCCGAGGAATCTGAGGATGCTCTGCGCTGCCCAGGGGCAGCGGCCCCAAGCCACCTCATGGCCGTGGTCCTGGTGCCGCAGCGTCGGACCGCATGGGTGCAGGTAACCCTGCTCCTGCCAAAGCATTTCTGTTCCCTCCCGAGAGCGCCCTGCCCCAGCGCCCCGCAGGGAGGAGCGAAGCCGCCATCTGGAAGGCGGCCCGCTTTTGCTGGGTTTCATAATCCCGTTGCTCCCTACGTTTCTCCTGACTGCAGAAATGGGAAAAGCTGTGTCCCCCAAACGGGGACTCGGCAGCTCCGCTGCAGGCGAGGGCACCGGTTATCGCTGTGTCCAGAGCGGCCGCCGGAAGCCGTTTCACCCCCGCCTCGCTCACAGCCCCTCGGGGAGCGATCCCCTCCGGCCCCACCAGCCCCACTCACCACCACGTCTTCATCTGTAAAAATATTCTCTCCGGTGACTTTGCTGAGCAGCTTTCCCGGGAAGTTCAGGTGTTGCTCAGAAACAAATTCAAAGACGTTGTTCCTCCTGCAAGGGACAGGGAATCAGCCGAAGGATCCGAGGTGGCTGCAGGGCACCGAGCTGTCCCCAGGCTCCCTCTGAACGCCCGAGCAATGCTGGGACGCCCCCTGATTTCCCAGGACAGCACTCACTCCTGCCTAATCTTCGCACACTCCCCCATTAGTTTCTTAACACCCTTGGATATGCAACAACCATGGATGACTCTTGCACAAATAATCCCGGAATCGGCCCTTCACGGTGATCGCCTTGCCTTGCGGCTTTCAGAGCCTCCTGCAGCTACCGATTCCTTGCGGCAGGAGGGCTCTTCCATTCCCTTTCCAAAGCCACAGCTCCGATGACAGTGAACCATGTCGCTCTATGGCTTGTAGGACAGGGGCCCGGTTAGTGGCTGATGGTGGCCACCCAAGGAGCCGAAGGGCTCATCTGGCAGAGCCGTGCTTGTCTGGGCTAGCGCAGCCCTGGGCCCCCGAGCCCCCCAGGGGTCCCACCCGCGTGAGGGGCACGGCTGGGGCCATTCCCAGTCTCTCGGGATGGCCAGATAGGGTGTTTTGAAAAACGAAGGTCTTCATGCAGGGTAACTGAGGGCACTTTGTACAAAAACGGGGAAGCGCTCGGGAAGCACCCAGCAGGGCAGGGAGTGGCTTTTAGCTGAACCTCATCAGCTGAGACCTCTTCCAGCCTCATCTGTTACCTCTGGCACGAGAGCTCCTAAGTGGGAAATGCCAGAGCAACAGCACAGCCTTGGGCCATCGCTAACATCCCAGGGAAAGGAGCTCGGCCGCTGCCCCAAGTTGCTCCCGGCTGCCGGGGGCTTCGGGTCTGGGCTGCGCCAGCTCGGACCGGGCACAGGCTCGGCCGCTCCCCCTCCGTTTCTGACTTTTCGTGTGACCTTGGGCAATCCCCCCCCGCTTGGGGTCTGGGCTCCCCCAGCTCCGCCGGCTGCCTGCGAACCCACGTCAGCTCCCTCCACACCCCGCGGAGGCGACTGCCATCATTAAGGACTAAAGCTGCCCCTCGAAGCCCGCTTTCTGCCTGACCAAAAGCTGCCCCTCGAAGCCCGCTTTCTGCCTGACCAAAGGCAATGAATACCCTCTCAGCTCCGCAGCAGAGCTCCCAAGCCTCGCAGCAAAATAAGGAATAAAAGCAACAGCTCTGAGCCTGTACCCGTGCCGCTCACCAGGTTATCACCGGCTGCTGGAAATGTTGGAGCTTCTTCTCTCCCTGGCAGGTCGCACGGGTCCTGCTGCCTCGGCCAGAATAGGTACTGCACCTTCGATGCAACAGTGAGGATTTTAAACAGGACCTGAAGCGCTGCCCGCCCGGAGATTTTCTGCAGACCGTGCGTGGAGCTGGGCTGGGTCAGCAGCGCCGGAGTCAGCGATGGAGCCGGCACCGCACAGCCATCACCCCCCCCGCCCGCCACTCAGGGGGTACAGCACATTTGCTGGGAAAAACAAATGACGAATGCCAGCCTCAAATCTATTTGTAAATGTGGAATTAGTCAAAGGATGTATTTGTACATCTAATTAAGGATAATCACGATTTCCCCCCCACACCGGCAGGCAGGCGCGTGCCCCTTTGAAGGCGCTGCCGCCTGGCTCCTCGCAGATGCGGGAGGCATATGCTGATGCAGGGAGCATTTGGATTGCATCAATGCCACGCAGATTAGCAGCAGTTAACAACTGATTCATTAAGGCTCTTCAAGCCGTCATTAGCCCCAGTGGATTCATGCTTTAAAGTGACTGCCATGATTATGCACGACACCATCTCTGTTATTTTAAACTTAATGGAGCCACATAAACAAAACTGGTTTAGAACAGCGCCTTCCCTTTTTTTTTTTTGGTCACTTAAAGATCATTTTTAGGCCTGTTAAGTTTCATGTTTGGGAAAAACAGAGGTTGGCAGTAATTCCCCAGGCTGTGCTGGCTGTGAAACCTGCCCAACCCCAACGGGGCGCTGCAGGAGCCGGACTAAGGGCAGCTCTGAACTTTGCTGCTGCCATCCCGGGCCGGCTGCATCCAGCCCCATCCCACCTCCCGCTCCCCATGCTCCGAGCCAGCTGAGCCCCCCGAGACCCCCGCGGGAGGTAGGGGATGGGCCTGGAGACACTCGAACCCTCTTTTCTCCCGCAGCTCCTGAAGGTGTGAGAAATTCTGCTGCCATTGGAAAACCCAAAGCAAAGTTCTCCAGCTTCCCGGAGACGCTGGGCAATGCAGCAGTCTTGTAACAGAAAGGTGAAAAATAGGGAAGAAAGGAGAGCCAAAAAGTTATTACTTTGCAAATGCTTAGGAGCTTATCTCATGGGCCTGGGATGCCAGCCTGGTTTCTGAGTGCTGAGTGGACCACACAGAGTGAATAATAAATGTTAAAATGAAAGTTCATGTAGAAACCAGAGGCAGAAGAGGCTATTTCTGACCATTTTTCCTGGAGACTAAAGCTACTGCTGCACTGCTTTATCTGCCAGGTGATCTTCAAGGTAGAAAATAAAAAAAGTACACAGGCACATGGAGCATGCCCCAACCCTGCAGTGCAGCCCCTGCCCACAGCGAGCAAGCGGAGCCCTTTCACAGAATCCCAGAATCCCAAATTGACAGGGGTTGGAGGGGACCTCAGGAGCTCACCCAGTCTCCCGCTGCCCAAGCAGGCTCACCCAGAGCAGGGGGCACAGGACAGCGGCCAGGCGGGGTTGAAGATCTCCAGAGAAGGAGACTCCACAGCCCCCCTGGGCAGCCTGGGCCAGGGCTTGGGCACCATCAAAGTCAAGAAGTTCTTCCTCCCGTTCAACTGGAACCTCTTCTGCTTCCGTTTGTGCCCATGGCCCCTTGTCCTGGTGCTGGGCACCACTGCAAGGAGTCTGGCTCCGTCCTGGTGACCCCCACCCTTGAGATATTTGTAGGTGTTGATGAGATCCCCCCTCAGCCTTCTCTTCTCCAGGCTGAACAAGCCCAGCTCCCTCAGCCTTTCCTCCTAGGGGAGATGCTCCAGTCCCCCCATCATCCTCGTTGCCCTCCTCTGGACTCTCTCCAGGAGTTCCTCATCCTCCTTGAACCGGGGAGCCCAGAACTGGACCCAGAGCTCTAGGTGGGGTCTCCCCAGGGCAGAGCAGAAGGGGAGGAGAACCTCCCTCGCCCTGCTGGCCACGCTCCTCTTGATGCACCCCAGGATGCCCTTGGCCTTCTTGGCCACCAGGGCACCCTGCTGGCTCATGTTTTGGTATAGACGTGCTGGCTTAAGGGCTTGTTTCCCCCTCCCAGCTTCCCAGTGTTCCCCTCCCACTGGTAGATCTTCAGCCCAGCGGGGCTGGGGTGCCTGGGTCCCACCAGCCCGACCCCGGCGCAAGCACAGGCGGGCAGAGGGAAGCGCCGCGACCCGACGCGCGGAGGAGCCCATCGCACCCTTTGCAGCCTGTACCTGACCAGAGCTGGCATCTCCTCTGCTGCTTCAGCCCCCGCCGGGATCCCTCGCACGCTACGCACCACGTCTACAAATGCACCGAGGAATTAAAAGGGGGGGTGGCTGCCAGAACACGGACAGGCCAGGTTTGTCAATCGAAAGCTTTTGGGTGTTACCAGAATGATTGCTAACTCGGGCTTGCGGGCAGGGGTATTACGCCAAGGACATACCTGGCAAACGAAAGGAATGTACAAAATAGCTCACAAACTCTGGATTAATTAGGTGTTCCAGTCAAACTCACCGGTGATGCCAACTGGAGACACGATCGAAGCTGAAATGCCTTTTTTCTTACACACTTTTTTCCACTGTTATTTATTTACATAGTTGGTAGCAGGCTTTTGTTTAAGTATTTAGATTTAGATTTAGATTCAGATTAACTTGAACTAAGTGGCAGCTTTAGTGCAATCACAGGGCATCCTTCGGCCGTCTTTGAGAACATCCGTGCAAAGGAACAAATAAAGGCAGGAGGCCGGGTTTGTAGTTGCGCTCGCACCCCTGGGTTAAGCCTCCTCTTCCCTTCGGAAACCCCAAATACAGAACCCAGCACATCCAAAAGCAGCCAGTTTGGTGCCTTTCACGCCTAAGACCTGACCTCATTTCAACAGCGCAGAAGCGAATTCTCCTCTCCCTCCCACCATGCCCACAGGCAGGCTATCGGCTGAGGACGGGGTAAGGCATCCCAGCTGCCTGGGCAGGATTTTGGCAGCCCCCTTCAGCATCTCTGCAGAGACCCCAGGGGCATCAGCTGGCAGCGGGGCTGAACACCAGCGGGTTTGGGATACAGGGTGGGGAAGGGGATGGCACAGAGCCTCCCCTCAGGCTCCCAGCCCTCCGGGTAAGTACAGTGATAAGGCAGCACGTGATGGCATTTGGCAAATGAAGCCCAAACCTAAAGGAACAGGAGCTGCAGGCTGCCCGGCGGAAGGTGTCCCGGCTCCTTAGCCGGCCTGCCCCGTGGCACACCCCGCATTTGGGCCGGCCGTGGCCACAGCATCTGTGACAGTCCTGGAATCAGAAGATTGTTCATGCACGGAGCTGCCCGGGGGGGGGTCGGGTACCTCACATTATGCACATGCACTCCTCCAGCATCAAAATTCAGTGATAAAATTCTGGCCCTAGCGGGACAGACTCCAACACCGTAAAATTGTGCTGTACGACCACTAAAGGAGCCATAAATAATAATTATTTAACAAAGGCAAATGTCTGGGTAGTGCTGGCAAAAGAAAGTAATTTTTTTTCTTTATTCATCATATCACTTAAAAAGTAAAATAAATTGACCAGCTATAGAGCCTGTCAAAAGCAAAATGGGAACTGTCACGCAAACAAATGTTCTGCTCATGTTGAAAAAAAAAATTTCCCAAAAGAGAAAAGCTTGCCCAGTGCTGTTTCTTGAAAAAGCTGCAGCAAGGTTTGTCCTCAAATTTCTGGAGGAAGAAAATACCAGGAGGAAGGGATCTCCAACTATTTTCCCTGGCATTTTATGAGGAAAAACCCAAGAAAAGGGGAACTGTAGTGAGGTGCCCGTCACCCTCCCGAGGAGCTGAGGGTCCTGGGGAAGGGCACTGCCTCAGCTGGGGGCTGCTCCGTGAGCAGCCGACGACGAGGGTACTTTATCAGCCCTGGATGCTGGGCTGTGAGGAAGGCAGCCCCGCGCCTGGAAATTGGGATTTTGGCCATGCCCCAAGGCTCTCCCACGTGCAAGTCAGGGCTGCAGCTCCTGGGCACTGCTGGCTCCCCAGGACGCCCGTCCGCCTTCTCCCACCCTCGCTGCCCCGCGACGGCGGGGTGCCTGGAGCAGGGACAGCAGCGGCCGCCACCCACCCGAGGGCTGGCCGCGATGGCAGGAGGTGGCACAAGGACGATGCCAGCGCTGCCGGTGCCACGGGGACCTGTGTCTGCCCCAGGACCAGCCCTGGGCATGCCGCAGGTTGCCCATGCCTTTCTGCCATCTCCAGGGCCCCGGGACCCCAGCCTGCATGGGGGGCTGGTGCCTCCCCGGGAGCTGAGCTGCTTTCCAGAAAAGCGCGTACAGCACCGTCCCCAAAGCTGCTGACCTGTGCTGCATGAAGGGGGGGCTGCTCCTCGGCTCCCCCGGCTTGCCTGGCACATCCAAAGGGGGTGGCAGGGGCCTTGCTCCTACAGGAAAGGGCGGGGGGGGGGAATCCAAGCCCAATTCAAACCCAAGGCAGGTTTTGCTCGCAGCTGCAGGAAGGCTCAGCTGTAGCAGCCCAAGCCGCTCCGGGGCCAGCAGCTTGCTTTGCACCAAACACCCCCTGCATCCCAGCCAGGAGCTGCTGCCGGTCCAGCTCATCCCAGTGCCATTCCAGTAAAGCACTGGGGTGGCTCCCAGGCGAGGCGGGCAGCCGTGCCCATGCCTGTGCCCCCAGCGCTGCCCCCGCTGCCTTGCTCGGGGCAGCGGGTGGGTGCCAGCTCCCCGCTCCGCAGAGCCCTCGCTGCCTTTCCGAGCGGGCAGAAGCACAGCCAGGCGTCAAAGCCCACGGCTTTCCAAACCACAGCTCTCCGCAGAAGCAGCAGGCCAGGGACAGCAGCTCGGGGGGCGGCTGCGGGCGCGCTGAGCGGCACGGCAGCGGTAGCGCAGGCGAGGGAGGGCTTCGCCTTCGCCGGCCCGTCCGCCGTGCACGGCACCTCCCTGGGCGAGGCAGCGCCAGTGCCAGCTTAGGAGCGAGGAATAACCTTAGAGGAGCGCACAGCGCCGGCGCCACGCGCGTACCCCTGCCCCGGGCCATCCACCCACAGCCATCCCGCCATCCTGGGGGCACAGCAGCCGTCGGGGGATGTCCCGGCTCTGGGTCCAGGTCCAGGTCACCTACAGGGAAACACCAGTGGGTGAGGAAGCCTGCAGGATGGTTGGTGCATGCTGGGGGTGCTGAGCCGGGCAGAGGGGCTGCGGGCAGGGGGGCGGCCGCTCAGGGCTTCAAGGGGGCCCAGAGGAAAGGGGGGGACAAGCTTTTTAGTAGGGTCAGCTGGGACAGGACAAGGGGGGGATGGCTTTAAACTAAACCAGGGTAGGTTTAGACTGGATCTAAGGCAGAAATTCTTTCCAGTGAGGGTGGTGAAACCCTGGCAGGGGTTGCCCAGAGAGGGGGTGGAGGCCCCATCCCTGGGACCATCCCAGGCCAGGTTGGACGGGGCTGTGAGCAACCTGATGTGGTTCAAGGTGTCCCTGCTCCTGCAGGGGGGTTGGGCTGGGGGACCTCTGGGGGTCCCTTCCCACCCAAAACATTCCGTGATTCTATGATTCTGTTCTATGCAGAGACCAAAGAGACGTCACAGGCCAATACACGCCAGAGGATTTGCTGTCCTTTCCCGCTGCCTTGCTTTCCGGGAGCGCCGTCCCCGTGCTGACGTGGAACAACACTGACACCCTGTGTGGGTGACAAAGCCCTGCAAGTCCTCGGCTCCCTCCGGCCCCGGGGCCTTGCAAGCCCTGGAGGCGAGGAGCCGGCTTGGGCATCCGCACCCCTGGGCTGGGGGCCGGGAGGGTGGTGGGGACGGGCACCATCAGCACACGGGCAGGAGCCAGGAGCCTCCCATGGACCCAGAGACAGCGCCCGTCAGCCAGCGAGCAGCCGTAGCCCAAGAGCTCGGGGTTGCACACACGAACACCTCCAGCGGGACGCGAAGGGCGGGGATGGCCAACGCCTCTTGGCTGCCATCGATACGCCAGTCCTGGGCATCACCGACAGCCACTCTGCTCGTTACGCGCCTGCCTCTTCTAAAAGTTTCCAACTTATTTTCATTCTGCTCATGGGACATGGGCCGTTTGTTTCCTTAGGTACCACTCTAAAAATAACCACTGGTAGCAACTGGTCCTCCTAACACAGAACCAACCCTTTTCATTAAGCCTTTTATCCAGTGACCTTTCATATCACAGCAGCTGATTACGAAAATTCAGGCTGTGCAGGAAAGGAGCGTGCAGAGGAGCCGGCAAACGCCAGCCTGGCAGCAACGCGCGGCCTGACCGGCGCAGGGAGGGGCTGGGGACGGTCACCCACCTACCTGATTTACTGGCTTGTTCCTTCTGAGAGCATCCTCCTTTCTTCCAGGAGGCTAAATTAATCCCTCTGTTGTTTCTTCCTATGAAAATAAGAAACCACATGCTTCATTTGAAATGTCACATTGAACAGCCAGGCAGACGCGGTGCTCAGGGACAGGGTTTAGGGGTGGGATGGCAGGGTTAGGGGAACGGTTGGGCTGGGGGAGGGCTTTGCCAACCTAAACAATTCTATGGTTCTATGGTTCTATCCCTGGTGCAGGAGAGGACGAGGCTGTCCTTGAGCTGAAGGAGCACAGGCTTCCGAGTGACGGCGAGCGATACGCACTACGGAGAGCTTCCTTGTGCAAAATAAATCAGTGCAGTGCCTTCGGTGGGATTATCTCGGCCATGTCTAGATCAAACAGAAACATCTTCCTCAAGCCGCAAGCAGAGCTTCCCAAACAATCTCAGCTTCACCAGTCGGTTGGTTCACAGACCGTGCCAGCCTGCTGGGCCTTCGCAGCGGCGATAAGCCTCCAGCCCCCTCTTCTGAGCCGCGCTGCAGGGGGAGCCGTTCCTCCCCCCCGTTTCAGCATCGCATTCGTGGCTGCTGGTTTTGGCGTTCCAATTTGCCCGCGTGCAATTGCGTACTCGTAAGGAGAAGGAACCACAACTGTCCCTGACGAGGACATTCAGCAAGCGCAGCTTTTGCAAACCTTTACCGACCGAGAGGGCTTTGCACAGCTCCAGCAAGGGCCCCCGTTCTCCGCTCCAGCAGGGCTCACGCACCCGGAGGGGGACGGGTGCCTTCCCTTAGCAGGCTGCAGAGGTAGCCCAGGAGCACGGCCTGCCAGGTTCTTATTTTAACTGTTACACCACAACAACTCCTTTATTTTCGTTCCGAATTATAATGGATTTCTGTACACGTTACCAAGAGAACCTGAACGCCTATTTTTAATGTGCAAATGTTAAACAGAAACCTGCTCATGACAAAAGATGGAGATAAGAGCGTAAGTACCAAATTCCAGCCCAATGGAAATGGTTTAAATGACCAGGTTAAAAATACCCCAGATTTGGAGTAAATAAAGCAGCTGCACGGTTGTTGCTACGGTGATGCTGGAAATCACAATAGCCCATCAACACGGACACAGCTCCGTTTTAAAGCGACAACGCCTGAGATAGACTTTGACCCAAGCCAGGAAATTAAGAGCTTAGGCTGTTACTTGTCCAAGAGTTCAGGTTCTGTTCTGTATCATCAGGATCCAGCTCCAGACACGCCAAAAGAGCCAGCAAAATTCCCACGGCATGCAGCGGCGGAAGAGCGAGCTCCAGCCTCGGACTCGAAGCTCTGGCTGTCAGACCTGCGCACAACCCGTATCACAGCATCCCTAAAACTCGGCCTGCTGCAAGGTCCTGGGCACTGAGCACCGAGCACACCCCCATTTTCAGTGCATGTAGGATTGGGACCCAGAGCCGGGAGTTTGGGGGAGTCTCAGTCTTTGGCAAACCCCAGCAGTTAACCTGCAGCTCTCATGCCCATCCGCCGCTCCCCCCGCTGCTTCGCACCCCACGCAGCACCTCCAGCACCACAAACTTCTTTTTTTTTTTTTCATCCAATTAATCAGAAACTTCCCATAGCATCGTTATTGGTTCTGAAGCTAATCAAAGCTTTTCTCATTCATAAATTAAGCAAGCTCAGAACTCAATTACTTCTCAGCAGCGTCGGTGACAGCGATGTTTCACTGGAGCCCCACACAATTCGAGTTTCTTCAGGCACCCTATTAACAGCTAATGAAAAAGGTATAGTCAAGGGCTTAAGATCAAAGCTCCATCGTGACAGATATTTTGATTAAGCAGCATTTTGTTAAAAGATAACAAACTCCAGTTTAATCTGTAACCCATGCCAGGCAGTTTATAGCGGACTCTGAGCATCCCACCTCGAAGACGAAACCAGGCAGCAGCCCAGGAGCAGAGGTTTTGGGATTAAGTTCACACCTCTACGGATCAAGTCCCTGTTCCATGGGAATCAATGGACTCCGCACGGTGCCCAGGGGCATAGCCATCCCTCTAGGTCAGGCATGGCACAGCCGGCGTGCTGAGCCTTTCCGCTCCTTCCACAAACACCGACCGGACACGCGCCTACGCCGACATTCGGTGGGAGAGGGGCTCGGTTCTGGAAACTTTGCTTTTGACATATCCCTTGAAAACACAGCTCATTAATGTCTTAGTCAAGAGGTACAACTGCATTACAATGGCAGAGGAACCGGTCAGCACGGCATGCAGCGCATTCCTTTTGGTTTTACTTACCGTCGGCTTTCATTTCTTGTTCCATTTGCAAAGGCGAGGAACAGAGCTCATCCCACCCCAGCGATCTCCTCTGGAATGCCTTGTTTTCTGCAAATTCTGTGCTCACAGCAATGAAACCCAGCCCCCCCCAAGCCACTCCCCTCTGCCCAACAGTGCAGACCTGGGGAATTACTGAATCCACGTCAAAGCTGGACAAAGCAGAAGCTTGCCAGGAAGGCAAGTGCCGACAGCCCATGGGTAGCCCCACTGGGGAGGAGGATGGTCGGAAATCATGGAGACCACACACGGGGCCAAATTACAGCTAGGGGGGTGTAAAGAGACCGTAAGGTCCTGCAGACCCCGACGCAGTCTCTTGAAGCCCTGGAGCACGAAGCACGCCGGCTCGGCTGGCAGCAGCCCGGAGCAGGGATGCAGGGACTCAGTTCACACCTCGAAGGATAAGTCCCCGTTCCACTGGGAACGCAGAGCAGCCGTTGCCCGTGCGCCGCACACAGCCGGCTGCCCCGGGGCACCGCGTGAACGTGCCACGAACTCAAAGCTCTCCGTGCCAGCTTTTTTCCGGCACCCAGTGTAGTTAGTAAATACCTGCTGGCTCAGTGCAGGTACTGGAGAAGCCATGAGCCATGCTTCACCCAGTGCCTTTCTTCTGCCGTCCCGGGGGCGCGTACCCACACCAGCCCTGCACATCACAGAAGCCGAGTCCCCAGGGCAGCTAATGACCGCATGGCAGCCAGGCTGGGTTCCCACCTTCCTTTGGGTACCTCACACCCATGCTCTCCCCGGCCATCGCCAGCCCAGGGCACGGACAGGGAGCAGCGTGGCGCTGGTAAGCTGATGAGCTGGTGACTGTCGCCTCAGAAACCAGCGAACAGGAGGCGTTGGCTGGTTATTTGGTGGTCGTAAATTATGACAAGAGCCTGTTTTTAAGAGCTGTCCCTACTCACCAGACCCTAGGAGCCTCCCATAGCTGTTCCTGTAGTCAAAAGGCTGCTGTCCACTTGAAGAACCCGAAGAGAAGGTTTGCTGCAGCAGTGTACCGGGGTGCCACATGAGTATCTGAGAATGGAGGCAATGTCCTTAGAGTTTGCTGCATTTGCCCTCAAAAGAGCCAACTTCTGACCCTACATCATAGTCTGCAAAGGCCTGAACTTTCAGTCTGAAGTATTTCTGTGCATGGGCTCTAGCAGGGGTGGAAGGATTTCCATCTCTGCAGAGACTCGTCCACCCCAATTGCGAGGGCCGGAGCCACCATGTTAATGTGCAGATTACCGAGTGGCGTTCCTCACTGAAGAGCTGCTTCCCCGTGACCTCCCAGGAGCGGGACAGAGGAAACCCCTGGTCCTTGTCAACAACGTATTCCGCAACGCTGTTCTTCCTGGGGTAAGAGCAGGGCGAGCCCTCAGCCCTCGGCTGCTCCGCACCCTCTTGCTCGCAAGCAGCGGCCGGGCTGCAGCGGGGCACCGGGACGGCTGCTTCACCTTCCCCTTCACCCTCCCTTACCCCGAAATAGCAAAGTGCAGCTGAATCCGCCTTGGTGTTTAACCCCTCCTTCGCCATGAGCCTGCTGCCAGGCACAAGGACAAGGACACCGTCCCACGTGCAGGGCAGCCCTCCCTCCTCTGGCCCTGAGCAAGGAAAAGCAGCCAGGAGACAGGACAAGGGGTAATGGTTTTAAACTAAACCAGGGTAGGTTTAGACTGGATCTAAGGAGGAAATTCTTTACAACGAGGGTGGTGAAACACTGGAACAGGTTGCCCAGAGAGGTGGTGGAGGCCCCATCCCTGGGACCATTCCAGGCCAGGTTGGATGGGGCTCTGAGCAACCTGATCTAGTTAGCGGTGTCCCTGCTCACTGCAGGGGGGTTGGACTAGATGACCTCTAGGGGTCCCTTCCAACCCAAAACATTCTGTGATTCTATGAGGGTGAAGCACAGCCAAGCAGCACCCAAATGCCCGGCAGGAGGTATGGGCATACCTGCGAGGACGGCGCTGAAGTGACCTCCTTCAGCGTCCTGGGTTATTTTTATCAAAAATGAGCTCTTTTTCTCTAATTCTACCAGCTTTGCACCCTCTCCCTCTCTGAATGTTCTGAAGGCGCGTGCTGGTACCAGTGCCGTCTCACGTCGCACAGCTAAGCGTGGCTATGTCCAGCTCCGAGCAGGGCAGCCCGGCTCACAATGCACTTTGTTTTCCTCTGCATTACAAAAGCTTCACCCTTCCCTCGAGCATCAACACCAGCAGCAGCAGCAGCGTGAGCAGCCTGCCTGGTCCCCAGAGCGTGGTGGCACCCAGTGCAAGGCGGCACCGCACCCCGGGGACCGGCACTGCACCCCGCCTGCTCCAGCCGAATGCGTGCCGCTGAGCCTGTCCCGGTAACGCCACCGCGCCGACGGGCTGCATCCCCCAGGTGACAGCACGGCCGGTGCCCGGCTCGGCTTCCTTGGGCTCCCCCTTGCCAGGTCACGGCCAGCTCCGAGGGGCAGAGCACGAGGCCCGTCGTGCCGCAGCGGGCGCAAGGCAGCCGGCCCTCCCCGTGACAGGACAAGCACCTGGGCGAGGAGAACCGCTTGCGTTCGGGTGCTCGGGGCGAGCGGCCTCAAAGCCCAGCAGCGCCGCGGGGAAAGCGTGCCGGGTCCGCAGCCCTGCGTCCCACCACCGCTCACCGGTGCTAAGGGGCGGCGGGCGAGAGGAGAGGGGAGCTGAGCAGAGCAGAGAGCTGGCAGCTGTGTGCTCAGTTAGCAGCTCTACAGGGGGAAAAAAATGCCTACATCATGCCTGGTGAGTGTCTCCACAGAGGGGAGAACGGATTTACAGATTTGGGAAAAACTTTTTAGTAGGGCCAGCTGGGACAGGACAAGGGGGCGATGGCTTTAAACTAAACCAGGGTAGGTTTAGGCTGGATCTAAGGAAGAAATTCTTTACAATGAGGGTGGTGAAACCCTGGCAGGGGTTGCCCAGAGAGGAGGTGGAGGCCCCATCCCTGGGAACATTCCAGGCCAGGTTGGCCGGGGCTGTGAGCAACCTGATGTGGTTCAAGGTGTCCCTGCTCCCTGCAGGGGGCTTGGGCTGGGTGACCTCTTCCCTTTGGGTCCCTTCCAACCCAAACCATTCCATCATTCTATGATTCTATTCTATGATTTGATTGGGGAAACCAGGCATTGAAACAGCATAACCCATTAACAACCGCCTGCCCGGCGTGGGTGCAGAGCCAGCTCTCCCCAAGGACCCGGCGTGTCACCGCGTCCCAGGGTGTCACCCGTAGCGGAAGGGCACATTGCAGGCTCTGCACGTGCGCCATCATTCCAATTAGAAAGGGCCCTTTGGACTCACAGCGCGCTGCTGCGGGCGCTTGCTTAGCTGGGCTTGCAGAGAGCATCTGTTTGTTCACCCCCAGTGCCACAGACAGAACGGGATCCCAGTAACCGAGCTGCTGCCTGGGCTGGTGGTTGAGTTTTTCTTGCCTCATCCACCCTCTACCTTTACAACGTGGGCAATTGCTACAAACATCGCTACCGTTAGCGTATCTGCCGCTTCCTGCGCAGGAAATGCAGGTGCTCTATGCGCAGAAAGAAAACGAAGAATAGAAAATATGAATAAAAATTTCTCCCATTTATAATCGCTGAGATGGATATTCTGGATGCCGCCTGCTCGGAGAGGCCCCAGGAGCGGCAGCCCCCAGAGGAACAAGCCCAAGCCCACCTTGTCACAAGGGTGACCGCTCACCCACCAAATCACAGCGCCTGCTGTCACTGAAACCCAAGGGATGAGCGTTCCGGTGGTACTGATCCCATGGATGGATCGTTCAGGCAGCTCTCCCGGGAGGAAGCCCGGCGGGGACCCGTGCCCCCAGCCGGGACAAGGTGCTGTCACCACCCCCCCTGCCCATTTGCCCCAGAGCCGAGCCCTCCCTTACCACCAGGCGTCACCTCCTCACCAGCGCTGACACCTACCCCTCCAGACAGCGGAAAAACAGCTTCTCAGCCAAAGCCAGCACTAAAAGCTGGAGATGACCTTTCTGGCTGCTTGTTTGTGCTAGAAAAGTAAAACCTGAGCCGACTACAGATGGGCAGACGACTAAAATAATATTTACAGATACAAGAGAAGCACTTTCAGCAGGGAACTGGTTCGTACAAGTCCGTACCAACACCTCCGCGCCCCACGCACGTGCTGGACCTTCAGGCACGTCCTGACACGCTCTGCTCCGGCCATCAGCGCTAAAACCTCGCCACTGACGTTGCTGCTTTATCTTTCCGTCTCGGTGACACCAGCACGGCAGTCAGTCCCTGTCCAGAGCCCCCAGGAAAGCCGAACTGCATTTCTAACTTTATCGGGGCACCTTTATTTGATGTTTCCTAATGCTCTTCCTTCCCTTGGGCAGCCATGTGGAATGGTTTTCCTACATGACTGAGTTCTCAGTTCAGGGTGTCAGTAGTTTTGACCCAATTCAGCACAAACTGGATCTCGTTTTTCTCAGAGAACATGGGGCCCAATTTGACTCCAGCCAACAAAATTTTCCAGAGACTTATAGGTTTTGAATCGGCCTCAATCTTCGTTTCCTGAACTGCTGTACAGTGATTCACGTCTCTTCCCTCACACCTTCCTCTTTCCGAGAACCCCGTCAGAGATCTACAGTAGCTTTCTCCACCCGGAAAGCAGAGGGAACTCGTTTCATCATCCCATACTCAACTCCCAATTTTGTATATCCCCTCCGCCTGGGAGAACGATTGCAAAGGCAACGTCCAAAGGACCTGGGGGAGGGAGCCTGCCTCCTGGCCGTCACTCAGCAGAGCTCTTTGCCCATCTCGCAGCTCAGAAAGAGAAAGGGGGTGCCAAGGGGGGTTAGCTGCCATCATAGGCTTTTCAAAGCATTTTTAAAATGCACGGGTTTTGTTCCCTCTCATGGGGGAGGTGACATCTGGAGCAATCCCACGAGGATCCCAGGCCACCGTACCTTTCCACGTCCTCCACACTGGCCGCACGGGGCACGACCGGCTCCGGAGCAGCGGGGACAGCCCTGGGAGCCGAGCAGAGGGAGAGCAGGGCCGTCACAGAGCGCCCAGTGCTCGCCGGGAGACGCGCAGGGCGCCCCGTGCCACCGCTCGCTGGCAAACACCTTTAGACCCGGCTCGCTGTAACCTCGCTCTGCAGATCGCCTTGGGTCAAGAAGAGCCGGAGGCTCAAACCGCCCGGTAGCAGAGGGACAAGGGCTGCCCTGCAGCCCACGCGCCCCATGCGTGCCCAGATCCGGCACTGGAAGGAGCGGATGGGCTTGGGCTTGTTCCTCCTGGACGGTCCCCGGCTGGAAGAGCCCCTTCTGCACGGGCGCCTGCTGGGGCACCTGCCCAAGGATGCTCCGGTGAACCAGCACTGACGGGGACGAGGAGGCCCGGCATTCTCTCCAGACTAGCTGGGCCCACCCAAACCCCAGTTAGGATAGCTTTTTCTGCCTGATCTCGTTTGTTTTATACCAGGAGTAAAAATAGTTGGGCTTTGTTCTTTTGGGTGGGTACAAATAATTTTTAGTGGCAACTTGCCCGTTCAGAATGCACACTCCAGACTATTTCAAGCCGTAAAAGCAGTTCTTTGCCAAAGCCAAGTGCTAATCCTTTATCTGAAGCTATTAAAGTACTATCCCTGGTGCAAGCAGAAAAACAACGCTTCCTGCCAGAACCAGAGTTATCTTTTCTTACCATTAAGTCATGAAAGGAAGAAGCAATAAATACAACGGCACACCAAAAAAAATGGCTGTTCTAATGAGTAAAAATAACTCCGTCAAAATAGGTACACGTAGCAGATACTTATCCAAAAATACAGAACTGCATATAATAGTCCAGTGGGTTTAGAATGAACGCGTGCTCTGGCATTCGCAGCTGGAATACCGGGATGCTGCCGGGCTCCAGTGCCGCAGGGGGGTCAGCGGGGCCGCGGCGGGCGCAGGGTCGGGCTGCGAAGGCTCAGAGCTCCCCTCTGCTGGTGGGAGCGCAGCCCATGCCCCAGCTGCAGCCCCTCGCGGGGCAGTTTGCCAGGCAGAGCGGGGACCCCAGCACCGGTGCCGTCACCCACCGCTGGCACGCGCGGCAGAGCGCCCCGCGCCGGGATGAGCACTGCGGAAGGGCCACGGTGGGGAGCTCACCTGGACCCTGTAGGTGTAGGGCACTGGCAGATGCATCTCGCAGTCAGCAAACAGAGGCGGGGGGTCCACAGCCACGTCCCAGGGCCTCGGGGGCACCGCTGTCTCCAGGGAGTCCACAAACCTGCCCGGGGTGGGGGAACAAGGCAAGAAGAGACACAAGGTGCCAGGGACATGGGGGACCTGCCACCTCTGGTGGCGATAGAATCATAGAATCGCTTTGGTTGGAAAAGACCTTTAAGGTCATCGAGTCCAACCGTTCCCCTACCCCTGCCACCCCACCACTAAACCCTGTCCCTAAGCACCTCATCTCCCCTTCTTTTAAATACCTCCAGGGATGGGGACTACTCATGTCCACCCTCAGGAGAGCGGCTCGGACTCCAGCGCTCGCCTCCCCGTGCCAGCGCACCGACACGCCTGCCGAAGGTGTCATTTAAAGAGAGAAGTTATTGCAGTTCAGAGAAACGCTCGCTTCTCTTTTACTGCCCACCAACACATCCAGCCCTGTTTCCGACCAAGGTACCTTCCCCCGGGGCCGCTGTCGGCCTCTCCCCCACCCTCCAGCCCCCCAGGGAGCCCAAAGCATCCACCCAACCCCAGCGGGCACAAGCCGGGATGCTCCGCTGCCTGCTCTCAGGAAAACCTGCCCATGCCGGGCGTGAGGAAGCCCCGGCAGAGCTGGGCTCTTTCCTTTAGGAGCCAAACCCACCAGATCCAACTTTCCCGAAGGAAAAGTGGAGCTGGGCAGAGGATGCTCTTGGGCAGCACCTCACCAGATGGTGCTGTCGGTCCGGGAACGGCCACGGCTCGCTGCTGGAAGGCAGGATCAGCACCCTCGCTTTCCATCGCTGATGGGTTTGTTATGATAAACTAAATACACTCCTCTTCCCATGCACCACCCCCCCCCCCCAGCTCCCCTGAGCGATTTGTTTCCCTACAGTGCAATGGCAATGTCATGAAACAATCATGGAAAAATTAACCAAGAGCATAAATCAAAGAACGCTGTTGAAGCGCTCCTTGCTCTAAAAGCTTGGCAGTGCTTGCCCGTGATTGCACCCGAGCTGCCCCCCCCAGCCGGTCTCTGCAGTTTGGGGAGCGTGGCCGGCACTGCCCAGGGCTGCGGGGACGGTGACAAACAGGGGGTGCAAAGCCCCACCGACCTCTGGAGCCAGTCGGGACCCCGAGGCCTCGTGTCTGTTTTGAAAAATGCGATGAAAGATTGGCAAGCTTGGCTCCTTGCTGAACCAAAACCGCCTCCAGATTCCAGAAAAAACGCCAGTCAAGTATTTAGGCTTTTCACTTTGTGTTACTTGTTCTGTAAAGTACAAAACACTGTGCTTTGAAGGGGAAAATCATTTCCAAATCAATGTTTGAAATATTTTGATAGCATCAAAATCCCCCATGTCACTCCTACAGTCTCCCATACCGTATTGATCCAAAATAAAATTCTAGTTCAATAATTCCAGTTTGATAAAATATTTAAGGCTGGCATATCTAGTACCACCATTTATTTCTCATTCAAGGTTCCTAGGAGCGCATCTATTCTTCAGCCACCTTTCTGAAATACTCCTTTCACCTAAGATAAAGACTCTATACAAAAGCTTTTTAAAAATAAAGGTTATTTCGTAAGAGTTCTGCACAGGAGAACATTTAAACTCTCAGTCCTTACTCTGCACACATGCAAAGAGGTTCCCTGGAGCTCCTGCACCAGCCACCGCTACATTTAAACCCTCCAAAAGAAAGTCAGGGGCGCTTACATCTGCTCCCCCCACCCCGCCCGACTTTCTAAACCAAACAGAAAACGGCCAGCCATTAGTTTTAGGAGGGATATAAACACCGTGGGCAGGCGGCATCGGTTCATTTGTCATTTGTCCTCGCTCATTGATGGCATTTTTAAAGAAAGAAGAGCTGCAGCCGTGCCCGTGCAGCCGACACAGGGGAGGCAAAACACGAGCACCAGGCGCTCCGCAACGGCAGCAAAGCCAGCACAGTCACCTTGGAAAGCTGGGCTTAAGGATCGCCAAAATCCATGGCTGTGTCCCACCGAGTTCTGTGCGTTTCCCAGCCCATGCTCTGCGCTTACTTGATCCTCTCCCGCCTATTCCTTTAGCTTTATAATAAAGCTTTTTCTTTTTCAAAAAAAGGTTTGAGCACTCCCTTCGGCAGAGCCGAGGGTACCGGTGGCGGTCGGCACCGTTTGCAGCGAGACCCCCTGTGATCTGTTTTGAAAGATCAAGGCAAGAACTAATGCGTGGTGCCATTTGGTGCCATTTTATGATCAAGACCCACAGGGTACAAAGCTACAGAAGGCAATTGGTAGTCATCTTCCCTGGAGTGCAGCCCCAGCCAAGCTGCTTTTGATCCACTGTGGCTGTCTTAAACCCAGGGCTTTCGTTTCCACTGATCCAACCCTACTGGCACGAGGCTGGGAACCATTTTGGCTCATGGACTCCCATATTTTTTTGCTCTGGGAAGACAGTTTTAGGACCTGTCTCCCCATCTTCCTTCACTCATAAATGCTGAAGAAATTAAGCTAAGTCTCACTCCCATACAGAAGAGTGTTCTGTTGTAGCAGCTGTTGTGGAAAAAGTTAAACACATCATTACTTCAGAGTCAAATTTGCTTTTTCACTTGTTGATGAAGCCAGGACAGAGACTCAGCAGCAAATCCCTCGGAGGCAGGCATTGGTTTGCAACCTGTGCCCAAGCCCCAGGTCCCAGATCTGCCATGGGGTGAGGTACCTGCCGCGTTCCCTGCTCGCTCCGGGCTGCACTGCACCTCGACTCGCCCAGAGCAGCAAACCTGGCCCAGGGCTCAGCCCAGAGCACCGTGCTGCTGGGGAGGGGGGTGTGGAGAGCAGCCCCTGGTGCCCCGAGGAGGGATGCTCAGTCAGGGGATGGAGCAACCACACCTCGAGGGACCTTTCTGCCATGTTTTCCTCTCCCCGCACACGACACAGCTCCCCTTTCCGCAGGCATTTCTCCTTTGGAGGAGGAATTTGCGTGGTGATTTGCCTCCAAAATCACAAGGATAACAGATCCAGCTCAGGTGCCAGACCCAGGCCCCTGTGGCAGACCTCTAAAGCAACGTGCACTTTGCATGTCCTCCCCACCCCTCTGAGGAACATATTTTCCCTCATTTTGTGCACAAACCATGACTGAGAGAGATGCTGTTTCCCTGGGAAATGAGGGGGCAGTGCCCTCCCCGCAGGCTGCGGTGCCTGGTGGTGTTTGGCCAGGGCTGACACCCTGTTCCCAGCGAGGCGCCCCGGCTCAGCCCGTGCCCGGCGTCCCCTCCATGTGCCCGCCGTGCGGGCACGGGAGCAGCGACCGCAAACCAGGAGCTGCCCGGCCAGAGCCCCTCACCCTGCTCGCTCCTCCTCTCCTTTAGCTCGTTACTGGTTTTCTTGGCTTTGAAGACGGGAGGTTTAAGGTCTGCTCGCTCTGACAGGCAGCACGCTCCCCTTGCACATCGATGGTCACAAGGCAGCTCTTGCTCAGCCCCCTCCTCTGCCGCCCGGGAGGCTGTTTGAAGCACTCCAGCGGGGAGGGACGAGGAGGGCGACACGGGCACCAGGCACAGGGTCTCTCCCCCTGCCTGGCCCCTCTCGCCGGCCCCAGCACACCGGGCCTGGGTGCAAGCTGAGAGCCGTACTCCGCAGCGGCACCCGGGGAAGCTCAGCTCATCCATCACAGGGGTTGGGAAATTCCCCACCAGATAAACCTGCAGGAAAAGATGTCTCAGATGCTGAGGTGCATCGTGGCGGGAGGATATCTGAGCACACCATCAGGGAAGCAGGGCTGGGGACCAACGGTGCTGAGGATGCCCAAGGTCTTCCCTGGAAGACGGCGGTGACGCAGCCCAGCTCTGGAAGGTGCAAACCATCATCACTCTGGTCAAGATGTGATAGCTCAGCAGCTCTGGAAACCATGCCAACAGCATAGATTGACAAAAAAAAAAAAAGAGAGCAGCATTTGGCCCCGAGTCCCTCCAATATTTGTTTTTACTATAAAAGGAGAATTGGACTGTAAATGACACACGGGTGAGCTGATTCAGTTACACAAGTAACTGGGAAAGCAGAGTGTTATGTTTTCAAATGCCCTTTTCTGCTTTTGACAGCTCAAATTCTTTTTAAACTTCACCTCAGGCTACACGAGCTGTTCTGCCTCTGGACCTGTAGCTGGGCTATTTTAAGTTCTAATCAGCACAGCCTCACTACCAGGCGCTGCTCCCCTCAAAGCATCTCCATCCAGCCACCGCCTCGAAGAGCCTGTCAGCAACCCAGCTCTTTGCTCCTCTGCACCTTCAGAAATATTGTTCTTCCGAAAGGAACAAAGCCCTGCTTGTGGGCACCCTTGGAGAGGAGACCCCCCCCGGGTCTGCCTGAGGGACCCCCCGGGGTCCTGCATCATTCCCCCACCGTGAGCGCACCACCGGCCCCAGCAGCCCGGGTCAGCGCCTTCCTCCTCCTCCTCCTCCTCCCGGGATTTCCCAGGGCAGACACTTTGCCATCAAAAGTTTCTGCTTCCTAAAGACAACCTGGAGGCCGGCGGCGCTGGAGGGCGAACTGGGAGCTTGTGCAGCCGGCTCCAGCTCTGCTTCCAGCAGGTGCGGGGCTCAAAGCCCCAGCGGGTTCACTGTCAATATTTTCATTTTACAGCCATTTTACAGAGACTCCTAAATGATAAAAAAAATACCGCCTCAAAAGCAATAACAGTAAAAGAAGAACGCCTGAGGGTTTAATCCAGAGTGACAATCTAGGAGCTTTGCCTCAGGTCCAGCTACTTTATGAACTGGGAATGGGAGCCAAACTGCAAAATGTGCCATGTGGATTCCCAAACCAGAAACCTGAAGCTGCTCAGAGCTGCAGGGGTTGTCTGAGACCATCTCTAATGGCAGGGTAACAAATACCTATTTCTAAAATAAACCCCGGGGAGTTTTCAGAGGGAGATTCACCCCCAGCAGCCACACAGAGCTCTCCTCAAAGTGCCCCCAGGCTACAGCAAACCTTGGGAACGTGGATCCGTCATCGTGTGCCTGAGCAGCCCAGCTCTATGATTGCACTTTTAAAAATCTCACCCAGTCCCTTAAGGGACACCATCACCTCCTGCTCCTCCGCTGCTTGCTGGGGTACCTGGCAGCCTATTTACCAGGAAAGGGAAGGGTTTGCTGCCCATGCAGGACCCACCCGAGATCTAACATGTGTCCTTAGCCTTGCAGGTCAATGCAGCTCAGGAGCCCCCCTCATCCTCTGCAGCTGGAGCAGACATTGCTCCCTTGTCCGAAACAGGAGCCGCGGCTGGAGAACAGTACCATCATGTACGGCAGGAAAGCCTCAGAAGCGCAGTTTCGGACACACGTGGTGCACCTGCATTTCACCCCACGGAGCATCACGAGAGGCTCCGGTTCAGCCATACGGCTCTGCCATGCCCCTCCAGCACCATTCAGCCAAAGCCCTAACAGGGAGGGCTGCCACCACCCTCACCCCCAGGGACGGTCCCTCCCAACACCCAATTCCCCCCCAGTGCATTGAAGCCCACTGCGTTCTGCCCTTTCTCCATGCCTCAGTCCTCAAGGCATTCGCACGATATCATCGGAAAAATTGAGCTGAAAATGTCAAAATGGGATTTTTTGATTGCTCTGCCTAGGTGGGGGAAGGACATCTGCAACCAAGAACATGGCAAAACAAAATATTCACATCTGTATTTATATTCGTCTGGGAAAAAACTGTTGGAAAATGTTGCCCTTCTGCTTGAAGCCACTGTGTCCTGAGGATAAATAATTTTGGCTTTTTCCAAGAAAGGGCTCCAAATCAACAATAACAGCAGGGCTTCAGGCTACTTCTTATCACCAAGGGACAGGGCTGGTTGATCTTGCCATTTACCCCTGCCGACACTTCTTCGAGAAGGGCAGGTCAGCAGCCGCGGATGTGGCTGTGCCCACCCCCCTGGAGTCCTCAGCTCTGCACCTCCACCACCAAGATCCCGCAGCTGAATCCCAGCTCACCCAGCTGGTCCTGGCTAGCGCAGGGACCCCCCTGCCCCTCTCCGCACGGAGACGTAGCATCATCTCCCTGTGGCACAGGAGCCCTGGCTCCGAAGTTCAGCCCTCCGGAGGCTCTGGCGTGCTTTGCTTGCTTTCTTCAGGGATGTGCAACTTTCCCCTCTCCCCTCATCCAAGTAGCAGGGCTTAAGTGATGGAAGATGTCAGTCTTTAAACTGATAAAGCTTGCTCACCAAATTCTTTTTCTTATTATCAAAACAAGGGAAAGAATAACATTTATCCAATCACACGGCTATTACAGTATCTATTTTTCTGGACTCTGGCACTGCTTTCCCAATTTCTTCATGAAATACCAGCAAGCCTTGGGCATGACTTTAGAGAGCACCAGAAATAGTGTGTGGAAGGAGAAAAGCAGCATCGCCTTCTTCCACATATGGACACCAGTCCCAATGAGGGATTTACACACACAAATGTAATCCCTTTTGATTCTGGCATAGCTGGTGTCTCGTTAGACCCAATTCTGCTTTTTCTTCCATCTGTATTGGTGTTGGTTCGTTTTCTTGTACTCTCCGCTTTTGGCCATCTTTTGCCTCGATTTCAGCACGGCTCATTCACAGCTTCAGCCCCCGCGAGCACCCCCAGTCGCCCCTTCCACGCCCGGTGGGGACCGGGCCATCGGGGCGCTGCCTCAATCAACCTGCAAAGCCGCTTTGTGATGCCTGGAAAGCCGCTGGGGTCCAGGTCTGGAGCCGATAGCCTGGGAGTCTCTTGCCCGTTGACACATCCCCGTAGCCCAGCTGCCACCACCGCCCAAGGGATGAAGGCTCACCTGAATCACCAGGGTGCGCACCCAGGGCTGCACCCCGCTGCGACCAGCACGGACGCGCTCTCGCTCCGCTGAAGGCAACAGCAAAGCTCCCGTTTGTCCCAGGAGGGCCGAGCTTTTTCAAGAAAGCTTAAATTTGTGCACAAAGACTGCCCGGCCACATCTAAGCAACTGCCACGCTGTGGTTTGAACAAGGGCACCCTGTCACAGCCGTTCATGATTTATATTGCATGGCCAGGGGAAGTCTAGGGGTATTAATTCGTTTAGTTCTGCTGTCATAAATAGCCCCCGTCAGCCAACACCCATAAAAATACAAATAATCCAGCATTAACTCTTGGAAAACTCCAGCGTAAAACTGGAACAGGCTCCCAGACCACCAAGCCCCAGCTGGGGTTAACCACGGCAGGTACACCAGCACCCCGCAGGATCGGGCTCTTGCATACCTCAAGGCAAAGAAACACCCATTAGCTCCTAGGGATGTGGACAGCCCAAGCCGAAATCCCAAAAAGCTGAGTAAGGTAAAGGAAACAAAATAAAGAGTATTTCTTCTATTTCTCCCTTTTATCCCGAGTGTAGTAATTAATAACTTTATGTGCTGAAGAAATGTTTATCTTAAACGGAATTTCCCATCTCCATTTAAAGATCTCTGATACGCACCTTCCGCTTTCCAGCTCTTCTTAGACACTGGTGAAATCACCTGGATCCCAGAACATTACAAATGGTCTCAGGTGCCCTGTTTACATTAAAACACCACAAATTAGGTACAGGTACTGGCTGTGCTCCAGCAGACGCGAGTATCCGCATTCCTACAGACTTGCAATGCTTCCTCCAAAGACTGAATTTATATCCACATCCAACCTAAATAAATCATGTACCACAGTCCCTAAAACAACTCACTTATCATGCCTCGTGTGGGTAATGAAATGCCATAATATTTGTCCAAGACACATGGTTTATTTTGCTTTCAATAACTAAGGTCTTGCAGCAAAAAAAAAATATACGGAGGTGATGTTTCCTCTCCGTGTTATGCAGTGTCTCCCGCTGGAAGCAGATCTTGTACTGGCAGGGGCTGGAGGGGAGGAAGGCACCTGGGACATCCCCGGAGCAGAGTCCAGCTTGGCCCTGCAAGGCATCGCCGCCCGCCCCGCAGCCCCGGGCTGGCCGCAGCTCTCTGGGCGATGCTGCAGAGCTGAAGCCAAGCAAAGCCCCGGAGCAGCGCCCTGCGCTCAGAGCAGCCCAGGAGCCCGCAGCAGCCAGGGCTGGTGGCCACGCTGCAGGGGCAGCCCTGGGAATTACCTGCAGGGACGCGTTCTGGAGCCCGAGCCCGGTTTTCCACACTGTGCGAACACATCCCTGGCTGCATCTGCTGGAGCAGCATCCCGCTGCCAGCCACAGCCAAGGGGAAACGTAAAAATGCCACGGGTTTTAGACTGTCTTCAAAGCTGGAGAGGAGTAGCAGCAAGCAATATCCATGCTTTCCCCACTGGAAAACACCTCGCTGTGAGGTGCTCACCCACAGAGGCTTTGCCCGCTTGCCCAGCTCCCGCAGAGCATCTCCAGCCCCGAGAGCCCTGCCCCGCCAGCGGGGTCCTGCCCCGTCCCCTGCTCCCGCGCGGCAATCCCTGCCTCCAAACACGCTGCCGCAGGAATGCTGGAAAGGGTTCGTTCTGCAATTATCATTATTTTTGGCACAAAAGCCTCTTGGAGCACCTGCCCTGCGCAGCTCCCATGCTAAGCCATCGCCATGGCGCAGGGAAGAGCCGAGCCATCAGTGCAGCTGCATGCACGGACTCGCTGCTCCCACGGGGAGATCCAGCACCCCCCAGCACCCCCAGAGCAGTAACCACCCCGGCCAAAGCCTCCTCTGCCCTCTTCCTGCTGTGCACAGCAGCTCCCCGCCTGCTCCCCCCGCCTGCCTCTGCTCAGCCCGGCCGCACCGACCGTGCTCAGCGCAGGGAGGATTCGGGGCAAATCAGCCGTTATCCTTCCCATTGCAAGACCGTGGGCAGGCTGCAAGGACATAAACTGCATTGAGACTGATGGATGAAATGGCAAATTCAGAAGAAAATACCTGTAATGCTGTCATTTATGAGGGGCGAAATTCAGAACAAAACTGGCACGCAGTTCTAGCGATAGCCACCCCGTTTTCATTTCCGCTCTGAAACCCATCCTGCCAAGCCATAAATCAGGCTGAAAATCATGAACTGTACTGAAGCTCTGAAAACTCTGGCTCTCCGCGGGGTAAGGTCTACGCCTGGGTCTCTTGCCACAGAGCCCTCACCTTTGCAGCACAGCAGGAGACGCTCAGGTTTAAAATGCAACTTAAACCACAAGGAACCATTCTGCTGGATCGGGACCCGGAGCCCGCAGCAGGCAGGAATGGGCAAGGAGCAGCCGGCCGGGCGCAGCGCTGGACAAGCCACCCGCTGCTTTTCGAGGCAACGCTCACCCCAGTGGCTGCAGCCTGCGTCAGGGGAGCGGCACGCCGGCCCGAGGCGGCCACGGCAAGTATCGGTACAGAAGGCAACCCAACACTGTGTTCCCTTGCCAAAGCCCGGGGGGGAACAGCCAAGCGACCCGGAGCAGAGCACAACCAAAGAGCGATCTGTTCCTGACAGTCTGGGCTTGCACGCAACAGAAAACCTCGTTCGTGTTTAACAAAGCCGTTAAGGGTCGGGCGTTCGCTCTGGCTTTACAGAACTGGGCCAGCGGTTTTTACATAGACTTTACTGGAGCAGACGGTATTTTTCCAGTTCCACATTGCCACGTGCATTGCTATAGATAAAACATCCACCCAGAAGAAGGGGAGACGGGAAACTCGTCATAGTGCTGTATTTGCCAGCGTTCAGCACTGGTTTTCAGCAGCTGTCAGTACTAAGCTGGGATAATTCTGGTGCTCAGAAGCTTGTCATCTTTTTGTCTGGCTTAAAGTAACCCCACTGCCACTTTAGGGCTGACCCTACCCCGAGGGACCCTGCCAGCCAGCCCGCCAGAACCACAGGGACACCACTTGGCCATCAACCTCCGTTCTAAAATTGCTATTTTGGGGGAAAAATGACCAGACTGAAGCCTGAGTCTGCCCAGGATTGAGCTTTTAGCCAGCCACTGCCAGGCAGGGGAGCACCGCAATAGGTCAGAGCAGAGGAGGGGAGAGCAGCTGAAACCTCTCATGTGCAAATATCCCGGTGCCAGAAATAGGCATCTGCATTCTGCACTGCGTTAGTAAGAGACCAACCCCCCTTCCAGGGCTTGAAAGGATTTTATGTGAAGGCACGAGGAGCCTCCTGGACGTGCCACAGCCAAACAATATCCATCAGCACTGCGAAACCCCTCTGCACATCTTTGCCATGACACCCCCCGGAGAGCAGCAGCTTTTCTTACTTCGGAGGGGTAACAGGCATCGCTTTCTGCACGCCAGCCCTGGCTGCCTCGCACAAACACGTCGGGGGGTGGTTTAGTCAGCCAAAGCCCAGCTTGGCCTCGCTGCTCTCCAGGAAGGACTGGGCTTCTGAGCCCCAGGCTGCAAACCACGCTGCCTCTCTGCTGCATGGGAGCGCACCGTAAAACCTCCTGGGTGGGAAAGGGGAAAAACCATCACCCATCCCTTGTGGGGAAGCGAAGGGCTTGCCAGATGCTACGAGCAGCCCCCCCGATGACCAGGTCAGACATTTGGCAATCCCACCCACGCACCCTGCTCCTGTCATTGCACCAGGGTGAATTTTCCCCTGATCTCCCTCGGACCTCCTTCCTCTCAAATCTGTTCTGTTGTCAAAAAACGCTGGTCCGGAGGAGGCAAGTGGAGCCCCGAAATCATCAGTCAGACCTTCCTTCTGATGGCAACAGGCGTGCCGTGCCCAGGGGCGGGCTACGAGGAGATGTGCTCCAGGGCCGTTCTCCCAGCCTCCTCCATCAAGCCCGAGGGGGTCAGTGTGGTCCTTCCCCTACAGCGCGGCATGTGCTCATGAGGGAGCAGAACCAAAACGGTGCTGATGGTCTGTCCTTACAGCACAGCACTGCAGTGGCTCCGGCACGAGAAAGGACCTCAGGGCCACCCAGGACAGGAGCCGGCCACCGTCGCCAGCCTCCACCCTCCCACCAAGGCTGACAAGCCAAAAGGGATCGACCCCAGCGCTCCTACATAGACACCAGCTCAACGCTCTTCCCACTTCAACCCATGGAGCTGGAAACCCAAATCTGACTTGGCCTCGCCATTGCCGAGCACTGCCCTGCGCCAGCAGTCAGCCAGCTCCTGCCAAAACAGCTGCCCCGGGCCGTCACGGAAGGATTTGCTTATTTTAACAGCCGCAGCTCTTGTTGAGCTCTGCATATTTTTGGCAATAGGTGCTGCACAGCAAAGCTAAACAACACAGGGACTCCAGACAGCAAAATTAGCCACTGCTAAAAATACAGCAATAAAGCAGTGCGGCATCACAGTCATCTGCTCCCAGCCTCACCTCTGCTACCGCAGCCATGCAGCAGCGGCCCCGTCCCGCCGACCGGGCTCCCCGTGGGATTGCTGGGCAGCAGAAAGGCAAAGGTGCCGATGGAGAGGGGTCCTGGCCCCTGTGCCCCCCCAGACAGGCTTCCTGGGAGAGGCTGTGGCCAGGAGAGCAGAACATAACTGGGGTAAAACCATCCCAGCATCCCTGAGCCTCCCAGGGCTCCCTGCACTCCTGCTCTGCCGGGGAGAGCAGCTCAGCTCCCACAGGGAACCATGTCCAGCTTGCCCGGCTGGCTCCCGAGCCCACCCACGCCCCAGCAGATCTGCAAACTGCAAATCCCCGTGCTTAGCATTGCTGTGGGGACGTTTGCTCCCCAGGAGGGAGCTCGGTGCTCAGGCTGAGCCCATCTGCGCTCTGAGCCCGGGCTAGGACAGCAGCTCATCCCACTCTTCAGGTGCTCACCAGGGATCCCTCCCCAGAGCCCCGGACCAGGCACAGCCTCATTAAACCCAGCCCAGCGTGGCCGCAGCCTCGTTAAACCCAGCCCAGCACAAGCCGGGGCAGCACGGCAGTGCCTGGGGGTCTGCCCTCCAAGAGTCCTGCCTCACTCCTCCTAGGCCATACCCAAACACTCTCTTCTTACCTTAAACCTCTGTTGCAAAACCCCTCTTTGGGGTCATTTTCTTGCCAGCGAGAGAGTTGTGACTGGCCTGGTTCCCATTGCATTCGCTGCAGCCTGACGCAAAACGCTCCTTTGAGCCGTGCCGGCGATCTTGTGGATGCTGGCGATGCCTTCCCCCATTACCTGGCTCCCGATCTCGCAGCATGGAGCAATGTTTCTCTTTGCTGAAGAGGAAAGCATTACTCCCCTGCTGCATGTTTTCTGATCAAAGAAAAAGCTATTAACACCAGGATAAATAACAGCCAAAGGCAAGTTTGGACCCGAGATTTATCAGCAGCATACCAGCTAGTTAAATCTGATTATCAGCCTACCCAATTGGTTATGTCACAAGCGATAAATCAAGAAAAGACTCTCGCTTGATAAGGAAAAGCCAAGCGAGGCTATTTTAAAATGAAAATCCAAAGGAATTTAGAGTGCTGGTGTGAGAGAAAAGAGCTGAGATTAGGAGGAGGTATAAACACAAGCTGGAAGGGGCCCCTCCAAAACTGTCCCCCTGTGCCTCCAGCGGAGGAGGAACAACATCCCATGCGTTGCTTGACGTGGGTTTCTCTCGGAGCAGACTTGGCACCGTCCGGCAGCAGCACTGCGAGGAGCCCGGCCCGGCGGGGGCCAGCCAGACCCCTCGGCCGCAGCCCCCCCGGCCAGTGCTGCTCGGCCCCGGCCATGCCACCGATGCAGAGCTGGGGAAGGGGAGCAGCCTGGCACCCCCTGGGCGCCGGGCATTCCCCACCGCAGGACGGGGCGAGCCCTGGCCCAAAGGCACTGCAGGGGCGACTGCTCTGCCAAAGCATCCCAACGCGCTTCCCGGTCCCTCCTCTGACCCGATACAGGACACAGTCGTTTGCTCAACGTTTAAAACGTAGCTCTGCCCACGGCCATAAGGATGTGATTAAGAGGGAATTAGGAAATAGCTAGCAGTTACTTACAAGCTCAATTAGTGCCTGACGAGCTGCATAACAAGAACGCAGTTGTAGATGTTTCATGGCATACCCAGTGCACTGGTATTGTTAAAAGCAGCATTAAAAGCAGAAACTCTTCAGCAGCTGGGGTGCCCTATCGCGATACCATCTCCTCGGGTCTCCCACCCACCCGCAACGCCCCTGGGGAGGGCAGGCCCCTCTCCCTTGGCCACGGGGAACCCCTGCATCACCCCAGACCACAGCTGGGGCACCACCCCCAGCATCTGGGCATCCCCCAGACTCCAGACAAGTGTGTCCAAAGCAAAAAGCAGCTCATAAATCAAATCAAAGACAAAAGGAAGAAATGCTGACTGGAGACCGTAGGCTGAAACGCAGCTTTGCGTGTGTTGTGGCAGAGCCGAGCTCTCCCTCCCTACGCCGCACTGAGGGGCTCCGCCACAAATAAGGGAAAGGATTTCCACCAGGACAGCCCAGCTTCTGCTCCATGTGACCCCAAACCTCCCCCCCAGCTGCGGAGGTGGCAGCACCAGCCTGCCCTAAGCCCCACTCCGCCCACAGAGCATCCACAGCCCACAGCACCCTGCTGGGAAGGGGGTCTCAGCACTTGGAGCAGAGACAAGAATGCAAAAAGATGAGGTGGTTGGGCATCCACAGGGGCACGAATTTGATATTCATAGACTTTCCCTCTCTTTCAAAGGGCAAAACACTTTGAATTGGAACAAACCAAGACGACAACCTGAATGATAAATGAATGTTTTTCTGTACTTCCTCAGTGAAATTTAATTTTAATTGATATTAAACATGACAGAGCTCCTACGCAAACTTTTATTTGCCAGCCACCTATTTCAGCTGCCTCTGAAGTGGTAACGCCATTAAATCCCCACCCTCTGTGTCTCCTGTACTGGCTGGCACTTGAGGACCGAAGAGCAAGGACTGGCCTGAGCACAAGAGGCCCCGTGCCCAGGGGGAGGCAGGGCACTGGCCTCTGGACCAGCCCCCCAGGCTGTTCATCCAAGGCTCCCGCACAAATAGCCCCAGCTCCAGCAGGACTGAGCTCCTCTTTCACGCTAAGAGAGAGGAGATCCGGGCAGGAAAAGGGCAAGGGGCCGTCGGTGATCAAGGGCTTGCATCCCTGTGAGAGAGGGGAGGGACCAGGAAGGGAGAGAGGGGGTTTGAGGCAGATGGAGAAGACCCATCCCATTCACCTGGAAGCACACACAATTCCCTCGGGGATCCTCAAGCTGCCCAGAAAAAGCGTGCATTAAAGAGCTTTCTTACCTGGGGCTTTTGCTCCTCCTGTGCATTTCGATCCAGCTTTAATAATAAACAATTCCTGTACCTGACACAGGGTGCAGCATGGAGCAAACCTCACACAGCCCGAAGGCATTGCCACGGTTCATCCTGCTGCTCCTTCAAGCCAGCAACCGCAGACAAGGAAAGGATCAGGTGTTTGCAGATCCATTGGCCAGGTTTGCAGGTTTGTACCCAGAACAAGAGAAACTCATCCCCAGCGCCACGCAGGCTGCGCACGCGTTCCCCTGCCGCCAGAGGAGACCCAGCCTCTGACTTCAGCGCCGGGGTGGTAACGGGCAGGAGAAGCCAGAGGTGGGACCACACAGCACTACCACTTACAGGCTCCCATCTTCAGAGAGGAGCAACACCAGGGAATGGATCGTTAAAATGGAGCTTTAACCTGCAACAGAGTCTGAAGAGCTGGGAGATGCTCGTGGGAAGGAGACATGAAAAGTAGTTTTGTTTTGCTTTAAGAAAAAAAAAGATGGCAGGAGCTCTGCTCCAGGCACCGAAGGCAGCGCTGATCCCTTACCTTCTGTTCCCTCTGGCAGCGCCTTCCACTCGCCTGAAGTGCTCGCTCCTTGGCTTCCCTCCTTAGAGGAACAGCCCCGAGGGCAGGGCTCACGCACCGAGTCACTCCCGCTTGATCCTAAGATCCTAAGCGCTGTCCCTGGCTCTCCTCTCCCACAGCTTACCCCATGCTCTCAGAGGGCTCCATCACAAAAGCTCCCAATTTCTTCTCCTCCTTTACTATTCCCTCACTGCAATCCCGGTCTATTTATGTCCATAGGAGCTTTGATTTCTGCGAGCTTTATTTCTGCTTTATTCTTCTCTGCTCAAGAGAAATATATTTCACTTGCAGGACCAAGCAGCGGGTTATTTATCTGACCTCTAGAAGGCTTCTAAGCTCATAGCACCCGTCCTTCTAGCCCACAGCCGGCCCAGGTTTGGATAAGCTGTTCACCAAAAGCAATGCTCCCCTTGCGTTCACGTACGAGGCTGCTCGGGGGGCAGGGGGGGGGCAATGGTAATTATTTGTTTCTTCAGAGGGGAACTTGTCACAAGGTTTCCTAACAAACAATCTTAAAAATGAAAGATTTGCATTTCAGTGCAGCTGGGCTTTGACTCCCAGAGGCGCCTGGCTCAAGCACCCAGGATGTGCAGGGGAGCGGTGAAGGAGCAGCACCCTGCCCCGAGCAGCAGGGGCAAAGCGAGCATTTCATGGCGCCTGTTCTGGAGAAGGTCTGTCCAGCAGAGACCGAGTGGCCTGAGCAGCACCGAGCAGGCACATCCCGAGCTTCCACTGCCCAGCCCCGCTCCTGCCGGGCTGCCTCTCCTGCCTCTCCAATGTGTGTAACTCTTCCCATTTTCCTGGGAGGAAGGAAAGCCTTCAAAGAGCTGACATACGGGGAGCATAGGGAAAACACTCCAAGCTCAACAGCAGCAGTGGAGCCTCCCTCGTGTCCTAAGCGATGCCTGACAGCTTGGGAAGGTTTCAGGATGAGGAGGACCAAGCTGCATGCCCGAGCCCTGCTTCTTCAGTAAGCTCCAGCCGAGCTGCTGCCGGTGCTGCGGCACAAAGCTCCGAGGGCAGCTGCTCATCGGACGGGAAGGCGAGCACGACAGCAGCACAGAGCCGACCAGGAGAGGCTTCTCAGCACAGCGGCCACCGGCAAAATCATATTTACAGTGTAGGACCCATCCTCTGGCAACAGGCATACCCCAGATTCCTGCACCAGGGTGGAGAGCCGGGTTTCCAAATGCCCAAGCGTGCTCCGCGTGCGTGGGAACTCGATCTGCCCAGTCTTTTGCATGAGCCGGAATCCCCTTCCTCCCCGCGCAGAGCTGGACAGACGTACGGACAAGGGCTGGCACAGGGCGGCTGCGCTCGGGGGGTGAGAGGACCAGCTGGAGCCCGGGCAGGCTGGCGCAAGAAAACCTGCGCAAGGAGAATCCCCTGATTTGGGAGGAGGAATGCATTTGCTGTATAAAAGCTGGACTTCATAAAGAAAGGCGCGACAACGTTATCGCCGTGCGCTGAAGCGCGGGTCGGTACTAGCGACGGGCGCCGCCAAGAAATTAAAGGCTCCTGAGCCTTTTGCACGGCCGGGTTGGGACGCAGCCCCCACAAAACGAGCCATGGCCAGCAAACTCTTTCAATGCATGTGTCACCTGCACCCATCCCCAGGGGAGCATTAATATCGCTAAAACTGCTACTGTTTTACCATCTATACCTAGAAATTACACTTCTGGCTGCCATTAGCTACCAACAAACTGGTGTGCTAGCCCACTGCAGCCTCTGCTCACCAGCAGCTTTCACATGGTGTTCCATTCACAGTCTTAGAAGTACTCGGAAATACATTTATTTATAGCATCTACGGTGCCACGGAATATTCCTCCCCTCTCTCACTGCTATTCGAGACGCCTACTAACTGCACGTTAGCCACCACACGGGCTCGCATTTTCCTACTCCTATGCCTGGGACACCAACGCCGCGTGCCGGGGGGCAGGCAGCAAGGACCAGCCCAGCCCCAGCCTAAAGGCAGCAAGTGACTCAGGCTGCCAGAAACCCCACACCAGGGCGTGCTGCACCCCGTGTCCCCGCTGCCATCCCCCTGCACGGCCCCCCGGACCGCAGGGGGGCAAGGCCCCCAAACCCCCACCCGCCCGGTGCAAAGCCTTCCACGTGGGGCAGGTTGAGGAAAAAGCAGAGCAAATGCCTGGTGTCACGCTGCTCTGCCAGGGGACAGCGCTGCCAGGGGACAGCTGTGCCTCCTAAATTCAGCGCTGGTTCCCAGCCAAGCGAGCCTTGCTCTTCCATCAGGCAGCAGCTACGCGCGCCCCCTCCGTCACAGCCCTGCTCACACCAGCAGTGGGTTCCTTCAGCTCCCAGTATAGAATCACAGAATGGTTTGGGTTGGAAGGGACCCCAGAGGTCACCCAGCCCAACCCCCCTGCAGGAGCAGGGACACCTTGAACCACATCAGGTTGCTCACAGCCCCCTCCAACCTGGCCTGGAATGTTCCCAGGGATGGGGCCTCCACCCCCTCTCTGGGCAACCCCTGCCAGGGTTTCACCACCCTCACTGGAAAGAATTTCTTCCTTAGATCCAGTCTAAACCTACCCTGGTTTAGTTTAAAACCATCACCCCTTGTCCTGTCACAAGTAAGGGGAAGACTGTTTTGCAAAAACACCCTTCACAACCTATCCTGAAGTGCTCAGCCGTGGCAGCGGTGATGCTACAGAACGTTGTCAGAGAGGAATCCAGCCGTGACAGAGCAGGTCTGGCCTTTAAGCTGGTGCCCAAAGCTTTGGAGCATGGAGGATTTTTTTACTTGCACCACCCGCAGGTGCTGGGTTTGGGCTCTTCCAGCCGCTGCTGAGGAGCGGGTGCTGGCACCACGGGCAGAGGGCTGGGTGACCGACCGAGCACGGGTGCGAAAGCCCGGTGGGAGGGCAGGGACCCCAGGCAGCTCAGGGACCCGCACCCAGGCAGCCCCGCGCTCGCTTCTCCGCCGGCCGCAGCTCGCTGCCTCCCGTAACGCCGCAGCGGTGCCGGCTGCTGCGCCGCAAACCCCGCAGGAAGGGCCCCGCCGGCGAGGGATCCCGGGGCGTGGGGCAAGCACTATCAAGGGATTTTCCAGCATCCCTTCGCCCGGAGGAACGCAGCCAGGAGACGGTTGCCGATGGGCACTCCTCTCCAGCAGCAACCTGCCCAGATTTAAACCCACGAGCCCACACTCAAACCCCTACAGACTTTGTCCCTTCTCCAGAGGTGTCTCCTTTACTTTTGCAAAGCCCCATGGCTTCCCACGGTTACTTCCCACCCCAGCTCTGCCTTTCCCTCCCTGCAGGAGTCAGGAAGGTCTCTGGCACGCCGCAGTGACGGCAGCCTTAGCCACGGGTATGGTGCACCCCGGGGCATCACCACATCTGCTTTCACCAGAGCAGAAATCCCAAGAAAAACAGTTTCCAGACTGAGGGGCCACCCTGACTCCAGGAAAAAACACTGGAAAACCACCAGGAGCTGCAGAAGGGGTTAGAGGAGCCTGGCAGCCCTCGACCTGCAGTGATGCTCAGCCAGGCCCTCGCCACCACAAGCTCCCTGGAAGAATGAGAACGCCTGAGCCCCACCACACGTCATCCTAATGGAATAACACAATCCTGTCTTGCACTGTGCTATATCAGCTCAAAGAGCTGGAACAAAACCATTGCAGCGCCGAGAGCTCCAGGCACCGAGCCACGCGGGTTTGATAAAGATGGCACTGATGTTTTTGGAAGGCAGCAGCCTTTTGCAGTTAAAATACCTCCCCCCACGCCAGCCGAGTGCCCTAGCTCTGAAGTGGCCGCTCCCATGCCCGGCAGACGCCGCCGGGGCACTGATCCCCACTCCCCAACGAGCCAGGCGCCCTCCCCTCCCTACCCCTTCTCACTTCTGCTCTGTCCCATCGGCACAAAAGGAGTGCGGGTGGGCTGCCCGCGGGAAGGAAGGGCAGAGCAGGGGCCCCCAGCACCCCCAGGCTGGGTGCTGCCCAAGGGGCATCGGCGAGGCTTGGGTGGGTGCTCCCGCTGGCTCCCCTCCGGGCAGGGGGGAGCATCCCCGCCGGCTCCCCTCCGGGCAGGGGGGAGCATCCCCGCCGGCTCCCCTCCGCGCGGCCCCGCGGGTCTGGCTGCCAACCTTCGCCAGAGGCAGCGTCCCACCCCCACAGCAAAACCCAAAGCAGGTCCCAGCTAGAGGCACCACGCGCCTTTGCCACCTCACCTGTGGAACAGGAGGTAGAGACGGGGGCTGGAGAACAGCTCGGGGACACTCAGCATTAACGGGGGTTGATACGCAGTCGCCCCCGCATGAGGCTTTGCCTCCAAGCATGCGGTACCGACACACGGGCTCGGCGGGGGCAAGTGACCACCACCGCAGAGCGCAGCCGAGCGCCATCGGGGGCACCCCCAGCTCTGCAGGGAGCCACCCCGGAGCGGCTGGGGGGGCCCTCTGCCAAAGGGGGACATGGTGGGAGAACAGAGGTCGGTCACCCCAGTACCACTTCAGATGGAAGCATCTGTGAACAACGGATCTGACAGAAGCTTTGGGCATGTGGGTGGGTTGGGTCTCAATTTTTTTTTTCTACCACAAAACCAATTGTTTTAAACAAATCTTCACGAAAAGCAAGAGAGCGCTGAAGAGATAGATGAGCATTATCAAAATACAGCACAAGTTAAATAAATCTTCATTAATATGCTAAATGTCACCATGGCCAGCGTTCACGGAGGAGATAGCCCCACCGCTAGAGCTCTGTGGGCTGCTCTGTTGGATTTCTTAGAGTTTCTCTGCATGAAAAAGCTGGAACCAAAGGAATCCAAGCTGATACGTGAGCCTTGTCTAGACTCCTGGAGGGACCCCCGGCTCCCTGGCCGTCCTGGGACAGCGTGGCTTCTCTGGGCGGTATTTATAGACACGATTCCTGTCTCCCTGAGCCGCTTCATTTACAGATTCATGAACAACGATTTCCCTCATAAGCAGCTATTTCTCTCACACTTTTGAGGATTTTTGCCCCAGTTTGGGCATTGCTTCTCCCACACAGCCTCCCCACCCAAGGAGAAATTCCCATCTGCGCAGTTGGGCTGAGGGCTGCTCCCACTCCCCCCCACCCAAGGGCCACCAGCCACCCACACGCCCCCCCTCCCCCAGAGGGGTGACACGGCAAGGGCTGTCCCCAGCAAAGCCCCTTTAAGGGACATGCCAGGGTGGCTGCTGGAGGCTCGGCATTAATTTTAGCCTGGAGCCCTGCCAGGGGCGCAGGGCAGCTGCTGCGGGCGGCGGGGGGGGCTGGTGCCCCCACACCCTGCCCGCACCCTCCCCAGCAGAGCCCCCACTCCCTGCCCCGCGGCCGCCCGCAGCCAAGCCGGCGGCTGAGCAGCCATGGCAGAGGGACAGACAGAGCTGGAGGAGAGGATCATCGTCAAGGACCAGCACACCAAGGAGATCGACCTGGTCAACAGGGACCCAAAGTGCATAAACGAGGACGTGGTCAAGGTAGGACTTTCTCAGCACCGACTTTGGAAGCATCGCTGCCCCCTTCATGCGAGCAGGGTATGGGTAGTGCCGTTCCCTACGCGGCTTGACCTCAGCCAGGGCTCGAGCTCCGGTGAAGGTCCCTCCGGAGGTGGCGGTGGCCACAGGGAGGTAACCGGCCACCAGCCCAGCCCTGCTGCCAGGGGCTTCCGGCTGGGAGGCTGCACGGTGCCCAGGGCTCCGATTCATGTGATATTTCCCATTCCTTGAATGCACTCTCCAGCTCCATGGGCTGCAGCTTGAAAATTTATAGAGGCGCCTTCCTTTGTACCGGTAAGCAAGGAGCCAAAAATAAAACGGGGTCAGCCCATATCACTGACTTAAAGGGAACCTTGGAAAAAGGCTGCTGCTCTTCAAGACCTGACAGTCCGAGTACCAGGGCATTTAGACACGCGTTGTCCTGTCTGGAAGAAGGGTGTCTCTCCGCAGAGCGGTGGGAGGGTGCCGCAAGCCTCCCCTGCCTATCTCTGACCCTGAGCCCTCAGCCCAGCTGAGCAGGGAACGGCTTTCCTGAACGCTGAGCACTGAGACGTGGGTGCTCCAGGCTTTGTTAGCATTACGCCAAAGGTAATTTTGGCCCAAAGGAGAACAGGAGGAGATGGGAGTGTTCCATTAAAACTGAATTTGAGAGATGGAAGTGGCTGTTGCGCCAGAAGGGCCAGCACGCACCGAGCCTGCTCACGGAGGCTTTGTAACGGGCCGTGACCTCGATCACACGATGAAACGCAAGCCTGCACTTGTGCATTAAAGCACCATTACAGCTAAAACCACAGCACGCTCAAATTCAAAGCCCCCCAGAGGAGCCGTGACAGCGACAGCCGTCGGCGGGCACCCTTCCGGCACGGTGAGACCAGGACGGCTGCCACGGCACCTGGAACGCGTCCCCAGCCACACGCCCCACATCTGTACCGCACCATGCCAGCGCATCCCAGCAGCCAAGGCGCTGGGCTGGGGGCAGCACCACCCCACTGCCGGCCTCGCTGCCGGGGGGTGAGGACCGGCTCCCTCTCCCCCAGCCCCAGGCATGCTCCGGGGACCCGGCCTCCCTAACCCCTCAGCCAGCCCCATTCCCCCACCCCTGCCATTTCCCACTCGGGGATCCCCAAAAGTCTGTAGGAGGATTTTCAAGCCCACCACTTACACAGCCACGCTGCTGCTTCATCCGTTTTGGAAGTTTTCTGGGTGTTTGCTCAAGCTACCTAGCATTCCTCCCACTTTAAAAATAGCATGGCTGATACGGCTGGGGAGGGAGGGCAGGGCCAGCCCCAGGACCGGGACCGGGACCACAACTCACACCGCTGCCGCTGAACAGCATTCCCAAGGGGAAAGCCGGAGCCTCCCCACTCTCCAGCAGGCAGCAGCACCCTCGGCAGCACCCTGGGCATGGAAGCATGCGATGCTCCTAAAGCACAGCAGGCAGAGAGGCACCCAGTGGAGGGCGGCAGGGAAGCCCAGTGCTTTGCAGGCTGAAGGGTCCACGTGGCCATAGAGGAACCCGGACCAAGCATGAGGGTGCCACGGCCAGAATTTGAGGCCACGTTACAGCTACAGCAGGGGCACCGGCCACGGGGGCTTCGCGGAGCCTGAAAAGTTTCCTCCCAAGCAAAACAACAGAGCAACCGAGCAGTGCCTGTGTTTGCTGGTCCCTGAACGCGCTGGGGCCGTGCCCAGGCTCCGCTCGGGATCCAGCCTCAGGCTCCGCTCGGGATCCAGCCTCTGCCTCCACCGCTCCTCCAGACTCACCTCCAGTGCACCCTTAGCAAAAGCAGCAGCAAGGCAGAGGCTCATCTCTTATAGCCTGCCACTCCCTTCCTTAATTGATCCCCTGATTAGCTCATTAGGCACCCAGGCAACTGTGCAGAGACCTGCTGCTCGCTTCCCAGCCCACCCTGGCAGGCAGTGGAGCTTTCCCGGGAGCGGCTGACTCCCAGAGCTGCCGACGGGTGCTCCAGGACCAGGTAACCTGGCTGCTGGCTCCCAATCCATGTCAGTATTTCTCCCGGTACCTCCTGCCCACTCTGGGAAATTAAAGGCAAAGCAGAATGACTTTATGATTAAAGTGCTTCCAAAACCGGAATGGATACTGCAATTTAACACAGATGTGCAAACAGACGTGTTAGCTTCCCCAGGAAAGGCCACCCTAGTTTTCAGGACAAATAGCTCGGCTCACGTGTTCCCTGGAAATGCGTTCCACCACAGCGGGGTCGCTGTGCGCAGTTCAGAGGCTTTTAAGAGTGTTCGTCATTCAGAGACGCTCCCAGCTCCTGCACGTAACGGCACTACCCCTGGAAGGCTCGGCTGAGCCGGTCCCTCTCCCCCTTCGGACAGAACGCAGACAGAACCGGGCACCTGGCCTCTTACACATACAAATAAATAAATCATAAATCAAGAGGAGCGTTGGGGTTTTATTAGCACAAACACCTTCTTGCCGACCAGGCAGCCCACGTCCCTGAATGCTAAAAAAGGGCAGGAATGGGCTCTGGCCTCCTGCGGCGTAAGCACACCCGCGCACAGCGCCGGCTCCGAGGGCTCGTGCCTGGCCCTGGCACCCGCCCGCGCCACCCACAGCACGGGGTTCGGGACCGGGGAGGGCGTCATGGAGCGGCCAAGCCGGGGGTCCCGTGCTGTGGGTTAAGCCTGTGCGCCGTGCCGTGGGTTAAGCCCGCGTGCCGTGCCGCCCACCTCCCGCCCGGACCCCTCTCCTGCTGCACCGGGGCTCGTCCCTGCTCGGGGGGTGCAGGGGGGCCGTCCATGGCCCCCCCAGCGCGGCCCTTGCTCTCCCCAGCCCCCTCCTTCGGGCTCTCCTCTCACGTCGCAGCAGACCCTCGTCCCTGCACTGCAGCCCCTGTTAGCCCCCCCAAGCCCCCCTGACCTCCGTCCTCTTTCCTCCCAGGTGGATTTTGAGGATGTGATAGCTGAGCCTGTGGGAACATACAGCTTTGACGGCGTCTGGAAAACCAGCTACACCACCTTCACCGTCAGCAAGTACTGGTGCTACCGGCTGCTCTCTGCCATCCTGGGCATCCCCCTGGCAGTCGTCTGGGGCTTCCTCTTCGCCCTCATCTCCTTCTGCCACATCTGGGCAGTGGTGCCCTGCATCAAGAGCTACCTGATAGAGATCCAGTGCGTCAGCCGAATCTACTCCCTCTGCATCCACACCTTCTGCGACCCGCTCTTCGAGGCGCTCTCCAAGATCTGCGGCAACATCAGGGTTGCTCTCCGGAAGGAGACCTAGGGCCCTGCGGCCGCCGCAGCCAGCCCTCCCACAGCCACCCCCCGCGTGGGTTTCCCGGCTCCGGCAGCGTGCCCTGCCCTCGGCCGCACGGACGCCCGTGCCCAGGGGCCTGTGCAGCGCGGCGGGGCCCCGTGGCGGAGCTGGCTGCTGGGGATGCTCCCTGCAGACGGAGGCATGCCGGGCTGCCCCTTGCTCCAGCCCAAAGCCCAAAAAGAAGCCCATCGAGGCTCGGCGAGCAGCCCAGGGGGAGCCCTCTGCCCTCCCAGGCCCCCGGCATCGCGCCCTGCTCCTGCGGGAGGGACCGCGGCATCTCCTGGACCATAGCCCTGGGCCACCACCTGCAGCTGCAGAGTGAGAAGCGAGGGTGCAGAGGTGCTGCTGGACCACAGACCAAACCCCGCCTGCTCCTCCATCCCTTGGGTCTAGCATGAGGCTAAGAGAAATGCTTGCATACGAATTGTTATTTGCTGCAAATAATCGTTGTTGTGGAAGCTTCCGTATTAAATCACGCTGCAGAAAATTTTTATGGATAGAACAGCGAAAAGAAACTTCTTTTTCATGTGTGTTTGCATTGCAGCAAAGCTTTGAAATCCAGATCGGTTAGTGCATGAAGTGTTGCGTCTGCCTTCCGGGGGCACGTGCTGAGCCTGGGCCACCGGCCGTTGCAAAACCCTTTGTGGCAGTTTGACACTCGCTGCTGAATTACGGGGCATTGTTACGCTCTGCGGCCAGGGCTCACCGGGCAGCAGGGCCTGAGGGGGCAGCTCTGCTGCGCATCGCCCGGTCCCGCTCCCGCAGCATCCCGCGGGGTTCGCCAGGGTGTGCCTGCGGGAGAGGAGGGAGGCGCGGGACACTGCCCGCTCCCCGCCACCCCAGCTCCGGTGAAAACACAGGGACGAGGGGAAAAAAGTCCAATTCACAGCTCTTTCCTCCCCTGCGTTGTCAATTGATTTGTTCAGTCCATCGTCTCTGAAGCCGTACTTTAACTTTGAAGCATTTAAACACTTCCTTGGCTCTGGCCTTAAGTGCTTTGCTGAATCAGGGCCCAGGAGGTCTCGCTGTTCAGAGGTTATTCTCAGTTGCATTCATGTGCTTTTTTCCCTCGGCTTCCAACAAAGACTTGGAGCCAAAGGCTCTTCCAGTGCCATGCCAAGGACAAGAAAGAGCCAGATTTTCTATTGGTGCTCTCCCAATGGCTTGGGATTGTGGCCGTCCCTTATTCCACAGCAGTGCAGCACCCATGCTCTAGCAACACCAGGCTGAGAGGTGGATGGAATGATACAAATAAAAATAAATTTAAAAAAAATATATTTAGATAATTCTAGGGGGGGAAAAAAAGTCCAAAACCACTTTATCATGAGCATTTTTTAAAGCTTTTTGTGGGAATAAAAATAATTAAAAGCAATAATGGGTTTGCATTCCTTTTGATTTTTTTGTTCTAGTAGTTCACAGCCTGAACCCAAAAAACCCCCAAGATTCTGATCTCCCCACCGCCGTGATCTGTGGGCTCCCCGCATGTGGCGCACACGCCGCTCACGTGCCCTTCCACTGCCACAAACCTGGAGCTCCTCTCCCCGTCCCCGTTTTGCCGCAGCCCGGGGACGGCGCGGGAGCTCAGCATCCTCGGCTGGAGATGGCAGCGTCCCCACGCGTGGGGGCACGGCCCCGCATCCCCAGCCAGTGACCGCAACCAAGGCTCGCGGGGCAGTGCCCTGCTCCTCCCAGAGCCTCCTCCTCACCCGTGCTTCAGTCCCGGTAAAATCCATCGCCGCGTTGCCTTGCCTCCCTGGCAGACGGAGGATGCACCAGGCCCCCGGCTTCACACTCAAATGGGACATCCCCCTGCCCCCTTGTTTTGTGCAGGAGCTAATTACCCTCAAGGAGAAAGAAGGTGAACATGGGAGGAAAATGCTATACGCTTTCCTAAAGATTTACACCAGGCTGGTAAAATACGCGGAGCCCGAATGGGCTGGGTCATCTTCAGCAAATGTGCTCACTTGAAGCTACTGGGAGAAAAACTGAAGGGCTGCCAGGATATGCAAGGTGAAAATGTACCTGTTGAGGACAGCGAAAAAATAAAGTACACATTTAAATGCATTTTTCGTATTCATTCCCAACATGTAAGGCCAAATCGTGTCACCCACTGGCGGCGTGCAGGCCTTGCTTCTGCACATCCCCGGCTGCAGACCCGGGGGGCGGTGTGAGCAAAGGCAGGAGCACCCGTCTGCGGCCGCCACATCCCAGTGGGAACACTCCCGCTGCCTTCCGCCAGGGCCACACGGCACCCGGTGTCCCACCCGCCGGAGCCTGTGTCACAGCCAGCTCCTTGCTACGGAACAGAGCGGCCTCGAGGCGCAGGTCTCGAGTGCTCGACTCTATAAACAAAAGCATCGTTACGCTGCGCACCCTTGGGTCCTGTGTTTCCGGCGTCGTTCCCCATCGGCTCCTTCCTTTTCTCAGTCCAGTGCTCCTTCTGCGCTTGCCCTCCCGCTTGCCATCAAGACACAGTCAGAAAACTTTATTTACAGGTATTTCTTAACAATAAAAAAACCCATGCCACAAGCATGACCTCGTGCATTACAGAGCAAGAAAATTGCATTGGTGTAGAAGATTAAATGCAATCTGCAGTAAACCCAAAGCAAAAGCTCGGCCTCGGGGACTCGACAGGAGTTTTTCCATGAATCCCCATGGAGTCCAGCTGCAACCCCACATGTGGCTTTTGAGCGCGCTCAGCAAACGTGTTATTGCACAGATCCCCCGCAGCCGTGCCCCTGGCTCCCGCTGGCCCACGTGCGCAGCCCCCCACAGCACGGGGAGCAGAGCCGGGGGGGTAGGGACACCCAGGCGTTAGCGTTGCCCCCCCCCGCAGGCTTGTCCCCAGCCCCGTCCCTGCTGTGCACCCCAGCCCGGGGCAGCAGGGCTGCCCTGCCCCGTGCCACCGGCGGGCCCGGGCTGGGGGAAGCGGGGACGCGGGGACGGGGCTGTCCCTGCCCCACAGCGCTTCAAGCGAAGCAAGCACGCCCGCGTTGGGAGCGCAGCGCCCGCTGCTCCACCCCAGCCCCGCGGGATTCCTGCTGCAGGCAGAGCTGGGGCCAGTGCCTGACGCCCGCGTGCCCAGCGTGGCGCCCACCGCCCTGCGCCACAGCCCCCGGCATCTGACGGGGACGAGCACACCTGCCCCAGCAGCGCGGGATCGTTCGGGGCAAAACCTGTCCCTTCAGGTGGCATCTAAAAGCCACCGATGCCCGTGGTTCGGGGGCTCAGAAGCAGGTTCCTGGTGTCCAGTCCCAGGCAGCACTGACACCTGGACCACAGCAGTCCTCCCCCTACTCCCACCTCAGTTAAATAATGACCGCTGGACATGCTTACACGCGGGTAGACATATATACACCTATTTATATAGGACCCCCTTGCTTGTCCGAATCCCAGCTTTCCCCAGGGAAGCGCTGGAGGCAGCAATGGTGGCGGCGCAAGGTCCCGGCTGGCGATGCCCTCACATCACGGACGGCTGCATGAAGCTCCTCTGGCTCGTGCTCTTGCAGCTGAGGCCGAAGGAGGAGGAGTTGCTCTTCTTGCTGACAGTCAGGTCGCACGCCGGCCGCGCCTTCAGGTAGCGCGTGGAGCAGCAGAGGAAGCGCCGCATCAGGTCGTGGAAGAGGTGCCCCGTGTACAGCATGTAGATCCAGGGGTTGCAGCAGCTGTTGAGGCTGGCCAGGAGCATGGCGATGATGAAGGGGGAGGCTGCAAGGCAGAAAGCACGGCAGCATCAGGGCACGGCGCGGGCGGCGAGAACCACCACCTCTGCCGAGAGCCCCAGCTCTGCCGGCATCGCGACGCCTCCTCCCGCGCCAGGGAGGGGCTGCCCTGCCCGCAGGAACACCTCGGTCAGTACATCGGTAAAGAAGAGCTGGCAAATAAAAAGGGGGGAGCGGGTCTGAATTTAAGCAACTTCGTTTTCCATTTTTTTCCCCCAGAAGAGCCGTGCTCCCCTGCTCAGCTCCGGCGCTGCCACCTGCTCGGCGTTACCCTAGAAATGCCTTGGGAAGAGGCAGAGCTGCCCCCAGCACCATCTGCACAATTTGCCTTTAGGCTGCCCGAAGCGGGGAGGAGGGAGCACGGAGCACGGCCTCCCGGAGCTGCCATAGCAAAGAGCAGGACTGGGAACAAAAAGAGCCAGTGACTCATTTCCCCCACCAGCCACCAGTTTGGGGCTGACCAGCAGCTCTCATCCACTCGGGCTGTGGGGAAGCCACGCTCCGTCCTGGCCCCAGGGTGTCCCCTGCTCCTGGGCTGTCCCCACCAGCAGCACACGGCCGGCAGGACAGTGCCCGCCAGCCCAGCCTCCCTGCCCGGCGCTCTCCCAGCCCCGGGGAACCATGGCATTTTTCCCCCCCAGATTGATTTTCTCCTGTGACACTCTGCCAAGGCCATTCCCATCTCCGTAATGAAGCCTGGGAGCCTGGCAATGGCTCCTGGCTGGAAGCGTGGCGTTGGGGACGGGAGGCGATGGTGGCGGCGCGGTGCCAGGACGTCAAGTCTCCGGCTGCAGCTCTGCGTTCCCAGAGCACAAAGTACCCGACTGTCCCACCTGCGAGGTCAGGCCGGTGAGTTCTGGTGAGAAAGGGGACGGTGGGACTTGCATCCACTGCGGCAGCCAGCCCTGGCCGAGCCGGGACAAGGAGAGGCCGCCGCGGCCCCCCGCGGGCCAGCAGCTCCGTGAAGCGGCTGCAGGCAGGGACAGAGCCTTTATTCTGCTCCCCGTGTTTGCAGCCCATCTTCTCGTCTCCTTGCGCTCCCAGGGGACGCGCCAGCAGTAAGGACGTGTGCTTGGGTTTGGCTGTTTCTGGTCCCTTTCTGCCTCTGCAAAAATCCACTTGCAGTTTTTAAACTAGAAAAGAAGTGTGAATAATGAATGCTAGTTTCCAAATGCACCTTTAACCAGCTCATGTGTAATCCCTCCTCTAGTGATGTCTGGTCCAACCACTTTTAATTTCACGCATATGCTGAAAAAAATCCTTGGGGAATGGCTTACAAGTCCTAGGCGCAAGACCTGAAACACATCATAGCGTTTCTATCAAAAAAAAAAATCCAGCCATGGCTGACTCAGCTCTTCTCTCGCTGCGGGAGATAACCTGAATTTCATGGAGCTTGCTGCAGGGCAGGCCTTAAAGACGGGTCTCTCCCCTCCCCGGCAGGACAGCCGAGAGCCCCGAGAAGTGCTGCGAGGAGCAAGCTCTGGCCCTCGAGGACGTTCCCTCCCCGCAGGCTCCGAGCACCCCCCTGCAGCAGGGCGGGGGCCGTGGCGCTGTCGGGGGGGTCGGCAGGGGCAGGGGCTGAGCCCGGGGAAGGGCTGCGGGACCCCTGCTGCAAACGCTGCTGCCGAGCTGAAATGAAACGCGGGCTGTTCCCCAACTCCCGCAGGCACACAGACGCTGCCGCTCACACGTTTCCGGGCACCAGCTCCCAGGATGAAGGGACCAACGTAAGAGAGTTACGGGGAAAGCACGGCCCGTGGCACGCCGGGCCAGGCGCCAGCCGGGAGCAGTACTGGGGTTTTACCCACGGCAGACCAAGCGCCGTGCGTCCCTCTGCCCGCACCCGGGACCTGCGTCTCGCCACGCTCCGGGGTGCAATGTGCGGGCAGAAAACTGCAGGGTGCCTGCTCAGGATTCGTTAGGACTCAGGCAGGTATAAAGAGCCTTTCCCTTGCCAGGGGACCCCCCTTACGGCATCCTATGGGGAGAAAACGAAATGTTTTCTGAAGCAGGCGGCCCTCCGTCACACAGCCTCTGTCATCTGCTCGTCACCTCCCCGGTGCAGCCCATCCGTGTTGCAGCCGTGCTGGGCTGCGCAGCGAGCACCCTGCCCGCCTGCTTCTCTTCCCGCTCTGATGCGATGCCCGTGCAGGCTGCAAAGCCTGGAAGATGAGAAACAGCCAAATTCCCTTTCTGCTGCGGGGCACACCTCTGCCGGCGCCCCGCAATGCTGCCCGGCCAAGGCAGCCCAAGCCTCAGTGCGAAGGAAAGGAGATCCGGGACGCGGGGCAACGCGGTCGGGAACGTGGCCGGCAAAGCCCCTTTCTTCTGCAGAGAGGTCTGACCCTGCCGCCCCCCTCGTGCCTCCGGGCAGCAAGCGAGGAGGAGAGTGGCCCTGGGAGGAAGGGCTGGGGTGTCCCGGCGTTTGCTATCCACAATAACCCACCCGAGGCTTTTCCTCCCCGTGCCATGAAAGCCCCCAGCAAATGCTCTGGCAGAACTCCCAGCCTTTACCGCAGCCACGGGCCCCCGAGCAACACAAACGTGAGGGAGAGGGGGGCTCGGAACGCTCAGCACGGCCGGAGCTTCCCTCGCTGGGTCAAAGCAAAGCAAAGCAGACAAGAAAAGGCATCATGGGGCCAATGGCACGGGGTGAGGAAGGGAAAGTTTCCCGAGTCAGCAGGCAGGGAGTGATCTGCAAACAGCCCGGCCGCCCCCCCGTCCCCGCCGCAGGAGCCAGCGGAGCGGCAGAGGTTGGTTTGCCGATGAGCCAGGTGGAAGCCCTCACGACTGCAGGTTTGAAACACAGCAAAAGGGGGAGATGCGGCTTCATCCTAGGGCGTATCTAAAAGCTAGATGTTTCAACCAGCCTGAGTCAGGTAGAAAACAAAGAGACGTCTGCCTCGAGCACCTACGCAGGTTTAAAAAGCTGCGCTTCACCTCTCCACCTGAAATAAAGGAGCAGAGAGAAGCAATAAAGGCAAAGTAAGGAGCGCTGGAGCCAGGCAGGCCACCCGCCTCGGTTCATGGGAGAACAGATGCGCACGGGCGGCAGGAGGCAGCGGGTTTTCCACAGGGCGATGCATTGCTGCAACAGGGCTAAAGAAGGGAAGCGTGCTCGGTGTAAGCGAGCCGTGCCCTTGCCGTGGCAGGGCTGCCGGGAGAGCCGGGAGGGGGTCGCAGCTCCTCACCGGCCTTGGGCATCCCCAGACTCAGCGTGTCTGTTGAGTTGGGTCAGTCTGTCTGAGGAGGATTTGTCCCTGGATGCACTTTTTTGCCCTTTCTCCCACCTCATGAGCTTGTGCAGAGTTTGCTTTTAAGCTTTCCCAGACAGTTCGACCTGCGGGGGCAGAGGGACCATCGGCCACCTCCGCCCAGGGACAGCACAGACTTGCACAGCTCCAAGCCTGCGAGACCAAGGAGGGTAATACATTTTACTCTATCTACAACGCTAGTGATGACAGGAGCAGCCAGCACCAAGTATAAAAAATGGCAAATCAGTGACACCACGTCCTTTAGGAAAAGCCTTTGCTCATAAATCAGGGGCTTTCCACAGGAACCGTGCTCCTGCCAGAGATAAAATAACAGCTGCTGGGTCCCGGGGAGGATGGAAACAGGAGGAGAGGAGAGGGAAAAGAGGGCAAAAGAGTAGAAAGTGAAGAAGTCAGTGAGGACAAAATGATACAGCAAAAGAAAAGAAGTCAGGCACTAATGCTGCGCAGCTTTCTCCTGCAGCCGCCCCAGCCCCAGGCACCGGCAGGGGCTGAGCTCCCACGCAGCCCTCGGCACCCCCCAGCACCCGGGGTGGGCAATCAAAGCACCGGAGACCCCGCAGCGGCCCCGGGAGGGCTGAGCTCGTGCTCCTGGTGACAGTGAAAACCTCCTGGGCCACCATCCACACAGCCCGACCCCCGAGTTGCGGTGGCCCTGAATTTGCCGGGGTCTAAGCTAGCCCTCGCCTGCACCAGGGAAGCTCCGGCACAGCCACTGCTGCCTGTTGAGTGGTTTTTCCACGTTCGGGACTTTCTCCTGTCTCCCTCCCAGCCCCCCGAGACCCGGCTCGGAACAGTTTCTGGCTGTCGCTCGCAGCCCCCCAGTCCGCTGTCGGTGTCCCTGCGGCCGCTGAGCTGGGCAGTCCATGCAAACGTAGGGCTACAGGAGGGGAGAGGACGTACCTTCCTGCGGAGCATTTGTGTCCCACACAGACCACATCTGCACAAAGAAAAAGGGAGTCCAGCACACTATGAAAGCTAACACTATGATGAAGGTCATTTTGACTGTCCGGATCTTGGCTTTGGAGATGAGCCTGGTGCTGCTGACCCTGGCAAACGCCACCCCGCCGCGGGAGCCGGAGCTCAGACCCACGTTGGGCCCGTGAGCCGTCTTCAGCTTCACATTCTGCCAGATTTTGAAGCTGATTAAGCCATAGCAGATGCTCAGCATCAACACAGGGATGATGTAGACCATGAGGGTTATCCAGGTGACATAGGCTTTAGGTCCCCAGGGCTGGATGAAATCAGCCCAACAGTCGTAAACCCCATTCCCCACATCCCTCAGAGAAAATATGTGGATCTGAGGGATGCTGACCAGCAGGCACAGCAGCCAGGTGAGGAGGACAGAGACCCGGTCCGCTCTCCTGTGCAGGGACCTCAGCGGCTGACAGATGGCCAAGCACCGGTCCAGGGACATCAGCAAGAGCATGTAGGTGGAAGCAAACATCCCCACTACCTGCAAGTACTTGATCAACCGGCAAAGGAAATCTGGCCCATAAAACCTGAAGGTGATGTCCCAGATGAGCTGGGGCAGCACCTGGAAGATGGCCACGACCAGGTCAGCGATGCTCAAGTGCTTCATGAAGAAGTACATGCGGGAGTGCTTCTGCCGGGTGGTGTGGATGGCCAGCAGCACGCACAGGTTGCCGGTCAGGGCGAGGAAGAGGATGAGGCAGAGGACGGTCACCTCCACCTTGGCCATGTCCTCGTTCCTCTTCAGGGGGTCCGTGGTGCTGTTCCTCCCGGCGCTCTGGTTCTCCAGGCGGAGGCTGCCGTTCCCCAGAGAGCTGTTGCTGCTCCACACGCCGCTCCCCGCCAAGTACAACTTCTCCATGGCCGGCTCGGTCCCACATAGAGCCCGGAGCGGGGCGGTGGGCGGCAGATCCCCCGCGCAGGCGGCCCCGCCGCGGCTCCCCCGCTCCCCGGCCCCCCCCTCCCCGGGCACCCGACGTCCCCGCAGGCTCCTGCCCCCCGGCAAAACCAAGGCGCAGGAGGAGGGTTAGGGGCAAGGGCCGGCGGAGGGAGGCGGCGTCCCCCCCCGGCCCCCCCGCCCCCCCCCGCACCCACCCCCCGCGGCTCTTCCCCCCGTGCCCAGCCCGGCAGGGCTGCCAGCTCGCCCCCCGCCCGCGCCCCCCCGGCGCCCCCGCTCCCCCGCGCCCCGCCCCGGCGGGGAGCGCTCGGGAGGCCGGCGGGGCCGGACCCTGTCCCGCCGGGGCGCGGAGGGGACCCGGGGCCGGTCCCCCCCCCCGCCGGGGCCGGCCCCGGGGCCGGCCCCCCCCGGGGCTCGGGCCCCGGGGCCGGCCCCCCCCGCCGGGGCTCGGAGGCTCCCGGGGCCGGTCCCCCCACCCGCCGGGGCTCGGAGGCTCCCGGGGCCGGTCCCCCCCCGCCGGGGCCGAGCTGCGCTCGCCGCGGCCGCCGCCAGAGGGAGCGGGCAGCCCGGCGGCCCCGCGGTGGCGGGGGGGGGCTGCAGAAGCCCGATGGCGACCAGCGGCCCCGTTAGCCCAAAGGCCGCCGGTCTCCGCGTCCCCCGCGGGTGATGGGCGGGGGGGCCCCAGGCCGGGCTCACCTCCTCTCCAGCGCAGCCCTGAGCCTCCGGCGCCCGCGGCCCCCCCGGCCGGGCCCCCCCGGGGCTGGGAGGAGCGGGCGGCGGCCGGGCCGGTGCGGGCAGAGGCGCCGGTGCCGTGCGCGGGGCGGCGGGGGCCGGGGGGGCAGCTCCGGGCGAGCGCTCTCTGTGCCGCTGGGAGGGCGCAGCGGGAGCGGTGGGCAGCGCCTGCCCGAGCGCGGGGCTCTGCCCACGGCGGGGCGGGGGGCCCGGTCCGCCCCGGGGGCCCGAGAGCCGGGGGGAGCGGGATCCGGGCGGGGCCGCTCTGTGGCTCCGGGAGGGCGCAGCGGGGGGGGGGGGGGAGCGGGATAAACCATCTCCCTTCAGGAGGGTTTTCAGCCGACGTCGCGGCACGCAAACTCCATCTGCCGGCCAGCTGGTGGGGCGCACGCTTCTGCTGCTTGGCGGGTAAAGCAGCCACCGAGAACCCTTCTGTCCTTTCAGGAGGGCTATTCTGGAGTGTTGTTAAACCATCTCCCTTCAGGAGGGCTATTCTGGAGTGTTGTTAAACCATCTCCCTTCAGGAGGGCTATTCTGGAGTGTTGTTAAACCATATAACCCTTCTTTCCTTTCAGGAGGGTTATTCTGGAGTGTTGCTAAACCATTTCCTTTCAGGAGGGTTATTCTGGAGTGGTGTTAAACCATTTCCATAAGAGCAGCAGAGGTGGCTCTGTCTGACACCGTTTGCCACCAGTGCCCCTAGCTCAGCAGCGAATTTCACTGCCTTTCCCCAGACTCGGGCCCCCCCCCCGTGCGGGCAGCAGGGACCCAAGGGTGTTCAGAAGAGCATCTGCCCACCTCGGCTCCCCCTCCCCGAGCCCTGCGCTTGCTCCCAGGCCTTCCGAGCACGAAGGGGGCTTCAGCAGGAGCCTGCCTGGCCTGGCCGCTGCAGCCCCCTCGCTCCAAGCAAAAGCCAGCAGGTTGGTGCTCATTCCCCTGTGCTGCCGTCCCCTGACAGCCACATCTCAAACTCTGCTTAGCCTAGCCTTAGGCCTTGAATAAACATCTCCGCAGTTATTTTTAAAGATTTTTGGGAACCTTTAGCTCCATGCAAGATGTAGAAATGTTAAATACTTTGGCAAGTTCTTCCCTCCAGGGTTCACGTTCTTCCTCCTTCAGGCAATAAAATGGCTGTGGGAATCGCTGAGGATAACAACTCACCATGTGCAATGCTGTTTTTTTCATTGTTCTGCCTTTTTCGGGAGAGTTCTGTAGGAGGAGGTGACCGGGGGTGAAATCCTGGCTCCACTGGAGTCAAGGAGAGGTTTGCCCTCGGCTTCTGCGCAGCTCCTTTAGCATCTTGCAGGGCACCGAGAGATGGTAAATCTGCCTGGGGCCGCGGCTGGGACGGCAGCGCTGGCGAGGCACTCGCCTCAGGTGGGACAGAGCAGCCGCTGCTCCTCTCTGCCCTCGGGTGAGGCCTCATTCATAACTGCACAGGCACTGATTTCTTCACAGCCCAGAGCTGAACCGCTTCCAATGCAGGAAAGAGCCTTGTGCCAACGGTGTTGCTTAGGCGTGCGGCAGAACGCCTCAGAGGGTGGTGTGTACTTGCAGAACACATTTTATTTCAACAGTGAATCATAAACGCTAAGCTGTGAAAGAACTCTCCTAGGACCAGTTCTCTTTGTCCCCTTGCCAATGCCAAACTGCTCCCAGGGCTGCGTTTTCTAACACTCTGTCTGCTCCGATTCAGAGCCGCTCGCTGTCGAGGCAAAGGATCATACGCCCCGAGGGCTGAACTTTGGATTTAAAAGGCCAAGTCATGGAAGGGTTTCATCAGTTTTACTTTACGCATCTTGGCTACAGACTGGGCTCTTTGCTCAGGTCCTGCTTGCAGGGGCAGGGTTCTCCCCTGCCTTGCTGGCGGTGGAGCCGGGATGGGATCCACAAGATGTGGCCAAGCCCCACATCGAGAGGGAGCATCTCCACTTTCTCGTGAAAGGGGCTGCATCGTTACCCCTCCCCATCCAAAGAGGGGACCGAATTTCAGAGGTGCTGCTGTGTGCCTCGGGCACATGTGCCCCCGACAGCCGGGGTGGGGCGGCCCCTGGCCCCACGCTGCTCTCAGCATGTAAAAAGAAACCTCTTTGGCTGAAAACAAATTCAGTAGCAGGTTTCTGCTCCGCCACGAGCTCCCCAGTCCCGGGCTGCTGCGTCCCTGCGTGCCACCGCCGGGCTGTTCCCAACACAGTGCTGGGCAGCAGCAAAGCTGCCGCCGGGCAGTCACACTGGGACCCTGCGGGGATGGACGTCACCCCGGTCCCCACCGGCTTCGGTCAGGTCTGCACCTGATGGAGGGGCTCCTGGCTCCGGGCTGTGCTTCACCACGGTGCCTCCACCCTGGGGAGCGGCAGCGCGGCCAGGCAGGCTGCGAGGATCCATCCGTCCCAGAAAACCCCCTCCCACGGCATTGCCAGCCCAGCTCCCAGCGGGCTCAGCCCTGCTTATTTCATCCCAGGCCCCAAAACTGCGAAATGGCTTGAACCAGCGCCGGGACGCGAGCATGCCGGTCACCAGGGCTCGCAGGAGACATCGCGGCTGACGCAGCACTAATGCTTTGGTAAAAAGTGAAAAATCCCAAACCAACCCCCAAGCGGGTGCCTGCTGCCCTGCCCGTACAGGCACCCTCACGTTCACCGCTGCGCGGCTCTGGCTTTGGCCATTAGCTTCTGAGAGCATCCCAGTGCCAACTCTGTGCCAGGGTGAGGGCAAGGCTCTCAGAGGAAATTCCTGCTTCCCTGCACCAACACCCACGTCTCAGCAGCTCCAGGAGCAGGGGTTCAAGCTCCCAGAGCAGCCCAGCCTTCACTGCCCCCAAGCAGCGCTCCAGCCTGCAGCAGAGCTCTCCAGGGCTGCCGCTTCCACAACCTGCATGGAAACTGCCCGACTCTCAGCCCTCCCTTCCAGGCCGAGCCCTCACGGGAGCTTGGCCAGGTTCCCACCAAGGAAACCTTACCCCCTCCCGACCTTCCCGGGGCTCCCCAGCGCCGCTGGCCCCGTGCAGCACCCAGCCCCGCGTGGTGCACGGGCGATGAGCCCAGCTGCTGACGGTGATCTTCAAATCGTGCTGGGGGCACAGGGAGCAAAAGATGCAAGAAGCAGAAAACTCAGGCTTTTCTCTCTTTCCAACCTTCCCTTCCTTGTTTTCTTTTTCTCAGTTTCTGTTAAAGAAAAATTTCCAACCGGTTCTCAAAACCACTAAGTCCAGTCAAAAAAAATCACCCTGCGACTGCCAGCTGCCATAAGATTTCACTTCACTGCACCTATAAATGTTAATTTGATCAAATAGCGACAGCATCGAACAGCGTCCCTGCGCCGCGCAGCCGGGACCTGCGGCCGCAGCCCGCGTGCGGAGGGAGAAGGGCCCTCCTGTCGCAGGATCAGGCCCGCCGCGGGGGGCTGCGGCTCGTGGGGCTGGCCAGCGAGTTCAACCTCCCGGCCCGGGGAGACAACAACGCTGTCACTGTGCGAAATTAAAATGCTGCTAACTGGGGGGGTTGTTGCCTGCTGTGTAGCTGTGCAGCAGAGGAACAGTTTGGGTTTTGCGCTGCTGGCAGAGAGCGCGGCTGGGGCTTTCCCTTCGCAGCGGCGTGAGAGTCAGAGACAAGATTTCATCATTCCACCCCTGCGTCAGGTTTTTCTCACACAAAACACGCTCCTATGCATTACCGAGTATAAAATCCCACAAGGGGCTCGGGGAAGAGGTGCTTGCTGACAACAAGGGCGCTGCGGCGCTGGCACAGCCCCGGCACGGCGGCAGCGGGGAAGCAGCCCCGTGCCCCACGGCTGGAGCTCAGCCCCAGGAACCTTCTCCACCGGCTCCCAGCGGTGGCGGCTGGGGTCTGGGCAGGGTCTGACTGAAGGACCCAGCCGCAAGGTTCTAATCGCCGCTCCCGTCATCTGCAGGGGGAAGGGAGCCGCAGCAGAACGTCCCACCTACGCCCAACGGGGACAACCCCAGCGGGAGACGCTCGCGGCCCCCCGGTCCTTATTCAGGCAAAGCTGCGGCTGCCCCACGGTTGAAAAACAAACACACGGGATTTTAAAGCAAAGAATCTTGTGAGAATGAAAGGGTTTTCTGAGTCACCCCCAGCTCCTTCCAGCTTTAAAAATTCGCTGATGCCATAGACTTGGAAACATTTTTCTTTTAAAAATACATGCTTTGATATAATCAAAAGCACAAATGCTACATAAAGCTAAATTTAATTGCATTTCGGTTTACTGCTGCATCTGAAATAGCTGTTTTTCCAATAGCTATCTTGAATCCCAACTTTACGGTCCCCATGATACAAGAGGTCTGGCAAAACTTCAAGTCCAGGCCACTTTTTTACAGATGGAGTTGCAGCCGCTCATGAACTCTCGCGTATGGATGTGGCCCATAGCAGGCATTGCGAGCTAGAAAGCCAGGATATTTTATCTGGCTGCTTTTGCATGGGAAATTCTCTTTATCCTAGAATTTTTTCCTAGTCCTCACCCCCTGCACTCCATCTGCAAGAGGCCCAACTTTGGTAAATTCACTAAAAATACAGAGATGTGCGGTCCCATGCACACACCTCCCTGGAAACAGCATATTAGCGCTCCAGTAAACCGCTGCTGAATGTCGTGGGCTTTTGGCAAGGCTTGGGAATACTAAGGGCAGAGAAAATTATGAGTGTTCCCCATGTTTCTTGAGTGTGCACATGAATAAATCCCCAAATATGACATAAAATTCCTATGTAGCTGTCCGCCTGGTATGCTGCTTTTCAGAGGAATGCACACTGAGACTAAATATCGTAAAATGTACCATATTTAAGTCAACAAGTCTTTGGAGACAAAACATGGAAATACAAGCGATGCACAAAATTATTTGGTTCCAAACATTTATTCAAAATTCATTATGTTAATCCAGACAGGCTGGGTCCATGGGCCCAGGCCAACTGTATGAGGTTCAACAAGGCCAAGGGCCGGGTCCTGCCCTGGGGTCACCACAACCCCAGGCAGCGCTCCAGGCATGGGGCAGAGGGGCTGGAAAGCTGCCCAGCAGAAAAGGACCTGGGGGGGTTGGTCAACAGGGGGCTGGATAGGAGCCAGCAGGGTGCCCAGGTGGCCAAGAGGGCCAGCGGCATCCTGGCTTGGATCAGGAGTGGTGTGGCCAGCAGGAGCAGGGCAGGGACCGTGCCCCTGTGCTGGGCACTGGGGGGGCCGCCCCTCGAGTGCTGGGGTCAGGGTTGGGCCCCTCCCTCCCAGAAGGACCTGGGGGGGCTGGAGCTAAATACCCTGGGGGGATTTAAAAGCCAGGCAGATGAGGTGCTTAGGGCCAGGGTTTAGCGGTGGGATGGCAGGGTTAGGGTAACAGTTGGGGTTGGTGATCTTAAAGGGCTTTTCCAACCCAAACGATTCCGTGGAGGAGTTCACTGGTTATTGGTAACACGTACAGTGCTGCACATCGTTTTAAGAATGCAGGTAAAATACTGTCACATCCTTAGGTAATGTCGTACCACCAGTCATCACCTGCCTGCCTGAACCATGCTCTTGGCCATGGTATTTCTTCTCATTAGCTTTAAAAAAAAACAAAAAACAACCCCAAAAACTAGCCCTCAGATTGACTGTAGTAAACAAACTCATGGAAAATACAGCCAAAGCCCGTTGTCATTTCAAGCATTCCTGCCCTGGCGCACCAAGCGGGTGGTTGTTGGGGCTTGGGGCAGACCGGTTCCAATAGCTGTTGGTTTGGTTTGGAACCCGTATCATCAGGGCATTGCTGGGAGGGAGGGAAGAGCCAGGAGGGTTGGCTTGCACACGAACAAACGAAGAAGGGAGGAACAACTTGGCTGCTGCAGTCTCAAGCTTCAGAAAGCATTCGCAGCAGCAAAAGAGAATGTGCATGAGTTCATGCCAGTACTGAGACCATTTCTTCTTTTCCCTTCTTTTTGCCTATCCAGGAACGCGGAACTCACTCCAAGAACTCAGCGTTAAGACCCTTGTGCAGCACGTCACTGGAAGGTTCACGGGATTCAAACCATTTCCTTCAAAGAAATCCTCTCCTTGTTGAAAACTGACAGCCCCTGCTCCCCTGCCCGCCTGCCCGCACCAGCGCAGGAGCCCAAGTCTTGCTCATGCGACTTCTAGGGACAAAGTCTTGAACAAGAGCCTGAATTTCTTGGCACTAATCCAGCACCCATTTCCACACTCACTACCATCAACACTGCGGCACTGCAAGCAAAACCCCCCCACCAGAGCCTCTGAAGACGCACCAGGGTTTTGCCTGGTGCCAAGAAACACCAGAGGCTGCCATCCCCTGCTCCGGGGCCCGATTCCCCCCGGGATACAGCAGCAACGCTCCATACAAACCGATGAGCTCAAACCTATTTGAACTAGAGCAGGCTATGGATTGCACTGATCCTGTAATCCAGGCTGATCCTGTAATCCCTAAAGCCCTGTTGAGGCTGTGGCAGACCTTCACAAGGTAGGCATCCATGGCTTGACCACAGCCCGGGTCCAAACAGCCCCGGGGTCCCTCCCCAGCGGGGCTGGCCCCTGCCAGGCTGCAGGCACCGCAGGGCATTTCAGCCGGGGAGCGGGAAGGCGGCGGGGGCTGCGGGGGCTATGCCCGACCGGCGCAGCCTCTGCGAAGGGCAGTGAACGCTCTCCATGCACCTCCTGGCAGGAGCCAAACCTGCCGGGCTTTCTACACAGCTCCAGAATGACGTTGTTCATGCTAAAATGTTTCTCGCTTCATCCCATTACGGCCTCAAAGCCCATAAAAATCAACGGAGCCTGCACAGACCCTGGGGATAACAAGCTGGCCTAATTACAGGATGGTGGAAATACATATACGCATGTTTTTTAACAGAATCTTCAGTTTCAAGCTTTTGGGAGATTATATCATAGTTTTACTACTTTTGTTTGGTTGGTTTTTACTGCACTTCTGTACAACTCCGTGCTATTTACTTCAGTTACCCTGAATTCTCACTCATCAATAGGGAGAAATAAAAAGCAAAACAAGTACAGCGAGATCCGGTACCTTGCCTCCGCCCCCCCGAGGCCGCTCCAGCGCGGATGGCACGGCCGTACGGCGACGCTGGGCGGGCGACGCGGTTCCTGACCCAGCCAAGGCGCTGACGAACAGCAGTCAGAAAAACGCATGCGTGGCAGCAACGGGGTTTCTGGCACCTGCAAAACCAAGGTACAAACCAACACATTATTGAGCGTCGCCTCCCGGCACCACCTCGGAGATTAACTAAATAGTCCCATACACACAGGGATGAATCGTTCATTCAACACCAAGCACCTGGCGTGCAAGCGCCGGCCCCGTGCTGCAGCTTCACTTCGCGCACGCACGGAGCTGCAGAGGGACGCTTCCATCCGCTAGCACGAGGCGTGCTTCTGTTTGAGCATAACGTCTCACCTGGCTACGGCACAGACGGAGGAGCCAGAGGAAAATGGAATATGTATGTCTGCTTATTTTAATACATATCCACATGTAAATAGTGCAACGAATAGATCCATATATCTCGAGGAAAGTGAATCGACTTTGGTGCTCATCATTACTTTAACAACATCTGTGCTGAGTGACACGAAAGGGACTGCAGGCCTTCTCCAGATAATTAACGATACGTGTGTGTGTAAGTAGGCTCGTGTCCAGAAATGTCGGGGGGGGGGTTGTGTTTATACACACGGCTCAGACCCCATTTCTCACACACCAAATACCTGCAACTGCCAGCCCAGGCTCCAGGGGTGCATCTGTGGGGCCAAATAAGCAACCGGGGCAGGAAGATTTCACTCCGAAAATGAAGCCCAGCTACATTTACACGAACTCTCCTGCCCCGCTCATGTTTCCCCATTTGCAGGAACGCGTTTACCGTCTCCTTCCCCGAGTCAGTCACTTGTCCTTCGTTTTTCAGGTGGTTGTTTTGAGCCAACCCACCAACTTGTTAGAATCATTTTGAACTCGGGTGCTCTCCGTCAGAGCGCTCGCAGCGACTCCTCCACCACCGGGCTGTGGAATACCCACAATTATTTACTTGACGCTGAACAGATGATGGCTGGGGTTAGGCTTGCCCAGCAGGCAGCAGGGGTGATTTCGCTTCAATTCCTGCACCTGGGTAAGGCATTCGAATTCCAAAATATCTGTTGTTCTATCAAAAGGGGCTCCCCTTAAACCAAAGGATCAGTTATTAATTACTCCTGCCAGCAAACACGCCGCCCATGGAGAGCTGGACCCTGCCCGTCCCCTGCCCGCCTCCAGCCACAGCGGGTCCATCGCAGGGGCACGCAGCCCCCCAGCCGCAGTCCTGGCTGCGATGGAGACCTCTCAAATTCAGAGCAGAACCTGGCCAAAACCGCAGCCGCATCCAGCCCAGGCCGCCCTACCCGTCGGTGCGAAGGTCCCACAAGGCTCGGGTACGCTCAGTTATTGTGGACGGCTTTTGAGGTGAAGAGTAACATCTGCTTTATGCAAGCAGAAAAGCTCCCGGGCTGCTTGTTCCTGGCTCTCCGTTCTACGGCGCTGTTCCGAACGCAGCCCCACAAAGAACGCGCGGCGGCCGTGTGTGCTCCTGGCCACCACCGCCCGGGGGGGGGGCTGGGAGCCGGACGCCTGCGTGCCCACACCACATGGGCATGCACAAGCCCACCCATGGCCCCGCTCAGCACAGGTGCCCCAGGCGCCCCAAAAACGGGTGCTGGATGCTGGATGCCGGGCACTGGATGCTGGGCTCGGGCTGCTTTCTGGCCGGCTGGTGGGAGCGGCTTCGCACGCCTGTCCCCAGCTCCAGCTCTGCGGGACGGGGCTCGGCAGCACCAGGGAACCCCACAAAGCCGGGGGCAGCGCCTGGAAGACTGGGACAGACACAGCTCAAACCTGCGGGAAACAGTCACAGCATCGTGGGCTACCGGTCCTCAGTCTTCATCACGGCAGGCCGGTACCGTTCAATGCTTCTGCTGCATCTGAACTAATCAGGGTAATTTACTACGAAACTTTTTCTCCGCTGAAACCTTGCATGAAGAAGTGTGTAAACCACTTACACAAAAACGCCCAAAAAGCCCCAACCCCCCCCATGCACTGACCAGACAGATTTAAAGGCATTTTTCAGGATTACTGCATTAAGATTATTGCAAGGTGCCACCCCAGTCACCGTGTGCTCCACGCTCTGCGTGGTGACGCAGTTTTACGCCCCCTTTTCTCACCTGGCACGGGGCCTGCCTGGCTGGTTCTGTCTCTGCTCTCATCCGCAGGGTCGATCCCTGCTCGGCAAAGCCGTACGCACGGTGTTGTTCCCACCAAGTTACCAGTACCGGCGTGCACTTCTGCGTTCAGTCCATTGCATTGAATCCGGCAAAACGGAGCGGCCTCGCTGAAACGCCCACCACCACGGACTGCTTTTACCCAGACGTGGTTTTAACATCAGAAGTTAAATAGCTGCTTTGTAAAGAAAGGTGTTGAGAGGAAAGATTCCTAATATCAAAATCAGTGCTTCTGCTGATGGGACGTTCCAGTTGAAAACGTGTGCTGGCGAGAGTTGGGCTCGGGAGCACCGGGCCCCGGGGCAGCTGGGACCCTCCTCGCCTGGGCTCCCAGCGCCACGACCAGAGGGGGCCAGTCCCAGTGCTCCTTGCAACGGAGCAAGCTACGCAATCATCAGGGTTTCGCTCTGGTTTATGTGCTTTGTTTGGATTTTTTTTTACCCTCAAGTTAAATTTTTGCACATATGACCATCACTTTAAAAGCCAACGGTGTGTGAGACAGCAGCAATTTTTCTAAAAACCCCTGAGCAGAGGAGCTGTTACATGTACAGCGAATCTCGCGTATGCAAACCAAGTCCAAATAAAGTTTGGTTTGGGGTTTTTTATACTGATTATTCCTCATTTCAGCTGGCTTTTAAATCACCCCCTTTCCATTGGGGTCGGCAATGGGGTAGTCCTGTCCAGCCCACTGCTGGTGGAAGGGGCCAGCAGCCAGAGGTGTCCTAGCAGGCAGAACGAAAACTGAACGAGCAAATGCAGGAGTTAATGAGCAAATCAGACCCCCAAGCTGTGATCTGTTCCCCGTTACCATGGTAAAGGGAAATCAGCCGGCTGGTTAATTAATTGCCACTAAGTGCCAACAGGAGCCCTGCTTGCTGCCGTCCCCTGCCAAAGGCTGTCCTGAGGGCAGGGGATGAGGAATGGCCGATCCGCCGCGAAACACGGCAAGCGGGAGCTGGGCCGGCAGCGGCAGAGCCCAGGAGAGCCGTGCGTGGATTCCAGGCGCGGACCCGAGCCCCAGCGGCCCCCGCTGCCGCGGCGCCAGGCACAGCCCCAGGCCCGTCCTCCTGAACCTCAAAAGCTGGTGCGAGCGGCGGGGACACAGCATCCCAGAAGATGCAGCTGAGCAGTGCATCGTCCTTGCTGCCTTTTCTCGGGCAGCAGCAATGGAAGGGCGCAGCGCGGCGCGGCCGTGGCACGGCGCGGGCTGAAGCCCGGCGCGACCATGGCTGGTGCAGCCCTGCGAGCAGGAGCCCATCTCCAGCCGGCAGCAAGGGCTGCTCGCAGGATCCCGCTGGGAGAGCAGAGCCAGCGCACAGAGAGCATCCCCAGAGAGAGACTCGCTTTTCTGGGAAACGAGCAAAATATGTTCTCTTGTGCCCTGCGTGACGATGGTCGTTAACCCAAGCAGGCGCTGGGCTTGGGCTGGGAGCTGCAATCACAGCAACGCGACCGCCTGGCTATAAAAAGAGAGATGATTCAGACGTCAGCCTAAAAAAGAGGTTCCTTCTAACCACAGCCAGGCGCAACTCGCTCGCAGAGCTCGCCACGTTACCGGATATTTCCAGATCCCCCCAGCAATGAGATGAGGGGCACTGGCGTGGCCGTGCCAGCCAGATCCCTGGCTCACGGGCAGCCAAAACCCAGCCTGGCTCCGTGCTTCCTGGGGACCCCAACAGCCTCTGGTACGGGGCAGTCGAATCCCACACCTGGAGGTTCTGGTGTGTCCATGTCTGCCCGGGCCTGGGTGGATCGCTCAGGATCACAGACCGGTTCAGGGGTGCCGGGTCCCGCGTACCCATCGCCACCGACCGCCTCGAAGCTGCTCTGCCTCCGCTACCTGTGACCCACCTGCCCGCGGCAGGGAGGTGTCAAAAAAGATTTTTGTTGCCATCTTTTTAAATGGAAAATTACTACAAAGATGCTTCACTGAAATTTCATCAAGCCACCTCGTATGCATAAATTAACTGCCTGACACGGACAGCCAGAGGGGAGGCACCCAGAGCAAGGGGGTGAACCCGGATCGGAACAAGCACCGAGGTTTAAACCTCAGCCCTGCCCGGTGGCTGCCTTCTTCCCCAGTGACAGCACTGGGGCAACCAAAGGTTTTGCCCAAAAGTCTTCCTACGTGCAGGGCTTCACCCACTGCCTTGCTTCGTCATCAAATATCCCAAAGCAAGCGAGGGCAAAGCGAGAAATCGGGTGCCGGTTTTGAAAGGTCAGACTCAGCGTGATCAGAAACCTTTCGAATTTCGGGGCAGGGTGCGTAATTAGAGCTAATGTCACATCTCAAACGCAAAATGGCCTCAGGTGCAAGGCCTCCATGGCTGCCCTGCCCTGCCGGCGCGGGAGGAGGATGGGCTGGGGCAGGTGAGGATGAGGATGAGCTTCGTCCGTCAGAGACACGCCGAGTCGGAAAGTGCTCGGCGGGAACATCCCCTTCTGCTGCCAGCATCAGAAACCTCCCTTTTGGCTTAATCTGCTTCCTACCCCAGCCCTTGCTCTAAGCACAAAGCCTCCTCTACAGGGCACGGCCACCCAACCCAGCCGCGCCGCCAGAGCTGGTCCCGTCCCCTGTCCCCCCCCAAAATGCTGCTTTTCCCACTGCATCTCCTGTCCTCTCACCTTCCCCCAGAGCAGCGTTGCTGGTGCTGGGCTCACGCCGGCCGTTCCTCTGCTGCCTTCGCTCCACGCCACCCCCACCGCTCCCCGCCAGCTCCCCCGCGCCTTGGCCCGACGCAGAATGGCGCGCGTTGATTCAGAACACTTTTTTTTTTAATAAGAGTTTGTTTTGTTTGTAGGATTTTGATTTAAAGCAAGCTATGTTGTATTTAATCTTGTCATTTACCCAGCTAGTTTCTTCATTACCGTTTTAACGTAATCCCGTCGCTTTGGGCTATTTCTGCTGAGTGGGGAGGGAGAAAGGAGCCGTACCGCACGCAGGCTCACCCGTCCCTTCTTGCAGCTCCCCCCCTTCCATACGTGCTGCTGGCTCCCCTCCCTGCAGGCAAATCTGTTTCTGCTTCATTTGCAGATCTTCCCTTTTTTTCCTAGGAAACAAATGAACGTTTCGGATTTGCCTGGGGATTCAGTTGGAGGAGCCTGCATTTGGCCCAGGCTTCCACCGGGAGCCAGTCGCAAGAATTGGGACAAATATTCCCTGCTTTACCGCTTCCCTAGCGCGCTCCAGACCTGGGCTGAAAGGCCCGCTATAACGCTGGCGAATAAATGTGCTTTTGCCACAGAAAATATTGCCTTTCTGGCTTGAAAAATGCAACAAATTCAACCAGACATCAGAGCCGGAAAGTCAATGGAAAAACAAACAGCCAGCATTAGTTAAAGCCAGCAAATGCTTTCTGTAAAAGCTTTCATTAACTGGGAAAACAAATTTTCCCCTGTGATAAAAGTTGAGATGGAAAATTTTCAAATTGCCCGATCCTATACCGATTTTCGTAAAATTCAACCGTTTTTCACCCTGTTTAGACTCTAAAGTAGCTGCAAAGAGAGCGGCCATTCCCTTGTTTCTGACACGGAACACCGAAACACGGACAGGAACCATTTGACCGCCAGAGCCTTTCAAAGCCGGACCTTCCAGGAGGGCGGTGGGGAGCGCAGCGCGCCCGTCCCACCGCAGGCACGGGGCCCGCTCCGGAAGAGAGCGACCCGCCGGGAAAGAGAAGGGAATTCCTTATTATTTCCCCCGGAACGCTGACGTTCCTGGGGGCCAAGAGCAATATTGGGATAACCCCATGGCCCTTTCAGCCGGTAAAGCAGATCGGCTCCCGCAGGCGCGTGTCCCCCCGCCAGCCCGCGCCGGGGCGTTTCCAGCCGCTCTCCCGGGGCGCCCGGCCCCCGGTGTCCCCACCCTGGGCACAGGGACAGGGAAATGGCTGTGGGCAACTGCCGGGGGAGCCACGGTCTGCAGCGATTCCTGCCCGAGGAAAACAATCTGATAGAAATTCCCTGTCGTCTGCAAAGCAAAGCCAAGCCCACCCAGGTGACCCCCGCCATCCGAACCCCCACTTAACCCCCGTTCGGGAGAGGGACGTGCAGCGGGAGCAAGCAGGGAGCCCATGCTCCTGCTCAGAGGCGACCTCCGTTATCCCTGCTCCACCATTCCCGGGAATCGCCGCCTTTTCACACGGCTCCCAGGGACCGGGCGGGGGGGGATGTGTGTGTGTGTACATTTTTACTGTTTCTGTGATTATTTTGTTTCAAGTTTTGCCCTCCTGCCCTGGCCTGAGGAACTGTGCCGTGACTAAATTCATTTCCTCCTGGATGGATTTTCTGCCTGAAGCAGCCGTTCCCAAAGCTTTCTGGCCGTGACCCCCCCCAGCACCCAGCATCGCCCCCCCCCCAGCACCCAGCATCGCCCCCGGCCCGGCTGCCAGCAGCAATACAGGCTCACCCGGAGTTTCTGCCCCGCTTGCGCTTCCCCCACCGCCCCAGCGAGCCGCAGCAGCCGGGCTCGGGCTCCCCTGACCCGGGGACGTCCGGAGAGGGTCTGGATCCGCAGCGTGCGGGGCTGGGAGCAGAGGGTCCCCAGGACCCCGCATCCCCCGCTGCTAAGAAGCCCAGCACAAGGCATGTGTTGTGGGGGACTATAAAATGTGACCAATGCCGTTAAAAATCGACCCGATGAAACGTGAGAAGAGCATGAAGCAACCCACTTCGCCGTTACTTGCTTCAAAACCGTAACTGGGGGGTTTTCTGCCTTTGCCCCCCTCGATGGGGCTGAGAGCTGGGGCAGACCGATGCTCAGCAGGCGCTGCCCAGGCTGGGGGAAGCGCAGCAGCATCTGGCTGAGCATCACCGCTTGTAAGCGCTCCCTTTGCTCCTCCTTGCTGCCACTTTTGTCCCCAGCCCAGTTGTTCACACGTCCCTGACCGCTCCCCAATTGCCCCTTGACTCGGTGACGGAGGAGCGGAGCTGCCCAAGGGAGCGAGGGGACAGGACAGCCTGGTGAGGACACTGCGTTTCCTTCGGCGCTGTTGTTTTTTCCCTTACGTTAGCCAGTTCTTGTGAATTTGGGGCTGGTGAGAGATGTGCAGCACACAGCCCTGGAGGAGTCGCTTATGGCACCCCAGGGACCGGCAGACACCCCGGCAAAGGCCGTACCCGGCAGCACTCACCCGTGGCTGGAGCTGGCCCCCGGCAGCGTGCAGGCAGGGTGGCCACAGCCCCGGCTGGTGGCCACGGGTCCCGCTCGGGCACCCTGCTCCATCAGGAGGGGAATGAGAGGCACCGGGCCACCAAATCCACGTGCCCTTCCTAAGCCTCCATGTTTCCAGGGATGTCAGCTCCAGGCAGCCTCCGCCTGCTCCTCCCCAGCCGCTTCACACGTCCAAGCCCCCGGCTCCAGTTCGTCACATGCACAAACAAACCCGCCCGCCTTCGGCACTGACATTACAACGGGGAGAGAAAGCCCTGGCTCCAGCCCCGCGCCGACATCCCGCTTAGCCCGGCTCCTCGGGCTCGCCATCACACAGGAGCGTGGGACCACGGCTCCCTGTACCGGGGCTGTCCCTGCCCCACGTGCCACCCACCTCCAGCGGGACCGACCCCCCAGGGCCCTGCAAAGCCATAGGAGGAGGTGGCACGAGATGGCACAGCCACGGGAGGAGGTGGCACACGGTCACATGGCCGCGGGAGAAGGTGGCACACCAATTGCCTGTGGAAGATCCCAAAACCGTTTCTTAAATGCAGAGGTCTGTAAGCACGCCAGTGAAGGTGCTTACAAGCGGTGTGTCAGGTGAATACAGAACCACCATCGTCAGCAAAGATAACCACTGCAGGCTTTAAATGGCAACTCCAACAATAAGCGACACCAAAACATGAATCTCACCGGGTGGTCAGCCAACCAGCCTGAGTTATGGCTGTATCTAACGTCATAGCTGTTCTGTCTCCTACGACGCCAAGTAATTGCCTCATTATCTTAACGCTCCAATTACCGTGGTAGCGTGGCTTTCTAGCTTATTTCCAATGGATGCAGCCCCACCAGTTCACCCATCGAAGATGTTGCAGAACTGATGACCTGCTCCACCCCTGCATCCAAACGTCTTTCCACGTCGCCACCCCGCAGCAACCTGGCTCGTTGGCCAGCACTTCACAATACGATTGCTCCTCCGACACAGAAGGTTTGACAGCTCACCCAGCGGGGCACGGCAAGGAATCCGAAACAGCCCAACTCGCCTGAAAGGACTACTGATACTGCGCCAGCATCTGAAGCCTACGGGTCCAGGTTTTGCTGGATGCTCCTGCGGCGTGGATAGCCCCCTCGAGGAGGCAACTCACCTTGCCAGGACAGCAGTTCCCGGCAGAGCAAGGCAGCGACGCTTGCTCCCCGTGGGGCTTGCTCAGAGCTTTGCGTGCTGGGACCCACATCACCCGGCTGGGACACCTTCCCCGACGGCAAAACCGTGAGCTGGAGCTGCGGAGCCCGAAGCCACAGCCACCCCAGCCGGGGCCGCCAGGGGGCCGGGGGGCACGCGTGCCATGGGGCCACCCAGCCTGGGCTGACCCCCCAGCCCAGAGCAAACCCCGGAGGGAAGCAGCAGAGAAACATCCCAAATGGCTTCTGCCCGAGCCTGCAAAACCTGACCTGCGGGAACGTTGCAGGGATTTCGATGCAGCAGCTTCCAGAGCAGAGGTTGTGGGATTTATAAGTTGGGATAGAAACCCAAAATTTTGTCTAAAGCAGAGCAAGTATCTGTGAGTCACCTACACAACGTACTTATAGCCAGAGAAATAATTTGCTCTTCCAGGGGACACCCCTAGAATGCAGATGGGTTTGCTTTTGGTAGCTGTGTGCTCAGATGAAGCACACCGCAGCGAGACTTAATGCGTTTATTTACACCAGCACCATCCAGAAGCTGTGCTGTAGCTAAATCATCGGCATTTGCGAGCCAAGATCCAACGTGAATTGCAAATAAACTGTGGTCTGCAGGGCTGCTCCAGCAAGGGATTTCAAAAGAAAGGCTTTTCCCAGAGAATACCAAGTGGCAGTCAAGTGATTCTGGCTGTACCTGGAGAGGCAAGGACGATCCCCGTGCTGGAAATCAACAGCACACTCAAAATGGGTACCAGCTGAGGGGCCTCAGCAGAAGAAAAGAAATGAAATCGCATCAGCCCTTTGCAATTCAGAACCGCCACAACCTTTCCATCCCGCAGACCCCCACCCCCCGTTTCATCCTCTGCCCCTCAGGACCCCTGGCTCTCCACAGCCACATCCCGCAGCATCACCTCCCGCTGGGGCATCCCCTGTGCTGGGGCGTCCCTTGTGCCAGGGCATCCCTCGTGCTGGGGCGTCCCCCGAGCTGGGGCGTCCCCCGCACCAGGGAAACCCCTGAGCTGGGGCATCCCCTGCACCAGGGCACCCCCTGGCGCCCCACACCGGCTCCCATTGCCCTCCCTGGGTCTGTGCCGGCGCTCAGCCCGCTCTGCTCCTGGGAGAGACGAGCACTGCAACTCCAGAAAAATATGAAGGGGCTGGAGACACCCGAGAGGGACCACATCTCAACCTCTCCCTTACCAGCAGGTCTGCCCTCAGCTCATTGCAAAATGCCTAAAAACGTGCCTTCGTGTTTCATTTGGAAAACATGGCCACCTTGGGGAAGGGGTACGGCGGTGCCTGCACCCCCCCGTGCGGGGCAGTGGCACCCGGGGAGCGCGGTGGGAGCAGTGTCCCCAGCCGGGGCCGTGTGCCGGCAGCTGCCCCAGCAGCATCTCCAGGCACCGCGGGAGGGCTCAGAGCCAGAGGAAAAGCATCAGCATCCGTCCCGCCACTGCGGAGCCCCCGGAGAGCCACAGCCACACGCCGTGCTCCCCAAGAGCCCTGCAGCAGGGCAGGTCCTCAAGGTGCAGCGTTACGGCCTGAGACGGAAAACGCTCCACCAGTTTTATAGCCGCTTCCCACGGTAATCCTCCCTTTTGTCTCCTCGGAGCCAAAATACCAGCCCTGCCCGGAACAGCAAACCACAGCCCTCGCGAGCTTCTGCTCTGCGTGCGCAAGTTAAACGCGGCTTGTTATTCTAACTGAGACGTAACGCAGGGCGCGGAGCGCGGCCAAACCCCAAATCTTCTGGAGCTTCCATTATGCGCGGCCGTAGCAGAGGGCATTGGGAAGGGAAGGTGGCTCTGGGTGCTTCCCCCTCCTCCGGCCGCCAAGAGAAGGGAAAAGGAAGCGTCCTGCCATGCGCAGGGAAACCGCCCCATCCTTGCCGTCTCATTGCCATCAAATTCGTTCTCTGGACATTTATTTCCGTGCCGGATCTCCGTGATTAACTGCGGCTGGCTAGGGGCCGCTCTCCTGAACGCTTCCACAGAACAAGAGAGCGGCCCCGCGTTCAGGATGGGAGCCCCGGGCGACGCCTCTGCACGGAAACGCACCCTCGCAGCCCAGCCTCACCCCCACCCTGACGCCGCATCAGACGGACGCACGCAAAAATTGCTGAAACCATTTTAAGGATTTAGGTGGTCAGCCCCTGGAAACCACCGCAGCCTGGCAGCCCCAGCCCCATCCCACGGCTGCCTCCTGCCTCCCACCCGGGTCTCCACCGCTCCTGGTCCTCATGGCGTGCCCCTTCCAGCCACCCGACCGCTATTTTCATTCTTTTCAATCTTTTTTTTTTTTTAAAAAAAACCCATTTGTTTGGGTTTTCATCCTTCTTTTGCACTTGTACATTTGCTCTCATCTCTTCCGTCTCATAGACACTCGCTTTTCCTCTTGAGAGCAGCCAGTTGAACCCATCCCACACCCCACTGCTGCCTTCAGTTTTCTCTGCTCCTGGTCCTTTTGGGGAGGACGCAAAGGTGAGGCCCTGACCTGCTGTGGCCATCTCCGTGGTTCCCATGGCCCCGCTCACGGACATGGCCCCGGCTGCCCTTGCCCAGTTCCAGCCTGGGCACCGCCCGGCTCCGCTGGGGATGGGGCTGGAAGCAGCACGGCCCAAGCGCCCGCTGCCTGTGTCCCCCCCGCCGCGCACACCCGCGGTGCCCGGACCCCTGGCACTCACATGGGGACAGGACTCGGCCGGAGCCCCCCCGCGGCAGAGCGATTCAGATCACCTCACCAGGATGATGGCGATGCTCGCTGCTGACATCCACGCTTCCCTTGCTCATCCCAACGCTTCCAGCCTGGGAACGCATGGGAAGATGCTCCAGATTCCTCAGGAGGAGCCCGGCACCGTCCTCCTCGCGGCTCGGCCGCGGCGGGGGCTGCTCAGCCTTTCCGTCCCACCTGGGGCCCTTGTCTTAAAAGCGTGGCATCAGCTTCTCCCTCAGAAGCCAACTCGTGAGCTGCTTCGGCAGCGCTAAGGGCAAGAGGTCGCATGGCGAAAGGGAAAACACCAAATCAAACACGAGATGGGGATGTAAGAAAGATTGCCCAAATTTTGAAGCAGATGGGATCTGGGGCAGTCGGATCGCTCAGCAAGGCCTTGCCTTCGGAGTAATGTTGGTCTCCTCTTGGAAATCAGGTTCGTGGGTGCTTTCAGCCGGGTTGGTGGGTGTGTTTTCCCAGTCGCCAAGTCATATTCCTGATTTCATACGACGGGTTTTAGTGACTTCTGAAAGAAAAGAGCATTCCGCACCACCAGGCGTGTTTAGCAGTGGCGGAGAAGCGGCAGCACTGAAAACACAGCTCCCCGCCGGCAAAGCGACTTTAGTGTCGGTAAGACACATCACTGGGTGCAAAATAGTTTTAATAACCAAAGTTAGTGCCTACCTTCACACAGGGAGCACTCGGGTCACGCACACGGGCTGAGGAAAGGACAATTCCCCCGTTCAGAGGGTTCCAACCAGAAATCCTGTTGCTCCAATATTTATTTCTCAAGGCATCTAATGTTTAAGAACTGTAGTTAATCTAAATCTTAAGCTAAACATAACGTGGCAGTCTCCCTTTTGAATAAGATAATACTTCTCACTATCAATTATTATTTCAGAGACCCAAAGATCACTCCAAGGATGCGCTGGATCTATAAATACAGTCAGACATATTTTTGTCATGTCACTGGTATGCTAAGACTCCATTTAAGCCTGCGAAAGCCATTCAAAACAGCCCCGCTTAAGTTTCTATAAATCAGGTTGTGTAAAAAAGTATTTCTAAAAGACCTTTTTTCAGGCAGATCCTCTCCTCCTGATCACAAAAAGCAAACTGGGGGCTCTGGAGGAGGGGGATCGGAGTGCCGGGGCAGGACTGCCCGTGCGGAGTCCTTGGGTTGCCCCAGCCCACCGAGGGAAAGCACCGCTGCCGAGGAAGAGCGTGGATTCCCTGCTGCCCCGCTCGCCTCCCACTCGGAACCAAATGTCCCCTTCGCCCCTCCCGGAGCAGCGATGCCGGCGCGGCCGCTCGGGCGGGATGGGCTGCGCCGGCGCCTGACGACCCATCGGCACCAAAGCAGCCAGGGTGGGACCGTCCCGGCAGAGCCTCGGGCACGGCTGCGCCGAGGGTCCCTGCTGGAAACGCAACAAAGTGAGAAACCAAATAAACCCCTCGCGATTTAGTCTGCAAGGCTGGAGTCGTGCCTCGAAAGCTCTGCTTTCCAACAGAAAAACAACGGCAGGCACTGCAAGAAGGGAAACCAGGGCTCCCGGTGGCTGCCGCGCCTGCCCGCCGTGCAGGAGCTGGCCCCGGGGGCAGGAGGGGCCGCGGGCTGGGGACGCCACCCCGGCAGCACCGCCATGCCCTTAAGCCGCTCGGTGACCATTTCATGAGCTCCGGGCGGCTCATGTCCGCCACCGGGTCCTGGTGAGTCACGGGCGCTCGGCTGCACACCAGACTCATCTGGCTCGCCACTGCGGCTGCTTTACGAGCACATTTGCTAATAATTTATTTCCTTTGTGGTAGCCAACCCCCACAGACACCCGGGACCCAGGTCCTTCTCCCGCCAGCCACAGCTCGGCTTTGGGCTCCCACCGAAGCCAAACCAGGCCCAAGCCGCCGGGAGGATGGAGCAGCGGCGATGCCCTCGGGTCCCCTCCAACCTCTGTGACACTCAGCAGGCGGAGCTGCGGCGGTCCCTGGGCCCCGCGCGGGGCTTCCGACTGACAAGGTATTCTAAGGAATCTTTCTGAGGAACAAGATGACTTTTTTTTCACCAAAAGGGCTGTCAGGCACTGGAAGGGGCTGCCCAGGGAAGGGGTCGAGTCCCCAGCCCTGGGGGGATTTAACAGCCGGGCAGAGGCGGTGCTGAGGGCCAGGGTTTGGGGGTGGGATGGCAGGGGTAGGGGAACGGTTGGGCTGGGGGAGCTTAAAGGGCTTTGCCAACCCAAACAATTCCGTGATTTCCACAACCAAACCCACCAGATCTCAGCGGTGAATGAACCTATGCAATGCCCTGCGCTTTGCAGCTATTTGTAATTACTTGCAAGCCATTTCCCTTCCTGTCATTAAGAGCTTCACTGAATAAAAACACCCTTCCATCAGCTGCTGTTATGAACAGCACCAAATGAAGCGTTTTTTTTCCAGCAGCACTAAAAAAAACCAGAAGTCACCAAAAAAAAAAAAAAAAAAAAAAATCCCAAATCCGCTCTGAGTCTGGCGACACCATTGCTGAAACACTGGTGATAATTACCAGGCTTCGTTAAGCAGTGGGCGTAGGAAGCCCAGCTCTCCGCAGGCGGCCCCTCGGCTCGCCAGCACAGCGCCCGGTGACGTTCCCGCTGCCACACTCCGGCGTCCGGCGTGCTGCTTTTACGCACGCCCGTCACCTACGCCCTCGGCTGCTCACGGCGTGGGGCTCGGTAGGAGCCAGCGGCGGGGATGCGGGTCCGGGGAGGGGGACAATGACCTCTGCTAGCAGACGGCATCCCCGGAGCCACGCGCTCCCAACGCCCAGCACGTGGGTGCGGAGCGAGGAGGGCTGGAACGAACCCTGCCTGCTCCGTGGGCTCTTGCAGCACCCGGGCGCCCAACAGCAGCACCCCCAGGAATGGCACCCAAGGCCCTGGCACCTTTGAAGGGTTTAAACTATTTGCGGGAAAACCAACCCGCTGTGGTTTCGGCTCAGATCCGTGCCCAGCTCCTGTAAATTGGCCTTTTTTTCTGTAATTTTCAGTAATTGGCATTACAGATTGCGCTGTCTGTGGCAGCAAAAGCCCAGTGCAGCTATTCCGATGGCGGGAGGATGCCTGGCATGTAAAAGCAGTAATTACCACCGCTCGTCATGGGGGCCCTGCCAGCCCCCTTGGACGTGCAGACCCTTGGAAGCGCTGGGATGCGTTTGCTCCCTCCTGCCGAGCGGCTGCCGTCGCACCAGGGCAGGGAAGCGCTCGCTGTCCGCTCCTGCCACGCTGTTACCCGCGGCTCCATCCCGGCCGCCGTCGCGTACGCCCGCCGCTCGCTGTAGGCCACCCGCGCTCGCTGCTACCGCTCATCGTGGCCCGGCCGAGCCCATCGCCCGCTCGCTGTACCCGCGGCTCCATCGGCCGCGCTCGCCCGCTCGCCGTACCCGCGGCTCCATCGGCCGCGCTCGCCCGCAGCGGGGACAGCCCCACGGGTCGCTGTGCCGCGTCCCTGCTGCGTCGGCTGCGCCAAAGCCCCTCCAGCTGCAGCCAGGCTCTCCTGCTCCTGTTGCTGGGGAGCACAGGAGGGAGGACAGCGGACACCCGGCACCGAGAGCAAACAAGAATTTCCAGCAGAGGGGTCGGGATCTGCTCCAGCCCTCTGGCCCCCGGGCCCGCTCCTGCCCAAACTCACCGCCTCCCCAGGAACAGGGAGATTCGGCTGTAGCTTCGCCAGAAGGCAGAGTGCCGCACGCCCAAACGCCTCTGCCCCCACGCTGCTCCCAAAGAACAGGGAAGCCGGCGCTAAACCCCTTCCCAAATCCCACCCGTGCCACAGGGCCCTTGCTCCCTCGGCGACTTGGCTTCCTTTTGACATGAAGGTCCAAGATGTTTGTGGGGACAGAAGGGCCATGATTTGTGCTTGGTGCCGTTTGTCCCCTCAAGGCTTTGCTCTTCTACAAAGGAGCGGGTGCATCCTCCGAATTCCTCCTTTCCACTCGTCCTCCCCGACACACAGTGCCGAGGCGTCGCCGCACCTCGTGGGAGGAAGGGGCGGGAGCGTTACACTTGCCTGGCTTAAATACATGGCAAAGAAAAACAAGAAAAACAAATGAGAAAACCAGTACAGCCAACACCGCCCCGAGAATGATTTCCTTAGGTCCCCTGTACCTCAACTTCCACGCATCTGTTCAAGGCAGCCCAGGACACGTTCGCACTCCGGAGAAGCGGCCGCCAACAGCCCACGCTGGAGCCAGCCTGACCGACGGCAGCAAAGCCAAGGGCGCAGGGGTTCGCTCCATCCCATCTCCGAGGGTCCCCGAGGGGGTGGGGGGATGTGGGCAACGGCCTCGTATGCAGCCGTGATTTTCAGATTTGGCAGCGCGGGCACCGGCTGACCAGCCACGCTGATGAGGGAAGCACGGGCAGCTTCAAACGCCAAAATCAATATATAGAAAAATAAACATCGGAGGCTTGTATTTGCAGAAAGCAAAGTAGATTCGCGTAAGAAAAAATACATTTCGGGTTTTATGTTAACGGAAAACCGCTCTTTGGGGAAAGCTCGCCACAGATCCAAGCAGCAGGTCAGGGGGGTTCACTGCAGCGACAGCAGAAGGGTTGAGACTCCAAACGTTGGCAGAGGATTAAACACGGCCAGGAAAGTCAACGCCTCCTTGCACTGCCCGGCTGGCAGGCAGGGAATCCCCGGAACGTGCCCCAGGGAGGGACCCAGCTCTGCCTTTCTGCTTGGAGAGAAACCGATTTGATGAAGGGAGGGAGGGAACAGTCCTGGGCAGAGCTGCTGGCTTTCCATCCATTAAGGAGCACAGCCTCAAGGCAACGCTTTTGCTTGCATTCAGGTGTCGGGGACAGACTCGAAGTCACCGTCAGGGTCAGGACAGTCCCACTGCTGTCCGGGACCCCCGTGGCTCCAGCCGCTGGTCCCACCCTGCTCCGCCTTGCACGGTGGCAAGGTCTGCTGCCGGGCTCCAGCCGGCCGGGACACCGCTGGCGAGGGCCCGCGCCCGCCCTTTCAGCACCGGTACAGAGCGCGGACTTCCCATGCCGCAGGCTTTTATTCACCTTCCATATTGATTTTCTTCCAAGTACCTTCCAGCCCCTACTTAGGCAATAAATTAGACTATTCCTCCTCCTCGGGCATGGAAATGCATTCCCACCTTGCAGCACGGTTACTGTCCCTAACTACAGCTTTAACCTGCACACGGCGCCTGCTTCCACAGCCACGCACCAAGCACCTGCTATGGACGGAACGCGTTTACAGCCCATCCATCTGCTGCAACACAAAGGAAAGCTCCCCGGCAGTTAAGTATTGCAGGATCCCAATTTTCCTGCCGATCCAGCAGAGCTGAGGACCTCACGCAGAATGCAGCACCAGCACTTTGCTTTCCAGGCTGGCCTTAGGGAGCGGGCGCCGCGCAGGGCTCCCCGCCTGGCAGCCCCTGCTTGCACGCCCAGCTGCGCTCTCGAGCAGGACGGCAATCCCGCAATCCATCCGGCAATCCCGCAATCCTGCAACCCCAGACACTCGCTGCCACCCAGAGAAGGACGGTGGCTCCAGCCCACCCGCACTGCGCAGAGCTACAGCCGGGGTGAACGGAGCAAAACAAAGCTTTTTGAGGCCATTTTCTGTGTCTGACGGTCGGTACCGTGTTAGAGAATAGGGAGTGCTGCTAACTCCATATAATTAAAACATAACAAACCCCCGAGCGATGCCCAACAGCTGGTGTAACCACGCGACATGGATTTCAGACACATTGACCATTATGCACGCAAACATATCTTCTTCTCTGGCTAACTGCACAGAATTTAAATCCATCTTGTACTAATTGCTATAATTAAAAGGCGGCCCTAAGCGCAGCAGTCAGTAATTACTCTCTTTCAGAAGGTTTGCTTTTAGTAAAAACCAACCAAACTAAACCCAACCAAACCACACGAGCTTCCTGTCCTTCCTCTGCCTCTTCTCCCTCACTGGATTTGCTTTTGCTGGAGGAAGCCTTGAACGCAGGATGCCCCGTCCCAACCACAGCTGCACTCCAACATCAAAAGCCACGCGACCCTCAATCTTCCGCGCGTCCTGTGCCGCCTCTGCAGGGCTCCCGATGCCGGCCGAGGCTCCGGGCTCAGTAACAGCCCCCCCCGCCATCTTGCGTGGGTATCTATTTCGCTTACAAGCTGCATTTTTAATAACCTGCCCAGTCGTTCAGGCTTACTTTACATTTTATTGCATTGCTTTATTTTGTTACAAAACTCCGCCATCTTTGAAGGAAGATAAGATCTTTTAATGCTAATATTTATTTTAAAGCAGGAATACTTACAACCTTCCAATTTGTTTCAAATTTAATGACCTTAAACTGAAATAATGACACGTAATAATGAGTAGGTTTACATGGATATATCAAAAAAAAAAAAAAAAAAAAAAAAAGCAAGCATATTCCTGGAGACCAGAAGCCTGCTTCGTCCCTCGGCTCCCTCCAACGCCCCCCCCAGGCCGAGCCAGGTAACTGGAGCATCAGCTCCTGCCCAGCCCCACGCCAATGCCATCCCACGATTACTTTGAGAGGGCAGAGCAAGCTTCCATGGGACGGGTGCAGGACGAGAGGCAAGGCACAGACCCACAGCCTCCAGTGGGCTCGCCGCTCCAGCGGGACTCCGGTCGCTTACGCCCAGTCTCAGAGTTCGACGGCCCCCAGCGCTGTGAACAAGAAACATCAGCACACCAGTCCGGTTAGGTGAAGGCAGTTTGAATGAGCTAGGCGAAAATTCAGCATTTTATTAAGTACCCAGATACACTGAAAACTGGAAAAAACTAGGAAGTGTTTCTCAGCGTTCAGCCTTCTGCACGGCTCGAGGCGTCGCATGGCTGCAGCGCTAGCTCTTCTTCCGCTTGCGCTTGGGCAGCAGTTCGGCGGCTTCTGGCTCTCGGGGCGGACACGACTTCCTTTTGTTAACTCTCAGACTCAAAGTGCTGCTGGGAAGAAAACAAACACAACAGGGAAAACGTGGTTTTGAAGATGCTCTAAACATGGCAAATAGCGAAGGCTGTATTAAAGCACTGCAAGCGGTACTCAGGCACACACACGCATGTGTTACTGGTGATGGTGAAGAGAAACTCCGCTCTGTTTTCTTGTTCGGGGGAGCCAACAGCACCCACAAACCCCGGCAGGGCCAGGGCATCATGGGGCCTCCCCTCCCACCACCAGGGACTGGGATGGAACAGGACAGAGCAGCACCAACCTTTCAAATTCCTTGTCCATAAGTGAGGAGAGCCCTGGCGCCGACGAAGCCAGGATTACGTTAGGTCAGAGAAGGCTGACCTGGAACAGTCACCCTCAGCGGCACAGCCAGCGAGGACAAGGACGAGTGGGTTTGGTCATGGCTACCCAAGAAGGAAAGCGCGTGGGACTCCCATCTTTAAACAGGCTCATTGCCAGGCACTCCTCTCGTTTATGGACAAAGAATTTTCCACTGGAAACTTAAAGAAGTGTTTTCATTTTAGTCATAGTGTTAATGGTACAGAAACAAAATGTTAAGCTAGCCACATTTGAATTAAGCAGCTAATTTCCATCGTTCAGCCTCAGAGCTTAAAATTCCACCCAGTGTTGGCATGAAAGCCGTCGCTCATCCATCAACAGCTATTGCTAATTAAACGTTCCTTATAAATGCACTCTTTTTTTTTTTTACCATTTGCTCAGATGAATCCATCCTGCAGGAACTATTCATTTTGGCTTGAACTGGAAATTCAGAACTGAAAATAACCACAGAAAACTCTCAAATGGCAAAGTCCACGTCTCTGCTGACTGACGCACGATACGCACCAAGAGACATTAGCAGGAACAACTCGTGTTTCGGAGCTCAGTTCAGCACCAGGATGGAAACGGAGCTCCTGCATCCAGGAGCCCGTAACCATGTCCAGGACGATCAGCAGGGACCCAGCACAATCGGATTTAGTCTGCACTGGAGGTGGCAGCGTGATTAAATACCCGCACCCGCAGGGCGCAGGAGGAGGAGACGGTGCCCATGCATAACCCAGCCCTCCCCAGCCCCCCGCGCTGCCAACCTCACAGGCGTGATTCCCGCAGCGCACGGCGACCGAAGGCGAAGGCCCCTCCGCTCCCTGGCTTCCACCCCCGGCATTGGTTCAGCGGAGAGGAGCACTCCTCTTAGCCTAGAAGCTGCTACGGCTTTAAAAGTTAATGAAGAGCAAAGGAGCATTTAACTCCAAACTGCCTTACAGTGGAATACTTCAAAAGCACGTGGGGAAAAAGGTCTCTCCACTGCATGGCTGCACACCGAACTAGGACAAAAATGAGCGCTACGCTTTCCGTACCCGAGCGCTTTCTTGCTAAACATGAAGGCAGTGCTCAGAAGCCTTCCGAACTCTGCGCAGCGCTGTTGGCATTTCAGAAGCTCTGAGCACCTGCAAGCGGAGGCAGGCACTCCCTGGCACTCAGGGCCTGCTGCAGGGCTCTGGCACCGCGCGGCGAGTGCCCAAACCCGAGGGGGACGCTCCGTGCCAGGGAAGGCGCCAGCCGCAGAGCCGCGCCGCAAAGCGCCCTCGCCGCAGGAGCCTTCCGGGACCCCCACGGCCCCTCCACGCACATCCCCATGTGCAGGAAGGACAGGAGACAGATTACTTCAGGCCTACTAAAATAGATTCAGCTTTGGTTTACGTTCATTTTAATTAGGGTAAGAACATTCTTGTACTCTTAGGCTTTGAGCCACCGGTCGCATGGCATAGTGCCACCGATATTAAAAACGCAAAGCAAATGTACTTGACCTTCTACAGAAATGTGCAAATAGCGGTATTTTGGTAACCCAGATCCCTTCCCACGTCTCGCGGTGTATTTTGTAATAACGAGGTTTGCTCACCCAGGGACAAGACGACCCTGACGACATACCACACCATCACTTATCCCCACCTCGGGTCGGGTCAGGTACAGATTTGTTGCAATGACATTTCTGGCACCCCACCTCACCTCAGGAACTCAACAAATCACCGTTCCCGCTGGGAAAGGCACAATATCCTGCTTCGGAGCTGCATCTTTCACACGAGTCTCTCGCTGTCTGCCAAGACATAACTACACCCAGGGAACCTGTTACGGTCAGACCACCTTCAGCGTAACGCCTGAACAGACGAGGCGGCTGCGCTTGGAAACCCAACCCATACATTTCAACTGAGACCCAACCGTTCCACCTCACTTCTGCCATTTTTTCATGCGCTCAGGGAAAATAAAGGGTTGGCACAAGTTTTAAGCTTGTTTTACGTGGTCGGATTCTCTTCCAAAGGCCTTCAGCCTGAAACGGTACAAAGCCTGTAGCTCTCCTGCTAAGAATACTGGCAAATGCTGAAGAGGAAATGGTCACAAAATGGGCAGTGGAAGGATCCAGTCCCCGACACCGCACCGCAGAGACCGTCCTGGGTTACGGGCGGGAGTACCAAACTGAGTTTTCCCACCACAAGCACCCTAGCACTTGCCTGGCACCCGCACAGCACCCGGACACGCTGCAGGAGATGCTGGCTCACTGCTCCCACGGGGGAGTAAGAAGCAGAGTTAAAAAGCAGTGATTTACCTTCCCATTCCCAGGAACGCCCTGAACGAAGTGAGTTAAAGTTACTGAGCCATGCTTTCACTGCGGAGCAAAGAGCAGGCTGTTCATATTTGTATTGGGTTTGTGTAGCAAGGTCTTGGTATTGGGGGGCTACAGGCTTCCACTGAAGCTTTAACTTGAAAGAGCTGATGAAAAGGCGTATCTAGTACGGGAACTCACGTTGGCCAGTCGCTACAGGTTTTAGTCCTGCATGGAAAAACCTTGCTCCTGGTAACACTCACCCACTGGCAGACGTTTTATACACTCCAGAGCAAGACAACTCAGAGCCAATAGTTTAAGTGTCTGGAAGGCTGAACTACAGCAAAGACAGCGTTCGAGCTGCCCATTCTGCCAGAGCGCCGCTGTACACCCATCAGCACTTGCACTGATGTAACTGCTGACGTAACCCCAGTCCCCCTGGCTTGGCATTGGTTGGTTTGGTTGGTTCTGAGAATTTGCAAAATACAACTACTCTTGCAAGAACAAATTACTTAGGACGCAGAATGAAGCAGAAATCTCATTACGTTTAAGGCTAGCTTTACTGTTTTATATTCTGCCCATTTCTGGCTTTGATGCCCACACTTTTCCACAGCAGAATGGTAATTACCTTCTGTTCAGAAGCACATTAAAACACAAAGCCAAGAACTGGAGCTTCTGTATCACTTGGTTCTCTTGTCTTGCAAATACCCAATTATTACTCTTATAAAAATAAAGAGAGATGATGCCTTTCTGGCATAACTCAACTTTTAAAAAGTCTGGGCTGGTTATGAAACACACCACCCGCCTGCTCTTTGGTGTGCGGGCCCGTGCCTTCCCATGGCAAGTGTGCCAAAGCAGAGCCCTCATTCAACCTCCCGTGGCACTCTGCATCCTGCAGCGAACGCTCGTGCGGGGAACCGAACAACTGCCATTGCAGCTGCAGATCTGCTTTCCTTACCATCCCTCTGCACTTCCCAACCTGGCCACACTTGATTGCCACTCAATGTAAACCCACCACACGACTGAGAACTTCCCTGGGTGAACAAAACTATCAACAGCACAAATGATTCTGCTGAGGATACACATAACTGCTTGTTAACATCCATTATTGCCAGGCAGAACACTCCATTCACAAACCCCAGTACTGCTTTCATTACTGACATTCCTATTTCTTCTTCCATGGAGGAACACGTTTTTCCAACTCAGGCGAGAAGCCACTGATGCCAGACCCTTAAGCCACAGCACGTTACCTCCTGTACTGCAGAAAGCAAGTCTGCCAACGGGCATCTCCAGAATGGAGTTCAGGGAGTACAAAGAAAGGATGCAGAATAATTTGATTGTATCATCACCAAAATTAACTGCAAGTCACTGACTGCTGATAAAGACACTATAGTCCACCATCTGCCAGTTTGGAGATGGCAGTCTCCAAAGACACAGAAAATAGGACTGGGACGGCAAAGACTCTTAGCCTGGCCATTCACTTGTACAAGATTTCTCAAAACCACTTTTAAACTGGGTGTTTCTAATATAATGGTAGCCTAGCTACTATCTACAAAATTAAAGCTAGGTGTAATAAATAGAAGCCATGTACTCCAGGCATCACATGGGCAATTAAAATACCATCAGAAGTACGTTAAATATCCTCCTACAGGAAGCACAGAATCATCAAAGCCTAAGTTTTCCCTCAGTGAAAGAGGCTGCAACAAATTCTTACAGAAAATACCAAGGAAGTACACAGTCCCCCATGGCAATTAGTTACTGTTCTACCATTAAGCACTACTTCGTTTTAAAAATCTACACCTCTCGCTACCATTGCTCACGCCGGTGCTGTTGCAGAGCAGCTCTCTCGGTGGCCGTTATCTCCCGGCACAGACTAGCAGAGCTCTGGTGGCGCGGAGCATGACAGCACAGGGCAGGTTAATGGTTAACGTTGGACTTGATGATCTTAGAAGTCTTTTCCAACCTAGACGATTCTAGGATTCTATGATTTCCAGCCCCGTCCTGCACCACCGCACCCGAGCAGACTAGCACCGCGACACGTACAGCCGCATCCTTTTTGGGTTCCTGCCCGCCCCACCGAGTCACCTGCAGGCACTACAAAACCAAGCGCACTCGTGAGCGTCCTTCCCCGAAGCACCGCTCACCCCCCAGAGCGATGCCTCCCTCCGCGTGAGGCTTGACGATGGCTTTCTGTTCTTCCAGTGGCGCCCTCCCCATTGACCTCGGACACCGCTGTAACCAAGGTCTTACCGGTGCGTCCATTAAAGCTCCAGAAAACCCATTAGATTATCTAAACACGCATTGTAAGAGAGTTTCAAATATTACTTCTTGCATTAATCATGAATTTTAAGAGCTGTCACAATCTATTGGCCACATATGTAATGGATAAGAAAGAAAATTGTGTCATAAATACTCTTTAAAAAGCAGACTAAGAGGATTAAATGCAATACGGTTCCCATCACGCCCCTAAGATCAATTACCAAAGTGGCTGTGCTATTTGAAGAGAGCTCCCAGATCAGGCCAGTTCCCACTGCAAGGGTGAGCTGTGCTACTTTTGCAGACTCAACAGTCTTCACCCCTGTTTATTTGTAGAACAACTACAAAGCTTCTCAGCTGCTCTAAGGCTGCGCTACTCCCAATTCCACTGTAACCGCACACCGTCGGCGCCCCCATGCAGCCCTGTGTGTCCTCTCCATGTTTCTCACTGGGTTACTTCAGGAATCCTTGGATGGTTTCTTCATATTTCTTTGTACGACGCCTTGCACGGCGAGACCCACGTTTTAAGTATTATCACTACATAACAAAAGGAGATTTTTGGGTTTAAGAAATAAAATGTTAAGATGTTATAAACAAGAAAGCGCTCTTCTCTCTTCAGACAGGAGTAAATCGAAACAGATGCTGCAATTCCAGGATGTTCAGCTTGACAGAAGTGTGGGCAAGGCTGACAAAAGTGTAACTTTAAATACAATAGAAAATCAGATTATCTTAATTTTCCATAAAAATAAGTTCCCTCTTTTTCTTTTCCTTTTTTAAAACTTACGTTCATACTCAAATACACCTTAGAAGAATGATTTTCAGCTAGTCACCTGTGGATCCTTGGAGCACCCAGGTATTATTTTCCAAGGACCCGAAAACACTGACCAAACTGTATCTCCCAAAACTGTGCAGTCACCAAGAACCTGATTTTTTAGCAACATCTGCCTCCCCTGCAGAAAACACGCAGGATTCCACAACTGGAAACCACTGACCTAAACCAGTCGCAAGGACTTTTCCACCCCTGTGTCCTACTTACTTGTCAGAGGATGTTGAATGGTTCTCAGGCCCTTGCAGATCTCTCAGAATGTCCGAGCTGGAGCTGAAGGGGAAAATAAACCAGACGTAAATTATTTTAGCAACACCTACAGCAAAGCAGGGCTCTGCTCCGCGGAGGCAGCACGTTCCATGGATGAGACAGCCCCTCCACACAGCACTGGCAACGAGAAGCCATTTCAACCAACAAAACCCAATTTCAGCCAACAGCACCGTCCAGAAAGTTCTGGCTCTGCATCACATCATTTTCACAGTTATTACTGGGTCTCGTAGTCGTTATTTAACATAAAATAGAGCTCTCTCCGTTCATGTCTGCTTGTTGGTAACCACAACAGCTTTGTATTAACAGGCACCGGGCAATTTCTCTGGAGAGGATTTGCAAGATACTTCGGCGGGTGAAGCACAGCATTTCAAAGAGGGAAGGTGCTTGCAACCTCAGAACACAAGGCTTAGGTGTACGCTTACATTTTGACCATAACAAAACAAACAACAAAAAATAAACATCAAAGAAAGAAAGCCCTTAATACTGAAATTTAGTGACAAAAATCCAAACTGCCAAGGCTGTCGGCACATCCAGATGAAAGCCAAGTGAAACGCGCCTGGGCAGCCACCACGGTAACCCATCACACCAAGAGGTGGCTCATTTTGAGCCGCACGAAGCAAGTTTTCCATGTCAAACCTCCCTTCCGAGGAAAAGGCACAATTCAGAGAAGGGATGAAAGCAGGCGCTGCACGGGGCCATAACAAGCTCCAGCTGCCCCCTACCCCCCAAGTAAAATGGGTTTGCTCTGCGGTTTGATCACACGGTCTGAAAAGGATACAGCTGGCCACTGAAAGGTGTATTCCATACAGCTATTTATTTCTTAATTAAAATAAAGAATTTCAAACTTTCACGGATGCTTCTCTCAGACAAGATTGCCTTTTTCAGGCATCTCCGTGCCTCGGGTGCTGCAAATTGAGGTGAGTGAGGATTGAATCAAGATAGCTGCATAGATAGACGTTTTCTGGAGCCCCCCTTTCAAAAAGATGCCTGGCAGCTCGGGCTGAACACCACTGCAGAACTCGCGTAACAAGCTGTGTACGCTAGCAGTCAGGAGACTTTAATTTAAACCATGGGACAGCAGTTGGATACCCGTTCCCTTGGATTGACTTTAAAGATTTTACAAGAAAAATAATCCCCTCTTTGTCTGACAGCAGCAGAACTAAATAGTAAAAATACATCCCTGAAGTCATAACTCTATGCACAGATATAGTGAGTTGAGGTGTTTGTTCAGAATGCACATCAAGGAAAACAGCCCAGAATCCCTCATCCGCACAGGGCAGATCCCAGCCTGGCAGTGCAGAGTCCTGGCAACGCGGACAGCTGCTGAGGTTCACAAATGGCATTTCTGCCAAAAACACCGTTTAAGAAACAACACGTCTCACGCGGGAGAGATTGTCTTTGTACAGAAGATCCGCGGAGTGATTTTACTGGGCACTTTTCAAAGGCAGAGCCACATCTGCCGTCCCTGGGACGGGGGCAGCCGAGAGCGGCTCGCTGCCCCTTTCAGCCCCGGGCAGCCAGCACACCTCCCCGGCGTGCCCGCTTTTACCATTTCAGCATCGTTTGGGATGGGTGAGGAGCACTTCGTGCAAATACAGGGTGAGGAGCACTCCTTACCAAGAGCAGAGGTGACTGTCTCTGCACTCTCTCTGTGAAAAGCAAGAGCGGTTCTGTACCATATCCCATCTCCCCGGCGCGGACAGAAGTCCGACGTCTCAGCTCATTGCCTGGTTCACAGATTTGAGACCAGGAGTCAGAAGTTCACCACAACACTTTGTATTCATAACGTATTGCATCATTAGAGAAAAGAGAATGATTCAAGCAGGAGAAGGAATCTAAACCCAGATAACGCCATGGGGCAGGTGACAAGGCTCAGGGCGCTGGGAACGGCGGGGGCACAGCCCGAGCATCCAGAGGGCCCTCGGGGCACGCCGCCCGTTTAGGCGGCCAGCGGAGGAGCGCGTTGCTGGGCTGCTCCTGCTCAGCCGTACGGCTTTTCCCCACCATCCTGGGCTCTCCAGACCACGCACGCGTTTTCGGTGGCTCCCGGTCCCCCTGCCCACTGCGGCTTCTCCATGCCCGTGGCCTCACCCCCGTGCCTCTCATCAGCCTGGATCTCTCCCAGCGACAGCAGCCAGTGTGACCACAGAGCATCGCTTCCACCACCTGAACGTGCCCTGAACAGAGCCAGGATTCAGCCTCAGAGATCTCCATGCCCTCGGGGTAACGCACTAGAGAACAGCAGCTCCTTGGACACACGGGGAGGCTGGGAATCCCATGCAAACATACTTTTTGGGGGGTTTTTTAGCTTTTCTTAAATAAATTAGTCAGTGGCAGGCAACTCTTATATGATGGCAGGATTTTTTTCATCCGTTACCACTTTGTCTCCTCCGGTTGCCTGTTCCCCCCTCTGAGATGAGATCCTTCAGATGTTACTGTGGCAGTAACTATAGAACCGCCAACAGGATTTCATGGGAGAAAAACACCACCAGATGAGTTTAGAGAAACCTTTAGCACATGCACATTTAGTCATAAGGATTAAAAGGAAAAAAGATACCAAAAATATACACAAAGCACCGATGCCAGATGGAGAAAATGATTTTGAAACAAAACGGATTTAAAAGTTTTGTGGGCAATTTTAGAAGCTCTGCAACGAGTCCCCAGGAACTCACTGAACAGATCTGTCAAATCACAAACATTACCCAGCAGAGCAGTTTTAATATGGAAACAAAGTCACCTGAAATTAAAATTATAGGGAAAAATGCTTTACCCCTGCACCAATTACCAATACCACGGCTTAGAGAACGGGGAGAGGAGCAGGCACAGCCCAAACCCCAGCCCCATGCACGAGTGCTGGGGGGAGGCAAGGAAGCCCTGGGCCAGGCGTCGGGACACTGTGTCCTCCCAGTTGCTCCCCAAAGGCCGAGCTGAAGAGGGCTACGCCTTGGTGACACATCCGGCACGCGAACCATGCTTGCCTCTTCCCACAGCCGGGGCTCAGGAAACCATTTAAATTTCTTACTTCAGCACCGAATCCCATAAGCAATGTTGAAGTGAAAACCACGGTAAAACCCACTGTAAAACCATGGGGGATGGGGAAAGTTTTGAAGTCCAGCTTTTTTTTTTTTTATTCTCAAAATTGTAAGTCTGTCAAAAACTTATTTTCAGTACACAGACTGGATGCCCAAGGAACGAGTTATTATCTTATTATCATACTTCCAAATCCTAGCCCGATGTTCCAGTGACATTATAAAAATTAAGGGGGGGGAGAGGACAAGGGGCTATTTGTGTGCTTTTAGTCCCCTAAAATAGAAAAAGAACAGGTTTGATGCCCGAACATGATGTACTTCCTTGCCTTGAAAAAATGTAGCGTTATTAGCATTTATCACCATGTTTGTCACAAGCAAAACAATAAAAGTGAAAAAATTTGGCTAACACTCAGAACAATAATGCAAGCTGATAATTTGCATGTGGGATCCACAGACTTTGCCCACCACGGTATTTTAAAACTGAGCACAAGATGTACTGGAGCACTTACCACCTTAGCCCAGACGTGTAGATGTGACCGGGCTCTCGGCTCGAGGGGCATCGCAGCCCCCAGCCAAATCAGCTCTCACGCTGCATTGAGAGACCGAGGATTTACGAACGTAACTGTGCAAAGCCAAGCGGCGGGGTTGGGACCTTCCCAGCTGTAGCCAAAGAGCTCTTTGTTTCAGAATTTCTTCCACCAACCCATCGTTCCGATGGAACAGTTCTCTCCATCCAGTCTCTCTCAAACATCAATTGCTTTTACAAAGACTGAGCAATTGCTTGCTTTTGAGCTGAAGTAATTACATACCTTTCTTCCACATGCAGGGGGAAAAAAAAAAAATCTGTTTGCAAATTAAATAAAATTCCTTAAAAATGCCAGACAGTTGAAAAACTTTTTTTTTTTTCCCCTGAAGAAAACTCCTAAGCTCTTCTTATCATTGAATGAATTCACTTAAACTGAAGAAAATGAATTAAACTAAAAAGAAATAGCTACCTCATTACGTCTGTTGTTTCTATAAATTTAAGCCTGGGAGGCCCAAAGAGATCACGGAATTGAGAAAAGTTTTGTTCATTTCTTCAGTATTTTCTGCCTTCTCAATATCCCACAGATATTGGACTATACTGGGGCCAGAAAGCAAAACACATCTCCAGACTTTATTCAGACTCCAAACCCAAGACTATGTCCCACAAAAGGTTTTCTGCTCTTTTCTTTAATATCGGTCATTATTCTATCCTAAGATTTTGCATATCAGTTCCAGATGAGGAAGTTTTTATAGCAAAACCATTAAAGTTTTGAAACTTAACTGCTCGAGATGCAACAGGCTTACAGACAAGGTGACAGGGGCGAAGAAGGTTCGATTCCTGGGCTTATTCACGTCTCCGGGTTGAGAAAAGCGCAGCTCCAGTGACTCGGGCAATTCCCCCAGCTCTGCCTCGCTCTTCTGCAGGAACAGCTTCTTCTGGGCACTTACAGATCATCAGCAAGGAGCGAACGATTCCCTTCTCGACCATCATTTGGATTTGACTTCCCCCAGCCTTGGTGTTTTTTTTCTTTTAAGAAGATAAACATACCACCTCAAAATAGCAAGAATAAAGCTGACCTGAGTGTGAGTAACATGTCTTGTTCTAAAACCGCGAGGAGCAAGTGCCTCTGCATTTGTTTATTTTAAGGCAGATTAAGTTCCATCTTGGCTGCACGGTGAGCAGCCGGCGTCCTTCAGCCAGCCCAGCTTGCCATGCGTTACATACTTAGCTCTGGCTCGTGCAATGTGCATTTTTTTCCCCAGTGCTGGCACGAGAAATGAGCTACAGGTTGCCTCATTTTGCCGATGTCATTTGAAGGTGAATGCCCAGCCAGTCACAAGAAGTGAGGGGAAAATAGTTTTCTCCACCTTGCAACCCCGCTTCCACTTTTGGCCTGCCTGTGATAAACATTATGGGCTTGCTGCTGGAGTGGCCCTAAGTCCTGTGGAACATCCAAGATCAACTTTTTACCACAAAGTCTTCCCTGGCTTCCTAGTACCCCCTCTTCAAACCATGCTCCAGGGGCACCACTGAGCATGGCTTCATCCCCTGTCCTTGGAGGACAGCAGGTTTGCCAGCCTTGGGCCTTCCCCAGGACTCTCCCATGGAGGGCTCTCATCTATACTAAACCTTACACAGTTTCAACTGTTTCTCTCGACTGTTTCCAGGTTTTCTTGCCTTCAGTGGCCTCCTCTGCAGCTCAAGAGCATGACTTTGAGGCTCTGCTTTTAGAAAAGGGAAAGACCTGCTGGATCTATCTTGGCTACTTCCCTTGGGAGTCCAGCAGCAGCTGGGACCTCAGGCTGGCTAAAGCACTAGAGAGCAGTGGCGCACTATCACTTCTGCTTTCAGGGCTCAAAGATGTCCAAGCCCCATGGCTCCTGACTGGGGACTGATGTCCTTCTGGATACCTGCCATATAGCATCACTTTCATAGGATCAGAGAGTGGTTTGGGTTGGAAGGGACCTTAAAGATCACCTGGTACCACCCCCTGCCACAGGCAGGGACACCTTCCGCCAGACCAGGCTGCCCAAACCCCGTCCAACCTGGCCTTGGAACGCTTCCAGGGATGGGGCATCCACAACTGCTCTGGGCAACCTGTGCCAGTGCCTCACCACCCTTGGAGTGAAGGATTTCTTCCTTCTGTCTCATCTAAATCTACCCTCTTCCAGCTTCAAGCCATTGCCCCTTGTCCTGTCGCTGCAGGCCCTTGCACAAAGTCCCCCTCCAGCTCTCCTGCAGGCCCCTTCAGGCACTGGAAGCTGCTATAAGGTCTTCCCAGAGCATTTGTTTTGGTGTTTATCTGTTATGCACATTTTGCTCTCTTGGTGGGATCATCAGGTTATGAAAAGACCAAATGTGTCTGGGTCAACACTAACACCTCCATGCATGGGCTCCATCTTTTTTCCAGCAGATGTAAAATTTTTATTTTCCTCAATTAAAGCATCAGCTTCTGAATAATGCCAGTACCTCGGTGATTCTTGTACAATGTATGAATTTCTAATATTGACCAACTGCTCCCTTAGCAAATGTTGGTGTCAGACTGACAGAAGGCAGATGTTCTTTTGAAGGAGAAAACATAAAAATCATTAATTTACTTGCGGCATCTTTTTGCAGAGCAAACATTTCAACTCTCTGACTTCAAGATTGTTTTGTTATATCCTCTATGCTGCTCAGAATCCTGATTTTCTTGTAATCCATCACAATATCAGCCCTCCATCTAGAAGTGCTCTCTTCATGGAAACACAGCATGCACATTTGGACTCCCAAACATATTTCAAGTTTTGACATTTCAATGTGAAAAACCTTTGCCCTTGTCAAAGGATATCCTCTTATTCTCAGAAATAAAATGCAAGCCTCAGAAAATCATTACTTTGTACAATAGCACAATGCCACTTAAACCCTCAAAATCTAAATCTATTTTTTAATTTGTGCTATATTTATTTCACTGCACTTAACAAAACATTAACCCCATGGTAACCAGAGAGTGACAAAATACATCGCTTCCTTTCATGCAGTTTAGGGGACTGTACCTACTTCTTACAGTCTCTGAAAACCTTGCCGTAATTCAGGTCCCCTTTAATTACCAGGAACATGTAAGTGGCGTAGTGGGAGCAGGAGCCTCAGTTCAGCATACATCCGGCACTTTTACATCTACCCCATCCCTGGCAAACCGAAGGAGAGAGGCAAGAAACCCGCAGTGCAAAGCGAGCCTGCAGGCATGGCAGAGCCGGCCACGTCCCAGGGGCCCAAGCAAGAGCTGGGTGTGCACGGGGACATGGGGCCTGCTGTGCTTTCAGAGCAGCCTTCAGGAACAGAAAGAGGAAAAGCACATTTAATGATTTTTCATATGCATTCCCCCTTATCGGTATTTGGAGAGGGGTGACCCCTGTAACCTTTGTCTCCCAGCAAACACAAAAAAAGGAACCAGAGTGTTCTTCCAAAAGGTTTGGCATGAGGAACGCTATGGTCAACCAAGAGAGGCCTTCCATGCATCACGAGGCATCGTGTGTCACCTTAGCTAAGCTTTCACCCCGTTATTGTTGCTGGCTTCGCCTCTTTTTGAGCAGAGTGTAAAAACAGGGGGTTGGATGTAAAGGATGAGAACCTACAGTAACACCCTACAGCACACTCCAGAGCCCAGCTGCCAAGCAGTTGGGTTGAACATGCAATATAATGGGGGGGGGAGGAACGATGACAACGACAACAACAACAAAAAAGATAAAAAACCGCCCCACACAACCAAAACAACCCGCCACTTTGTTGAACTTCTTGACCAGTGCAGTAGCTAGCTTTCAAGGTTAAGCAAACTGCCCTATATTTAAAGAAAAATAAATAAAAAACGCACCACATACACAAACCAGGGGATATGCACGAAGTAGGAAAGCGAAGAGAAAATCCCAGAGAGATTCTGAAAAAACAATTCTGCGCAGACTCCAGTAATTCTGTTCCTGTTCCACAGGAGCTGAGTTTAGGAGTAACCCAAAGGGAGCTATTAAGCATGGTTGGGTTTTTTTTTTAAAAGAAGATCAAACTATCCGTGAGGTGAACCCACTGGTCTGTGCAGCTGAGAGGTTCCGTGTTGGATTCAAGTCTATGGAGCTATTAGATCTGGAGAGAGCGAATGCATAAAACGAAGGAATGAACAACTCTGCCTGGAGCCAGACATAAGCAAACAAACGCACGCCTTCCGACACAATCTGCCGGCTCCGTTCACCAAAGCACGTTCAGATCATTAGTAACTGCCCCACGCTAGTAGCCTCTGGCAAACTTTCTTACAGTCTCTTAGACACACTTTCATCCAGACTTTAAGTTGATATATACAAGCCTGCAGACAGAAAGAGGTAAAGAATAAAAGTTTAACTTTGATGTTAAAGGCCATGGGGAGAACCATTCATATCGTCATTCACACACCAAACTGGCAGCGAAACAGAGATTTAACGATACTTTGGATGAGCTAGTACAGGCCCTTTCTGCCTCCCAAGAACTCCCTGCGTAGGACTAAAAATCCAAATTTTCCAAGGCCCTTCATGCCAAAAGGTTAATTTGCAATCAAAAAAAAGAAGTTAAGTAAAATGGGGAAGAACAGGAACACCTTGTTTAAATTCTGGATGAAGAGCCAAGCCGAAGGCATTTATTTTGTAGAACTAAAATAACCATCAGAGCTCCAGGGCAACCGCAACAGCGGGCGCAGCGAGGATGAAGCAGCTCCATCCATCCATCATCTGCGTGCCTGTCAAACGTGGCATCGGGTACAGATCTGCAAGAGCCGGCCTTGCATTAGCCCTGGGGAGAGCTGCTGCCCGCGATCCTGCCCGCCAGCGCTGCGCACACCGAACCTCGGGTTCCTGCTGCCACGCGCTTCCCCAGAACTCATGGCCCAAGCCGCAGAAGGCTGAGGCTTCAGGCACATAAAACCAGTCTCTGGAAGAAAGCCACAGGGCCTTCCCTCCTGGGTGAGCGCTGAGGGGTCGCTTTCCCTGGCCCGTTTCCTCTCTCGGTACCGATCCTGCGTGGGGCAGCTTCACGAAGAGGCTGTCACAACCCAGAACAGTGCAAGCCTCCAAGGCCCTTTTAGGGGGTACCTCTCCTGCTTAGGGCTGAGCTCTTGGTCCAGTTCTAAGAGGGCTTTGGTGCTTAAGGTCAGGAGGGCTCTGGCTGTGACTCACGGGGCAGCCCCGCTAAGGCGGGCGCCCACACGCTGCCGGGGCAGGCTGCGGAGACGCCCTCGCCTGCGGGGTCCGCTGGCCCGTCCTTACGGCTCACCCCTCAGCAGGCTCCCGCACACAAAGCTTGTTCTGAAACCCTCAGTTCTTCTTAACTCCTAACTCTTTTAAGATGTTAAGAGGAGAGGCAGAGAGAGCTGGGATGGTTTAGCCTTCCGAAGAGAAGGCTCAAGGGGATCTTATCAGCAATACCCGCTGGGACGGAGCAAAGACAACAGTCTATTCTCAGTGGCATCCCATGACAGAACAAGAGACAACGGGCACAAACTGAAACACAGGAAATTCCCTCGAAAGAGAAGAAAAAGCCTTTGTACTGCGGGGTGGTCAAACGCTGCAGCAGGTTGCCCAGGGAGGGTACAGAGTCTCTGTCCCTGGAGATATTAAAGCCCGACTGGACGAGGTCCGGAGCAGCCTGCTCCTGCTGACCCTGCTCCGTGCAGGGTTGGACAGGACGATCTCCAGAGGGTCGCCCAGCTTCTGCCATGCAGTGTGCACGACCGAGATCTGTGGGTTCTGCTCGAAGACCACAGACCTGAAGATAAGATACTGAAATAGTGGGTATTACAATGTGCGAGTCTCTTCATGAGTCCAGGGCACCAGACCCCATTTTAGAAACAAAGAAATCACTGAGATAAGTTACCTGCATCACAGGGAAGGAATAGCTATCATCATCTGTATGACATCCTGAAAAACTTAGGTGAAGCACCAGTAATCTTAGTAGGTTTGTTATGCATTAAACAGCAAACGCAATGATAGCCTACATTTATCAGTTTTACAGTAACAGTTCAGGCAGAAGGACACATACACTGAAGAGGGGAAGGGCCACCAGAAGGGGAACATCTTTATCGGCATGTAAGGCAAGTCTGAAGCCAAACTAAAACATAATGATATTTTGGAACAGAAAAAAAGACCCCTTCTGGCTCCTCACAAGAGATCTGCCCAGCCAGCAAGTTGCTGCTTACAGACAAATATTTACTGTATACTCCCATTTAGTTCAAGTAAATGGAAACAGGCAGCAAAACCTGATCTAAACCAAAGACATTTAACATTCAATGCTCTCTAATCCCCCGAGTTGACATCCTCTTTCCTAAGTCTTCCTTTCATTCACCATTTAATAGTTACCTCTGTGAAAGGCAACATCTTTAATGCCCACCAAAATGAATTTAGAAAAATTTCTGTTAAAAACTTTTCAACAACTAAATTGAAAACTTTTCAACAACTAAATTGTTCTTTTAATAAATGACGATGAAACCAAGCACTGTATTATTGTTCATATTTTCAGAACAAGGAGGAAGAGGCACATATGCCGGGTGTAACGGGTGGGAAATAAAGAAAAGTTACTCCTAGCCCAGCTGCTGACCTTCAGCTACTTCCTCCGATTATCTCCCACTTCCAAACATAGGAAACCTTTTTCTCCCTAATAATGCAGACCTGAAAAGGTGCCGCCTCCTCTCATTTCTGTTGTCCACAAGACAGCGAGATTATTATTAAGATTAGCTTTCTTACTTTAGACACATGTCAAAACCCAGTGGCTCGGTATTTGTTTTCAATGACTTCTTCCCCTTTCCTCCAGGAACTGGGGCCACAGCAACCAGTGTTGTGAAAGGATGCTTATTTAAGTATTCCTTGTCACCACCTTTCACAACTGAGGCAGTAGTAGATAGCAAATCGTGATCTACAAAGTGTCTTGAAGAGCGACAAATGCTACCTTCAAAAACTAGCTAGATCTCACCAGCAATAACAGCTGAGTCTCCAATAAAATTATCACTGCACTAGCAAAAGCCTAAAGTCTTACACTGTTTATAAAGCCTTCCTTGATCCTTCCCTTTCAGAAGCCAAATACAGCAGTTGCAGGAAGCAAAACCAAAATTCTCAAGAAAGAAAAGTGCACGGCTGTCAGGACTTCAGGGTTCAGTGGCATTCTACTGACTGCAAGTAAAGGGTCATTTAAACTCCATTTCTTACAGCAATACTCAAAGAACTATTACAAGGCTTAGGCTATATAAATTGTTGGACCTCTCTAAATAAAAGTTCAAACAGAAGGGAAGATGATGCAGTGGAAGAGAAACACCAAATGTTCTCCTGGTTCCACAGACAATCCACTCTGTTTCTGAATCAAAAGGAACATTTACGCTACCACCCCTCTATCAAGTCATTACAAAATTATTAGGTGAATTTCGAATGTATTTCAGCTCCATCCCTCAAGCAACTGAACAGCCAGAAACACGGAGAACGAACCAGCACCCAGAGCCCAGGAGCCCCCGCTATGAAGTAGAACACCCATACTGCTTGAGGTCACCGGCAAAGTTCTCCCATGTTTGGTCTAATCTGGTACAAACCAGGGAGAAGAGACTCTTCTTCACTGACCTGCTTGTTGATCCAGATGACAGTGAAAGTGCAGGAGAGGCTGATCTCTGGCCCTCCTCCGAGGAAGGAAATTCACTTTTGCCATCGGGAGTTTCTGTTTTGATTACCTGGGCTTTCCCAAGGACGATAGCTGGGTGATGCTCTTCATCATCTTCTACCAAGAAGAGAGGCAGAGATTAGCAAGAATGACAAAGCAAAACGCTGCTGTTTACATTTTTGCAGCCTGGAGACAGATCTTAAGAAAAAAATGCAGTTATAAATATTTAAATACCAACGCCTCATTCCCACTTACTTGGTTCCCAAAACTCTCAGTTTCAAAGGTTTAGTTTCTTTTCCTGCATAGTGAAAAACCCCCGGCCTCTGAGAGCCAGAGGCTGAAAGAGAAACATTTCATCGGTATGAGTTTCACACACGGACAAGGACAGCAGCAAAGGGTGAGGGTATCGGTCACGTTTCCCAAGAGGAAGCTTTATTTCAGGAGTTTGCAAACACTCCATGGGACAGCGCTGTTCTCTGCTTCGTGCTACCAACTCACTTCAGCCACCACCTAAGCCAGCTTGACAGCTTTAAAGTTTTACAGAGCGTGTTAATAGGTTTGCTTTCAATAACAGAAGCATTACAATTTATTTCCTTATGCATCCAAGAAAGCCAATGTCAACCTAGATAATTTACCTTCAATTTTTTAATAGGAAAAATCATTTCTAGAGAACACATTTTACAATTTATGCCTGATCATTCCATTATTTTTGTCAAGTGTTATCTATCAAAAGATGAACAGTTCTCTGAAAGGACACCTTCTGCCTCTCCAAAGAGAAAGCAAAGATAGACTAGAAAATACGGCATGTAAAGATAAACTACTCCCATGCTATAGCCACAAATATTTAACTGAAAGCTGCATGGGACATTAAAAGCATACTGAGACCCGTCTCATCAACCACCCTGATCGTGGCTGTCCACGGGCGAGTTGCATCCACCCGCAGGAGCCAAGCTATATTCCTGCTCCAACCACTTTGACTTTTCTCCCTCCCCAGGAATGATTTTGACAGAAATGGCCAAGCAAAACTGTAATTAGAGCGTGGAAGAGCTACACAATCTGAATTTGGCTCCAGCTTGCCCTTTCCCTTCCGCTCAAACGTACATTTAATTACCAGGAGCGTATTTTTGTCTGTTGAAAACAACTGGCAGACGACAGCGAGTCAGTTCAGCTAATGAAACAGAGCTCCACAACGGACAGGTTGAAAATAGCAAAGGCCCTGTGCAATAACCCAGCCCAAAGAGCTGTACTGCAAATATTTATCAAATTCTCACAGTGCTTCCCCTTAGGCAACCTAAACCCTCTGTTTAAAAGTTATAAAATGCAAAGACGGGAAATCAAATGCAAAACAAGGTGATGTAAACCAGGAAGGCTTGATTAAAAAGTCAGCAAAACCAGAGCCAGATTTCCAGAGGGGTTTACGTTAAGTCCAGCAATGCTACAGTAGAGGGCAACGGGAGACATGAAGGGTTTAAAAAAAAAAAAAAAAAGTATGTTTTAATTGTGTACAATTCCAGTACTCCCATAAGAATGGGAATAAAGTGGGTAAGGGACACACAGAAAGCCTTTGCTCTTCTCAGCAACTGTGCCTTCAAACAGAAAGCCATCAGACCATGTATTATCATTTCCAGTTCAATCCAAAGGTAATTGCTCTTAATAAGGAACAGTGAGGAAACAGGCTTTAGGCACTTGCTCCTTCTCTTTGTTTTGTTTTTTTTAAATGGTTTACAAACAGATGTTTGGGTTGGACTAGATGACCTCTAGGGGTCCCTTCCAGCCCTAAACATTCTATTATACGATTCTATGATAAAACCGGAAACTGGAATTTCAGAGATTACTGAACGCGCAGTGCACAAAGAACGCCCTGAGTATTTTGCAGGTTTGCCAGGACCAGACGAGGTGGTGTCGTGTGCTTAAGGCAACACCATACAGGCTGACCCACCCGAGAGAATTTATTTTCTACCTGAGCACCCTTTTGGCAAAACTATACGGCTTTCCTTCGGCTTCTCAAAGTCTGCAGCCCGGTGCACAGAGAAAAAGCCCACACAGAAGACAGAAACCCAGTAATTCCCAGTAGCTGATCTTCCCACAGAGCACAGCTAGAAATTAATATTTCAAAGCCTGTGATCCCATTAGCTAATAACGCACTGCTTCTGTCTCTGCAACGGAAGAGGAACATCACTGTCAATTATGTCAAACAAGATAAACTTTATCCTTGATGTTTCTTAATATTTTACCCTTCACGTGGAAAGGATTATGCATTGCATCGAGGTCTGCATGAAATGATAAGGATAAAATTCATACTATCATGTTGGCATTTTCATTTATTTTTATTCCTGAGAGTCTGCTAGAGGAGGCGGCGCAGAAGATCACCGAAGATTAGTTCGGCTCAACTCAAGAGAGCAGGGATTTGTGAGAGCTGATGCAGACTGAACTGCCGTACCTTCCCCAAGGATACGGACAACAGCACATCCAATTCCAGTCAATGGAATTCTCTCCAAAATTCACTATCTTCAATAGATCATAACTTCACAAGTTATCTTGGGTGGAGGAATGCTCTTCTAAATCTGACAGTCAAAGGTGTACGTACACTGCCAGAGCAACCAGTAACATCAACCAGACAGGACTGCACGAGCCCGTCGGGAGCAAATTAAAAGCACACACGGGCATCCTCTGCTGGCGCGGGCCGCGAGGGTATCAAACGCGCTGGGTGTTGTTCTCCACTCATAAGGAGCTGAGTTACTGCAGCTGTACATTCCCACTTCTCACTGTCTTGAAGTATATAAACACAACATGAAGCGCGTTAAAGGCGAGGCAGCCTACTGCATAAACAGCCTAGAAGCAGCCAGAGTATTTTATTGCTTCAACCTCAGGACAAATAAGTACTTGTTCCAGTCGACACAGACATCTCTGCAGTTCCCAGTCACCAACTCCCTATCATGTTAACGATCCAGAAAAGCTGAAACCCAGCAAGCGATACCCGATCACCTTCATTTCAGATGCACATTGTCACACGCCCACTCGCAGCAGCTTCAGTTGATTTGGGCTGGAACCTAAAATCCCGTTTCAACCAGCTAATGAATGTGCACCTAGATAAAGCACAGCTATACACAGTCCCACTAAAATCAAACAAATCACATATTTATTACAGCTTGTGCTTATGTATCACACTAAAATCAATGGCAGTCAATCTTTTTTAGGGTCTGCCTGATTTTTATGTTTCCCCCCCCCCCCCCCTTAAGGGCTGTAGAAGAACACTGGGAGGAAAGAGCATTCCTTTGGGAAACCCCCCACTTAGTGTGGATCAAGGAGGGGGGCTGTATTAAACAACATCACTAACCTGTGGCCGCTGGCAATTCTTTGTCGGCAGCCTCTTTGTTTTGAGCGCTTTCTGTTTTCCTCTTCCCATTTTTCTTCCACCGATTATTCACTTGATCCACCAAGAATTGAAATTCGCTTCTGTGTTTGCTTCCTGAAATGCAACAGCACATTACTGATCATTGCCACGGGACCCTTAAGGTATGCCACAAAAAGGGGAAAGGATGCGAACAAAAAGAAACACAAAATACTGAATTAAAAACATTTTTGTTACAGCAAATGAAAACCAACTCATGGCTGCAATATGTTCCATATTCTACGAACGACCCAGCTCTGTGTCCGTGCTTTCACAGAGTTACTCAGTACACAGGAACACTTGCACAGATGAAAGCTTAATTTTTGCACAGAAGAACTGTGTTTGTTTCTTATCTTCTTTTTTTTCCCCCCCCCTAATCGTGACAACATGCAATATTGCAGTCAATATTGCAGTCACGACACCACGCCTGCCAGAGTTCAAGGACCGCCTGGGCGACGCTCGCGGTCACCTGGCCGGGTTCTAGGCAGCCCTGCAAGGCGCACCCTGCTAGAGGGAAGGACCAAAATCTCACAGCTACTCTGCAAATTGCTTTAAAGCTGCTTTGGGTTTTCCCCCCATTCCTGCAGTCAAGCAATGTCAAAAGCCTGTGTCGTGCTTATCCCGCCATTTTGAATCAGATCCTCTAAATCACAGTTAATTGCTCCGGTATTCAGTCAAAGCAATGTTGTTCTTTAATCTAAGATACTGCAAATTCTTTACTCAGAGGCTGGGAAAATACTCTGTCTCCTCAGACAGGGGATGCGGATTCCCTGACCCTCGCTGGGCACGAGGGGAAGGCGTTGTTTCCCCTACAGAAGGGGAAGGCGTTGTTTCCCCTACAGAAGGCACCAGCTTCGACTGAAGCAGTGTATTGGACTGTAGCCCCCCCCCGCACACAGCCCTGACCTCCTCCTCCACCCCCACACATCTCACGGCACCGCTCGGCCTTGGCATCCCGCCTGGCACAGCCGGGGCACCCGGCAGCGGCCCAGGGTGCGTGCGGTGCTGGAGACGGGGTGGTCCAGCGCCCCGAGGAGCAGACAGGGTACGGCACGCTTAAACAGTCACTGTGCCCAACCCCGACCTAGTCCTGCTGCGGCGACAAGGGGGGGGAAATGCCACGAGAAAATCGTATCAGTTTGTGCCCCACAGAAGGAAGCGGCTTTAAAAGCGCCTCCCTCTCCCCGCACAGCTGAAAACGCCACATAAGGAAAACAGCGCCTTTGAGGAAAGGAAAGTTCTTGTCCCAGAGGCGTGTGTTCGAGACGCTGCGCCTTCATCACCTAATCCCTTCGGCGCTTCAGTTTTTCCAGTATTGCTCTTTGTTGTTGGTTTGGTTTCTGGTGTAACTACAAAACTGTTTGAGTAAAACAGAAAAACGTCCCAGCAAAGCAGGCGCTGTTCAGACACGCTGTAAGTCACCGGGGTGCTGGGAAGCCTTCCCACGCACCTTGCGTACCGCGACAGGCACTTCATGATAAAACAACCGCAGGTATAATTACCGATATTTAAAACACAAAGCAAACATCCGTAAGCCTCTGGATAGCATTGCCAATTAAAAGATTTTATAAAAGAAAGAGCAATAGAATAAACTACTTTTGAAAAAACGTATTTCTTTCCCTGTCGATTTTTTTAACTCTTTAAATAGAGGCCTGGCCATGAAAAAGCCGAGTGAGGTTGGCACGGGGTTGAGGGCGTCGGAAGCTCCCGCAGAGCACAGCACATTCCATCGCACCTTCCAGGCGCAGACGCGGCGGCTGCTCAAGCAGCACTCCCAGCTAGCACAGAAACCTGCCACGGGTTCATCATCCAAAATATTAACTGGTATTTCAGAGACAATTCACATAAAAAAAAAAGCAAAAAAAAAAAAAAAAATGCCGACAGTGTAATTTGCAGTTTGCCAAGAACATAAGAAAATGTAAAGAAGGTCAGTAAAAAAGGGCCTCCTCACAGCTGGTTTATCTTGCTTTTCAAGGAGGCGCTTTCATAGCTGCACTCTTGTGTGCCTCATGCAAATACAGAACAGAAAGTATATGGTTGGGGTTTTTATTCAGAACTTATGCCACAGTTAATTCATTCATTAATTCAGCTGTGAATTAGGGACCTGGGGTGCAAATGCTGTAAATTAAAAGGAAAAAAAAACACCTTCATTGTATAATAAAGCTTTTTAAAGTCCATTTATGCTACAGTGAAAGAAAGGCATTTGATAAGAGTTCTTTTAATCTCTAACTGTGCTCTAATTTAAATGTACAATTCTTTTTTCATGCTTATGATATCTTCCCGATTGCTTTTATGAGAAATAATTTGCTGACACCAGTTAACATTTACCTCTTTGGTCATTTTTTATTAATTTTAAAACCATATATTCCCATGAAAATATTTTTCTATCTTCTCTTTTTCCTTTTTTTTTTTCCCCCTAGACTTTTAACTGCTCATTAAGCTGCCCGAGGCTAATTTATTCACTTGGGGGATCTTGCTAATTTTGAAACCATATCCTTTTAACGTTATAGGCTCAATACAATACCTGGCTTTGGAAAATTGAGACAGCACTTAACGTCTTCTTGCTCTACAATGTGTACAACAGATGAAGACGCCCAAGGGCAGGACCAGCAACGCCAGTGCCCCGGGGCCAGGGCCCACAGCGCACAGCGGCCGGGCGCAGAGCTCGCTGCCCAGCTCCACGCCCCACTCACACAACACAACTGTTGGCGAGGTTGCAAGGCGAAGGCAAGCGGGGATCCAGCTTTACAAGGCATTTGTGCACATTTGGAACAGTAAGAGCGCGAGGTAAGCGGGTTTGTAGCACAGGATCAGCTCTGTGCCGACAGCACCGCCCTACAAAGAGCTGCGTGGGCACCGCGCCGGAGCGGCACGTCCCCTCCGTTTCGCTCCTGGGTTACTCCGTGCCAGCCCTGCCACCCCCAAACATTCCCTGCCTGCAGGGAGAAGGATCAGGGGGAACATGCTGACAGCAGAGGGTGAATTCGGGGACCTGCCTCGGCCCGCTTGTGCTCAGCCTCACCTCCCAGGTTAGCGGAGCGCTGGCAGCCAGTTAGGAGGCACTTGCTCTGCTCTGGGGGCCCTCCCGAAGTCACTGAACTTTGGATTTGTTCTTTACAGAGCTACTAAAGCCTTGGGGGGGGAAGATACCCAATTTGGGATTAATACTTTTTAAATTATCTTACCTTTCTTTTTTCCCCCCTGCATCATACTGCTAGAGATTTCTGCATGGCAAGAGAGTAATTATTAACCAGTTACTTGGCATTAGAGGAGAACGCTGAAGATTCAAAACCACAAACAGTGCATGTATGCTTAAAAAAAAAATATTCTCAGAAACAGCAACAAAAAGCAAGAGAAAAATCTGCTAAAGATTTAGGCCCTTATTTAGCCTTCACAGAAACCCAACTAAAATCAACAAGGCTAAATCTAGCTGCATTATGGAATAATTTATATGCCTGAACCAACGCAAGGAGAGACAGGAAATACGACCGTATTGCAGATTTAAATACACCCTGAAGTATAATCAGAACAAGTTGTCCCTTTATTGCTTTGCTCCTCTGCGGCTGGAAGCAGAGGTTTAGCGTTCACGGGATATTGTTTTAGCATTACGTGGCCAACTACTATGTTTGAGCATGCAAGAAGAGCACAGGTGAAGCGAAAGGGGTGGGAAACAACAGGAAAGAATTTGCGAATAATAAAATACCACTAGGGGCCAAAGCACAAAGTAATGCTTTGTGTGTACACACGCACAGAGAAGGGTCAGGAAGTAATCGGTAAAAATCAGTTTACATCAGCCATTTCTGGTCTAAATTACTACAACAGGATGCAAGTCGTGAAATCCTTAACTCTCACAAGAACGTCTGCTTCTCAACTAACCCTGAAGATAGCTGGATGGTTCCACGGAGAGGGAAAACACTGTTCAAGTGTAAGCACACAGCAAGGAGAAAGACAGTTCAAAATACTGTGCTTTCCCAGGGTCACGCTAAGCAGGAATCAGTTCTGCTGAAAACAAAACGAAAACACCACCCACCACCCCACCACAAAATAGTGTCACTGAACTACAGCTCTCCCCATGGTATTTTTTCTTGTCTCTTCTCTTCTTTCCCTTACATATTTATTCCAATTACACTTCCCAAAGCAAATGCTGTTGCTCTGTCAGGGCAGAAGCAGGTTTAATAACCAACATGGGCATCCGTCTCTTCCACAAACAGAGGGGACTTGGGTAAAAAAAACAAAGTAAACAGCAACAACAAAACTGGAAAAAAAAAAAAAATAATCACCCAGTTTGCACTGAATCCCAGTTGCCTGCACAGGATGGAGGGAAGAGGCCAGCCAAATGAGCGTTCTTTTTAGAAGATCACTTCAAAATCACAGGGCTGGGCAGGAGGGGAAGTAGAAAAGGATGCAGGGAGGAGACAGGAACATGTGAGTGCTTGTGGAGAGGGGTATGAAGGAAGGGAGCGAATGAGGGGAGCACTGTGAAACCCTGGATGATTCAAGAATCACAATATACAAATAAAATACAGAAAAAGCATTTTGGGTTCAGTTAAGACGTACTTGTTAGCAGTAAGGGCCACTGACAACTGTAGAAATGCAAAAAAACACACAGTCAGCTTCCATCCCAGTCTTACCCAGCCCTGGCAGGGAGTTCTCAAACGTCAGTACTTAGCAGAGACTCAGTGTCAGCTTTGATTTATTAAATGGGGGCGGTGAAAGTGCACACACACACGAAAAGCATCACTTGTGTGTGTATTTCAGTACAAAGGAAAAGGTGAATTTAAAAACAAAACGAAGCAAAACTTGCATGTTACTTACGATATTCCGTATGGATCTCATCTATTTCTTCCTCTGTCTGGTCCTTTGTGAAGGTCAGGCTCTACAGAAATCACAAGTGCTTATTTACAGAAACAGAAAGGTGATAAAGCTGCATACATTAGAGACTTAAAACTGAAAAAGGGTCAGCTGTCTGTTTTTCCCCCACCAGCTCTCATCATCTCATCTGCAGACAGTAATATATATTTAAAGTACATACACATGCTGCCTTGCTTTGCTTTCACAAAGTCCACAGGACTAAGCCAAGCCACCCCATATAACACCCAGCATGTGTGGACCATAAAATATTTCCTAATACTGCACAAACATGCTCCAGAAGTCACAGAAGTACCATATGTCATGGGAAAACAACAGGCATTATGGCTGATACGGAAGAAAGCAATTTGCTAGCTGAATCCGAGAGAATTCTAGGAAGCAAAATATTCCCCGCACTGCCATGGAGGGTCCAAATCCTCCAATATGACCAAGGGGAACATTTCTCAAGAATTCTTATTACAATCAAAAAAAATGCTCCTACTTAGTTTGGGCACAGAAACATCAGCAGTATACAAAGAACAATTTGACAAATGAGTGGTATGAGAAAATCATGTTGATAAGATGGTCTATGCGAATTGCAACATGCAACCTGGGAATTCCCATAACAAAGTGATAGGCACACACACCCAGGGCCCACTCTGCACACCAGTGCCCACGTGGCCCGCACATTCTCCTAGCCATCCCTCTTTGAGAACAAAGATAATTAGCTTACATGTTCACCGGGTTTATTAAATTCAAGCTGAACTCGAATCTTCTCATTCTTTTCCAGCTCTTTAACAACCTCTGCAACTGTTTGGAAATAACAAGAAAGGGATCACTAGAACAGGAGCTGTTAAATAAAAAGATGCAAAAGCACTGAGTGAAACTCCCATGGATTTAAATCAAAGAGACAGGCTGGCGTTAGCTCTCCAGTCACAGGCACACCCAAATGGCAGGGCACGGTTTTACCCCAGCGCTCCGCGGGCGCTTGCTCGTGCGGAGGAACCGCTCCGCCTGCGGCAGCCCAGCAGCAGATGCAGCGCCCGAGATTGGGGACCAGGAGGCAAGGTCGGGAGCCGCGGGCCTCGGCCACGGCACCTTGCCGCAAGCCGCACGGTGCTTGCCCGCAGCTGGCTCTCAGCCACCTCCTGGGCTGTTGCTCTCATTTCCTTTGTACTAAACTCATGGGAAAATGTCGTCTTTTCAAATCATATCTGAACCGAACTCTAGCACACTAGGGTGTTTCTGTTGTGTACAGGTACGTCTTTTATTAAGAGTTTCCATTTTCTAATGCATCTTTAAACAGAAGATAAAATAATGGCATCTACTGTTCCTCTTATTTTTATCTCCAAGGGCCTTCCAAGGCCATGCAAAACTGTCCGCAGGCTTATGTCCAAAACCCGTAGTCCAAAGAAGAATTAGAACCTACTCGAACTTTTAAATCTGACACCTCAAAAGCACGTAAGCAGACATAATTCTGTGTGTTAATATTTTAACTAAAGCTACAGCTATGCAGGACCCTGCATGGTTTACTTCTACTAATCTATTTCTACACTTATCATTTTCACAGAGCTGCTAGGGAGCGATGGGTATTTATTAAAACAAACACTGCCTAGACAGTAAAGTGTCCAGAGAACAAGAAGCTTATTAAGCTGTGAAGGAATAAAACCCGTTCAAAACTGGTTTAAGCAAAATCCAGGAACCTGGCACCTACGCTTCCTCAGCAGCTCAGCCATTCGGATTACGCAGTGACCTTGGGTTCGCTGCTACCATTGAAAACGCGCGTCTGCATCTTGAGTGCTAGTTTAATAATTCACCCTGTAGAAATAGGTGGGGTGGAGAAGCTGAAGGAGGTTGTAACGCACGGTGAACTCCCCATTTAGCCAGCCTGGATGAGCGGCGCGACAGGGACTTGGCACTGCTTCGCCACCAGCAGCGAGCGAAGAATCGCCCCGAGAGCGGAGTGTCTCCCAGCACGTTGAAGGACGAGCAGAGCACTGCCCGCAGGGCACAGCTTCAGACCTAGCACGCCTCGAGTGGAAGGAGGCTCCAGTCGAACCAGCACCCACTTCTCAGGCCGACCCGGCTGCGGCAACGGCAGCAACCCCGGCCCCCGACCCTTCCCTCGCCCTCACCCGGAGCTGCCGCGGCTCCGACCGGCGCACTCCTCGCTTCTGCCTCAAAACTGCTCGGCCCCTGTGGAGCCATCGGGCGACGGCGTACCCCCACGCCCTGCAGCGGCTTTGTGTCTGCTCCTGCCCCGGGGAACTCCGAGAGGGGCTTTGAGAGTGTCTAATGAAGTCTCCAAGATGAACATAAATCATATCGTGGTTGAAATTCTGACAGAAGTGCTGTTCTCGCAGACTTAAACAACAAACTTCCTAAACTTCTGGCATCCTTCTCAAAGGGTACTTCTCACCCCGGCCCCAGATTGTTCCTGCTATAGATAGGGAACACGCAGGAAGGGTAAAGCTCAGCCGCGCACCCGCAGCGGTGCCAGACCCAGAGGCTGAGCCCAGCGGCGGGGAGCGCTGCTCAGCTCCCAGCTCGCCGCCCTCTCCGGCCGCTCATGCAGCTCCCGACGGTCCCGCTGCCAGCGAGGCCAAAAACTTATCTGGTCCAAATAGTTTCTGAGCCCTTCAATACACACAAAAAAAAACATTCAGAATTGTTTACAACATCTGGAAGAAATGGTGAACTTGTTTCAGGACTGAAGTCCCTTGGTAAACATGGAAATTGGAGATCAAACTGAGGGTGAGGACCAATATTTCTCATCTCTCCACCTCTGCAGTAACAGACGGGCTCCTGCCAGCAGCAGGACTGACCTACGCTGCAGACTGGCAGACAGCGAGCTACGTCCTGAAACCAGTGCAAAAATACAATACCAGCTATATGAGGATTTCCAGGACTCTAATGGCTGCACAGCTCCCAGGAGAGCAATATCAGAACACGATCCTGTTAGAAATTCCTTTAAAAGGACTGTTTGCCATAAGCCTCTAATCAAATAAAAAAAATACAACTATAAATCTGATGTCTGTCTCTCACCCACACACACAGGAATATTTGTGCTGTTCCTTGTATCACCGCAGAACTGAATTGAGAGGTAACAAATGACCCATCTTCCCAGAGAGATGCAGGTTTCCATCTTGTACAAAACAATACAACAGGATGAGCTGGGACAATTCTTCCTTGAGCTCATACATGCTATTCAAAAACTAAGAAATGGGCACACCGCCTACAAAAGCGGGCAGCACAAGCACCTTACTCGGACCTCATCCTCCCTGTTCCAGCCCTGGCATTTTCCAAGCACGAGCACACGCAAACAGTAGACTGCTGCTTAAAGGAAATTTACAGTGCACTCCCATTAGAGATTAAAACACATTCTCCTTAGCCCATACAGATGTTAAATGCTATATATAGTCTCAGTTTAATTGTATAAAATGGCTGCCAAACACCTAAATTGATATAAACTCCAGCAAAACATTAATACATATTAATTCATTCTACCCTTACCCATCATCTCCAAGAAGAAATTTAATTTTGAAATTAAATCCAATAAAAATATAAAAGTCTCAGTGTATAGGAAGAAGAGAACAAATTCAGAACAAAAGATGAATTAATAATCCATTCACTTACTAAGAACCTGAGGTATTTCCAATTTTTTGACTAAAAGCCTCAGAGCCTAATTTGGAGGCACTCAAAATGCAAAGTCAGTACAAACTCAGACCATTTTTCAGGACAGGGTTAGTAAGCCAGGCACAGTATCAATGAATTTCTACACAAATTTACCTCCTTGCTGGATACTTCCAGAGTACAGAAACACATTTCTGGTTTTCATTAAACTTCCTTTTTTTGCATTAATCTTGATTTATACAAGATCATTCTTCCAGCTTCAGTTTTCCCAAATATTCAAACCAGCCTTACTCCTACCCTGAGAACTGAGAAGGAGAAATGCATACAAATAGTTTGTGATGGGAGCAACTGTCCTAGAGTTTCTAACTTACCTGATTTGGGATTTAGAGAATCACACTGAGCATTATACATGTGCACAAATTCTTGGTGCCTTTTAACGAGCTGCTGTCGGGTGCCGTGGGTAGACAGACCATGCTCCTTTAGCTTCTTCTTCAAGTCACGCTCAGAGAGCAAGTTGTAAACTACTTTAGACATAGGCTTCCTTTTGTGAGCAGAACTGCAAAAGGAAAAAGGAAACAAACTTTTTTAATTAATACTCCTATGAAAATCAAAATACTGCCTTACAATTTTACAGGGTATTTCACCCACCCTGGGTAAGAAATACCTGAAAGAGTCCTTCAGCCATGACAGGCACACAACCGGTTCCATGGTTTATCACAGATGCAACAGCAACAGCTCTAGGCAGCCAGAAGGCTCTTCCCACCCGGCACAAAGCAAGCTTCGAACACGCGGAGGGCGTAGGCCTGGCCTGCTTTGCTTTAGGAAGCGATGCAACCACTGCTCATGGAGCAAGCACTGAGGCTGCATTTTTGATATCTACAGCAGAGGCTTCAGAATCACGTCAGCAGCGTATTGTCCACCTCCATCAGGATCAAGCTTACATTCAGCTGAATTCCAAAGGAAGCGTACTGGATTCAGATCACTGAAATACAGGTTTTCCACCCAAGCACTGGCCCTGTCTTACCTGAATCGGTTGGTGAAGATTTAAAAGTGTTAAAACTGCAAGCCAAAATTTGAATTAGGAAATTTTTCAGCTTTCTGGAAAAATGACTTGGAGAAAGACACAGTCATGTACCTGAAAGCAAATCTGCAGCTCCTGTCTAACAGAAGGGTACCCTGGTAATACAGAAAGGGACATTAAAGAGAACTGATAGTGCTCTCTGATAAATAACATCTAAAACCAAAATTTACTCCTTCACGCTGCCTTATGTCAGAAGAACTCAATGTTCCTGGCATAACTAAGGAAAACATCTTAATTGCAGGAAACTGCCACAGAAAATTCAAGTCCTACTACAACTTTTGTCATCTAAAATGAGCAGAACAGTTTCCTTCTGCACAAGTTTGCTCAGCCTTCCCTACACCTCCTAGTGAAATACACTCAAGCGAGCCCAAGGTACAGAAACCATCTACTGCCTCGCTCCTCTTCAGCTGGAATAGTTTCTTGGTTACAGGAGAACAGCATTTTGTTAGAGATGTTTTTCTTCCTGCAGCAAAATAAAGTTCAGCTGCACTGCTCTGAATTACAGAGGAGTTAGCAGCTTCCCACTGTGAAAGCCAGAAACTTATTTGATAACTGTATTCAGCACTTTCAACTTACCATGTTGAAAATAAATTTCAAAGTTAAAACCAAAAAAACAAAGGCTTAAGCAAAAATGGTCATTAAATCATTTACTGTCATATAGCCCCTGTAGCATAGCTGGCAAACACAATACACTTTTCCTGAAAAGAATTCTTCTGTTTCTTTTGGGAAATATAAAAACTTTCATTGAATAATTAAATCTTTTGAAAGCCCTGAAAGAGCTCTGTATCATGACCTAGAAGAGCGATGACAGCTTTGCAAGCAGACAGCTACATGAAAACAGTTCACAGCTTCCGAGTCTTAACATTGGTGGGCTTTCCCCATCCTCAGGAAGTGCAGTGCTCGTCGTGAATGTACGCTTACCCTTTGTAATTACCCCTGTGCAGGTTTGGGGACTGAATTATCAGTTCCGCTGAAATACTGCTCAGCTGGTAACACAGCATGCCATGTGCTGCTCATTTGAGGATAAACAGCTAAAATTTCTCAGGGAAGAACTAGAGATGTGCTGTTACTGAAACCCGAACAACACTGCCATAAAATAATGTTGCCAAAAAGCCAGCATTTCATACACAATGGCCAGTCCCTAAGGAGAAGTATCTTGCATGATGTGTTCTTAAGATCCAAGCAGTTAAGATAAAATAAGCAAAGTTTAAAATGCCGTTAGGGACATCGGCTTGACACCAGGGAAAGATCTGGCTTTCATTTCCATTCATTAGGAACAGAGAAAACACTAAAAACATCCCAAATGAAAAATTACACTGTAGCATCAGATTTCACTGTTAATTTACCATTTATTCCTCTTCAAAGTCCTTTAGCTTATAGATTGCATTCCAAGCATGACTGGGCAAAATAAGAGCTTTAACATAAAATTACTTTCTAATCCAAGATTCGGAGGAATTTGAAATACAAGCATGCAGTAAAAGCGCGTGCAGTGAAAGTCCCTTGCAGTTCTTAACTCTGCCAGTTAGAAATAATAACGGCCTATGCTTATGCTAGCAAGTAAAACAAAGCAGAATCTACACTTCTGATGTGAACGTGGCGACCGTGACAAATTCTAGGGCGGAGGCATAACATCAGCGGCATGCATTAATCTTACAGAAATTGAGATCTTAAAGAAGACACCTTGACTGGGGCAACTTGAAGAGAACCCCAGTGAGCAGAGGAAGGTGCAATTTTTATTTGTTAACTCAACAGCTAGGGAAGCAATTGTCTTTTGGCCCATCTGAACCAGGGGAAGCAATTCATTTAATAAGAGAAAAATGGGAGTACGTGTTATCTGAATAGAATTTTAATGCTAGTGAGCAGAAGTGTGAGGAGAATAACGTACAAAGTTTTAAAGGATTCAACACAGAGAGTAAAACTTTGTCCAGTGTTTTCTTGCCACTAAAAGCCAAAAAGGTAATTCTGCTGGTAATCTACTTTGAGAGGGGAAAATCAGCGCTGTCAGAGTCACGCGGTGATTTCAGAGTGATCTATACAGCAGGTAACCAAGAAACAAACACAATCCACAGCACTATAGCCCATCAACCAATATTTCTTATTTCAGAAGTGCAGAAAAGTGGCTACACGCATATAAAAGCTCTTAAAGTTGTTTCTTACCTTCGGAGGCTGTCCTTCTTCTCTTCCCTGGTCAAGCAGCTATCCAGATGTTTGTTTATATATTGCTCTGGAATAGCAACCTCACAGACAGGACAATCCACTGCAAACAAGGGAGAAGGAATTCACTAGTGTGCATATTACAGCAAAGAGCCAATGTTTGCATCTGAAAAACTAATTGTTGATTGAAGAAAATTAAAATCCACATTTCCAGATCTCTTTTTTTAAAACATCTGGCGTGTCTGTCCAGAATCTTCATTTCTCGCTCTCATTTTCATTCCAGAACACTTATTTTTCTCTCTATGTAATATCAGAATGGCTTTCATTTTCCCTGCAGTAAGATGGAATGAAATCTCTAAGAAAAGTCTGGAATAACTTACATACTACACAGGAACTTAGGGGCTAATAGAAACATAAGCATATTTCCGTGCCAGTGCCTTGCACTTTTGCCGTATTTCACTCCTAAATAAAGGAAGCTGCTGCATTTTCGTAACTCAGAACAGCACAGACTTTATTCGTATTAATGTGGTGTTCCCAGTCTGTGGCTCTCAACAGGACTGTCGCCACGCGAGTTAACGCAGCCCCCCAGGAGCCCTACGATGCACCCATGCCTCACGCTCATTTCTCAGTACAGATAACGAGTTTTGTGACTGGGGCTCGGAGGCTCAAACGCCCCGTACCATGCTCCCACTCAACTCAGAATTCTTCTTGCACCCTATTTTCAAGAAGTAGCTATGAGTGTTACCTGTAAAGACAGTCAAAAAACACAGACTAAAATACTTGTCTTTAGCAATCGCATTGTGTCAAAACCGAAAGGCTTTAAGTGAACAGCATGAGAAAGAGATTCTTTAACTGACATCCTCCGTATGAGTATGAAGGAAGTCGGGTTTGATTTAAAAGACAGAACAAAAATAACCTATGAAAAACTCTGTGAGATTTTGTGGGAACTGAGCGCGCTATCTGGTAACACTGCTTTGCAATTCCCGACTCCCATGACATCACATTCTAGTCCAAGGTTAAAAAAAGTTGGGACAGTAAGAGAACACAATGGTTCTGAGAGTCCATTACTGTATTTGAAGTTAACATTTCAAGTCTTAACACAGGAGCAAACAGCACCTCCCAAAGCCACTGCAGCATTGCCTCATTGCAAGCCTTCCATTTATACTGTTGGACCAACTACTTTGCATTTGTGGAAATCATTTCAATGTAATGCATGCTCGAGAATTTAATAAGGTCATAAAATTGAAAGCAAGTGAAAATTTCAATTGCTCAAGAATAAACGAGCGGTAAAATTTCATAGGAGTTAAATTACTAACACAAGCAAGTCTGATGCATAAAACTAGGGAACAGAACTTCTGGCTAAGTTGATGCCATTTTCATATGGCTACTTCTCTGGCTTTATTACATCTTGAAGCAGTATTTAGGCAGCTAATGAATAAACATGAACCTCAGAGCTCCAGTTGAATAAATTGTTAAACAAAAGAGCAGACAAATATGAACTAGTAAGAATCAGTGTTGTGCTCCTACATGGTCTTTGACTTTAATTTAGGCTTTTAATTGGGCCAATAGGATGGTTGCCATCATGCCAAAACTAAGAGGATTCTGTCATTTTATTGTAGTTAATTTGTATAAACAGGCATTTTCATGCTTCAAAATAGATTATTCTTAACACTGTGGAATTACAGAAGAATAAAGCAAATTATTTTCTTCCGGAGAATGTATGAATAGGAATATTAACAGAACTGAAACCATGATCATCTTGATTGTGGGTGCACCTCTCAAATAACAAACACATTCTAAAATACCTTGCTTCTGGTTACTTAAGGATACGAGAGCAGGATGAATGTCGATCTTGTCTGTCTAGTCGTTAAGGGGAAGGAGAATAGAAAATGACTTCATTTTTTACCGAGTAAGTCTGTTGTGCAACTATTGTTTTTTAGAGTTGTTACTCAAAGCAAAGGAATCCGTAAGCATTGAACTCCATTTAATGACTTGGCATCATCCCAAACCTCCTCATCAAGAATATGCTCGTAGCAGAGTGGCCCACAGAAGCAGTAATCTGAATGATGCACAGCCCAGTTCAACGGGAAGCATCCAAACATGCCAGTGCAGCTCAGAACAACGCAGAGGAAGGAGAGGAATGCCACGCACCGAAGATACTCTAATGCATGCAGCCAACTACAGCCACAGGCTTGGGGAAGGGAACGGGACAAAAGAAAAAGTTAAGCATCTCACCTTTCTTGACTGCTTTTACCACAGATGTAGAAGGCTTTTCATGACTTTTGGTGCACTCAGGACTCTCTTGTGATCCCACTTCATTGTCTTTACCATCAGCCTCTGCAGACCTGCTGTTAAGGTTATGATGTTCCTCGGTTTTGAAAATCTTCTGATCAGTTCCTGCCAAGCTGTCTGCCTTTGTCGAGGTGCGAACTTTTTCCTTTCTCAAGAAACTGTCAATCAGTGGCACCTCTTCTTTTAAAACTGGCCAAGAAACAGGACTCCTAACATGGCTTTTGCCAGCTGAATGCCTGCTGCAGGCCAGTGGAGATGAAGTCTGTGGAGTATCCAAAACCAACTGGAACAGCTGCTGTCTAGAAGCATCCAGAAGACAACGTGCAGTTAGCTACACTGAACACTGTTAGCTTTTTCTTTGAGAAGAAACCAGAACGAAAACAGATGGATCTTTTCCTCCAATCCTTTCTCCCTCTCTCCCTTGCAGCACTTGGGAACTGGCTGGCCCACGCAAAGTGGGAGCAGAAGCACGCCAGCTGAGCCTCACCGTGCTCTACAGAATCAAAGAATTATCTTCCCCATTTTCAAACAAAATAAATTACATTTTGCAAACGTAATAAAATGCCTCTCAACATGGAACACGGCAAAGAACAAGAAGCTTCCCCCTTACTTGAAGGTGGTGGATGACCATTTTCATGTTGGAGTACCTCAAGCACTGTACCAGCTGTGACAGAGGCTCCTGAAACCAAAGAGCTTAGTGGAGAGCATTGCCATACTCCTTCTGTACCTCCTTACCATGGCCCACCCAGCTGAACAGAACCCCAAGAGATAACCACATGCTTGTCTGCTCTTGAGATTTAGTGTCAGATAATCCCAAACTATTTCTGTCACATGGTTTCATCGATGATCAGCCAAAGAACACAAACCCTCTGTTCTTATCTCATACGAAATAAGGGAAAAGCATAACTGTCCTCAAGAGCAGCCCACTTCAACCTCCACCAGAACGCTTCCCACCCACCTACGCATGCTTTACCCCCCACTTGCACTCGTACCCTCCTCAGGGCTAGTGAGTGTCAGGGTGCAAGTTAAACCCAAGTCTCTTTTCAAAGAGATAAACTTGTATTTTATCAGCAGGAGCACAGCAGCGGCAGAAGGCTCACTCTTCTGTCTGCCTCATTATAATTCTTCATTTTACCTCAAAGCTAGAAGTACCAAAGTCACAGTTGTCCTAACTCAGGCAATTGCAGAAGATCTTAAAGACATGTTTTATTCCTACCCCCACCCCAGGTGTTTTTGCAGAATCCTGTTTATTTTACCGTGTACTTTATACAGAATGGTCCAAGATAAATTAAGCCAGAGACTGCGTTCTTGGCGGGGAGGAGGCATGGCCATGCAGCTCTCTACACTGCCTGCGGACCTTGCGGTTCACTTTCACTCCTGCATCATCACGGGTGGAGGGAAGGCTTTCCTAACGTCAGTGATGGGCAAACCACACATCCTACTCTTACCCACGACTACCTTGACAAGAGTCCTTCCCATCCCGAGGGCTGCAATGAAGTTTGTATCATCCAGCCAAAAACAGCCAGCAGAAGTACACGTGCAGTCATTAACCTATTCCTCTTTAATTCACTGCTCCATCATCCCTCGGCAACCTGCACAGCATTTGCTTGAGCTCTCCAAGAGAGCAAAGCCTGCACGGCCGCCCAGGTGTTCCTCTGCTTTCTCCCTGCCATCCTCACAACCACCATCGGCCAAGCCCCAGCCTGCCACAGCCCCAGAGGTCCTACCCAAAAAAAGGCAATTACAAAAAAAAAAAAGTTCCACCATCTTACAAGCTCTAATGAACCCCTGGGACAGCTTACAGAAAATGGAAAATCTTAAAGGAAATTAAGCCTCTCTCTAACAACGAATGGAAGAGATGGGTTCACCTCTTGGAGATACTGTCCCCAGTTGCTAAGTGGGGCAGGAGGACCTCCCCTTCACTTCTCTTGATAGCAGGATGACTCAAGAGGGAGGGGTGGGAACAAGGAGAGCTTTTGAGGGTGCTGAGGAGCCCAAGAGCCCCTACACCAAAAGGCAGGGTACACCTCACGCGCCCCTGTGCCTCCACCTCCCCAGGCCACGCTGCGCTGACAACAGTTCAGCATTGGGTGACTACTTGGAAAACTTTATAGTCTTTTATGATAAAGATTTTTCATGTCTGAGAAGGACAACTAATTAAGAACTGTCTGTATGTATCAACTTCTTTTAAAAAGATACACAAGTCACCAGGTGACCCCACAGTTATACCAGTTCAAGTTCCTGGTGAACAACCAGGACCACCAGCTCAGCACACTGAACTCTGCACTGCTCACACTCAAAGCCAGATTCAGGAGCCCGATTTGCAGTTTAAGTCTCCTGGATTACTGGATGTAATGACCACATCTGTCAGTGGCAGTTCGGATCTGTCCCAAGACACTAGCTTCCTGAAGTGCAAACAAGTGCAATTAAGCGTGGTAGCAAAACTATGTGTTTGTCTGCTTATGCCTAGATACGGACTGAAGTTTTTAAGGAGGTTAATTCCCTGACTGACACAAACACGCAGTGGTCTGGCTACTGTTGGCGTGGGACCAGCTTCGTGGAGCTCAGGAGCTCCTTGGTGGGAACACAGAGCGTCCTGGGGCAGCCCTGCCCCACTCCCGCTCCAGCCCTGCTGCTCACGAGGGGTGGGTTTCACCCAGAACCATCGGAGAGGTCTGACGGCGCGCTCTGCTCGACACGGCCGCTAGCAGCAATGGTGGCAGACAAAGGGTCTCGGTTGCTGCAGATAAACACACGGTATTCTTCAGCGTAAAGGTTACAGGCGATAGCCTCAGAAGGCTGCCCACATCACAGATGGTTAGACTCTACAGCCAGGTTCAAAAGCAAGCAACTTAGTTGCCTTTTATTCCTAATACACTTGGGCAAAGTTTAATCCTCAAAAGGATGCAGCTGGGTGTTTGACCAAAGATGGACTTTTTAAAAATTTGTTTCCCCTTTTTGAACAAGGAATTAATCTTTTAGTTATGTAAAAAAAAAAAAAAAAGTCTATTTCTTCAGGCTCCCCCAGGTTTTCCTACTGCAGCCTGCCATTAAAGTAGCTAATCAAAGTAACAGTCTTAACGTTATTATTTTGGCTGTTAAGCAACCCTTTTTACACAGAAGCCCAGCATCCTGTGGTACAGCAAGCTAAATTCTGCATGGCTCAGAAAACATAAAACAGACCCGTAAATGCAATCATTTGGCATCCTGTCACAGTTTAGCTTTCCCATAAAATAAAGAATGATACAGCCCCAAAAGGCAACAATATCTGAGCAATTAGCTCTTGCCTATATTCTTTGTCTTCATCGAGAGAACACAGCTGCTGTCCCTCATCTTTTCGTGTATTTTCTATTGCTTTTGAGAGCTCCTCCTCTTGTCAAAGTAACACATTCTACTATTCGTAACCACCAAGTACGACTGTTTATTTTTCCACAACATGTATTCACTCGCTCAAATGCATTTCCCAATGTGCCCACACAACCCGACAACACTCCAAAAAAGTCAAACTCCGCATCAGTTTATCTTTTCACCAGACTTACGAGTGATCCGTGTAGCTTTTTCCTCAACATTTCTTTCTCGGGAAGTATCACAGTAGTACAGCTCCTAGTACCTCGAGTTCTCCGAAGCAGAGACTTAGTAGCCGGATTTGTCCCTCGGGAAGGCTGCCAGGCCAAGACACACATTCGGAGGGGGGCCTGGACCCGAGACGGGCTCCAAACCCAAGCAAGGGGCAGCCGAGCCGCCCCGATGGAGGCTGAAGGCAGAGCTGGGGGGCGGAAGGCAGCTCTGCGGCCAGCAGAAGCAGGCAGAGGACACACAGCAAAAGGCTTGGAGCGCAAAGCTCGGCATTTCTGCAACGAATGCCGTACGAAAGGGCAGACTTCTGAACCCAGGAGAGCTGCTCCAGAGCTGACAAGGCAGACTACCCCGATAAAAGACCATCTCACTTCAAATGCAACCTGTTAGTATTCGCAAGAAGGCAGCCAAAACAGAGACATCTTCTGAACAGAAATTTCAGATTCTGTAATAACAGTTGTCTCAATAAAATATGGTCTGGTATAAAACAAAGGGAAAGAAACGGGGAAAACAATACAAAACCCCAAAACTATCTTAACAATAAGGTGATAGCAAAGGTTGCTTTAACTACAAATAATCATTCAGAGTTCTTCCTCATATTGAAGGATAAAGACTTATGAACAGACTTTCCGAAGGGATCTGATTTTGGCACAGAATCAATGGAAAGAATGAGAATATGAAAACTTGTTTACCAAAACACACATGAAATCTCTGTACGCCTTTTTTTGTTTTGGTGGGAAAATACAGAAAATGCTAGTACTACATTCACAGGAGGAGGGAAGAGTCCCAGACTGGCTTTTCCCAGAGTTGTGGGCCCACCGAGCAGCTTCACTGGCTGTGTGATGACACCTAGTGGCCCTGCCGGACAGGCACCCCAAGCCCCAGCACCCCAAACCCCGGCACCCCGAGGACGGAGGAGCGGGAGCACCGCAGGCGCTCCTCGCGCAGCCCTGGGCCATCGACAGTGCCTTTAGCAACCGCCGCTCCCCTCCCACACCGCCAGAGAGAATTACTCCAATTCCTCGTTATTGACAGGAATTCTGACAGTTGTTATTGGCGCGATTCGGACGAGCCTGACCGAAGCGGAAGATTCGTCCGTCATCCCAGAGGACGGGAGAGTCAAGAGAGAGGATGCGGTCAGTGGAGAAGCCCACCCTCCACCACCACCAGACTGGCTCACCCAGGGACTGATTCTACTGGTACAGCGCAGGACACCACCATTTCCAAAAAGCTCTGCGGTTTCAACATGATCTGTTATATGCTTTTAAGAATTTAACACAGACCGCTATCACCTCTGAAAGGTTTCAGCAGACACAGTTTTACCTCCCCGGCACAAAAGCCGTAAATGCGCCACAGCGGACAAGCCCGCCCTTGGGAGCACAGGCACCCTTTAAAGGCTGACAGACAAATCAACAACACGTTAGCGAGTCCTGACCTGCACGGTTACACCACTACCCAAATCCTCCTCCGAGACCCATCCCCTTTAATCGCTGGCTTGGGCTAGGACAGGGACTTATGCTTCGTTCAGTTTAACTACTGAACGGACAGCCATTTAGCACGCTCCGTACAGCGTGCTTGCTCTGCCAGACATGCTTTAATAGCAGTATAGACTTCTTGAATTTTTTTTTTTCCTTCAGATCTTCAAGACCCACAAAAAAATTTTCAGTCTCCTCCTTCATCGCGATCCTGGTTCCCATTTTATGGCCCATTTACTTCCCCCTTGCCAAAGCAGCTATGAAGCAGAGGAAGTAGGTAGGAATCTAGTGCTTCCACATAAATAAATTCCGGGGAAGAGAAGAGGTTGTGAATCTTCCTAGGAAGAGCTCACACAGGACAGTCCTCAAGGACAATTTGTCTCCCTGAAATTCCTCCTGCAGTCCTCCTGGAAGTTTAGGCAGTGTATTAGGAATGACAGGACCTGCTCCCTCAGCCACTCAGACTGGATGTCTTTATTCCCCTGACAAGTAACCCTGCTTAGGAAACCGAGATATAAACTTGAAAGTAAAAACATATTTTTCTTCCCTATGTGTGGATAAAAAAAGCACAGATCACTTTCAGCAATAACTACATTTCTACTTATGCAAGCATAATTCTCCTTTCTATCACTAACTTTTCTAACTAGGTGAGGCGCAGGAACTGACAACTTTCAGCCCGATAACGTCTGTCTTCGAGGACAAGGCAATCCATTTCAGAACAACCCCAAAACTTCACACTTATTTTTGAAGACACTGGCCTCACTGCGGCTGAAAACATATTGTTCCTAAAGGAAAGACGGCACAAACAGCACGCCCTGTCCTGCTCTCCCAGCCTGGTCAGAGGGATAAATTCTGCCTGCAGAGCACAGCACGAGCAGCAGAGAAAGCCGAGCGAAGGCTGCTCTTACCCGGACATGAGCCTACGGGCATAACTGACCAGAGCATCCACCCCCTCAACTCCTTCCCTGCTCAGGATCCGGGTGTGGGCAGTGGGAATTCAGACCTGTTTAAGCCCATTCAAAACTGCTCCTCTACCCTGTCACACAGAACGTGATGTTAATGGGCCATAATGAACGAGACATCTTCAATTCCAAGTCCACCACTTCCACCAGGAGGAAGCAGGACTCCCAAGGCAACACTCACCGAGCAGAAAGGATCACGAAGGCTCTAATTCTGCCAACACTTGTGCATGAGCTAAATATTGAGCAGAAGTATAAATGGGATCAGCACTCGGGTCTGTTGAGAATGATTTCCATTCCACGCACACACTGACCTTGGCACACAGCTTTTACTTTGCTAAGTACTACCAACATTAGCATTTTCTTTCCCTACAGGCCTGACTTAAGAAATGTGTTTGAATTTTGTGAAATACTGAAGAGACTTAAGGCCTAATTTTCATAAACACTAAACTACCTGAGGCTCAAAGTCAAGTCCGGATGGACTTGAGCTTCACAGGTTTCAAAAGTCAACCCCTGGGCTTTGGATTTGTTTGGGGGAGGGCCAAAAAAAAAAAAAGACCCAAAGCAGATGGGGAAGGAGCAGGGAGACAGAAGATTTATCCTGTGCCAACATCACTAGGGTAGAAACCAAACACGCTCTTACACCTCAATGACACTCGTATCACTAACGCCCCCGGCCAGCGGTGCTCCCCTCAGCCCAGGGCCACCTGCAGCGTAAACCCAGTCCCAGGCTGAGAGGGGCACGAACGCGGGGTGCCCGGCAGCTGAAACAACGCAAGGCTTGCTCGCCATCTATATTCCTCTTACGAGTCTATTACTGAAGCAGTTACCTCAGCAAGCCATTTGCTGTTGGGCCTTTCTTACAGAGACCCGGAAAGCAGCCTGCACCGGCGCTCTCCCACCTCACCCCCACCCGGTGCAGACCAGGACACTACAGGTTTTGCCTTATTGATCCAACTGTGCGTTGAGAAACTGATTGAACTCCAAGTCGCAGAAGGAAAGATTATTAAACCACTCGGACTGGTAAGATTTATACTGACCCATTAAAGTAGTCAAAAAAAAAAATAACGTTTAAGATTCAATATCATAATGGATCCACGTCAGCACTACTCGTTCCCTACAAAATTAGACATTACCAAAAAAAAAAAAAATAGTAATCCATTTATCACTAGGAAACACCAAAGACAGAGTTCAAACTAAAATAATGGAACAGTAGAATTTCAATTCTTCAAATAAAATCAATTCAATCTAATAGTGGTCACACAGAACATTAGATCTTCATCACAGAGAAACTCTCTCAAGAACCAAAGCAATAAACTGGACTATACTTCCTATCACTTACAAAGCCAAGAATCTCATTGACTGGAAGCTCCCAGTTCATTTCAGAGAAAAAGATGATCGTGTATTTGTCTCCCATAGACACAGGAACACCTACAAATTACTTAGCAAGTCACAGAGCTGCTTCTAACCGAAGGAAAAGAGAGACACAACACAAGAAATCTCATACCTACAGTGGTAAGCATTTACCAAGTCATGCTTGTTCTGTTGTTCCTGTGTTTCCAAGGGATGAGGAGATCAAAAATGAATTAAAAACGAACAGAAAAGTAGATGAGAAATCCAGGTGAAAGCACAATACTCCATTACTTCTCTTAAACCAGGAGAACTCCTACTTGTGGGCCCTCAGTACATACATTTTTCCCATCCAATGGCTTCACCAAGAGAATTCTCTTGCAAGTTGACAAAATCTTTCTGTTTGGAATTTCCGCTGCACACACAGGAAGGATCTTAGAAGAAAATCTTTATTGCCATTATTTTCCCCATAGAATCCCGGCACATGTCCTTAACTTCCTACATGTTGGAGGGGACCGTAACTTACACAGCAGCTAACCAGAAGCAGAACCAAAATAAGCTTACACAACCCCAACACATCACCTGAAGGGACAGCAACCTTCAGCCAGAAAGCTGTAGGGTTTTTCCAAAAGCCTAAATGTTCGTCTTTGACAACACTTCTGTCACAGCACAGTATTTTCACTCGGTCCTCACACTGCTCCTCTACAAGGTCCCCTGGCCTGGTCACACAGCGTAAGTCACGCCTGCCTTTCAGCTGCCAAACCAGAGACTGTATTAATAAAATTACAGCCTACCTTGCAGAATTAAAGCTCTTCACTAGTTCGTCTAATGTCCGGTTATTTTTCAGGTCAGATTCCGAGACTGCCTATTAAAAAGAGGGGAAAAAAAAAAAACCAAAACCAAAATCATTCAAATGCAGTGAAAACAACAAGTACCAGAAAACGTTCAGGAGATCAATAATTTGTTTCTGGACCTATGCTTCAACCACCCCCTGCTAAATTGCTATGTGAATGAAAATGCATAAAGTGCAAACATATCCCAAAGTAACAGAACTGCTTGATAGCTGCAAGTCTGGGAAATGATGGGCAATAGATAAAAACGAAGCATAAAGCTAAAGCAACAAGAACCCAGTGTACCCAGTCTCCAACAATGCTTTATTGGAGCCCAGGTCTAATTTTGAAAACCAAACTGAGGATTCCATTAATGTGATAAGAACCTTAAGCAACAAGGCATGAAAACTGATGAAAGGAAATGTTAATCTTTAGAGTGATTATGGGATGAAAATATGAATTATGAGATGGCTTTGTGGATTCAATTCATTCTTTTAAAACATTTTCTTTCTGATTTTTATCTCTCTGCTGCTTTTTTTTTTTTTTAAACAAAGCTTTTATTAGTCCTGCTCATATCAATACCTGTGACTTTTAAGGTGGTAGTAAAATGCACTCCCCAGAAATGCACATCAAGTAGCCTGCACTTGTTTGAAGGTTTGAAAACTGGGAAGGCTACAAATAGATCTGTTTTCAGTCTTGAAAAGTCTCATCTGGTTCATGCTTTAGAAACACAGAAGAAAATGACTTCCATTTCACCAATATTCCTGAAGCGCCATTCATTGTTTTCAGGCAGCCTACCGTTTTTTAGGAGTTCAATAAAGCCCAATTGGCTTCAGATGAAAAGTCAGATTAAAGCCTAGAATAAATTGCATTCTGTGTTCTTTAATCAAAAAAAGTCCTCAAGTGAGATCATAATAATCACCCACCCGCGGAGCGGGCCACTAGTGCTTTTCACATTTAGCCTGATTCTCATGGCAAACGCCTCCTCTCCCCGCTGCGTAACACAGTGCTCTCAGCCCAAAAAGGCCACACAACAGAACCCGTGAGCTTTAGGTCTAAGTGGTTTGTGGACACCTCTAAAGATTCCTTGAAAGATGAAGTGAGGCCACTCAATCACGGAAAATTTAAGTGCTTAAATTTCGGCACTCATGTTTTAACTGACAGTGTATTTTAGCAAATTAGGAGGCAATGTTAAACATTTCACAGCAGATCATTTACACAGCTGTGAGCCAAACCCAGGCTTGATGCTCCATCTAATCCTGCTTATGCTGACAGAAGAGCAGCTCTGAAACAGGAGAATTCCAGTTGTAAGAGCACCACACTTTGCCCAAAGAGCTGCTTACCAAAAGGAGAGGTGGGAATATAGGACCAGAATTAATTATTTAGCATAGTCCAAAGGGAAAAGCTCCTGAGATTTGCAAAAAAGAAACTAGAAACAAGCTGAGGAAAAGAAAACACTTACCACACAGCACGTTGGACACTGAGTTTTGTACGACAAAAACTTGCGTATACAGAGGGAACAATCTGGAAAAAGGAAATACGCAGTTTTTAAACAGGCATTCTTCCAAATGCAGCTCAACATCCTTACTAGTACATTCTTGTTTTGTACAATATAGGCAAACTATTCCACAACACACCAACATTGAAAATACACCACTGTTCCATAAAGATTAGCATTGTAGCAAAAAAAAAAAAAATTTCTGTATTTTATCCATCTTTCAACATTTAATCTCAGTCCCTCTGTCAAGAGCAGATTTTTATTTTGTTTCTTTAACGCAAGACAAGAACCCCTTAGTCCTCACCACCACTAAAAGCAGTTGTGTTTGCACTGCTCACTCACCCACCACTGCCTTTTTTTTTCCCCCACCCGTGACCAATGCTGGATCACTCTCACCCTCCTGCACAGCCCCAGACAAACTCTCTGTCCCTTCTTTTTCCCCATGTTTCTTCCCCTTTCCAAAACAATACCAACCTGTTGTTGAGGGAAAAGGCTAAAAAGGACGGGAAATAGTGCTGGAATGCTAACTGAGAGACAGCTTAAATGTTTCCAGAGAAAAGCAAGACTCATCATCATGGGATGCTTCCGTAGGTGCTTTGGTGAAATATGGCATAAGCTTCATTTTGTCGCAGTAAATTCCTGCAATGATTCTACTTTATGAGCTTTCACAACCACTTCAAGATATAAAAAGCTTAATCACTCTCCAGCAAAACAGAGATTCACTTCCTAGATCATCACTGGTCAGTCTCAGCACCTCACGCACTTGGCAACAGCCACCCAAGCAGATGTATTTTATTTTAAAGACCCTCTGTGAAGGAGTTTGAAAAGCAGCAGGAGCATTAATGCACTAATTCAACACTTAAAACTGCAAATCCAGCTGAACACTCAAAAATTACATCATATAGTAAGGTGTGATATGGGGGGAGAAATTCATAAAAGAAAGAAATCAATTTTAACCGAATGAATATGAACGGGCTCATAGATCTAGCCTGCCGACACCCGACGACCAGTGACCTGCAGCGAGCCATGGGACTGTCCTGTTTGCAGCCTGATGGCTGCTCGTAAGAAGGGTCACTGAAGCATGTTCGAGGATAATAAACGACACAAGCTCGTAGTCTTAGCGTCTCTGCCCAGGGCTGGCCCTGGGCACGTGCAGAGAAGACTACGGCCTCACATTTCTCCGTCTCCAGTCCCTCCTCTCCCACTCGCTGCCTCTTCCTATGGGACAAATAGCACCACCACGGCCCCGGTCTCAGCCTGACGTTCCGGGGGTAACAGAATGGGTCTCTGCCTCCTGTAGGCGGCACGTACACCAAGAATTATATGGTGCCACAAAGTTGACTTCCATCTGCACCAACAGACCAAACCTGTCTGTAAAACCGCATCCACCAATCATAAGACTCAGCCCCAGCACTATTTCAGCGTACTGAGGAGAATCCCAAAGCAAGAATTTGATCTGACAACCCCTCGCACTGAGCTCCGCTTGGGATAAAGGCTCCAACTCCGGCACGCTGCCGATTCACCGGGGCCAGCGGCTGCTGCCAGCGCCGGCTCCATCCCTTGCTGGAGGGCAGGGCCCCGACGGCAGAGGCAGCAGAACACAGAGCTGAGATACCCTCAGCCACCGCCTGCCACCATCCCCTGGCTGGTCCCTGGTTCCTCAGGACAGCAGCACATTTTAACACCCTCTGCTGGTGGTCATGCCCACCAGGCAACCTCCTGAGCACGAACGGACCGAGTTTGAGAGACTGAGGTGTAGGATGCACTCGAAAGACAGGGCACGTGGGCTCAGGCAACTGCAGCCTTGCGGGTCTGAAGAGGCCACGCAGGGCCAGGACAAAAAAATCAGATCCAACCGTCCCAGCCCATGCCATATTAATTAACCAAATCCAATCCTCTTGGACTGAAAATATAAGAAATCTCAGGGCCTAGATTCATTCTGCACCTGGGGAGATGTCCACGTTACAGAAGATGTCCATCTTCAGACGCTTTTATTATGGGAAAGAAATATGAATGGCACGTCTACTCCGTCACTAAAGATAGAATCCCAAGCACTGTGGAAGTTAAACAGCTACTGTGAAGAGAGCTACTGAGTGCTACCAGTCACCCAAGAACAAGCAGGGGAGGAATCTTAAGTGGCTATAGGTGCAAACAGATTACAGAGATGGCTAGAAGCCCTGTAATAGATCCTTAAGAAAAAAAGAGAAACAGAAAAAAAATTCTGCAAGCAAATGTATTTCACCTTCATCTATTCACAAATAATCACTCATTAACGGCAGCTATAAGGTCTCCCCGGAGCCTTCTCCTCTCCAGGCTGAACAACCCCAACTCTCCCAGCCTGTCCTCATAGGAGAGGGGCTCCAGCCCTCAGAACATCTTTGTGGCCTCCTCTGGACCCGCTCCAACCAGGTCCGTGCCCTTCTTGTGCTGGGGGCCCCCAGAACTGATGGCAGTGCTCCAGGTGGGGTCTCCTGGGGCAGAATCCCCTCCCTCGACCTGCTGGCCATGCTCCTTTTGATGCGGCCCAAGATATGGTTGGCCTTCTGGGCTGCAAGCACACCTTGCCAGGTCATGTTGAGCTTCTCATCAACCAACACCCCCAAGCCTTCTCCTCAGGGCTGCTCTCAGTCCATTCTCTGCCCAGCCTGTATTTGTGCTTACTTGCATTACAAAGATATTTATATGAAGAACTGTAGGAATAGGTGGCATTTAAATGCATTAATCCAGAGAACATGCGTTTGCGCTGTCAGAAGGGTGCAACCGTAACCGCACGAGGAAAGGTTCCTGGCTGCTTCACAGCTTTCATCCAAAAGAGCCCCCCCTGCAATACCTCACAGGAAAACATCCTTGCTGGCTAAGCCATGAGCAGAAGAGCTGCACATGTTTTGTAAAGGAAGTAAAGGATCAGTAATCTCTGCTCTACATTGCCGGTAAACAATAAATGGTCAAATGATGACTTGTCTCTGAAGGTCTAAAGGAGAAAGTCTTTTATGAGGATATTTTTCAGTGGTTGCCTGTCACTCAGGTAGGGTGCAAGAGGATCTTAAAGGTCTTTTCCAATCGAGGTGATTCTATGATTGTGCCAGCTCATAAGGCCCACAAGGTCATTCTCCAGTCCTGCGTTTCCTGGGAAAGAGGTACTAAGACCAAACCACTCACTCAAAATTTCTAAACACCGTCTTTGGTCCTACCCATATGCCCTGATCTGTCAACTGAACGGCAAGTCTGGCTTACATGGAGTCACAGGGACAGGGCACGCTCCCATCACAGCCACCCTGTAATCGCTGCAGTGTATGGGAAGGGGCACTTACACGAAACACGTTAACTCTAAATTCCACAAAGCTACAGGATGGAGGGAAGGACAATGTCACTGCCCCTTTACTGACTTGCCACAAACGCCCCACTTCCCTTGGCCCCTGTTCTTGAGCAATTTTTATTAAAACTCAAGTCAATTTAAACTGCAACCACCAACTCAATAGCGATGCATTAAGGGATCACCCATAAAATACAGCGGTAATCCCAGGACAGGAGGCACGGATTTACGATGAAGAGGAGCCAAGTTTTGTGTTGACCTCTGTGAATTTAGCCAGCACTCACAGAGCTCGCACACGATGGCACGGGTGCCACCAGCGCGGGGAATCAGCAGGCAGCGCGAGAGGCAGCCGCGCTCCGTACTTACAGTTGTGCGAACACTGTGGGATGATCATTGCGATGCTGAAGTAATCAAAGCAAATCCCGCACCGCAACAGGTCATCCACCGCCTGCAACGAAAAGCGGAGGTCACCGGCGGGCCGACCCGCGGCCGGGCGGCCCCGAGCTGGGCCCCGGCGGGGGCACGGAGCGGCCCGGAGCCGGCGGGGAGGCCCGGAGCCTCGTCCCGCCGCCGGGGCGAGCCGCGGAGGCCCCGCCGCGCCCTGCCTGCCCCCGCCCGCCGCGCACCCCGCAGGGCCGAGGGGCTGCCGTGCCGCCTCAGGCCGGGCCCCGCCGCGGGACGCTCCCCGCCGCCATCTCGCCCACCCGCCCGGCCCCAGGCACCTTCAGCGGGGACAGGCTCGCCGGCCACGGCAGCTCGGGCTCGGGCACCGGCAGCGCCAGGGCCATGGCGGCCCCGGCCCGGCCTCGCCCGCCCCTCGCCTCCCGCCCGGCCCGGCCCGGCCCGGCCCGGCGAGTCTAAATCCCCCGCGCTCAGCCCTGCGCGCCCACACCGGGCCGCGCTTCCGGCGGCGCCGCGGCTGCTGGGAGCTGTAGTCCGGGCGGCGGGGCCGGGGCCGGGGCGGGGGCCGCGCCGAGCCCGCCGGGGAACGGGCGCTGGCCGAGGCCAGGCCGCCTCGGCCCCCAGCCCCCCGCGGCCTCCCTGCCGGGGCTCCTCCCTGCCGCGGGGCGGCCCTGGGCGGCCCGGGCACCCCGAGGCCGAGCCCCGCGCCCGCCCCGGCCGGAAGGCGGGCGCCGGCGCCGGGGGGAATCGGCACCGGGCGTGAGGAGCCCCGGGGGCGGCGCTGGGCCCCGGCCTGGCCGCGGCGGGAGCTGGGCGCCCCCGGAGCCGCCCGTGCCGCACCGAGAGCGCCGTCCGCTCCCATGTGGTGGCGGCGGTCAATTAAACACCCGCTTGGGAAGCGTTAGACTGCTCCGGGTGACTGTCGGGCGAGGCGATCTCCCAGCACCGGGTGCATCGCCTACCGGGCGTTCTCAGTGCCCACCTCGCCCCTTTTTAGTGCACCCGTGGAAGTTCCCTCCTAGCACCGACCTCCCCACCGGAGCGAAACTAACGGCACCCATCCGTCTGTCTGTCCTGCCCGGCGAACCCCCGCGGACAGGGCAGGGACGCAGAGTCCCCGCCACTGGGATCAGTTGCCCACGCGGGTGACAAACGAGCGGTGTCACTGAGCGACGCCGCAAGCTGGGTGAGAGTCTTCACCCGTCCCTTCCAGGAAGGGTTCACGTAAAAACCACCTGGGGCACGGCGTCGGTGAGATCGGGAAAGATGGCCCCAACCTAACCCCCCTCCTGCGATCAACCTGCGCCATCGCCTCGCAGGCCGTCCCGGCTCCCGTTCCCGTTTCTCCATACACGTTTCTCCGTACAGGTGAACGTCAGCCCTTTGCTATGGGAACGACCTTCTGCACAGGGCTCCGCTGGGTTGCCATGGAAACGGGCATCGTCACCATCATCACCATCACCGCTGTCCTGGGCATGGCCAGATCCCACGCTTTGAATTCCACAGAGGGGACAGCGCAAAAATCAGGCTAAAAATACACGGCCTTATGGATGAAAAACAAAAAAAAAATAATGGCAGGTAGCAACGGTCATGGCTGAGCACCGCCGGTGCGGTTTCAGGAGGTTTAATAATTGCCTGGGAGTTTGGGGGAACTTAGCACCTTGCAAAACAAATTGCGCTGCCATTTAGCAAGGCCCGCGCCAAGGCTCTGCCGCCGGCGCTGACGCGGTGCCCGTGGCACACGGTGCTCGCGGAAGGCCAACGACCGGTACGCCCCACGCTGCACGTTAGGAGTTCTCCTGTCGATTAGGTTTGTTGTAGCTGAGGTTTTTACACGTGCACACGCACACAGAGCCTATTTATCTATTCTATACATCAGTCTAATGCCTCCTGCTTTCCACAGGTTTGTTTCAAGCCCTTCATTTTGTAGCTCTGGTGACCCAGATGGGCCGTTGTCTGAAAACCATGCGCACGTGTGCCTGATTTTTCCTGTAAGATGGGTTTTTCTAGCAGTATAATTTCCACGGTCTTACTCCAGATTTGTGCTGGTCTGGGTTTTGAATCAGGTAAAATAAAGTCAGGCTCCGTGACCTGGCACTCGGTAACTCTCATACATGTACACTGAAGGTACCCCCCGAGCCACGCGGGGGAGGAGGGCGGAAGAAATGATTGTAATGGTCTCTGCTGGCCTTACGCGTTCTCAATCTCTGAATTTATATATTTGAATGGGTGAGATTACTGGCTGACGCTTGCCGAAAGCGCTAGAATTTACAGAAACATTTCCTTGCCATTTAAGCACCCATTCTTTTCACTTTAAGGAGTCCGTTTCTGCTGCTTTCTCTGCGAGCTGTGAGAAATTAATGTAGCGATCTCTTCTGCTGTTTTTCCCCTTCCCTCAGGCACACTGCAGATCTCGTCCCAGGTTCACACGCTGCCTGGCATGAGCTTACTGGTCAGCAATTAACCCCCCCTCCCCAGGAACAGGGACAAGCGTTTCATTACCACAGCAACACGTTTGTGTTTTATTTTGGTAGACGATGGATAGCAAAGGGCAGTGAGTCTACAGCCGAGCACCATCCACACAGGCTGCTACTGAATAAAAAGCAACTTAAACTATTTCCACGATAACAGCACCATATAAAAAAAAAAAGAAAAAGAAAAACCTGTGCCTTCACCCGAATGCTGTAGGACTCGGGAGTTAGAGAGCATCACCTTCCTTGGGCTGCGCAGCCAAATTCCGCCCTTGGCCGGCAGTGAGCGGTGAGGCAAAATGCTCCCGGCCTGCTCGAGCGCGATGGGCCGAGGGGGCTGGAGAGGCGTCCTGGGAGGTGGCGGCGGGGCTGGGCGAGATGGAGCTCTCCTCCCGGCTGCTATTGCCGCTCATCCGCCAGAGAAAAATCAGGCCCGGGATCAAAGCAGCCAGAGGATTTCACAGGGGCGGAGTACGGGAGCGTCTGTAAGGGGGTGCTGGGTCAGCCCTGCAGCGTCCGTTGAATTTTTTGTGAACACGTATAAATCACGGTGCGATTCACAGACCCGAGGCAGCAGAGGCTGATTCAGAGGCGCTGGCTTTGCTTCACGTCATTAACTGTTGACTAAAAGCCTCCGGTTTAACGATGGTCCCACCGCCCCGCTGCCGTCTCTTGGCCAGCAAAGCGCGGCAGCCTCGTGCGCGGCAGGGCAGCCAGCGACGCCGAGGGCTTCGGTCGCTGCCTTCCAAGCCCAAAAGACAACAGGGAAACGCTAATAACCATTCATTAGTCAGAGCGTTCACAGCCCCTGTGCTGAGACGTGTTTATCCCCCCGGCAGAGGTCACACTGGCAGGTAACACCGCACCAAGCTGCTGTCAGCTCCCTTCTGCTGCCAGTTATCCGTGCCACGGGCCCAGCAGGAGCTGGCTGTTTCGTGCAGAAATGCCTTGAAAGCAAAACCAAAATATTTTCTTTTTTTTCAGTCTACTTCAATGTTTTTAGGCCAATGTAAATCAGTGGGAAAAAAATCTTACCATTTGACAGAGCAGCATGGAAACTTCCATGAAAAAGCTGTTGGAGTGAGCGGCTGAAGGAGCCAGAAATAATATTTAAACATTCTCTTGAACTGTTTTGAGACAGGCACGATGAGTAAAATCACTCCAGGCATTTCATAATAAACCGATGCTGATCGAGTTGGACCTGACCCGAGGGCAGCGTGAAATGCCAGTGACTGCTCGACAGGCAGCCTGGGGAGAGGAGGCAGCCCCGTCGCAGCCCGCGCTCAGGACAGGGACACAAATTCAAATAATAACCCATCGATGAGTTAGCCTTTGCTGGTTTTGGTCTTCTGCCACAGCAGATGCTTGCTGGCGCCTGAGCGCCCTTGTTCTGGCACATGCAGGTCCCTCCCATTTGGACACGGCTGCTGGTCCAATATGTGTTATGAAAATCGTGGGTAATCTCAGGAGCTCTGAGCTACTCCCATATAAAAGCTATCAAGCTGATAAGCCGTGCACCGTCAGACGCATTGGCAGCTCTAGAATATTTTCCATTCTATTTGATCATCTCCAACAGCTTACTCTGTTGCCAGCTCTTCGGTTCAGCGTCCCTGTGTGGCTGCCCGGCTCTCAGCCGGGGGCCAATTCCTCGTTTTTCCCTCCAGAAAAAGCTGACCAAAACCAATTCAGCTGCTTACAGAAAAGCAAGGACGCTGCGTGCTTTTGGGAAGCAGGACCAGCGGAAAGGCCCCACAAGTAGCATCCAGCACCAGGAAGGCAGCGCAAAGACCCTTGGTATCTCTGCGTGAGATTACTTTACCTTCCAGGGCTAAATTCCTTCTAGTGCCTCCCTGTGCGGTTATTCCGCGTCTCTGGGCGCGCACAACATCCACTGCTCGGTACTCGCCCCCCGCGGGAGCTGCAGGGAAGGTAGCAGACAGTAGGAAACAACTTTTGCATTCTCCTGCAGAGGAAAAACAGGTGAAATAGGCGAAATACAAAGGCAAAAAAGTCGATCCACTGATTGAGGTGTCTCTCAGGCGGCATTCCAGCTCTCCCACACAGATTTAGCCTTTTTCAGCTGAAGGACTTGGGAGCAGAGTTTGGATGCAAATTGCTCGTAGCCTCGTGTGCCGAGAGTCTGCGGATTTGCCACCAAAATGCTCATTGCCGGACTTCGTGCTTTTGCTGAAGATTATGTCTGGCTTATTCTGCCACTGTATTTACCATTTCACTGACGCCCTCCCCGGGTCCTGCATATGAAGTGGTTCTCAGCCTCCGCGGCGCTGGCGTGGCAGAGCCCCTCTGCTCCGTCCCCGGTGCCGGGGGCTGCTCCCCAGCCAGGGGCGGGTGCCCCCGCGCTGACACCAAGAACGGCACCGGGCAGAGAAAAAATGCAGCGGTGCATGATGCTGCGACTGGGAGGGGGAAACCCTGCCTGGGGGTCAGGTTGGCTGGAGATCATTTAAATCCCTAAGGTAAGGTCCATGGAAATCGATCTCTGCCGTGCAGCTGCGTTTTAAATACTCACAGCAACCACAGGAACATCCCCTCTGCCACAGAAACACTGACACGGAAAGAACTTCAGTGTCAGGACATACACATCCTAGTTCTTCAGCTTTTCGTGCCGAGAAGCTCATTTTCCAAAAAGACCCTGAACCCTCAGGCTGAGGAATCCCTGCTGGCAGCCCCAGCCTTCCTGCCGCGGACACGGGGACTCGCGCAAGTCTAAACAGAGACACAGACCCAGAACATCCAGAACCGAGAGCGCCATGCAGGAAAACAAGAACAAAACTCAGGCAAGACAGCCCATTAAAGATTCAGCACAGAAGTGCTTTAGCCCAGTTCCCCGCCAGGTGGTACTGGGCAGACTGGCACAGCCCCAGTGCTCCTGTGGGAAGGCGGGCAGGCTTTGGCTGGGCGGTGGGCACCTGCCTGCTCCAGGCTCTGCGGGCTTCCCACTGCAGAGCCGGGAGCCGAGGCTGCGCCCAGCAGCAAAGGGTGGGCAGGGAGCCCCTCATCCCCCCGCTGCGCCGGCCAGCCGGGCCCATCAAGGCTTTAAACCAAGTGAGCAAAGTTAGAAATGGCGCAGAGAAGCGCTGCCGGAATGGGAAAGGGCAGCTTGGATGAAAAAGTGTCTCGAGGGTGGTTTAGCTGTCAGTTCATCTCCTCACACTTTTCATAAGACAAACCAACCATAACACAATTTCCCAGGAGCTTGCCCGTGCACGTCCTTAAACCTAAAGGGTGCAAATCCTCAGCTCTGTCACTGCACTCGCTGCCAGTCAGCACTGCCCCAGGGAAGGCACCGACACCTCCGCCGGCGGGCAGGGGGGGCAGGAGGGCACGGCCAGTGCCGCCCGAGGCTGCCCCACCGGGCACGCTGATGGTACAGCGCCATGCACGCCCTGGGCACAGCGCCGAGCATGCCCCAGGCACACCAAACAGCACAGCGCCGAGCATGCCCCGGGCACAGCCCGAGCATGCCCCGGGCACACCAAACAGCACAGCGCCGAGCATGCCCCGGGCACACCAAACAGCACAGCACTAAGCACGCCCCGGGCACGCTGACGGGCACAGCACCGAGAACACCCCGGGCACACCAAACAGCACAGCGCCAAGCACGCCCCAGCGCCGCTATTTACCATTAGAGCCCAGCTCCATCAGCTGCCATCAACAGCCTCTGCTCTAACCCCCCCGACGATCGTCCCGGTTCGGGTGACTTTGGCAGGGACAGTGCCACCCTCGCACCAGCCGGGCTGGGGACCATCGGTTTGGGCTTCGTTGTTGCCGGCTCATTTTGGAATGCAGCGGGGCAGCAGAGCGCCTTGTCAGCTGGATCCAAAGCCATCAGTAACCTCGTGAGGCGGTGGAGTGCTGAACGCCAGTTTGTCCCCAAAAGACCCGTGAATGAGGTATAACTTTGACAGGAAACAATCATTGATATCATTCCCATGAACTCCCATTACCACGCCAGGGGGAGGGGGAAGGGAAGGCATCAGCCACGCACAAGCAGATGCTTTGATTTATGTAAGACTTTTTTCTTTCTTTCTTTTGAGAAAAAAAAAAAAGGCTGCATCTCACCCTAGAGGCTTCTTGAGAGCGCCCTGACCCTCAGCCACTTCAGGGCTTGGGCAGCTGGGACGCCTTGGGACTGCAGGGAAAGCTGGGCTGGGGCTCTGCTCCTGCAAGGAATAATTCCCTTTCTTTTGCTGAGCAGCCCTGTGCGTGCTGCGGAGGGAAGGTGCGGAGCCGCAGAACACAAGCCCGTGTTTAGTGACCGAGCACGCTTGGCTCCGGGGCCCCCCGGGAGCCCCTCCGTGACCCCCCGGGAGCCCCTCCGTGACCAGGCACGCTCCGCAGACGAGCCAGCGCCTGCCCTGGCGCGGGCTCAGGGGGTGACGGGCACGGTCAGAGGTACCCGGCCCCCCGTGACTGCGCACCAGCCGCACTGCACAGAACAAACTTGTGTTTCAAAGTGGTGAGGAGGGAAAGAAGGCGCGACTTCCACCTCGGAGCACGTCGGTGCCTCTCTCCCGACGGCGCAGGACCACCCTGGCACAGCACTCTTCTTTGCAAACCCCATGGAGCACCTGAAAGCCAAGCAATAAACCAGGGGCAGCAATTAAATCCCATTAGCACGGGCTCTGCAGCGGTTTTCCCTCTGTGGTGCCCCCCTCCTGCCCTGCAGCGGGGACGGGCTCTGTGTAGGGCTCAGCTCCAGGGGGGGTCTGGGTCCCCGGTGTTTGGTCCCTGCCTTTGAGCTGCCCAGCGCTTCCCCAGCCCCACGCCAGGGCTCCGGTGGGCTCCGGCACTTGCCCCGTCATTATTGAAAATACCATTTCTAAAAAGGCTTCTATGAAGGGAACGAAAAAGAACCAAGTGGGTCCGACACCAGTTTGAAGACAGGAATTCGCCACGAGCCCCCGCAGCCTCCACCAGCAGCACGTACGGGGATGTCTGAAGCTGCTGGCAGAACATGTATTGCTCGCCAGCGGAGGCAGATCCGGGTGGGAAGCGAGCGCCTTTGCCTGGAGGCAGCGTCCGAAGGCTTGGGCCCGCAGCCAGCGTCCGGGATACCCCATCAGCACCCGGAGCCTCCCCGGGGGCACGGGGCCCCTGCAAGAACCGCATCCGTCTGCAGCGCCGCCCGAGACCGCTCCGGCTCTCTGCAAGAGCAGCCCAAGCACCCGCGCCAAGCTCTCACTCTGGAGCCCACGCTCATCTAATTTTCAAACTCCCCCAGGCGGCTGGTTATCTCAATTAAGATATTTATCTTTGTTAAACAGGACCGAACACATTTGCATGTCTGCAGAGACGTGTCTTATTCATACTGAGGGCCACTCGGGTGGAATTAGGAGCTGCCAGGAGGGTGTCTGGCCTTTGGATGCTGACAACGGGCGTGATTAGATTTAAAGGGCTGGGATGAGTTTTGCTCCAGTGCTGGAGCTTCGTTTCCAAGACACAAACCCCCACTGATTTTGTAGCATCAGGTACTCCAAGCATAAATCTCATGAAGATTTCGGGGGGGGATGAAGTGTCTGTATGGTGCAGAGCAATACTGATTTACCTGCAACACTTACCCTGATCTCGATGCAGAAATGTATTTAAAATTGAGTAAATCCCATTTTCTGCACTTTGCTCCCAGGAAACACTCGAACCAGAGCGCTCCAGCGGCTGCTGCCCTCCACCCGGTGGCGAAGCGAAGTGATCCCGAAGTACACCAGGAGCGCAGCGCTGGTTTGGAGCCCAGCTGCAATCATAAAAATGTTTCCAACTCCACACAGCTCTGCAGTATTTACGGAAGATGGATAATGCTGCAATCCCTAAAGCCTGCTAAAATCCCGTTTCCAGGGTTGCTATAGAGTGAGCCTGTAGGTGCAGATTAAAGGGGGGGGGAAAAGTTAACAAAAGTTGGGGAAATGCTCTTATTTTTCCCCCTGCTACAGCAGCCGGCTCAGGCACAGGATACGACACAACTTTCCCCTGGAGCAGACGAGCTCAGACCCGGCTGCAAGGGCTTCAGCAGATGCACTGCAGCACTGCAGCCTGTCCTGGGGACATGGACACTGGGGGCTGGCCCTGCAAAAACTCCTCCTGCCTTGCAGACACCCCTGCAGAGGGGGATCTCATGGCCGCAGAGACCAGGAGGATGGACAGCTAACCCCCCCAGAGCAGGCACCCCAGAGCCGGCCCAGCACCGCTGCCAGAGCCCCGCCGGTGGGCAGGGAGGGTGGCGGCAGCCGGGGGGCTCTGCCAGCGCAGGGGCAGCGCGCCCACGCAGAGGGCTCCCTAGCGCTGGGGAGCCAAGGGCTGCAGCTCCAGGGAGATGGGGGTCATGTTCTGGTTTTAGAAGGGAGACATGCATAGAAAAATACCAAAATCAAAACTAAAGTCAGAATGCACCGAGACCCAGCAAGCACCGCAGCAGCCCTGACTGGTGCCGGTTCCCCCACGCTGAACAGCTATCGCCAGCAGGCCCAGGAGAATTTACTTTTTAAAAAAGGCTTTGCCAGTTCTGAGAGTCGATCTCATCTGGCAAATCCTTCCCCCCCCCCACCCCAGGAAATTAAACCTGTGCTTGCAGGGGACATCGCCAAAGTACATGCGCATCCACTCAGGAAAATCTCAGCCGCATGGCTCGGGCTGCGTTTGCTCCCGGCAGCAGCGAGCCCCTCGGAGGCCTTAGCTGTTGGGCAGCCCTGGACACCGCGCCTGCCACGGGTAGAGGGCATCGGGGAGGAAAAAATGCACGGAATGGCCCAAGGTGGATGCGGTCCAACCAGAAAGGAGGAGGCTGCAATTAATCTGTACCCTTATCAACAGAGTGGCTGCCAACTGACAGCAAGCGAGGGCAGTGGCAGGGACCTGCAGTCGCAGCCGTGCCCAAGCTGCAGGCAGCAGCAGGGTCTCTAAAATCCCTCTGGTGGGGTGCCGGGGTGAGCCCCCCACACCAGGCGGCCCCAGACCAACCCGCGGGGCCCTGGCTCTCCCCAGGAGGGGATGCTCCTCTCCCCAAGGGGCGGACAAGCACCCGAGGCTCCATGCTGGCTCCCCAGCCGCCTGTCACAGCGTGGCCCGTGGCTGCACGCAGGCGGCCACTGTCACCAGTGGCACCGAGAGAGCAGGTCAGGGCAGTCGCCCCCACGGGCACTGCCAGAGGGGCTGCACGGGGGGGGGGACATGGCCACGCACAGCCCCATGCCATGAGCTGGCTGCAGGCTTTGGGCACGCCACGGCACAGCGCTCCGCTTTCGTTTTAAACACAGATGGAAAAATCTTTACCTCATTTGCTAAAAGCCCTTTAATGCCTTTACACAGGAAAAAAAAATAATTTAAATGTATCACTAATTTGGATTATTTAATTCAGTCAGCAAGACTGAAAGCACTCGCCGCACTTCAAGTCCAGGTTCGAAGCATTAATCACGCTAAATGCTGCCACCGTTCCCTTTACATTTCATTTCGATGACGGTTTTTTTCCTTCATCAGCTACGAGCATGACCAGCGACAGCCTGCCCTTCGGGGCATCCCTAAAGCCCGCACAGTGAAGGGCTGCTGGTCCACACAAGGACTGAATTCTTGGGTCCACCTAAATAAAAGGCAAATCACCCAAATTCATTATCCCAGCGATGACTGGAGGAGGCCAGGGTTTCACTTCGGCACTGCGGAGTGGTCTTGTGTTAAACCGTTGGGTCCTGGGTGAGGCCGAGACCTGGGGCACGGCCGCGCGCTCAGCACCAGCAGAATCTGTCCAGAAGCATTTGCAACGTTAGGAATCCGTGCTGTGCTCTGGCTCTTCACCCGCGAGGAAAAGGGCCAGCCCGTTCGGCGTTCTCCACCAGCCCTCTCTGTCGTCTCCTGGGTTTGCGCTTAACTTTTTCTAATGGAAAATTGCTTATCTCAGCCCATTAAAACGTGGGACTGGGGAATGAAGGAGCCCGTTTGCCCCTCAGTCCGAGATGCAGCTGCGATGCCGCCGGGGTCCCTGCCTTGTGCACCATGCCGTGCTGGGGGTTACCGCAGACGCGATGGGCAGAGGGGAGCCACAGCCCACCCCAGCCAAAGACTTTTAGAAGGCAGCGAGGACACCAGGTTTCGGGTTTGAAGAGCACAGAATGCAGTTGCGAGCTCCCGCCCCACCGCAGACCCAAGTGCTTCACAGGCGAGATGTTATCCACAGCCCCCCGCAAATTACCCTCCCCCTATTACTGCACGCGTGCTGTTAATTCCATGCGATAAGCACTGTTCCCCCCCCAGCATTTGGTAATTTGTCTCCAGACTAAAACCCGCTGTGTCGGAGGGTGCCAGGGGCTGTGCCGGGGTGCGTTTCGGCTGTGGCGGATGCTGGCAGGTCCCAGCGGAGCCCGGGGAGAGGCCGGGCACCCCCTCCCAACATCAACCCCAACCCTCCCTGCAGGAAGGGCCCGGGAGTCAGAGCCGCAAGCAGACCCCTGCCTCACAAGGTAGGGCTCCTCCGGGTGCTGGGGAGCAGCTTCCCTGCCCGCACACAAGGAGGTAGGACAGCGATGATAGGGGATGACAGAGGCAAATCAAGCCAACAGCATCAGTGCGAGAGCGACTGGGAGAAGGCAGAGTGCGACACGCTCCCGGGCACAAATTCTTCTGCATTTGTTCTAGCGTGCCACTGAAATCTCCTGCTCCTTTCATCATTCCTGTAAACAACCCTGTTGTTTACTGTGGATGGTCCTTCCATAAAAGGGAAGCACATAGCAATGGGGCAGGCATAAAAGAAACTAAAATAGTGGGAGAACACCTGCTCTTCCCAGCATCCCTGGGAGAACACAGCATCTTAAAACCGGTAACGATGCACACGTACTCACCACATCTAATGCAATTAACACCTTATTCCTGGAAGCAAGCTCAGCGCATGCCTGTTCCCAGGAGTGTTTCCCGGGAGAGTGCGGCTCCACTCCCAGCCGGGCGCTGGGTGCTTTGCTGCAGCCCCCACTGGGTCTGAGGCTCCGGGTGCCGGGGTCCCCTCTCCCGCGGTGGGAGCAGTCAGGTTTAGAGGGCAGTACCACCAGCGAACCTCTTGGTTTCCCCAGCCAGCTGCTCACCATCCAACAGCCTGTTCGTGTCTCAGTTGGCCTGACAGAAGACGCACGTCTTCCGACCCCTCGGGGGTGCTCTGTCCCAAGACCCCTCCCAGCACGCCCCCACAGTCACGCAGCTTTGTAATGATAAAAACCGCACAGAAGCGCTACGTGACCACCGGTACCTCGAGCACCTTGTGTCCTTCAGTCTCTAAAAGCCTCGTGACAACGAGCAATGCCCCTCGGCACCTGCTGCTGCTGCTGCTGCGCTCTGGGCCTGGGGGGACGGGGAGCCCGGGGGCTCCGCAGCGCAGAGTTGCTCAGGGGCAGCACACGGGGCGACCACGCCGGACCCTCAGCCCAGGCACCGTGACGCGTGCCCCTTCGTTAGCTGCAGGCAGAAACACCCTAATTCGTCCTGCCGCTTGCCACCTCAGGCAGGGCTGCTTCATCTCAGGAGAAGGCGGTGCTTCACGAGGAAACCCCATTTATTGCAAAGAAGAAAACAAAAGAGCCCTCGGGAGGAATCGATGGGAGCTGCTTTCCCAATCAATATTGTCTAAAAACCAAATGGGTCCCGCTGCAAATCAAAGGCGCCGCCACATGTGCTCCCTGAAATACTGCATTCGCTCCTGCTCAGCCAAGCAACAACCCCTGCCCCCTCCTCCCGTTATCGCTCCAGGGTAACGCTGTCATCACATTCTCTATGAAAAAGCATCGCAGCAGAGCTGACGGGCTGCGGTGCACGTACTTCACAGAGACAAGCTGCTCCAGCTGCGGCAACCAATTTAAACAAGAAAAAATATATGAAGTTTCCCTCTCCGATTACAGATCAGCTTCGTCCCTCCACTGACACCATTGAGGGAGTGCCACAGAAAATGCATCCGATTTCTGATCTTGGGGGCCAGGACTGTGAGCGTCAGCTGCAATAACTGCCCGGGATAAGATTTAGAGCCAAGCTTGAGGAAATATTATTTACAAATCCTTTGTTCGCTTTCATGCTCTTTGTATCTTCTTTCCTGATTTTCTCCTTCTAATAAAATACCCAAATCTCAGCATTAAAAAATGCCGAGAAAAAAGCTCTGGAGAAGGTTTAGTTCTTGTGCAGTGCAGTAACTGTCCCTGGCATCGGGACAACAAACACACCGCGAAGTACTCGGAAGCAGCCGACCTCGGTATTTTTTTAAGACACGGTTATAGGGTATGGAAGGTCTCGGAGGCAGAAGGCAGTGCCTGACGAGCCCCACTACCAAGGTCCCGCACCCCCCCCGCTAGCGCCACGGGGGCGGCTGCCGAGCCCCGGCGCGCGCACCGGCCGGAGGCCTCCAACCCCCCGCGGCCCCCCCGCCCGGGCGGATGCCCGGACCACGGTGCGCGGGGCCTGCTGCACGGGGCCAGCCCGGGCGGGCCGCGGGGGTGGCCCGCGGGCCCCGGGCACGGCTGGCCTGCCGGCTCGCCTCGCTGGCCCCCGGGTCACCCTCGGCCTCGCGGGCCCCCGACCGGGCGCTGGCCTCTGTTTGGCCCGGCTGGGCCCGCGGGGCCGGGCCTGGCGGCGGGGCGGCCTCGGCCTCGCTGGGCCCCGGGGCACGGCCTTGGCCTCGGCCTCGGCCTCGGCCTCGCTGGGCCCCCGGGCACGGCCTTGGCCTCGGCCTCGCTGGGCCCCCGGGCACGACCTTGGCCTCGGCCTCGCTGGGCCCCCGGGGCACGACCTTGGCCTTGGTTTTGGCCTCGGTTTTGGCCTCGCTGGGCCCTCCGCGGGCCCCCGGGCACGGCCACCGCCCTCCGCCGGGCGCCCCCCGCGCCTCCCCCCCCCCGCTCCCCCCCAGGCCGAGGCGGGCCCCCCCCGGGCCCCGGCCCCTGATGACCGGCAGGCGGCGGGGCCGGGCCGCTGGCCCCTCCCGGCTGAGCCCGCCCCTCCCCGGCACGGCCCCGGGCGGCCGCCGCGAAGGCACCGGCGGCTGCGGGCGGGGGCTGAAGGGGCCGGGGCGGCCCCCGCTCCGCTGCGCCGCCGGGGCGGGGGGGACGGGGACGCCACGGACCGGCGGCATTAAACACCGGCGGGAGGAAGCCCCGTCCGGCCCCGCATCGGCCGCGGGTGCGGGGCGCGCTCCGGCCGCACCGGCGCGGTCTGTGCGGGTGCGGAGCCTTGTGCCCACCCGGCGGCTGGAAACGCTGCCCGGAGCCCCGGCTGCCCCTGGCCCGCACGGGCCCTGTCGCTTTGTCACCTGCGGGGCCATGCAGCAGCGCTTCGCACCTCAGCAGCCCGCGCCCGGAGCCCAGAGGGGCCGCAAGCTGGGGCAGAGCTGGCGGCGGAGCCCGGGGGTGCCCCGTCCCCCCAGGCTGCAGCATCCCCTGCTTTGGGGTGACTCTCCCCCACCCGGCTGCTCCCCGAGCGGGCAGTGGGGTGGCCTCTGCCTCGCAGAGAGCGCTGGTGACGGCTGAAGCCTAACGTCTGCCGCACCACGCGATGCCGCGGTCAGCAAAGCGGCCATCAATCAGGAAGATTTATAACGAGGACTGAATTAAGAATGTACGCGGATGGTATGAAATTAAATATTAATAGCCACTCATCTCTCGAGCTCATCTCTCTTTGGCAGCATGCTTGAGTGAGGCCACGCAAGACACATGTGCAGGGCAACCCGCCGGCTGAATAAACGACTCCCGGCTCTCCAGAGCGTGGTGCAAGGCGGTCACAGCCGGGTGCTCCTCCCGACAGCAGGCTGCTGAGCCACGGCGCCCCCGGGCTGCTGGAGCCGGCTGCCGCCCGGCTTCGGGCCCCCCCCCCCCCCGGTTAAAGCACGCGCAGCCAGCCCCGGGACCTGGCGCCGGGGCACCACCAGGGCAGTGGCGCTAGCAAAAGCAGGTTTATAAAGCTGCCTGTGTCCTCAGCCTAGGAACTAAATCCAACCTTAAACCTGGAGCTGTAGCACCAGGCAGCGCAAATGGCTGTGAACAAGCAGAATAGCTCCAAAAAGGCAAACGGGGCAGATCTCCCAGGCTGGAGAGGCGATGTCCTGCTGCCAGCGCACGGCCTTGCCTCTCTGTCTTCCCCCCCCCCCCCCAAATCCATACCCTTTTGTACTCAAAGTGCAGCCAGAATTGGGTCGAGAGGGCGACCCTAGGGGTACTGAGACAGAGCTGTACCCTACCGTACTGACTCCCTCCTGAGCTCTCTTTAGGGCTGTTACCCTTTATTTTTTACTAAAACTACATCGGTCCCCAGCGTGGAGCGCGTCGTTTGGTGCCGAGGGGCCGTGTGCGTGGCAGCATGTGCCCTGGCCTGGGGGGTCAGCTCCTGCCACGGAGCCAGGTGACGAAGGACGCAGCTCCCAGCGCCCATTTAATTTCCCAGCCGTGGCACTAAGGGCTTTGTTGTCAGGGGAAGAAAGGGTACACAGCTTAACGAGAGCCTGTGTTTGATAGGAGTGCTGGGGAACGGGGACTTTTAATTGGAAATCAACTATCAATTTACTGATAATGTTGACATTTACTGTCAGACAAAGGCTTCGTTTGGCTCAGTAAGTACCAGCATTACTGCGGGGACCTCAGCTCAGAGAGCGCCCAGCAGAGGAATAGTTTGGACTCAGGACAGACCGCTGATGAAGCCAGCAGTGCGCGTGCATCAGGAAAACTCGTTAATTACGTCGCTTTGCTTTACTTTACCTGGCAATAAATCTCACAGGTTAAAGCCACCATGCCAGGAGGCGCTGCACATTGAACGCGGAGCCCTGGGTGAGGAGTGGCGCGGCGTGGCTGGGGCTGCTGGCCAGGCGGTGACCGGTGCTGGGAGCTGGCGGGGCCGCGCCGCCCGGGCACCTCCGCGGCAGGACGCCGGCTGCACCGCGGGGCCGAGCGCACCGGGGGCTGCGATGGGCGACGTCCTCCTGCCCTCGCCACGGTTTTCATATCCACTTAACTGGCTCTAGTTAATTCTTCAAAAAGCAAATGCTGGGCCAGTCCCGAAGGCCCTGGTGCCTGGCGGGGATCTGCCGCCGCCGCAGATTTGTTCGCCCCCATGGCTTGCATGGCCCCTGAGCCCCCTTGCCCCTTCCCTCCGGGAGGAGGTAACTGCTCCTGCCCTGTTTGCCACAGGGCGAGCACTAAATCATCTTTGTTTAAGCTCATTTTGACATCTGCTTTTGTCTGCCATCACTTGTGCTTTGCAGCACGCGTCCCCTTCCTGGGGCCGAGTGTGACACCTCCTCTGTGAGGGACAGGAGCTGGGGGGGTCCCCACCGGGGGGGCTGGCAGCAGCGGGGGGATGCCTGGATGCGGTTTTCCAGCAGGGCTGTCATGGGCCAGGTGAAGCAGCTCTGGCTGCTCGGCAGCCGACAGCGGGTGTTTGTGGGGAGGGGGCGGTTGTGGATATCGGCATCGGGCAGAGGACGGAGGCGTGGGGTCCCCAGTCCTGGAGGGGCTGTGCCAGGGAGCCATGTCCACGGGCTGGGGGGGGGGGGGGGGGGGCAGCAGGGAGACCCCTCCTGGGCAGAGCCACTTGGGGGAGGCTGGGGATGGAGGAGGAGAACAACCCCTGAAGAAAACCACCCTTTGAGGTGAGGCTAAGGGAGCCGTGGCAGATCTCCATCCCTGGAGCGCCTGCGGGCATGAACAGGCTCAGACGGCGAGTGGCTGGAGGGATGCGAGAGCATGGGGGGTCGTGGGCCCCCTCTCCGCCCCTCCAGTGATAATTAACATCTGTGTAATCAGCTTTCGAAAAGAAAAGTAAGCTTCACTGCCAAAGCCGCCCTCTGCTTTTTGAGAGCAATACCCATGTAACGCTCCTGCACCGGCGCAGCGACGCACGGAGCTGCTGAGAGGGGCTGCAGCAGGACGGGCTGGGGGAAACGCGGCAGCGGCCACAGGAGATGGGGTCTTGATCCCCCCAGGCACAGAAAGGGCGACCGGGGGGGCAGCGGGGACGCTCAGCCCAGCTCCCCTCGGGCATTCACCCCTACCCCCCCACACGAAGAGGGGACCACGTCCCGGGCACAGGCGCTGCCCCCGCAGCGGTGCGGTCCCACCGCCCAGCGTCACCGCGGCCTCGTTGCGCTGATGCTCCTCCTAAGGCTCAGCGGCGCCGAGGTCCCAGGGTGCTGACGCAGGAGAGGCGAAGGCGAGGTCTCCCCGGAGCAGGCGCGGCGTGCACCCCCATGGCTGCCGCCCTCGCCCACCCCGCTCCCCCACCCGCGGCAGCCGCCCCTGTTGGGGGCAATGAACCCCCCCAAGGTGCTCCCAGGAGGCCTGCAAAGGAACTCAGCTGCCTGAAGAGGGGCGCGGGCCCCCAGGGCTGGGAGCGGTTCCCGCGCCAGGGGCTGGGGGAGCACGGAGGGGCCCTTCCCCAGCAGCCCTCGCCCCGGAGTAACACCCTCATACAGCTCCTTCCTCAGCCTTCCATTACTGCGGATTCAGGGCAGTGAGCTTTGAGGCAAAGATTTGTTCGAAATAAAATGGAAGAGCGTTCCCGTTGTTTTTTCCTAAATGCATTTTAAATAAAATTTAAAAGCAGCAGCGACACTTCTGAAATGCGGGGTACATCTTGGCTGGTGCAGATCAGCACAGGTCCTCCCACACCAATGGAAATGGGCAAATTTACACCCCCTTGCAGGCGTTTGTTGGTTTGGTTTTTTTTTTAATTGGCCTACATCTCTCCTCCCTGCGTATTTCCACCATATGCCCAGGGCTGTGAGGAAAGAGCCCATCTGTGCGCTCGGCGGTTCGTCTAAACAAACCCAGCGGAACATGCGAAGTCGGCCACGGCGAGCAACCGCGGGCCTGGCTCGTGGCTACGGGGGAGCAGCAGCCGGGGGACACGGCCAGTGGCACGGGGAGGGGCTTTGGGGGGGGACCCCGGCCACCGCCTCTGATCGGGGGCGCGGGGAGCGAGCGAGGGGAAGCTGCAAGCAGGGGGCGGGGGGCGCAGGCAGGGGCGCCAGCCCGCAGGGCTCCTGGAGGCAGCAAATACTCTGACACCACAGGCAATGTTTTTGAGAAAAGTTAAGCAGTTTTATTCAACGGGATGAGTCCACACCCAGCCAGTGGCTTCATCTACATGGCATCACCAGCAAACACGACGAGGACCCACTCAGACACTCTACCTGAATGGTATCGCACCACACGCTACAGAGACAACACCGGGGGAGGAGGACGACCGTCACGAGGGGCAGCCAGCCTGCGGTTTCCTACGGCTTCCCGGCGCAACCAAACCCATCCCAAACCCATCCCCGCCAGACGACGCAGCCCAGCCCCTCGGGAGCGGATCCGACTCGGGACACCTACTGCCGCACCCCGAAAACCACAACACTGCAAGTTAAATAACACAGCCCGGGGCTTACAAAAACGACCTGCCAGGGGTACTTCAGCCTAAGGGAGAAAGTGCGCTGCCATCACCGCCCGGGGACCGACACACTCGCGCGCCAGCCTGTACAGAGAGGAGATGGCCTGGGTGCCATCGCTTTCGCGTCGGCACCGTCGGAGGCAATGCCGCGCACCAGGGAGGGTGGGCAAGCGCCAAGCTGCCCCTCCCGGAGGCGGCCACGGCACCGCGGGATGGGACGGGATGGGGCAGGTCCGCGGGGACCCAGGGGGGCTGTGGGAGCCCGGCCGGAGGTCGGCACTCGCTCTGCACAGCAGAGAAACGACCGCTCCGTGCAGGCGCCCTCCGCCTGGCTGCCGCGTCCCCGAGGGGCTGCGCCGGCCCCGCTACCTCCGGACCTTCGCCCGGCGGGGCCCCACCGCCCCCCCACCTCGGCCCTGCGTTTTCACAGTGAAAGCTCTGTGAATTCTCCGAAGCCTGCAGTCTTTACGCCCTTAGAGAGGTATCGAGGATCGGGGTGCTTACTCGTGACGCATGAGCGGGTTCCAGTTCCCATGCTCCTGCAACGCACGCGTTTCCCTTTGTGCCGTTAGCTTCCAGAAAAATACATTTCTTCCCTTAAATTTACAGTAGTTAAAACTACAATTTGAGTACCGTATTAAAAAGGGGGAGTTTATTCTTCAAGAAAACGCCTTGGTTTTCTTTTCTTAAAAACAAACAAAAAAATAAAATTAAAGAGGACTTTAAAAGCAATCCCCGCCAGCACGGCGCAACCGCACAAAGGAACTCGTGATGGGTGCAGCTCCAAGGACATCAACTCCAAGCATCTGCTCTGGTGCTCAAAAAAGGCACTTAAAGAGAAAACAATTGTATTAAAAATCCACAACGAAACAAAACAAAGGAAAACAAGAGGCAATAATTTAATAGAAAGACGCCGGCACTTGTACCGTATCCTCAAAAGTAAGAAGGGAGGGGGAAAAAAAACCCCCACCCTAATAAACATGGGTTTGCTCTCAAGTCATCTTTGAAAGGATATAAAAACCCCAGGAGGCGGGCAAAGTGGGTGTTCCCCAGGAACTCAATGGAAAAAAAAAAAAACCAATTTCTGGCAAGGGCTGGAGCTCTGGTGCCAAGTGGATTTCCTCCCTCCCCCAGAAGCTCGTTTGCTGGTTCGTTTCTGACAGCCCGCCTGAACATCTGCGCCCGCAACGACAGCGGCGCTGACCCCAGGCTGGGGAAAAGGGGGGAAGCATGAAGAGAAATAAACATCAATAACGAACTAATTGTGGTAATTACAAATGTCAACAGCGCTACTGGACGAGTACACAAACAGCGTCTGCCCTTACAGCATCACACGGAGGAACGACGAGGGCATCACCACGCACAGAACGCCTCCCCGTACACCGACAGGTCACCTTTGCGGCTTCGGGCTTTTATTCCTTTTTTTTTTTTTTTTTTTTAAACTATTATTATTATTATTATTATTGTTGGGTTCTATTTTTACATTGAGCTACCTACTAAGTGCAAAGAGTTGGTGAGTGGCATTGGCTCCCCTCTGGCCTGAGCCTGGTTTTGCACAGTTCACGTGTCAGCGGTCACCTCCCAGCTCTGAAGCGAGGACAGCGATATCTACACCGAGCGGCGGAGGTGGGAGCAGGGGGTGCGCAAGGGGCGCGGGAGCAAACAAACACCGGCCCGGTCCCGCCGGGCGCGTGACGCCGGGTCCGTGCCAGCGTAGGGGCTGCCACACACGGGCACGCGCCAGCCGACGCCGTGGGCGCCTTATGGGTGAGAGCGGAGCCGCGGCCGGAGCGGTGGGCAGCTGGGCCTTCTGGGAGCCAGGCTGCTGCTCCGGCCACGGGCGAGCTGGGGTCTGCAGCAGTGCTGGAGAGAAGAGAAAGATCAAGGGGGCAACAAAAATTAAGAAAGGCCCTGGGCAGGGGCGGGTGAGTGCTGGCTGGAGCAGGCGGGCTCGCCAGCGGCTTGGCCCAGGAGCGCGTGGGAGGAAGGGATGAACGTTTCGGAGCCATCAGTGTGGCTTTGCTGTGCAGCTGAGACTCGATGGCCCGTTTCATGCTGGGGTTGCACGTGATGGTGTGGAAGCGACCAAATTAAACCCCGGGTCATTGCATGGAAATCTGTACAAGAAGGAAAAAAACCAAAACCCCGCAGGAGAAGCACAGAGCGTCTTGAATTTAGCACTTACAGAAGAGACTTGGTGATCAGACAAAGTACCATGCAAGCCCCAGCTCCTTCTGCATATTTTTTTTCTCTGGGTTCAGTGTTCAGAGGAAAACCAAAATGTAGATTCTTTTGCATAAACTCAGAGGGCTGTATTCTATAGTACAGTACAGAAAGTGCAAAATAGCGCCCCATCAGACCGGTTCCGCATCTGATATGGTCAAATATGGCTCATGCTTTTCATGCAAGACGACGCAATCTGAGTCAAGACCCTCAAGTACTGCTGTACAACGTCACGGACAGGGACGCTGTTGTACCAAAGCCTCCTCGCCTGTTCAGTCCCATCTGTCGAGACACCACTAAGGTTTTTTCTTAAAAAACAAGAAAAAAAAAAAGAAGTGTGCGGGGAAAAGGAAATGAAGCATCTCAACACGGCCTAAGTCACTCTACTTCTGCTTTGCCACAGGTTTGCCACTAGTCCTTGTTCATTCTGGAATCTCCAAGACAATCAGAGTCCTCCTGGCGTGGAGCACGCCTCCTTTGCTGTCCCCGCTCCTGCGGGCGCTGCTGGCCGGGGCGTCACGGCGCACGCGAAGGCGTCTCGGGATTCAGCTTGCAAAGACACCCCAGCTGGCCTGGCACACGCCGTCATCTACGGATTTCCAGCTCTTCTCCATAGGCCAGCAGGGAACAAACCCCACTGTATCTTCCCCCCCCCGTCCCCGCCTTTTTTTTTCTTTTTAAATGCCAAGAGGTGCAGAAAATAAATTCCAGGGTTGGTCTTGTATTGCTCGATGCACAGCTGCTGCGTACCTCCACGCACACTCACGCACACAAATAGCCTGGAAAAAGCCCCAACTCACCCCAACATCTCTAGAGAGGACATTTCAGAGCCAGTTTCTGAGGTAAATCTACTTTTTAAAAAAAGTCACCGAATTCTGTACACTTTTTTTTTTAATACATACTTCTACATATAGCGCGTATTCTCCAGTGCCAACACGTAGACCCGCCGTCTCCTCCTGCCGTAGGACTGCAAGCTTGGGAAGTGTTTCTGCATGGGGGGTGTGTGTGTGCGCACACACGTACATACACACACACGTATGTACAAGCAACACCAGGCCTAGGCTACGCACGGGTTCCCCTTTGGAGAGGTTCCTCTGGAGCACGGTTTTGGCTTCCCGCTTGGCCAAGCGAGGCTTTGCCGAGCCGCCAGCCCCGCTCCCGCTGTCCGGGTGCTGCCTCTCCCCGCCGCATTCCCTGTGCCCCAGCCTACATGGTGCCCGATTTATCTGCCGAGCCGCTGGGGAAGAGCTTCTCGGTGGGGGTGACGGCGGGGCTGCCCACCCCCGAGCTGCTGCTGCTGCTGGAGCGGTGCTGCACCACCGGCCGCACCGGCCGCATCGGCGGGGGCCGCAGCTGGGCCCCGGCCAGCCGGGCCGACAGGGCTGGCTTGAAGGTGGTCATCATCTCCGTGGTGGAGCTGCTGCTGCGCCGCATGGCAGCGTCGGGGTCCCGGATCAGGATGGTGTGGAGGGGGCTGGCGGGCTCTGAGTTGGCGGCGCCCATCGGAGGGTTCTTCATGGGCTCCAGCGTGTCCAGGACCACGTCCGGGGCCTGCTTGGCCGTGTTCTGCCTCTCCAGCTCCCGCAGCTCGTTCAGCGCTGTGCTCATGGTCTTCTCGATGTCCTGCGAATGCCACCAAGAAAGGGATGTCAGCACCATGCCATGGCACCGCCCCGCTCTCCTGCCTGGAGAGGCCCCCCCACCCCAGCACGTGGGCCTGTTTGGGGGAGTCTCTGACCCACGACAGAGCCTCCAGGCAAAGCAGGAGCTTTGGGAGAAGATGCAAAGCCCCACCTCTGGCCACACAAAGGCGCCCCACATCTCCCAAGTCAACAGGAATTTGGGCGCCAGCTCCAAAGGGAGCAAATCCCGGGCACCACGAGCAACGCGGTGAACGCCAGCCTGTCCACATCTCCAGCGAGGTGGGGCACCTGACACTCCCCCGCAGCACTGAGGCTGTGTCTTCCCCCAAAAAGGAGGCTCTGCAGCCTCCGTCAGGCATCCGGGACCTCTGCTGTCCCTGTGCCTGCAGGGCAATGGCGCGCACGGGGCAGAGCGCACGGGGACGCGCGCAGAGCGATGGCAGCTCGCCATAAATAAAAGAGAGGCAGCGACAAGGCCTCTCCCGTGGGGGGAGGCAGCCGAGGCGAGACCGAGACCAGCCCCAGCCCCAGCCCTGGGTCATGTCTCCTGGCCACGGCCCCCATGGTCCGTCCACAGAGACCCTCCAGAAGGTGAGCCCAGTTCAACTGGAAGTGCCCATTTAAAGTCAATTAGCTAAATTTGTGCTGATCATCTCATGCAAAAATAGAGAGGCCCTAGTCTGGCTTCCCTTAAACCTGCCTTAACTGAACTAAGCCACTGACTCAGACCCCCTGCAAAGTGGCTCAAGGCAACCAGATCGGTTGTGTCGGAAGCCGCTCCAGCTAGCCCCCCGCCCTCTCCTTGTGTAGGTGAGCCCTTCATTTTGTAACGTGCACAAAACGCTCGGTGAGCCTCAGATAGTGTTCGGAGGATCAGCAGAAGGGAAATAATTATCAAATTAGCTCCGATTAATTCCATTAAGCTGTCTGGATAATGAGTGAAAATATTCTCCTAGAGCTAAGCCTCAGGACTACCAAGTCCAGCAGTCCTACAGACTTCAAGGTAAGTATTTATTTACATCAGCTGAGTGAGAGCCTTTTCCGAGGTTTAAAAATAACACCCAGTAAGCCAAGAAAATGGCACGTATCACGCTTCATCCTCAGCACCCACCCACCCCTCTGGAGGCTCCCAGACCCCGCAGGCCTGCATGGCACTGGGGGAACGCGTCCCTGGGCACCGCTGCGGGGTGCCACGCTACTGCCCACCAGCCGAGCCCGGGGCCTCGGTGCATGCTGCTACCCTGTGCCGGGGCGGACGCGGTGCCCAGCCCGAGCCATCGCTCAGGGCGCGCGCTGTGCTACGACCGTAACTTCGTACATCGATCACCCCAGACGCAAGCTCTGGATGGACAGAGAAGCTGGGTAGCGTGCAGCAGAGCAAGAGAACAAGGAGCGTGGCTGGTGGAAAAGCAAACAGGACAGTAAGAGCTCTTAATTAATTATCCCACTGAAAGCAGCTGATTCTACGTACCACAGCCTGCCAAGCCCGGTGGCACTCGAGCTGCTGCCAGGCGGTGGGGCCCCCCCAAAAACCCCGGGAACTGCTGCAGTCGGGGATGCTGAACAGCCCATCCGCCGCGCTCCCAGTCCCCGGGCCCCAAACCGGGCCAACCCACAGCTGGTCGGACACTTTGGGGGGGTCTGTGCCTGAGCGAGTGGTCCCTGAGAGGCTGGGCAATTCTGCAGCCTGCTCCGTGAAAGGACCGTCCTCCGAGACGCTAACAGGTTTGGGATAACCTGACCTGGGGGCCTCCAGCCAGCGGTAGAGAAGCGGTAGAAGAGACCTGCCGGCTGCACTGGAGGTGACGTGAATTTAACGAGGACCACGAGGACCATGGAACTGCTGGCCTAATGGACACTGATGATTTGCATGGCTGGAGGCATCGGGTGGGGATTAGTCTAATGTTTTGAGGTCCTGCCTACAAAGAGCCGGCATCAAACCTTTCTCCAAACACTGAGCATCAGTCAAATTCTGCATTGGCAAATCCAGTTTTCTCCTCCTAGGCTCCTTATGGAGCATCAGTCGAAGAGAATGCGCTTCTCTCCCTGCGGGAGGTAAGGGCTGCCAGCGCATTTCGGTGGTGGGTCGAAGGTTTCTGCCTGCTGTTCTGAGTACAGGAGGTGTGTGGGAGGAGGCCGTCCCTTCCATTAGGCCAACTGGTACAGCTGGAGATGCAGGCAAGCTGTCAGCTGCTCGTTTTCATCTTTACACCACTGCAGCTACAACAGCACTGCACAAGTGTGTTGAGATGGAAGGGGCTCTGTGGCGCTACCCCAGCGACGTTTATTTTCGCCTCTCGATCCCTGGGCACCGGGAGCCACTTCACAACCCTCTTACCTCAGCAAGCGCTTCTGCTTCTAGAGATTTCTGATCTCCGAGACTACTGTGTCTAGTCGATCCACAGGTTGATCTCAGCGGGTGGCCATCAGACAAGGCCTTCCTGTCTGGGAAATTGATGCTGCCTGCACTGCCGAATGTCGCCATTCTGCGCTTTTCGGGACTCTCAATCCTGCCCCTGTTAAGAGGTATTTTGTGGGGGCTGCTAGGGCAGGCCGCTGCTCGAGGAGGAGTGTCTAGGCCAGGACCCATCCCTCGGGGCGGGCTGTGGGTGTCCCCCCCGCTTCGACGGCGAGGGATAGCTGCACCGTCAGACCTCAATCTCACTCTGCAAAGAATCCATCACAAGACTAGGTCACCGTCCATCAGATCAACGTGCCTGGTTGCATGCTGTAAGACAATCGCGCAGCTCGGAGTTCAGATCGAACCAAACTCGAGCCTCTCAGCTCCAGAAGACTAAGGCAAGAGGACAGACAGACATTTTAGCCAGTGCCAAGAAAGGGACAGCATCGGACCTTCTTTACTTGGTAAGATCCGCATTAGCAGTGCACACGAAAACCCCCTCCATGCTCCTTTATTCTGCAGTGCTTACTGGGGCCTTCCCTCCGTCCTGCCCTACGCCACGCACTGCCTCTCCCCGCACACGACAGCGACCACCTCTGCCTTCATAGGAAAAATGAGAGTTTCCCTACCGGCCCATTACTCCCCCAAAGCCATAGTCCACAATATGATCCGTCGGAGACTGGATGTCGTTCTTGGAGGAGGCTTTATCGTCCAGCAGCGGTCCGCTGCTTGCCTCGCTGTCCGCCTTCTGGCTCAGGCTGTCGGAGAAGGCATCATCCCTAGGAAAAGGAGACCCCATCAGTAACAGGGCTCTGCCCCAGGACAGGTGAGGGCCCAGCCACAACGTGGATCTGAACATCACCACTCCAGCACCTCCAGACTTCCTTAACAAAGGGCTGGACCAAGGCCACCACCTCTAGGACCTGCAGCTTGGAAAAAGCAAACATCACGTCTCCATACCCCCCCGCGCTGTAGTTGCCATTGTAATTAATCCAGGCACAGTACTTGTCACAGAAGCGGCACCCGCGAAGGACCCTGGACCTGCCTACAGGCCGGGCGGGCAGTGAGCAACGCCAGGTCAACGCACGCAGGGGGCAAGGCCGGTATTAAGCCAGGGCCGTACCGCTCTGAGGAGTCAATGATAGATGGGGTGCAGGCACACTGAAGGACAGTATTTAGTGCTTGGCTTTATCAGCTGGAACGAGAAACAATCTGAGCCAATGCATGGAGAGGCAGGCGTGAACAGGTCCAGGTTTGTCACCAAAGTCATTAAACCTCAGAAGATCTGACCACCTATTTGAGGTGGCTGAAGTGGACCTTGTGCAGGTACACGACTTTAATGTCCCGGATCAACAGACGCCACTGTACTCACATGTCTTGCACCACAATGTACTGGTGGGGTATGAGGCCATCCACACCATTATGTCTCCCTTCCCACCAGTCTTCTGATGCCCGATGGTACAGGAGGAGCGAGGCCCCTTTCTTGAAGGAGAGCTCTCGTGGAGATCGTCCAGTGTAGTCAAACTTTGCTATGGCTTCAATCTGCTCCACTTCTGCAAAGGAGAGAAGCACAGACAGAGAAAGGCTCAGTTCAGCCATCACGAGGGCACAATAAATCCTGGAAGGAGATGTCTCACCAGCCCTAGCTTCCCAAGAGCATCTTACGCTGAGTACAAACCATCTTATTTTCAGACTGATCGATTCTTTTGGTTCTTCCAGCCTTCCTGGAATTTCTCACAGGCTCACAGACTACCAGCCATTACAAAAAGCTACAAACCAGATGGGGAGCAGCTGAAATTTCCCTACGTGCATACAGCATCATCACTCGCACTCCCATTTTCTACCTATAAAGTGATTTCTTTGGTTACAGAACCCCATTATCCTCCAGCCTGAGACCTCGTCAAGCCGTGTCAGATCCTGTGATCAAAACCCCGCTTACCTTCTCTTCCTTTCCTTGTCCTGGAGACAGCTTGGCCTGAATTATTGATGAGTAACGAGTCCCCATAGAAATGATGGGGATCCCCACAGAAGCGATGATACCGGCTCGGGCCAGGCAGCTGCTCTGCATCGCCCCCCCCATCCGCAGGCCTGCCCGGCGCTCTGCCTCACCGCTCCTCCCCTTTTTCTAATGTAAGCTCTACCAAACACCAGGGGTTCACAAACTGGGAGCTCAGGGCCTGAAATTCAAGAGGGCTGAGGCAGGACCTCACCCTGGGAGGGTGAGCGCACCGGGAAGCTCTGAGCCCCCGGCCAGGGGCATCCCAGCAGGAGCTGCTGGTGCTCCCGAAGAGCAGCCTGGCTGGCACCGAGCAGCCTGTGAAGGAGCCCAGCTCTTCTGCAGATCTGCTTCCAGCTGGGAGCGCTGAATCCCAGAGAAACCGCTGCAGCGACTGCAAAGCAGCGACAGCGTTCCTCTCCACCCCGGCAGGAGCGACCTGCACCCGCCTGGCTTCGCTCCGAGCCGGGGTGGAAACGCAGGCTGCACCCCCAGCTAGCTCTAGCCGCCACCAGAGCTGCAGGCGAGCAGTGTGTGCACCCTGATTGTCCGAGACACCCGAGCACTTCAAACCCGACAGGCGATGACAAAGCTGAACAGGGCAAATCCGCCCAGTTCCTCCAGATCTGTCCCGTTCTCATTAAAACTCAGGAACTTGCTCCGCTCCGCCTGCCTCGTCACTAACCACAGGCTCGGCACCAGCAGCGATCAGGATGCGACCCGTCGCTCTGCTCAGCGACAAAACCCACGCAGAGGAGGAGACACCGGAGGAGGACAAACGCTGCATCAGACCCCTGCCCCATCCCCGGCCTCCCGAGGGACAGGACAGGTCGCTTCAGCAGAGTGATTTTCCCCAGTTCAAAATACACATCCCCACCAATGCGCGCAGCCGGGTGTTCGGGAGCACCACAGCATGGGGAGTGCTCTGGAGGAACGGGAGGGCTCCCGCAGCTCCGATGAAATGTTGTGTCCCCCAGCAGGGTGGGGGCATGGGCCCAGGGAGAGGAGAAGGAGGCTGTGGATTCACAAAATAAAGCTGCTCCTCTTCTCCACTCTTGCACTGCAGTTAATCACCCAGAAACTCCAATCAGAGCTATTAATGTGACCGCCCAAGCATAAAACTGGCTAAATGGCAGCTTGCTCTCCATCTTCCAGTCCTGTCGGCTCCTGTCTGCAGCTGAAGGAAGGTCCTGAGCCGCCCGGCCCAGCTGCGCCCTTCCCCTCCCACGGTGCCAGCCAGCCGGGCGAGCCCTCCCGCCACCCACCAGCCTCCGAAGGCGGCAGCGTTTTGCCAGGGCAGGACACATCCGAGGGAACAGCGGCCGTCAGGAAAGCAGAAGTGGTGTCTGGCTCCCCGGCGCCCTTCCGTGCAGCATGGTAACAGCGTGGTGGGGCTGCATGTTTGTCACCCCTCAGCAGTGCCAGCAGGGTTCCCCGGTCTCTCCCCGCGGCCGAGCTGCCGGTGCCTGCGGGGCGTGGGAAGCACAGCGCTGCCTCCGGCTTTGGTACCGCGTCCCGGAGCGACCCCGCTTCTTGCCCAGCTCTGCCAGCAGCCCCGTTTCCACACCTCCCTCTGTGATCGCCGTGAGCTTCAAAGCTTTTACTGGGAGCCCGTGTGTGAAACTCCAGAGCTCGTTTACACAGAAGAGCAGGCAGACCCCAGCTTGCAGCAAGCCGGACCTGAGCCCCCTCCAGGGCGCTACGGAACGCTGACGATGCACCCAGTTGCAAGGGATTCGCACCCATCCGCGCAGCCCTGGCTCACAACACGTCCTGCTTCGCCCTCCAGAGCCGGCCAGCTCCACGGGCCCGACGCGAGCAGACACGAGCCGGCGGGTGCTTCGCCACCGAAGGAAGCAGAACTGGCTGCAGGGAAAGCCAGGCTGCGGCTGCTCCAATACAGGGGCGTTTAGCTCCTGCCAAGGAGATAGCTGCTTGACAGGGGATGATCCATAGCATAGCGAAACCGGCTGAAAGCCCCCCTGGCTTCAGAGGACCCCCAACAGCGCTCACTGTTTTCCCCACAGTCCATCCAAGGGCTGGAACAGCGGTGGTTCCCCCCCGCTTCAGCCCCCCATCTCCCCTCCTGATCTCAGGAGCCATTTCACACAGCGTGTCCTCACCATCACGTGGCTGCACGTAAGCACAGATGACAAGGGGAAAAAAAAAAAAAAAAAAAAAGTCATAGATGGGATTAATGGAATCTCACAGAACAGCTCCAAAAAACCAACCCCTGCACCCTGCCCACAGAGACAGACCACTGCAAAGGTCCATGCACGTCCTGTGATGAAACTCTGCAAGCAGCATTAACTAAAATGCAGATTACCAAGCCCACAGAAAGGCTGTCCCCCACCGAAGCACCAGACACCTGCCCAGACCAGGAGCGGAGAGCACGCTGCCTCCCTGCAGGCACAGCTCTCCTAACAGACCCGATTTTCTGTCCGTGCTCACCGTCATCGCTGGTGTGTGGCTCCGTGCCGTTGTCATGGTCAACCTCATCGATGGTGCCTGGCTCGCTGTGCGGGCTGTCACTGAAATGAAATACACTGTGCTGTCAAAGAAAGAAAGAGATTCTGTTCCCGAGGCACTTAGCAGAAGTAAGTTGTTGAGGGAAATTCTGGCCCCAGTGACACTTGAGAGAGTTATGGGTGTAGTTTTTGTAGGACCAGGGTGGGCATTTTAAATCATCTCTGAACTTGCATTGGGAATAGCAGACACTCGCACCACGACCTTCAGGCCGAGAACATCACGGTCTGTTGCTCGTGCACCTTATTTGTATTCGGCAAAACAAATACAAACTGACACCAAGTTAAAATGTTCATTCACAACGAGTTTCAGTACTTCATCCTCCACTTGCATCAGTGAGGGTGGTGGCAGGTGACCAGCATCAGGGCAGATGAGGTCTCAGGACTGTCTAAAGCTTGCATACAGATCAGTTCAAGTCTGCTATAAACACTGGTTTGTTAAAACTCGGATCCGAATGTCAGTTTAGAATTCCAGCATCCTCCAGACAAATGCGCAGTATCACTTACACGTCTAACATGGGAGTTGGGTTACGGGGTTCTCCTACCCTGGGAATACCAAGTGGGGCGCATTGGACACCACAAAGGCGTGACGCAATGCGATCCCGCACGGCTGGTCCCATCCCCAGCTAACATGAACTCATCTGTCTTCTCACGCTGACAAAACAAAGGGACTGGAAGGTTTGGGTTAATGCAGGCTCAGGGATTTCATCCAACTTACGCAGTTATGATGGAACCATGGGACTTCACTCAAAAATTCCAACCTAAGACGAATTAGGTTAGAATTGACCTAAAATTCTGTTTTGCTCTGAACACACTTCTGTGAATCCGTAGCTAAAAGGCTTTCTATAAATATTAATGTTCACATTGGAAACAATTTTCTCCTGAAGTTTCTAGTGAGGTTCAGAATGCTGAGTCAGCATGAGAAAAATGAAAATTAAACCTCGGTGAAATTCTGTTTTCACCGGCAAGGCTAAAACAAAAAGCAAACCTGATGTATGCAAGCAGAGACTCATTGGTTAGGTGTGATAAATCCTCCTAGCTTTATGAAGCTACTTAGAACTCAGAACCACGCCTGGTACGGAGTAAGATTCTTACCCAGTGTAAAACAGCACAAGCACATAAAATATATCTCGCTCGCGCACCCAATTCATCACATTTAACAGGAATGCACGCAGAAAGGCTCGCCCCTTCTGCAGAGGGGCAAATTCACCCCAGCACCGTGCTCGGCTGCCCTGAACAGCAAGTCTGAACTTCCCAAAGCTCTCCCGACACCCCATCCTCTCGGAGATCTGCTCCCAAGAGCCCCTCTCCCACGCTGGTGGGAGCTGGGGTCAATTCTCTGTCTGCCAGGAATCAAGCCAAAGCCCTGCATTTGACACAGGTTCACCCTAGCAAGGGGATCTGGCTTTGAGCTCTGCAAACAATGAAGTCCTTACCAGTACTCCTCCCCTCCGGTCATGCACTTCTCGTAGACAGGTCCTTCCAGCTCTCTGTGGCTGGGGAAGATGCCCTCGTGGTTAATGATGATGGTTTTGATGACCTCATTGACATGGGCCTGGCAGGACACCGGATCCTGCCCATCTGGAATGTGCATGAGCGTGGGCCCAAAGCAGATGGCCAGGTTGTAGGGATCCATCATGTTCTCATCGCTGTACTGCGACAAGCTGCGAGCACAAGCGTTAGGAAGGTGCGGTGCCGACTTCCCCCGTTTGCTCCCACCAACAAACCCCCACCGCCCAAGAAAGCCATCATCACCGAGCTGTACGTCTTCCCTGGACACACAGCCATGGCAAGGCACAGCTGAGGAGGAGCAAAATACCACTCTCCGTGGCAATACCAAAGGACTCACGCAACAAGGACAGGGAAGCCCTGAAAAAAAGGAGGGCAAGGAGAAACTCAGTGGCAGAGGAAAAAAAAAAAAAAAAAGACTCACTGATTAAGGAAAGCAAAAAGATATCTCATGACAACGATGACAGCCCGGGGCAGAGTGATGATGATTTGCTGGATCTGGTGCACTCTCTCGGTGGAGTTCTCAATTTCTGGAACACATGGATAGAAAGCACATCTTTAAACCTTCTCATCACCAGACAACACGGAACCAGAGGGACTTGTCCCAGATTTAGTAGCCCACTACGCAAGGAAAACGAGCGCCCGCTTCCAGGCTTGATCCACTGGTTTGGCATAGTGCTCTTCCGTGGGTGAATTCATGCATATTCAGGTTCAGTATAACCAGCAAATACCGACATTTCCACGGTTTTATTTTTAAAATAACCGTTTACACATTCTTTAGTCCATTCCTCAACAACTACTCCACTTCTCAAAAGCTCGAGTCAATACAGCAGTGGAAAACAGAGCACTGCTTGGCTTTCCAGTGCAGATTTCTAAATGAGGTTTTTATTCACGTTACTCTTACGGTTTAACCATCAGGTCCTTCTGAGCCCTTCTGCTCCAGCCTCCCGCTGGTCTTAACGGGGACTTAATCTGAGCTGGTTCTGAGCCAGCACTTTCGGGTTCACCTCCCTCCCCAGCAGTGTGCAGCGCCCGGAGCTGCCACCAGAAACCAGCTTCCTTCTGCGGGAAGGACTCAGAGCCACCGGGGCCCCCACCCAGGGACCCTTCCTTCGCCCGCAGAGCTGCCAGAGCCCCGCTCCAGCTCCGACCCGCCGAGGGGCTCAGCGCCGCTCCTGCAGCACCTGGCAGCACATTCCAGCCCCTAGAGCTGCTCAGGTGTTTTTTAAGCAAGTATCTGTTCAACACATTATGTAGGCAGTTAATCCCGTGGCTTTTATTTTACAGAAAGCAGACGAGCACCAAAGTCCTCCTGAGAGCAGCCAGCCTCGGATGCATGGAATAAGCCGCATCAGTGGAGGGATGCTCCCTTGACTGTGCTGGCTCAAACTCCGACGTTTGCTAATCGTAACCAAGTTCGCTGACGACGTGTCGCTGGGCTGCCGTTTGTTCAAAAATTCTGAGCAAAATTCGGCTTCAGTCCAAAGACCGAAATCTTTGTACTATTTCATTTTGGCAATTTTTCCTTTTGAGGAACATGTTTATCCCCTGTTATTGCTTACTGGGTTCTCTACTTCTTCAGTTTGGTTTCATTTAAGAGGACATTTGTTAAAAAAAAAAAAAAAATCAAGTATGTAAGAGCTGGACAAAACCCTACAAAAAAAGCTATCTGCTGTGAAGCCCCAAGGAACAAACCGGCTTGAAGCTCTTGCCTTTTTCACTTAGCAGAAATGTTTCAACTGGCTGCAATTCTGAGGAATTAACGGAGTAATCATCGATCACTTGACAACCCAGGCACAGCCCCGACCGAGCCTCTGCAAACAAAGCGCCTTTTCTGCCCATGTCTTTCTCACGTGCATTTGAGGAGCGCTTCCGCGTAAATTCTGGGTCCTCGTCAGGCAAAAGGAAAAGCCAGCCTTTCACTGCCACCAGCCAGCCCGGCGTCCCCGTCCCAGCCGCAGGGAACGAGGCGGCCCCGCCGCCTTCCGGGGCACGCAGAGGCCCCGCCGCCGGCGCCCCCCAAGGCCCGGAATGCCTTACCAGCTGCCGAGGGAAACCGGGGGGCTTCGCCACGCGCTGCGGGGGAGAGCCCAGCCCCCTCGGCCGCCTTCAACCTTTCCGCCCTAATTACACGGTGAGACAGAACATCCCACAGCAAGGGGGGCGTGCGCCCGAGCAGCGGTTCTCAGAGCAAGAAGGTTTCTCCAATCTGTTTCGGCTGGGGCACCTATTACACAGCCTGTATTTATGCAGCAGCAGATCAGATGTGCTTAAGGTCAGATTTTTAATGAGGACAAGGCACTTGAATTAATTTTATATCTATCCTTAATGGAACGCGAGCAATGGCGGCAAGAAAAGAAAGATGAGGAAAGGAAGATTCTTGCTAAAATGAGAAAAAAAAAATAACGAAAGGGAGGAGAGAATACTATCCAGAAAATTAACAGATGGTGTTTGCAATGAAAAACTCCCCAAAGCTTAATAAACTGTGCAAATTGGCATTAATTAGGGATGGTTCCAAAGCACAAGCCGATCTGCAGGCACACAGTCACATCACCGAGCACCGGGCACAGTCCCTGGCACCGAAGGGGACTGGCGCCCTTCTCTGGGGGCTGTGCCCTCCCAGGCCACCCGCTCTGCCTGCTGCGAGCCCCTCGGGGAGGGCAGCCGGAGCGAGCGCTGCGAGCCAGGCTAAACCTCCCCGTCCGGGGCGCGGAGCTGGAGCAGAAACAGCTCCCGTTGCTGCGTTACTGGCGCACCGCGCTGCCTTACACATCAAAACTGAAAGGCAACAGTGCATTTCCTAAAGCTACCACATCAAACAACTGTTCTTGAGAAATAAGAGGAAATTCTTCTCCTTCTGGAACAAGCCCATCCCTGCGTCGCTCCCCTCTAGCTATCATCTGTCTGTCTGGACATCGCTAAGGCTCTAGCAGTTACGCACGTTAACATTACGGAGGGGGAAGGAGCCACGAGCAGTGAAAGCCAAATGAAGGACTTGGCACGCGTTCAGCAGCCAGTCCCCCTGAAGCTGCCCACATACCGAGGCACGTGAACCCCCAACCGACCCCGACGCCTCTCCTGTGAAATGAAGTCGTCCTGCAGCCAAAGCGTGCCACGCGCTCCTCCGTCATCTCCAAAACATCAGATTCATTCTGCCTTCTTCCTTTCCCCCAGAGGAGTAATTCCCACGACTGGCCAATAAATAAATGTCATCACTACAAGGTACGGAGAGCAATAAACCCCAGCTGGGATATCTGCTTCTTCAGTTGCAGAGGAACAAGTGGAGCTGGGAGGAGAATTCAGGACAGAACAAGAAGCAACCAGGCTCTCCCCAACATCAATCCCTTCACGATTAAAATCCCTCAGCTTCTACCTCTGCTCACATCCCAAAGCACTTTCTGGTTCTCTTTGGGGCGGGAAATGCACAGAGCAATCACTTGGGGAACAGCTGAGTGAGCGAGGTTGAAAGCAATTCTGCAGACCTCCAGGCTTGGAGAAGCTTTGTGAGTAGCCAAGAGTTATTGACCTTCACTAGCAGAAGACACGGAGCTAAAGCAGCAAAACCCCTTGGGGTCCCAGGAGCCATGGCTGCTTGACACATGGTGCTAGGAGGAATTTGAAAGAGCCATAGCAAGAGGTTTTCCCTCTCCCTCGCCTCCAGCGCTGCCAACGCACACTCGTAGTGTCTTTTCCCAACAACTTCCACGGCAGACCCATAGCCCTTCTTACGGCATAAACTTCTATTTGCAAAACTCAGATGTACCTGCCACCCCGCCTATTGCTCCTCTTGTCCCACCCTATTCTCTGAGAAGAGCCGTCGCGTGTACTTACTTATAGTAGATATCAAATCTTGAAACCTTTCCTTAGGAAAGAGGGGGTTTTCCAGTCCTCGGAAATACAGCTTCAAGACTCCAGCCACTGAATTAATGTCACGTTCGTTTTGATCATCAGCAAGGGGATCTTCACCTGCCCAGGGAAGAGGTTTTATTTCCAGCATTACTATCGAGTTGGACTAGCACGAGTGTTTTTCATTAACCCAGTGGAAACCCAAAACTTCCCACAGTTCAGCAAACCCTCCCGTGTGGGGGATGGGAACGCTAAGCACGGTGCCAGCAATAAGGTTCTCTGGTACACAGCATCACGCTGAGATGTGCTACAGCCCTACCTACAGAAACCCAGTTTGTCGTGGAGATGTCAAACCTTTCCTGACGATGAGGATGTTATTAATTGGTTTTCCTTCACAGCTTCCAGCCCAGTGCGTTTTTGCATTTAAGGCAACAGCTCAGAGAGCCGAGGGGAGATCTCAGCGGCGGTGGGTGAAAGCCTGAGAAGACAGGCTTGGCTGGAGGATGCAGTTATGCCTCTGGAACAGACCGAACGGTTCTGGATAGCATTGTACCAACCTTAATCTATGAACGGCTTTCAAAACCTAAAGGATTTGGATACCGATCCCTCTTAAATTGGACGTACAAATCCTCCAGCCTTTGACAATCTCACCACTGCCTTATTCACTGGCCTGGCCACCGTCACCCCGACCCTGCTCAAGGATTAACGCCATGGAGGCCACTACCCCCACCCAGACTGCCCCATCACAGCTCCACCGTCACTCGGCGACAGCAGGATTGCTCTGCCCTGTCCTGCCAGCCTTACGTCTGCCACCTGGTTTTCTCAACAGGCTCACCGGCAGCTCCACAACCAACACAGCCACCAGGTACGCGTGGCAACGCTGCTCCTCCCTTGTCAAACGCTGCGGGAAGGCGGAAAACGGATCCCCAGCAAACTATCTTGGGGCTCTCCTCTGAGGCTCTCACGCTCTTAATGACTGTGGAAAAGGTCTCTGCACCTACCCCTACTTCTCATGCTCTTTCCCTACGCTCCTGCTGAAGATACAACACCGAGATACCCAGAAGAGGAGAAAACCCCCTCGCGTCCCGTAGCAGAACGGCCTCTAGCACAGGCTTTGCACAACGTCTAATGCGCCCAGTGCACTGGAACTCCCACCAAGGACCTCTGCACGGGGACGGCGTCCCAGCCGCAGCCGCCAACGCACCTCGCTCAAACGAATTCTTGATGTCGTTGACTTCCACCTGGGAGCCAGGAACTCTGAAAATGCCCTGCTGCTGGAGGCCTGCAAAGGAACGGCGTTTTAGGAAAGGTTCGCAGAACCGTTGCACAGTGCTTGCTGCTAAAGAGCAGCAGAAACCAGGAGTCACGGCACCTGGCGAGAGGGGCTCGGGGTGGGGGGACACACACGACACCCCGCTACGATTCATTTCTGCTCACGTTCTCCAGTCAAGGCCCCCCCAGGTCAAAGCACTGAAAGGGCTCCCGTTGGCCTGGGGCCTGAGCGAACAATTTCCCCTCAGTCAGTGCTAACCAGACCCAAATATTTGCCAGCATCACGGTCCATGCCACGGCAGCTCTGACCTGAGCCGTGCAGCAGGGGCAGCGGGCACCTCTGCTGTATTTCACTGCCGACTACCAGGACTTGGTTTGCTTTGCAGGCAGTTCCTGCTGACACTGCTCAATCAACTTACCGTACAAATTGATGTAGCGAATGCAGCTTTCGACTACGAGCGGAATAGCCTGTCCCGAGTCCTTCACAAAAGGAAAGGAAGAAGTAAGAAATTACTGGGTTATTGGTAACACAGCACGGGAAACGCATTAAAGATTGCAAAACCAGAGATTTGAAAATCAGTGCCATGGAGTTTAGTAAGAGGACAGGCAAGAAAAGGAGGCGTTACACACATCAAGCCATCAAAAAGTGCTGAGTACACGATGTGCGGTCGATTATGCACAAAAAAGCTTCCACTAAAGTGCGTGACGGGCTGCTGCTCGCTATCTGCTCGAGACAGGGGACTGATGCAACGGGACCACAGCTATTCCCTTTCAAAGGTGCAATGCTGAGCAGAAACAAAACTTGTGCTATACCTGTCTGATGAAGTAAGCCTCCAGTAACAGAGCTTACAACAATATTTCCACCTAAAGAAAGAGCAGTTGTCAGCAGATGCCTAAAAAAAAAAAACCCAAACCACCACAGTGAGTGAAACGAACTGCCTGCATCTGAACCTGGGACGAGTTTTGGCTTTTCTTTCAAAGCCGCTTCCCTCCAGGCCCCTCGTGGAAGGAGCTCACGGGGGACCGCGAGCCGTGCCTGACTGCCTGAGTGGATGGTTGTTCTCCTTAGGGGCTCGCTTTGGTGCCTCGTTCCAGCAGAGTACAGTTGCATCTCTCTGGTTATTAATTTACTCTGTCTCGTAGGCAGGCCTCCAGTAAATACCTGATTTCTTGTTCGCGCATTCCTCCTTCCTCTGAGAACACAAAAAAGCAGCAGAGCGGGGAAAAAAAGAAAAGATTAAGCAAGGATAAGTTCAGTTAGAGGTAAGCATCTTTCGGAGGCCATGAACGCTCAAATGCAATGGCAGCTTCGCAAGGTCCAACCCAGGCCTTCGGGCTGTCCCCCCCCTCCCTCCCAAACCCTGTCTGGCACGCTGCACCCGAGCCTCGGCGGCCGGCAGAAGGAGCCTCTCTGATTTCTTCCCTCCCTGAGCCCACGGCCAACGCCAGCCCCACGGGGCTGCGTGCCTGCACGGCCGCGCACGGTCCCCAGCCTCGAGGACAGCGTCCCCCGAGGAGTCTCTGCTGGCACAGGACACCCACCCCTTCAGGTTTCCACTCCAGCTAATTCCTCCTCCACAGTGCTGAACAGGCTGGACTTTAATGAGCATTACTTTTTTAAAAATCAGATTAGGTAAGGAATAATTACAAGCATTAAAGAGATTACGGCTTTGCCGGTGGATTGCTGGTGGCAGCGCACGGTTCACAAACACCGCCCGGAGGCTCGGGGCTGCACTGGAAGAGCCCAAGAGAACAAACCGGGGCCAGACAACGCCTATGGGTTTGCCTAATCCAACAGTTTGTCACTGCTGCTTCCTACAGCGTTTGGACTAAAGCTTCCTTCAGTGTGGGATTAAACACGCTGAGCAACTGGAAGGGCACCGCTTCCTTTGGAAATCCTTCCAGCAGCCAGGCAACAGCACAGGGCTGGATTTGGGAGGGTGGGCAGCTCGATAGCCGGAGGTATCCTTTGGGCAAATCCCACACCCACATTTCTTCATTTTTCTCCTCAAATCTCTCCTTCTGGGCAATTTCCTGGGATAAGCAGAACCAAATGTCCCCTTCCACTGAGACTTGAGTTCATCTGAGCTCGCCCCAGCTTACATGAAGGAAATACCCAGACCCACATTAATGCAGACCACACGCTGCACGTTATCAGCGATGGTTTGGAGGAAACCGCTCGGCAGCCACTTTGGAATCCCTTTGCTCCGATGCTGGAAGCCAAGCCCAGGGTCCTCACCCTCGCCGAGCATGGCCGGGCACCGGCACGGGTCGCGTTCAGCGCGCACGCTGCGGCCCCCCCCGGTTGGGACCGGGCTCCCTCGGGAGGAGCTGGCGGCTCCGCACCGACGCGGCTCTCGCCTGTCCTCCCTGCAGGTCAACCCTCCCTCCGGTTTGGGCTGCGGGAAGGGGCTGGCAGCCTGCCCGTAAGCACCGAGCTGTACGAGAGGGTAGAGCCACCCACCAGCAGTTGGCACTGGGATGAGCCCGCTGGGCTGGTTATTATTTATATTTTTTGTCTGAGGATGAGGATAGGCCATCCACCCTCCCACGCAGCCACCCATATGCACGGCCTTGCAATTCAAGGCTGCCAGCCCTTACAACTGGGGCACTTTCTGGGAGCTTATCAGTCATTTTACCTCCCCGTGGGGGAACAGGACCACCAAAAACGTGTGGAAAAAGGGAAGGTGGGGGGATCTGTTGATCCTTTGAGGGTGCTGGGCTGGGTTATCCTTGCTGCCTGATCTTCCCTCCCAGCACGGGCGGCAGCAGCACTGGATGACGGGGACGCTCAGCCGAGAGCGAGCGCCTCGTGCCGCACAGCCGGCCAGCGCGGCCGACAGCCACCAGCCGCGGGGTCCTCACCGCTACCCTGGCCCTGGGGCATGCGGGCGGTGACGGATGGGTCACGCCAGGAACGCACGAGGGGTGAGGACAGCTATGGGGAGAAATCGTCACCGAGGCAAAGCGCACGCTGGCCACGTCAACTGGGTGCAGGGCGGCCCAGAGAGACCCCGCCGAGGAAGGAAAGCAGCCAGCGGTTAGGACAGGAAAGCCACCATTACATTCACAGCGTTCATAAACTCTTACTGTCAGCCAGCGAGTACCTTAATGAACGTTTCCATATTGCCGTTAAAGAGTTTATGATTATAGACTGAGAGAGGCCTAGGTCTCCTCATTTTCTGTGGCTTAGGGGGAAGACATGGGGGCCTGGGAGAAAATGGAACAAAAGAAATCAACAAAACACCAACATAAATGCAATGACAGGGTGAGATCTCAAAGGTTATGACCAAGAATAAGAAATAAATCAAACAGAAAAATCCCCCTGTGAGGACTCGACACGCAGCTCCATGCACGCTGCAGGGTCCCCCCCCCCGGGGGCACCGCTCCGCCGGGGGACCGGCACAGAGCTGGGGGACCGGCACAGAGCTGGGCTCCACACCTCCGCATGGCCCACGGCTCCTGGGGACGTGCCCTCCGCTTGCTCCAAAGCCCCTTCCAGCAGCCTGGGGCGGGCTACCCTAGCACTAACCTGGCTAGCCAACCCGTTTTGGAGCCAGTGCCACAACAGCGTCATTTCCCAGGTCCCAAAGGCCAGGCTGAGCCCGGGTGCAGCTGGCAGGCATCTGACCGGGCAGCAGAGCTAACCTGCATGCAGCCTGGAGCAAAACTCGAGCTGCCCGCTACGTGCTGCACGCGTAATTTCAAGTCAAGGTCAGACGGCAGCCTTTATTTAAGTAATAAATTCAGATTAATCTTGACAATAGAAACATTTAACAGCAACAAGCCAACCTACCCATTACTTTCCATCCCCATAATCTTCCAGTATTCCCTATCAGACAGACTCTAACCTCAGCTGCAGCCACACACGGCAATCTATCCGTTGCTACGGGCTTCCTGAGGAGTCCGAGCTTCTACCGTAAAAACCAGACATCTTCAGAAATCAGAGAGTGACAGAGCAGTAACTACACCATCATCCACCGCCTGAATGAGCAATGGGTGATCAGGAATGCTCTTCAGGCACAACTCGCTTCATTCCAGCCCGAGAGCAGTAACGCTGCTCAACACAGCTGGCCACGGCTGCCTTCGGTACCCACGCTCTGCAGATGCAACTCTCCCCCTCCGAGGTGCCAACATCAGGACTGCTGCTCAAGACTGTGCTAGTACCAGGGATGAGAGTAGGGTTGGACTAGATGTAAGGAAGACATTTTTTACGCTGAGGGTGGTGAGGCACTGGCACAGGATGCCCAGGGAGGTGGTGGATGCCCCATCCCTGGGAGCATTCAAGGCCAGGTTGGACAGGGCTTTGGGCAGCCTGTCTGGTGGAAGGTGCCCCTGCTCCCTGCAGGGGGTTGGACTGGATGGCCTCTAAAGGTCCCTTCCAACCCAAACCATTCCATGATTCTATGATGACATTCCAGAAGTACAACGAAGGCACTGTGCTCAGTAGGATTTTTAACACCCGCCTCCCGTCTCCATGGCATGGCCCTGGCCCTACTGGCTGGTGACTGAGGGTCCTCATCAGGCACAGGGGAGCAGGCCCTGAAGACCCTGTTGGCTTCAGCAAGGGTGGCAGACACCTACTGCTTCTGGAAATGAGGCCATGGAAGCATGTGGCTTATTTTAGTGCCGTGACCAGGACTTTGGAGGGCTGCTTGCATTAACGCTATGCACATTTTGATTTCTTCTTCTGATAATGAAGGACATTGAGACCCAAGTGCCTAGATCTAGAAAAGGGAGAAAACCAGCATAAAATCTCTAACTGATTTCTGATCCATCCTCTGCCCCCAGGCTACAGGGCTGCCTGTAGAGGAGGGATCACGACTGCAAACAAAAATGCATGCTAGGAGCCTTCATGCAAAAGCTCTCACAAAGCAGAGCCGCATGCACACGTACAATTCACACAGAGCTACGATGCAAAGGTGACAGTCGTGATCCGCTGGCTCCTTAATCACATGCCTTTAATTAAGCAATTTGACTCTACCCTCCTCCTACGGCTTCTAACCACTCCTTCAGGTGGTGACTGAGGAGCAGAAGCGACTGCTGCCCCCCGAGGCGCCCGCCTGACGGCCAGGCTGCCCTGTCACAGCCCCGCTGCTCTTCGCTGCCGTGTCACCTCCTCTCCCGGGGGACGCCCTGGCGCAGGCGGCCTGGCCTCCGCTGTGTCTGGTGGGAAGGTTGTTCTGCCCACGCTCACAGCGCCGCCTCGCACACGGCGGAGATCAGCTCCTGTTTGTTTTCCTTTGGGAACTCCAAGCAACCGCTGAACAGAAGCGGCCAGGAGCAGCGGGGAGCTGTGCCCCCCCCGCCTCGCGTAGGAGGCTGTTCCTCGTCCCTCTGTCCTGGCCTGCGACACCACGGCCCCGTGGGCACCCGCTCCTGGTAAACACGTACCCAAGAGCAAACTCTCCCTCTGGTTTGACCTGGTCGTTTGGGCGTGCTTTCCGGGGCCGGGCGGGCAGACCCAGAGGACCAGAGCTCCCCCCGTCTGCAGCCCCCCGGCCACGGGACAGCTCCTGGGACCCGCAGGGAGAGGCGGCGATGGCAGCGGGAGAGCGGCTGCCACCACGGCCGATCCGAAGGGCACCTGGGAGCACGGCTGGGAGCAGCTCCTTGGGCACGGTGGCGCAGCGATACGCCACGTGGTGCCCGCTCTCTGGCCCGTGCAAGGCAGGGAAAGCCCCTCCGTGTCCCGGCAGCACCTCGCTGCCTCGTGACGCGGCCCCAGCGGTGCCCAGCCCCGAGGCGCTGGGCCTGGCGCCAGCAGCAGGGTCTCCCCCTCCAGCCCGAAGGCGAGCGAGGGGCCCTGCTGCCCTCTGTACCGCAGCCTGTCCCGCCGGGAAGGCAGCCCGGGCTTCGCCATCTGCTTCAGCATTTCTGACGTGGAAGGGGAGGGGTTTCTTCTGATACCGCAAATTTTATTAAATGCTGAAGCAGGGTTGTAGAAAGATAACACAGGGAGAGGTTGTACGTGTTCTGGGGCGATGTTTGGAGGCTTTGCTGGCCCACGTCGTGCGGTTAGACAACCAGCATGCCCCCAGCAAGCCAGCAGAGCTCTGTGGAGCTGCTTCAGGGACTGGACACAGGTCAAAGCCTCCTCCCTGTTACACTCACCCCTAGCGCGGGCTCCTGCTCAGAGGGACGGAAGCCTGCACACACAGCATACAGGCACGCTCTGCTCTCCTAGGCACAGGAGCCAGAGCTGGGAGAGGTTTCTGGGGACGTATCAAAGCCCTCGAGTGAACAGGGATGGTAGGGAGCGGGTGGACACCCTTGTGTCTCGCTGTCGGAACACAACCCAACCTCGGCTACGCCACCAGGCGCTGTGCCGTGCTGGCACAGCACCTCCAGGCACTTCAGGGGCAGTCAGCTGGAAATTGCACTGCAGCAAAACCAAGGGCCTGTTGGTCATCACCCCAGTTAATGCGCGTCAGGCAATGCAGCTGAGAAGCAGGGCAGCGACGTGGGGAGCCTGGGACGGCCTGCCCTCCGGCCTGCCAGCCCCGGGCGGCTGCGAGATGGTGGAATGTGAACCCTGCTGACCTGCATGGGTAGCAAAGCAAACCACCCGTCCCACAGCCACCCTCCTCCTGCCAGAGCCAGCCCTTCCCAAAAGCAGACGAAGTGGAAGAAACTGCTCACCTGGTTGTTCCGCACTCGGCTCTTTCACCTACGAAGAAACACAAGGTTCCATCATCTCTCCACATCAGCCACCGCCAAGCGACCGGTCAAACACATTTGCACAGGCACTCAGCACTCACTCCTGGCTCTGCCAGCCCCCCGTTAATGGCTGCTGGCAAAAGAAGCTGAACGTGCCCGAGGGCCCCGCAGCTGGGGAGAGGCCAAGCTTTTTGCTATACAAGCCCCCACCACTAAAAGACATATTGGAAATCCCAGCCACAAGAGAGGGAAAGCATCTTCAACTCCCACTGACATTAAAGGCCTATTTGCGATCTGAAGCCCATCTCGTGGGTAACGAGGTGCACTGCAGGTCCTCTAAGTGCTCATTTCCACCAGCTGGGGATCAGCCAAACCCCAGCAGGAAAGGGGCAGCCGATAGGGGCTGAAGCCCCCGGGGAGGCCGCTGGGATGATCCGACCGCCTCGTGGAAGACCACTAACAGCACCTGAACGCGGCGGAGTTTTCAGTTCCCCAGCTCTTCCTGGGGGATAACAGCCCATCTAACCACCACCAGGCAGACTCCATTCTGGCCATCAATATTCCCATTCCCTTTGTGTATTTTTAGTACTTGGATTTCATATAAACGGCAGCCTATCACTGTTGATAAGATCAGTTCATTTTTTAAAGTATTTGTCAATCCATGGCAAGTAAAAAAAAACCCAACTCATTTCACATGCTGTTTGCGCCTTTCTCCCAGGGCCAGGGAAGCTGATTTATTCTTCCGTTCCTAAGACAGATAAAAGGAAGCATTTGGCTGCACATGCCTCCTTCCTGCTCCCCCCTGGCACCTGCGGAAAGCAAGCTTGCAGCCAATTCCGCACTGAAAAAGAAAAGAATTCCACAGGAGTGTTTTGCAAACCCAGACTCCTTCCTAATGAGAATCAGCTCATGCTGAAACACAGCATTTGGCATTTCTGGGCTAAATATTTGCTGAACGCCTACACAGTGGGATGAGCCCATGGCCTGGGAGAAATTCAGGAAGTTTTCATGTAAAACTCTTCCATGGCTGCTTTTGCACAACTCCAGAGAATTAAAAAGCCTCTTCGCTGCTGGGGAAAGGAGCACAGCACTTTGGCACGCAGTGTAAGAGTCAAACCGATCTCTCTGTGCACGCCCAGAGAAAGGTGGGAAAAGAGCAATATTCTAGGGAAATAACGATTTTGCACGTCACTGGTTAAACTCAGTCGTAGCAGCCAACCACAGAAGCCATCAGGCACTCAGGAAAACACAGGCAGCGCGCAAGTGAAAGAGGGCGCCTGGTTTAAATCATCTCAGGTGAGGGGAGGTTCCCCCCGGACCTAACCCCGCGACTCACCTTCTCCAAGAGTCTGCTTCAGCAAGTCGTGTTTAGCCTGGAGCTTGGTGATAAGGTTACTGCCATTCAAATACTCCTTAAATTTCTGGAATTAAAAATAAAACAAAGAGGGTGGGTTAAGACACTTGGCAAAAATAGTCCGTAACGGAATACACTTTTTCCTGGGGGGCTGCTGGAGGGGGGCTCGGCGAGGCTGACGGGCTCTAACGAACCAGACGTCAGATGTGCCGCGGGGCTGAGCACGGCCTGATCGCTTCTCACTGCTCCAGCCACGGGCCTGGTGATCCGATTAGCCCGGTCTCCTTGGTGCGGCACCTCCTGCCTGGGAACGCAAGGAGCTCCAAAGAAACGAGTTCAAAGCAAGCCTGCTTTTGTCAGGCGTCTGGGAACGGCCTGGAAAATCAAAGCGGCTTTCCCTGCACTGCCAGCCTCTGCCTTTGTGCAACCAAGCGATGCCGAGCCAGAACTCCCCGGGCGTGAGACCTCCCCAGGTCAGGGACCATCAGGCGCGCTGCGCACGGGGCGACGCTGACTGCGCCGCACGGCGCCTCGCTTCACCCGGAGCCTGGCTGACAGCCGGTGCCGCTCGAGAGCAAGGCGTTTTACAGAGAAGAGGAGCGAGGGAGACAGAGACGGAAAATGAAAGGCAGAGAGTGCGAAAGATCAAATTCTTGCAAAAAGCATTAAAGAAACACCAAGCGCAACTCAGAATGAAAACTGCAAGCTTCTTCCCCCCCGAACTGGAATAGTAACACTGTAAAGAGAAAGCAGAAGCTTTCCTATACATACGTAATACATCACAAGATGCGTTACCTTCAGCCTATTAACCGTGCTTAAATGAGGGTGACTCCTGCTGAACCCAGGGCTTCTTGCATTTCAAGACTGTCGCAGAGAGCCTGAGACCTGCCTGGACGGGGGAGCACGGGAGCAAGGCTGCAGGGGGCACAGCACAGCCGCACGCAGCAGCCAGGCGCTGCAAAGCCGGCGCAGCTTCCCCCGACACCCTGCTCGGGACGCAAACGACTGTTTAGTTCATCCCAGGGGCCGAGGGCAGATTTTAGCTGGGTAGGCCAGAAAAGGAAGGCTTGGCTGATGGTTCAAAACCGTAAAGGCCTGCAGGAACAGCCGCTGCAACACACTGCGAGGCTGGCTGGAGCCCGCTGCCCTGCTCTCAGCCACCCCTACTGATTTCGGTCACAACCGGTTGCTCCAGTTGTTCCTTCAAAAAGAAGAACAAGGCAGACACGGGATTATCAGTCCCTACGCACTACCCTGCCATGGAGAAGTGCATTTCAACCCCAAAGCAGACAGAAGACTGAAAGAGACTGAATTGGTTCTCGCTCTTCACTAATGAGCACTTAAAGTGGGACTCAGCCCTAGCAATCAGTGCTTTGTGTCCCGCATGGCTTGAGATGAGACTCACTGTAAAATAGAACATTTCTGTTTCCTGCTGGTTGGCTCTCCTCTTGGCGATGTTTATTTTACTCATGTAGGTCTCTGATGCAGCCGATTTGACCGACTCAGTGGAGCGACTATGCTGGAAGGCATCTGAAACATCAAAATCCTCCACCGTCAGCATGTCCTGCAAAGTCTGCATTGTGGCATCCAGAGTTTTTCGTACCTATCAGAAATAGAAGATAGCATGGGTTTGAAGCAGACTGGGAAAGTGGCACATCTTGAGCCAAAACCACTGGCCAACAGGCAGCTCCGCAGTACCGGGCTTGCTCCTGCGCCGCAGGAGACCCCCTGCCTACGGGCAAGAGGCCGAGCAATGCTGCGGGGCCAAACACGAGACCCAGAGCAACTTCTTACCTCTTCGTTCTCTATCTTGAGGGTGGCCAGTCGCGACTGCAGCTGGTGGTACCGCATCAGCAGCTCGGTCTGCACAGGCTGCTGGGCGCTGACCTGGCACACCTGCGGCAGGAGCCAGAGAGAGACAGGAGAGCAGTCAGCAGGCTGCGCACGGACCAGACGCACACATTTAACCAGCTAAACGATTCTCTCCAGCACCCCCAAGCTCCTCGCAGCCTCCAGGGAGGCTGTGTTTTGCCCAGTTTTTAATCAGCAGTGCCCTGGACCCGGGCCAGCACAAAGCGTTTTCCACCCAGCGTTTGGAAGCTGCGCTCCGAAGTCTTCCAATTACAGCAGGTAAATCAAAGCTGCACTTTACAAATCTGTTGGGCAGTTCAGCTGAGAATCAAACCACAGGCTTCCTAACTGGGAGAGGTACAGAGCAAGAGGCAGACTGAAAGGAGGAGCCCTAATGAGCCAAGTGTCTCATTAAGAAAGGAAACATGGATAGCAGCGCGTGAAGACAGCACAGAGGGATAAGGAGTCAGAAATAATTTATCAGTGATGGTTAAGAGGAGGCGGCGGCCGGGCCAGGCTGCGAGGCACCTCTGCAGCCCCTCGGGTGAGTACACTACCTCGTCCCCCATGTGAGGCTGGAACTCGAACTTCAGCGGGGGGCAGAAGACCTGGTTGCACATGTCCATGATGGTGTGCTTGTCGCTCCGTGCATCCAGGTTGTCCACGGCGTTCTCGATGATGTCCAGGCCCTCGTGGCGGGAGGTTTCCAGGTTGTACTCAGCAGACAGGTACGTCCTGAAGGTCCGAGCGAGGCTGGCGTGGAATCCCAGATCACAGCACTGAGAAACACCGAGGAAGGATCCGGTCACACAAACACTCCCACCCTTGTTCTGGAGGGTCATGCGTACATTAAATGCCCAAAAAAGCATTGAACATCCCAGAGAACCATCAGCCCTGTTGTGCCGGGGTATATTTAACAGCAATACCATATGAAAAGGCAAGGAGAGCGGACTGAAGGAGAAGGGGCCCCAGGGAACAAGCAGCCAGATAGCACCGCGACCCTGCGCTGGGCCCTTGCCACAGCACCAGGGCTTAACACCCTTCATTTTACTGGGAACGGGATCTTCTCAGACAGGACAGAGGGGGAAAAAAACCCCAGATTATCCAGACCCACGGTTCTCCTGGCTACCTGCTCAGCACCACCCCGGGGCCAGCGTGACCACAGGGACCCACCGGTGGCAAAACCTGTGCCCTGCAGCAGCCCCCGAAAAGAAACGGCCAGCGGGCCTGTGCCACTGCTTGGTCCCCAGCGACTTCTGTCTCGCCTTCTGAACCACCCTGCAAACGCTTTTTACACAGAAACCATTTCCCTCAGCTATCAGACACAGCCGAGGTCCAGGCAAGGTGGCACTGGAACAGGCGCCCTGCAGTACGTGCAAACCCTTCTCGCCTCGCCAGGGAGCTGCCTTCCTCTCCCACGACGGAGCAGCTTCTCAGGCGTAACTGATCGTTCTCATGCTCACCTTGGGGAAAATGATAAAACTCGAAGCTAATTGCTGCCAAAATACTGTACATTAGACAAAAGCTTGGTTTTAGACTCTCTTCTCCATATAACTGAGTTTGGCATGTGAAGTGTAGCAATAGCATAGGGACCTGCTGCTACGAAGGCCTGAGCACGGCTGAGCACAGAACAGCTCTGAGCAGCTCCCCCCTCCCGGCCCCCACGGGGAGCCCTGGCACCGCGCGGGGCTCCGCTCCCACCGGCTCATCCGCTGCGAGCAGCCTGCCCGGGGAGCGGGGGGCAAGGACAGGCACCCAAGAAGCACCCAAAATTTGGGTGCCAACAGATGGTGTTCTGCAGGGACAGGCAAGACAGGGAGGATGCTGGAAGCAGGCGGAGCGCAATGCATCGCCGGGGGCTGTAAGGAGCGTGCCGTGGAAGAGAAGGGCTGCAGTCCAAAACCGAAGCACATCTATCCCTGGGATGTAAGAGATGCTGGAGTTCCTGACAGAGGATGCGAAGTCAGACAATTATGGCTTTATCCTCTGTGAGGCGTTTCATAATCGTACGTCCCCAGTGCACCCATTCCCATCTCATGGCCCAGGCACGGGGGGCTGCGGGCCACAGGGTCACCTCCAGGGAGGAACAGAGGGACCCCGTGACCAACACCTCCCTGGCACGTAGCACCAAACCAACCATTGCCAGCGTAGAAACTACCAAAGGACAATTCATATGACAGGCGTTACACTATGCTGCCAGACAGATTAAAGAACGAGTAGAAGTCCTCACTCCTCGAGCTGTAACCAAAACCACCCCGGCACGGCACGGGCAGGCATACGTGAGCGGGCTTCAGCCCCAGTGCAGCCCCACCACAACCATGAGAACCAGCACAGCACAAAAAGCAACAGAAAAGAGACGGGAGATTGCTAATGTGATCCCAATGACCTAAACCGAGACCAGCTTTTCCACAGCAGCAGAATTCCTTGCTGGGAGCTGGCATTTCAGAGGCACCTTCTCCAGCTCCACAGCATCTGCAGGCATTACTGAGCCAATGCAGAAGGGCACGGAAGGTGATCCTGCATCAGAACATCAGTGCTGACAAACTCGAATTGAAATAGGAACCTCAGCCGGTGCCAGAAGCAGCTCCAACCAAAGGAGTCACCTCAGGCTTTCTGCAGATCCGAAGGGACAACCCTCAGCTCGGATCAAGTCACGCGGAGCTGTATTTGGCGCAGTCTGTGCTAAAAGCAGCAGTAAGACCACAACGGGAGGATTCCTGCTCGCAGATGTGCGAGCGCAGCCTGCCTGTCCCCATCGAGCCTTTTAAAGCAGTGAAACTGCACGTGCAACAGCAAGGATTTCTGCAGGAACCATCGAGTGATCATAATCCAGCTTTATCCTGCTGCTATTTAGCTTCTAATCTTATTAGTTGAAAACATGGGCAGTTAAGGACTGGTATAGCAGCGCCTTCATGAATCAGAAGCAACACAAAAAACGAGGAATGGGGGCAAATTTCCCTTCACCACTTGGGGCGAAGCCTTGCTACAGTGCTGTGAATCTCTCCTACGAGATGATTTTAGCATCAAGTCCTGCACGACGGCTCTGGGGCCGCACGCAGAAAGCGATGAGCCGAGGCGCTGCAGCACCGCAGCCGCCCTGCTCGTCCCAGCCGTGTTTCGGCGCACCCCGAGCACCCAGCAGGCAGGGACGGGCAGCCCTGGGGGGGCAGCCATGGGAGCAGCGGTGTGGGGCATCCCGGCAGCGGGGGGATGAGGGGTGAGCTCTGCGCTCGGGTATCAGCGGGGATCTGCCCCAGAACCCACTCGGTTTGGCACAGGGGCTGCCACGGGGGTGGTGCCGGGCTCGGGGCAAAGACCCCCGTGCCCATGCCGGAGGAGGACCTGCCCTCCCACCACAAGCAGCCCACCACCGTTCTGCACCCGAGAACAGGATTGCACCCCGTGCCCAGCGCACCTCCCACCCCCTTGGAAATGGCTGCTACAAAAAACAGCCCCAGGAGAAGACGCCTGCCACGGGCCGAGGGTGGGAATTCCCACAGCACCCAGGAGTGAGCTATCACAGAGGAAAGTCGCTGGATGCCACAGAACCTGCGGAGATGGGGCTCAGCGTATTGCCAGGCGCTTTTGAGAAAAAATTCCACGTGAAATCTTCCCTGTGCTTGGAACGCTGCACCCGCGCTGAAGCCGGCCGTCATTCGCAACGCCCAGGAATCGGTCGCTACTGCAAACCAGGGCAGGCGCTTGATTAGCACCGTGCCGGCTGCTTCACACGCTGCTGCCCGGAGAAGAAAAGACAGAGCAGGGACTTCCAGGGAATTCTCAGAGAAACACAAAGGGGAGGGGAAAAGAAAAAGAAAGAAAGAAAAAAAAAAAAACCCACCCAACCCCACTTCAAACTCCTGCTCCCGGCTCCAGAACAAATGGCATTTTCTCACTCCTCTCATCCCTTTGATGGAAAATAAATTAGAACCGCGAATAATAATCCTTAGCGCCTTTCATCTGGAGAGCTCAAAGCTCTTCGCATATTAATTCATTAAGTCTGGTAACACCCCTGCCAGGGGTGGAAATATTACAGTGTTCAACTTGAGAGACAAAGCGCCACCCCCGAGCTTACGCAGGCTGGTTTGGGCCAAAACGCCGCAGAAGCGGCCAAAGCCGCGTGTGCGCCTTCCACCGCAGAGGAGGGGCCGGGGGCTGCAGACCACGGCTGGTCATCAGCCCCAGCGCCAGCAACCCCGTTTTAGACACGGGAGGGGAAACAGAGGTACTAAGAGGCTCGTGTAAAGCGAGGCCGAAAGCCCACAAGTCTCCAGCCCTGCACAAGCACCTCCAGCCTCCCCTTGGGCAACCGCCGCCAGGCAGCCAAGGGGGGGCCAGCTCCTCCCTGGGACGTGGCTGCGCTGCCCCGCCAAGGGTGCTCTCCTGCCAGCATCAGGCCCGGGATGCTCTAAAGCGACGGGGCGGTAAGCAAGCTGCCCGCTGATCACAACGGGTGGCCACCGCGTACGGGCATGCCACCGCACCCCACGGGCAGCCACCAGTGCCCGCCGCAGCCCCCCACCGCAGGGCACGTGCGCTCGGGTGGCTGCGTGGCACCTCCAGCTCCTCAGCTCCCAGCTCCCTGCAGAGTTAGTTAGTGGCAGCGCCCTGTAAAACCGTGTAGTTTCCATTTCCCAGGGCCTCCTCCTCGGCAGCAGGGAGAGCTGACCGGCTCCGGTGCTGCCGGTGGCATTCCCAAACTGCTGCCTCTGCGGTCAACCGGGTAACGGGGACACAGCAGCTGTGCCGTAAAGAGCACTGAGCCTCTTGAGACAGCCTAATTCCTCCTGATGGAAGCTGTTTATTCTTTTTATTGCTGCACTGTTGACTTTATTTGCCGTACCCTGAAGCCAGATCCGACACACGGCATGGTAAGCTGAAGTACAGGCACCCCTCCCCAGGAGGGCACCGCGTTCCGAGTTACGGATGCTGCTCCGCGTGACTGCGGTGGCGGCGGGGCTCTGCACGGGCTTTCCCTGACAAAACCTACCTGGCTCTTCAGGCTGGCAGGAGCCTGGCGGCTGGCCGAGAGCCCGCTCGAAGGGCAGCGTGGGAGGAACCTCTGTGCCTTTGTAGAACTGAAAGGCTCTTCGTGCTGGAAAATTTGCCTCAAACAACAGAGCAAACCCCCAAAAGAAAGCCTCTGCTTGCATAAATCAGTATCTCTTCATTAAAGCCAGCGGCGTCACGCAGAGCTACGCGGGCCAGGGGAAGGTCCCCGTGTGACTGCACGGGGACAGCCCTGCATGGAGCGAAGCGGCTCCCGTGCGGCTCTGCCCGCCCAGAGATGCCCAGGCAATCAGCCACTGATGGGAGCAACGACGACAGGAGCTGCAAGAGAGCCTAAGAAGAGATCCTAACAGAGCGGTCCGCGGCTTCGGCACCTCTGAGTCTCCCCCTTATTCGAGAGGCTGAGCCCCGCACGTGAGACGCAGCCGCGGCGTCCGACAGCCCAGCGCAGCCGGTCCCACCGCCCCCAGAGGCTCTCAGGACGGCGCGGGGCCGCGAGCGTCACCCCAGCAAGGCCAACCCCGGAGTAAAACCGGAGCATCCCGGCTTGCCTGCCCCCCACGGCTTCACCCACCGGCTAGCAGCAGCCTCACCCCTCGTCCGCCACGGCGCCCAACGCCAGCTGGAAACAGAACGGTCCTCCTCATTTTCTCTGCTCTGTTCCCTTTTTTCCTCATTTTTTCTTTACTCTTTCTTCAAACACATACTATGCATTTATACATAATCTTCTGGCCTCTCCTCTCCTGACCTTGCTGCAAACCTAGAGCTTTTCTCTGAGGTAAGCAAAGCCAACTGAAGGGTTCTGGCACAACCATTCTGACGGCTGCTTGTTTCCTAACCTGACAAAGCATCGCTCGACCGTGTGGCAAATGACAGAGCCATCAGGTTTTCTAGGGACTGAACAATTTGGCAGTAAGGTGCAACATTAAATTCCTCAGAATCCCCTTCCTTTACTCGCTGGTTTGTCTCAGATACGGCAGAGACACCAACCCCTAGAGAAGCCAGCCGCTCTTTCCAAGGATTTACAGGAGGCTGACCCCGGTCTGGTGGATCCGGGGGTACGGACGCCGACGGCTGCGCTTTGCTCTGCTAAACCTAGCGCTATCTTTCACGTGCCCGCTTCTAAATATTTTGCAGCCATGTCACGCAGGACTCCAGAGGGATGGATAAGCAGCTTTATCTCCACTTCACATATGTGGCCACAGAGATTAACTTGGTCGCAAGTTAATGACAGAAATGAGACGAACCCAGGTGTTCTGATCCGAACACATGCTCCTTCCGAGGGAAGAGGCACGTCGGTGCACTCTGTGGCCGAGTCTAATCTGATCTGCCTCCATATTCTTCTCATCCTTTCTAAAGGACAAAACAAAGAGGCCACTGGAGACGGAGGGAGGATAGATGCACTCCGTGCCACTTCACGGCTCCTCTGATCGAGTTTTACATTTCTCATTAAACCCGCAGCCCTGGAGGACTCCCCGCCCTCCCCCAGCGCAGCTGGGCCCTTCCTTCTCGCCAGAGCGGGAGATCAGCACCGCGGCCTCGCCACAGCACTCACCGTTCCGCGGGGATGCTGAGGGCACGAGACACGTCAAGGCTGTGCCTAATAGATGGCACCGAGCCATCTGGGATTTGGGGCAAACACTGCTAAATTAGCTGCTCCGCTGTCCTGACGGTTTGGATTTGCGTACAAATCAAAAAACTGCACATGGCAATTTGTGCTGGACGGGAAGGGTGGGCGAGAGCCCCCGTCACCCCTCCTGCGTCCCGGAAAGACAGCCCGGAACATCATTAATCATCCCCCTCGGTGACGCAGGGTGGAGGAGCCGGGAGAATCTGCATAACCGTGCTCCATGGACACCGCCAGGATCCTACTAAAGCACGGCCAGCCAGGCTTTGAGCTAAACCAGAGCCGTGCTCCCACCACGAACCCCTCTGTGCTCCCTGGCTTCCTGCAGACCCGCTCCTCCCGCCGGGCACAGCTCCCCCGGCATCGCCCCGCTCCGCTCTCACTGCAGCCGAGGGCTCTGTGCCCTCCAGCAAAGGCAAAACTCCCCCTCTCTGCCCAGAGCCCCGCTGCTGCGTCCCACGAAGGCCGGGCGCCCCGCGGGGCAGGGGACCCGCACCCAGCGTGAGGCCATGGCACAGACCCGGTGTCTGCAAGGGGCGCTGCCGCTCCGGAGCCTGAGGCACCGTCTTCTTCTAACATTAACACACTTACTCTGTAACTGCCTCTAAAAATATCCGTCGTCTTCATTTTCCTTACACACGGACCGCACCCCTGCAGAAAGCCCAGCGCTGCGGATCCCATGGCTGCCTTTTCTTCAACCGCTTTCAGAATTAGCGGGACACAGCGAATGGGATCCCCCTCCTCCGGAGCATGCTGAAACCCTTCTCGCCATGCTCCTGCAAAATATCTTGAATTTGTACAAGAGTCTGTTCAAATGAACAGCCCTTCCTTTGGGGGTTTAAAATTAGGACACCCATGTGCTGCTCACACACCCGATATTCTGTTTTCCTTGGTGAACAGAATACATAATCAGGGGCGTTTAGCTGCACAGAGCTGAGGATGCTTTAGTCAAAGTCCCCTGAAGGGATTCCTGGAGTGCAGAAGAAAAGCCATCTGCTGACGCCAGTGGAAGTGTCAGCAAGGAAATAAAGTCCGGAGGAATAATATAAACAGCCAGACCTAAAATGGAACTCAGCAACTCTCCAGGAAATAAAAGTCCCCAAAACTCCATGAAAATAAGTCATTCTTGCTCAAAAAATAAACAAGAGAGCGAGCACATATGCAATGAAAAGCAGAAACCCCACAGATAAATCAGGGCGTTATCGTGCACCTTGCTGTTCAAACGTCTCCACGATCAAATTGTTAGGTTTTTAATATGGCTTAATACATCTCAAATGGTAAAGAACAAAAAGGACATGTAAGAATATCTTATCGTATCTCAAAATCTTGAAATCATCAGGGGTCTTGCATCAGGCCGCCTTTAATTAATGCTTAGAAGAATAAATAGATGTCAGTGGATTAGCAAAGGAGATAAACACTCCAGCACATTTTTAAATTACACATTTAGGTAATGATGAAGCCAGAAGACTAACTCGGTACTTATAGATCGGTGATTTATGTGCTCATTGAAGCAACTCCAGCAGGAAGAAACCCCGCATAGTGCAATCTCTGCCACTGTGAAGATGCCATTAAAGGGAGAAATGGAAATCCCTGCTCTTGAATCATTTAAAAGCAGCTCGCAGGAGTGGCTGATACACACACGCATTCGGTTCCTACCACCGCTGCAAAACCTGCTTCCAGTGGTTCCTGCCCTGGGGCTATTGCGTGCAGCGACCGCTTCAGACACAGCTCGGCAGACGCCGCCGTCCGTCCCCAGCTCGGCACGCGCCGTCCGTCCCCAGCTCGGCACGCGCCGTCCGTCCCCAGCTCGGCACGCGCCGTCCATCCCCAGCTCGGCACGCGCCTCCACGTGCACCTCACTGCCTGCCTGCACTTCACTGCCTCCGAGGCCGAGGGGAGCCGGGTGCCCACCCTGCTGATAGGAACTGCAGGTGCACGTAGTGGAAAGAAAAATCTTCTGTTCCAACAACAAAACTGAGGATGTAGCTGAGCTCCGTAAGAGCTTATCTGTCTCAAACGCAGGCTAATTGATGGGCCAGGAGGAAACCTCAGGCTCACCTGGCTTCCCCAAGGCAAATTCTCCTCCAAAGGCTCCGGACTTTGCCAAGCTCCAGCTGGAGGACATCCTGCTGTGCAGGAGCCACAGCAGACGAAGCCACCGCTTTAACGTGAAGGAAAGCACCACATCCGCGCGGTTCGGAAGGCAGAGCCAACATTCACCGACAAGCAGACCTTAGCGTGCTTGTGATGCAGTGGGAAAGGTGCAGACCAACATTCAAGCGGTTTCCAGTTTGTCGCCGTGTGAGACGTGCCTGACCCGTGCAGGTCAGTCCGGGCTCCCCTGCCTATGCACTCAGGGAAGTGTTTGGTTCGGGCTGGCTCATGCCCTGCAGTTATAATGAAAAACTCCACCTTTTCTTCCAGACACTGATGAAAGAAGTTTATGTGTAGCATAAATACGAATCACACGCTTTGTTGTGCGATCATGCGGCCACCATGAAGTTCAGAGGAGGCTGGTTCTGGTGTTGCCCAGAGAAGTTGTGGATGCCCCATCATTGGGGCGTTCAAGGTCAGGCTGGATGGGGCTTTGAGCAGCCTGACCCAGTGAAAGGTGGCCCTGCCCATGGCAGGGGGTGGGACCAGACGATCTTTAAAGGCCCCTTCCAACCCCAAGCGTTCTATGAGCCTACGTCTTCCATATAATGGCAGCTCTAGCTCTGCTCAGATACGCCTACATCAACTGGGAGGAAAGTCAAATGCATGGGTGGCAGCTGGGAGGAAAAAACCACCACGGCGGGGGGGGGGGGGGGGGGGGAGAAGGTATCTAAATTTAGAGCACGTTTTCAGGCCCCAGTTCAGCATATTGTAAAGCCCCAACAACCACCCCTTCATTACCACCACATGAGAGCACATTTAAGGACCAAATCCTGGTTGGGACCTAGCTGAGCACTTGGCAGCAGAAAGCGGGCAGGATGCACGCAGGGGGAGGAAGCACTTACATCAATGAGGTCCGAGACGTCGTGGATGTAGTATTTACTGACAGCGGCGTTGGTGGCCGCCAGGTTCAGCAGGTAGTCGTTCCTGGCCTTCGTACACTTCAGCTTGTTCTCAGAGTATTTGGCTTGTCTCTGGAAAAGCAAACCGGAGCGTCAGAGCACAAATAGGATACCGCTTCCGCAGCTTCTCCTGCTGCAAGGCCCCACAGCCTGGGTGTGACGGGCTAATTAATAAAATTTGGTACGGGGTATGAAAACAGACACCCTTGCCAGGATGGAGGAGGTCACATCTGAACATCGCTGGTACCGTCAGCCACCACACAACGAGCGCGCTCTGCTCAGAGGCACCTAGCGCATCCCAAGCACAGCTGCTCTCCCTTTATCTGTGCATGGGCATCAATCAAAATGAGAGGGCCAAATTTTCCTCCCAGATACGCTGACATACATTTGGACTTTCTCCAGACTTATGCAGCTGTATCAAAGTGGAATCTGGCCCAGAGGCCCAAGCTACAAAATTTAGAACAGGACCCAGATTTCAAAGCTCTGCAGGAAAGCAGATGTGCTCAGATCTGGGGCATGTGCTCAGGCAGATCGCTAGCCTAAAGGTTTAGCACAGAAGCTTAACCCTTCACAAAGAGCCTTGCCACCAGACAGCATCCCGGGCTGGGTCGACACACATGCAAAAGTTCCTGGCGAGGGAAGCTATTGCTTGTTCTCAGAAATCAACAGGAAATTTTAACGGTTTTGGAGATCCTGAGATCTGGGGGATTTGCTGAAGCTGGAATGGAGTTAAGTGCTTTGGCTAGCAAAGCCAACCGAATGCCGCGCTTTAACTCCCAGACAGTCTGCGGAGGAAGAAACGTGGTTATTTTACATCCCCAGCCCCGGTGCTGCTCCCCCGAGCCTCTGCCTGGAGGAACCCTGGCACAGCTACTGCTCGTGGTTAAAAGTGCTGGTTTTAAAACGAAGACATGAACAAACCGCAGCCCCCGACAGCAGCACCCCGTGCCCAGGTCAGAAAGCATCGCTGTGCCGCACCGGTGCTCTGCTCCCCTCGGCGTCCGCGCAGCCTCCCAGCCCCCAGCGGGGCACGGCCAAGCCCCCAGCGAGAGCCAGGGCCCCGGCCCCGGCCCCAGCAGCTGGGGTAGGAGCACCTCCCACCGCCCCCCCCAGGGCACGGCCGACGTCCCCGTTTCTTGCTGAGCAGTGCCAGCCCGACTCTGGGTCAAATCCTCGCTACCGGCTGGTTTTGGCACTTCTCCACAGCCAGGAAGCAGCAAAGGGACTCATCATGGCCTCCTCAGCCCGCCCTTCAGCACGAGCCGACGTCCTCCCCAGCCCCTTCCCGGGGATGCAGGAACGGCTGCGCAGAAACGGAGAGGGCCAGAGCCGAACCCCCCGCCCGCCGGGAGCCCTGGCCCCCGCCTGGCTCCCCCGTCCTCCCCTCTCACCCACCTTCTCCTTCATCTTCTCAATCTTCTTGACGGAGCTCCGGCGCTGGGGCCTGTCCTCGTGCCGCAGCAGGTTCACGCTGATGTCCCCCGACTTGTTGAACTGCTTTTCCTCCTGCTTCTCCGCCTCCTTCAGCTTGCTCTCGGCGCTGATGCTTTCCGCGTGGTACATGTGGTAGGTCTTCATCACCTGGGGATACAGAAGCCTGTGAGCCACCCGCCCCAGGACCACGAGGCACGAGCCCAGGAGAAGGTGGCATCCGTGGGCAGCGCGGAGCAGCCGCAGCCGTGCCAGGGCTGTTTGAGGCCACTGTGGCATCAAGGAACAAGGTGGGGAGGAAAAGCCCCTAAAATTAACCCCATTGCTAGCCCTGTTTCAAAGAGGCACAGAGCTGGTGTGAGAACAGTTATCCATGCTTGGTCCCCGCTGCAGGGACGGGCTGAGACGTGCCTCCAGCACGCACCAGCGTTCCAAGAGCACAGCGTATCTTCCTACAGGGAAATGAGAAATAACTCGAGCCCATCGCAGCTGGGATAAGGGTCTCCATGACAAGAGACTGTGGGGAGGCAAAAATCAACCTGGAGTCACTTCTGACCCAACCCCTCCGCTCCTACCCGTGAACTCGCCAAGCCGACCCCTCTCTGCCATCCTGACAGTAGGTCCCACCTTGAAGGTGGAGGAGCTGCCACTTCCCAGCAGAATGGAGTTTGTCTCCTATCACCACTCAGTTGTCCTCTTGCTGCTGCCGGTAAGCAGAATCAGGGCCAGGGTGGATGGCAGCAAGACCTCGTCCTTTAAATTTGAGACTGCCACCAGTGACTCTGGGTAGACGGTGCTGATCTACTGCCAGGAAAGCTCCTGCAGGCAAAACTTCTACCACAGCCTCTCCTTGCAGACACAAAAGCCCAAAGGGCACGCTGTGATCATTTTAATGGAGCTGGCAAGAGGAACACGTCTGCTCTTCTCTCGTTATGCCTTTAGTCACCTTGTCCCCTTTCATCACCTCCCTTCAGGATTTGGACGTTGTATTTCACATTGCCTTGACAAGGCTCGGGATGCCCGACTTCTCGCTCGGTATCAGTCCCAGGCGAAGCGCCCGGGCACCGCCGGCGATGGCACCGGGACAGGCTCGCCTCCAGGCCCACAAGCCGAGAGGGAGCAGGCACCCACAAAAGCAGAGGAACTTTGCACCAGCCCTAATGAAGAAAATACAGAGTTTTCCTCAGCTGCGGTTGTCAGCAGGAACCAGGAGCGTTCAACTTGGACGAGGTTAGGCTGAAACATATGATCCCTCCTCCTGCCAAGCACAAACGTCAGCCGCGAGCGAGCTCCAAATGCCGCAGCGAAGCCTCACAAACGCGCCATCGCTGGGAGGCGCAGCTTTAGGCAACGGCAAGGAACGGCTCGCGCCTTGCTTCCGAGCTGCTGTATTCCAAAATCCTGCAAATTCTAACACAGATTTGAGCCATGTATTTCAAACTGCGGTTTCTGCAGTGAGCGCCACGGGACAGAAACAAGGCCATTTCTGGGTTTTTCCTAAAGAGAAAGACTTCGCTGAGCCCTCCTCACCTTCACTGCCTCCACCTTTTCGTGAGAAGCTCAGAGGGAAGGGAAAAGGGAAAGCCCTGACTTCGCGCGGCCGGGCAGTAACGAGGTTTCCCCAGCACCAGAGGCCCTAACGCGATGCAGCGCAGAAGCCAAACAACCGAACCCTGGTCCGAATCGCAGGATTTTTGCAAAATCCGAAGGTCATGGTTAGGTTACCCAACTAGAAAACCTTCAGCACAATTCCCTGTTGTCTCTGTTCACCCATGGCTATGCCGCTCTGCCGCAGCCCTGGGGACACGCTGCCATATCCCCTTTTCCTGCTGGCTCCAATGGCTCCAAGGGGAACGTCGGCAGCCGGAGCGCAAGGCCGAACGTTCACGGCACAGAGCGCTGCGAGGGGGGGCCGAGCCCCACTGTGATCTGGTACCTTGGCACGGGCTCTTACTGACTTATTTGCTAACAAACAGAAAAACTTCCCTTAATGACAGCCCTTGTTCCTCCTCCCTGCTTCAACCTGAAGAGGTAACACGGGAACCAGGTTTCAAAGTCCTCTGAAAGTCTCTACCAAAGTGCAAAGGACCCGATATCTATTAAAATATGTTCCCCAGACTTCATCACCCATGTTGCTGAAACAGACACCTTAAACAGCTCGCAGTGCCGACCGCGTTCCCCATCAGCTGCGGTGCCATGCAGCTCGCACGGAGAAATCCGGGGGATATTCCTGTTTGGTTTAGGATCTGCCTTAATTTTGAATGGGGACTCCCTGCACTGCAGCAATCGGCCCTCTGGTCTGCAAATCCCTCGTGCCTTCCTGGCGCTTGCCATCGCGTCGCCCTGTCCCTTCTTACACTCCTGCGTCATAAGACAGGCTGCCGCAGCTGTGGTCCTGGGCTCTTTCCTGCAAATAAGCTAATTAGCAGCAGCGGAGGGAGAAAAATATGTTCGAATGTTCGTTAGTTATTTAACAACAGAAGTTGCATTTTCCAATATTAATAACACATTCTGGATAAAGGCCATTGCCAAAATACCAGCCATAAATGGCACCGTTTGCTGTCACCAGCCGGAAGGGCTTTGTGTTTCTGAACAGCTCGTCACTGAGGCTCTGACCCAGCAGAGGAGCCAGGTCACAAACTGGGTGACCCATGCTAAGCACAGGCTCAGGTCCTCCTGAAGTCCGGGAGGCCAAAACACAAGCCCAGGCACAGGGCGAAGCAGGGATGTGCACGGCCATGGGGGAAGGCCCGCCAAAGACGCCGGCCCCCTCCTCGTTGGATGGAGCCAATGGCACAACCTAAGGGAAACCCATGGCGTAAGGTCTCGGAAAGGGACAAATCCAGCAGAGCGACGGACACCGACCTCCACCTCCCCGGTCTTTTTAAGGGAGCACGAAAGCAAACGTGTCCTTTTCAGAGGATTTCCGTGATGTGACTCAGAACAACGTATTGACGCGTTCCTACCGTGTGACACAGTCAACAACTTCTACAGCGTGACACTCACAGAAAACACCCGCTAGCCATGGAGGTATGACCTCCCCCATCGCAACGCTCCCAATGGAAAAGGAACATTTCCTCCAGCCAGTTCACGTCCGGCTGCACAGGGAACGATGACTATTATTATTATTATTAACCTGGGTAATAGATCTGTAGATATTATTCTAATTAATACAATTCCTTCCACAGTTATTAATCCTCCTCTGTAATACCTTGCGACAAAGAATCGCACCGGTTCACATCACAGCACTTCTAGGGACTCCAGTGTGCTGCCTTTGGCTATAGCCACGGCCCGGCTTTACGGCAAACAAAGCACCCATAGACCCAATAGCCCATAGACCCAATAGCCCATAGACCCAATAGCCCATAGACCCAATAGCCATCGCTAGCGCCGTGCACCAAATCACACACCACTGCCGGAGCTTACAGAAAACACCACCAGAACGGTGCTCTGGGCTTACTGGTTTTCTCACCCTAATATTTTGGCCTTCAGACCGGAATGCTTACAACACAGAAAGGGACCCGTGAGCAGACAAAGAACCTCCAACTCTGTAGACTTCAACTCGGTATCTGTCTGCTGGAGCCTGTAAGCAGGGATCGAAAGAATGGAGCTGGCTTTAATTCACAACTAAATTATTTCTGTGCAAAACTGCTCACCAGCAGCTCCTACTTCAGAATGGAACTCATCTACTTCCTCTTTAATTAAAATCAGCATGGGTTTGGGGTTTAGTTCTTTCCACACAGAGAGTCCACAGGGTGACTTGCATCAGAAGAGCAACAAGGCTGAATTCAAATCAATTTAGTTATTTTGGCTTACATTTGAGACAGCAAATGCCTGAGAAGCCTCTAAAAAATTATATAGCTTCCACGCAGTGCACAGAGTTACCCCCTGAAAGGCTTAGAAGCAGCCTAGCCAGGCACAGATGGGCGATGGATACAAGGCCTGGCCATAGGCAAGATCAACGGCTTCCTTGCATTGACAGCAGACAAATGACATTTTACAGGCAGCAGCTTGGTGCCCTCTGAGCCAGGCTCCTTCTCCTGCACCTCATTTTGTCAGCAGCCACGGTTATCGAATGCGCTGCTCTTGGGTACCCAACATCTTGCAACGACCACGCCAACTCCTCAGCCCTGAGGATGTCCCAAAACGCCACCAGCGTGCTGGATCAACCTGCAAGCCAAGTATGCAACGAAGCCTGTTTTATCTGATGTCTCAAGGACAGAAAACTACTGACTGGGGGGGGGAGCTGGTTTGCACTGGACAGATTGAAGGTGATCTTGCTTGCCCAACCAGGCCTGCTTTTTCTTCACGTTTCATCGTCGTCTCTGAAATAGGCGTCTCCTCCCTGCTCTCCCCCAGCCGGGTGACGCAGGCAGTTTGCTGTCTTAGCAGCAAGGTCAGTTCAAAGGCAACAGAAAGCTCTTCCAGCCGTTCCAGCCTGTTCCACCACTCAAACCCATTCCGCTCGGCGCGCAGGAGCGAAGCAGCCAACGGGGGAAACCTCAGCCCCAGCAAAGATGAGTTTTGCTGCAGACTCAGCAGGAGCAAAATGGCTCTCTGTGCTCTTGCTTGGCTACGCGCACGCACGTCAGACCTCAGCACGCTCCTGATCCACAGGCTGACCTAACCAGGTCCCCCGGGCGATGCTCGGGTCCCGTGCTCGCGCTCGGAGTGCACTGGCCCACGGGTATTAAGGTCAGCCCAGCCCCTGTTAGTCTTTCCTTGCTTTGCATCTGCCGTGCTGCTGTTGTAATTAATCCCATTTAGTCACCACCACTGTCACAGCTTGTGACATTCAGCCATCAACAACACACTCCCAAATCTCACGCAGGCTTTTTAATCCAACCTGGCTGTCCACCCACACTGCAGGTCTCACAAAAACTGAATCCTTCAAAGACTAATGCAGGAACAAACCTGTTAAGAGAAGATTTATGGCAGAAATTCCAAGCAACATCATTCATGCTCTGTTGTTTAGGCCTATTTTTTCCAAAAGATGGAATAAAATGATTGCTTAGGAGTAAACCTACTGCAGTGTTATTTATGCACCAGTAACAGATACAACCAAAGCAAGCAAATACATCATTTCAATTCTCCACCACAAGACAGATTTTATATTGCTTTGTTGATCCTAAACCACAAATAAAAGAAAGAAAAACAATTTCTACAGGGCAAGAGAGAGAAGCAACGCAGACTTTTACTGCCCTGCTACCAAAACCTGCTTGAAGAGCGATGTCCTGAGCAACGTGGTTCAGCCCACGATTCACCCGGGGGCACAGCGACAGCTCCGCGACCCAAGGGCCCCTTGGAGCGGGGAGGTGAAGCTGAGCACGCAGGAGTGGGAAGCTTTGCGCGTTCCCCGGCAGAAGGCCGTGTTCAGCCATCGTCCACAGGCCACCGGGCTCACGTGGGCAGGGCAGGCTTCAGCCACAAATTGGCACGGCCAACCCGGAGCACAGCTCCCGAGCCATCAGCGCTGGGCAGAAGTCACCAACCGAGGGGAAACTGAAAGGAGCCTAAAGGCAACACGGCGTGGAAGGCGTGGCAGGTGAGGGCGTTACGGACGCCGGGGGTCACATCGGATCACGTCCAAAATATCTCCATTTATGCTTAAGTGGAACAGTTAGACGGCATGATCCGCTGCCGGACACCGTGCAGGAGCCCCTCATGGTCGGGCCGCTGGGAGACCCTCCTCTGCTGCCACCAAAACCGGTGAAGAGTGAAACGCTGCTAACAAATGCAAGAGGAGGGAACGGGCCATACGGCAGGAGGGGGAGCGAGCCTCCTCACGTCGCTGGAACACCCAACATTTCGTTCTAACAAACAACATTGCCCGCATCCCCCTCGCTGCACAGGCTAGGCACGGCCAGGATCAGCTCGTTACTCACCGTGTAAAGCTCGTTGGTGACTTTCAGGAGCTCTTCATGCATCTGTAAGCCAATCTCCTTGCTCTGGAAGACAAAAAGAAGAAGAGTTGAGACTCTTGTTATGCTCACAACATGCATTTCTGAAAAGAAAAATACATTTTGGAGGGAAGGGGAAAACTGTATGACTTCCAAATCCTCCATGTGCATCTGCCTTAACCCCCTCTCCAAGCCGGCGGGCACACGCTGCGAGCGGCGCTGCGAGCACCACCCCACCAGGAGCAGATCCTCGGCCGTGTCAGCAGCACAAGCACGTTGCCCTCAAGGCCCCATGCAGGTCGAGCACCGACAGCACACGGCCGCGCAGCCCTTGTCCCCAACGCTCCCAGCACGCCATGGCTCCAGGGGACCTCACGCCACTCAAAGGGGCATCAAACTCCAGAGACAGGCAGGAAGTGTGGGAAGGGGGAATGGGATCCCTACAAAAACCCAGTTCAGTCTCAGGAAGAAGAAAGGAGGTGATGGGTTTTTCCCCGCTCGCTGACCAAAGGTACGTGAAGGTCTCCGATGCTGCCACAGCACTGCTGCGGGACAGCGTGGCACCAGCAGAACAGCCTGGGGACGCTGGCAAGCTGGTAGGGCAGGGAAGCAAGGAGTTTTCTTCTCCTCTTCTCTCAAACCGAGTGACCGACCCGATCCCAACGAAGCCAGAAGCACTTGTTCCAAGCCCTTCCACCCCTCTGCCCAAGAGGATCCTGATAATGCCCAGCAAAGGCTTTCACAGCCACCCCACAGAGAACAAAACCACAGCAGCCTACTCACGCTGCCACTATCTAGCTGCATTTTTCACATTGCTCTCATGCCTGTAGGGTTTCTCTTTCATCCTCTCAGCCCACGATGGAGGGAGTGGACCTTGGCAGCACAACTGGCTTCAGGTGGTACCAGTCTTAAACACCTTCTGCCCCCTCGGAGACCTGCCCTCTCCTGGCTCCCCTGCCAAACACGAGACTTGCCGTTCTTTGCTCGGCAGTGGACTTAACAGAACCACGCGCATTTTAATTCTACATATTATTTTTAAAAAATGAAACAGCCCTGCAGCATGAGAAATGCCCCAGGGCCCTTATTTACCCCACTTCACAAATCCTGTCTGATATCCTTCCTGCTCCGGGAGCCAAAAAGACATCGACAGGGCTGCCAACCCACATCTGGGCTCCCTTTTTTCCATTTCTAAACACTAAAACCAAAATACAGATGGCCTCCTTTTCCAATCTGCCTCTGACAGGGAAGTTTAGATGGAAACTAGCACTTTGATTTCCTTTAATTTTCTACAAATCCTTAACAAAATAAAGTGCGTGATTATAAAACATGAATGCGTACAGTACAGCAAATCCTCGCGCTATTCCGGAATCGCTGCACTTTCCTTTGAGGTCAATGTTTGTCCATGGGTCACCCAACCTGGGTGTCACAGGCCATGACGAGGAACGTCACACAATTTGATCGATCGATGCTGCAAACACACAGGGATGGATCGAGAGTTACCGACAACATCGCTGTGCCCTTCCCCCGGCAGCACTGATCTCCAGCCCGCCGCCCAGGCGCCGCGGGGGTCCAGCACGCAACGCCCGCCCCCACGCTGGGGCCCCGCTTCACGCTCAGACTGGCAGAGTGCACAAAAGCCGGGCTGCTCCGGAGCCAGACCCAGCTCGTAGCCTGACTTCACCTCTTTTTCAACCAAACCTGCGCGATGGGACGCGGGTGTGCGGCGGCTGCGCTCCCCACACTGAGCTGGCTCGGCGCTGAACTCCCCGGCACGGCTGCACAAGCGGCATTTGGGGGCACAGGCGTTGCTTGGGTTCACGTTCTCCGGTCATACAGCATCGTCTGTCAATCTATCCTGGTTTTATGGGTTTATTGAAGACACCTGCCGCTGGACTTGCAATTTCAATCAACTTTAACATTTCAGATTATCAGGGCTTCTGGGTGCGAGAATTCCAGGTTTTAGGTTCACCTTGACCGTGACCCATCCTCCCCGTCTTGTCTTCAGTGGCTCATTTTCACTGTTCGGACCCGAGTGAACCGAAGCCTTTCGCAAAAGGGGGTTTCATTACGGAAGAGCTGCACCACAGTTACACAACGAAGCTTCCAATTTCACAACCGCAACAGCCAGAGTTCAGCAAGCCCAGGAGAAAGTGCACGGCGAGCCTAAGAACTTGTGGCATCTTCCTCCCTCCGCCCCCCCGCCGGCTCGAATCCTATTCTCCGTTTGCGTTTTCACTCCTCCTGCCAAGCAGGATGAAGCCGCCCCAGTCGCCCACCTCCTGCAGCAGGAGCACGGCATTTCACGGGAGAGGCCACAGCCCGGGGAGCCGCTCAGCGTTCAAGCGCGGCTGCAGACCAAGCCAGCTCCTACTCAGAAATCCAGCAGCTGGATGCCACTGCAGATGTGCACGCACGGCTTTGCTCCCGCCCTTGAAATTACACCCCACATCTCTCTGTAGAAGCTTCTTGGCTAGGAAACATTTATTATAGCTTGAAGATGTGTTTAAACTAAGTATAGACACCCCCCTCCCCTCCTAAAAAACACCCAAACCAGAAAAATGAGCAGTTTCTCTCCGATTTCTTCCAATAACTCCACACATTTTTGTGCATGCAGTCAGGGGAAGCTCGGTCCCATCAGCTCCTTGGTGGGGTGGCCCAACGACACAGAGAGGTCTTTACCCAAAGCTAACTGGACAACCTGCATGCTCGAAAAGTTTAACCTCAGATTCTTAAATGTCAGAATTGAACGCAAAGAGGGAAGCAAGGAATCTACAGCGTACGAGCACTCTGCACCCAGAGGACAGCCAGGAATCGCAGTTGAGCCGCGGATGAGCGTCAGGGTGTTTGGAAGAGCCCCAGCTCCAGAAGCGGGACTCACGCACGCTGCTGCCATTCGGAGGTGCGCGAGGTGCCAAGAAGATGCCAATGACCAGAAGGTGCTAAGGGCCCCCAGCCAGCTGGACACCTCGTCTGCCGGACACCCCAGCACCCCCCCTTGACACCGGCAGTCTCCAGCTGGTCTCAGACATCTCACTGTGCCTTGCCAGTAAGCAACAGAGCTACTGAAAGCATCCACCCCTCCCAGATACAAGGGACCATCCAGAATATGAGTTATTTAAGTCAAGGTCTACAAACGGGGGTCTTGGACCCAGAGCCCCAGCCTGCAGGAGCAGAGTCGCGCGTGACGCCGCCAGCCGGCCCTGCCGCCGCCGTCAGCCCAAGCCCGGGCCCTGGCCGGAGCCGTTCCCCGAGCGAAGGGAGGAGGACGGGCTTGCGGTGGGAGCAATGGCCCAGACTCAGCTGCAGCTCTTGCCTCTGCCCCAGACTCCCTGTGCGGCGCAGGGGAACTCCGCAAAGCCGTAATTTTCAAACCTAATTTTAGACTCCTAAAGAGAGCAACGAAAAACGGCTCAGCTGTCAGCAGCGTCGCTCCCATGAGCCCCCCGACACGGGGGACCACAGGCGGGTGCTACATTTAAAGACCCTTTCGCTTCCAGACACCGTACACCAGATGCCCGCACCCTGCGACTGGAGACCGCAGCGGTCTCCGGCATCATCAGAAGTCTCCTGGCACCCAAGAGGGCAGCGTCCAACCTCGTGACACTGGAGCCTCTTCCAAGCGCAGGCAGGCGAGAAGCCGAAGGACTCGCCTCTCCTCCGAGTTTGCTGCCTCCCCTTTTTACAACAGAGAAACTATCTGTGTGTTTATGGGAGACAACGCCAAAATGTCATTCCAGTTCCCTGGCACCACCTGCAAAACCCAAACTCCAGTTTAGCCGCTTGCTTTATGCCTTCCATTCCTGCTGAACACCACAGTTACTTACTGGGATAGCAATGGCTGCAGTTCAGCAAGTTTATTAAAGTTCCTGCTGCTGCAGACAAAGTGAGGGGAAGCAGCAACACTGACTACTGGCAACGAAAAATGCGTATTTTAAAGACAAAGGAAAGAGCTCCCTTCCAGACAGACACCACTTCTTCATTAAACCACCATCCAGGGCACTGCAGTAGGGGGTATAATTAAATTCACTGTCACGGAACATAATTAAATCTCTCACTGGGGAATAACGCAGCACGGTTATTTCGGACATAGCAATGCACCGTCTCAAACGTGTAATTTCCTCTGTTCCAGTCTTGGGAGCAGCAGCCAACTTCTTCCCTTCTGCCGCAGCAGGAGGTAAAGGGGGAGGCGACACCTGCCTGGCCGAGTCGTCCCTCGTCGGCGCGTCCCTGGGCCGGGGTCTGCCTCTGCCAGGAGGACGCGCTGCGAGGTTTCACGGTGACGGAGACTCACTCCGAGAGCAGATCAAGTCAGATCTCCGCAGTGACACATCTTAGCGTCTCCGCTTATTGCCTGACTATTAGCAACATTAGCACACTTGCCTTGGTAACCTCCTCCTGCACCAGGAACGCGGCTCGCGCTGGAAGCTCCAGGGAAATTTGCCCAATTGAGTTTTCCTCCTCTACTTTCCTCATTAGCAGGGCTTGCCCGGCTGCCGGAGCAGGCAGGGAGGCTGGCTGTTCATTTCCATCGCACAGGCTAAGCTGCGGGCGGGGGATGCTCGGACAGAGGACGCTGGTCCCCCGTGCTGCTGCGGAGCCCCCCGACCTACCTGCAGGTCCCCGCCGCAGCTCCCCTTTGCAGGAGCTGCCCCATACCCTGAAATACCCGCGCAGTTCCGCAGCACGCGTGGACGGGACACCGTTCCTCGATGCACACGATCAGGACGCCATCTCCAGGAAAGCTTCAGCTGAGAAAGAGGAGACAAGAGCACAGAGGCCACGCTCCCCGCGTTGCGCATCTGCAGGCTCACCCCACCACATCCACCCCAGTGTCAGCGTCCAGGGCTGGCGGCGAGCAGGGGAAACCCACAAACCCCAGCCCACCTCCAGGGCCGTGCTGAAGAACCAGGACAAGCTGGGGAGTCAAACCCAATTTCCACTCTGGAGTTCCTGCAGCTCCGTACCCCCCGCCCAAACCACCAAAGCCATGCGAGGAGGAGGTGCACCTGAGCCCCCACCGAAACGAAGCCGCCCAGAGCCGCTCTGAACTGCGTTCAGCCCCTGGGCTCTTCCGAGCAGCCTCAGCTCAGAAAGCCTCCTCGGGCTTGCTCTGCCACCCCCCGCGCTTGTGGATGCTTTTCTGATGGAAAACATCTTGGGCATCCACTGAGAGCCCCGGCAAGCCGAGGTAAAACGAGAGAGACGGCGAAGGCTGCCATGGCCTTCAGCAGCCCCAGCCCGGGGTCTGCAGCGTCACGCCTGCCGCCCAGCCACCCCGCGTGCTGCAGAGAACCGGGGCAGCCCCCAACCCTCCCCAGCCCGGGGCGGGCACTGGCACAGAGCAGAGGGCACTGCGGACGCCCCCATCGCTGCACCCCAGTCCAGAGAACCGACTCAAAGACACGGCAGAAGGCTGAAGGGGAAGACGCACCCCGTCTTTCATGTCTTGTACTGAGAGATTCAACGTAGGAGGCACGAGGCCCCGTTCTTAACCGTGCACCCCAACGGCACCCGCATCGGCCTCACCGGCGGCGCGGGGCACGCCTGTGGCAAACATCTCTGTGTACGTTCTACACAAACAGGCACTTATTTAAGCTGTTGCTTCTGTATTTAATTCCTCTACCTGCCAATTTCAGGAATTCAATCCCCGCCTCTTTGTTGTATTTTCATTATAAGCTTTACCCATTTCCTTTCTTGGCTTCGTGGGTTGGTTTGGGGTTTTTCTAACTACGACTTAGGGCCTACAGTTTCGTTTTTATTTTCAGCAGTGGGTTTTTTTCCAATTTATTCTGGTTTTCCATTCTCCTAGGATTCCAAACTATTTCTGCGTACCAGGACCACCTTTCTAACTACACGCATACTTCGGGTAAATGTTTCCTGAGTAACTTACGGTACCTCCCTACCAGCAGAGTTCCTCCCTTTGGGGTTTGCTGAGCCAGTCAACCTGGGTATACATCGCCTGCAGCGCCTATGGGCGCTAGAGTGGATCCTCTGATCTCAGTGAGATCCATTTATTTACCAACAAGACACCTGGCTCTATAAATTCTCTTTGATTCTGTATTAAAATTCTCAGGGAGAAGGAGTTTAATGTCCTGGCTGCAGAGAATCTCTCCAGCTCAGACACTAAAAACTCAGTCCCCACGAGCTCCTGCTTTCCCTCTCTCTGGGATGCGGGGAAGCCGAAAGGCGAGAGGCGCGCCCGAGCGATGCACGGCCCAACGCCAGGGGCCGTACGCTGCCGGTCAGCGGGGGGGCCCAACACTTCGGTGGAGATGAACAAAACACAACGCCCCCATTTACGGAGGAACGACCCCCACTGTGGCCGAGCGTACCCAGGGAAGCCGCGGGGAGGAGCGGCCCAGCACCCGGCGTCTTTCCTGGCAGATCACCACCGCGCTGATCAATTATGCGCAGCCTCGTGCTGCAGTCGGTCCTTGCTGCTTTGCTGAGACTGTTTACATTTACATCACGCAAGCACAAAACACAAAACCTTCCAGTTCCTCCGTGTACCCGCAGCGTGTCACAACCGATTAATAAACTCGAGACGGGAGGAATTAAAAGTGACATCTCTGGAAAAAAATGTTACCCTAATTTACCATCAAAGAGCAATCTAGAACAAAACCAACAGCGGAACCACAACTGCAGGCGCCTTTAACCCTTCTGGAGCCGGCTCATTTGCCCCACGCTCCTGTTCCCCCAGGAGGGGCGCTTCCAGCACTTGACTCATCGCACTCAGCACCAGACCGGATAAAATAGTGCACGGTACCTCCTCTGAGTGATCCCATCCCAGCTGTGAGGCTGGACGGGATGTCTTGAAAAGCCTTTTCCCAGGATGCTCGTATTTCCCACACACGTGCCTGAGGCTTCTCACCAAACACTGCTGCAAAGCGCAGCCCAGATCCCCTTTTGGGCACAGCGCGCAATAGGTTAAGGAAAAGAAATAACCTGAATGTCCCCAGAAGTGTCAGCCTCCCTACCCACATTAAGGGCAAAGATGACACAAAATAAGCCTCTCTGTGATTTCGCTGAGCATTATTTCCAGGGACACGTGAGCCCCGCTACACTTTAAACCTCAAGGGACGATGCGAGCGAAATCACAGATCCCCACAACTCCACTGCAAAGCCGCCGTCTGCTGAGAAGCGTGTGCTGGCTTCGGCAGGCTGCAGGTGGGGTCACTGCTGCTGCACCTCCCCTGGCAGAAAGCAGGGGAGGGAGAAACCAGGAGCAACAACGTCTGTAGAATATAGAAGTGTGCAAGTTTAAACTTAAATTCAAAAAACAGGAGGGAGGGAGAGACAGAGGAAAAAAGCAAAGACAAAGAAATCATTCTGCCGAGCAGATGAAATACTTCAGCATCTTGTCCTGGATGGGGATTGCCTTACTACAAGAAAAACACTTCGAACACTCTATGCCCTTGTTTGAATGTTGCCTGGGTTTGTCCCGTGGTTCAAAAGGAGACAGACGGTTCCCAGACACAGGATAGTCTTAACATACATCTCAAAACCCGGTTCAGAGCAAGATGCAAATGGAGGGAGATTTTGAGATCGACTTAGAACTGAACTAACCAAAGTATCCCAATTCTGCCCAATTTCTGGAGGCCACAAGGGCAGGAAAAGGGATGACGTCCTATATCAGATCAGCAAATCTAAACCCGACCTTGTAGTTTCATTTCTAGGTCAGATCTACAAACTAGAGGAAACTGGCCTTAAAAATATCACGTTAAACTTACTCTCCAGCCAGGCTAAGGTAACTACTGATTTGAGAGCCCTTCTCCTGCGTGGAGAGGCAAGCATCCCGGCGGGCTCATGCCGCTCGCTAACTGCAGTTCTCCAGCTACCCCTGCTGAAAACAAGCAACGAAAATTAAGAAAGACCCAAGAGCCACAAAAGCAGGCACAGGTCTGCCTGGCCCGGCACGGTATCCCCAAGGGCGGCCAACAGCAAATGCCCCAAAGAGGAGGAAGGGGCCAGCGATGCCGCTGAGCACGTTCACGGTGCGACAAGCTGCAGGGCTGTGGCTCCCCAGCCCGAAGTTGGGCCGGCAGCGGGGCCGGGCAGCTGCTGATGGGGAGCACTCCTTCACCTCCGCCCAACAGCCCGAGGCCTCAGGGTACATGTCTGACTTTCAAAAACATGGGATGAGGCAACAAACACACAGCATTACCCATCATATTGCAAGTGTAATATAATATACACAGCATTCATGACGTTAACACGTCTTTCCTTTTTCCCTTCCCTGTCCGCCCGGTGCCCGCTGACCGCCCGTGGCTTGCATTAGCAGGCACAACGAGGTCCTCGTTCCTGCTCACTCCCTGCAAACTGCCCGTGACTTTCCATTATGCACTCCCCCCCCATGTTCAACTGGAGAGTCCTGGCCCACCTGACTGTGAGATTCCCGCAAGTCTTTGATGCTCATTTTTAATTTGGTTATTATTAATAATTCTGTATCATCAGCAGACTTTGTCATCTTACTATTCATCCTCTTCTCCAAATAATTTATTAGGAACTCCACTGAAGTTCTCCTTCCTTTTGTTCCCTGTCTTTCAACCAGTCATTAATCCAGAAAACAACCACACTCCTTATTCTTCAACAGCTTCTTTTCTTTAAGGACTTCAGCGAGGGACCTTTTTCCAAAGCCTGTAAGACACTGAAGGTACCGTGCTGACGTACTCAGATGATGACTGGCTCCTGGAAATACCTCCACTAGATTTATGAGGCATGGTTCTTAAAGCCACGCTGGCTCCTCTCTCGTACCTGCCTACCTGCCCGTCATCCTGCTCTTCACTAAGGCTTCACCCAACAAGTCTGGTTTTAAAGTCGGACTGCCGAGCTGTTTTCTGAAACCCTCCAGGAGTCTTTAAAAGCAGTCGTCATGTTTTCCACCTTTCATTTCCCTGGCACTAATGCCAGGTTAAGCGTTGGGTCACTCCTCACTGCTAGTCACTTTGGTTTTATATCTCTGTTTCTTTAAAATCCTTGGATTGATATTATCTGGAAAGACTTAAGTGACAGTCCCTTGTACAGATTTACCCTGCAACATCTAACGACAGCTCAGTTGGATAAGGCTCCTCAGGTTGGTAACACCACCATCCCCCAAGGAAACCCCCAGTCTAAGCTTTTCCGTACCGAGGACCAAGCTAAAGCAGCCAGTAGGCCTGTGGCTGTTACCCACATTGTCTCTGAGAATTTTATTCGGCCTGCCTTCCACGGCTTCATGTTTTCACTGCCCAGAGGCCAAACTCATCTCTAGTTTTCCCATTAAGATGTGATGCGTACTTCTTAGGTCTTGGTACCTTCCTCTGCTTTTTAACAGTGTTGGCTTTTTTTGTACCTCTTTAGACTTTTTGGGGGACACAGTTGTGTATAAGCCCACAACAAGCTTCTTTTTCAGACTAAAATGCAAGGACAGATCCTCGCTGAGCAGAACTCTCCATTGCTGCTTTGGTTACCTTTTTAAAGAGCCTGATGACATCCTCGCTGATCTGCGACAGCCGGACGATGACATTGTTCATGAAGATGTCGTTCAGGGTGGCATGATCTCTGCTCTCCCGCCGGGTCTGTGTCAGAACCAGGTACCAGCAGTTCACAGGGGAAAGTAGGTGCTGATCTTTCCTAGGGAATTGTAAATTAAAAAAAAAAAAAAAAAAAAAAAAAATTCAGAAAGGTAAAGCGAACAAGTCCAAAAGGCAATTTTCAAATGAATGCTGCACCCAGCCGAGCCCCTGACAGCCCCTCGGCACACGGCTGCGAGCACGACAGCCTCCTCCTGCCTGCGGGGAGGACACCCGGCCACAGCAGCTCCTGCTGCTGCCACCCCTCGCCTCCCCCTCCCCATTCCGCAGCTGCCGGGGGCAGGAGCGCAGCTCTGCGTGGAGGGACTGTTGTGCCACGGACCTCCCGCCAGCTCAGAGCCGTGTCCCTTTGGCAGACACCACGGGGGCATCGTTGCAGGTCTGGGTGCTGGCCCAGAGCTGCTGCCCCGGCCGGGAGGGCGGTGTGAGCTGGCAGACAGACACCCACGCTCAGACACACGGCCGCCTGTCCGCTGGCTGACCGCAGCAGCACCTCCTCTGCGGTGCAGGAAAGGTGTTTAAATATCTCCGCCAACACAGAAGCTCCCAGTCTAAATATCATACATGGGGGTTTCAACCCAGCCAAGGAATTCCCATTCTTTGCCCCAGGCCGCGCTCTCCTGCAGCTCTGTCCTCACCTACCAGCCTTGGTCCTCACCTACCAGCCTTGGTCCTCACCTACCAGCCTTGGTCCTCACCTACCAGCCTCCCACAGCTGCTGGTGGCAGGACAGAGGCCTTGCAGGGGAGACGGATGCTCTGACGCTAACCTTGTGCTTCACCCAACACACGTACGTATGGATCTTTGTATACATTCTGCCCCACACAGCTTGGTTCTTCTGCCCTTCCTTGACTTCTCGGGGCACCCTGTGCGCTTTCTGGCCCGCTGCTCCATACCTGTGCTTTAAAAAGATGCGGGCTGCAAAAGGTCCATTAGCAGTATCGCAGTAACGCAGTGCAGATGCTCTGGGCAACAGCTCCGAAAGGTCTGAAACGTGCGAGTCAGCCGGGGACAATGCAAGAGCTGGTCCCCTGCCCCAGCCGGGCTGGGAACCCATCTGCGGCCCCGCTCCCATCTCCAGCAACCTCTTTCAGAGTTGCTTTCAGCCCTTCAAGCACTTCCCCACAGGGACGTCCGGCAGCACGCGAGCACAGGTACCAAATCGGAACCCAGCCAGACCCTTCCCAACCCGGCTGCTCTGGAAGGTGGCGCTGGAGGAGAGATGTCCCTGGCACTCCTCCCTTCAGCACTCTGCAGGGGAGACAGCTTTGCTGCTGCTTTCCGCTTGGCGCTATTAATACGCCTGTCACTGCCATCTCAGACGGAGCCCGTTTGCCGCGCAATCTGTTGTTCTGCATTTAGTCCACCAAACAGAGCTGGAGAAAACGATTTGCATCCAACGCTAATAGGAGGTGTCTGTGCACAACACGAATACATTCACGGATGCTGAATATTGACCATGGTCTTAACCCAGCTCAGGCTGCAGACAACAAAGGGGTCGCCGTGAGCGGCAGCGGGCCTCGGGGCGCGTGACATGGAGGGTCCCCCCAGAGCCACCCAGCATCCTCAGAGCAAGCTCATCCCCACCCGGCTCCGCTGGGCGAGACCCTGCCGAGGGGCACCCTGCACCCTGACTCGCCTGGGAGCAGGGGTGCTCAGAAAGAGCTCTCTTTTGGAGGAAATTTCAGCAAACACTTCACCCTTGATTAGAGCTCAGCTAATTTTGATGTGTTCCTTCTCAACACTGGGAGAAACCTGCACTGCTCTCCATGTGCTGCTTTTAGCACTGAAAGCAAATTAATCAAATGTGCATCAAAATTTCCAGAAGTGATGTAACCGAAACAAAACCTTTCACGTTGTCCAACTTTTTCATTTGAGATAGATCCCCTAAGTGAGGCAGCCAAGCGATTTCTTCCAAACGTTTCACCTGCACCGTTTTCTCTGGTCAAAGCAACACTTTCCTACATGATGTGCTGGTTGCAGAGAAACGGCCCCTTTCGGCAGAGACCTCCCCGCCACCATCCTGCCTGGGCAGGTCTCCCTGCGTGCCGAGATGGACGCGTGCTGGCCCCAGAGGCTTCTCCCTCCCCAGCACCCGAAGGCACAGGCAAGCTGCCCGGGGAGCGCCCATTGCTTCGCCCACACAGGAGCCAGGTCTGCAGTGCTGGCCAGGCGGCCGTGATGGAGATGGCCTCAGATCCCCGGGCCTCAGATCCCCTGTGCTCAGACAAGACCGTCCTTCCCAAGAAGCCCTGTAGCCAGAAAGCTAGCCCACACTGGCTACAGCTATGCTGCGTGGCCAAAGCCTTCGCACACGAACTCCTCCTCATCCCAGATGCTCTCGCCTGCGGTACCGGGGCTGTTGCAGCCCACCTCACCACTGAACCCCTGGAGAGGAAGGCACGGTGCCACCAGAAAATCTCCACGTGCACATACAGACAAAACAACCACATATAACAGCATGAATGACTCTGTCAGCCCCGAATCGCCGCCAACAGCCCAGCAGCAGCACCATGGCAATGACCGCGATCAAGGGCTGGGCCACAGCCTGCTGCACATGGCTACCCCGGGACAAAGGCAGAGCTGAAGATGCCCTATTTCTTAGGAGCATCAAAAGCCTCACCAGAATAATGATATTCATGAGCAAGCTGGGGAAGCGGTGCAGATGAGCCTGATAAAGGGCAGGTACAAAGCAGCCTGGAAGAAAAATACATGAAGGGAGTCTCTCAACGGGGAGTGAGGCAGCGAGGACTGGGCAGAAGTGCGCTCTGAAATCAAGCTGACCCTATTAACACTGTCGGCACCAGCCCAAACCACCAGGCACTCGTGCCCAGGCGTTCTGTAAGGGTGAAGAATCGGTGTCACCTGTAGACACTGCCCAACAGCGTCCGTCCAGCCCCACGAGCACGACAAGCAGTGGCAGTGCCCTAATGGTGCTCCCAGGTGCTGGGAGAGGCGCGCGGGCAGCGAGCCTTCCTGGGCTGAGCCTTCCTGGGCTCCGCTCTGCACCTTCCCGAGCCACACCGGGCAATTCCTTCCCCAGGACAGTTAGCCCCGATGCGCGGGACGGCAGCGCCAGCCCGGCTCCACACCACTGCCAAGCAACGGTCGGATGCAGAAAGAGCAGACAGCATTTGAACGGCAATTCATTTTTAGCAGACATTTGCATAAGACAACAGTAAAACCTTGCTCAAGAGACGGAGTAAACAGATTAAATGGGATTTAATAATATGGAATGAACAGGATTTAGTAATGTAACAGCAGAAATCACTCCTCTTGCAGCTGAAACGGGGGGGGGGGAATCACAAGGGGTTAGAGAAGGAAAAAGACTGTAAAGAGCCAGGGGCCAGCCAGGCTGAGGGCATCAGACAGGCAAACCCCTCGGTTTTCTGGGAAGGGAGCTGACCAGCAGCTACAGTCTTTGGCCACTGAATTGAATTACTCTAGTTTCATCTTGAGCAAGGGGCATAATCCCAGTTGAGGGACTATTTCGTGGCCACTGCTGTCAGGAGAAGAGACAGAGACAAATGCTATGGCCAGGGGAGGCCAAGGTGAGGAACTCCAGCTGATGTGCTGCACGGCAAGCAGCCAGGACGAGTACCTGCCGCCGTGCTGCAGGCGCTGCCGCGTGGTCCCCAGGCGCAGACCCTGCCGGCCACAGCTCGCCGGCACCGCTCACGCTGCCCAGCGAGACCCCAAGAAACCGCCAGGGAGAGCCGGTTGTGGCAAGGAACACAAAGAGCAGTGTGGAGGAGACCCCTGACGGCGACCACCGCGCACCAGCCAACACCGAGCCCCGTCCCGTGGAGCCCAGCGCGACACCGCCAGCCACCCCCCGGGCCGGCCCCAACCGGGACAGCGGCGTTCACAGGAGCCCTGAAGTCACGGCTGCCAACCGGCCAGCGTAGTGGCACGAGCTTCGCATCCTCGCCACGAACACACGCACCTCCACTGCCTCCAGTTTGTTTCTTTCCCCCCCCCCCCAGATCTTTTTTGGTTTTGCCAAGCCCAAGAGTGTGGTTAAACTGAAAAGAGGCCGCTTTTGAAAACTTGCACATATTCACACATTCACGGATTTTACAATTTTCGTCATCGGTTTGAGTTTCACCCAATTCCAGCATCCAGTTCATACTTCCCAGTTCCAAGCTTTGTTTCAAAATATTTCCCCTGTGGATTTGCCTGGCTTCAACACTGCACGGGTGTGCACACAGAAAACATACGTACAGCATTCCAAAGCCCTGCAATAAACTGGATTCCCAGAAACAGCTTCCAAGCCTCAGCCTGTAAGCAGACCTGAAGTGCAACGTGAAGCTCCGACATCGAGGGACTGGACTACACAGACACCAGGGTTTATAAAACGGGGCTACTGTTTTATACAGTCAAATCAATCAAATCAGTGGCTGAATTCAAGCCTCTTAAAAAAAAAAAATATCAAGGAGCTTGGCTCCCTCCTTGTCTCCGACTCATATTTTTATCGTACTGCTCAAAGCAGCGCATAGCAAGTCTCATTTGGGCAGCATGGGTCAGTAATGCTGTAGCAAAAGTTTTGGAAAAAGACATTTCTAGCTCTTCTTGTGAGCCCTGGGCAGTGTAAGACAGACGAGGTCGCCACTGATGTGATTTATTTACTCCACTTTCAGACTGTGCAGCTACAGACAAACAAAGATCCAGCACCCGAGGCAGACTCGGGCCCATCGCTTTGCACCATCCTGCCCCTGGAAACGCCCGCTTACTTGAACTGGTGCTCTCTGGAGCTGCGTATCTTGGAGGAGAAGCGTTCGGCCAGTTTCTCCAGGCTCCTGGAGTACTCCAGCTCGATCTCGGCCTTCCTGCGGAAGAACTCCTGCAGGTCCTGCAGCAGCTGCAGGCGCGACTCCGACTGCTGCTCCAGGCATTTGAACTGCTCCACCAGCTGAGTTCGGATTTCTGCGTGCACACAAGAGAGGAGAGGGAAACACAAGGTCAGCGACACGGGCTGGCCCGGAGGGTTCTGGCCTTCCTTGCCTCGGCGCAAGCCGCACGGGCGCTGCTCGAGCAGGCTCCCTCACGAGCCTCGGGTTTAATTCAAGGCTTGCTAAAGCCAGCAGATTTTTTCCCCCAAGCAAGAGCTGAAGAATTTCATTCATCAGCCTCGCATTAAAACCTCGTTCTTTGTCAAAATAAACAACGGCGTAAGCACACAGACACCAACCCCGAGAGCTTTTCAGCTGCCTTTTCAAAACCAGAAAATGATGCTTCGGTTGATCTAGCGCTACCTGAAATCCCCTATTCTCTGCATATGAACCAACATACTATTTCTTGACAAATGCTCACCCGAACACCGACCCAGCGGCCGGCAGCGCCCTGAAGGAAGCTGGCGCTGCCAACGCACGCTGCCCTCGCCCGCGTGCCCCCGGCGCTGCCGGGCTGCCTGCCAAATCGGGCCCCTCTGCAGCTCAAAGGCTGAGGAAGCCATTCTGACCCTCCAGGCATAAAACACCGCAGACTTCATCTGTTCCAGGGGTCTTTGCTCTCTCGTAAGGACCTTCAGACACGGCGACAGATACACTCCAGCCCCCCGCAAGCTTTACCGACGAGGGGCTCCGCGGTGCCCGGGGGTGCCTGTGTGGGAGCGGGGCCGGAGCCTGGGGCAGCCCGCACCTCTGCCGCAGCATCGCCGCGGTGCCTGCTGCGTCCCGACACGAGCAGGCGCCCCAGGAGCAGCAGGCAGGCCTGTTCTCCAGCACTGACCCCTGCCTAGCACTGCCCGTAACCCACGGCCTCGGGGGCGCTGAATTCGTTCAGCGTATTCAGGTTATTGAAGACTGTGCCGCTGTTTCCCCTCTAAATGCCAGAGTTGTATTTTTCACCTTGACCAGCCTCATGTCGAGGACGCTTCTTTATTTCCCGTGGTAAAAGCCCACTTGCACTGTTCCCAGGAGGGGGAGCCCCATGGGGAGGGGGCGTGCAGAGCTGGAATGGCAGGGAACACGGAGACTGGGCAGGAGAAAGCGTCCAGAGCGAGAACAATCGGGCTGAGCAGGGTTCCCGAGGGGCGGCTGCGCAGCGGAGCCATCGGACAAGCCAGAATCAGAGAGGTCGGACGATGAAACGGGTCTGTGCGGTGACTGCCTGTTCCCGGAGCCCAAGGGGAGGGGGGAGAGCACCCCCAGGCCCTCCCCGCCTGCAGAAGGCAGCTAGACAGACACCTCGGGCTCTGCAGCCACCAAACGGGCTGAAGCCCCATCTCCACCTCGCCGCCCACAAGCATTACCAGGAGGGGACTGCAAACGCCCGCTCTCGGGTGACTCTGCCTGGAAGAGATGTATTTTCTGAAACTCCTGGTGCAAGGCTGCAGCACACCGAGCTGCCGCTGCCTACGTGATAGGAAGGCTCAGCCTGTTCTAAGAAGGAAGTCCTAAAATTGGTAAAGATCTTTAGCAAGAGGTCTAGACCTCATCCTTGGTTCCTTCTGCAAATTCAGCGTGGCAAGATGACAAACGGTAACCCACCCGCAAGAGCCACAGCAAACTAAAAATACCCGCACTGCCCGAGCACACGCACATGCAACCACCGCGTCGCGACTGGGAAGCTCAATGACCTGAACCAAGACAAGACCGCGGTGTCATTCCAATGCATGAAATAGTCTTGAGCATGCATATATGTATATATAAATATATAGATACATACACGCAGGGCAGGCTAGCCCTACCGGTCCCCTGCCAGCATCAGGCTGTCCCACAGCTTCACAGCTACAGCACGGTCCTACCCAGACTACCATTACTCCATACTGGACGCTGAATTGATTAATGGTTAAGTAACGACCATGCAAAGCACTGACTGAAATCGCAAAAGATTTATGGACAATTTCAAGCTCTTTAAATCTGTGAGGAGATAGAGGAGGTTAAAATCACCAGTATAAGAATCTGATTATTTTTCAACATTTCTTCGTAGAACAACTATCATGCGAGACTGAGCTGCTCGCAGCCCGAGAGGCGAACTCGGGGAGCTGCGGGAACAAGGACACCTGCAGCAATCTCATTACTGGGTAATTTAACGATGGCAGTAATGGGACTGCGTGAACGTCACCTAAAAACCAAAGGCTCCTTGGAAGTAACGAGTGCTGAAATCTCCAGAAGTTAATCGGTCACCTTAGATGGGCTCCTCCATCGATGCTGCTCGTACAGCACCTCCGCTGCGTTCCCGAGACTTTCCGAGGGGCTGGCACAACTGTTCATAAAAATGCACGGGAGCCCGACGGGCGGAGGAGGGAGGGTGAGGCGCAGCAGGGACGCAGCACAGCGGCCACCTCCACCCAGGCGCTGCTGCGCCCTCGGGGCTCCCCCATGACCCGGGGCATCTGCTGCAGGCAAACATCAGCCCTTGTTCACAGCGGAGCTGCAGAACGCCGCGAGGTGAAAGACGATGCCACTCCAAAAGCAATGCTAGAAATGTCCTTTGTAAGGAAAACAGAAAAAAAGGCTGCTAAAAGAATGGAGAAAAAGAAATTAAATTCTCGTTGCAAATGAGGTCTCAGAATGATCGGTGTCAGAGCGTCTCAGACTTTACTCTTGCATCAAAATAAGCAGTGCCTACCCCCGTGGTACCCAGCACCACGCCGACACCCGGGGCCGCAGCCCTCACAAACCCGGCTGCTCTGCCACCCCCTCCTTTGCACTCGTAACCAGAAAACAGATTTTGTCCCCTTGCAGTGGCACTTTCTCCAGGGGGAGAGCAAGGATGCCCTAACGCCACACAGCAGTATTTACCCTGCTTTTGCTAGGGAGATGCAGGGGAATGCCTGCGGCAGCCGAGTGAGCTTCCAGAAAGCAGCACTCAGCCATCACACCCGAGAGCCAGGCCAGCCCTTGGCAGCTGGGACACCAGCGTTTGCTGAAAAAATAGTCGATAGCCTCACGGAACGATCCGGCGTGCACAGCACTGCAGCCACCTACGCAGCCCGGCTCCCGACAGCTCCCTCGCCTTCCTCGCGAGCAGAGCCCGGGTGGGCGATGCCCGGGTGGGCCATGCCCGGGTGGGCCATGCCATGCCCGGGTGGGCCATGCCGCCCGCTGCGCTCGCCGGACGGCCCCCCGGGGCGCAGCACGCCTGCCACGCTCCAGCGCCGCTGCGCACCCAGCCCCTCCTGCAGCGCTGCCCCCGCTGCAGCCAACGATGGCATTCACTGGAGCCGCCTCCCAATTAAGCCTCCTAAAACCCCACTGCTCAGCCCTGTACAAAGGTACCGGTTCCGTAACAAAACATTTCTGAAACCTTCACATTCCCCTGCCGACAGGCGTTTGCTTCCCACACAAGGTCAGTGGAAATTTCATTACATCCCATATGGATTTTGCATTCCCACTCCTGCAGGTGCCAACACAGGACTTGCTTTACAGCTCTCAGCTTTCCTAAGCAACTTAGATATCCATTTAGGAAAACAAAACACAAAAAAAAACCCCAAACCGCACAGATTTGACCTCTTGTTCTCTGTTCGTAGCAGATTACAGCCCGAGGTGGCCTCCAGAGCGGCTCTTAACAGCCCTGACAACGCACAGAAACACGAGGAACATCAACAACGCTTCTCCAATCTTTTCTGTTTCCTACCTCTCCCTGTTTTTTCCCAGATCTGAGCCACTGCTGCTCATTTGATCTTTGTATCTGGCACAAAGACGTCTCCTTGACTCTTCCGGGGGTCAGTTCGGACAGCAGCAGCAGGCGCAGAGGCTCGCCAAGGCTCCCCAGCTTCTCCACCCCCTGCTCTGAGGAAGGAGAATCTGCGGTTTGTGCCCATGGGACCCGCAGCCAGCAGCCTCCTCCGCGAGGGCCATCGCCTCCTGCGCGCCAGCCGCACGCTCGCCAGCCCAGCGCCGGCCAGGCAGGACCCAGCTCCCTCTCCCCCACCAGCGCACCCCAGGGTCTGGTACCAAGGAGGACTCAGCGGTGGCACGTCAGTCCCACCGGAGGGCGAGGACACTCTTGGGCACCCAGGCACTGCAAAGGCACGTTTTGACTTTCGCCAACTGATTTTCTTTGTTGCCCCTGCTCCCGCCCCGCGTTGACACTTCAAGGTTTCCTTGCCGGAGCTCAGCCAGGGCGGTGCCACCCGAGCGCGCAGAGGCAAAGGGCGGCCCCTCCAGACACGGGGAGCCCGCGAGCCGTGACCCTAAAGCCACTCAGCTGCAGGCAGTCACGCAAACAGAGACGGCCACTGACCCCAGGAGCTACTGCTGCATGGCAAATGGAAAAATGCTTGCAGTAGAAAGCAAAATTAAGGGCTGCTGGCATCATTAATGCAAAGACAGAAGCAGTAACAGAGAAAACGATATTCTCCAGTGCTCCGGAGGTCTCCGTGAGTCAGCCGCTGATGCCCAGAGCCCCGGCAGCGCCTGCATCGTCGCACCCCTGCTCCCATAGTTACTCTGCCGCTGCATCTGAGAGGCGCCCTCCTTTCAATTAAAATGAACTGGCTCTTAAGTAGCCTTTTCACATAATCATGAAAAAATACAGGCAGGCAGAAAAGCCTTTTTCCGCCCTTCATGCCTGCTGCCTAGGGAACGGGCAGGAGCACTTGGAGGATTTCCATGTTCTCCCGCCTGCGCAGCGGAACTGGAGACCAGCCCCACCGCCGGAGCAGCCACCATTTGCTGTTTGATCCCGACACCCTCCATCCTCCCCCTCTCCCCCAGCCTGCTCATGTGCCAGCGAGGAAGAGAGCGGATCCCCAGCGAACCCAAACCCAACGGGCGCCTACCAAGGTCCAGGCTGTGCCAGCTGGGAATCCAGGCTGAAACCCGCCCCACCTTTACCAGCGCTGTTTGCAAGCAACCAGCATGAGCAGCATCAGTCCTGCCCGCCGCGGGGGGACTAACAGGCCTTTAATTACAGCCTTCAACCCAGTGCCAGTTATGTCTTCCATGTTAGACAAACACGCCTTCAGCACCTCACCCCAAAGCCTTAAACTCTAAGACAGAGCTAGGAAGCGGAGGGCACTCACGAGAGGAGAGGTCTAACCGCGTTAGTTGATGGGAGGGAGGGGAGCCACCTCCAGAGCCCCTGGCAGAGAACTGGCTTTTAGGAGCGAGACAAGCCCAAAGCACAGGCGACTGGGAACAGAAGAGGTTTCTTTGGGCTATGGTAAAGCCTACAAAGCAAGAGCTAAACTGTTAAACACCCGATGGCGCCCACCATCGCTCAAGGATTAACCCCCTCGTTCCTGCTCCCTGGCAGCGGCGTGCTGTCAGCCGAAGGTTTGGGGCAGGGCTGCCCGTACCCCCGGTGCACCCAGCCGCCGTCGCGCAGGAGGGACACGGGTGGCCGCTGCCCACAGCGCAGGGCTGAGTAGCACCCACCACCCGGGTGGACCGAGGGGACCCTCATCCTACATCCTCATCCCTCATCCATCCACTCCTACAGCAGGAACCAGCACCCCAAGCGTCGCCGCAGCCGGGAGCGATCCCGCCTCTGCCCGCTCTCCGAGGGAGCCGGACACAGCCCCTGCCTCTGCGCCGCTGTTACCTGGCCAAGCAGCCACCCTGCCCCTCACGTAACTGGGAATGAGAACCCCCCGGCTGAGCTTTTTACCCCAGGTGATCCCAGTGAGTGGCCACGGGCTGGAGGAGCAGCGCAGCGTCTCCGAAGGGCACCCGTGGTTTGCTTTGGCCATTAGAGCAAAGCAGGGAGCCGCTGGGAATGGCACCCCAGGCCTGGCCTGCACGCACTGGCACTTGCACTCCTCTCCCCCAAAGCCTGGGAGCGAGCCGTTACAGCCGAATGAACCCCAGGGGCCAGCCTGACCCCTCCGGTTTCGCGCTTCCGCATAGCGGAGACGTTGCGGCAACAGGAGAGCTGCTTCACCCACGGAGAGGGAACGCGTGCAGGAGACACGCGATGGCAGGCTGGCAGCCCCTGGAGTTCACGTGATGGTGGCAGGTCCTTATTTACGCTGAGTAAGGATAACCTGGCAAACTAAAAGGAAGCGGGATGCCTCGGCAAGCATCCGTAACAAGTTACTCGGTGAAAGCTAAAGAAATGACTCAGACTGGGCTCAGACCCCTTCTTGGTCCAACTACTACAGCTGGTTTTTTAATATCCCGTGTTCAGAGCTCTCCTCGCTAGATTAAAACCAAGCTCCTTGCCGTGAAGAGCAAACCTCACCAGGAAAACCTCTCCAGCGCTGGCTTCTGCCCAGCACCATCACGATGTGAACAGAAACGCCGCAGGTCCTCAGGAACAAATCAGCCACCTGGCAATTCGTGGTTCTGAACTTGGAATTTAGAGGAACCTTTAATAGAAATCAATCAACAAAAACCTACCAAAGCTTTAGGAAGAGCTGAAAGCATTTGCCAAAAAGGCAGAAAGCAAAACAGTAAATAAAATTTGCGTAGCTGGTCATGTTTCCAACGGGGGTTTGTCCGAGATGCTCCCGTGATTGAACTCGCAGCATCTGCAATCACAGGCAGAGCCGAGGGAGAACCGAGCGAGCCAGGCAGCCAGCGAGGCACCAAAGCCCTCCGGCCCCCCTGAACCCTGCAGGACGCTGCCTGTTGGGATTTGCTGCTGCTCTCCTCCCAGGGCGCTTGGTTCTGCTCACGAGAAAAGAGTTTCCGCTGTGAGCAGCCCTGGTATTTAAGAAACAAGAAATACAATTTCCTCAGCTGCTCTGGAACACAGCAGCAGGAATGCTGGAGAAAACAAAATTCCTTGGCAAACCAAGGAGAGCAGCAATGCTCAAGGCGGGCTGCGGGACAGCTAACCCAGCCGAGAGAAGGAACATCTGTAATCGGAAGATCTGGGGATGCGGCTTTTGTAAATATTTTCAAATCAATTAGCCCCTATCGCAGCCGACGACCGCTCGTTAGTCTTTGGCCACGCATGTAAGCACGCGAGGTGTCGGCAGCAATCAGCTTTCCCGAGCAGACGCACTCCAGCCCTGGGGCCCGGCGGGCGGGATGGCCGCCACCGCAGCCTCCGGGGCCGCGTTAAACACGGCCCAACGCAGGGCAGCGCGGCCCCGCAGCGCCCCAACGACGGGTCCCCCGTCAGTCTGGACGGCCAAGATGCCAAATATTGCAGAAATCCCTCACCAGTCAAAGACCCCCACGAATGCTCACATCCCTCTGGAAGCTGGAGAACGGCTTCCGCGTGCGACAGAGGGGATGCAGAAGGAACGCAAGCGTGACCGCCGTGGCCAGCCCCGCGACACGGAGCGCGGTGCGCAGGCTGACGTGGGGATAAACCCGCTGCAAACACGCTCCCACCGCCAGCAGCCAAGTGGCACGCGAGTGTTAGAGACGGCATAGAGAGGAGAAAAACGCTTTGCATTCAGCCTTCGGCAGGTTTGTAAATGAGTGGCAGCATTAAAAAAAAAAAAAAAAAAAAAATCAAAAAAAAAACCCAACCCACCACCCAAAACCTCGACAGAGCTATTCCAAAGCCAGCTCAGGAAAAACCAGCTGAGAGCGTACACCATTGCTGTCTATGGGGGAGCAGACCCAAGAAAGAATTAGCACAAGTAAATAGATGTAAACTCATTACAACAAAAATTAGGTGAGAAATTGGAAAAATTGGTAAGACTGTGGATCAGCGAGCTGGAGGCATGGGAGAGGACGTAGCTGCAATGGCAGCAGTCCCTAACACCGGGGACACGGTGACACAACAGCTGGCTGGGGTGGCCGGGCAGCCCCTCGATGGCCCTGTGACCGGCCGCTGGGCAGGGGGCTCAGAGGCGGCGCTTCCCGACACGATGGTCGCTACAGCCCAGCTACGCCGCCGAGCCTGGTGGAAATTCTGCGGGTGTGGCTTGCGGCAAAGCACTGTGGTTCCGCAGCAAACTGCAAAGAGCTACAGGGAGGAAGCAATCCTTTCCACGCAGGTTCTGTAACGTTAGGCACTGTTCCTCCTCCGATACCAGATGATTTACAGTCGCGCAGACGGCATTTTCTATCAGGCACCAGCCTCCGCAGTGTCAGTACGTGAAGGCAGCGCTCGATGTCAACGGAGAAGTCTGTCACACAAAGTGCCAGAAAGATCTCCAGGGAAAGGTGGGGGTTGGCTGCTTTCTTAATGTAAGACATCTCCAAAACGGTGCGATCACCGCCAGCCCCCGACACTGGCAGCAGATGGCAACGCTGTGCCCGGTCCCGCGTGCCCCGCGGCTGCGCCCTGCTGCCCACCGCGCCAGGGGCGCAGCGGAACGACGAGCACCCCAGGCTTACGGCACACAGCACGGCACCGCCGGCAGCTCACACGCGGTCCTGAGACGAGCTGATTCTCAGGGGTGCTTCTGTTGAACTTCTGGAAACACGGACCTTCCGAGATGCTGGAGCGCCACCACGGCAAACCTTGAGGGAGCTTGGGTTGGAAACTGATACCAGTGTGCCAGTGACAGGGTAAAATGCAGGCAATGCCCCAAACCTTTTCAAGGCTTCAGAACAGCGTTGTTTGGGTTGATGTTGACATCTTGGCCAGTAGGTTGAGGTCTCATTTTTTCCTCCCCATGGCTGCTCACCTCATCCATTCTCCAGGGAGGCCAATGCTGGCAGCCGTGCGGAGAGCCCGAGAAGGACCGCACGCATCCGAATAGCATACCTCTGACAGCACCCATGACGCAGTGCCTTACAAAGAGCCAAATTATTTGGGACAAACCGTGGCCAATTCGAGCACTCATATAAGAAGTAACGTGCTTACGTGGAGAGGTCAAGACGAAGACAGCGCGCTCGGCTCCAGTTCATTACTAACAGCCGCTACTTCAACCAGTCCCACCCTCGGCTTGCTGAAGGATGTTTTCCATATGGTCTCATTTTTTAAATATAACAAGCTCTAGATGAATAACACCAGATCAGCGCAACTTTTACCAGTGGTATTCCTTATTATCATTATTATTATTCACTTGCTCCTTGTGTCCTCATACAGTTCACATATTCCCCTGGGCAGGAGAATCTCTGGATTTCAGGCATTTACAAACACCATGTTGAAATCCCGGCCCCAGCTGAGGCAGTGGCAAAGCTCCCACCAGCTTCGGTGGAGCTGGGATTTCACCCTTTGGCAGTACATGGAGTGAGACAACCTTGCTCATCGGCAGTTATTTTGCAAGTCTCCCTTCTTCCAGTAACCCCTGGCTCCAATACTTCTTACCCCAAATGATGGCAAGGGCCAAGCCCCTTCAGCTGGCATCAGCCACAGTGGGAGCCAGCGCCAGCAGCAGCCCAGGGTACTGCTACTCTAGGAATTACTTTCTTCATAAACAGTGAAACGTCTTAAACAAAAAAACCAAAGTTTTAGCGAAGCAACCGCAAGCAAAGCGGCGGAAGGCGCGATGGTTCACACCGGCGTTTACTCGCTTGTCCCATCGTAGGTCAGAGCACCACGAGATGAGCAGCGGCACTTTTTGCTGCCGCACCTTCAACGTGACGCTCGCAGCCTGACACCACAGCTTTGCACCAACTCGCACACTTGCTCCAGCAGCAAAAGTTTGGTTGGGTTCCGGCAGAGCCTGCTGCCAGAAGAGGTGAGACCATGTGCGGGACCCAGGACCAGCCCCTGGACCTGTTGCAAAGTTCACACATGGGCAATGCACGACAAGTTTAGGATGGGCTTCTTAAATAAACCCAGTTCTATAAGTGCAAATGCTGGTGAAAAACAGGCGGTGGAAAAACCTGGATAGTTAGGACTCGTGAAGGTGCAGAGCCTGACGTGAAATGAGAGGCCGCAGGAGCCAAGCGTGCGCCAGCGAGCGGGAAAGCCCGAAGCCATGGCCGTGGGGACGCAGCGATGCCCCAGCCCGCAGAGCCGCCCGGCTGGGAGCCTGCCCAGCCCCACACCCCCCAGCCCCCCGGCTGCTGCCCACGGCCAGGCCCCCTCCAAGCGTCCTCGCAGCCGGGAGGGCGAGCACCCTCCTCCTCCTCAGGGAGATGTCAGTTTTGGCACGCCGCCCCCGCCCCGGCCCCCCGCCGCAGGGTCCCGTCGGGCCAAGGCCAGGCTCTGGCTGCCCAGACAGGGACAGACAAAAGCCAGGGGTTCTCTAGCAACAGACTGGGATGAAAGCTTTCAGAGACCTCCTCCTCCTCCTCGCCCGGTGGTACCGTGCGCTCCCATGGGCCGGGCACAGCGGGAGAGCAGGGCCAAGCCCCGCTGCTGCCAGCCCAGGGCTTTGGGTGCAGCCCACCCACCACCCCAGCGGGGCTGGGAGCGGCTGCGCCAGGGATGCCGAATTATCTGTCCAGGAGAACTGTGTCGCCGGCTGATCTTCCCAACGGGCAGCCTAGGACAGCCGTTCCTCTAGCATATGTTTCACCCCACTGATTTCTGACAAGTGAGAAAATATGCTTGGCAACAAACCCCATTATTTTCCTCACAACTGGGATTAGACCCAATAGTTTATTGCAAATACAGCATGGCAAGTTGGACTCGTGAGGAGAATCCAATTCTTCTACAAATATGGAATACACTAAGAAGGCCATTTGACTCTGAATTTCTTTTATTTCCCCTTTCAGACCACGCACATGCTGTCCTCACTAGCAGCCCAGACCTCTCCACCACAGAGTTACTGCTTAGGTATTTTCTAATGCTTTGTCATCCCACTTTCCAACAGCCCTCGCCCACGCATCTAACGCACCGCTAGCCTGGATACGTTACCAAAACGCCCAGTGGGCCGTGACACCAACCAAACCCCGGCCAGGCAGCTGCCAGCACAGCCCCGACTGCGGCCAGACCCCCCCGAGGCGTGATGCTGGGGGAGCTGGGCTCAGCCTCCGAGCCCCGACTGTGGCCAGAGCCCCCCAAGGCGTGATGCTGGGGGAGCTGGGCTCAGCCTCCGAGCCCCGACTGTGGCCAGACCCCCCCGAGGCGTGATGCTGGGGGAGCTGGGCTCAGCCTCCGAGCCCTGACCACGGCCAGACCCCCTCAAGGTGTGATGCTGGGGGAGCTGGGCTCAGCCTCCGAGCCCGACCACGGCCAGACCCCCCGAGGAGTGATGCTGGGGGAGCTGGGCTCAGCCTCCGAGCCCCAACGTGGCCAGAGCCCCCCGAGGCGTGATGCTGGGGGAGCTGAGCTCAGGCTCCGAGCCCCGACCGCGGCCAGACCCCCCCGAGGTGCGACACTGGGGGAGCTGGGCTCAGGCTCCGAGGACAGTTACGTGTGGGGAAGGCAGAGAGAGCAGAGCCCCGAGAGCCCAGGCGCTACGACGTGCCCGCGGGACGCTCCGCTCCCCGGCACGGTGCTTTTCAGCCCCGTCTCGCCCCGCTCCACAGCCGGCTCCCACCGCCGACCCGGGTGAGGGATGGCGCTGCCAGGAGCATCCATCTCGCCACAGCCGAACCCGGGCCGAGGCTGCAGCGGGTCCCAACGTGACACCATTCGGCTTGAACAGCCAAGGAGCTGCAAGGACCACGGAGCGGAGCGTCTGGAACAGAGCTGCCAGCCGTGCTTCCTCCTTCCCCCCCAGCCTGAGGACCCCCGTGGGGTGGTGAATGCCTGCGAACGCTTCAGGGAAGGAAGGGAGCAAACAGCCCAAAGCAAGCAAACAAGCCTCCCTCCTCCTGCCGTGTCGTTATTAACAACCCTGTCGAGAAAAAGACAGGAGATTTGGCTCTCAGTGAAGCAACGAGCGAGCCAAGGCTTTTACCCGAAACTATAGACATTTCAGATTGGAAAAGAGAGAGGAAAAAACACTTCTCTCAAGTCTGAAATCACTGCGTGTGGCATTGGCATTTTTCATACAGTTTTTTCATGCGTGCCTTTAACCCCCAGTCTAAGGGAGGGCATCAGGAGCCAGCCCGCTCCCGGACACCGCGCCGAACCAAAGGCCCCTCCGCCGAACAGCCCCGGGTTTGCCCTCGTACCCACCCTGCACCCTTACATCGTTACTCACTGGGCTGTAAGGAAACCTCTTCATTTGTAACTACTAAAAAAGGAAGTGAAAGTGTAAGAAATTAGATCTTGAACTGAGTGCCACCTTCCCTCCTGGGAAAGCCCCTGCCCTGGAGCGAGCCCGGGGGACCTGGGGGCAGCACCCCCCCCGGGAGGAGGCGTGGGGTTCGGGAGCCCCGGCCAGCAGCTCAGGGCAGCCCTGGTGAAGAAAACCCCACCTTCATTTTGCTGCTCCCCAAGCTGGTTTCTGGACCCTGCCCAAGCCCCTGCTCACTCGCCCCTCGTTCCTGGGGAGGCACAGCCAGGTCCGGGGGTTCCCTTGCAAGCCCGGACACAGCACTGCAGCACACAACAGGCTCCCTGCCACGCCTGCGGGAACCGACCCGGCCAAGCGGTGAAGAGAAATTCCATTTCTATACGGATATTTGCATAAACAGTTTTAAACAAGCAATCCTGCCCGTCAAATTAACTCCAACCCAAACACCACAATAGAACTGAACCGGTCGGGCTGGTCCCCCTGAGAGCAGGGCACGGTTACACCAGAGAGTAGGTGCCCACAGCCGCGTGCCCCACCGGGCCCATGCTGTAATGTGTAAACACCCATCGCCCCGCCAGCCTCGCGAGCCGCCGTGCCACCGCCGCGTGGGGACAGGACGGTGAAACCCTCGCAGCTTCTCCTCCCTGCCAGGCCAGAGGCTGCTGCCTTCTCCTGCCGGTGTGGCAATGCCACTGGAACAGGCGAGCCCGCAGCTTAGCTTTCTCCCTCCTGCTCTCTCCAGTTTGCCCTCACGTTTCGTTTCTGGTGCGATTCCCCTGGAAACCCAGCCCACCTGCAGGAAAATGAACAGGTAAATAACTGTTCAGCTGTTTTCTGCTGGCCCCGTTTCCTGGCCAAGACGGGCACCCACAGACAGCACGGCTAACGGGTGCGTAGCAGGGTGCGCTGCCTCCTCTTTCACCGCCCTTCGTTAGGCGTTTGCCATTAACATTTCAGTACCGTGGTCAGCCCATCACACCAGTGGCTACAAGAATTATCCCTGCATACATCACCTTTGAGAGGCCCAAGGAAAGCATGGGTAAAAATGGGTTGATAGTGGCTTTCTAGCTATCTCCACAGAGCGTAAATCCCATCTACCGCACCGCATTCCTGAAACAACGTCCTGGTGCAATCGCTGCAGGCTGGAGCCTCCTGACCCCACGGGAACTCGGCCAAACACACGGAAGCTGAGGCAAGGGCAGCAAGTGTTATCCTTTTCACGAAATTGGTTTGCTCCTTTATCCCAATGTGAACAAGCTTTACACCACCATCAGTCACCGGTCAGAAGGGCCCAGCGAGGCGTTTGTGCTTGCCCTGGCAGAGAAGCCAATGCCTTTGCAGGGGGGCAAGACGCAGCAGCCTTCTGCAAAGCAACGCAAGCCAAAGGGTCCATCGTTGCGACGCTCCATCCAGCTCTCCCAAGCAGAGGCACCATAACATGAAACACCACCAGTAGAGAAAGACCTGCCAGCCAAGTCAGCCTCTTCTTCCCACACCCCTCCCCAACAGCCCGCAGAAACCAGACCAAGAACCTGGAGAGACCAGAGCAGATAGCAGCATGATGGTCTGGAGAAACATCAAGAGCTGGAGGAAGCACCAGAGTCATTGCTTGTGGCCACCTCACTCCCCACTCCTTCTCCAGGCCACGGGGTCTGTGCTGGAGCTTATGGTAGAAAGCACCCACGTGGTAAGAGGAGAGACGGGGAGGTGGATGCCGGAGCAGGAGCTGTCCCACCTCCCCTCCTCCACCAGCACAGCGTGGTTCGAGGGTTCAAGCCATACAGCACAACGTGTGGCTACTCAAGGCCCTAACGAGCGTGTAAACAGGACCCAGCAGAGAGGAGACCTTCCACTGAGGGGTGTTTGAACCCCAGTGGGTCAGACCTCCTGATCCAGAGATTTATGGCAACGCCTCACTTCAGGGGGGGCTCTCCCAGCTCGTGGCACTGCTGGGGCTGCTCTGCCCTGCAGGCGACGCTTCGCCGCCTCGCCCAGCTCCACTGCGGCCACCAAAGCAGCTCCTCCGCCCCACTTTTTCCTTTTTAAATGGAGCACAGACGAGTCACCCTACGGCACCCAGCTCTCTTCTCAGTGCTCGAGCAAGTGCAACAGGTTAGGCCAGGTTTAAGAAAACAGTCGTAATTTTTTTTTTTTTTTTTTTTTTTCTTCTCATCACCTTTTTTTGTCATACTGATACTCAAAATGCAAATGAAAAAAGCCATAAAATTTCAAAACCAAACTGAATGATTTTTTGGTTTTGCGCTTTAAGAACACAAATTAGGAAGGTGTCCTTCGTGAGAAGAGCAGATGTAGGAGCAGAACGAACCTGATCAGAAATAGGTTATGATCTTCCGATACCCCCTGGTTAGAGCCAACACAGCGATTTCCATTTTACTGTTCACCAGCACTTCAGAGAGGGGAATTCCATCTCACCAGAGACGATACACCCGAACTCAGGCACCTTTCTAGGTCATGAATACATCTTCCTAGATGACAAACACGCCTACTCCCACAAAATCATTACAGACAAAACGCAACTGCTAAGCCAGCACCGGCTCCCGCTGCAGGAGATGGCCATGCGCGAGGTTTGTCTCACCCAGGCGTTTGCTGTCACACAGGACCCCAAATCAAAGCCATCGCTGGCTTCTAAATCAGTCAGCAGCACAGTGAACAAAAGGAAAGAACCAAAACCACAGTGCTGGCACAATGATGACGTTGCTCCGACTTACCCACCGAAAATTCCACGGCATCAACTTTTCCCCAAGAAGCCTTTCAAATGAAGTTAGCCCCAGTTTAAGCAGATACCACGCTTACGAGAGCACCGATTTTGGCTTAAGACTTCAGTCACGTCCGCTTCCTGCGGCCCGAAGGTGTTGTAAACAAGCCCGTGGGAACATTTCAAAGCAGCCACGAGGCAGCGCCGCCCCATCCCACGCTGAGCCACGCTCCCACGGTTGGCGTGGAGATCCCAGCCCAGGCCAGGCTGAGCAAGGGGGGGTCCCACACGATGTGCCCAGCCTGCTGCGATGAAACTGCTTAAACCATCGTCTCGGCCACGATCCCTGCCGGCCACACGCCCGCTCACCAGTGACGACTGACAGCAGGGCTGGCCCAGCTCACGCACTCAGAACGTTATCACGTTGGAAGTAGAAACACTCCTGAAAAACCCAGGTTTTGCTGAGAACAACACAGCGGGACTGAGGCTAGATATAAGGCAGAAATTCTTTCCAGTGAGGGTGGTGAAACCCTGGCAGGGGGTGCCCAGAGAGGGGGTGGAGGCCCCATCCCTGGGAACATTCCAGGCCAGGTTGGACGGGGCTGTGAGCAACCTGATGTGGTTCAAGGTGTCCCTGCTCCTGCAGGGGGGTTGGGCTGGGTGACCTCTAGGGGTCCCTTCCACCCCAAAACATTCCATCATTCTATGAGGCACAGCACGGCCAAGGCTGAGCTGTTTTGCTGGGTGCTCAGCAGGCACCATCCGTGGAGCCCTCCGAGCCCCGAGGTGGCCTGCCCAGTCTCCGTCACACTCCCCCTCGCAGGATGAAAGTCTTCAAACACAACAGAATCATTTCCATCAGCCTCTCCTCCCCATCACGACGGCACTCTCCCAGCAGCAGCAGCACGACCGATGCTTCTTTTTAGGCCTGTCTGAAACACATGGAGATGCTGAGCCCACCTTCACCTGGGGGATCCCCCTCGCACGAGACACAGAGCAGCCCCTCCTTTTACGGAGAGAGCAAAGGAAGACGAGGGCAGCTTCTCGATGTCCGAGGACAAAGATCGAAACTGAGGTGGCAACAGTGAAGTCTTTAAATAATTAAAAATAAGCTGGGCAAGCACTTAAGAACAAGCAAGCCAAGGCCGAGAGCCGCCGTGGCAGCAGACCTCGCACGTTGCTCTTCACGTGCTCCCGTCCCCTCCCGACCCACGCACGACGGTGGCCGCATTCATCGAAAACTTTTGTGAGCCCACAGCGGTACTGGCAGCGTACTTCCCGTACACGCTGGCTCCAGGTGCAGACCTGGACACGACCAGCCTGGTGCACGAAGAGGCACTACCCAGCAGCAGGCAAGAACAAGCGTTTCGGGTGAAGCGAAGCACCCAGTTTTCTTCCATTTGCACGCAGCCATTTGCAAAGTTCGGACAACCCTGCCCTGCTGGGACAGTCTGTGCTCCTCGGACAGGGAAGGGAAAAAAAACAAAACAATCCAGTGTTTATTCTTAACATCAGCCAAGCTTCAAGACCAAAACCTTCCATGGATGAAGACTGTCTGACAGCAAATATAACGGCGTGTTGCAATTATGTTAAATTTAAAAACAGAAACAGAGCTTCAAACCACAGAGACGCGTGCCAAACGGGCAGCGTAAGCCCGCCACCCCAGAGAGCCCCGGACCAGACACCCACAGGCGCTTCTGCTGCCAGCGCCGCTTCCCCGCGCCTCGGGAGCAGCCGCCTCCCCCAGTGCTCTCGGCATTAAACAAGGTGTCACAGGGGATGCCACCGTCCTTCCTTCCTGGCACCAAGGAGAAGGCAAAGCCACTTCCCAGAGAAAGACCCCGCTCGGAGGAAACGCTGCCGTGCCGTGGAAGCAAGATGGAAAGCAGAAGAGGTGCCAGGAGCAGTACAGCTCATGCTGCCTGGCTGCTACACCTTATCACAGACAAAAACCTCTTTTGATATTGCCTACTAACTGTAAAAATTAGGAAAGGGAAATTATTTCTTAAAAAAACCACAACAAAAAAATCCCACAAAACCAAAAAAAAACGTAAGAGCTGAACTCCAGGGTCAAAACATCTTTTCCTAAGAAGAAAAAACCAAATTCAAGCGTGGACAAAACCCACCCAGATAACTCCATAAGCAAAACTGGTCCTCAAGCAAATGTATTGCAAATTTTTCCATGGGGCGTCAGCAGCTCTCGCACGCTGTCTAAATGCCAGCCCCTAATGAATTCAGCGCGCTGATGACTACACCGTTTTCTGAAGAACTTGGCAAGATGTTGAGCATCATTAGAGAAAAACAGAAAACCAGAGCAGAATTGAGTCATTTGATACCCTACCTTCCTGGTGTTTTTTCACCCCAGCGTGCATCCCTTCCTCCGACCCCTACGGAGCACACAGGCCAGACTCACAGCGTAAGCACAGCAGATCTGGTGGGGAAGGGCGTCCACCGTAAGGAGAAAGGACAGCGCTTCCAACGCTGCAGGACGGCCGTACCCGAGGGCCCGCCAGCAGCACCCTGCGGGGCACACGGGACGCCCCAGCGAGGGCAGGGACCGCTGCCCCAGAGCCCCCTCCTCCAGAGGCTTCGGTTCCAAATACACAGGATTCACAGCACCGCACGGGGCAGCGGCGAGGATGGTGCACGAAGCAGCCAGAGATACACATTCGAAGCAAGGGAACCACAGGACCCAGGTAACACACTTGACAGCCACCATCAGTACTAGTTTTGGCATAAAGCATTAAAATCAGAAATTAAGGTAAAAAAATAAATAAATCACACTATAAGTAATTGAGTGCCCTGAGTCCCTCACTCCCCACTTCAACTAGCTAGGCTCTAATGTTTAGAATCAGGAAAAACACAACCACCTAAAACCAGCACCAGGAGTTACTCCAGGATTACTCCAGTGCTGCTGACGGTAGAATCCAGCCCAAAGGACCCGCAGCAAGAACGCATTTAACCAGTCTCTTAAAATGCACCTACTTTTTATAGCCACCTCGGAGCAGTATGGAACATACGTTAGCAGAGATGCAACTGATTAAATGGAAATGGGAACCGACCAAGAGGTAAAATCAGCCCCGGCGTGCAAAAGCTGGAGCTCACCCACGGGCTCTGTGCGGATTGCGGCTCTGCTGGAAGCGATGCCCTGGCAGCTCGGGCGGCTGCGGAGCCAGGAGGCACCCGGCCAGCCCCGCTTCGCAGTCAGAGGGGATCAGGTCCAGGGGGCCTGCTCCAGCCAAAAAAACCATCTGCAGCACCAGAGGAGAACCTGTTTCCACAGAGTGGTTTTTCAGCAGAGCTCTGCACTTTTCAGGCTAATGACAGCGGTATCTGAGCTGGGGTACCCAGCTGGGGGTAACTCCTGGCACTGCCTGGCACCCAGCGCAGGGTCTGTTTTATTTCACTCCGTACCACAGAAACTAAGGAAATTCACCCAAACTGGTTTTGCCCCCTTCCTCCCTCCAGGAAGAGAAGGATGTGTGCAGCCAGAGCCCCCGCAGCAGGCAGTTACCCACATCCCGGTCAGCGATGTGGCCAACCCTCACTTTCAAGCTGTGGTTTGCCACGAGAGGCCGCTGGGACCAGACAAGCTTTTGGGGCTAAATTTAGGCAGCAAAAAATGCTTATTTTCATGTTTTCTCCTGCTCTGTGAGGACACCAGCCAGAAGCAGGATTAGCATTCCTTCGGAGAGCAGCAGCAGAGCAGGTTATAACCAGACACTGCTCCGCTCGCGGTGCGGGAAGACCAAATTCATGTAAAACCAGCAGGTACTACTACCTGCTGTCACCATTCATAACAACCCCTTCGCATCACCAGTGACTTAACCCGGTCACTTTTGGGTTCCCAGACTGTCCTGGACTTCTTCCCATCAATTGCTCCTGCAGGGGTCCTACCACACCTTGACATGCAACCACTGCAGGGCACACGGCTCCAACAGCATCGCTGGCCACAATGCCCAAAAAGAGAGATACTCAGAACAGTGTAGCACAGGAATAAACAGAAAACTCCCTTGCCCCACCATGTCCGTTTTCAACCCCAAATCCATATCTGAACAGAAAATAAGGAAACTCTTTGGAGAAGCAGCAGCCTCCGGCAGCCCAGAGGCGTCATGGTCTTCACAAAACCGACACCATCAGTTTTGCAACTGACAGTTTCTGCAAAAAGGAAGGTTAAAATGGTGCAATTGCGTAGAAGAAATTGTTCAGTGAGAGTCACCTAAGAGGACGAAGAGTCAGCTGCTCTCAAAGCCAAAACCCATGGACCGCAGGGCTTCCTTCACGATGAAGAGCAGCCACTCACCCCAACGCAGCAGGAGATCCTGATCCCAGATCCCTCTGAAGTCTTTGCAAGCCTCCTTGCATACGCAACCTGTCCTGTGAGTCCACTTTGGCAAGCAGATGCACGGAGAGGTCCCCACTGATCTGACCACGAACCTCCTCTTCCTAGATTTTGTGAGGGTTGGGCACCCCGCCCTAAGGAGAACTCCATGTAGACCATGGCAAAAGGAATTGTTCTTTCTATGTTAAGGAGAACAAGCATCCTCTGACAGCACGGGATGTTCTGCACTAAAACCTGCAGAAGCACGGCCCGCATTTGCCTATCAGCAGCCCAAGCACCCTCGGTGAATTCCAGCGAGGTTACGCACAGGCTGAATTGGCCACATCTGTCTCCACTTTTGTCTGACCATGAGCAACACCAAGGAAGTAAATCTCATTGACTCCCTGATACATCCTGGGCTACACGGCCCTGCACCGATTACACCGATAGGCTGGGGGGGGATCATTTATAGGACTGAAGGAGCCCAAGGAAATACTTAGCAACACGAGACTTTGGGGTGGGGGTTTTTTGGTTTGTGTTGTTTTTAAACACGCCAAACTTCTACCAGGACAACGACTCCAGCTTTCAGGGCCCATTCCAAGCCTCCGGCATCTGGATGCTCCTGGCAATCCTCTGTCTTTGGGGGGATCCCCGCCTCCACCAGCACCTTGTGCACCACAGCCAGGAACCCTGCCCACAGTGAGCTCCGGCCCCCACTGCTTCCTAAGCAGGAACATGCTGAGAAAGAGGGAAAGTGAAAAAGCTGGCTTGGCTGGGTTGGTTCCTCCTCCTCTTCCTTGTCGAGAGCACAAGAAAGATGCAAGAAGCCCCTGAGACCGGTTAAAGCATTAAAAAGAAAGAGCCAAGCAGATCTGTTGTTGTGGTTGCTCAAGGTTTGAGAAGAACAAAAGGAAGCCTCGCAGAAGCAGATGGTGGGGTTTTCCCCCCAGAGAAAACAGATCTTCTGGCTGCATGGGCTCCGGGGGCTTCATCTGCCCGCTCCCTCCAGCGCCAGCCCCGGCGCATTCAGCACAGGGCATTGTCCCTGGGGATCCTGGGGAAAGTCTTTCATAGGGGCTGAATGCCCCAAATGCCTAAGGGAGCTCTGGGCTATTGAGATGCAAAGGAGAAAGCATTCAAACTCGGAGAAAGAAAGAGAAGCGGTGGGAGAATGCGAATGACCCCCAAGCCACTGCGAGGGAATAAAGGAGAGCATTAAATGGTGCACACATTCCTTAATCCAGACATGGAAGGATTTCACAGCTCATTAAGGGAGCGGAGCTTTACAGCCAGTTACTAGAGTTAGCCCTGGCTACCCGTAGATGCGAGCCACCCGACTCCTTACACAGCGGTAACAGGATAAAATATCACACACAGCAATCAGATCAGATTATCCAGCAGCGCCTTCTGGCCTGAAAGATCTGTGCATTCGTGGATCCACTGAACCAGTTCTCTTCCAGGCTAATGCTTCACACGTCTACATGCATTAAAGATATACAATAATTCCTTGAAGAACTTTTCGTCTAACATCTCAAAGCATCCCATAATTTGTAATCATATAAGCCTCCAAATCTCTGAGAAAGGGAAGGATTACCACACTGATTTTACAGATAGGTTAAAAAAAGTCTTTCCTCAGACTTCTCTGCCACTGTTGTGCCCCCCATCGTGCCATTCTGTACTGGAAACGAGCTCAAACTTCATTCTAAGGCCAAACTGCAATCTGTGAAGGACACAAAAAATAACAAGTAAAAACTAGTTGCAAAACAGTAGGCTCAAATTTAGGACCGTGTAGAAATCGGCATGTGTGACAGCAGCAGTTGCCCAATTTCTTGCATTTGCTTGATTTAATGTTCCTAAAAATATGGGCCACAGGCTCCCTAGAGCCTGCACCCGCCGCGGACATGCCCGGCACTCCCCAGCAGCACCCACAGGCAGCGGCACTGGCGATGCCACCTCGATGCCAGCAGGCTCCTTTCCTCCGTCCCTTCCTACGGCCGTGGAGGGAGACCCTCCATCCCAACCAACCTTGGACGTCTGCCCGCCTTCCCGCTCCTCCTGCCCCCACCAAAGCAAGATCAGCTGGTCCCAAAGTCAGGCAAGAAGAGAACCACCCTTGCTAAGAAGGGCTTGTGGGGCTTCAGGAGCTCCAGCCTAAGGGTGGGTGTGCTCAAGGGGAGCGTGGCGCAGCCGATACCACTGCAGCCAGCGAGCTGGTCTCTGCTGATGGATCCTCAGCTCACAAATCAGCACAGCTCCGTGAACTGCAGAGCAAACTTACACCCCGGGAGGGTCGGGAGGGTCAGCGGGCACAGGAGCACTGGGCAAGGCCACCCAGAGCACCCATCAGCGCCTCTGTGGGCATCCCCAGGCTACCGAGCAGCTCACCCACCTTTGATCGGGGCCAGTCAGCTTGGCCAGGCATCAGCTGCTTTTACTCTCTAGGACACAGGCTTATTAGTTGTAAAGGAAAACAGTCACAGAGAATAGCCCCAAAGCTGTGCGAGGGACGGAGAGCGCTGCGGCGTGCCCCAAAGCCCCGGTCCTGCTGCTCTCGTGGCTGCGAGGGCCCTGCTGCAGAGGCTCAGCCGAGCACGGCGCACTACAGAAGAGGGAGATAAAGCCCAGGGAAAGGCAACGTGCAAACCCCGTTGGGGGAAGGCTCGAGCAACCTGGAAGAGCAGCCTGAGAAAGGCTGCCCAGGAGAAGGTTAACTGTCAGACTGCGTAACCGACCACCAGAGCACCCCAGATTCCTGGTACCAGGCACTCTTGGGAAGATGGCTTCTATATCCTATATACTTGCATCTCCATACAGCCCCTCCCGCTCGGCGGGTGGAGCACCACACATTCTTAGGGCTGCCCAACACTTCCCATTGTAAGCGAATGAATGAGTGAGCGTACCGGCCAACACCCCGCGGCCCCTCTCTGCAAACACTAACCAAACTGCACAAGAGACCGATTGTTTTCAGGTCTGTGGCAAGCGCGGATGCCTTGTGCACGAGCTCACGGCTCATCCAGACCCCAAGGACTGTTAAAACTTTTCCTTAGGGCACCAAAGTGTTTCCCCATTTAAAGTTTCAACACAGCATGACCCATGGAAACCTGAAGGCAACGTGTGGGATCAGCTGGGTTCATGTCCTGAACCTGCTGGGGCGCAGGGACCCTGCCTGCGTGCACCTGGGAGGAGAGGCCGGCAGGAGCGATGCCAAGGATGGGACCAGCCCGCCCTCAGCGGCTCCCCAGGCCACCCCGAGGCTCTCCAGCTCTGATCCCGTGCTGTGAGGCTGGAGGAAAAGCAGTGGTAAGCGCCGTACCTTTGAACACAAAGCGATGCTCTCCTCCTGCAGCTGAAGGCCGCGGTTGTGGTTATCTTGCCCTGCCTTTGCTGCATGGGAATCGCAATTAAAATGTGAAACCTCCACTGAAACACCTGAGTCGGTGGCTTCGTAACACAGACTCATTAGAAATGAAGGTAATGGGTGTATGCTTCAGGAAAGGGGTTAAACCAAATCACCTAGAAATGTAACTGCTGAGCACAGACCCTCGCAGAGGGCAAGCCAGGATGGGATGGTACCGAGTGACGTGGTTAAGAAAATTATGCCTATGCATTTCCAGGGTCTGACTGTGCTTCACTTGAAGCACATCCTAACCACCTAGAAACACTCTCTTCCACGTCCTCTTGGTTAATTATCCCCACTGTGCATTTGCAATTCCAGCACGGAAGCGACGGGCTGCGGGCAAGCGCAGCGTGCTCTGCCTGCTGCCTCCATCAGCACACAACCAAGGCAAGCCTCAGCTGCTGCCAGGGAATGAACGGTGCTGCTTCTTCCAAAGCCTCTGCCTCAGAAGAAGGCAGCCAAATGTCAGCCCAAGGCTGACACCCCTCTGCACTCCGCCTCCTTTCCCAGAAAAAGCATACTATTGGAATAGCAAGGGAGACCAACGCAAGTGCATTGTCTGTCCCTGGATCCAGACAGCTTGGAAACTGCAGAGAGGAAGTGTAAAGATAAGGAGGAATTTTACCTTTCAGTGCCTCTGAGAGGCGAGAACCAGCACAACCCTCCCCGACATCTGCAAACCCGGCCTCAGACTGCACAGGCACAGGCAGCTGGGGCACGGGAAAGAGGGGAGGGGAAAGACCTGCTTTGGGCTTCGTAAAACCTCATGAAATGTGGCTTTGATTGGAGCCCCAACCTCTTCAAACCCTCATCCTGGGGGTGCTCATCCCCCCAAAGGTCCAGACACCACGCAGGGACATCACACGTTCACATGCAGGGAGGACAGCAGCGCCCGGTCCCCGCCGGACCCGGGGTGAGCCTCCCGACGGCCACGGGAACCAGAGACCCCTGGCACCCCCCACCGCAGCTCCGGGCAGCCGTGCACGTCGGGGGCAGCCAGAGGACATGGCGTGTGCCAAATACAGCCCACAGGCCTGCCGATCACAGTCTTCATGGCAGAAATGCAGTTAATGGATCAAGGAAAGGCATCAGTCATCCCAGCCAGCAGACCCTTTAAACGAAGGGAGACATTTCCTCCAGACTGGGCAGTCAGCACAGACTGCAGCGCTGCACTCTGGAGTAGTTTGGTGTCTGATGAGACTGTTTTGCTCTCAAAATTGGGCCAGGTCTGGGTGCCCATTCTCATACGCAGGTCTGGTTTTAACTGAATTCGGTTTTAGAGTGAAAGACCTGCTGTGTCTTACTCTCGCACTGTGGAAGGACCGCACGGATATTCAGAAGGTAAAGAACGTGCAATGGAGAAACCAACAGCTGTGGGGAGACGGTCTCCAGAGGGCTTTCCATACCAGATGGGATCCAGCAAAATACATCACAACTCCATCAGGAATTCATCATCTACTACAGACCTGGAGCATGTTTCAGGCTGCAGACAGCTCAGCTTGAGGCCAATAATATGCCTGGCGTTGGGATCCCTGGATTGTGCAGCTGCCACCCTCACTTGCTTCATTTCTGTGAGAGTCTTCACATCCTCTGGTACGAAGTGATCACATTACTCTCTTCTAAAGGAAGGAAAATCAGCGTAAAGCATATTGTCTCTTCTCACCATCTTCCCCAGCATCATAGGCTTTGTTTATCCGTGGGCACAGAACCAGATGGCTACAGATAAACAATACAAATGAAAACACAAAAATAGCCTGTCATAGCACAAGAGTGTTAAATGCCCAGAAAATAAGAAAGGGCATTAGTGCTGCAAAGGTACTTGGGCAGCTCACAAGAGGAAGCAAGTCAGCGGGCAAGTGCAACTGATGGACACCAACGTATGTGGTCCTTCCCCAAAGTACCATCTGAAGAGAAAGTGCCCCCCCGCAGCTACAGCTCTGGCTAAAATCAGCTGTCTCTGCAGGTGTCCATCGCTTCTAGAAAATAATCCCTCTAATATTTCACTTTATCCCCTTGGCATGCACATAGCCAGCATTTCTGCAGTGCTCTCTCTGGAGGACTCTCCTGCCATGCTTGCCTTCTATCACACATGCAAGGAAGACAAGATCTGGATGTAAGCATTTCTTCTCTTAAGGCACTGTTAAAAAAAACCCTTCCTTCTCTTCTGCTCACATTCAGATGTACAGAATTCTCCAATTCTTTGAATTCATATCCCTTCATACAAGGCAAAAATATGGGGCCTTCACACTGGCAGAGCTACCAACCATATAGTGACATCAGCTTAACAAAAAGAAGAGATGCCATCCTAGCAGGGTGAAGCAAATGAAGATTTTCATTTGTTTATTTACTCGAACTTCTACCTGTCGAGAAGCAGATCTGACCTTCATTTAAAACTCCTACGCAGTGTCAACTGCAGCGTGCCACTGCCTGACCCAGCCCCTGAGCTGGCATTGCCCACCGGCAGCGTGGGTAAGGAGGCATCGCGGGGCACCCTCAGGCAGCCTGAGCCCTTCACCGGGTTTTGTAGCCTTGCCTGAACCTCAGGCTACAGCACATCTGCCTGTCCTGCACAGCGTTACGGCCACATTTCCCTTCCTGTATCTCAGACTGCGAGACTTCACCTTATGTCTAAAACACATCAGGAAGAAAGCAAGCCCAGGGACCCCCATGTTATTTATTTCAGCTGCTGGCTGGCAGCAGCGATGCTCACACATAAATGCCATACTGACAAACGTCCACACAGCCCCGTCGGCTACCGTGGGGATACGCTGGCTGGAAGCTAGAGGAGGGCCCAGTCCTTTACGTGCCACAGAGCTGGTATCTGCTTTTTTAATAGATTCCTCCTGAAGCAGATTGCTAATTGCTCCTGATTTTTGCTGTTCTAAAATAAGCTTAGACTGCAATCTGCATAGACGTTGCAGAAAGACTAATGAAATGCCCGCCCACCTGGAATTCAAACTTGATCAAACCACACAGGAGCAGCAGGCACGAAGCCAGCCGCCAGCAGCCCTCCCTATGCCACTGTCACCCCGCGCAGGCACCCCTCGGTCTTAGGATGCAATCCCAGTTTAGAGATTCAGAGAAACCCCAAGGACCCAAGAGCACAACACGGAGCAAAGGGAGGAACCCGGAGGGTCTCGGAGCACCCTGGCAGCTGCATGTGGTTCCCCTCCAGCCTGGCAGAAGCCGTGGTGGCAGAGCCGATTCCGTGGCCGCTGGGCCAGGGCTTGGTCCCCCGGCCAGGGCTCCGGGGTGCTCTGGGGGGTATGGGGCGAGGAGGCGAGCGGGGGCATGCAGGGACCATTCCAAATAAAGCAATGGATTTTTACCTAAAATAAGTACTGAAAATGCAGAGTAAAAGGAAGTGAAAGGAACTACATCCCTGTATCACTCAAGCCAGACTGGGGAAAGCAGAGGGCAGCGCGTTGGTGGGCACAACCCCACAGCAGTGCAGGAATTCAACCTGTTGGTCAGATGGTTTCTAACATTCACTTAAAAAAAATAATATATAGCTGCAAATGTCCACTCCAAGGAGCAAAAGGAAGCAATTACATAAACAAATCTCCCTGCAAATAAACACCTCACGTAACACATTTCATTACTTTATCACCAGATAATCTTCAATAGCAAGAGCATACCAAAACACTCTTTTCCCTTTAATCTTTCGGAATTGTCCGCTGTGAATGTGCCAACCCCAGCGCACCCCATGCAGCACTACGGCACGCTGCTCCAAAGCCTCCGCCAGCCGCGGCTGCCTGGACTCTGCTTTCAAAGGCAGGAACACCACCAACTCCCCCATTTGCCGCCCCGCGGGAGGACCAAAATGTTTCACGCTCCTTAAACTCCGTGATGTTCCCATGGACCAGAGACTCGCAGTCACGTCAAGGCAGGGGAAACTCGCCCATGAAGCCAGTAAACCCTTTATTTCCAAATTACGTGCCACAAAAAAAGCACACACGGTGGTGTCCATGCACTCAGCCATCGGTGAGTACAGAGCAAACCAGGTCCCACACTTAAATGCGGGGTCACAGCAAGCACACGTGCTGCATGCGCAGGGGGGCGCGCGGGGGGACATACGCGCCACCCCACGGGCGTGGAAAAGCTGACGCGTGTTCGTGCTGAACCCAGGCCGCCCGTCCAGCAAAGGGGCGACGCCACGGCGGGGCTGTCCCTGCGAGGCCGGCGACGCTCACCCTGCCCTGCCTCACCGCCCGCTGCGCCCCCCTCCGCCTGCCCACGCGCGAGGACAGGCATCTTTGCTGCCAACTCTTAATTATTTAAGTTGGTGAAAAATCAACAACAGAAGAATAAACAACGCAGATGCTCTCACCACAAAGAGCAGCCCTACGGCAAAGCAGGGGTAGCAGAAAAGCATCTCCTCCAGGCACGTTCTGGGAAATGAAACCATTCGGTGCACAAGGGAGAAAAATGCCATCTACCTCTGCCTCGGCTGCGCCCTTCACACCACTGACCTCCCCCCGCAGAGATCTCCCTGCAAGAGCAGTAACATTAAAACCACTACTGCCCTAATCCTGGCACGCGCTGGGAAGCCTGCTGCTGTTTGCACCCTATGCACTACTGCTTTTAAGACCATGCAACGCTTCCAAAAAACAAACCAACCAACCCACCCCAAGGCATTTCAGCACTCGCACACCTCCCCAGCCTGCTGCAGCAGAAATCCGAGGCGTCCCTGAGGGCAGCTCCAGCCCCCAGCAGATGGCTGAGCACATCCCAGCAGTGCCATGCCCCAACCCCGGCCTCCAGCTTCCCCAGATTCATTTTTCCAGGAGACCAGACAGCTCCCTCCCTCTCTCCCTGGCTCCTTCTTGGTACAAACACAAATCCAAGCCTTAAGGATTAGCCAAAATATTCCCATTTATCTCACGTTCCATATACTTCCTTGTTTTGCTCTGTGTTTTACTTGGAAGACCGCCTTCAAGGATCCCCCAATCCTCTCCCCTACTTAAGCATTCCTCTTTTTTAAGGCCTCTGCTTGCCTTCCACGTGTACGTTTCCCACCGCTGCTGCCTGACCTACAGCACGCCGCACGGGTGACAGGCCAGCGCCGCGGGCGAGCACCAAAACGCAGCTCTCCATAGGAACCCTGCAGCAGTGACGGCGGTAACGGCAATTCTCGCTCCTGCCACCCTTATTCACATGGGCAGCCTTGTCGGTTGCTCCCTGGGCACGTCAACACTGAGGAACCAAGGCTTTAACCCATCCGTTCCTCCCCTTTCAGCTGAGGATGGACCTCAGCCTTTCCCACTCCTTCCCCTCCATCCCCGTTTGGCATTCCCTCCCGCATTCTCCCCCATTTCCCAATGTCCAGCTCTTCTGCTGCCAGCACTGCTGCCCTGGCATGAGTCCTGCTAAGCAAACGACACTCGCTGGAACCCAGCACAGCCTCCTCTGACGTCTCTCCCATTTACCCTCACCTGTTTCTCAGGAATAATTAGAAGATTCCACATCCCATTTTATTTGCTCAGGTTAGACTCGCAGCAGGGAACAGCCCTGTGGGCACCTCTTCAATTCCCCAGTGACCTGGACCTCTGCTGCCTTGCTCCTGTCGTCTGGGTGAGCATGGGTGCAGCTGAGTGCATCCTCAAGGTGGTCAGACCCAAAACTTTGCATCTCCCAAAAATAGCATGCACAGTCAGTTACTGCTGATTTTCTGTCTTAAAACTCTGCTAAATTAAGGGCTTATTTACTGCTGTGAAGCCTCCTCCAGAGTGCTGGGAACACAAATGTAAAAGCAGCAGCGTTATTGCAGTAGTGCATGTGAAGGCCAGGGTGAATCTGCTTGAGCCCCCTTCCGCCGCCTGCAGAACTGAGGTACAAATCCAAGTCATCGTTTCCGTTTTTTCATTAACCCACCAGAGGACCTAAAGGCAATCAGCCATTTAACTCTACACTACGCAACTTGAGAGCACCTTGTAGTTACCCCTTCTGGTTCCCTTCCCTCTGACAGCTTCTCAAAGCACCCTGCAGATCTCTCGGCACATCCCAGAACCTCCCTTCTCCCCTAACCGCCATCCCAGCTGCTACGGTATTTGTATCCCCCCTCTCTGCTGATTCACTATTGCCCCTTGCTTATTTAGAAGCTGCTTTAACTAAATTTGCTTTCGACACCATCACATTTATCACTCAGACATGTAACTCTGACACTTCTCCCCTCCAAAACCGATACAGAAGGGACATCCTTCGCCTCTTTCTGTGCGGAGGGGCAGGAGGTATCGGCCGTTCCCTCGGGGTGCACTTTCTTTCCTCCTACCCATGTCAGAAATTCAGAGGAACAGAACCTGGCTGAATCAGTTGGGAATAGCAGCAGTTTGGCAAGAGACGGGGATCGCACAGGGCAGCCAGCTCTGAACGCGCCTGGTTCGACGCAGGGGGCGTTTACGAGCAGAGATGCAAAAAGCCACTGAGCTGCTGCTGTCTCTTTCGAGCTAATGGCAAGCTGCTCTTCAACCCTCTGCCCTTTCTATCTTTTCATCTGGCCTCAGGATCCTTATTCACACTACGCCAACATTGCCAGTGCTGACCCAGGCTAATCGGAGAGAGACTAAAGAAAGCAATCGGAACTGGAAACGCGTTACAAAGGGAGAGGAGGGATTTTCCACAGGTTGCCCAATTAGAACTGACAAATACCGTTCTTTTAATCTATATTTATATTTCCCATGTATTCATGAACACAAAAAAGGGTCTGTTCAAAATTATGTTTCTTCAACAATCAAGTCTTGTGCAGACTGAAGCACCCATTCTCCTTTCCTGGAACCCAAACCTTGGAGAAGACCTTTGCCTAACAGACTGGCATCTATTAAGAAACCGCTAGCAATTCAGAGTTTAGAACGTGTCCTAACCCTTGGGTAGAACACAGAGGTTTCAGGCAGCAGCACTGCCTCACGTGCATCACCCCCCTCTAATGCATTATGGTACAACTCTCTATTCTGTAGGGATTTTTTTTTTTTTTTTTTTTTTTTTTTGAGCTCTCCCAGAACCTACTTGTGAAATACTGAGCTTCTCCGGGCAGGTATCTTAAACTTCCCTCAGCCCCAAGATCATCCCTAGGGGTCAATATCCTCAGACAGTTTCTAGCACAGGGTTTGACAGTGGAACTGACCCTCTCCTGTCCGCTCCCAGCAGATCCGGGTGGCTCTTGCCTCCTTTAACAGAGCAGCACATTTGTAGTCCCTCCGAAAACTGTTCTGCTCCTCTACCTGACCTGTGTGATGGGAAAAAAACTGCTTCTCCTGATTTGTTGGCCTAAGAGTGAAGTAGTCGTCAAATGGCTTTGGGAAGTGTTTATCCACCGTTGTTGCATGTGTGACACCCCCACTGACAGCTTGATGGAAATCTGGCAAAATGTTTTCCTATTAAAGTAAAAAAAAATGTTGTGAAGTACAAAGTTGTTAGACAAGTACCTCACGGTTATCAAAGCACGCAATGAAGTGACCTTAATAACAGCAAGTCAAGCTTAGCCAGATGACATCTTCATGTTCTTAATATTTGCTTTGTCCAAGTAGCCTGTAGGCTCAGCTATTTTAAACGTAATTCCCTGAGCCTATATAATACACGTGCAACCCAGGCCTCTTTCGTGGTCCATCAAACACCGGCAGAGCACTGGGTTTTGTCTACATCTCGTCTATTACCCAACGCCTCCTGAATGAGACTCAAGGCAATACTGTGATTTCTGTATTGCAAAGGGCTCAAAATCGAGCCTAGTAACAGCCTTGGAGAGCAGGGAGGGTCCTGCCCGTGGCTCCGGCGGCGAGCCCACCTCCCAGCCGGGGTCCCGGCGGCCGGCAGCAAGCACGCCGCTTGCCCCCTGGTTTTGGCGTGCGAGGATGGGGGCCTGAGGAGCCCCAGCTTGCTTCACCTGCCGCAGGAGAAGCGTGGTCCAAACCCAAAGCCACCGAGCAATGACGACGAGCCCCTCCCTGCCCGATGCCAGTTAAAGAGCGCTGTAGCTCCCGACCAGCAGTGCCCAACAACACCCACCGGTGTGAACAGCTCGCCATCAACGCCCGATAGCACTTTATGGACTGGAATCACACCTACTGCTGGGAGGGGGACACGCGGCATGGCCGGAGGAATTCCTGAGTTCCCAGACAGCAGATCTCAGGGGTTTGGATCCCACAGTAAAGGAAAACATTCACAAATCTTTTTGTTTCAATTCGTTCTTTGCTACTGCACATCTATGCTTGCCAAATCATTTATAAATCAAATGGAGTATCGAGGCACTTTTGGTAGAAAACTGTATTTTCCTCATTTCCTTATGCTGTATACAGGCTTTTTTAATTATAAAATTTTAAACAACTAAAGGTGGCAACATGCTGTGACTGTTCCTCACACGAATTCCTGATTTTATGATTATATCCTGCCATCAGTGCTAGGAATAAACAGGAGTCTACAATCCTACAGAAACTGTGTTCTTCCTTCAGCACAAGCCTCCGCAGTGGAACAAGCCCCAACACAGCACGCGGATTCAGAGCACATCCTGATTTGAATTTGACAGCACAAAGACGAAGCCGTGAACAAATAAACTTAGGGGACTCGCTTATTTAGCCACCAGCAATGAATGTGGAATGTGCTACAGCACATTAATGATCTGCAGCAGAATACACGAAACCAGCCTGAGCAGCATCCCAGCTCCGTATCCACCGACACACCACGTTATCGGAGACTCATCAGACTGGCACCCATCCTTCCCTGCACGTGAAGGGTGTAACCAAGCCCCTGGCAAACGCTCCCGAAAGGAGATTTCTTCTCAGTTACTGAAATTTTGTCAATGTCAGCAAAATAATCCAGGAACTATGTATGATACAACTCCCTGGTATTTGGGTTTTGTGCAAGAAGCATTCCTTTCCTCAGACACTCGCAATGAAGGATGATTTGTGCTAGCTACAAGCAGTATTGACCAGTGTCACACGAAGCCATCAGGCTGCTCCTGCCGAGCAGCACCAGCTGAGCAAACACTGGCAGCAGTCATGCACAGGAGCCGTTTCAAGCCGATTGGAAAAACAGAAGAGATTTATCTCACTGAATTGAGAAAACAAGGTTTTAACCACTGAAGCATAGCAAGCACTGAGCCGATACAAGGTCATTATTCTTCTCTCCCAATATGCATATGAACATCGAAGCCTCCGTCTACACTACGCTGCTCATTCCGTCCTCTGACCTAAACTTAATCTTGCCTTTTCTTGCCCTTCTCTGAGGATTACTCACTCAGTATCTTTGTCTACCAAGGCACTCTTGTTTCATCACATCACATTTGGCTTTCAGAGCAGCATCCACCCACTGTAACCCAGAGCAAAAAGCCTCAGCCAGTATTTTTAGACCGCGCGTTTCATGTGACGCTAGGTTTTTCATCTCCATCACCTAGTTCAAAGTCGGGAAAGACCAGGGGTGATCTAGAAACAACAACATTTCACAGCACTGCAGAGATGTGTGACCCCCAGACAAACACCCAGACCTGACCGTACTGTCAGAACTTTCACCCAGGGCCACGGCAGCGGAGGGGACTTCAGCACCCACCCGTGCGGCCGAAGGCAGGCAGGGATTTGTTGTATTGCTGAGCTCCACGTGCTCCCTGATAACAAAGGCACTTGAGAATTTAAGCCCACCCACTCAGGGACAGGCAAGCAACTTTGTCATGGTAGAATGACCTAGTGTGTCTCTTCATCCATTTTCATACCCTCGCCCCATCAGATGATGTTTTTCCTTGCTGAAGAGATACAGAAGTAAGATGAAGAGCGTGAACGGACTTTTGAGGTAGGGAGCATGTTTAACAGATGGCCTTTAGCACCAGCCATCAAAGTGAGTTCAAATAATTGCAATTTGAAGGAAAAAAGCTGACAGTGACTTGACATGGTCTCTTGCACAAAAATGCACATTTCTTTTGTGCCAATCCTTACTCACTTTGATGTGTTATCACTCCCCGCTCCTCTTGATTGCTTTTCAAAAGCAATCCAAATTATTGAATTGGTAAAGGGTAATTATTCCTATGAATAACTAGTGCATGCTAATAAATGCAAAATAGGACAAAACGCTAAGTTTTTACCAGCGCTGACAGTTCTCGTTCATGACAACGCTGCGGTAAAAGGGCACCTAGGGAAGAGGGCCGGAGGGACAGGATAGCTGCACCCTTGCTGCCCAGGGAAGGAGCTGCTCTGCTCAGCAAAGAATGACAGAAGCATAGCTCCTGCTTTTTGTCCAAAGCATGGTCTTACCAAAGAATGGCTGGTTTTCCCTTAGCAAAATCCTGTAGGAATCTGTATCATTAAAGACAGATGACACTACAAAAAGAGAAAGAAGATATTACCAAGAAGAGGAAGACAAAGACACTACCAAGAAAAAGAAGATAATGCCAGTAAGAGGAAGAAAATGGAAGGTCGTACTCGTACAGATATTGGTCATTAACTCTCACTGTCCTGCTCTGCTGGTGGCCACGCAGAGCTCGGTGCCAGCAAGCGCCGGGTCCCCAGGGCAAGTGGCCAGGAGCTGGAACTGCTCGAGTCGGCGCAGGCACCACCTCCAGAGGTGAGACCGCAGGCACCGCAGCACGCCGTTCCATCACGCACTGCACCGCCAGCCCCGCAGGCTGCCCGAGCAAGCACTTAACGTTTATCTTTTCCATTGAACTTTATTAAACTGAACAGCTTCACACAGCGCTATTTAGAGGGACCTCCAGCACACTAATTGGATTAAATGGCACACAAGAACGAGAAGAAACCTTCAAGTGCCTTCTTAGCAATGGTAGGAAGCTCCACAAGTCAGGTCCTGCTTAAAATAAATAGCAGTTCCGAATTGTCTCCAAATTGCATTTGCTACCTCCTCAAAGGCAGATGTTCTGGCATCATGATGGGGAAGACATTAGCAAATTATGTGAACCGCTTTAAATCCAGTCGGAGTCCAGCTCACCGCTATTTTATCAGTGCCCTTTTTAAGTTTAACAGTATAATGAATCCAAAAGAGCTATTTCCCCATCTTTAGAAAAAAAAAGACAAAAAAATTCAAAGCCGCACACACAACCTTCATCTTTGCACTGCCTATGCATATCTCCTTGTCGAAGGGAATTATAAACATGGTGCAGCCAAATTAGCAAGCAGCAGGATGGAAGAAAACATTCAAGTTTGTCCGTAAGGTTTTTTTCCAATTAGAGAGCAACTACTAAATTTATTAGAGGCTGAAACACTCCCAGATGGTGCTCCTTGTTCTCCCGTTTCTGTCTCCATGACCCAGGTATATCAGCATTGCCCTTCCCCAAACGCTTCCCCCACGGCACCTGAAACCTAAGATCCAGCACCTACCTTCTCTAAGCCTGAGGTCTCAGGAGCCGCCTGGAGCTTCCAGCGACCTCCGGGGCTCCAACTTCAAACTCGTGTCCTGAAAACACCTTCTGCTACAAAACCGCAAGCGTGCGCGTTGGAGCCTAGGTCCGAGCAGGCCGATTCGCACTCTCCATTTCAATCACGCTTCAAACCTGCGAGCAGGCAATCAGTCTCAGTATGTTTTACATTTGTAATCTGCAGCTGGGGCTTTTTTTAGGAAAGAACAACTGATTATCAGCAGCAGACATGAATACAGCTTTCTGCTACGCAGGAAGATCCACCTATAGTCCTACACACGTATCGAACCAATTTTGTAGCTTAGAGCATGTTTACTCAGAGATTTAATGCTTCTCTTTCTGTTACGTTAAAAGGTATTCTGGGGTGGATGATTTTTAAATTTTTTTTAATACAGGCGTGAGTTCTTCTCCAAGCTGCGTTAAAGCATTTCAGACCTGCCTGTTAGCACAGGTTTGACCTGTAAAGCAGGCCAGAAGATGCCAATATCCACCCAAGCCAGTACATTGCTTGGGGGGGGGGATGAGAGCACCCAGCAGGACACCACAGCTCCCTCCTTCTCCAGGGAAACTTGTTGGGCGGTTGTTTCCAAACCATGATCAAATGCCAGAGTGGGCTGCCCAGAGGGAGCCACGGCTGCCACATGAGCTGCAGAATACCCAAATAGAAGGCCCCAGATGACCTGAGGGATCTGCTCTTATATCAAAGGATGGAGATTTCACAACCCCTCCAGGCAGCCCACCCTAGTGTTAGACCATCATTTAAAACCAAAAACCCAGTCAAACAAAAAAAGCCACATTTTACTCATGTGTAAGCAGAATTTGTATTTCAACTTCCGCCCACTGCCTCTTGTCCTTTTACTGGATACCACTGACGAGTCTGGCTCCGTCATCTTCTCTCCCTCCCAGCAGGTATTTATGCACATGGATAAGATCCCCCCGAGCCTTTTCTTCCCTGGCCTGAGCAGTCCCAGCCCTGCCAGCCTCTCCTGCGTGACAGACGCTGGAGGCCCTTGGTCACCTTCACGGCCCTGTGCTGCACTTGCTCTGGTGCGTCCATGTGCCTCTTGCCCTGGGGAGAGGAGCACTGGATCCAGCACTCCAGATGTGTCTCACCAGGGCTGAGCAGAGGGGACGGAGCACTGGACCCAGTGCTCCAGATGTGTCTCACCAGGGCTGAGCAGAGAGGACGGAGCACTGGACCCGGTGCTCCAGATGTGTCTCACCAGGGCTGAGCAGAGGGGACGGAGCACCATCACCTCCCTCCACCTGCTAGACAGGACGGTAACGCAGCCAGGATGCTGCTGGCCTGCTTTGTCGCAAGGGTGCATTGCTGGCTTGTGTTCAACCTCTTGTCCACCAGGACCCCCGGATGCCTGGGGTCGTTCCTGCCCACATGCTGGACTTGGCACCTCCCTTCGCTGAACTTCACAACACTCCTGTTGCTCGTCTCTCCAGCCTGCCGAGGTCCCTCTGAAGAGCAGCACAACCACCCGGCCCATCAACTGCTCACTCCAGAATACGCAGCGACTTCCTTAAAAGCGTTGGTCAAATATTTCAGGTGCAGGATTGCCACAATGGTTGCTTTTTTCACCCAAGATAGAACTGGACTCTAAGAAAAGTTTTACGATTTCCCTGAAGCAATTGTCTCCTTAGAGTCTGGGTGCTTCCCTGTGCTGCCCCTTCTATTAAAGCTCAGGATTAGTCCGAGAGCTAATAGTTTTTCTTTATAACATGATTTCCAGTTGCTGAGGCCAGGCCATCACTTACTACCAAGTCACCACAGAATACAGTCCCTCTCCACTCTGCTCTGGTGAGACCCAATCTGGAGCACTGCCTTCAGCTCTGGGGCCCCCAAAGTAAGGAGGGCATGGACCTGTTGGAGCAGGTCCAGAGGAAGCCATGAAGATGGTCTGAGGGCTGGAGCCCCTCTCTTATGCAGGAGGCTGAGAGAGCTGGGGTTGTTCAGCCTGGAGAGGAGAAGGCTCCAGGGAGACCTTATAGAGGAAATCTGACTGGACTGGCAGGCAAAGGTTGCCCAGAGAAGTTGTGGATGCCCCATCCCTGGAAGCGTTCAAGGCCAGGTTGGACGGGGCTTTGGGCAGCCTGGTCTGGTGGAAGGTGTCCCTGCCTGTGGCAGGGTGGTTGGAACTGGATGATCTTTAAGGTCCCTTCCAACCCAAACCATACTTCTACAATAGCAGGGAGAGCACAACAGCCGACACTGCTAATGAGGCTGCCTTAAACAACATGATAAACGCACAGGCTGATGAACCAAGGCACCGCGGCTTTTCCATTTGTGCACCTCCATGAAGGATGGGCTGTGAAACCCATCATCCATCACACGGAAACCTACTCATCAGGTCCAGAAAAAGCAGTTCACATTTCCCCCTCTCACTCACCATATGAGCAATAATGGGTATACAAGGAGATTCATGGCACCTTCTGAATTCTTTGCTAAGCAAAGTGGTAACACTTCAGCCCATGTAACCATTCCATTTTACAGAGGATGCCCGCCCGGTTTAGCACATGGCAGTACAGATGTCCACCTGATTTACAGGAGAGATAGAACAGGTTTAGCCTGGATCCATCGTGTACCTACCAGGCCAAAGTAAAGCGGGGTGGAAATGCAGCTCCGGTGTCGTGGCTTCCTTTCAAGAAGCCTGGGAGAGACAGGACAGAAGGAGGACACGGTGACAGCCTTGCCCTGCGCCAGGAGCTGTTGTGGAGGGCGCTGCTCAACAGCCTGCACGAGCACCAAGGGAAACACACAAGGCAGCTGCTTTTCACAAAACAAAATTCAGTTTGAATACTGGGAAAAAAGCAGTCTAATCAGAAACCGTTAACAGACTAACCAAGGAGGATGTCAGATCTCCCATCACTGCAGGTTTTTATCAACACATTAGACGAGCAGCTGTCAAAGATGTCTACGCTGCCAGGAAGAGCTAAAGATATAGAAGAGAGACACTTTTTCAGGGAAATAATACACGGTTTCATAAGCCAAGGGATAAAATACTAGCTTGAAGGGAGGAGGGTTGAAAAGTCTTTCTGGTTAAGCAGCCTCTTCCAGAGAGCCAGGGGACAGCCAAGGCGGCCTCCATCCTCCCCAGCGCAGGGGTGGCCAGCCCCTTCGGCCTGCGCCACCGCGGGCCCGCGCTGGCCGCCATCTTGGCAGGCCTGCAAGCAGCGAAGGCTCAGCTAACCCGGGCACTGGCCAGCTGCAAAACTCCCCTTACAAGCACATGAAAATAAAGGTTATTAGTACAAAAACGGTACAGCTAATAATAATATTTTAGTGAAATAAACATGCAAGTTCTCCCAAGAGTTGTATGCTGCCTCTCAGAAGGGGGGGGGGGGGGGGCTGTCTCATTCATCTGAGCGTACAAAGCAGCAGCCAGAGCTCTCAAGGCCTTTATCATTTTGATGGCCTTGTGCTCATTCCCTTTTCGGGAAAAATCCCACATAATGGCCTTTAGGGAACTAATTAAGTAAAATATGCTGAAGCTGAGGAAGGCAGCAGGCGAGGGACAGATCAGCCAGGGGAGGCAGAGTGCATGAAAGAAAACATCTGAGACCCTTAGAAATAACCTGATATTTCTAACACCACCAGTAAAGTAATTTTAAGATCAAAATTGAGATTTATACTTTTATTTAAAGTTTTAAAAATATAAATGATGGATAAAAAGGTGGAAGGTTACATATTAATATTTCCCTGCAATAATGTCAGTCTATATGGTATGTGACTATATCTTATTAGGGAGGCATTCCAAACCCTTGAATTCAGTGAAAAATCTCCCTTTAACTTAGGAGTCTTTGATTCAAACTAACACTGAAACTGAATAAAACAAGGTAGGGAAGTTGTCCAGTCCTGGTTTATTGTCCAAACTAAGCAATGTGCAAGTAAATTTTGTAAATAATACAAGTAAATTTCGCCATAGACTGCATTAATAATTATAAGCAAATGAGCTTTTTTAAAATACATGGGTTTTACCCTAGAATTTTACTGACAGGGTTAATGGATTACTTTCTCTCCCTCTCTCCCACTGAAAAATTTCACAAGCTCCATACACATAAATTATGCCCAATAAGTTGCCTCCAGCTAGGGTATTTTAGTAACTGCCAGATGAAGAACAGCTGTATTATACAGAGATATAATTATGTTTTTAAAGAAAAGATCATCATCAGGGAAGTACGATTTTCTACTTGGACTTAAAACTAGCGAACAAAATCAATTCCCCATGCCAATAACAACGTACAGCCTCAGCCTCCCCTTCAGCATCTCCACATTTCTGGCCCGCTTTCAGAGGAGAGGCACGGGCGGACACGCTCGTCCGCCGGGCTGCGGGGATTCAGCCGGAGCCAACGCAGTGCTGAGCAGCTACCGAGAAACAGGACATCAGCAGAAATCTTCACAACCACCTTGCAGCCCTACCCACCCTGCACGCGGGACGCAGCCGCTGGCGGCACGCTGGTAAGAGAGAGGGAACAGAAAACACAGCAGTATTTTACAGCTGCAGCGGCCAGAAGAGCTCGGCCCCGCTGTGTACTGAAAGCCCGCGTTACAGGAGGCGATGCGAGTTCTCTTTTCGCAGTGCTGTTCTGCTTTCTCTCTGCATTTCCTCCTCCTGCTTTCAGCTGCCCACTGCACTCCGTGGTACATCCCTGTTTGATGGATATTTATAAAGGGCCGAAGGAGAGGCTGGGGGACTGGAGAACATACCCCTGCTGATAGATTACCAGCAAACCCTCACTCCGAACTCTAAGCTCTGTGTATTTACATTTACCATTTTGTCAAAAAAAGTCTTTTTCCCCATAGAGCATTATATCTGCATTTTTCAGCAATAAGCTACAGCCTGTTAAACAGGAGAAAAAAGTGGGGAAAATCAAAGGGCTGCTATTTGTCTCTAATGAATTTCAGAAAAATTCTTATTAAAAAAAATCTGCTAACAGCCCAGCCAGCAACAGGAAACAGGCACTGCTCGAGTACGACGGGGAAACCACGGGTCCTCACACAAACGCTGCTTTCAGCACAACAGCAGTCACCAATTTTGAAAAGCCCAACACCAAAGCCATGCTCATACAGTACTGGCGACTGAGCTAAACCAGAGGCTTCGGAGTCCATCGTTATTGCTGGCACGGGCAACGCAGCACAAGAGCGGGCACAGCAGCCGTCCCTGTCCTGCCCCAGCAGCCGTCGCAGGCACGGGAGCTTCGACCTTTTTGGGGAACATCTGTCCCCAAAATTGCCAACCCGGTCACTTCAAGCCGCAGACTGCTGCTGGCCAGCACCGCGATGCTCGCGGCTTGGGGCAGTTCTCCATCATTTTGGATACACGGCCACTAAGGACCCACGCCACATAAAAGAGAGCAGGGAGCAGGCCAGGACCACCGTGCCAGGAGAGGAGCCGGCGGCACCGCAGGGCTGCGACTGCCGAGCCACCCACCCCATGCGTGCCGCTGCCCGGCTGGACCACGCTGCAGTGCGCTTCCCGCCATCGTTTTGTGGCAGGATGTATTTTCTCAAACAGACCTTTAATTAGCCAAACAGCTGGAGATTATTTCCTTGCACTGAGAGACCCAGGCACCAACCCTTGATGAGGAGGATTTGGGTTCAGCTCACTGCAGTGCTACCAAATACCCCCTGACTCCACACACCCGATTTTTGCAGCTCATGTCAAGGGCCCGGCAGGTACCCAGCACCCCAACGGTCTGGTCCATCGTCTCAGCCCCTGGAGGTAAAATGAAAGCGTCCTATCTCACACTCACATTGCCAGACTAGTTCACCATTACAGAAAACGTTCGGTTACTATGGTGACAGGGAAGAGAGAAAAAAAAAAAACACCAAAAAACTTAGATTCATGTAAACACAGGTTTTCATATGCAGATTGCAGTATTCTGCACTTCCAGTTCATACCCATTTATGAGTTTTCTGTTATTCAGCCAGCAAAAACCGAGTGATTATTTATAAATACAAAAGCTAAAGTTCATCCCTAGATAAATCACAAAAATAGGCCTGAATTTATCAGATATATTATTCACAATGACTAATTCACTCATCTCCAGTTATATGTCGAAACCTAGTCGTGCTAATTTTAATTACTTAATTTAGGGGGCAATTCTTCCCCATTTCCCTCATGATAAATTCGTTTATTCACTTATGTCTCTGTTTTCTACCCTTTGTGGGTAACACGCATAGTAAACAAGGCATAGATGCTTCCAGTGAATGCTTCTAAAATTCACTACATTCAGCTTTGAACTGCTGGCCCGAGGGTGAAATCAGTACTGACTCAGAATGCCTCGGATCTTTTTTAAGCTGCAACTGAACATTCATAGAAAAATGAAAATAGTCTGAAACAGTTTTGGCTACCAGTTGCGATGGTTTTTAAGTTCCAATGTCATGACACCAGTCACCCATTTTTCTCCCTTTTTGAGCCTTTTCAAAATTGGTTTCCAGGAACACACAGAGAAATAGGAGTCTCGCACCCCAGGCGCCTGCCTACACCTCTTACCTATTTTCTGCATGAAACCTCTCAGGAGACTGCAGCTTCCAAGGAGGAATCTACTCCAACCCCAATTATCAAATGAGTTTCCGGAAGATCAGGCATTGGCCGGGCTCCTCCCCAGGCAGCCAGCAACCCTGGTTCCAGCTGCTGTTGCAACAGCCGAAAGGCACGGAATACACACCGGAGCGGTACCTACCGCCGGCCCCTTCCGAACGGCTCAGCTTCAGCAGCTTTCTCAGCTTCCCAACTCTCGCACACGTGCATGCTCCTCCTAACACCAACAGCTACAACTGCGCTTCGTCCCCACCGAGCACGGCCAAGAGCTCGCCCACCCGCTAGCGCGGGGCCAGGCGCACTGGGCACCAGCGCCCAGGGGAGCCGTGCCGCAGCCGCTGCAGCGCCATCCTCCATCGTACCGCACGCTCCAAACATGCCACACGGCGCCGCACCAGCTGATGCCGAGATACAGCGCTCTCACGCTTTGTTTCTATTTGGTTTACATAGGATTTGTTACTTTAAATATGAATTCCCTCTGTCCTACAAAGAACACGTGTGCAAACATGCACGCAGCAAGCCATCGTGCGGCTCCAGACGACGCCACCACTGGAACCCTTCAGTAACTCAGCAGCAGCCACGAAGGCCTCCCATTCTTCTGGCAGTGATAGCAGGCAGTCCACAAGCAGATGGATGTATTTGTAAATAAGGCAGATCAGTTTTGTCAGGTTGTAATTGGGTTTAGAACAAGCAATTCCCACAATGACAAACAACAATTAAAGAGCACAGAGCTCCCACAGTGTGCAAAGCTGAACGGGTTTTACGGGAGGGACAAAACCGAAGGCGAGCAATGGAAGTGCTACCAATGATACGCAGATGGTTTCATCCCGAGACAGCCCTTACAATGCCACCTAGGAGAAGAGGAAAACCCAGCAGCACTGCCAGGGTGATTACAGAAGCAAGCAGAGCCTCCTCCACCTCCTGTATGTCTGGTGCCCGTTCAAGCTGCAACTGGAGCCACAGCAAACACCTTGGCGATTCAGAACCTGCAAAGATCAGCTGTCCTTCCATCTCAGCAATCACCTGGATGGCAGGCTTAGCTAAACTAAGCTGGGAACCTTCAGAGCCTTCACACAAAGATGCTACTGGGGACACGGAGTTAACGTTCTTTCCAGCAAGCTCTGGACACGTGCAGTCTGGTAAAGACCCCCCAAAAGCTAAGGAAAAGGTCACTGAAGATTTTTTTTTTCTTTCTTTCAAAGGTATATTGCCACCATGAATTTCTGCAGGCTCAGCAGTTAGTTTGGTGGCCATAAATGTCTTTGTTATCATTGTGCAGTACACCAGGGCAAGGACACTGCAGCAAACACTCACCAGTGACAACGTGAACGGCCCCCACATAAACTCTTGGCACGCTGACGAGACTGCATGCTCTGGGAACCAACGGGGTAAGCCGGGGTTTGCTCCTGGCTCTGTGCACGGTCGCAGAACTCTTGAGGAGAAGAACTGTGACTATTCCCATGACCAATCGCCGCTCTCTCATGGAGCTCATCACTGCAGCTCTGTGCAAGCTGTCAGAGCAGCCGGATTACCTCCACGAGAGCGCGCTATGGCTGATAAACAAAGGCCCCGTTTCGCCACCTTCAAAGCAAAGAGCCAGTTCTGCTAGCGCGCGTCATCTTTAACACCACTGCCTTAAACCCTCAGAACACCTCCCCTCTTCAGGCAGTCTCTCAGGTGTCACTAACTTCTCAAGTGAGACAGCATCATTAACTCATTCCCCAGGGGAAGAATTTTTGGGGCAAGGAAGCCTCACCACTCAAAGCCTCATGCCAGTCCACTCTCAAGCCTGGCACAGGAGTCAGGGGCGCAGACCTGGGTCCCAGCTGTGCCCTCCAATATCAAGACATTTGCCATGAGCTACCAGAGGCTAGGGCTACCAGACAGCCTATTTTCTGGGAGCACATTTGGGTCTGGAAATGGAAAATGCAAACAAACATTTGTATCCATCTATCAGTGCAAAGTCATTTCCAAGAAAGCTTCTTGAATATTTCTTCTTTCTTTTTAAATCCCCAATGAAAGTTTAATTCTGAAGAAGTTATTCTCTGGTTTTGTGACCTGCAAAATTACCTCCTTCCGCCCGGTGCCTGGGGAGAGGGACGCCATCTGCTATACGTTCCTCTCCCATCTGACAGGCATTCGGAAAGCATTTGTAAAGCAGTAGGGAGCTGCACCAACAGCACAATCGATGGGACGCCCAGAACATGCCGTGTGATTAGGAGGAAAGGCAAACAATGTGCATTTCGGTTTTCCTCTTCTTCCCACTCACCCTTCGTTTTGAGCTGACCTCGTACATGAAACAGATCCTTGTTATTCCAACAGCACATCTCAAACTGCCAGCCCACAAGCACGATGACTACACGAGTACTCTCTTTGTTAGGGTTTCACTTTCAGGGGTTTTATAATATGACATTTTCACTTACAGCATGTCTACTTGTTGTTTCTTTAGGGATTTTAGCAAGCGTAGGTCAAGAGCATAGAAGCACCGCGCAGGAAAAACTGCTTTTAAAAATGCGAATCACTCGGAACACCATCGAGCAAGGATGTTAAAAGAAACAAAAAATGCTTTGGAAGAGCCTGCTGCTGAGCGCCTGCTCACTTGATACACTCCGAGTTAAAAAGGGTTCAACACTGATTTATTTTTGTTCAGTTTTTGCCACACCTCCTCAGGTTTTTCCTGTTTATTACAACAGTAGAAGTCCCGTTCATTTTAATGGTAAATAGGGCAATACAAAAGCCCCTACAAAACACTGGCTATACTCCATGGAAAGTAAAATGAAGAACGGTTAAAGGAAAATCTGGCAAAGTAAAAGGTTAATCTTGCAGAGTTTCTGTGCCTGACTGTTACAGTCATTTCAAAGAGCTCCAACTGGGATGTCAACAGCCTTAACAGTTTCCTCCGGGTGCAACGCTGAGCGTGCACAGACCTTCACACCTTCGCCACGCACTTACAAGCCGCTTGCTGCAGAATGACCTGTACAAGAAGTCTCCCTCTGGCTGGTGTACACAGACAGTCCCAGCCCCACAACACCGTTCCGTTCCCCTAAGGTGGAAATAAACTGGCTTCCGTCGCAGAGTAAGGCTAGCTGGCCCAAACTGCCCGCATTTCTGTGCAATACCTACCTAACCCAAACTGCCCGCATTTCTGTGCAATACCTACCTAACCCACATTTTCCCACCCATGATGGATGCAAGCGCGGATTGCAGCTCGCTCTCTCCTGGAGCGGCAGCACATCTCTAAAACGTGAAGTTATGCGTTACTTGCACCATGGTGGTGAAGATCCATCCATGCCTGCACCTCAGGCAGCAGAGTGCTTCGTCCTGCCCCGAGGAGCCGGCACCCTCACTCGAAAACAGGAAGCGGCAGTCGAGCCGAGCAAGCCGGCGAGCGCGGCCAGGGACCTCAGCGTGACTTACTGCCACCCATCAGCCGATCGGACAGTTTTCTAGAGCTCACAGCACAACCAAACAGATGGTTAAAGGAGAATCGCACAGCACACACACTACCCAGATCCTGCGGCAGTGCAGAAGACACGTCCGACCGGAGCAAACAGCCGGCGCACAGGCAGTTTCTGGTCCTCGTGCAAGACACAGAGTTCGAGGACCTGACCGTGTTCCTGCTCCTAACCACTGCCCTCTTGCCCGAGTCTCTGTGCCTCTGCATCCCCCCGTCAGCCCAACAGGCAGAACGCTCCCGCCTGCCTCTCGGGAGCACTGGGAAAATATAATCATTAACACCCTTATAAACATTTTGAAACTATTACATGGGTATTTACAGCAATGCCACTGTTATTTAATCCAGTAGCCTCTCTCAGAGCATCGCTTTGATGCTGCAGGGGAAACCATAATGTATCCAGCCAATTGGGTAATGCTCTACATGGGGATAGAAATTGTTTTCTGATCTCTCTAGCAATCACATTCTGCCCTGAAGCATGACATTTGATTGTGCTGACCTCAGCATGCTTAACTGTACATAATATTGACTGTAAAAGTACTCAGGCCTTTTGAAAATATGCCCATCTCCAAAAAGAAGAGATCATTAGGCAACACTGCAAAATAAAAACCACACCTTGCTAGTCCAGCCTATACTTAGTGAAGTTTAATCCTATTGAGCAGCAAGGTACAAATAACTACCCAGTAAGCAACTAGCACCCTCCTGTACACTACGTTACTGCTGAAGTTCTCCATGTGACGACCAAGAGGGTCTTTTCCCTACAGAGAGAGATGTGCCAGAAGAGGAGCCTTTGCCAGGCTTCCCACCACCGCCCGTTTTGGAGGGGTAGGTGCAGACGGGCTTCAGCCACTGTGCTATGAGAAGCAAGGTGGGCCCTGGGACGCTTTTCTGACCTTGCAACATACGTTGCATGATCCCTCATACAGACAGGGATTTTGGCACGTGATTTCAAGAGCGTGAAGCACCACGGGCCAAAAATCGACAGGCGATATCCCACGCACTCGGGAGGACTTGCTTCAAAGCCACAGTGCCACGTTCGACAGCAGACGAGATGTATTTTCAAACAGAACTATCTTTTGGACAGAGCAGGACTTTCCCACCCCTGAACGGTCATTTAGGGCATGCTGTCCCTCCGGAGGAGTTAGCACGCCCTCCCAAATAACAGAGAGGCGAAAACCGCTGCCTACAATAACATTTTCTTAGAAGGCCCAATACGTCTTCATCAACGAACAGCGTATCTCCTTCCAGCCAAGGTCACTGCTGATAAGTGGGCCACAGCATCCTTCCACAGGCGCCATCGAACAGACATCCCCATCCAGCTTACAAGGTCCGGAGACAAAACTCCACAAGGACCATGGGTCACATGCTGCAACACCAGCATAAATCTGGGGTAACTAATCAGCACCTGAGGGCAAATACAGAAGATGGGGAGGTTAAGGAAAAGCTGAACTATACGCTCTGCTCTTGCAGACAGTGTTTCTCCCTGCACTAAGCAACCAGCTAAACACACTGTTGGTGCTCTCACACAGCCGCAGGGCACCACCTCCCACCAAGGGCACAACGCGTTTGTGAAAAGGTCCACAGCACAGCTTCCACCTTGCCCTGAGCTCCAGCCCTCTCCTTCACACCGCATTCCTGCTCCAGGGCTGCATTCCCAAACGGGACTTGTCTGCATGAGGCTTCGCCTCCTGATCATCACTGTCTAGCAATGCAACCTTCAAGCCCTCTTGCAGCTTTAATCCTGCTACACTGCCAGTACTGTAAAATGACAGCTCGATTTTTTTCTCTCCAGATCAGGTCAAAGTCTGTATCTTTAAAATCTCGAACACTAACAAGCCAACATCGTTTAGGCTCTTCCCAAATACCAATTAACCTTTTTTCACCCAGAGAAGACCTTGAACACTCTCTAGAGCCTCTGCCAACACAAAAGCTTTAGACTGCCACACCAGCAGTTTGATCTCTAGTTCTTATTCTTTTGTGAGTTTTTCTTTAATCTCAATGATTAAATTATAGCATCTTCACAGTTAAATTTCCATGAAGTAAAAAAGAAAAAAAAAAAAAAAAAAAAAAAAAAAGAGGGCAGGGATATTCAAACGCAGACTTCTTCCCAAAACCCAGTTCATACAAAGCCTTTGGGTCACTAACACTGCACAGCAAGTCGTACCTACTGCAGTAGGACCTTGTCTGAGCCAGGAGCTTTGAACTTCACCATCAATATAAACAGCAAGTCACTGCCGCGGGTTCCCTCGGACCTCAGCTGCTGGCAGGCTGCACGCTTACACAGGCAGAAGCTTTTCTGAAAAGCATTTCACCGGCCTGGGTGTGCCAGCTTTCACCCCAGCAAGGCGGAACTCTAGTCACCCTGGGCTGGGGGGAAGCACTGCCATTCCATAGCAAGGGGTTTTATTCCCATGAAACAATTCTTGATTAATCGGTGCATTTGATGGAGAGAAAAATATTGGGCATACACAAGGCCAGAAACCTAAAATTATCTAGCTGGTGATCTTGAGCTAAAAAAAAAAAATCTGTCCTTCAGGTCACCTTCTCTGAACGAGCCGTTCCAAGTAGCAGAACATCACCCCAGGCTCCAACCACACCACAGAACAGCCTCAAGACCACAAATAACTCTTCAAACAAACAAAGCTAATCAATGCTACATCTTAAAGAAAACCAATCTCTGGGGCTTTTTCACGGTGAAGGGGAAGCCACTGTTTCATGAATGCCACGACAGAGACTTCTGCTGTGGTCTTCCGGTGCGTGATGCTGTTCCACAGAGTTGGACCTCAGAGGTGAAGCTGGTCCAACAGATGGAGAAAAGCTGTGGGAAACGGGGCTCCCTTTTCCCTTAACGGGAATCATTAAAGCCAGAGCTCTGCCCCCTCGTCTCCAGTCACTTACGTGGTTTTGTATCCTGTTCTCTTTTTAAATATTTACTCTTACAATAAAAGCAAGATAGTAAACCAACACCAAGTCTCACCTAATCGCTACAGCTAGCTTTGCTATCTAGGTAATAACCAAAGCAAGAGCCATATGGATACAATCCTCGTCCTAGAGGGCTGCAGCCCCGAGCAGTCCCAGGAGCAGCAGGATTAGCAGCCATCCCCTCTTCTCCATTTGCTTTACAGACAGGCTCCTGAGGGCCAGAGCTAAAAAATCAGGGATGCTCACCTAAGGAGCAACCTCCTCTCTTCTCCCATCTGTCTGATACAGACACAAGCAAGAAACCATGGACAATTTAACTCTACAGGCATTCCAACAGAAAATTACTGAGCTTTCCTGCACGCCTGCCATTGCTACAAGATGGAGGAATATTTTCTAGAGCTACATTAGAACGACTGCAAACCCTTGCCATGTATGTGACTTCCTTCCAACCACCTAGGTGAAAACGGAAAGTAAAACCTTTGTTTTCCCCCTCCCTTCAAAGCTACTCTTCAGCTCTGAAGGAAAGAGGAGCAATAGACACTACTGAAAAGGGGATCCTAGTAGAGAAGATGTTACTTAAAACTGTGCTCGCTATTGTCTATTGTACAAGCTCTTGATAAGAACCGAGAAGTTGCCTTGAGAACCAGCTAAAACCAACCCTGTAGTTTGGACAAGAGTCAAGGAGCAACTGAGTCTGCGCAAGAACAAGGGGTTACCAGCAGTGACGAAGAGGAGTCATCGGCCTTCATCCACCACGACCCCCGCGACCACCACTAGGAGACACTGCACAAGCACAGTTGGGAGGAGTTTATGGAAATGACTTCTTGGGGCTAATTTTAATACAAAGCAGGGACAAGTCATGCCTATGTATAGGCGTATTTGGGAATCTTATGTATATGTAACACTTTGTAGTATAACTTAGAGGCAAGCTACCACACACGCACACACGACTTTGGTGGGACTACTCCCCGTGCTGCCCAGCGCTGAATAAACATACCTACTGTACAATCTTACAGATCGGGGAGTCCGTTTTCCGCACGTCACTACTGCAAATTCTTTTCTGAAGCTGTTGGACGCAGAGAGGCTGCGTAGTTTCCGCAAACTCTCCAGATCCCAGACTAACAGCCTGCAGCACCGAATGCCTTCACGGAGAACCTCCCCTGAACGTCAGCCTGGCTTCAGCAGTCAGGAGAGGACATCAGGGAAGCCAACGGGAACAGTTTTGCCGTTCTGGGAGGCGCATTGCTTCAAGGCAGCTCAACACAAGATGCACAAGCAGGAGAATCTTGCAGCCATAGCTTTCTCCCAGTTTCCAGCTCCCTGGACCCCCAATCCCTCCCAGGCCAGGGGTTCCCAAACTGGGGAACTCACGCCAGGACAGACAGAGACAGCCACATCCGAACAAACACACGAGCACCAGCCAAGAGGCACGGCTGCTGCTCCCCTCCGAGGAGGCTGCGCCCGCAGAGCTAAATCTGGGGACCCACTTCTAGAAGAGGCTGGGATGGAAGCACCGATTTCCGCACAGGAATTATAACACCGCACCTTTTTACAGATCTTTGGTTTTGAAACAAAGGGGAAGATTTAAAATGAAGAGGATGATTTAACACAAAGAGGATGATTTAAAACCTCTCCCTCTGCCATGGCCGGGATCCTAACAGCTGCCTCCTCACTGATGAGTAATGACAACACTGGGATAAAGAACACGGCTGTATGTCCCCCAGCCTGGCACGCTGGGATGTTGATGCTGCCATTTTTCGCATGAACTCCCAACACCGAACTGCTGTCCGCTCACAGTCATTAAACGATCCCGCAGCACTGTGGCGGCGAGAAACACGTCCGCCCTGTCACAGCGACTTGACCCCGGCCCAGGGACTCGTACCACAACTGTGTAAACTCCCTGGGTAATTTTATTTCGATACTCCTCGCCTCCTCTCCTAAAGCTGTGTGTTGCAATACGCTGCTCAGCAGCTGCCTCTTCCCGAGGTGAGAAAAAGGACACCAGAATAAGTCACCTCGGGACAGTTTTTCAGAGAAAAAGCTTACAAATCGGGCTCGTTGAGACATGAACAGCTTGAAGTGCATCCAAGAACCGCAGGCACAGAGCAGGAGCACCGGGTGAGGACTGGAGGCCCTAAGGAGGTCACCAGCGACAGGTACAAACCCTTACGACCAGTACAAACCCTCACGACCGGCTGCCGCACGGGCTCACGCTGTTTACTCGTGTCTGTGTCCTCCCTTGCTGCTATGATACACCCCAATGCAATGCACAGAGGTGGGGCGCACGCAGCACAATCGTTATTAGTAAGAAATATGCATCTTTTCTTAAAGAGGAAGGTTTGCTGGCAGCTCAGCAAAAGCCTCCTGGGACTGAATCAACACTCAGGATTGAATAGCCACCCGGGCTGCAAGAAAGGGGAGGTTATTTCATGCCGGTTTTGCTGGAGAGCAGCGTGAGGGATGTGACTGCACACGCCGCTGCGCCCCTCTCCAGCCCCGAGCCCGATGCCAGGCGTTACCTGCTCGAACCGCTCCGTCACCGGCCGCCTGCCAGGAGTACAAATGCCTCTGAAGCTGGTAAATGCATTTCAGAAGGCGATTGCTGTTGCTGGCATGGGTGCTAGCTTGACAAACAGCTACTGAGACAAAGCCAAATTCAGGCAAGAGAGAATTTAAGAGCTCGAGGGGGAGGGTTTCCCCCACCTTCAGTGGGCCAGTAGGAAAGAGTAAATCCCGCTCCTGACAGGCGCTGAAATTGTGCACACAGAACTTAAAATATTGCACTTCAGCTTATAAATACCTGGTAAGCACCTGAGGCACATTCGGTGCTGCACTCCTTACAGCCCTTAAAACTCCTCACCTGGAACCAGGACCACCTCCAGGCCACAAGTAAGTGTTTGGAGAGGTTTTTACCATTATCGGGAAGAAGGATAAATTGGTAAATAATGCCTGCTGCACCCGGGTACCTGCCAGCTACCAGACAAGAAAACAGTTAGGCTTACAAGGATCGAAACACCCCTCTTTCTTATTGAAACGCAGCCGTGGGCTCTCAGCAGAGGCTCAGAGCTCAGCTCCTGCGCACCACCAGGCACCCTCCCCAGGAGAGGCCACCACCTCTGGGCGGGACGCAGCGTGGGGCGCTTCTGACCACGGCTGTTGCGAGCTGGCCCACGGGCAACGGAGAGGCCGGAGGCCGTGCTCGCCACGCACACAAGTCAGGGGAGCCGCAGGGGCGCGGGGAGGCGCTCGGGGCAGGGGACGCTGCCACCGCACCCACACCGCACGCTCGCCCCGCCTGGTCCCCGCACACGGCCCCGCACCCAGGGCAGGAGCTCAGGGACACGAGCAGCCCTCCAAAGCAGAGCAAAGCCCGGAGCAGGCCTCTCCACCGCCGTGCGCTTCCAAACACAGCTGCGTTTCACTTTTTTAATGCATGACAGTCACCTTAATGAAAAAAATCTGAACCGAAAACCCCATGGAGGTGCAGGGTCTTGCCCCGGGACATTGGCTGCGGGAGCAGCCATCAGCTTCCATTTTAGACAGATGCTCCCACGTGAACACGAGGGTTTAAGAAGCACGGCTGTTAAATGCAATTTCTGCCCCGTTGTGGGGGTCAGGCCACACTAACGAGCTTCAACCCAGGGCTTCGGCTTCCCCCTCCCACACCCACCATCTAGCCCTGTAAGTGCACCGCAAGGTGCTGGGAGATGACGCCCAGCCTGGCAGCAGAAGCCGAGGACCTGGACTCAGCAGAAGCAAGTCCTGCAAAAGGTTCACGGCTTGTCCCCTGGCCGCTCTCTTTGCCGGCTTCTTCACCTTTGGAAGGAAAGCAACGCTCTCCTGCTCACCCTGCCCAGGCACCTCCACTCTGTGTGCTTACACAGCCTCAGCTGGCGCCAAAGAGCTGTGTCCTACGAGGAAAAAGCACTTCAGTGGTGTCACCTGTCTTCTGTATTTTTTGAAATATCACCCCACATCCTGCTGGAAGGCCAGCACACACGGCACACAGGCTTTCAGGCCCCCATCCAGCTCCCCTTCTACACGGGCCACAGACCTTGAGAGTCTTTGGGCTTAGCGATGTCTTGACAAGACGCAGCAGCCGCGGTGCCTCGGCACGCTCCACCGCCACCATCTGCACCAGCGCCGCAAGGCCAACTGCCCAGGCCCGGCGAGGCGGCACCCGGTGCCATCCCCACGCTCTTGCCCCGGGCACGCCAAGCTGGCGGCGAGAGCACTGGGCCACGTACGGGCTGCGTCTGGCCCAGAGCAAGGCACCCACGCACACGTCCACGCATTTCTGACCAGTTAGCCCGAGCGGGCGGCTCCTCCTCCCCTCTGACCGCAGAGGCGGCCCAGAGGCCCCAATCCAAGGCATTTTAGGAAGGTCCATCCCACCAGCAACTACACAGAGCCGCTGATGGCCAGTCGCGCGCAGGAGCCTGCTGACTCGGTTGAACCTTCCCAGCATCCGCCAAAGCGCTCGGGACTTCAGCTTTGCAGGAAGCATCTCCGATAGATTCAATTTGTTTCCATTAGAGACTGCCAACTAATCTTTATTATGAATCGCATACATACTCCTCTGCTATGCCCTGCACACGGCCCTCCCAGTCCCCACACAAGCAGGTCTCACGGAAAACCCATCTGCCAGGACCACGCTACCAGACCCCACTGAGGAAACGCAGAGGATAAGTGGAAGATAATAACAAATAAATCTATGTGGGAATCAGCCGGATACAGAGCAAAGCTGAGCGGTTATTCTGAAGTCTCACAGCAGAAGCTAGATCAGATCCATCAGGATCCGCTGGCTGTTGCGGACAACTCCACCGAAGCACACACGAGCTACGCCCAGGCAAGCCAGCTGGCCCTTGGGTCTCACTTCCCCACATTTTGTCAGGCAAGACAATTAAGCCAATGGAAATTTTATATCTGTTTCTGCGATTAATATTTAGCAGTTTCCTACCAGCCCAAAGGGACGGAACTTTCTTCTCTTTTGCACAGAACCATTTTATTAAATGGGCTGTCAAGCTTAAGCCTTAATGCCTCCTCCAACTGGGAACCAAGCTTCCCTCCTGCACAAGCCATAATCCCAGAAAATAATTTGGTATGGGAGTTTTTCCAAAATTTTGTGAGCAAAGTGGAAAGAGAGCAATAGGCAGGAAATGAGAACAGACATAAGGAAGGGATGCAGCTACTGCAACAGAAGAAGTGAAGCGAAGCGAACAGGCAACGACAAATTAACCCGAGCTGCAGTTCCCCTCTGAAAATGGGAAAACACACATTGGTTTTCTTTGGGCTCAGGTTTGCCTTTTTAACATTTTTATATGGCAAATCCATCAAAACTCTAGCTCTGTTATCAATTTACACAGCAACTAAGAGCCCCAGAAGTACAAGCAATCACCCCTTCACCCCTGAGCAGCCAGATGCACCATCAGACACTGCTGTCCTTAGGGTCCCCGGGATGCTTCCCACCTGCCAGCCACACAACTGAAGATGCTGCTATTGATTCACAGCAGCCTTCCTGCCAACAATAACCAAATAGATCGTATCAGTGACCCGAATTTTGCCAGGGTTAAAGAAAAGCTTCGGGAAGCAAGATGAAATTAAACAGCCAATCAACACGATGCCCAATTTTCTGCAAGATTTACAATGCTGTACCACAGACAGTTGCATCTACATAATTAAAACTGCTTAGTTTTGCTGCACTGAAGCAACAAATCATGCATTTGACAGTAACGAGGAGAAGACATTTATTCATCTTTCTGGCCAGATAGACCAATTAAAATTGTATGTCTGAAAACACTCGCTTTAAATTGTGCATCAAAGGGTCAACCATATTCTGTACTCTGCAAGTGGCTTTAATGTGGCAGTTGTAAACATGCAGCCATATCTTTATTGGCATCTATTTTTAATGCAGCCATTCCCGTCTGCAAACCTAAGACAGACAAATAAGAAAAGCTGCCTCCTAAAAAGTATCCTTAATATTTTCTTTCTGGTATGGCCAAGCAAGCATCTGCTGCCAGTCCTGGGGCCAGCTCTCTCCTCTCCTGACAGCTGAGGAAGGATGCAGATCAGCAGCAGGAGGACAGGACGGACCCAGGGCACGATAACCGACAGGAGAGACCACGCCACGGGAAGGCGCCTGTCAGCGGCACGGCTGTTCGGGGTGAGGTCCCCACGCACGGGCAGATGGCGAACGCTGCGGCGAGCTGCAAGGACAGCCAGCCTGCAGCAGGAGCGGCACCGACCCAGAGCCGCAGGCACCCGCATCACCACCGACACCGTGCAACCGTGCCCCTGCCATCAGCCCCCAGCGCTCTGCGGCACCCAGCAAGAGCGCGTGCAGCGGGGGGCACCGGGGCCCCACACGCAGGCAGGCAGACGCCCCGCACGCACCCGCTCTCTTCCCAAAGCACCGTCAGGACGGCTCCTTCCCCCCACGAGCGGAGCAGACACAATTCTCCAGGGAGGGAAAGAAGATAGAGAGTCATTATGGCTGATAAATCACCCCTGCGCGCAACGATTGCTCACCAGTTAAACTCCACTTACGCCAATCGTGCTCCCCACACAAAGCGTGGGCTCATTGATTTTTTTTTTTAACCGAGGCTGCAGCACCCCGGAGCACAGGAGGTCGGGGCAGGGCTTGGCCCCGCGCTGCAGTTACAGCCTGAGCGAGAGGGCTTTCAGCAACTTTCATAAAGGGGGGAAAAAAAAAAAAAAAAAAAAAAAAAAAAAAATCACTCTAAGCAACATTTTTCATTTCCCCCACCACATAATTCCCAGTGGTCTGTCAGGCTCCTCCGGTAACAGCCGGGGCTCTTTGACGCGCTGCAGGATGGTCATCGCCTCGCGAGAGCCCCAGGCGCTGGCTGCCGCCCGGGCTGCGCTGGCCCACCACCCCGGCCAGCACCCTCGCCATTTCCAGTCCTCGCTGACATCTACCTGTTAAAGGCGCCCCGGCTGTGAACTGCTTTCACTTCCCCCCGTGCTGATGCATCCCGTGGAGTCCACATGCAGGGCTTCCCACCCTTCTCCCTGCTGTTTTCTAGACCACGCCATGGGGACCACCACTGTGCTGTGTTCAGATTCCAGCCTCATCCTCCATAGCAAGACATCATTTCTTCAAACTTCCATCTTTTATCACCTTCATATGTCAGCTCTTCGGTGCCAACATTCTGTTTGTCAGACTCCCTCGCCACTGCTCCCCCTTTTCTCTCTCCCTATTTCTTTTCCATTTTAGTCTGTCTCTGGAGATCTGGGCATCCATCTTCACCAGGGTAGCAGCGGTTTAGATATGAATAGAATAATAACTGAATCCCTGAAGGAAACAAACAGGGTTTCTGGGATAACGAGGTGACCTACATGGAATCCCTAGGCTGCGCCAGGAGAGAGCAGGCCTTGCAGAAGGGCAGCAGCAGTGGAGCTGGGTGTTCGTGGCCACTGCCACAGCCTCAGAAGAACGTTTAGGTGGTGACAAACCCTCCCCCTGTCGGGCTTTGCTGACATGGACGACACGCAGCTCTGTCGCGCTTGCACAGGCGGTACACGACTAATCAAAGGAAAAACCCCACTCCCCCCGCAGAGCATCCTCAGCAGCCGGTCCTCCTCGGGTCCCTGCCAACGTAACAACCAACCGGCGACGCTTCACTAAACCGTTCTGCCCAGGTACATTTTTCTTCCACTGCTCCTATTTAACAAGGAACCACGGCTACAACAGACCCCCGCACCGCTTCCTCTGGAGCCAGATGTTTATCCTCCTCCGACCGTTCGGCAACGCGGGAAGGTCAGAGCCGCCCTGGTCCCCGCAGGGAGGTGACAGCGGGGGTGATGGCTGTCAGGACGCAGCCGCAAGCACCAGAGCTGCCTCACCTGACCGCGGTCACCGCGAGACCACCTTGGTCCTGCGACGGACCCGACGTGTCTCAGGGATGGAGCTGCCGCCACCTCCAAGGCAGCGAGCAGGCAGCCTTGGGGCCTGGCTCCTCCCGCCTCGCCCCAGCTCCAGGAGCAGTTAAACCCTGGCCACACTCAAATTAACACTTATTCAGATGAAAATACAGACCAAGTGCCCTAGATCAGAAAATGGACATTTCTGGAGGCACAATCAGGCACAGAACAGTACCAAGGAAATTATTACCAGCCCACCGGCAAACTCTGTCTGCGTTACAGCTGCCCAAAATGCCATCGCCAAGGTGCAATAAAACACCCCTATACATAACCCCAGCGTTAACCGTCTAACATATGGAAACCATGAGGCTACAGAACTCAGGCCAAGAGCGATCGCGGCAAATGAGTATTCCAGCTACAAACAACTGGAGATGTCTGCAGCGAAGCTTTTGGAACAGATCAGACCCAGTCCTGCCCCCAGCTACGCCCCCGCAGCCCCGAGCATCGGGAAGCAGGAACCGCCTGGCCCAGGACATCTCCTGGACCAACATGGAAACGTGGGACAGCCTCCGTGCACAAACGCAAGCCCCTTCCCGTAAAACAGAACAATACCACAGGCTAAAAGAATATTGCATCTGCTTAACTGCAGGGTGCAGTAACATCAATTTGCCCAAATTACACCCAAGCAGAAAGGTAATTGGCAGTGAGCAGAGCGTGTTGTGACTGTCACATCACTCTTCAAAGCCAGCTACAAAAGACTGAAGCGCAGGAAAGTAAACAGTGGCACGAAACCAACAGACAGCCCCTTCCCCAAAACCCCTCCATCTGGCACCGCGCTGCAGCATTCCAGCAGCTTCTTCTGCAAGGCGGTGCGTGTGCGGAGGAGGCTCCGCTCAGCTGGGCTCGAGACCCAACACGCTAAGCGACCTCTGGAGAAAACGGGAAAGCGGTTTAATTTGCACATTCACGGGTTAATTTGCAGAAAAACTATCTTATGTCTTGAATTAACTCTGTCTTAACCAGAGACTTAAACGTGACAAACTGGTGAGCGCATGCCTGTATAAAACAACCAAGCAAAGGGAGATCGGGGCTGATTTTATGGAATAGCCGGGGGACTCAAAGGGGGGCAACTTAATGAGAAGGCGTTAAGTAAGCAGCTGAGCATCCTCAAGGTGAAAGTGGGAAAAGGAACTGTCATCAGCTAAGAGAATTAGGAACTGCTGCTGCAACGAGCAATTTACAAACTGCAGTTACCCAAAAGATCGGTTGATACAGGTTGCCAGCGATGCTAAGAACCCTATGTTTGTAAGAGAGGGATGGCTACAACAGACTCATTTTTTTTTTTCTGCCTGGCCGCACGCACTCAGTGTTTCACCAGACTGCAGCCATTTCTGATGTCTCAGAGGGTACCAACTTTCCACAATAGGTCCAACTGTAATAAAAATGAATTTGGAGCCAGACATTTGACGCTTAGCGGTCTCGATAGAAACAGCCTTTAACTGTATTCTTCTCCAATGCGTAGAACTAAAGCGGTCTGCTTCACAGGTCTTCCTCCTGCAGCGCTGGGGCTTGCATAAGAATGATTCTGCCCCCTGAGGTCGCGGGGCCCGGCGCACGGCGAAGCTCCTTACATAAGGCCCGCAAGATCGGTGTGCGTCCCCCCGGGAGGCCCTGACCGGCTCCGTCCAAAACCGCTGGCACAAACCCGATTTCCCCTCGGGTCACGGCCGCTAAAACGCCCGAGCCCGAGCTCACCCCCGCGCCGGCCCCGCCCAGGTCACGGCGGCCCGAACCGGGGACCCTGCCCGGGCGGGTGCAGCCGCGGCCCCGCACCCCCCCCCGCCGCACGGAGCCGTCCCGACGGGCGCCAGCAACCGGCAGCCAGGGCCGCCCGGGGCCCCGCGGGGCGGGAGGTGCCGGCGGTGCCGCAGCGCCCGCGGGGGGGGGGGGGGGGGGGGGGGGCGCGGGGCGGGGCGGGCAGCGGCCCGGGGACGCGGGCGCAGGCTCCCCGCAGCCGGGGCCCGCCCGAGCCGCCCGCCCGCGCCGGGGGCCGCCGCGCCCCGCACACAAAGGCGGGCACCGCCGCCGCGCCGCCCGCAGCGCCCCGCTCCGCACCTTTGACCTGCGCCGTAGTCGGCGATGATCTCTTTGTCCTTCTTGAACCTGCCCTGCGATGACATCTTGCGGGGGGGCGCGGGCCCCGCCGGGACGCCCGCTCCGCCGCTCCGCGCCGCCTCACCCGGCCGCGGCCCCGCCGCCCCCCGCCGCTGCCTTCATTGGCGGCGCCGAGGCCCCCCGCCGCGGCCCTGCCGCGGGGGCCGCCGTGTGGGGCGGGGCTGGGGCGGGGCTGGGGCGGGGCTGGGGCGGGGCTGGGGCGGGGCTGGGGCGGGGCGGGCCCGGGGCGGGCCCGGGGCGGGCCCGGCCGAAGCTGGGAGGGGGGGGAGGAGCGGCCGGCCGCGCCCCGGCCCGGCCCGGCCCGTCCCCGGTCACCGTCCCCGTCCCCGTTCCCCTCCCTCCCCGTCCCGTCCCGGTCCCCGTCCCCGTCCCCGGTCCCCCGGTCCCCGTCCCCGTCCCGTCCCCGTCCCCGGTCCCCGTCCAGTCCCGTCCCCGTCCCGTCCCCGTCCCCGGTCCCCGTCCCCGGTCCCCGTCCAGTCCCGTCCCCGTCCCGGTCCCCGTCCCGTCCCCGTCCCCGCAGCCGGTCCGGCCGGTCGCGGTGGGTGCGCGCCGCCGGGCGGTTCCGTCAGCAGCAGCGCAGCGGCCCGGGCGCGGCGGGGGGCCCGGCCGCGCTACCCCCGGCACCCACAGCCACGCAGCGGCTCCCGAGCCGCCCCGCTCCCCAAAACGCGAGGCCTGGGGTCTCCCCCTGGTTCTGCAGCGGCACGGCCGCCGAGGCCGACGGGCCCCCCCCGGGGATGAGCCCTCGCCCCCCCCGGTGCCCCAGCCTGGAAGCCGCTCCCCCCAGGCGACAGCCTCGGGCACCGCACGGCCGGCCAGGCCCCCGGGGCCGGGCCTGCGGCACCGCCTGCCCCACCGCTCCCCGCACCCCCAGAGGCACGGCTGGTCCACACCTGCAGGCCAACGATTCAGCCTCAGTGGATTTACCAACAGAAAAGCAGTAATAAACGTGAGCACAGCGGCACGAGAGAGGTTTATGGCACGCGCGTAACTCAAGGGCTGCTCGGCCCAAGCCCCAATATCCCCTGAGTGGCACCTTCCGTCGGGAAGGCTCCAGGTCCCAAAACACGTCAACCCCGGTTGTTCAGAGCAACAAACAAAAAGTTTGCTTTGGCTTCTCCAGCCCCCGGAGCAGGGCCAGCACACACGCAAAAGGCCATTTTGAGGAGAGAAACTCCCGCTCCGGGTAATCCTTAGAGAGCATCGCCTCGCGGCGCGGCTGTAGGCTGGCTTGTGGAGGCAGCGGCTCATCCTCCCTTCTGTTAATCCCTCATTAACCCTGGCCCTGGCTCCTTGGTCCATCACTGAAATACAGGTCTGTTAGGAAAATCCTGTTCGGCAAGCGTACGATGCACAAGGCTCTGTAGATGCCCCCCTGTTTGGGCCAGCCCCCCCAAGCACCACCACGCTGCTTCTGCTTCTCGTAAATCCTCCCTGGAAACCTTGTTTTCCAGCACTGCGTGTTCCCCCTGCGCCTTGGAAGTGCGAGGGTGCGGGGGGTCAAAACAAACAGCACACCAAGGAGGGATCCAACCAAACTGCTGTCCCAAGGTGCAGGTTCCAAGTGAAGATGCCCAGGCAGGCACCGGCTCGGGGGCCCCCAGCACCCGTGGGAGCAGCCTCCCCTCCCTCTGGGCTGGGAGCCAAAAGCTCACGTCCACGACAGCTAAATTAGGGGTGTAAAAGTTGGAAAATCTCCTCTTCTGTGCGGGCACCGTTTCTGCAGCGAGCCTCGCACGTGCGTTTCCATGCAAGACCAGGGAGCGGGGAGTGGGGAGCAGGCAGGCGGGAGAGAAAACCCCTTTGCAAATGAAGGGTTCTCACTCTGGTGAATCCTCCTGTTTCCTCCGGAGGCTGTTGTGAGAGAGGGGCTGCACTTGCACAGATCTGTCAGTTTTTGTTAACACTCAGGAGAAAAGGGAAAAAACGTTCATTCTAGCAGACTCAGCAATGCTATTTAAGGCTCTTTTCCAGGGGGTTTCTGGCTGAGGAAGAACGAGTAGTTGGGACCCAGTGTCTTGAAAAAAACCCACGCGCTTTTGTTGTCAGCAATGAGTTTTCGAAGCGGCACGTCCTAGTCCCGGCGCTGGCGATGCCCGCGTGCCCAGCCCCTCGGGAATCCAGCCCCGCTGTGTGGATCCTCTGTCCAGCCCCAGCCCCGCTCCGATCGCTGCTCTGCACAAAGGACCCTTTTGTTGGTTTCTTGTGTGGAGTGAATTCAGGGAGATTTGATGATTCACAGTTATTCTGCCAGCTTACAAAAAATAAACTGAGCCTATTAAACAAATAATTTACCTAGCCCTAGCAGGCAGCACAGAAGAGCATTCTGCGTTTCCAGCAGCCATAAAAAGAGCCAGAGAGGAGGGAGACAAAGCCAGCGCTGCTGGGGGAGCGGCAGCCTTTGCGGAGCGCCGAGGCTCGGGGCCGGGCCTTTGGGGGGGGGGGGGGGCCCGGGCCGGGGGGGGGGGGCAGGAGCAGCGGGAGGGCTGTGAGGGTCTCTAGGACCAGCCGTGCTGCCTGGATGAAGCAGGGCGATGGCTGCTCCGGCACCCAGGGGACGGCAGCCATCAAGGCGGGAGGTGACAGGGACACGAGCAAGCGATTTGGTGGAGCTGCTCTGTGGGATTCACTTTGTGCCAGTGTGCAGACCCACAGAGCAGAAGGGTCCCCGACCCGGCGGGATGGACTCACGGTGACGGACAATGCAGAAGCCAGGCAAGAACGAGTCAAAATGCCATGAGCAGGGAGGTGGCTGGAAGGTGAACTTCGCTCCAAAATTTTGTTGAGGTTGGATGAGGAATTTTTGGTGGTGGGCAATGTAACATCTGACATGGGGAAGTGGAAGAGAGATCAGAGGTCTACTGAGCTCCTAGCGGCCGTGATAAAGGAAAATAGAAAAATAACACAAATTTGTACAGAACAGGAACACGGCAAGATTTTTTTGCTGGGAGGGATCCTGTCCAGAAAATCAGGTGTGTATGGACCTTAAGAGAGGAGCAGGCTGAGCAGGGCTGGGAGCTGATTCCAGGGTGTCTGGGTGCAGGCATGAAAACAAGGAAATAGTAGGACATCGTAGTTGAAGAAAGGAGAAAATGGGAGTGTCTCGGGCGTTTTGCTGGCCATCGTAAATCCCCCACCAAGCAGAAGGCTCGGGGATAAACCTCAGTCCGCTACAGAGAACGCGCACAATCCTCTCCATTGATGCCTGCTCCTCTGCACCATCCACCCTGAATGTTTATCTGCTGCTCCAGAAGCACGAGCTCGGTAGTAAATCTTGCTCCACATAAAAACACAGTTTTTGGCAGAACTACTCTAGTGGGAAAAAAGAACAATAACAAACATTTCGCAAGCCAAGTGACAATCCTGCAGCTGTCGGGCTTGGTGGGATCCGAAAGCGACGCTGCTGGAAAGCCCTCGCTCCTGGCCCGCACCCCACCGGCGCAGCAGGGCGAAGGGGGCCTCGTGCTGTCCGGGGGCACGCAGAAACCTGCCGGGGAGCCCAGGAGGGGCTGGGATGCCGCCCGTGAGCCTGTGCTGCTTCGGGCTGGGGCAGGGTCAGCTTTGCTCGCCGCAGCCGGCACGGGGCTGGGATCAGGCTGTGTGCTGGCAGCGGCGCTGAGCACCCCGGGATGGGTTCGCTCCTGCTGAGCCGGGCTCACACAGAGCCAAGGCCGTTCCTGCCGCTCACCCCACCCCACCAGCGAGGGGCTGGGGGGGCACAAGGAGCTGGGGGGGGGGGGCCCCGACTGGGGCGGGTTTGCCTGCCCCAGTCACCGTTACGGGTGATGGAGCCCGGCTGCCCTGGGGGTGGCTGAGCACCCCCTGCCATGGGAAGCAGGGAATGAATCCCTTGGTTTGCTCTGCTTGCACCTGGGGCTTTTGCTTTCCCTATGAAACTGCCTTTAGCTCAGCCACCAGCTTTCTCACTTTTACTCTTCCGATTTTGTCCCTCATCCTGCCGGGGGGTGGGCGAGCGGCTGGGGTTAACCCACCACAGAGTCCTGGCCCAAGCCTGGGGTCAGCCTTGTGGGAAAAATACGGCCCAGGGCTGCACTTGGAGCGGGGTTGGAGAGGGGACGCCAAGGAAAGCTGAGAAGTGTCAAAGAACAAACCTCCAGGAATATTCGATCTCCGGAGAGGGTGCCACGGGGACATGAAAAGAGCTGTCATATACAGCTACGGTACACAATTTCATAAAGCTAACTCGCATAATAATGACATGCTTGTAAAGTACAGGGATAGCGATGCTGTGTTCCTCTGCAGCCAGGACCAGGTTGGGACCCTAGAATTCCGAGCTTGCTCTCCACAAAAAAAACCCCAACCAAACACAGGGAAAATGAGAAGCACAGGGCATTTTGTAAGAGAAGAATCCCAGCGGCAGTTGCTTCTGCTTGTAACGTTCGCAGGTGTGAGGAGAGCAGTACCGACATTTTCTAATAACAAGCTGTGTCACGGGACAGATTTTGATTTTCTTGCCAGATTGGTTCAAACGCATGTGGCTGCCCCCGAGGTCAAAGCCGAGCATCTGAGGGGGTTAAACATCTTTTACCAGAATGGTCCGTGACACAGAGGTGAAAGGAAGAAGCCCAACCATGATGAAATCATACGGTAGCACCAGGATTCTCTGCTATTCAGCTATCACCAGGAATACAGAAGCAGCAATGTCTGAAGAAAAATAATCCAATCACAAATTAATGATCTTTAATAAATATCAGCGTCTAAGATCATTTGTGGAATTTCTACTTAAAATGGCTTTTTAAAAGGAAGGATTACCTTGTAATTCACTTTGAGACACTTTCAACACAGAATTTTTAAATGAAGAATGGGATGGGATGGGATTTAATCATAATAAATACTTCAGGCTTGAGGTATAGAGAAACCAACAGTAACCATGGCAACGTGGTCACTCCAGTAGGGCTAATGCAGATTATTTCCAGGGCAGCAGCCTTGTGTGTGCTCAGGAAGCAGAGGTAATGTTTGCTTAAAGCAATTCCTAAATTAAGGAAAATTCTTTCGGCAGAAGCTGCCTTGCACCCTTTGTTCGCAGTGTCGGACCCTGAGCGTTCCACGACACGCTCACCGGCTGCCTCAGGCGGGTACCGAAACGCCGCTCCCGGAGGAGTGCTCCCGTCCCATGGCCCTCCGCCGGGCAGGCGCGGTCACGCCGGCGCTGACACGAGGGAGGCTTTGCAGGGGTAGGCTGCAGACCGGCGGGCGGGCGTGCCAAGCCTCGGCTGATGCAGACACCCGGCTGTTTCCTAAAATGCTTCACAGCTTTATGCAAGCACTTACAGCTGCGCGCTGCCGCCAGGCACCATCCCAGAGTAAGGCAGCCCATGCACTGTCACCCCAACTCTTCCTTGGACTTTCTGCCTTCCCGAGACCTTCAAAAGGCAGAACTCCCTACGCCGTACCTTGACTTTGATGGATTTGGGGAAGGGGGACGACCTTCACCTCTGATGTGTTGCAGGAAACCTGCCTGGGATGCTTGCTGTAGCCACCCCCTTGGCGACAGCAACTGTTCCAGTTTAGGCTCGGGAATTGCTGGGAGATGTGGGCTCTCCCTCGGGCTCGTGTGACCTGCAGCAAAGCGCTGAGAGCAGCCAGACACGGAGAGAGCGCTCACACGGGAGAGCGCCCAGCTTCGCTGGGATCGCCTGTGGGATAAAATCTAGGAAATAGGAACTGGGGAAGCAGAATCCAGCCCTGCTGGCTTGTCGGCTCTGCGGGTATTGCAGGGCACTAATACGGCTGAACAGCTGGAAAAAGACTGCCGCACACGCGTTTCCCACTGTAAGAATAAATGGCTTGGAGCTGGTAATACGGAAGCTGTTTGCACTGCACTACATCGCCTTTGTTGTGTTGAGCCTTACATACTCTTTCCGCCAGCAAAGTGCTGTTATCTCGTCCTATGAACAAGGAAGAGAACTGCTTCTCCCCCTGTGCCCTTGTTCCCTTGTACCTTGGCACTGACATAGCTATATCCGTGTATCCCGCCTTTGCAGCCAAAATAACTGCATCCAAAGACCAGTCTTGATTTCCCTACACCTTAGGTTTTCCACGTCAAAACTCTGGGAGGCTGCAAGGCTTAAGATATTCTTGAGCCATTTGAGATGCTCAGGTGAAAAATGTGTCGCATTTCTCTAGGACGGTGCCGGTATGGTTCCTTCCCCAGATCCAGAGCTGGAAGAACGAACCAGGGAGCAGATCTAGGGAAAAGCAGCCCCGTTCTGCCCACCTTTCGTATGGCAACTGCATCAGGATCTCGACAGCCTGCCCTCTGCGCTCAGGACCTGCATCACTGACTAAAGCTCTGGCTCCCAGGCATAACCTGTGGATCCCTTCTCTCTTCCCCCTTCCCACCAGGAGACTGGAAATAGCCCTCCCCAGCAGCCCCGCAGTAAGGGGGGAAATACCCAAAACCTGTAACTGCTTCATTACAGCCCCCAAGAGGCAGAGCAGACTTCAGACAGCGCGGGAGAGAGCGGGGTGAGGAGCAAAGGAAAGCTCCAACTCTAAGGGGAAAAAGAAAAAGAAGCCATTGCTGTCACTTGCGCCCTTCCTCACGCGCCGCAGGTTTCCCAGTGCAGATCTGCAGGGACAAGGTGAGCTGGCCCAGACTCTCTCCTGGAAGCGATGCCCAGCACAAGCGGCGCTGGTAGAGCTGGTGGTGGAGGCAGGGGCCCATCTGTGCTGGAGTTCTCCAGGGGTCCCACAACAACGGCCTGGAGCCAACACAGCGGCATTGGGAATTCTTTGGAAAAGTTGTCTGCTGTGGACAGTACCAACGGGACTTGGTGCAGCAGATTTACTATGAGCAGCTTCCACCATCCAGGTTATTTGCAGTTTACCTTCACTAATGTCCGCGGGTAACAAGTCTGTCTTTACCATCTCTACTGGGAACTCTTAGCAAAGGGGGCTTCTTTGCCTCCCAAGCAGTTTGCATAGGAGGATGTAATTTGGGAGCCAACACGTTCCTTTCCAGGTGAAGCATCCCAGAAGTTTGCTTTTTATTTTATTTCATTTGGGCTTCCAACAGCTCAGTCATAAGCAGAAGGATATCTTCAAAAAATACGGGCATGGTATCTTTGAAGACAGTAATATTCAGAGAGGAAAAAGAGCCCGCTAAACATGAGCCCCCCTGGATACCTGTCTTCTTCACTGTTACCACATTTAAGCCTTTGCAGTAACGGCAGAATTTAGCGTGATGCTGGTCAATAATTCAACTCAGTGTAAGAAATGGGAATATTTGCTTGTGACTAAAAGCACAAGGTATCATGATAAACAACTTGGCAACAGCAGTTCTTCCCAGTAGCTACACTTCTCCTGTAAAAGGCATTTGAGTCACAGCCTACTCAGAATTTGGCGTAGCTATGCAAGGCCAAAGTTGCTTAAGCAGTTGTGCAAGGTCCCTTGCTAACAGCTTCCTGCTGAAGAGCTGTTACCTCCTATTTCCTCGGGGAGATTACCCAGGCCGTGCGGTCAAAGCCGCGCTTTCGTTTCTCTGCTGCGATCTGCAGATTCTGCCGGTGCCTGCATAGCTGCTGCTCCAGGGAAGGGCACCCGGCGCCCGCTCCGACGGCACGGCTGGCGAAAGGTGGCTTGAAGACGGTGCTTCTTCAGCACGGGAGCCTCCGAACCCACCCTGTCCTCCCTCTGCGAGAGGGACGTTCACAGCCGTCCCTGCAAAGGGCGGGGGGGCTGTCGTCCCAGGCCGGTAGGAGGGCCATCACCCGCACAACGCTGTCGTTTGTGCCTTAGTATCCAAGGGGGGCACTCGAAACCCAAGCGGCTGTTTGAGTCCCATCCATAGGACGGGCCGGAGTCCTTTGCCCTGTGCTACTTAAGCCCACAGATAAGGGCTTTTGCACAACAGCTTTCAGGGAAAAGCGACAGGAACCCTGTTTCTGCTTCATTCCGTTGCTCTACTTCCTCAGATTTAATCTTGTGCCCAAACCACGGGGGCCCAGGCTTCTGCTCCGACGGTTCAGCTGTAACTGTCCCGGTGCTCTCGACCTCCGACAGCCGCGGGCTGGGGCTCCGGCGGCGGCAGTTCTGCCAGAGGCTGCGCGGCCGCTCTCGGGCCGTGTTCTGCCCTAGCGCGGCCACTTCACACCCACAGAAGCGCAGCGACGCGGCGGCCTTCTCACGGCCGTGCCCTACACGAAGTAAAGACTGCGGGGTGGGGAAAAGGGAACAGAAATGCAGCGCTCCCTTAAAAACCATTTGAACATTCACAAATGCAGACGGCCGCTGTTACAGTAATTTAGATCATGCATTTCTGATCTACGCCTCTGGCGCAAATTGAACTTTGCCAAACCTGAACTTGCCAGGGACTGTTTGTTTCTCTTTAAAGAATATTAAGGCTTTGGAGACTTTGGTGCAGAATATGAGTTGTGGCTGAAAATAAGTGATGTCCACATGCAAAAGAACTAAAGCCAAGAAATCTAGTGCCTATAATCACCCACTGAATTTAAATACAGTAACTTGATTTAATTGCTTTCTAAGGGGAAGGACGAAAACGCAAGGCAAGAATTCTTGTCACAGGAAGGCAGGATTTGTATCTGAAACCTAACGCAGTTAGTGGGGTAGGATTCAGTTACTGAAGGCAGAAAAGAAGGCAAATCAAGAGTCAATTGAGTTGCTGCAGAATTTAATATCTTGCTGTCATCTTTGTTCTTAGTCGAGAGTTGCTGTAGCAACAGACCAAAAAAAGAACTCGCACTGGAGGAGGAGCCTGCGCTCTCCCAACGATGTCTCTTTATCACCCCTGAATTACTGTTCAGGAACACTCAGTCGCACCCAGCCGTATCAGTGACTACAGATGCAGGGCCAGATCCTGCGGATACCCAGCCCATCCCACAGAGAGCCGTGCTGGCAGCTCCTCTCCGTAGGCTACACCATGGCAATTCTGTAGGGCTGAGCCCATTTTTATCACCTGTGAGACGCAGCTACCCCTCGATCCATTTCCATCACCGGCGGCTCTGCGCCGCTTGTGACTACGCATTCTATAAATAAGAAACTGCTTTTCCTACCAATTTCTTTCCAGATGAAGCAGGCGGCACAGTGGCCCGCGAGGACGGGGCACGGGGCAGCAGACCACAGCGGCGCCCGGGCTGATGGCTGCCGTGGCTCCGGGGCTGTTCCGAAGGCAGAGCTCCCACAGCCGCGCGCGCCGGGCCCAGCTGAAGCCCAAGGAACGCTCCAGCGTGACAGTGGCTGTCGGGCGCTGCCTTGCTTTCTGACATTTGGGTCACGGCTATTTATGGTTGCAATTAATTTAGTCACATATGATCTCCGTTTCTCCATCTGCACTACAAACCCCACTAATCATATTTTTAGGCGCTTTGGGATCCAGAACTCGTAAGCGCAGGATGGCCGAAGCCTGGACCTGCTTCGGTCACGGTCAGAGGGCAGCCACAGGGGAGCTTTGCCCCTGTGAAACGGCCCCTTCACCGCCCCCCAGCCCAGCGGGACCAGCACCCTCGCAGCCTGGGCTCGACGGCCCCCGAACATCGCTGCAAGGGAACAGAGTCACTGCCCGTCACGGCACATCCGCCTTACGTGACGCTTGTTTTTATTTGCCAACAGTGCGCAGAAATGAGGGTCGATAACTGCCCCCCCGTCGCAGCCCGCCTTCCCAGCAGCAGCCTCTGTCGCTTGGCAGCAGCGAGGGGCACGAGGCAGGAGGAGCGGGCGGGCGGGCATGGGGCCCACGGGCCAGAAATGGGCTCTGGTCTGGGACACCGAGGGCTTGGGCTCACCCCTGCCTCCTGGTCTGTAAATGGAGTTAGCGTTCCCGCTTTCCCCCGGGGCGTACGCTCATGTCTGTTGATGCAAAGCTCGTGTGCAGGCTTGGTACCACTGCTGTCCTGCCTGTATTAACCCACACCACTGGCCTGCCGCAGAGATTCAGCCTATTTTTTCAATTTTATTTTTTTCCCCCTAAATTTCACCCTGTTGCTCCTCACTCCAGCAGCTTTATCTGTCCTGAACAGCGCTGCGGAGCAGCAAATCCCAGTGTCGGGAGAGCAGGGACACCGGCGGCACGGAGGCCTCTTGCGGCAAGGGGCCAGGCTGCCAGCGCGCCCCGCACGCTGCGGCTCACCGGAGCGGACCCTAAGTGCGCCGCGGCACGCTGCCCTCGCCAGAGCGAGCCCAGGCCGCCATCACCCCCCCAGGGACCAGCACCCCGACTGCCTGCGAAGCTGGAGTGACGGCCGGAGCCCTGCTGGCCCCCTGGTTTGCATTTCTTGCTGAAATGGCTCACGTCTGCCATACTTGAGGCAAACGATCTGCAAGTACCTGCAGCTGGACCCGGGCGCAGGGGCGGAGGGGGCACCGCGCCGGGCAGGGACTCCCGAGCCCCTCGCCTCTTTGTTCAGCAGCCTCTGCCCGCTCCCGCGTCGCTGGGGGCTTCCAGCAGGAGAGGGGAGAGGAGAAAAGGAAAAGCCTGGGAAACTGAGCCTGCACTGTGCTGCTCACACAAAGCGCCATTGTTCGGGGGGCTCAGCGGTGCATTTTAGTAGGCCAGCCTGTCCTCGGCGCAGCGCGGCCCCGGCGCGGCACACAAGCCGAAGGGAAGCTGCGTGCGGGGCCTTCTGTCTAAAGTGACAGCGATTGATGAAGGAAAAGGGGCCAAGCAGAAAACACGCCTTTCAGGGAGAATTTAGCCCTCTCATTAGAGCTGAATACAGCTGGCCAAAGGGGCCTCCTCGTGGAGAAGCCCCGGGCTCCAGCCACATTCACAACTTCATTGTAAATTCCAGCACGACAGTGTCATTTCCTGAAACAGAGTGGAAAGTTTTGGGGTTTTTTTTTTTTAGGCACCCCTTCTCAGTAACAGGGGCCTGGGGAGGAAGCCCTTCCTCTCCTTCGTGGCTCAGCCACGCAGCTCCGATGCCGCGCCGGGAGGGGAAGGAGAGCGGGCAGCGCTTGTTTTTTCTTTTGAGAGCGACTGGCTGCAGAGGATCTCCCACACCTGTTTTGTAGGATTATTTATTATTGTTGCTATTATTACGATTATGATAATTTCACCTCTTAAAACAGAGCAGACCATGTTCTTGTCACGGTTCCAGCGCTGCATAGGACAGTCCAAAGCATCAATAGAGGAAATCATGAGAAAGGGAAGTGCAGCAAAGAGAAGAACGATCAAAATGAGACACGTCAGTGTTCTTGTCCACCTCAACACAGCCGTGGGTTGGTAAGCACAATCGTGTTGGCACAACGGACCACACAAGCTTCACGTAGTGCTCTCACCGCTCCTCTGCCCCAGCCCTACGCCAACGCCCCGCACATCTCCTGCCTCCAGGGCATCTTGGCTGCCTCCAGGGCCAAACACCTTCCCCCTCACGTCGCACTCTAAACCAGCGTTGAGGCTGCTGGAGCGATGTGGAGCCGCTGCACGGCAATGAGTCCTAACTGGGAGGCAGCAGGCAGCAGCTCCTGGCGCAGGCACCCTTGGGTGCCCCAGCCCCGGCCTGGCACAGGCACCCAGTGAGCAGCCCCTGCGGGGAGCAGGGCGCTGGGCTGGGCCAGGCTGGCTGAGCATCCCACATCCCGCATCCCCCCTGCATCCCCCATCCCGCATCCCATGTCCCCCATCCCACATCCCCCATCCCGCATCCCATGTCCCCCATCCCCCATCCCACGTCCCCCATCCCCCATCCTGCATCCCGCATCCCATGTCCCCCATCCCACATCCCCCATCCCCCATCCCACGTCCCCCATCCCACATCCCGCATCCCCCCCCTGCATCCCACACCCCCTCTCACAGCCTCCGCCTGCTCCCCATCAGGGCAGGCTGAACCCCCCGTCCCCCAGAGGGCTCTTCTGGCCGCTTCCCAAGGGAGCGACGGCTTCTCCTCCTGTCTTCAATCAGGGAAACATCTTTAACAAGCCACCACCATTTACAACACTCTGCCAAGCGCACGCGGAGGCAACAGAACACAGTTGTTCATCCTTTCGGCGTTCACTCTCCTCGTGGCAAAGCGCACTGTGCTGCTACGTGTGCTCGTGCAAGCGGAGTTTCTGCAGAAAACCCGATGTTAGCGCAATCCCGGAACAGTACCAAACCGGGAAACCTTCAGGTGTCCCGGAGGCTTGGAAGCAGGTTGTGCCGAACGGCGAAGGACGCAACTGCCCTGCTGTTACACACAACAGCTTGCAATGCAGCCCGAAGCCTCCGGTGCGCAGGGAGCAGCCTGGCCGTGAGCGGGGCCAGCGTGCCGAGCTGGATGCTGGATGCTGGAGCGAGAGCCTTCCCATCGCTCGCCAGTGGTGCTAACGGGGCACAACCAGAGCCCTACCCCTGCCCCTCCTAAGCCCGGCCGAGCCCCGGGCAGGCTCTGCAGCTCGTGCCGATGCCTCTGCTGCCGCAGCCAGCCGCGCCGTGCCCGAGGGGGCCAGGCTGTGCCCCTGCAGCGCAGGCACGCACGGGCTCAGCGAGCAGGGGAATATTCTGTTCACAGCCCGGAGCAAGTTAAGGCTCCTGGCGCCGCCCGGTCAAAAGGCCTCGCTCACAGGTCACCAGGGGTGTCCCAGAGCCTTCCCTGTATCTCCCACACGGGGCCCATTTAGCACATTCCGCTAATCCTTCCACTTGGCTGCCACTCCATCCCTGGAGCACAACCAGACCGACATTAACACATCGGCACCTTCACATCCCGAAGGTGCAACCGGGAGCTGTAACCCTCAGCCAGCCTGATGAATCCGCGAGGGGGGAACATTAAATTGAGAAGACCGGGAATGTTTTCTAAGCATACCACCGAGCTGCAAACTTCTTAGCACTCCCTCTTCGTTGGCAATAAACAGCACTCACAGGTAGCAGCTGCTGAGAGCTTCTGCCCAACAAGGAAATGCCTCTGGGGCACCACTGGGGTCCGGATCAAAAGCCACTGAAGTCAGTAGATCACCTCCCACAGGTTTCAGTTGGCTTTGGGTCAGCTTCAGACAAGTTTGGAGCAGGACCTTTGGGACTCAAGTACACTCGAACAGCCCAGAAGTACTGGGGCTGGCTGAAGAAAAGCCCGGCTCCCTCCCAGCGTGTACAACAGCCGCGGGTACTGCTGGCGTGCCCCCCGATGCAAGCCACAGCCTCTGCTGCGAGCAGCGCTGCCGTGGGGCTACAGCAAAGCTGCACCACAAGCGCTGGGGCTGGAGAAGGCACGGGGGGGGGGTTCTGTTGTCCTAATAAAGCTGCTGCTTTGCGGCTAGAGCAGCTGATCCTCCCTCTTTAAGCAGAGTCAGGGTTAACCTACGCTGCTACTGCCAGCGAGCTCTGCCCCTGAGTCCTGGAGGCACAGCCCTGCCGATGGAAAACCTGAACCCAACGGAGCCATGCTGGTAGAGACCCGCCTGCCCCATCGAGAAGAAAGGCTATTTACTGTAGCAGCATAAATCAAACTCTCCTGGAGCAGCCGAAGCAACACAAGCACTTTGCTAATACACGCTCCATCCGCACGCCTGGAACTGGCCAAGCGCCCGGCCTGGGTCTGCAGAAGGGCTTGGGCAGGTGCCCACAGCAATACAGTGTCACCGTGCCCGAGCCGTGGGCTGCTGGCCCCTGACCAGGCTCACCGGACCCCACCTCAGCCCCTTGCGCTCCGTCGCAAGGCCGCTGCAGCTCAGGCCGAGCTTCGGGGCTCTGCGCTCGCGGGGCGTGCGGGCCCGCAGACCCCACTCCGCTCACCGCCGTGGGAATGGGGACCGCCGGCTGGCGCAGGAAGGGAGCAGTACTTCAAACCACCACAGTAATTAGCTGCGGGCACATCTGCCTAAGCCCTGACTGCGGTCTCCCCTGGTCACGCTGCAGAATGCTTTTGTGCCTCGTTGTCAAAGCTCTGCTTCCTTCCCCCTATTCCCAGCACCACTGTGTGCTTTGGGTTCGAAAATTTGTGCGCATAGTGAATCTAATTTGATTTTTATCACTTTTGTCTCCCCCCTTCTATTTTGCACACTACATTAGGCTTTTGTTCCGATGCAGCGAAGGGCAGATGTACTGTGTGATGAGGTGCTGCCTAGCAGTGACCGGCAGAGCTTCAGCGGGAAGGCAAGTGTCAGGCAACAGATATTCCATTGATAAGCTGGGGAAGCTTTCCCAAGAGGGGGACCCAGGAGAGCAGGGATTTTCAACAGTCGCAGTAAAGCCACCCGCATTTGAGCAGGTTCTCCTGGCTGGAGCTGCACCAGGCACAGAGGAAGCGCTGCGTTCCCTCGAGCTGCAGCAAGTGTGCGGGGCTGTGCCGGGAAGGCTCGAAGGGCTCTGACGAAAATAGCAGCCCTGCCGTTGCTCAGTTACGCCCTGATGTTTGGTTTCTCCTTTCCCTTTTTTCCAGCTTGACTGGCTGTGCTGCTGTTGCAGCTCTGTGGAACATGAAGGTGGGCAGAGGAACAGCTTGTGGCCAGAGCCCCCGTGGCCCCCGAAATGCGCTGCGGCTTTGCCCCAGCGGAGCTGCACATCGCACCTCCGCTACCCAGACCGGGCCGGTTCCTCTCGTGATGCCACCCGACGGGGCGCGGGCGAAGCCTCCTTCAGACAAGGCCAGGAACGTCCCGGCACGTTCTAGGTACAGCCACGACTGCTTCCCAGAGAAAAAAGCTGCACTAATTTGTGTCGGCACTGATTTGGCACTAGTTCCTCATGTGCCAATCATGATGATGCATTTCCTTTGCCTACCCTCCCCCTAATCACTGGAGTAAACAAAATTTGGTCTATCGTGACAGCGGCATATCCGTTAGCTATTATGTAAATGTACACAGATTCATAGATGCTTCAATGTACTTAGGTTTAAAAGCCCCCAGGAGGAAAAGAGGATGAAAGATCCTTTGTCACACGATAACAAAAAGTACGTGGTATAAGAAAAGCTACTGGTGAAACTATACTAGAAAATCTAAAAAAAAATTACCATGGTCTTTTAATATCTGTGATTTCCAGTCCTAAGGAAAAAGGCCACCCTCGCAAAGCAAGCAAAGCCATGCTCAGAGAGGCAGTCCTAGAGGAATGGAACGCTGAGCCAGACCTGCCACGATTAAACAGCAGGGTGCAGGAGCACAAGGGTTCTGAACGCCGTCGTTAATTATTCCCCTGTTACTTAACGAGAGAATGCACCTGAGCAAATCCCTGCTTGGGGCTGAACTGCCACAGCCAGCAGGCCGTCAGCGTGGCTTCACGCCGGGCGTAAGCAACCTGCTGTCACAGCACTGCGGAGAGGGTCACGCTGCCCTGCTGCCTCCTCACCCCTCCTCTCCATCCTCTTCCTCCAGCTGGCACCGCCGGCACTGCACCGACCCAGCTCACCACGCTGCTCTGGCTGAGGATGAAACCCCCCCAAAATGTGCTGCCGTTCCTTAATTCACCCAAGTTAAAGAACTTCTGAAATGGAAAGTTAACAGGGTCGGTCCTGGTTTTGGCAGGGACAGAGTTAATTTTCTCCCCAGCAGCTGGCAGAGCTGTGTTTGGATTTAGCCTGAGAAGGACGTGGATAGCACCTGGATGGTTCAGTTGGTGCTGAGCAGGGCTGACACCAGGCAGGGACTTTCCAGCTTCCCCTGCTCTGCCAGGGGCACAAGGAGCTGGGGGGGGGGGGCATGGCCGGGACAGCCGACCCCAACTGCCCAATTCTGGCTATTCCACACGGTATGATGTCATGCTGAGCACATCGAGCTGGGGGAAGGAGGAGGAGGGGGGGACGCTGGGGGCGATGGCGTTTGCCTGCCCCAGTCACCGTTACGGGTGATGGAGCCCGGCTGCCCTGGGGGTGGCTGAGCACCCCCCTGCAGGGGGGATGAAGCAGGGAATGAATCCCTTGGTTTGCTCTGCTTGCACCTGGGGCTTTTGCTTTCCCTATGAAACTGCCTTTAGCTCAGCCACCAGCTTTCTCACTTTTACTCTTTCGATTTTGTCCCCCATCCCGCCGGGGGGTGGGCGAGCGGCTGGGGGGGCCGAGCTGCCGGCCGGGGTTAACCCACAGCAGTTGGCATACGCCAGTGGCAGTGTTCCCAAGGCACATAAGACCTCTCAGGACTACACTACTCCAAAGAGGAAAACTTCCATTTACTGAGGGCTTTCCAAAAACACAGCCCAGAAATCAAGGTGCTGACCTCCCTAAAAATCCCAAGCGAAAGCCCGTTAGCCACCTCCAAAGGCAGAGGGAGGCGCAGCCTACATACGGGGTTTCAACCTCTCCAACAGCCAGATGGGCTTTTTTATCCATTTCACTACTAGAAAACACGGCAGTGACCTTGACGCCTCAGCTTTGAGAAGGATCCGTGCCCTGCCGCACTGGCGTGTCACGGCGCTGCGGAGGTGCGGTACCCAGAGAGCCCTCGCTGCGAACACCCACCCCGCTGCGGCAGGGACATAGCCCGGCGTCACGGGGCACCGTGCCACAGCGCTGGCCTTTCAGGGGTGCGCGCTGGATGCCACAGCTCCACAACCTGAGCAGTAAAACACATGTGTAAAAGAGGAATCCACCCCTCCGCGTGCCCAGAATCGGTGCAAAACGCTGCTGTCGGGTCCGGCTGGCAACCTCGACAGTAACACACACGACAGCCCAGCCCGCCTGCCGCAGGCACTCAAGGCCAGTGTTATCATTTGTGTGAGAGGCAACGCGCTGGGGGAAACTTTAATTTAGCAGAAAGGCTGGAGAGAAGAGAGAAGAGCTCTTTCTTTTTTTTTTCAATGTAGAATACGTCTGAGAGGCATTCAGCTCTTGAGAAAGGGATAATCCTGATATTCCCGTCCTGACAAAATGACAGTGAGAACAGACAGGGTGAGGTGAGAGGAAACAAAGGCATGCAACTCGCTAGAAATCACACAGCACGTCGCCAGCAGAGCCCCAAACTGGTCCCGGACCCCCTGCTCCTCAGTTCACACCACCCACTTGAGGCTGCCCAGGGCAAACGGCACTTGGCCTGCACTCGCCGACCGAGACATGGCATGGCAGCAAGCATCACACAGGGATGTACGCCGATGTATCCGCACCTAGCTGCAGGGCCGGGCCAGTCTGCCGTCCACAGCGGCCCCCCAGCGGGTAGGGCTGAGCCTCTCATGCCCCAGCCAGCCCAGGCAGCGGGTCGCACCTCGCGCCGCCCAGCGAGACGCAGCGGCTGCCCGCAGAACGCCTGGTGCGGCCGGCTCCGCAGAGCGGGCACCGCGCGGCACGCCGGGCTCCAGCCGGGTGGCCCCGGGAGCAAGGCTGAGGCGGACCTTGGCAGCCAGCGATAGCAAATTGATCTTTCATTTCGGTTTTTAATTAAGTTCCCCTGCCTCGAAGCTGCAGAGGAGAATCCTGAAAAATACAATCCAAGAGCACAGCAAAGGCTCAAATGTCAAAGAGGCGCAATATCCTGAGCTGCTGCTGTTTTAAGTGTAATTTTGTTATTCTAAAGAAAGCATCATGGTTTTCAAGGACTCACTCGTGATTTTCTAACGCTTGCAGTCTGCCTTCCCGTATGACACATCCAGTGTCAACCAAGTCGTCCATGGAAGCCCACACTTCGTTCTTGTCACAAGATGCTGATTTACCTGCGCTCGGGATATTATTTTTTCCATCCTCTCTCTCTTTCTCAAATAACTCAGAAAGAGCTACTTGCACAGCTCTGTTAGTGTCGCAGGCTGAAGGACCTATCCACCCCCCCTCCTTCTTTGCAAACAAGCTTCCCTGGCTGTGCGGGATCTCACAGCATCCTCATGACCACGTAAGCAGTAAGGTTAGTTTTCCCCCAGGCAGATATGCAGATAGCCCAGAAATATTTACAGGGAAGGACTAAACGTGGTCTCTAGCATTAACAGCTCCTTTCCCTTCTACTGGACCAAGGAAAACAGTGCTGGGAGCTGCGGTCCTTTCCCAGTCACCATCCTGGCAGTTGCTGTCTCTCGTTTCTGTAAGCCTTGGCATCCTTCCCACGTCCCCTTTCGCTCCTGGTCTAGGTTCTTCCCAGAGCTGCTTCATTGCCAGCTTTTGGCACCTAGCCCTTGGCATGCACTTAAGAGGAGGAAATTGAGCTGACACCAGCAGCAGAGCCTACTGCAGCCTCGCAGAGAATGTGCTGCATGCGCATGGACGCGGGCCGGAGCAGAGGGAGCAGTTTCCTGAGAAGATCACCCAGCAATGTCACTTGTTTCATAACCAGCAAACTTGAGCCAGGCCATAGAAGAACCGCATGCAATACACTGCAGAGCCCTTCAACTGCAAATGCTTTAAAAATGCTACAAAAACGCGGCGTCGACGCGACAAGATTTTTGCTCTAACGTACTCTGCACGAAGTTAAATACCACTGGTCCACGCATGGCTTGCTGTGTCAGTGCGGTCCAGGTTTGAACACAGGGAAAGAGCTGTTGCTCCATGCTCCCTCAACTGCCGCTTCTCATCCAAAACAGCTCCCGTGCACGGGGTATCCAGGTTAAAAAAGAAGAACCAGGTCAGCAGGAGTGACTGACGCCTCCGTACTCTCCTACGGCATGAAAGCGCTAGGCAGTCGCCAGGCAAGGAAAGCCACAAATTCGGGAAGACTGGCGCCTTCCTGAAGTTCACTTCCAGGCACTGATTCACCCCACAAAGCAACGCAGCACTGACTGGGCAGCGCTTTTCACTCCCGTTCGGGAGCCACATCCACCATACTGCAGCGTAGCACTGCAGGATGTTTGTCACTCCAGCCTTCACCAAAACGCAGGGAAGTCGGTCCCCTGGACCACTCTATCGCACATACTTTGAGTAAAACATACACATCTCAGGTACAGCTTGCTACCGAGCATTGAACAGCAATGAGCAAGCACGGGTAATGGCTGTAACTCTATGGAGGGATTTCTGTGCCCGCCAAAACGAAATCTTACAGATAGGAATTTGGGTAAATGACCTGTATCAGCAGTAAATGGGATTCATTACTCCGAAAGGGTCATCATCAGGCAGCTAAGAAATGAGTTTCATGATCTGCCATGTTTCAGAATTCCCAAATAGCAAGTCTTGATTCTCAGGCTTCGTTGTTTGGTAGCTAAGACAAATCACTGTCTCGCGCTGAAGAGATTCCCTCAAGCACAGGGCGAGGCACGCTGGCGGGGCAGCATTAGAAAGCAAGTCGGCCCTGCCAGAGGACTGGTATCCACAGCCTAGGAGACTGACGAACTAGGAATTACTGTGACGACTGCAAGTATTTCATACGAGCCACATTGGGTGAAAAAAGTCTGCTTCTAACAGCTACGTAGCCATGGATATAGAACAAACAAATCACTAAATTGCAGAAAAACAGTGAGAAAATTTAAACCTGGAGTTTGTTCTAGACTCTGCTCCCTGTGGAGTTGCACAACTTTCCCAGTTTCACTTTAAAATACCTTCATAATTTAATGCCAAATAGCTGAGGCTCAAGTGAAATCTGGATTCCCTGCAGCTGATTTCACAGACTGAGTTCAGCAGTATCTAATGCAGTAGGCATCTCCCCTTAGCCTCTTAAAAATACAGAGCTGTAGAATCTGCTCGGTAATCAGTCAGGTATCTGCTTAAAAAGAATATCCATCAGAGCGCAATGATACCGAAAAGCTCCTGTGTGAACCAGAACATGCAAGGGGATTTGTTTCTGGCCTGGAAGACCACATAAATGCAGGATGAATTCACACAGACCAGTGGTGCTGCACGAGACCCTGACGGTGACTGTAGGTTTGGAATGGAAGCTTCATTATCAAATCTGAGTTTTCATCTTACTTAGATCATCTTTTTAAAATGATTTAGGATGAAGGTGTAAGCATATGTGTCATTGGGGGCCACTTCTTTCCCTAGAAGAGGAAGGTCTGTCCACCCGCAGCAGTATGAAGCAGCACATTTAACTCTCTGCAAGTCACCGTGCGAACGGTGCAAGTACCGAGGACCGAAGGAGCCGCTGCGTTTGGCAGGAGGACAGATAGCAGTTTGCACATTGCTGTTCCCCACCCTGATGCTCCCTGCATGACACTTGCAAAAGAGAAGGGGAACGCATTGCAAGCAGGCGCCTTCCGATCCCAAAATTCAGCACAAATGAGGCTGATAAAAAGGTTGCCCAGCGTGCAGGGGAGGGAGGGGAGAGTCAAGCGGCAAGGCACGTGCAACAGGGCAAGCCACAGAATCAGGCAGCAACTGCCAGCGCGGGGAATAAACACGGCAGAGAGGGGATGGGAGGGGAAAAGAAGTCACAGATTTTCCTCAGCGGCTCCAAAAGCTTTCCGGCTGGGCCTTGCGGGCAGCTCCCATCTGGCGGGCAGATCCTGCACCCACGCTGCAGCGGGGGCTGCCTCCTCCCTCCTCCCCGGCTGCCCAAGGAGGTTAAACAGCAACTGTCCCGGGTACCCTCCTCTCCGACGCGCTGTCGGTTCCCTTTACTGTCAGGTGCTCAAGGGGAAACAACCAAGGTCCCAATGCTTTCTTTGGGTATTTTAGTTGGTTTAAGCCACATTTACACAGCAGCAACTCCAAGCTCTTAACATAAAACACAAGCAGAGAGCACAGTTGCAAAGTCCTTGTGTCGCTGTAGAAGCAGTGGTCGGGAACAGGAATCCCACTGTAACAGACATATTCAAACTCAGAACAAACGCAGACAGACTCCAAAATCATTCAAATGTGTGGCTGGTGGGGTTTTTAAAAAAGCAAGAAAACTATCACAAATTTTTTTTATTATTATTTAAAATGGTCATTTCCCCTGTTCTGTCTTTAAAATGGGGGTGAAGTTACAGAACATTTTTTTTCCAAATGTTTCAGAATTGTTCAGAAGTGCTGCATTTTCCTGCTCGATTGGATGAAAAGGCAGCATCAGAGCACTTTGGTTTGCAAATGACCTGAAACCCCACTCTTCCTATTTCTCTGGGACAGCAGAAGCTCGTTGCCCCTTGAGCTGTCCCCATTCCACCAGCCCAAACACCGCAGCAGCACATGCCTGTATTTCCATTCTGCCCATCTGGCAGCGGTCACAAAGTCAGCTCCTCTTGACTAGAGGTAGAGCAGAAATTTCTTGTAACATCACCATTTTGAATCTTCACAGCTCCACATGCCTTTCTTCTTCTGCCTCATGGTCCCTAGCGAGGTGGAAGCACACAGACGGTTTTCCACGTCTTACTCTCTTCCAATTGTCTCTCCATTTGCAGGAGTCAAGTATTCTCCACATAATGATTTCTTTTTAAGAAAGAGTGAAGCACAGGTGGAAGCATCACCTGAATTGTGACATAGCTTTCACTATTCTTCATGTAAAAATACCCTGAAAAATTATTTGTAAAGACACGAATTTCTTCATCCCTCAGTCTCAGAGCACAAAGGAACGCTGGCTCCAGGTTAATGCAGGCGTGAGGTGACCCTCATGCAAGTCTTTCCATCGCACACCATCCTCACCTTGGTAACGTGCTCTCTTCCAAACATCTGCAGCATGCAGAGCTCTCACTGTCCAGATGATATTTCCTCTTGAAATGCACCTTTCTAAATGAGATTTCTGATCTGCACGTGCTAGTGCTCCTAGAGGTGGAAACAACTCTTGTTAGCAAATGCACGTTGTTCACGGGACCCAACTGAGTACTCGCCATATCCCATGAAAAGGCTTCTATGGATTTGGATAGCTCTCGCACTGCAAACGTTGTATTAGTTTTCTTATCTGTGTTATACAGACTCACAAAGAGTAAGTAAGATTCAGCCATTTTGCTCACGGAAACCCCCTCTCGCAGTGACTCACAGGAGGACCAGCTTCCTGTCAACACCGACTCCCGTACGGTCTCTGCTGAGCAGCTCTTCTGCTCTGCGAAATCAAAAGCAGAGGGATATGATTCGAAAGGTACATTTTTGTGCAAAATGGAATTCAAGCAGGTGATCAAGCTGTTTGCTTCACGTTAAAAACCAGTGCAGGCTTCCCACCTAAATGCAGTTATGCTTAAAATGGAAATCAGTTTTTACTAGTAGATCTGCTTAATAGATTTTCTAAAATAAAACCCAAACCCACAGACTCCCCGAAAGGTCTTTTAAGTGTGTGTGTGTGCCAATCTCTTTCAAATACTATTGACAGAAGGATTTCCATTTAGTAACATAATATAAATCTCCTGCGTAGGACATATCTGAAGACATCAGATTACAGTTAAGCTAAACTGTATTACTCACAGTCGTATTCAGCTGCAGTGCCCGTACAGGTCGTATGCAGGGTAAGATAATTCTCAGCAAAGTCATCGTCACAAAGGTTACTCAAATTTTTGCCACGCCTGTGCTGTTTGAGAAGTTGTAATTCCCCAGTGAAGTCAATGGAGCCTCACTGGGCCACGCACGCTGCAAGACGCCGTACGCAGTGCGTATTCCTTCCCAATGCATACATCGCCTCGGACGTCGGTGTAGTCTACTCGAAACGCACTAAAATAATTCTGCTTTTTCTACCACAGGAATGGCTAAAAACGAGTTGGAAACAATTGACCAGCCACGAACAAAGGTCTGGAACACCAGCTTTTGCTGAGGGACAGTTTTACTGGCAGGTGCCTATTACGATGACTTCAGAGCAGGAAAGAGGTCAAAGCCACCACTTCGCATACAACAGCCTGGTTCTATAGACAAGATGCTGAACCCAGTTTCTCTCAGTTCAGAGTACCAGGGACAGCAGGATTGCTGAGCATCCAGTGCACCTCTTGAACGTATGGTTTAACGTGACAGACGTTAGAACAACAGCCGGGAGTCTTACGAGCCCTTGCGTCCCCATTAGCAGGGTCACAGAGAGTTTTAATGGCAGGTAAATTAATAGAACTCTTTGATACTGCAATACGTTACAGATCTCCTAAGATTCCATCCCAGACAATAATTAAAAAGACTTTATAAGGTAGCTTTTCTGGAAGAAAAAAAAAAGAGACTTTATAATTCCAGACTCTATAATTCTAGACTCTGTTCTGGCTCCTAAGTGATATTTGGTGGGTCTTTTAATATGCAAGCCTCAATTTACTCGCTAATGAATTAGCTGTTAGGAAAACAAAGCTTCACATGGAAGGAATTAGTAAAACACGAATGCAAACTATGAAGATGTTCATTAGTATCCGTGGTATCGCACAGAAGCTGCAGATTCTCGTAGCATCGGTATCCTTTTGGGCTCAGCTAGGAAGTAATTGGGCATGTCGGGTGTAGCAGGAAACACGACGGTGCACATTGCGGGGCCGCGACAAGATTATCCCCCATCCCCCCCTTCTGAACTGTGGCTAAGAATTAAGAATTCTGAATTAAGAATGAGGAATGGGACTAGTAGGGACCTCCTGCTTCACAGGTCCTGTGTCAGCAAGAGGACTTCAGGCACCTAGCTGTCAGGAAAGCCTCCGCCATCCCATGCCCCTTTAGCCTTAGCTTGTTGAAGCGTGGGGAACAACATTCTGGCACTTAATCTCAGTATCTACAGCTGCAGTTTAAAGGAAATAATGTTTTGACTTCTGTGCCATGGACAAAGGCAGAAGATTGTTCCTTTGCTCTTAGCCTTGTAGTATTTTTCAATTGTGTTATCCTTGCACACACCTCCCCCATTTCCTTCTCGCATTTTTTTAAAGACAGTTCCAGTTTGGTCAAATTCAACCATTCAAACCATCCAAACCATTAATGGAAACACTGAACAGAGCCAGCGAGGCAGAAGGGTGTGATGGTGGGATGCCACGTAACATGGATGGAGAATGATGTTGGGCTGTTACACAAATGGATGGAGTAACCTCGCGTATGCATCCCCCCCCTGCTCCCACACTGGGACACGTAGCGTCTGTAGCCGGTGCCCACACAGGACGAGCCATCCCCTGCCACGCGATTTTCACGTGTCCACTGTGGGACAGACGAGGACAGTGTCCTCGTCACAGGATTATGCTACGCCAGCCGCCCCAGCACACAGAGCCCGCTCTGTTCTATGACAACACCCACACTGCTTATCGCGTAACGCAGGACGCCTGCTCGGGGATCACTGAGCCCAGGAAGCGCCCTGGAGACGGGAGAACCAGGAGCAGACTTTGGGTCAAAATAACGCGTTCTGGAGTTCAGATGGTGCCTGTGGGTCAGGTTAGGAACACAAACCTGGTGCAGCGCACATGCTCTGGGCAGCTCGTTTCTTGAGCAGTCTTGTAAGGGTAAGGGGACTCAGAAAAAGGCAAGGAGAGATCAGAAGAACTGACAAAACCAGGACTGTTTATCCTCAGCAGCAAACAAAGGAGGTATATTACAAAAATATACTAAAAAAAAAATTCCAGAGACAAAGACGGGCAGAAGAGAGGCTCGTGATGTTGGCAGCAACAAAAGCAACAACAATTGAGAAAGAAATAAATAAAAATAGTGGTAAATTTCCACAGCCATTAGAAAATGTGCTCCCTACCCCCTTAATATGTAATCAGACTGAGGAAAGTATTGTCAAAGAACATTAGAGGAGAAAAAACTCAGCAAAACTCAAAATTATTTATTGGACTAAAATGAGCAGAGGGAAAAACAAAAGTGGACACTAGAAAAGAGATGAAATTTCATGCTTTATGGCTGAAATCAACCAAATTAGTAACGACTGTGAGGCTTCCTTGCCTGCTACAGAATCGCCCAGTTCTGGTCACTGTGGCAGTTTACAGAAATTTCAGGTAGGACCAGACTGATTCAGTGAGGAGAAATCCTCCAGGCTTGGTTTACACTTGAATAATGTTATTCCACGTAGGATGGGGAAAGATATCCCTAACAGACATACCTAACCCAGCACGGACACAAATCATTTCTATCAAAGACCTTTGCTATTATGTCCAGGGAACTGTCTGGGTTTGGTTGGTTGTGTTTTTTCCCCAAAACTCTTCATTTCTTTTCTACAAATACACAACAGCCTCCTCTGGGAAAGCCTGGCAGTCCAGCTCCGCTGCCTCTGCTGTATCAGCACAGCCCTGGAGAGGCAGATACGCCCTTCACCATTCGGAAGCGCTTTCAGTGCCGCTGCTTCCCCGGAGCGGGCGAAGGCGGGGTGGCCAGGTACAAGGGCTGTAGCTTCACCCGGGCTGCGTGCCTCCTCCGTGATCTCCTGCACCCAAGCAGCGCATCTGACACAGCACCTTTGGTGGCTTCGGCAACCACAACTTCAAAACACCACATCCTCACCAGAGCTGCAGAAAGCCACAGAAGAGCCAGCTGTGAAGTTGGTGGAAAGATGGAGCTCTGAAGAGTTAAGTGTAGCAGAATTTCTTTTATTAGAGGGCAGAAGGGGCAGGGGGTAAAATTCAAAACCAAAACTTTCCATGGGGTTTATTCCCCTCTCCTCCCACTACAGCTGTCATTAGACCAACTGATAATATTTTGCCTTCAAACTTCGCCTCCTGAAAGAATTAAATAGATTTCAGCTTCAGAATTGTACATATCCTGTGGTAGGGTAGCACATTCATTAAAACAGCCAGGGGCTGCGATTTGAACAGTGGTATCTGGGACAAGCAGATCTCCATGTTTGATTCTCGTTATTACAATGCCCTTTCAATTAAACAGCTTTCTTAAAGTGGCAGAGAGAATGCAGAAGATTTGCTTCCTTTAAATTACCCACCGGGTCGGCAGTAACGGCCTCTTTCTGCAGCCCTTCTCTTGTGTGTGGTCTCCTTGATCAAGCTGCGTTATTTAAAACACGTGAATGCAGCCTGCTCGGTCTGAAATGCTGACTGAAGCTGAAACACACATGAAAAACCCTCAGCCGCGGGAAGCATCCGAAAAGTCCTTCTGACTCAGGCCTCTCAGCAGGAGGCCACTTTTTATTATACACATGTCCTCCCACACATGAAAATGAAAATCAGCCTGCTGGTAATGGCCAAATCATGTTCTGGCAGGAGCAGAGGCGGCGTGCTGAGAGCGCGTTCCCCTGGCCACGCCGCGGGGGGAATGTGTCTGTCCATTTGGCCAAAAGTGGAACGCGCTGACATCCACAGTCTGCATGGACCGAGCCACCGAGTCCGGCACTTTGGGCTGAATCTCCAGGCATGGCCCCGTGGACGTGCTCCATGCACCCGCACGGCACCTTCCCCTCTGCACCAAGACGTGCTGCTACCCTGCACACACTCATGGGCAGAAAGCCAGGACTTTGCTCCAAGTCCAGCAGCACATAAACCCAGCACCAACAGGAGACTTAAACGGTCTCCTGATGAAAGAACCAGCAAATTTACACAGAACGTTTAATAAATTCTGAGCGCTGTGGACAATGCTGCAGCTAGCACGATGCCATTTACAGGAATGCACCGAGCTGAAATACCATTCTTGTCCCAGCCACGTGGGCTGGTTGTACAGAGAAATTTTGACTGATGATGGAAAGATGTGACAACCCAACGACATTAGGAGCTGCTTCTCTTAGCAGCCACCTGATGATGCTTAGAGGTTTCCATTAAAAACTGCTAAGGAGACAAATTTCTGTCATTAATGGAGAATGTTTTACAAATATAGGCAAGTCCTGACAGTGGCACGGCAGATCCACTGCAGTAATTTAATGACCTCTTCTACTAGAAACAGTGAAGCCTGGGTACGTTTTATGGTAATTTATGCAGAGGAACTTTCATTCTGCATCATCGCAGGCAGGGGAGCCGTCACAGCTGTTGTCCCATGAAGGCAATTTCAACAACAGATGGATTGAACATTGCACAGACCTGCCTTGGGTTTTGAAAGATGGTGTTTGAATGACCCTGTTTACTCAGAGATCCTATCACAGGGTGTCCTATCACAAGGAACAAATGTGTTCGTGTATGCCACTCCTTCCCCCTCTCTCTTCCCCAGGGAAGGTGAGCCCAGGTACAAAGACAGAAAATCTTAAAAACACATTGTGTTTTTCCTTCCAGAGCTGTTAAAAATAAGTTTAGGGATTATTAGTTTTCCAGTCTTCAAAGATCATTCTAGCTCAGCAGGCACTTTGACAAATCCCCGTCTTTTGGATGTCAAAGTGGATTCAGGACCATGAAGCTGCATCCCCAACTAGGAGAACACGAACTCCTGAACTGCACAACCCCTTCCCTTCCCCACACTGAGACTGCACAAGGGACAGGATCCCATTAGATCTGGCTGGCTGGTTTGCAGCTTCCACCACAGGCTATCTGTCCACACTTCATTCAGACATTACCAGCACCGCTTAAGGGTAAAATCCCATGAAAAAATCTGATTTGTAAGCTACTTCATCTTTACTTTCTTTTTTATTTATGCATGTGTAAGAACCTTCTCTTTACTAAGTTATCTCGAAGTAAATCTGACTGTCAGTTAGGAAGTAGACGCTTGCAGGTTAAAAGGTTATCTGAACAAATCCCAGTGCTCAGCCCTCGCTTCCGTACTAAGTCCACAGCAACTTTCTGTGTAGCAGTGAAGTACCGCAGAAGAGGGAGTAAAACCAGTACCAAAAAGCACGAAGCAGGAGTGACATTTGAAGAGGAAGTGGTAAAGCTGTTGCCCAAAGTCCCCTGAAAGCACTACTTTCTAAAAGAGGTTACAGAAGGAAGGAGCCTGACACCCTCACATGCATTTTTCACTTAAAAGCTTTCTGTACTGCTCATAACATTTTTATGTTGGAGCAGCAAACTTTTGATTTCACTTCTCAATGCGTATATTTAAATACAAAAACAGATGCCCAACAAGTTTGCTGTTACTCCAGAAGGAATCAGAGCAAGAAAGAACGACAGCGTGTCACAGATCAGCGCTGTTCAGCCAGCCTGTTTCCAAAGGCAGCCAGCAACGCCCATGCACCACAGCAGAGCAAACGCTGAAGGCCCATCAGACATGTGCATTACAGTCATTAAAGTGCTGGGAGTTGAGGAGGTGACAGGAAGTTTAAAACAGGATTTAATTCTCTAATCTAAGACAGTCCTTCAGGATACCCCAGAAGCAACAATCAGAGCAAAAAAACTGATCCAGCAGTCAGAAAATCATGGTGCTAGGCCTTCCTATGGAGCCTCCGTGCTGTCATGTACAAGGACGCGTTCAATCACCACATCTGAGTAAACTAACCTGCGAGTCCCAAGGTCTCTTTTCTAGGTGAGCAGTTTCCCACCTAAGAAAACCACACATCTGCACCCCTGGCCGTTCCTGGTAGGAGCAGCAGCACCACGAACGCTGCCTGCAGGAGGCTGGCATAACTCTCTGGGTGCACTAGCACTACTATACAAATCAAACTAGATAAAGTCCTTTTGGGAGAGAATCATAGAATCGTAGAATGTTTTGGGTTGGAAGGGACCCCTAGAGGTCATCTAGTCCAACCCCCCTGCAGAAGCAGGGACACTGCTAACTAGATCAGGTTGCTCAGAGCATGTCCATGGATGAAAACCTTCTCATAGAGACTGCAACTTAATAGATTTGTCAGAAAGAATACAAGTGAGAAGATTTGAAGTGATTCAAGCAAGGGAACTGGGAACGCCACAACTCCAGGGTCCTTTTCTCAGCCTTGTTCTTGATACGTTGCATGATCTTCAGCAGGTCTCGAAACACTCAAGCCTTGGCCCAGACCTGGGAGCAACTCAAATCCATCAACATGCAGAGAACAGCCAGGCAGTTTCTAATAAGGGACGTAGAACACTCCAAAGACTTTGGTTTCTTCTTTTTGGAGACATCTCAGCTATTAAGGAATGGAAGAAAGAGGGAGGTAATGTTTTTGTTTTATGCAACAATAAATTGTCATCATAGCAATAAAGACAGCTTTTGATTTAGCTACTAACTTATGGTACAAGAAGCCGCAAGTGAAGTTTAGCTTTTGATTTCCTTTTACAGTCTTCCTGTTCAGAAAAACAAACCTTATTTCAAAAAGACCAGGACAATTCAACTGGGTCTGTGGGCTCTTTGCTACTCTCCGTTCTTCTGTTTGGTAATGAAGGTATTATCATTGTCCATTTCACCTTAGAAACCTGCCCTTCTTGACGATCAATTACTCAAGCCTAAATCCTGGTCTAATGAATCACTCCCATTTACGGATACACGGGAAGTTAAGTGACTAGCCAGTGAGCCACTGCTGTCACTCAAAGTTGTTCGATTCCCTCAGTGTCACAGGCAGTGCAAACTGTACACATCTCCACTAAACCGGCATGGCAGTGCTTTGTTGCCTCTTGGCACACAGCTACACAAAACATCAATCAAAGGAAATGTCTGTCCATTGTCCCCTGCGAGGTCCAGTGGTCCTCTGCTGCCAGCGTGTTACTTCTGCTCTCTCAGATCCTAATCGGTATTATTTCTATATCAGACTTTCTCACTGTGCAGGATGTCCCCTTCCGTGGTTTCATCTCCCCTTGCCCTGGTTTCAGCTGGGATAGAGTTAATTGTCTTCCTAGTAGCTGGTATAGTGCTGGTTAAACCACAACACCCCTCCACACTCACAGTTTCACTGTGGGTATTACTGTTACTATTGCTGTTCTTGTGGAGAACTCTTCTGTTCCCAATAAGCAGCTAAACGAAAATTGCGGATATCAATGACTGAATGCACAGCAAGGCTCTCCCCAGCCAAGGAAGGGATGGAAAGCACTGACAGGTTGCATGAAACACAAGGAACTAGAGTCCAGCAACATCTAGAATGTCCTTCTCCAAAACTGGCCTAGCAGTGTTCCCAAGTACCAGAAACATTTGTGGATGCGAAGCAATAATCGAGTTTTGCCTCAGGTTTAAACTTGTAATCTGATCAGCTGCAGGAGCTGGAACAAAGAAGTCTCTGCCATGTGTCAGGGCCTGGCGATATATTCATATGGGGAATGAGAACAAACATTCTCCTGTATCAGATGCTCCTCTGTAGAAAAAATCTGACTTATCAGGGCCAATAACCTGATCCAGTAACAGGAATTCTGCAGTCTTAATCCAGGGGGTGGCTCCTCCGGCTGGAACATTCTCCTTTTTATATAAAATCACTCCTCAAGGAGACAACTTGGACTCTACCCAGCAAGATGCAAGAAAGAAGTCTGCTCAAAGCTTTGGAAAGTAACGTCAGGCACGCACTGACCTATAAAATACCAGTTCCTTGTAAAAAAGCAGTCATAATAATTAATCATGGGAGCAGTTTAACTTGCACATGAAGGATTCTCTACCAGCTGATGGCTTTATGTAAAGGTCATTTTTTCAAAACTATGCTATAGGCAAACAGAAGATACAGCCTGGATGCAGGGATTCTTGAGTGAAGCATCACGTAACAGACCTGACCAGAAGTCATGAAAATGGCTCTGCCCTTAAAACTGAAGTTCAAAGTATTTTACGTTGGTTTTAGTGTAGTATGCCAAACCCCCACAGTTGTAAAACATATCAACACCTCATCTCAGTAGTGAAAGAGCTTGATTTTTGTCTAAAAGATCCCACACAGTTCTCATTCTCAGTGTCACTAAGGATGCCAATAAAAATAAATGGCTAAGGGGTCTCTTCTGTCAGAATACAAACTGGAAGAACCTACTCGCTTACATCCATGCCTCGAATTGTCCTTCCAGCATGAGGCTGACTAAGTCACAACTTACTTTCCATCTAGCTAGCAAGAGCCCCGGTTAAGCAGTTTGAAGAGGAGCACGCTGTGCCAGTTTCTGACGTCAGTAATGGGCCAGTGTAGGTGTTGCTTTGAAACAATGAAAAGCCCAGCTCACACTACCTATTTAATAGCTTCAAGCTGTTAAAACGTAAATATATGTTAAAAAAGCACCCTCCTGAGCCAGGAGACAGCCCTCTGAGACATCACATATGGCTTCAAGAGAACAAAGTTGAAGCCACAGACAATCTACTCTGTATTTCTGAAAATTATCTCTCCAAGGCCAATGGTTACAAGTCCTCAGAGATGGATTTGGTAGCACTGGAAACCAAACTCACCTTCTCCGAATTCTTCTAAATTTCTGTGCTTTTTGAGGGCTGAGCCCATAAACCAACAGCCAGAGCAGCTCAGATCCTTCCTCCAGTCACAGGTTTATGGCGAGAGAGCATGCAGGCTGCCTGCAATAGGAAGAAAAGCAAAATTGCTAGGAAGCAGAACACAATGTTTGGCATTAACTTTTAGGAAAAGAAATCTACTAAATTACATTTGAAACCGCTGATCAAGCCCCATTTAATTTCTGAAATCTCTTCCCTAACTGGTATTGTTCTGCTTTCCATTCCCAACACAACAAGCCTGATCCAATTAAATCCAGTCCTATTACCAGCTAGTGTAATTTTCCCTAAGGGAAGTAGGAAGTATCCTTCCTCCTGTCAAAGCTGAATTCATCTCAGTGGGCTCTTCACCTGTTAATCACCAGATCTTTAGTGATGAATAAGTGGAGCAATTATCATCTGACGGCTGTTACATTAGTGTAATTGCCGAGTCTTAGCAGATGAGCTTAGCTCACTGAGCACAGGGAAGTGCCACCACCGCTGCTCCGATGCAGATCCCAGGGACGAGTGACAGCACACTCCAGCGCCTCCTGAGATGCCAGACCACTGGAGGGGCACAGGGATGACCCTGCGGTGCCTCCCCCCAGAGCACACCTCTCCTGGGGACAACTTCAGACCGCACCAGGGTTTAATATAAGGCTCTGCAAGAGCACGAGCTCACGCAAACGCTCCAAGTGTCATCCAGCTGAGGTGCCAGTGATGCGCTTTTAGCTCCAGATGGCACAGAAAGGTAGGACATGTGGAAATCAGAGATGCTTACAGGAGAGACCCACAGCTGCTTTGCCCTAAATGCCAGCCATGGCTTGTTTGCTGAGTTTTATCAGGGTGTCCGGCATCTCTGGGCTACTCAGAGTTCAAACACATAAAAGTTTTTGGTACAGCTCAAACCTTTTTGCTCTCTTTCTCATTGTTTATTTGTTTATTTACCACAGCATCTGCATGCCTCATAGTTTCACTGAATCTCTCGTAACCCCTGAGATAGAGGAATGCTATTTGACACATTTTAGAGGTGGAAGACTGCAACAGAGAGGAGAATATTTTCAAATATGTCTAAATGGCCTAAGAGGCTAGAATCCATTTGCAGGGTGTAATCACTCTTTGAAAATCACTGGATTTTGGGCTTTAAGCAGGTTGCTTTAATACAAGGTGCAGTGTAAATGTGCGGAGCTTTGCTGCCGGGGGGGATCCATGGCTCAGACGGGGCATAGAATCACAGAATCATTTAGGTTGAAAAAGCCCTTCAAGCTCACCAAGCCCAACCGTTCCCCTACCCCTGCCATCCCACCCCCAAACCCTGGCCCTAAGCACCTCCTCTTTTAATCCCCCCAGGGCTGGGGACTCGACCCCTTCCCTGGGCAGCCCCTTCCAGCCCCTGACAGCCCTTTGGGGAAGGAATTGTTCCCCAGGGCCAACCTCACCCTGCCCTGGCACAACTTGAGGCCGGTGCCCCTCGTCCCATCGCCCCTTCCCTGGGAGCAGAGCCCGACCCCCCCGGCTCCCCCCCCTTCAGGCAGTTGTAGGGAGCGATGAGGGCTCCCCTCAGCCTCCTTTGCTCCAGGCTGAACCCCCCCAGCTCCCCCAGCCGCTCCCCAGCAGCCTGGGGCTCCAGACCCCTCCCCAGCTCCGCTGCCCTTCTCTGGACATGCTGGAGAAAGAGAAGGTCTCGTCTGAGAATCCTCCCAAGCCATGGGCAAGAACTGATGAACAGCTTCAAGAATTCAGCAGTTATGTTTGTGTCTGCTGACAGAAATTTAGATATCGTGGCTTTTAGGTACCTCCAAGATTAGGCAAGAAAGACTTTTCAGTTGCTGGAGGTACCTGATAACTGGATTTGGATGCCTTACAACTGGATTGCACACATTCACAGAGAAGGAAAATGTTGGCTCAGAATCTGAGACCAAGTGGCTGGCACTGGGAGTCACCACCGCCCTGTTCTTCTCTGAACAAAAGACCAGCCCAATCCATTTGCCAGAAGCAAGAAATACAATCCGGGTCGGTATTAGCCAAAATAACAGGCAAATCTTTTCCTGATCGCACTTTTCAAATAATTTAATTTTCTAAAATATATATTCATTCAAAATCAAAGGAAAACTTAAAAATAATAAGGCTCCAGGCTTCAGCTACCTGTGACCACAGCTTTTCAACCAGCCCTCCTGGTCTATAAAAATCTGCACGAGTCTGGAACACCTTTGGAACCCATTTTTAGTAACATTCAGCGTCATACGAGCATTCATTTTGCTGGCATTTCTCTGAACAGCCATGCACACGGTGCAGTCATCCCCTGTCCATGTGCAAGACCCATACATAGGGCTTCACTGGAGGTCTGCAGTGCATGAGTTTTCATTAACAGTACGCTGATATGATCTCTGAGATGGAGATCTAAGGTAGCTCACCAGAGGGAGAATGCTTTATGAATGTAGGAAGAGATGTAAACAGAGCAAAAGACTGCTAGTTCTTGTGTTTCTTCTGATTTTGATTATCACAGTGAACCCAGGATTACCTTGAGGTGAGCCTCAAACATAGCTAGTGAAGCCAATGAGGTTATCCCAGCCATTAATTCACTCTATTTTCACATGTATTTTAAAAGAAGCTATGGCTAAATAAGCAGAATATAGAAAGCCAGTCATTCTTACACAGATGTGTGATTTTCTTCATATCCACAAGAAAATGTGTGGAACTGTGGTTTTGCTGACCACAAATTTGGATCTAAAATGTTTTGTCACCACAACCAAGAGATAATCCTGCTCTGTCCCACAGTGTGGCATGCTAGTACAAGGACAGAGAGACAGCTGGAACATGTTAGAGATTTGTGCCTCGCCAGAAACAAAAAAGGTCTCATGCAGCACTGAGTTGGAGGACAAAACCCACGCAGAATAGACTTGTACTGAATCCAGGTAAGATCTACACAGCTCCCACTGTAGCACTGGATAAAGGCAACAGCGTGGTGCCAGGGCTAGCAGCACTGATTAGCATGCTGCTTCTGCAGGACACAAAAAGAGTCATTTGCAGTTATCTGGTAATTCCCAGAAAGACGAGAGTGCTGACTGTTTTCAGAGTCCTGATCCCACCTGAAGTCAGTACTTCTAATCTGTTTATGCTTTCCTTCCTCGCTGTCTAATTGGCATTGTTATCGTGGCTCCTTCTCAGCCAGTCTGCCCAAGAATAGTTTCTAGGATGGCTGAAATGCTTCTCTCCACTCAAGGACATTTCAGGTAATAAACTCCATTGGCCCTGAGGTTTAACTCACAAAGTCTCCACAAACTACCTCAAATAATCGAGTGAAGATAATAGTTCCTCTACTAATGAAGTTAGGTGCAGTATGTCTGGAACCATGGACGCTTGTTTCTTCCACCAGGCAGTGCAGGCTCTCCACAGGCAGGACCCTGAAAACTCTGACCTTCATCCTTCCCAACAGCCTCCCAGAGCACAGCGGGACTCAGGGGCAGGCGAACCCAGAGACCACGAAAGCTGAGCAAACACCCAATCACCCTGCCGGACCCAACACACATTGCTGCTACGACATAAGGTGCAGGAGATCTTTGGACAAGAGGCACCAGAGAAGCACAGTCTGCACGCTGTTAATGTAGACAGGCTTTGGCGTGACTGAACAACCAACGCCTCTGGAGTGACATGTGGCAGCTTACATGCGACTTTGCTATGAAGGCTGATGCCAAGGATTTAGGTTAATCGTGATGTTTGTTTAATTTGGATCAATCATGATGTTTTTCAGTCCAAAGCAAAAGTTGAGATGGTCTGAAGCAAAGTCCAGACACTGAAAAAGGTCAGCTGTCTCCCTTTAAAGGTTTTCTTTGATGCGGATTTCCTAGGATGACGTATCATAGATATTAGATCTTCCTGTCCTCCAGCTTTTCCATCATGGCCTTGAATATTCTGGGATCTCAGCACTCCTTAATGCTTTCTTAAAAACCTGAGCTGCTCCGAGGTGCCCCGCTTGTGTTTTTCTCCTCATGAAGACCAGGGTCCTCCTTAGGTACGTCTCAGGAGGCACAGGCTTTGTAGGTCTATGCTGATTTGGAAGAAAACTTATTTCCCAGCTGAAAGAACTTTCACCCTTGCAAAACCAAGTGCTGGATGGAATTTACACAACACATCCCTGTTACTGCAAGACAAACCATACCGGTTCACACCAAATTAATTCTACAGCTCTGAAATCAACTCAATGTAAGCAGTTTCTCCAGGCAAGGCATGTGCAGACGCAACTTTGCACTTCATTACTGGAAATTCAATGCCATCTCTAAATTTGTTTATGCCCTACCAAATTAATTAAACCAATCCAAGAAGTTAATTTCAGTTACTCTGGTCCAAATTAAGCAAGATCTTTGAACACGTTTCACTGCTTTGATGAAACTGTCAGTGGTGTAAAGTTCTAGGTGTGCATTAGGTTTCTTGCTAGCCGAGGCTCCACCAGCAGAGTTTTCATTTAACAAACCTTACAGAGGACAAACCTCGGTTTCTCTGGGCAGAGGTGTGTGACCCCGCACTGAATGGCTTGATCGGGCTGACATTTTAAGCGCATCTTTTACATTTTTTAGTATGAACTTCTCATGCTTGCACCGCCTTATCACTCATCTGACTTTCAGAGCACGCAGCTCTGCAGCCACCCATGCTCCCCATACAGATGTTGCTAACTGTGGCTTACTCGTTCATGTGCAAAATCCGCTGGAGACAGGAAAGGCGGGACAGTACCCTTGTTAACAAAATACCTCAAGTAATAAAGGTGTGTGATACAATTTCGCACTTCAAGTCGTTAACTATTTGTCTTGGCTTATCACCCGCTAGCCTCAGTTCACACTTCTGACTAAGGCACAGGGTTCACCAGTGCCACAACAAATACTGACTACCTCTCCCCCAGCCAGTAACCATTCAGTTGCCAATTCACTCCTCTTCTGATCTCTGGGGTTTAAAATAACATTACTTTATACTTCAGCTGGAGATTCCCAAACGGTATACTATATCATCTTTCTCTCCCACAAACGGCAATGGTAAACCTTGAGAAAAATTAAGTAACTCCATGAAGAACGCTGAGCAGCTTACCCGTTCTGCCTCCCGGCCCGCTGCTCTACCAGCCTCACGGGACAGGAAGAAAAGCCACGAGGCCTCAATACCCCAGGCCATCGCCCTGGCTGCCACGCTGCCCAGTGCTCCTCTTCTCAAGAGCTGGCTCTTGCGCTGGCACGCTATGAAGCTGGCACTGCACTCACAAGCTGCTCCCAGGGTAAACCGAGCCGTGCCAGCCCCTCGCCGCCGGCACGGGGGGGGAAGCTGCTCTTGCAAGCTGTCTGACTGAGGGCGGTTTGCAAACACGCAGTCATTTCAATCCCTCATGGTCCGTGCTAAAAACTCCTCCAGCCCCATGTTTTTGTTGAAATTTGACTTGCTACAGTACACCGTATCCCAGCATGGTGCATCCTTCCCACATTGTCCTGCAGCCAGACAAGGATTCATTTGCTTGATTTTTACTTTTGAAATTCAGGACTTCACCAGAGGACTCCAGAGGCTTTCTGGAGAAAACTGATCCCTGCAAAATAGGGGAATGGTGCTACAAAACCAGTCCGAAAGTGGCAACTGAACTTCTGAGGCAGGAAAGTCCTTGGTTGAGTTGTTTGAGGTTCCTGGGGTTTTTGTTTGTTTGCTTTCTTCACTATCTACAGTCAAACAACATTTTGGGAAAATCATACACTTCTGAAAGATTTGTCACCAGAGTTGCCTTATTTAGGTCTGAACTGAAAGAATCCATCCAGTTGTCTAACAGGTCACCTTCAAAATAACCCAAACACCCGAAAAAGCCAGAAACCCAGAATTTTCTCATGTGGAAAGCTAGTAGCAAAAATGAAAAGAAAACCCCAATTCACCATATAGAGATCCAAACCATGGGTTTTTAAAACAAATTTGCAAATTACACTTAAGTAACTCTTCCAAAGTCACACAGCAAGTCGGTGGCAAACAAACATGTAGCTGCTGTGCACGGTCGTATGCCTATTCTGAGGCACGTCACAATGCAAAATCCACATTATTCTTTTCTTATATTCATTCTATAGTTCTAATTATAGGATAAGTTATTCGGTTTAGTAAGTTAAGTTTACTGAAAATGTTCCTCAGTTATGTGCCAGTATTTTGAGACAAATAGTTTACTCCAGGATAATTGTAGGACTCTTTCTTTAGTCGGCCAATTGCTATTTCCATCATTCTGTTGATGAACCCTGAAGAGCAAGAGTGAAGAGCCACACAGGATCCTCTGGGATACAGCCTGCTATTTGAAGCGTGCCCTCCGAACAGACAGGCCCAATTCACCCGGCGTACAAACCTTCCAGACAAATGGTCAGCAATGTTCTTCTGCAGGTATGTGCTAAACCAGCCGTGAAATCGATGCTACCAGCTCATCAGGAACTGCTGTTGTCTGTAAATGAGTCTAACAGATCTGCCCAACGGGTACCTTCTTGCTTTAACTGCTTCTTCTGGGACCCAATTCGATTTCTTGGCTCTGGGAAAGAGGGTTCATAACGGACATGAAAATACTACTCTGCTTTTGTCTTGAAGACAGTTTATAATTTTTTATCTCCTCCAAAACACAGGTCCAATACTGTCTATATGGAAAAAATATATTGGCTGTTTGGATAAATCAGAATACATATGCTACTAAAGCCTGACCACGCGCACTGGCTCCCACAGAATAACACAGCAAGGGTTCCTTTTTCCTCCGACATTTGTGACACTACGTCCCAGCTTACAGCAGCACCAACTATCAACATTCTATGGTTTGCTTCTACAGAGAGAGAAATGAGAGAATAGACCATTGAAAACCAGTTTTTTTAATCTCACAGTCACTCAAGAAGGCTTTGAAATATACAGGAGCTTTCTATAACCAAGGGTTGATCAAAGAATGAGAATTAAAATGCTTAGATTCCACAGAAACCCTTCTGAGTTTTGCCAGGTCAGCTCTCTTCTGTCCCATAAAGTGCTGAGCAGATGCTGTCACCACCGTGCATCACCATGTTCCCACTGAAAGCAACTGCAAAATTCTCATAAGGGTCCAACAAACACAGCGATCACAGTGGCAGCCAAGGACACTCAGACACTCACATGGCTGAGCCTGCACCTTTCAGAGCACGTGGGAGGACTACCCTCTAATTCACTGGATGGGACCCTTCTCAAGTTAAGATCTTAACAAAAACGTTAACACAGTCACGTGTATTGCACTGCCAGCGTACCTCCCACATAGGAGAGTTTGTCCTGAATCCTCAGCCGAAAATTTCTCCTTACGCCCACTGCACGCATCGCGCCATGCGGTGCTGGTCTAAATGGTTTTGCCTCTGTCATTCACAAAGGTAGCATCGCCACCTATTTACACTGGAAGATGCTTTGGCTCTACATTTACAGAGCATGTCAGGATTTTTTAGGAGGAGAGCTGCAAGCGAAGCATGGTATTATTCTAAGAAACAGTCTTGCATGGGTCTTAGACAAGCAGATGTCTTCAGCTACTGTCGGGTCTGGCCACCAGCAGGAAATAATTCTGCGAGTGGTGCTTGGACGGATTTCAAGAGCTGAAGCATAGCAGGCTGATTACCAGTTCTCACCTTTCAATCTGAGACCAACTGGGAAAGGTCAGAGCTGCTGCTGATAGGCCAGACATATGGCATTCATTTAAGTGTCTGGCAAACACCTTCACCAAAATATGCTGAAAATTCTGCTATTTAAAGTAGCTCAGCAAGCCGAGTTCATTATCCCGTTTGAACCACAAAGCTCTCCCTTGCTATAGGCGTGGTTGCAGCATAGAGCTAAGCAAAATCTGTAAAATTGATGCAAGCAGCAAGACACAAGACACCCCCGCGGGCCCCGCTGCTGGGCGCTGCGCTAGCTGGTCAGTGCTGTGCGTGGCGTGCCCAGGCTGCTCTGCAGGCAGATCCCGTGCCGCGGCACCGTCACCGCACTGAAAGATCCTGCAGGGTGCCAGCTATGGTTCAGAAGATGCAAACGTGCCCAAGCAGTTCTCTCTGCTTTAGCTTATTTTTAAGTTCTCATAAAAAAAGCCACTTCACAGAAACTTTCTCCAGTATGTTTATGACCCAAATTCCATGGTTTTAATTCTGTATTTTCAGGCTTGAATCACAAGTTAAAAATAAACTGATGGCATAAAACCCACACCTTCCCTCTCTGAGACACACTCTCACACACACACTCCTCATGCGAAAGCAAAGCAATGCTTCAGAAGGCTTAATGGCAAGAGCAGCACTGCAGGCATCCTGCTTGTTATTAAAATGTCACAGCGGAATCAGAACCTACGTAGGAAAATGAAAACAAACAGTACTGTTAGAATCATAGAATCATAGAATGTTTTGGGTGGGAAGAGACCCCTAGAGGTCACCCAGCCCAACCCCCCTGCAGGAGCAGGGACACCTTGAACCACATCAGGTTGCTCACAGCCCCGTCCAACCTGGCCTGGAATGTTCCCAGGGATGGGGCCTCCACCCCCTCTCTGGGCAACCCCTGCCAGGGTTTCACCACCCTCACTGGAAAGAATTTTTTCCTTAGATCCAGTCTCAACCTACCCTGGTTTAGTTTAAAACCATTACCCCTTGTCCTGACACAGCTGACTCTACTAAAAAGATTTTCCCCATCTTTCCTATAGGCCCCCTTTAGGTACTGAAAGGCTGCAATCAGGTCTCCCCGCAGCCTTCTCTGCTCCAGGCTGAACAACCCCAACTCTCTCAGCCTGGCCTCATAAGAGAGGTGCTCCAGCCCTCGGAGCATTTTAGTAGCCCTCCTCTGGCCCCGCTCCAACACTTCCGCCAGTATACTGTTGCCAGTATGCGCCACAACCGTGGAAGAACAAGCTGCAGGGACAAGTTGTGTTCACTTTTATAAATCCAATGCTGGGAAAAGGTAAAGACTAAAGGATGTGAAGAAGAGAGGAGGAGGGAAAGTAGTGCCTCTGCGGCTTCACACGCTTCACGCTTTTGTCATACTGACACAGCCATGGCCACGGAAGATACTTAGGCTGGCCTGTCTTTCTTTCTGTGTCTCCTGAAAAAACATTTGGCAGCTAGTTTTTTTATTTAAAAATCAATTCTAGTGCTGGAAACATGCCAAAGACAACAGCCAGAAGATGAAGGAAATTCAGCACTTTTTATAACCAGGGAAGAAAAAGGAAATGGCCACCCGCGGCTCGCCACCCAAAGGCACACAAACCCTCGTGGCGGGGGCGGCCGGCGTGCCGCCTGGGTGCGTAGCTGGCCGAGCACTCGGCTGCTTGGCCGACACCACGTGCAGCCCAGCCGGCAGAGCGGGAACGCAGCCGGGCCGAGCACGGCCCCGCCCCGGGGCCGGGGGGGGGGCCCCGCCCGCGGCTGGGACCCACGGGCCCCCTCCGCCACCGCTCCTCGAGGAGAAGGCAAACCGCGGGAGTGGAAGGAGAAGGCGAACCGGGGCGTGGAAGGAAGGGGGCAACCGGAAGGAGAGGGGAGGCAACCGGGATGGAAGGAGAAGGGAACCGGGGCGTGGAAGGAGAAGGAGGGCGAACCTGGGCATGGAAGGAGAAGGAGAACCGTGGGCGTGGAAGGAGAAGGAGGGTGAACCGTGGGCATGGAAGGAGAAGGAGAACCGTGGGCGTGGAAGGAGAAGGAGGGTGAACCGTGGGCGTGGAAGGAGAAGGCGAACCGCGGGCGTGGAAGGAGAAGGAGGGCGAACCGTGCGTGTGGAAGGAGAAGGTGAACCGTGGGCGTGGAAGGAGAAGGCGAACCGTGGGTGTGGAAGGAGAAGGTGAACCGCGGGCGTGGAAGGAGAAGGTGAACCGTGCGTGTGGAAGGAGAAGGTGAACCGTGCGTGTGGAAGGAGAAGGCGAACCGTGGGCGTGGAAGGAGAAGGTGAACCGTGGGCGTGGAAGGAGAAGGTGAACCGTGGGCGTGGAAGGAGAAGGTGAACCGTGGGCGTGGAAGGAGAAGGTGAACCGTGGGTGTGGAAGGAGAAGGAGAACCGTGCGTGTGGAAGGAGAAGGTGAACCGTGCGTGTGGAAGGAGAAGGTGAACCGTGCGTGTGGAAGGAGAAGGAGAACCGTGCGTGTGGAAGGAGAAGGAGAACCTGGGCATGGAAGGAGGAGAACCGTGGGCGTGGAAGGAGAAGGCGAACCGTGGGCGTGGAAGGAGAAGGAGGGTGAACCGTGGGTGTGGAAGGAGAAGGTGAACCGTGCGTGTGGAAGGAGAAGGAGAACCGTGGGCGTGGAAGGAGAAGGCGAACCGTGGGCGTGGAAGGAGAAGGTGAACCGCGGGCGTGGAAGAAGGAGAACCGTGGGCGTGGAAGGAGAAGGAGGGCGAACCGTGGGCGTGGAAGGAGAAGGCGAACCGTGGGCGTGGAAGGAGAAGGAGGGCGAACCGGGGCGTGGAAGGAGAAGGCGAACCGTGGGCGTGGAAGGAGAAGGAGAACCGTGGGCGTGGAAGGAGTAGGAGGGTGAACCGTGGGCGTGGAAGGAGAAGGAGAACCGTGGGCGTGGAAGGAGAAGGAGGGCGAACCGTGGGCGTGGAAGGAGAAGGAGAACCGTGGGCGTGGAAGGAGAAGGAGAACCGTGGGTGTGGAAGGAGAAGGAGAACCGTGGGCGTGGAAGGAGAAGGAGGGCGAACCGTGGGCGTGGAAGGAGAAGGCGAACCGTGGGCGTGGAAGGAGAAGGAGAACCGTGGGCGTGGAAGGAGAAGGAGAACCGTGGGCGTGGAAGGAGTAGGAGGGGAACCGTGGGCGTGGAAGGAGAAGGCGAACCGCGGGCGTGGAAGGAGAAGGAGGGCGAACCGTGGGCGTAGAAGGAGAAGGCGAACCGCGGGCGTTGAGCAGAAGGGCGCACGGGCCCGCGGCCTGCACGGACCCCCCTCCCGGCGGGGGCGCTCCCCGGGCGCCAGGCAGGGCCCGCAGCCGGCTCCTTGGCGCCCGCCGCGCAGCAGCGGGGCCGCCGGCCAGCAGGGGGCGCTGTGGCGGGGCCGGCAGTGGCGGGCGCGGCGCCCGGCCCGGAAGCGGAAGGGGCGGGGCGGCGGCGGCGGCGCGTGGCGGCGGTTGCGCGGCGGGGGGGGTCCCGGTGCTGCGCGGCGCGGCCCGGCCCAGCGCGGCCCGGCGGTCACGGTCGCGGTCACCCTCCGCCCGCGGCGGGGCATGGCGGAAGCGGAGGCGGCCGGCGGCGCGGGGGAGGGGAGGGCGGCGGGCCAGGGCCCAGCCCCGGCCGAGGAGGGCGCGGAGCTCGCGGCCGTTATCGGCGCCACCGTGCCCACCGGGTTCGAGCTGACGGCGGCCGAGGAGGTGCAGGAGAAGCTGGGCTCGGCCTCCAGGATCAGCAGGGACCGGGGGAAGATCTACTTCGAGGTCCCGGCCCGGGGCCTGCCGCAGGTGCGTGCCGGCTGCCCGCCCCGCTCCGCGGGCTCCGCCGGGCAGCGCCGGCCTCAGCGCAGGGGCGGGATCCCGGGTTCTGAGCGGCGGCCCCGGCCCCGGGAGCTGCGTGCGGGTCGTTTGGGAGCCGGGGTGGGAGCCTGAGCCACCCCCCCTTGGAAGGCGGCCCAGCGGGCTCGGGGCCTGTGCGCCGCCGGTGACGCGCCACCCCGCTTGCTCCTCCGTTTTTGGCAGGGGCCGCCGGCGTGGGAAGGAGCAACGCGGACTCCTAGGTCCACCGCCTGAGGTCCGTGGACAACCTGTTTGTCGTTGTGCAGGAGTTCAAGGACTACCAATTCAAAGAAAACAAGGTGAGTTACTCCTCGGTTTCCAGTCGGTTCTCGGTCTGTGAGTGGGGCTTTTAATGTAAGGCTGGGTTCAGAGCGTGTTCTGTTTCAGGAGCAAGGGGTGGCTTTGCCCTTTATTTGTGACACTATCCCTGTTCCTCTTTGCTGCCTTGTAAAATGGAGGTGCAGCCGTGTTGTCTAACGTTGCTTCTTCAGCTAAATACGTGGCGCGGGCAAAATCTGGGATGAGAGCGGATCCATGCCTGTAGGGCACAGTAAAGCATCGCTTCGGCCGCTTAATTTCGCATTAGCTGTTTATTTGACAAGGTAAATGATGAAATACTGTGGGGCCTGTGACTTTAAGTGCAATTCAGTCTAGTTACGGCAAAAAATCGCACAAAAAGCTGTAAGCTTTGCTTAAGTGTGTAGTGGGTGACGTGTTTAGGAAACGAATTTGAGAGACGTAAGGAAAGGGTAGCTTTTATTGAAGGGATGGAATGGCTTCAAAGCACAACTTTTTTTGTCTTTTAAAGGAAGATGCTTTAAAGGATTTGGAAGATTTGGTTAAAAAACTGCCTTGGACTGATCCGTTGAAAGTTTGGGAGCTGAACAACAGCTTAAAGAAGAAAAAGACAAAACGCAAAAAGCATAATCTGCAGAGTACCGCAAGCAAAGAGCAGCTGAATGACGATGGAGCAGAGGAAGGAACAGACCAAAAAGACGCCAGTAAACAGGAGGACTGTGCCCAAAACGCTGCGGGGGTGGAACCCGCTAGCGGCCAGGATACAGAGGAGACACAAGGGGTGGCCTCCCGAAACGGGGAGGAGGAGGAGGAGGAGGATAACGAGCAATCGGATGCCAAGGACGAATCGCAGGCAGGTTCTGGGAGCGAGACCAAGGCTGGTGACGGCGAGACCAGCGAAGGAGAGGCGAAGGTGTTGAAGTTCCGCGTTACGTGCAATAGAGCAGGAGACAAGCACAGCTTCACGTCCAACGAGGCTGCAAGAGACTTCGGCGGAGCTGTGCAGGAGCACTTCCAGTGGAAAGCCGACATGACTAACTTTGATGTAGAGGTATAGTGTTGTGCCTCGGAAATGCCTACATTTCTGTTGTAAAAATTCTGAGTTCTTAATTCTCATGCTTAGAGATCTCCAAAGTGCCTTCAAAAGATGACCCTGGAACTGAAAACCGGTCATGCTGAAATCACAGCCTCCTCTGCAGCATTCGTTTCCTTGGCACGTTATGTGCATCCTCAGATCCCACCACTTGCTAGCGCTTTGGCTATCCATGATGACAATCTCTTTTGTGCCCCGGTGTAGGCACCACTCCTCTTCCTCGGGTCCCTCTCCCGCTCTGCGAACACTGTTGTCATCTCCTCAGGTTAACTGATTAGCGTCACTGCACCCAGTGCAGCTGAGCTGCTGCTCAAAAGCTCTGGTCCCACGTATTGCCTCCTCCCATAGTGTTTGGTCTTGTTCATATTCAAATACAACATGGGCGCCTTCTGCTTTACTTTTACCCCCATTAAATCTTTCCTTAACCACTGTTCTATATTGGTGCAAGTCAACAGAAGATATTCTGTCTAGAAGCTGTAGTTTTATGGGTGAGGGGGACAAAACCAGTTAATGTTCACAGTCCAGTGTGTATTTGTTATCATGGGGAAAACAGAGATTTGGAAAGTATGACCCCCAGGCATGGTCATCGATGGCGCGGGAGCACCATTTTCAAGGGGCAGAAAAACGAAGGTTTTCTTGCGAGTCTGTTAAGGGCTGGCCCTCTGCTCTAGAACAGTATTTTCCTCTTCCAAAGGAATATGGTGGAGGGGGCCAGGAATGTGGGTTTTATTGCTGCTTTGCCAATGCTTCACTGGGACTTGCAGGACTTACCTGACTTCTCCCCCATACTTATAAACCAAAGCTTTTTAAAAGTCAGCATAACGCTTCTAGCACTTTTTGAAGTCTTGTGTAAAAGATTCCCCGTGAATGAGAAAATGCTCGTTCCCGTTCTGCGTGAAGGAGAAAATGTGTGAATGCTTTCCTGAATTTTGCCCACCATTGCCATTAAAATGGTGCATTGCTTTCCTCCCAGGAATGCTCCTTTATGCATAGCTCCTGGTTTTTACCGTCTGAGGTTTTCACACGGATTTACCAAGCATACTATGGGAAACTTCCATTACTCCTGGAATTTAGTTCAAGTTTCTTCTTTAGGTTCTTCTGAATATTCACAGTAATGAAGTAGTCGTGGGCATCGCATTAACTGAAGAGAGTCTCCACAGAAGAAATATTACGCATTTTGGACCCACAACTCTCCGTTCAACCCTCGCTTATGGCATGCTTCGGTCAGTGCGATTGCATAGTAGCATATTATTCTCAGTTAACAAGTCATTTTGTTTTGGGAATTAGATCCTTTATCCCCCCACTGCTTCCTCAAAGCCATTTCTGTTAACTCTTAAAAGAAAAAGAAAAAAAAGAAAAAGCATAGTTGCGGGAACAGTGTGCTTTGTAATTATCAGTAGATCTTTTCCAGCTAATAAATGTTTGCTGTGAAATTTGCTGATTTCCAAAATACTGCATCACATTCTTGAAAGTATTTCACAGTAGTGATGCTGATAAAATACTAATTAATGAATGGAAAAAATAACCACAGAGAAGCTTTTTTGTTAGAAGGGTAGAATCAGAGTGATTAAAATAGTTCCGTTTTCCTTCCTTACTGAAATCCACATTTTTAAGACTTTTCTCACTGTAGCTTTTTCTCCTTTCCTCAGACTCTGCGATCCACAGCCGACGGATATCATAGTTGATCCCATGTGTGGTACAGGTGCCATACCAATAGAGGTGATTCTTCCTTTATTTTTTACCTTAATAAAACTTGACAGTATCTGCAGCTGACTACCATGTGTCAGTTTTCTTGGTAATAACGGAGGAGCAAACTCCAAAAGTATCTCACCAACTTTCAAAGAGACTCAAATACACTTTTTGTACATGACCTCATTTTCCTTCCCAAACCTGTAGCAGGAAGAAACTAAATCCAAAAGTATTTTGAGCCTTTAAGGTGCGTAATACCTGTAACCCGTAGAATTTTAAAATCATTGACATCCACTTCCAGCTGCTTTGCTGTATTCTGTCATATCTGAGTAATTCTTCTGTTTGCTTTGTTTTAAGGTAAGCGATGTTGATGCTAATGGTGCTTATTACCAATATTTCCCCCCAGGGAGCTACGGAATGGCCTAGCTGCTACCATATTGCTGGTGATAACAACCCGCAAGCTGTAAAGAGAGCAGCAAACAACATCTGTTCTTTACTAAAGAAAAACGAGAATAAGGAAAGGTGAGAAGAGCACAAGGGATTTTCTTTTCCTGTAGTATTGTATGTAGAGATGCCTTGTTGCATTTGACTGTCTTGTTCATATTTTCCTATTTATTCTTTTGCTAACATTATAGACCTCCTCAATTTAAAGGTATTCTCAGTAAACCGTGTCTGAGATAAAACGTCTTTGCACTTGCAGCAGTACGTCCCTGGGCATACCCTTAGACATCATCCAGTGGGATATTTGCAATCTCCCTTTGCGGACTGGTTCTGTGGACGTTATTGTGACAGACATGCCATTTGGAAAGAGGTGAGGTGTCACTGGTAAAGGTACTGCGCTTAACTGCTGCTCCTGCCTGTCCGGGGTTGGGGTTCTCTCTAGTTAGTTACTTCACTCGGCCTAATTAAGAAGTATTGGTGTGCTCTCTATTAAAAATGTGGTTTGAAATTAGCAGTAAATGTGGTCCTGAATGAGCTACTCCATGTCTGAAAGACCAATGACAGTCAACTACTTTTCAGTTATCACAAAGGGGATCTTACCTGATTTTGCAGGATAGGGTCAAAGAAGAAGAACTGGGATCTCTATCCAGCCTGCCTCATGGAGATGGGCCGGGTCTGCACACCGGGGACAGGCAGGGCTGTGCTGCTTACGCAGGACAAGAAATGCTTTGCCAAGGTATGTTCTGTGAGAGAAAATCAAACCCTTATACACTTCAAAATACATTGGCGAAAAAAACTGTAAGCTGACTTTGTTACGGAAGATGATCTATTTTTAGAGCAGTAATTAGTAACATTTAAACGCAGTTTTGGACCTGAAGAGTCACTTGATGTTGCCATCAAATGTGATTTAGAATAATCAAAAATAACTTCTAAGGTAAATTTACCCTTGTTATCGTATCTTGAAGCCACGACCACTCTATGGCTGTTTTTTTGGATTGTAGGCCTTGTCACGAATGGGACACATCTGGCGCAAGGGTCAGACTGTGTGGGTGAACGTGGGGGGACTTCATGCTGCAGTGTATCTTCTGAGACGCACCTGGGAGAGAGCAGAAGAAAAAAGATCATTCTGGTAACCTGCGTGGAAGAAGGCAAGACACACCTCCAGCGTTTGTCCAATAGCAGTCTGATAAAGCAGACACCGGAGAGCGTAGGTCTGCCATTTCCTAAGGAAAAAACCCAAACAACCTGTGTAGAAATTGTGTAACACGAATACGAAACCAGGGATCAACTTGCGAGCTACCAGTTGTACTATGCGTTCTGAAACCTTGTTATTTAAATCGCCTCTTTCCTCCCTGCCACCCAAACTGAAACTAGGTAGTGGAATTAGCAGTGCTTTCCTTTGCCTGAGTCTTCTCTACCACAGCCATTGTATTTTTCAGTTAAATGGTTTGTTTTCTCTGTGTGTAGTAGAAAACTTATTGAGGTAGCTTTGGAGGTAACAGTTGATTTGTTTCCCAAACTGTAGAAATCATATATGTATCTTACAGTGACTAACAGGACTACTAAGACTCTGATCTTGAAGGGCTTAGAGGCAATACCTCTTCAAGGTAGGATTGTTCCAGACTGAAGTTTTCTAATTCATACTGCTGCCCAGGGGTAGACCATGATAATAACCCAGTATCTGTTCTTTATGGTCTGGTAAGCAAATGCCAATTAGCAAACAGTATGCTGATGCTACTGTTTTTCTTACCTCTTACTTCAACTTAGTGCTAATTGTTAGTAAATGTCTAATCCATATTTTAATGTACCACTGCCGAGGGTGAGGGGGGTAACGCACACAGCCTTAGCAAACTGTCGGTAGTTACTATTTGAGAACAGAGATACTTTTAGCAATTACATGAAAAAGTTTGTGTTTTCAGTGTCTACTGTGGACACAGCAAGGAGGCAATATGTTTGAATTTATTAGGTGACTTAACTGTGCTAGTTATGCCACAGTATTTACAGAGATATATTACCTGTTGAACAACTTGAAGTTGCAAGTATTTTTTTCTTTTGTAAATGTACTGTGATTTCTCAAGCCTCTTGCTCATTGCTCATCAGAGGCTGAAAACACTGGTTACCTGTTTGCCATTGTCATTGGAGTGTGTTCATGCTAAGTCTGTGTAAGTGTTTGGAGGTGAATTAACAAGTATTAAAGTTTTAGAAGTTTTTGCATAGGAGAAAAGTCTTAAATTGCATTCTTTTTCTGTTCTGTGTCCAGTAAAGGATAATGCAGCCCGTTAATTACTACACAGTTGTCTTTCTGGATAAAATAGTGCCAACAGTGTGTGTTTAATTCTTCCCCACACTGCATGGTTCATATGGCAGTGCCAAGGTGATACACACAGTTGTGGCGTGAGGCGGCTGTCTAAATACTGCTGCTCTAGAGAACTCTACAACTTAACCTGGATACATTACAGTCTCAAAATGCATTAACACCTTGGTGGTTTATTACTGTTTGGTTGGGTTGGGGTTTTTTTAACAGAAAGCCAGCACAATAACATTTTAAGATCTTATAGTGTGCATTTTGAAGTATTTTTTTGAGTTAAGAATCAGAGTGAGGTTAGTAAAATGCCAGTCATCCCTTCTGGCCTGAAAGGTGAGGGGGTCATGTTTTGTTTTTTTAAACCACAGATAACACTAAATAGATGCAAATCAGATTGACGTGACTTAGCAGACTAGGCTTTAGCTGACATCAGGAGATGGGAACTAAGATTATTGACTGCCACAGAGAATTTATATGTGATTATCAATTCTTGTCACACTAAAATTTACAGCCTTGCATAATGGTGTCATTTCATAGGAAACCGTAAGTTTGAAGTAAGGAATGCAGGAAGATGTACATTGGTACGCGTATATCTCTGCTCTCTTAGAAAGGTAAATCTGTGCTCTGGGTTGTACAGTTTGAAGCGGTTTCTCTTCAAAGATTGCTCTTCTGTTTTTATGGAGGATTGGTACCAGACACTGAAGAAGAAGAGTTTTCAGTTAAAACAATCAGCCTCAGTGTTTACGTATGCTGCGTGCAGCACTGTGGGATTACAGGGTTTCTTACAGTATCCATGCTGTGAATTTACCGTTTTCCTCTCATTAGAAGGGAGGTGGGGGAAGTGACGTGTTTTGAACAAGGGCCAGCAAGCAAACCGCCCTGACAGCAACTGTACTGGGAAAAAAACAATAACAGGCAGATGACGGCTTCTCTTGAGTCATACCCCCATCCCTGCAGGTATTTAAAAGAAGGGCAGATGAGGTGCTTAGGGACAGGGTTTAGTGGTGGGATGGCAGGGGTAGGGGAACTGGTGAGCTTAAAGGGCTTTTCCAGCCAAAGTGATTCTGTGATTCTCTACCAATTCACATACCTCTCCCTCACACGGACAGCGCAGAAATTACAAAGGGACCCCTTGTCTAAGTCTTGTTGCAGAATGTGAAGTATTTTAAAAGAAAAAGAGGATGTGTTGAGGAAGAGGCATTCTCTTGACACTTTCATCGCCGTACCCTGCAACGCCTGTGGAGAAAAACACGCTGAACTGCCTTGAAACCCTTGGTGTTCTGAGGGGTATCCCGGTCGCTTCAAAAAGCAAAACGCCACCTGAGGGAGCTCACCCATCTTTCCCGAAAGGCCTTCGCCTGCATCGCAGACTTAAAAGCCGTCAGCGGGGTAACCGGTGGGGTAACCGCTACGGCGGGGCCGCTTTCCCGCCGCTCCTCACAGGCGCGGAGAAACAGCCCCGCTCCCCGCCGCGGCGGATCGGCGACGCGCATGCGCCAGGGGGCGGGCCCGCCCCCTGGCGCATGCGCGTCGCCGATCCGCCGCGGCGGGGAGCGGGCCAAGCGATGTCGCCGCCGGGTCCGGGTCCGGGTCGCGTCGTCGTGGAGCCCTGCCTGCGCTCCATTAACACCCGCGAACTTTCCGAAGTGGTTTTTAACAACCGCAGCCCCCGCTCCGTTCTCCCGATCTGGGTAGATTTCGAAGGCAAACCGCGTTACTACCCGGTTCTCCAACCGCGTACCGGGAGGATCATGCACAGCTACCGGGGTGGGTCGCGGCTACGCGGGACGGGGCGGGATTTCTTCGGGCGGGGCGGCGGATGCTGGGAAGCTGGAGCTGCTTTCCGTCACCGGGCGTATCGCCTCGGCTCCGCGGAGCGGGAGACTGGGGGGCATCAAGAGGAGCGTGGCCAGCAGGGCGAGGGAGGTTCTCCTCCCCCTCTGCCCTGGGGAGACCCCCCCCGGAGCTCTGGGTCCAGCTCTGGGCTCCCCGGTTCAAGGAGGATGAGGAACTCCTGGAGAGAGTCCAGAGGAGGGCAACGAGGATGATGGGGGGACTGGAGCATCTCCCCTAGGAGGAAAGGCTGAGGGAGCTGGGCTTGTTCAGCCTGGAGAAGAGAAGGCTGAGGGGGGATCTCATCAACACCTACAAATATCTCAAGGGTGGGGGTCACCAGGACGGAGCCAGACTCTTCCCAGTGGTGCCCAGCACCAGGCCAAGGGGCCATGGGCACAACCTGAAGCAGGAGAGGTTCCAGTTGAACGGGAGGAAGAACTTGTTGACTGTGAGGGTGCCCGAGCCCTGGCCCAGGCTGCCCAGGGGGGCTGTGGAGTCTCCTTCTCTGGAGATCTTCAACCCCCGCCTGGCCGCTGTCCTGTGCCCCCTGCTCTGGGTGAGCCTGCTTGGGCAGGGGGGTGGCACTGGGGGAGCTCCCGAGGGCCCTTCCAACCCTTGCCATTCTGGGATTCTGTGAGTCCTTCCCCCTCTTCCTCCTCCATCCCCCAGTCACGCAGTCGTAGAATCACCTCGGTTGGAAAAGCCCTTTAAGATCATCGAGTCCAACCTTTAACCTAACCCTGCCATCCCACCACTAAACCCTGTCCCTCAGCACCTCATCTGTCCTTCTTTTAAATACCTCCAGGGATGAGGACTCCACCACCTCCCTGGGCAGCCCATTCCAGAGCCTGACAACCCTCTCGGTGAAGAAGTTTTTCCTAATGTCCAGCCTAAACCTGCCCTGGCGCAGCTTCAGGCCATTCCCCCTCATCCTATCGTCAACCAGGGCGGTGGCAGTTGGTGGCCTCCAAACAAGAGTTGGGTTCCTTACGGGTGCCCCTCAAAACCGCTTGTTAAAAAGCGCCGTCGCTGCGGTGTTTCCACCTTGTTCTCTCCTCAGGTCACCTCTGGCTGTTCCGGGACGCGGGGACAAACGATGGGCTCCTCGTCAACCAGCAGGAGCTGTTTGTAGCGGCTCCCAATGTGAATAAAGCAGACATCACGCTGCCAGGTAAACGTGCGTGTGCCGTGGAAACTGAGGGGTTTTGTACTTGATCTTTTGGGACTTCAATGTAAGGATCTAGTAAGAAATCAAGTACTCGGATAATAAAATCTACCTCAGAAATCGGAGATCATGAGGGTTTCTAGCTAGAGCTGTGCCGCGGCACGGTGTCACTTAGCGCTCTGCCGCGGGACGGTGTCACTTAGCCCTGTTGACAGACCTCTCATCTGTAGCCGTCTCTGAGTTTCACAGGGCGCCTCACGGCAAAAAGCACTGAGTTATTTTCCTCTCTTCCTGGTGAGTTTAGTGTGTTGTGAATAACGCTGCTACGTGTTACGTTCTGTATGCACGTGCTTGGAGAAGCACTCTCCGCGTTTGAGGCAGCAGCCCTTGTGACGAGGTGTGTTTGTCTTTAACCTCAGTGTTCACCCTGAAAGAGAGATGTCTCCAGGTTGTTCGCAGTCTGGTCAAACCGGTGGACTACAGGAAACTGGACATTGTTCGGTCGTTGTATGAAGAGCTGGAAGATCATCCTGATATTAGGAAGGATCTTCAGCGGCTTTCTCTGGAGAGAAGTGAAATGCTGAGGAACGGAATTCTGGAATAACGTGATTGCTCACTCCAGACTCTTTAAGTAGCAAACCACTGAGTTTAAGCAGGGGTAGTCACTGCGAAACATGCCAAGAACAAACGTCTGTATTTAAGTTCTGAAACATAAACTCAGTTAAATTGATGATGGTAAGTCAGATCCAAAAGACTAAACAGCACACAGAAGCACCCCAGGTTCCTGCTGGTTCAGTTCTGTTCTTCGTTATGTGTATTGCAAACCGGTGACTCTGGAGGCCTTGCGCAGATGAAGCTCAGAAGCTTTATTTGGACTATCTCGGAGCACTGCATAGAGACGTAAGATCGAGGCATCTATTTGGAGAACACATGTAGAGATTAATTTTCATTGTATTAGAAAGTAAATTACACCAACGATGAACTTAATCCAGACTCTCATGATTTTAAGTGGCAGGCCAACACCAGTTCTGCTACATGATTTGTTTTCGATGGAATTTCACCCCCTCGCACTCAGCCTAGATTTGCCTGTGAATCACAAAGCGCAGGGGGTGTTTGTGTACGCGAGGGTTTCCATCGCCACCTTCTGAGGACCTGACCTGAAACGTTATGTCGGTGGAAAGATGACACGTGTAAATGCTTGGGGGTTTTTCTGCCTCTTAACCTCTGCATTTATAAAGCCATGTCATACCCACTCTGAGGCTGACCCGTTTTTACACAGATCCTACCCTGAATGCCTTACTTGTTCTTCGTGGTTGGACTCTTGCCTAGTTGATCTCAAGGTGATCCAACCTAGTCAGCCGTATAGACTGAATCTGAGTTTTGGGACACCTCTGAGACACCTACTTCCCCAGCTGCCTGTGCAGGCTTACCGGGCAGCGTTCATAGAAGGCGGATGCTTTGAGCCCTACCCGTCCTCATCGCAATGCAGCAGTTCAGGTGGTAGCGGGAGGCCTTTTTGGGGAGTGTGGGCCACTCGAGTCGCTGGTGTCCCCTAAGGAGCAGACAGCAGGCAGGGCCTGTTGCTAGATCCAGCTCACAAACAGATCCATGCTTTTTCCAGGCTAGATAAGCAGAGAAGACACGTCTTTGCCTATGTTCTGCTCCCCCCATGCCTCAGTTGGGATCTGTGTTTGTGTGAATGTACACACGTAACTCAAAGCAGCATTGCTTTTGGCAGATGCACGAGTTGTCCACCACGTAACAGACGTAGTGCTCCTCAGTGTTAGAAGCAGATTGCCAGGAGATTATAGCAGGTTATTTCTGTGGCATACATTTTTTTCCAGTTACATGTTGTAAGAAACACAGCCGTGAAACTGAGACTGTCAACGTATTCTGTAAGTATGAAATATCTCCCCTTTTTATAGACTTGTTTTTCTTATATATTTGAAGTGTATGAATTGATCTTTGTCATAAAAATGTAAATCCCTGCTTTTTTTACTGTTAATTCTGTCAAATAACTTCATAGTGCTGTGACTGTACGTTTGTATTCCTGCAATACTCCTGAAAAGTCCTGCAGCTCCTGATGGGCAACAGTTAGTCGTGGATGCTTTGTGTTGATTTGCTGCTCTCGGTCCCCTCCTGAGGTGGCAAATCCCTCATGCGCAGAGCAGAGGCCAGACGGGGACTTTTGGATTCCACAACAGGCACCCATCTCTCAAGTTAGGCGCTGTAGCATCTGATTTTTAGTACCAAAGTACATCATTTGAATCTGGCTTCACAGCTTTATACGGTCATTTCATCCTGCCAACAGTGGCTGACTATTCTTTGCACAGCCACTAAGAGTAGGAGGTACTTTATTTTTAAAATAATGACTGCCTCTTGCTAAATGTATAGCAAGAGGGATTTCGTGCTTGAAGTCGTATACTTGCCCTAGACAAGATAACAAAGGAAATACTACTTCCATTTTGCAGATGAAATTGAGTTTTCCCAAGTTATGCAAGGAGTCTGGGAGAAGAAGGGACTGAACACAAAGTCTGGTGCAGAACCCTGTTCTTGCAGCTGCCTCCCCTGTTCCTCCCACAGCTATTTTCTTGCAATACATCTTCTTGTGATACAAATTCTGTAACTGCTTAACTAATTTAGCTCTCACATACCATCTAAGTGTTGATTTTCCTGTTGACAAATCATGAAATACCTTTTTTTTTTTTCCACACATCAGGTTTAAAAACGTAGCAACTTCCTCTCTGCGATGAGAAGCACTTAAAAACATCTCTCGCAAATAGCTGACCAGGTTTTTTTTTTACAGACCACCGAGTCACACCTGATGTTACATTTGATCCTCTCGCCAGAGTCTGACAGTTCCGCTACAGCTCTTGCTGGCTCTGTCTTGTCTTTTTAACCAACCTGGCAGTGATTGTGAGCCTGTTAAATAACACCTTCATTTAGCTGGGCTCATCCTAAGAGCCAAATTATCAAATGCTCGCAAGACCCTACCACAGGCTTGTTTGGTGATAACCAGCCCAGCTGTGTATCTGGGCGGGTTTTAACTTAGAGGTATTCTAGCATAAAACTAATTTGATTACATATTGTTTGTTGTTGAAATGCAATCGCTCATAATATTTGTGGTATCCTTTGGTTTTCATTCTTCAGCCAAACCCATGGCTCGAGTATTTACTCAAAGTGCAAGGCAGGGACAGATGTAAGGAAGCAATTGACATAATAGCCTGTTCGGTTATAATTGTTACAGCAGGTGCATAAACACTGTACCAGGAAATTTTTGGTCATTAAAGAACTCCTATTGATAAAATATGTTTAAAAAAATAAACAATAAAGCCAGATGTTACGGATAGGTAAACTTCTGGAGAAATGCTCAGCATACACAAGAAAGTGTACTATTTCTCCTGTTCTGGAGTGCTCCTTTGGATCAGAATAAAAAAAGACTGGAGAAAACCCCGGCTGGCTCTGAGACGTGGACATTGGGAAGTGGGGCCTCCCGCTAGTTACTCAGCTAGGTTAGTAAGGAGCAAAAGCCGTCATTTACTCGCGACAACTACGTTAAAAATTTGGGTAGTTTTCAGTTGGAGCCATAGGACGGTCTCATTCGACAGTCATGGGAGCAGCCGTACGCTGAGAGCGAGAGGGGTCAGGGCCAGACCGAAAGCTCCGGCTGGGCCCAGCTGCGGGGTGCGGCGCGGTGCGGTGGGAAGGCGCTGCTGCAGGAAGGGGCGGGTCACAGCGAAGGCGACAAAGACAGAGAAATAACCAATTATTCTGACATGTGTTCAGCATCCGAGGGCTCCAGGAGAGCACGCAGCAGTGCAGGGTCTTGCCTAATACCTCATCATTGGAAGTGAAGGCCAAACGACAGGAATATATAGCATCACTCTAGTCTCCATTTGAAAAAGTAAATTTCGGTTCCCTGGCAAAACCTTTTATTACATATAATGTTTAGTGCGAAACTGAAGCTGTACGCACAGTTGCGTGCGTTCTTTCCCTTCGTTTGCCCATGAGGCAAATAGTACAAAAGGTTTCACAAGTTTTTTTCCAGTACCCAAGGGAAAGAAGTGTCCTTTCTTCCTGCTTTTATACAATTCTTTGCAACACAAGTTGCAGTCCCATCTGACCTGACTTTCAGAGATGCTCTGGCCATCTTTCCGCTACAGAGTTTAGGTATGTGTCAGAGGGACAGTAGGCAGGGAAAAGGGAGGGGAAAAACCCATAAATTTGACTGTTATTGTTGAGAGCGCGCTACTGCTAAAACAGTTAGGTCCCAAGGAAGCCTTTCAATTGTGATATTTTAAATAATAATACACTTTGGATATTCTTGTTTGGGTTTTTTTCTCGTTTTTGACCTTGTAGCTACATTAATATCACATTTTTCAGCTTTTCCTTGCCATAGTGTGTGTCAGAAATCGACTGTTCCCGGGCCAGCCGGCTCTGCCGGGCACCGCTCCTGGCCTACACACACCTCACTTTCTCTGCCAGCAGCCGTTGCACAGCCTGTCAGCAATGCCAGCCGCACGTGACGCGCAGGAAAGCATCTTTCACCTCCATCACACGAAACCTGCAATTTGGCAACCAGGCTGGAGCAGTAAGCGCTCATGGAAAGGAAAATCTGATTCGCATTTGGGGCCCGGACCTGACGTCAGCCAGAGCAGGAAGCAGTGGAATGTGGTCTGACCCTGCCCAGAAACGATTGCCTGTGTCACTCGGCTCTTCCCCCAGCAAAAAGCAAGTCGGGCCGGGGTGGGGACAGCCTGTCAAGGCCAGCCCCTTTGAGAAGAGGAAGTTTTTCGAGCAATTCAACCCTCCACAGCACACAGAGGAAGGAGAGACTGGTGAGCGTCACTGCCTGTCGCTGTAGTCCCTGCCCTAGGTGTGCACCATGCGCAGCCACTGCTGATGGCCACCGTGGGGACAAAGGACCCTCCGGAGAGGGACTGCGAAGCAATGACCCTGCAGCAGCCGCCCCTGGCCCTGAAAGGGGGCTCCCCCCCGGCTCTGTACGTTCACAGCATGCCTGCCTGGGTGCTGGAGGATTTCTGCCGGAAGATGGACTGCCTGAGCGACTACGACTGGATGCGATTCGGTGAGAGGAGGGCGGCGATGGGGGCACACAGAGCAGCAGCATGTTTAGGGCGAAGGGCGAGAGGTTGGGGCGACGTACGCAGCCGTCCCTGCGCGGGGCCTCTGGCCGAGTCATTGTCCAGTGCTCGGAAGAGCACGTCCCGTAGACAGGGAATTCCCATGCACCAATCTCTTTTCGGGATCAAGCAAAACCTCTGATTAATAGGCGGAATTCCAGACTTCTGCGTTCCCTTGGCTTCTCCTGGGCAGCCAGGCTCCCTCCCGTTGCTCTCCACTCTCTTTCGCACTCCTGTCTCCATTCGCACTTTATCTTCTGCTACTTCTCACTGCTTGCCTGTTTTCACATCCCTCACATGTACTTAGATGTTCTGGTTTTTAGTTTCTTCCTTCACATATATTCCCCCATACTTACTGCCCCTATTTTTCTCAGTCCTGGCCATGTCCCTGAAAATGTAGTCCCTGAGTTCTTATTCTTTTTTCTGTATCCCAGTCCAAGCAATTCTAACCTGAATCTTTTCTTAGGTGGCCTACCTTCCTTTATTTAACGTGATTTAATTTCATACAAGACTTCACTAACTCTGTCTGGTCTGCTGAGTAAACTCTTGCCCCAGTTAAACTTACTGACCTAGGGTGGGATTCATCTCCGCTATCTTCAGATGCATAAATCTGTATGTCTGATGTCCTTCTAAAGCCAGCTGAGGTGTGAACTCGGGAATCTTTGTTTCCACGTACCCACCCCAGCCCCCAGCCTCTGTCCTTCAGGCTAAGCAAGCAGCACATGGGGTGCGGGTCAGCTGAGGGGCCGAGTCAGACAGGCACCTTCGGTGGGTATCTCCACCAGCCTCCGGAGACCACAGATGAGCACAGCTGAATTTACACAAAATCCCAGGACGGAGTGACAACGTAACCGTGTGTCACAAACGGCAGTGTCGGCACAGTTTGTCCTGGCTTTGCTCCCAGACGCTCTGTCCTCAGGAGCTGGGGCTGCCACCTCCCGTCCGGCAGACCGAAGCAGGCGGAGGGTTCCCCGGGGCAGGGGAAGCTGTGCATTAACCCCATCCCAAATACAGGGGCATTCTTAAGCGCATCTGTTGTTTCACCATTCCCGTTACCTCGCCCTCCTCTCGCCCGCAGCACTTACGCTGTGGCCAGGCGCATGGGATTTAGCAGGAGCTGAATAAGGGGAGGTGGATTACACGTTGGTAAGCGATCCGAGAGAGTACAGAGGGGTAACCAGCATACGGTGCACATTCAGGAATCGGGACAAATTATGTAGGGTCAGCTTGAGCACGGTATCTCCTGCTCTAAAAAATAGCTGCGTTTCACTGATAGGTTTATCCGACTGTAAGTAACACCCAGATGGTTCAGTTACTATTTGGTTTACCGTAATATTGGTCTTTAGTAATGCAGACGGGAGCGCAGACTCACCACTGATTTCTGTTACCTATTTTGGGAGAATCGCACCAGGAATTTAATCTGAACTTATTTTGGTACAAAGTGTTAAGTTAGGTTATGGGGAAAATATGCTGAAAAGTGTGACTGGGTTTTCTTTTTGGGCCTCTAATATAACAAAATTTTTTCCAAAATAGTTGAAGGAATAAAAGGAATATCTTACTTTAGGAACTGAATTGTCTTCATGTCCAGATGGCTAATTTATTGTGATCCTTCCTTTTAAAAGTGTGCAAATGAAAATGCAAAGTGTGTCTTGCACCTTAGCTTTCCCTGCTTGCACTTGCTTGTTTTTTCTAATTTTTAAACAGAAATATCCATTCTCTCCCACTAGCCTCGTACGTGATAACTGATCAAACAGAGCTACGGAAAATCAAGTGCATGGAGAAGACGGGGATCAGCATAACAAGAGAGCTCATGTGGTGGTGGGGAGTGAGGCTGGCGACAGTGCAGCAGCTCCTGGAGCTCCTGCAAGGACTGCAGCTCTACCGAGCGGCTCAAGTCATTCTGGACTGTGAGTAGCTGCCCCTTCCTCCCGCGGGGAGTCCATGCTGCTTCTCGGAGCACCTAGACCCAATCCAGTAAATCGGTCTTGCTAGCGGAAGAAACTTTTTGCTGGGAGTCTCATGCTCAAATTCTAATATTTCTCCACTGATTCTGATTTTCTGCTCTCTCAAATAAAATTTGTGGCGGGAAAGGAAGAGGTGACATAGAGGAGGAATCACTGGTCCCGCAGGTTCATCACCCCACCTTTGTGGCCATCTTAGATGCTTCGAGAGGTGCCAAAGAGAGATTGGCTGTGCTCTGACCCAGGGCTGGTACTTTCATGCATCAGACGGGGTTTCAAAACAGAGCTTAATTCCGAATGGTTTAATTTTTCACACATTCTTGTTTCTCCGTGAAATTCTGTCATTATACTCTTAATTGTCAACAGAGTAGAAAAACATATAATGAGTTTTGCCTATGCCACCTGCTTTCCTGCACCATAACAAAACAGTTACGAAAAAGAGAAATGGTTTAATGACTACCTACGTTATTATTTCTTTATCCCACTTCCTATTTTCTCTATTCCTATCGTATGTTCTCCTCGATCCCTCCATAAATTAAACAACTGTAGTCTTTGCTAACTCTTTGCATGTAATTCTTCTCACCTATCTCCAGTTTGCTCTATTTCAGATTTATCTTTTTGAGGTAGGGTGATCAGAGCTTGAACTCAGTGTTCCTAGTTAAATTAATCAATTCATAGAATCATAGAATGTTTTGGGTTGGAAGGGACCCCTAGAGGTCATCTAGTCCAACCCCCCTGCAGTGAGCAGGGACACCACTAACTAGATCAGGTTGCTCAGAGCCCCATCCAACCTGGCCTTGAATGTTCCCAGGGATGGGGCCTCCACCACCTCTCTGGGCAACCCGTTCCAGTGTTTCACCACCCTTGTTGTAAAGAATTTCCTCCTTACAGAAATCACAACGCTTTTAAATATAATTTTCCTTTCCGTTTTTCTCCATTGGAAATCATCTTTAAATTGCAGCTGTCCATTTTTTTAAGCCAAAGCATACCTTCATCCAGTTCTACCACAAAATCCATTGAACCCTGGACAACATACTGTCTTTCTGTATTGAGTGGCCCCAGAAAGTTGGGAGTGGACCACATTCCCCTTTTCAAGCTCTCCTGAAATCAGATGTTTGTATGAATTTTGCCAGTTCTCCATAGAGAATTACTAGAAAGAAAAATTACAGATTTTTGTTGCATGGCCAAAAACGCTTAGAGAAGTACTCTAAGGTACTTCCCAGGTGCATGTGGGAAACGCTCATAGCTTATGAGGGCGTACGCTTCCACAGGTGGAAAATGTGCGGGAGCACCGTCTGCTTCTCACGTTCTGTGACAGGGAAACTGTCAGCGACACGGGTGGTTTTTTGAGTTGCATCACGAGCAGCTGTTGCGAAACAGCAGCCTGCCTCCGCAGGCAGGGCTGCCAGCCGTCAGAGGTGCAGCTGGCATTTGCCCCGCAGCAGCCAGAGACATTTCTCATGGAAAGTCCAGCAGTGCATCATGGGTTTCTTGCCACAGCATTTGTTTGCATAGCACTGCTGTTTTTCTGGAGTTTCCTGGCATTAGCATGACTTTTAACCTTCCTTTTGGTATGGCAGGAAAAAAGCTTTAACACGGTATTCTACATGTCTGATTTCTTTTTTTTTTAAAAGGAATATTAAGCACTACAGCACAACCAAGCTGCATGCAAACTCTGCCTTAGTACATTATCGAACGCAATAACCACAGGCCCCAAGGAGAGCGTTGCTCAGTTAGTGTAACTGATCCTGGCGTCACTCACATGCAGCCTTCTCCCTCAGCAGATCCACCTCTGACTGAATTCAGGCCCAGCATTCAGCTTAGGAGACTGCAACAATTCTTACTCCTCATTCCTCAGCAATGCAAAGCAAGCTACAGGAAACTCAAATCTCTTTCCATCTGTCTATCAGTAATCTAATTGTTAATTTAGTCACAGTGAGTGACTTTGAGGGCCCAGTCTGAGTAGACAGGATTGAAAACAAAATCTGGATTTTTTTATTTCTTTAATCTATACATCAAATAAATCTTATCTAGATACCACCAATGCAATAAGCCTGGCTCCCTGACAATGGTATTTTTATGGATACTTTGGAGTAGAGGGTGACTTCCACGATGTGACGACACCTTTGCTCTGTGCCTGTTCAGTATTTAACACAGTTGATTCCTCGTCCGTAAAGAGAGTTTCTGGGTGCTCTTATATAACACCCTATAACCTACCACACCTTAATTGCTCATTACTTACAGCCCTTGCCTTCTTTCCCTGTCAGAGCACATTCTGGGACCCACCTTTGTTTATGGCTGGTTTATTTCAGTGTATTCCTCTACAGAGTTCATTGACATTTCTCTAATCACACTTTATACATTGTGATTTAATAATTAAAAAAAATCCACAACTGCATTCTCTTTCTGAGAAACATAAAAACTGAAATTGAAAGAATTACTGAATGCTTTTACCACTATGTAATAGTGGCAACAATTTTCAACATAATTTTTATCTGTCGTGGGAAAGGCTGGTTTTGCTCATTAGGTACGATGCCTTTTCTTTCCTATGTGGGTTAATTTTCCATTTTTGCAAAAGCTGAGTTTAAAGAGCTTAGAAAAATTACTCGTTATAACAACAGAGATGCTGCTGCTTTTACCCCAAGGTAGAGGGTTTTCTCTTCTCTTACAGGCCTTTAAAAATAGACCATGAGTAGATTTCACACTGAGGTTATTTCAGCACCTTGCAGCGGTGAATTACTCCAAGAGAAGCTTCATGTATTTAATTCCAGAGAGCTTTGCTTGCAGACCACAACATTGTGGGATTCAATCATCTGATGTATAGCACCTTCAGTAAAACGCCCCCCTGGAAGCCCAGGGGCTGCGCAGAGCATCCCTGATCATTAGGCCTGGTTCTGTGTGCAAAGGCCAGAAAGTGGCACTCGATCAAATCCTGAGAGGCAGCATTTTAAAGCCCCTGACAGGACTGCTTACACAAGAACCAAGAAAGATTTGTCTCTCTGATTATGTAGAATGCAAAGAATCAGACTTCAATCCAAGAGCAGCTTCCAGCAACATCACCATTAAAAACAAAGATACAACACAGACAAAAATAATCATCACTGCACAGAAACATTCATCATCCTGCTGTTCGTCTGACTGGCTTGCTTTCAAGTGGTATGGCAGCATCAGCGTGGCTTGCGCAATATGCTCCTGACTTCAGCCTCTGGTACAAGAGGCAATTACCTGCTTTCTCTTGTGCTTCTCTGATTTACCTTTTTTTTTTTTTTGGGCTTTCTCAGAAACATTTCTGAGACTCTTTGGACTTCACTTGCACAAGCTGCAAAACCTGAGGGTTTTCCACCTGTTAAAAATAAAACTCAGTCAACCTCCTCCAGGCTGAAGGAATACACTTTGTGATTTCTAAGGAGAAACAGCTGCCTGATACACGTAAACACGAGTCTTTATGATGGTTTCTGCAGGCTAGATAGTAACTAGGGAAAGCAAATATTAAGAGATCATGTCGAGAAATGGACATACTCAGTTCAGCTCATTAAGTCACTGAACTGGTGTAATAGATCTACCATACCTTTGTTTCTCTGATTTCCTTTGTGACAAGGGGTGAACTACAGTATTGGACTGTCCCATGGAGGGCTTCATGAGGAGTTAAGAATGAGTTTGGTTTTGACTCTGAATTCTGTAAAGCAATATGAAGGTGTCCTGGTTTTGGCAGCAGCTGGCAGAGCTGTGTTTGGATTTAGCCTGAGAAGAATGTCGATAACGCCCGGATGGTTCAGTTGGTGCTGAGCAGGGCTGACACCAGGCAGGGACTTTCCAGCTTCCCCTGCTCTGCCAGGGGCACAAGGAGCTGGGAGGGGGCACGGCTGCCCCAGGGCTATTCCAGACCATAGGGCGTCATGCCCAGTACAGAAACTGGGGGAGTTGGCCAGGGGCAGCAATCGCTGCTTGGGGACGGGATGGGCATCGGTCAGCAGGTGGTGAGCAATTGCACTGTGCATCACTTGGCTTGTATATTCTTTTATCATTATTATAATTACTAGTATTATTGTAATGAAGCACTATGCCAGCTACTAGGAAGAAAATTAACTATATCCCAGACAAAACTGGGGCAGAAGGCTAGATAAAAAGGGTTTAAAAGAGGATGGAAGAGACAAATCCTGTGTTCAATTTTTAGTTATGTTTCTGGATGATCAATATTAATTTTTGTCCCAGATCAAATCAAGTGCAATAAATTGCAAAACTACAATAAAATGATCTTTTAAAAAAACTTCTCATAGTTTTCTTTTATATTGAAGTCCATAGCAAAACTTTCTGTTAATTTAAGTGGCAGAAAGTCTGGATTATTTTGTTGTTCTGCCATGTGGCAGTAGTTGTTTTTTTCTGGAATTAACCCAATACAGGCATTCCACCATGTGCTCAGTCATAAGTAGAAGTGATTTCTAGCAGGATCTTTTTAGGTTTAGACAAATCTTTGAAGCCCTTAGCCTCTACTTCTGCTTTTTTATCTATATCTGAATATGCTTACTCAGATGACTCCTCTTGGGCAGATATGGAGAGTACATTGTTCTATTGGGCAACTTAGAAAACTAAGTGGTCCTTACATCACCATAATTCTATTAATTCTGACTTAAAGGAATCTGACAAAACACACAGGTAGATGTTTTGCTGGCAGATTACTTCCAGAAGGGTTCTACCTCTCTTCAACAATTTCTTGCACTGCTCTAGTCCCACTTCTGAATGGCCGTAATAATAATTTTTTTTCTTATGTCAGTTCTTTAGCTTCAGTAGTGACCTGTTTGTCTCATGTGCAGGAAGTTGCAAAATTAATGAAAGACCCTGAAAAATAGGTTGAAAGAGGGAAGTGATTCTAACTTTAGACATTTCTAGGTTAAAGTACAGGATGAAAAAGCCAACAACTGCAGAATACAGGCACTGTCAGTTTTTACTAAAGGCCTGCAGACGGTTTGATGGCTAATTTCAAAACCTGTAAAATGTGGGATTTCATAGCATTCTGACACAGTAACAAAGAAACATACCTGACTTTTCTGAGTTTTAATTTTAAGACCTAGTTTCATTCAAACCTGCAGTCATAGGTGACATTGAAGAAGGTAGATAGAAACCCCAAACAGAGGTCAAAGGAAAAAACTTGCCAGACCTGAACATGCCCACTTCTACCATTATGGCTTTTCATATACTCCTACTCTTCAAACTTTAGCACACTGAACCTGTCACAGCTTGTCTTCTCTTAAACTGTTCTACTGAATCTTGGTTTACTATAAGGAGCAGAGATTATAAATGAAACATACTGCTTCCTGCTTCTTTCAGATACTCCCAATGCTTCATTTGTACAAAAAAAAGAACACAAAGCTATTATCTGATTTGATACGCAAACAGAGGCCTGCGGCTTTTGATTTCAAGATCACCACCATGCTTAAGATACAAAGCTGATAAAAGAGCATGACAAAACCCCCTGTATTAATACTTGTGCTTATTTTCTTTTATATACAAATAAAACATTAATTTTGATTTTTAAGAAAATGCTAAATGTATTGCTGATAAAAGGTGCCAGGTAGAAACACAAATTTAGAACTACAAACAGGAAAATGCTGTCATCAGGCAGTAGGAAGTCCTTATATCACACCCAGTGTACACTGGGCATTTCCAAGCTCCTTTTCAGCCTCGGTTTTAAATGTATTCATGGATAAGAATTCAGCTGCTTCTTCAGGAGATTTTGACGGCCTTGTATATCACAATATCTTGGATGTTTTTACTTTATTTTTTTCCCATCCTAACTGTAGCCTAATCTCATTTTAATAATTCCCCTCTAGGATGTACACGCTTTTCAAGTCCCTGTACACTGAAAGCATCTTTGTACTTCTTTTAATCAGACTTCAGGACGCTTTTTCAATCAGGCCTGATTCTGATACTTTACCAAGTTGTATACAACATCGGGTCTCATAGAGCTGTAGTGAATCAGTAATTTGGCCTTTAATTTTTCTTTATATATCAGTAAGTCTTGACTTTTGACCATTTTTATGTTTTTCCCTAGATTATCTCCAGTTTGTTTCTTTCTGTTCATAAGTAAAAGTATGATTCTTTATTGCAAATAGTGCTATTTAGGAAAGTGTTTTCTGGGAACCAGCACAGTCATGACACTAAAACCACACAATTGAAAATAGCCCTAAAATATTTAACTGACTAAATCCAATACAATTCTGTCAAACTTCTGCTCAGTCCCATGACAATTAGCAAAGAACTAGATGCCTTCTTTAGGCTGGGAGATATTTGTGATTTGAGATCATTGGCTGAAGGAGGCTATATAGAAAATGACAAAATAAATATACTATTATTGGTAATTTCTTGTTGTAAGAGACTATATATCTTTTGCATAGTCATCACTGGTATTGTTTGAAGCTACCACTTCTTATTAATCTTCAGTAGTAGTTAATGTCATGAATATGGTCTGAATTTAAATACCAATAGTATTCCAGCAATTTAACAATAAATTGCTTGAATGTTCATTTTCATGTCCATCTTAAGTTACAGTCTGTTTTCCTGACTAGGATAATTTCCTGATAACTGATTAGAGTCTGACTCTCTTTTCCCTGGTAACCTTCATCTTTCCTTTGTTCTCTTTTGAAGGGACATCAGCCTCTAATATTACCAACTCTGAAAAAGAAGAGGTGGTAGAGCCGCCTAAACAGGAGAACATATCTTTAACTCCTACAGAAAACAAAAAGAGAGAGAGAGGAAATGAAATAAGTCTGTTGCCATCACCAGACTCTTCACATCTGGGAGTATCACTAGCAGGTAGGAAGTAAAACAATAGATTCTGAATTTACTCTAACATTGAAGTGATCATATAGGCAAGACTGCTTCCCATTGGCTTTCAGTATAGTGCAATGAATATATTGCTCTTCAAAATGGTCACATTTGAGTATTTGCCTTTTTCCTAGCACTGTTGTCTCCTGAGCTGTTTATTCCTAATTTTAGCACACAGCCTCCTCTTCCACCTTCCTATAGCTCTCTTGGCCTTGAGAGATGCTGGCTCTAGCTATCCCGTGGGATCTCAAGACATTTCCCACGTCTCTGTGCACACCCTGGTCCCATCCTGGCTTCATACTAAGACTAGATCAATGCAGACACTTCCTGCAAAATAAATCTAGGCCAGAAGAGAGCCATACATGGGTCAGCAGGCCGCTCTGCCTGGGAAAGGGAGGGAGCAGAACCACAGGACGTGCTGAGGAGAGCATCGGACCAACAGTATAGACATAGGGAGCTCTATGGCCCCGAGCCAGGACTAGAGACATCTGTGTAGTCATCTTGCAAAGAGGAACCAGGAAAACAGCTCCCTATCTTCACACAGTGTTTCACATTTTGACACCTTGTCACAGATTATCCCTGGTTAGGAAATTCAACAAAATTCCCCAGACCTTCATAATAAGTCACAGGTTGTGATATTATAGAAATAAGGTGTATTTTCAGTGCTGTTATTTCAATTTCAGGTGCTGTTTGTGAAGGAGCCTTGTATTCACTCCCTGATCCACCACCTCCCCCAAGAGACCTTTTGAAATCCTTACAGTCAAATCCTCCTGTCTCATCCAGTGTGAAGGTAAATCCCTTTAGTGCTCATTGATTATAACAATGAAAACTGTCTTTATGACATTCTGTGTTTTTTCAATTAAAGTCTATCCCTCTACTTGTAGGAAATACCAATCTAGTGAAAAAGTGGGGCTTGATTACTATTTGTTTGGTACTGAATATAATACTAATGCTTCAGTTAGATTCCTTACAGTTTACATCACTTTTTTTGCCAGTGAAGGACCAGCGAGGGAAAAAATTAATGATATTGCATACTGCATAGCTCAGCATGGATAACATGCCCACAAATAACAATTAATTTTGAAGGAATTTCCAGCATACATTTTACAGAGGACTTAACATTTCTGGTGTGGTCATAGGACAGCGCAATATGTACCACTGACTAGTCAGAATGGCATACTTCTTTTAGTTTAATTTTATACTTTACATGTGGTTTTGGCTCAAAACTGGGCCAGTTTCAAATTTAAGTCAGGTTGCCCAGAGCGTTGTGTAGCTGAGAACTGAAAATCTCCAAGGATGGAGGTTCCATCGCCTCTCTGAGCCCCTGTTCCAGTGCTTAACTGTCTCACTGTGCTAAGTTGTTGTCATGTTCCTAATGTTTCAGTACACAATCTCCTGTTCCTTCCTCTCTATAGCTCTCTTGCCTTTAAGATAGTCTAGCTAGATCTGTCCTGTGGGTTCTCGGTGTTTCCCAGGTCCATGTGCACACTCTGGTCCCATCACGGTTCTGTCTTGGCCTGTTTTCTTGGGTTTATTTTGTTTGAGTTTTTTAGAAGAAGATTGTCTTTCAAGACTTTAAACTCTTCCAAAATAACATGGTTCAAGAGTACCATCCAGAAGAGAAGATTGCTACAAAGAATGCAGTAGTTTCAGAGTTTCTTGAGAGGGAGTTAATGTTTTGTTTTCTCAAGTCTGGAGCACGTTAAGGTTGTGAAAGCTGCATGATTAGGCTACAGTGGAACTGTAATAACAATTGGCATTAGGACTTGCCACACTGGAAGCAATGAATTATTGTGCAAGCGATGCCAGATGCTTCAGAAGTAGATGTGAAGTTCCTACCAGAACACAAACACATGAGGGACCCTACTTTCTGATCTTAATATATGCCACAGCCATAAAGCTCAGTATTTTTTGTAACTTAAACTAACACCACTTCAAATAAATATATGGACTTTTAAATAAAACTAAGTCTGTTTTCTGGGAAAGATGGAAATGCAAATCAGTAACTGTTTTCAAGTCTCTTCTACTATGCAAAATTTTAACATCAGCAAAACACATCAAGACAGGTATTACAAAGGGAAACCCTAGGGAGTGATTGCACAGTCCCTTTCACAGTTTCTTTCAACAATCACAGTGATTGCTTAAATCATAGAAAAGAAAATACGACACCTGAAAAAAGGAAAAAGCATGTGAATTTTCATGAGATAAACTTGCTTCTTCTACAAATGTGTAGCCTTGCAGCTCTTCTACTCCTCAGCAGGAGACAATGACTGATCTCCCCAGCGGGAGCCTTTTGTGGACCCAGAGAGAAGTTACCAATGCCACAAATGGTTTCAGTGACAAAAGCAGAATTTGTGAAGGTACTTTTGGGGATGTCTACAAAGGTCAGAGGAACAACATAGCGTATGTCATCAAAAGACTGAAAGAGGCAAGTACTCCACCTTTACTTTTCCTTTGAAAGGGGTGTGTTATTAGTATCTCTTGAACGTTAGCAGTTGTTCTTTAATATTGCATGGGGAAGGAACCAGAACAGCTACACAGGAGGAGATAAAAAGGAAACGACATAAAGTAAACCTAGATTCAGCAAACACATACAAGAGATACTTTACCTATGTAAGTAGTTTTAACTCTATCTGTGGGAGTAGCCTGCAGTGTAGCTACCTGCATTCATGACTGGATCAGAGGTGTCTTTACACTGCTTTTTGTTCTAATTTTCAATTAATTGTTGCCTTTGACACAAAGTTGCCATCAGTGATACTTGCCTATTTCCTGGCTTGTCATCTAGAGACTAAAACATCTGTGTAAATGCAGCATCTTCATAATTAGTATTGACATTCTATTGCATGTTTTCATTTTTCAGACGGAATGCACAAGCCCAAATTCCACCCAAAGATTCTTTCATACAGAAGTACAGATTTGCTTCCGGTAAGTGGCTGGCTTTCAGACGCAGCCTGCGCGTATCCTGCACGTGGCCTGTTGCCCCTGTGTTTAGCTTAAGATTGATGTGTCTGTCTCCCAGGCACCGTGCTGTTCTGGGGACAGTGGGGTTATGCACTGCCTTTGCCTCCCGGTGATGCTGCAGGTCCCTGCTGAGCAAACGCAGCCACGCTGCCAGTCCTTGAGATGGTGAGGAAGTGGTGCCTTCTGGAGCTTTGTATCCCTCCTGCTTGCTCGGAACGGGGCCATAATGATCTCGGTCTCTTTGCTGCTGGATTAGTTAGCCGCCCGCGGTCCTGCCCAGGGCCATTCTGTGCTTCCAGCTGCAGAACACAATTCCCAGTTGCCTGGAATTCAGGAATTTATAACAGCTCAGGAATGTAATTTTCTGTGTTGCTCTTATTTCATTTGCAAATCATTGTTGATGTGTGCCTGCAGGTGTTGTCATGTCAACATTTTGCAGCTGCTGGGTTTCTCAATAGAAGCTGGATTGCACTGTCTGATATATCCATACCTGCCTAATGGATCCCTACAAAACAAACTTCAGTGTCAAGTAAGCAAATAATCTGGGTCTATTATCTATCTGTGATTACAAGTCCTGTCCTGCTATTGTATGAAAAGCAATTATATCTCTTTGAATTCTGAGAAACAGCCAAAAAAAAAAAAAAAAAAGGCGCCCAAATATCTTGACTGCAAGTACTAGAAAGGCTGCAGCTCTTTCCCAGTTTTTCTACTGCAGAGCAGATCAGGTCAAGAGGAAGTTTCTGCTGTGCAGCCTTTAGATTTTTAAAGGAATAAGGAATCTGCAAAATGTGTCTATTCATATTGTAATATTTCATCGGATTCGGGAATATTTCTGTAGAATCCATCATCGTATTCATTGGTATAACATGCTATGAAGTTTTACAAGGACTTAAGAGGGAACAGTTCGAGATGTTCACACCTACTGGAAGAGCATTTGCAGAGGAGATCATAGGGCAGAGGAACATCAGAAAAGCAATCCATCAAAACCAGCGCTATGCCTCGCTAATGGCCAGTACTCGATGCTCTGGACAAGTGTGATCCATGCTGTACCCTTATCTCACCGTGTCCTATGGCAGGCAAAATGTGCAGCACAATGTGTAAGAACAGGTTCCTTCCTTGGCCTAGAAATCATCGGTTTCTGCCTTGGACCAAACTTTTGATTTAGGTCAGCAGGAGTTTTGACTGGGACTAAAACTAAATCTTTGGTTTTCAAAACTACTAATGTCTTACAGTTTTTTATTCTATAAAATACCATTTTCCTCACTTCCTTGCAGGATGATTCTGCTCCACTGACCTGGGAGATGCGAACCAGCATTGCTGTAGGACTCATCCGAGCTGTGGAGTATTTACATAATTTTAGAATTCTTCATGGGAATATCAAAAGGTGAGGGGTTTGGCATATCAGCACTTCTTTGGTCACCTGATCATTCCAGGATTTCTTTAACAATAATGGCTGAAAGCTTATGCAATTTTGAAATCCATTTGCAGTGTCCTTCTGCTCTCTTTTGTTCTGTAGGGTGTTGACCATTTTATGTTTAATCTGTCTCTCTCCTCTAAATGATGGAAGTACATTCTTTTGAAGTGATATTTTCAGTGCTTGTTCTTCCCCCTCTCCCTTTTTACCATTCTTTATCCTTTAATTCATACACAGCAGGCCAAATGCTGGAAACATTCAGTGCTTAACTTTAAAAGTGAAAAACTGTAATTCTTTACCTCAAGTTCAAGTAATTACTTGACCAATATTGTTGTTTGTCTGTCTTTATCACAGCTCAAATGTCTTGTTGGACGAAAACTTTACACCAAAGCTTGGACATTCAGGTCTGCGATTGTATTCTGTTGATAAAAAATCAGAATATGCTATGATGAAAACCAAAGTCCTACAAGCTTCTCTTACTTATCTGCCAGAAGATTTTATCAGACACGGGCAGTTAACAGAAAAAGTTGATGTATTTGGCTGCGGTGTGGTACGTTGCCTTTTTTCCATGTTCTCTTGCATTCTTTGGTGCCTCTAGGCAGGAAACTGGATATAACAGCATGTGCCTCATATAGTTGTTTTGCCCGCAATTTCGTATCATAGTTGCTGACGATATAATGTGTTGAAATCCTTTTTTTAAATTATGTTCACACTCCAAATCTACTTCAGTTTGTGGCAAAGTGAGGTGAATCTTTTGAACAAGAGAAACAAAACTGTTCCGTATTGCAACAAAATTATTACTGCTGATCGTTTTAAAAATAAAAAAAGGATAGCAGAGAGACTGCAGTTAGGTTCTCAGAATTCGTGCGGATTTGCCACATGAACTCCTGCGAACATCACCTGCTAATCTGGAATTTCAACTCTGTGAAGTCACGTGTCTCCAGGTGTTTCCCTTTAAATAGGAAGTTACTTTGTTCAGTGTGATTTCTTATCTACATTTAGAATTACTTTCTTCTCATCCTTTGTTTCAACAACATCTATTGTACCTAACTATAAAATTTGGACTTGGCTTTGGAGGTAAAGTGTCATAAAGATTGCACAGATCTGGCATTGCTAAATCATCTCAAGTAAAAATATAATTTCTAAATGCCCTGTCAGATCAGTATTTCTTTAGTTACTAAACTCATTTTTAAAAATAGAATGAATTCTGAACAGATTGTTTTATCTTTCAAATATATATTCTAGGTATTAGCAGAGATACTGACAGGGATTAAGGCACTGGATGAAGGAAGACACCCTGTTTACCTGGTAAGAAAAAGCAGGAATAATGAATACCAACATGAGTGAATGGGGTTGCTCTCGTAATATGAATTTTCATTTTATATAAATACAGTTTGTTATTTGCAGTCTGCTCTACACATCCTGAAGAGGGGATGTTTAGAAACCATCTCCTGGTTCTGCCAACATCAATAGCCTAACTGCCTTTAGATAGAAGCAGAATATATATTCCCATTTCACATACCACGCCCCTGAGTGCTGGCCCGATTATATTAGGAGACACTCCAGAATAACCGGTGTTTAAATACATGCTTATTTAAGAGACAAGGCTTTGTGATGAAATGCTGCTGTGTGGCTTTAATGTGCCAGAAGGAGGTGTTATGAGCCAAACGGGATGGGGAAACCTGGGTAGGCGGTAACTGCAGTCGCTCATCATCACATTTATCAAGCGTTTATGTATTGCACTGGTGTCTGGAATTTATATCCTGGCCAATTTGCCCAAACTGTGATTAGGACTATACCAGCTACTTTCACAAGCAACCAGAACTGGCCAGGCTCACTGAATGCCATTAACACCGTCTTCATGAAAACAGATTCCACCTATATTCCTCCTATGGGATATGCTCCTTCTGATTTGCCATCCTGTTGAAGCCTTTGAGGGGAAAACTATAGTATTCTTATTATTTCCAAGCAATTCAGCAATGTTCAAATGGGTTCAGAACATAAAGGATCCTAGGTTTATGATTTCCTTAACAAATATTTGAAAAGTCCTGTGCAAGAATGCTGCTATATACAGCATTGATTATTTTTCATTCCTATAAATGGGCATAAGCCTACAAGAGCTGGGTCTGCTTTGGTGAATTTGACATTAGACACATGCAGAGAAAACCTTTGGCCTTTTCTGTCCGGTGAAAAAAAACATTTCTGTCAGTTGCATGAATGGAGATTCCTAAAGCTTTTAGGTCCCTAAACCAGCCATTAAGGAAAAATAATAACAAATATATAGCAAGACTCGTATTCTCAGTGATTCAGAAAGAAAAGTTTGTGTTAATTTTGCCTTCACTAATGTATCTCTTTCCTTTGAACAGAAAGATATGATTGCTGATGAAATTCAAATAGCAAAGGAAAGCTCATACTCCAAAGTAAAAAATTTTGAAAAGCTAGCTGCCAAGGAAATATGCTGCAAATACCTAGACAGGAAAGCAGGACACTTGCCGGAAGAGGTTGCTATCAATTTTGCCTCAGCCATCTGCCTTTGCCTGAGAAAAAAGAATTCTAACATAGCAGAGGTAAGATTTTAAATACATGATCAAGACTTCAGTCTTTTTGACAGCAAGGTCTAAAGCTACAACAGTCATGCCTTACTTATTTTTGAGAGTGTTGACACAGGAAAATATGTGTAAGCAGGGGTACAGGAATTACTCTGCATTCACAGATTTTGCTGTTAAAAACAGGTGCTTGAAATAATGGAAACAGCTGAAAATAAATTAAGAGAGCATTACATCTGTGGAGGCAGCATTTCTGGATTCTCCATGAACACTCCAGAAGAAACTGATGATGAGACAACCAGTCTCAGCGTGGATATGCCTTCTGTGGGGGAGAATAAAGACGACAGCACACAGCCAGTGCTCCTGACAAGTGCCAATCCATGCACACCTTTAATAGGAGTTGTGTCACCTGACATTTACTGCGGACAAATGTCAAGGGTCCCTTGTGAATCAGACGAATCAAGTAGTTTTATATGGAATCCTTCAGAAAGATCTACAGATGAGCTATCTAGCAACGGCTGTAACAATCCCGAAAATACGTCAGCCTCTGATTACAGGATCAAGCAGGAAAAACCTGCAAATGGACTCCAGGAAAGAAACGCGGCATGCATCAAAAGTGACGACGTCTTGGAAACAGCGTCGACTGCACAGAGCACCTTTCAACAAAAAACCAGAGACCTTGACACTTCATGTTCTTCACAAGGTAAATCTAGATAAGTCTGAAGGGTGTATGCAGAGCATTCAAAAGGATATGATCTTCAAGCTGGTTTGGCCAAACTGCCCATGCTCCTGTTGCAATAACCGAAGTCTTTGTAAAAGTGCTCTAGTATTATAAGAGTAGGGACAAATTACTCTCTTCTCCAGAATTGCTTTGGTTCTTTTTCCTACTTCTAAACACATTTTAGTAAATCTTTTCTCCTTGGTTATGATTTTACCAATAAATCTACAAAATGCTTTCTTTTTTTCTTTTTTTCCTAGGCGAGGTTTGGTTTGTTGCTTTTTTTCGTTTAAAATTATCATCTATTCCTTAGACAATAGATGGATTTTTTCCTCAATATTTGGTCTTTTTTGTTTTTCAGCATTAGCCAGAGAGACATCTTGGAAAATACAGATAAACGATCAAAAAAAGAAGCTAATGGAAAACATTTTACTGTATGAAGAAGACAAATTAAACAGTTCTGAACTTTTTGAATCATAAATTGGATGGATTTATTAGCAGTGGCCAACTCAGGAGAAGAAATAAGGACTGTATCTTCATTAGAAAGATGATAAAAGTGTACCTTTCATGTAAGTTTAAGTAGCAGATTTGGATCAGAAACATTAGCCCTGACTGAAGAAAACAAAAGTGATCACGCTGAGAAGAAACAGAAAGTGTCTGTCCTAAAGCAGATTAAAGCACAATGCCATTCTCTAAACAGAAATGCCTTCTTCCTTTTCATCTGCAATGTAAAAAGAGATGGCAAACACAAACAATTGCCAAAATAATTTACGATCCTTTTGCAGGGTATTTCAGAAAGTGCCTACATATAATGTATGTCTTATTAAAACACAGCCCTAGAAGCTATAGGGCAAGCACTGATCAGCAACCAGATAGCAATACCCTTTATTGTTATCCCCCTGTGTACGAGCAGACAGAAGTCTTCAGAGAGACTGGAGTAGGTTTCAGCTTGAAAATTAATCTATCCTATTCCATATCATCTTCGTCCACATACTCAAAAACACTGCATTACAAGAAAGGGGAATTTTTATGCAAGTTCTCAGATGTGTTCTACATAGCTCAGTCTCAATTTGAATTGCACTGAACACAGTTGTAAGTAAATAATTTAAGCCACGTTAGTCTACTTTATGAGCTGCTCTCCTACACAAGCGTATATAACACCATTTGAAGTCTAACCTTTAAGTTTCACTGTCAGGAGCTCTAAGACAGTGTTTAATACTTCGTAAGAGTATTTTCGGAAGTTATTTTTTTCTAAGTGTCCTTTACATGTTTTTAAGGTTTCTCATAGTGTTTCACATGGTAACTGTTGTATATTTTGAATTAGGGATAAGATTTTAATTTAAAATATCTTTAATTTTGTTATAGGTCACTTGACTTTTGTTTGTTATATTTATTTTGGCAATGGGTTAAAGAATCAGTGAAAGATGAGCTAGTAAGTGGACCCGTTCATGGTGCCATGCTCACCACATGTTCTCAGAGAGCAATCATTTTGTGTGTCTCTTGGCTTACCCAGCATTAACAGCCTTGGGGTCAGCCTCGGTGATCATCCTTAAAAGAAAAAAAATAGAAACTTGTATGCTGTCATATTTATTATCAAGTGAAAGCCCCCTTAAGAAAATGTCCCCTTTACTGTTACGACTATTTATTATTTGTAATACTGTTAGCATATTCCATTCCCGTGCAGTCTAAGGAAATACATGTTTATTACAAAAAAAAAAAAAAAGAACTATCAGAACACGTATCTCAGCTCACAGACAGGCGACTGCTGCCTCCTTAGCATAGGTAATAGGGCCTGATGTACAGAAATGGCTAAAAGTCACAAAGGAGTTCAGGGAATATTTAAAAAAAAAATATGATTTCGTACATAATTCTTTTAACTGGAATTGTGTAACAGTATAGTTTTCCTAGCTTTACACAAAGGTCCTCAAGTAAGGCCTCACATCTTCTATTTTTGTACAGTACGTAGTTCACTGCAGGTACTATTATGAGCAAGTAAAAGTATTTAACTGAAGACCTGAGTATTAGAATCATCTACACATTTACCAAATTGATTTCTACACTAAAACCTGGTAAAAATACTTAATTATAAGTGCCTTGGACACTGTCTATATATTTGCCAGTGTCAGTTTTTTATTACCAGAATCAAACCAAGAAAACATTAGTACTGACAAAAGAAACATTGAGTATATTCAGATCAGTCAGTAATGGCTTAATTCTACATGAGATTTAATTGAAATACTTTACAGTGCTGAAAGTTTAATATTCATTGTTTTTCATGGGTATATTTTGGGAGACCCATGGTAAATACCTCGGGTGTCCTCCAGGAAGAAATGCACATAGACACACCCCAGAGCTGAATGGAAAACCTAACTTAATTAAATTGAGAAGCATAATTTAGATACAGTTCTGTTTCACAAAAATGCTTTAAAGGTTTTGTTCTCCTGTAGTCACAAAATGAAATTGTCGCTCTTTGCCTTGCTCCATGTTAGTTTTAAAATATTCTGAGTTGACATACATGGTCTTGTACTTAGGTAAGTATCTGATGTAACATATATAAGACACTGTGTAACTTACAGTGGTGGTACTCTGTTACATAACTTGGCTATTCATATAATGTATGTTTTAATCTCAACTTGGCAAATGTATACATTACCGTTTACTAATACCTTTGTGAATAAAAAACCTGAAAAAAATCCTTTCTTTATAGCCTGCTTTTTCATTATTTACAGCACAAAAATTGTGTCTCAGTCCACCCTATTTAGGTAAATTTGTGTTCACAGGGAAGCAAGTCAAGGTCTCTTTACACACACTTAATCACTAGTAATTATTAGTACAAACATGTTTATTCAGTCTTCATTCACAGTTAAATAGCTGATTTTTTTTCCTTTGAGGTGTCCCTAGAGAAAAATTTCACTCTGAAGTTAACAATTACAAGGGTTACTGAGATACAACTGACATTTATGGTTGATAGATGCACAATCTGTAGTATCCTTTATCCTTAAGACATGGTAGGTCTTTGTCAAAAATGAAGGACAACTCTGCTTTTTTTTAATCCATGAACACTAGAATAAGGGCACAGAATATAAATTTTAAAAATACATAGTTGTTAGAGAACTGTGCATGTAAAACTAATTTGGAGATTAGCACCTCCCAAAGGTGCTATTAAAACCTAGAGGCTGAACATCATCCTAGATTGTTGATTAATGGTAAGAAGTATCAATTCATTGACACATTATTCTAGTTTTTCTTTTTAAAAATTTTAATAATGTGAATAAATACAAACATGGAAGCATCATGTCTACTAGCAAAACCAAGAAGGCATTTACATATGTAGCGTGAAGAAATCTGCATTACATCATTTTCAAGGTTACTAATTGCTATATAACAAACGAGCAAATTTTTCTGTAACCATTTACTACATCTTATGTATCCTTTGTAGGAGAACATTTTTGTACCTAAAAACATCCACGCTATAAAATATACAGCTTCCAACATGTGCTAGGGTTTTGGGTTTTTTTCAGGCAACAGTGAAATAGATGCATTTCCTAATGTTTGATGCATCGTATTTCCTGGTGCTATTTCTTACACAGCTACTGCTGTTTGCTAAAGTAAATGGTGTGTTTCCCTAAATTGAAAGACTGGACTATACCTTCAAGCATTCCAGTAAAGTGAGTGTACGAGGCAACCCAACCACACGTGGCATTATTATGAAGTAGGATCTTTTTGTGTGTACAACTTGAACCGGCAGTTGAAAAATTCAAGTAAGTATTTCAAGATATAATTCCTACAGGAGAAAATTATCATTCAGAGAAAACAATGACAGCATTAGCTATGCCAAGCTGTTGAGTCGTTAGAAAACCTTAAGGTACTCGTGTATTGACCCCGTGGCGAGGAACCACAACCCCGAGCTGCGCGAGGGGCTCGTCAGAAAGGGAGAAAGGAGCTGTTGAGCCCCACAGAAAAACCAGTGTTGGCATTTGTGGGAAGGTGCGTTTGGCGGGCTGGGAAAGGCAAAGTAGAAGAGAAAATGGCATGACTGCATAGCTAAGTCAGCAACAGCAATTCTCACTGATGACACGCTCATCCCCATGCGCCACCGTGCATACAATCAAATGCGTATTTCGTGTTTTGTGTGCTGTTCTGCACAACCGCCTTGCCCAAACCCATGTCTTTCAGCTGCAGTAATTCATACAGTACAATCCATGCGGCTTCTGCAGCATCCCCAAGTGATAAAAATATCTTTTTTTTTTCTCTCGTTAAGTCCTCTAATTAACAAAGCCTGTCCTGCTAAGAAAAGGCTCGGTGCAAACGCCCACGGGGAGCCCAGGCCACTCCTCAAGCGCCTTCTCCGCGCTTCCCGCCCCGCGGCCGAGGCTGGAGGCCGCGCCCTCACAGCTGCGGACCGGGCCGGGCTCCTCAGACAGCCAGCCGCGCCGAGAGCCCGCGGGCGCCCCGGGTCCCGCAGCCCACCCCGCACCGTCCCGTTCCCACTGACCCTTTCCTGCGGGGCGGCCTGAGTGCGGCGCGAACGGGCTCCGGTTCGGCCGGCCGGGGAGCGCCGCGGCGGGGCTGAGGGAGCGAGCGGCGGGGCGGGGCCTCCTTCCCGCCCTTACCGGCGTGCCCGGCACAGCCAATCGGCGCCATCGGCGGCTGGGGGCCGCCCAATCGGCGCCAGGGCTGGCCCCACGGTCCCGCCTTAGGGGCGGGGCTGCGGGCAGCCCCATCCTCAGCACCTCAGGCGGCCGGGGCGGCTCTCCAGGGCCCGTGTCGCGGCCCCCGGGACCCAGCTGGGCGCAGGGCTCCCCGGCCCTGCATCGCCCGCTGCCCGGGGGGCGGCCGCCGCAAGCCGGCCGCGGTGCTGTCGGTGCAGCCAGTCCGGCGAGACGGGACCGGGCCGGCAAGGCGAGGCCTGCGGCTCCTTCGGACGGCCTGGCCGCGGGGAGCGAGTTGCAGCTTCCCCCGGGGCCTCTGGCGAAGGGTTTTCGGCCGGCTCCGTTGGAGCCGGTGTGGGGGCACCCTCGGGGCGCGCCTGGGGCGGCCCGGTGGGTCCCTGAGGGTCCCTGAGGCGGGCGGCCCGGCCCCGCACGCGTGGGTGCCCCTCTGCCTCCGCTCCCCGGGGAGCGTGGGGGCCGATCCGGAGCGCTTCTTCCGGAGGCGAACTCGGGATCTCAGGATGAAATTTGCCTTTAAAAGGCGAACGCTATTTGTGGCTGGGAGAGCCAGAGGTTAGGAGGTGAGTGCAGGATCCCACTGCTACAGCAGCGTTAGTAAAAGTACCTGATGCATTTTTTTATTTTTTTTTTTCCAGGCTTGGGCTGGGTTGGAGTGGCAAAAGGCTTGTCCTAGAACAATGCACTGTTTATTGGCTGTGTTTTAGTGTAGTGATCTGAAGTGGGACATCTGTAGGAAGCAAGTTAAAGTTGTTTGCGTCCTGTTTCACAAAATTTTGTATGCGTGGCTGTCATGTTTCTAGCACTTCTTACAGAGTACTGGCAAGTGTTGGTTCTAAAATTAACGTGTGAAGTGTGGGGATGGGTACATGTTCTTCTTTATTCCTTTACGATGGATAAAGTTGTTTCTGTAAGAGCAAAAAAGGGAATCTGACACTGCACACGTTATCCCTGGGAATTGCTGAGACCAAAGGAAGAGCTGTGGACAGATTTGGCGTGCCTGACATCCTCATGCCAACAGCAAACAACGCGAATGCTTTAAATTTTTGTCTGTAACTTAAACTTTTTGCTAAACCCTATCAATTAATGGTTACCTCTGTCTAAAAGCACAAAGACTTAGTCATAATCTTCAAATATATATGTACATAATTATGTAGCGTCATTGTTTGCCATCATTCAGTCCCACAAAACTTTTGTTATCAGTGATATCTTGTAGTCTTAAGTTCTGTTATTGCAAACAAGCCTTTAGATGCATGTGTAAATGAAAATTTCAGGTTTCTGTCATCATTTCCTTTTTTTGCCAGTTAATAACTCCTGGAGGGTGATCTTAACATCATTTGTTCACTTACTTTAAAGACTTCTACTGTTGTTCCTGTCACTTCTATTTTTAGTTATGAAGTAATGTTTCTTTGTGGAAGTCTTTCAAGTCTTTACTTCCTGTTCTTGTCACAAACTGCAAGAATAAACATAAGGGATTGAGAAAGCACTTCAATTACAAAGGAAAAATCTCTTGTTGCAGCAGGGCTACTTTTTTTTTTTTTGCTTCACTTTCTGTAGTTGGTTGTTTTCCGTAGACCCTCAGGCTTTCTAAAAAGCACATTTTTATCTCAACAAGTGAGGCTATGAAACCATAATGTACATTGAGTTTGTGTTGGCAAAAACAAGTTGTATTCTCCTTACAGACAAAAAAAGGGTAAATAATTATAATTTGATAATGTTGTCTGAACCTCGTTTAGTATCCTGTGGTGTCTGATGGTCATTTAATACTTCCATTATATTCAGGTAGGGAAATACCGATGTGTTTTATTGTAAGCATAAGTGTGATATAAGCAAAACCATAGGGAATCACGCTACTCCATTTCCAGTCATCATCCTGGCTAGATGCAGGCTTTTATGGCACCTTCCCCTTTCTTGGGAGGCAGGGAAAAGTTCTCATCCTTCAGGCTGTTCTTCTCCTCTAACTCACATACTATCAGTTTAGTTGTTCAGAACTGCTTAAACATGTTGCTAACAATTATACTTTTTCATTTGTTATTTAGCTTGAAAAAAAACCTGAGTGTGATGAAGTAAATATCATGCAAAGAACAGAAAATAAGTGCAACTTGGGAGAACAACAGGCTGAAGATCACAGGAAGAGGAAAACAAAGCATCAGTGATGCACAGTAATATGCCTTAAGGCACTCTGGAGTGTGTTCAGAAAGTCAGCAGGGGGAACAATCATAAAGGAGGTGTCTCCACCAGGTGAAGCTCAGGCTGATAGCCCAAGTGTAGAAGAAGTCTCGTAAGCTAGGTTGCACCTCAGGAAGCATCCATGTCATTCCAAAACTTGAAGGCAGCCAACAATTGCAACGGCGTTCAGACAGACAGAAAACAAGCAGGTGAAAGAGCCTGTGGCTGCCCAGTTGTTGTTCAGAATAACTCTGAAGGGCACCCGTGACTTGTTGAAGCCCAGTCGCTGGAGAAGTCTCTCCAAAGTCTGCATTTGTGGATGAACCAAGACTGAGTTTTGTTTTGGTTTGGTGGTTTGTTTTTTTTTTTTAAAAAAAAAAGGTGGTGAGTATTTCTTTGTTGAATGGATGAATGAATGTGTTGAAATAATTTTGGGATCTTAATGGTTAGAATCTTTTTGAAAAAATTTAAATGAAGAGGATGAAATGGTTTTAGTCTGTTTCTCACTTTAGGAATTTCCTGGTTTTGTAAAATCCAGTCTAGTGATATACCATTATGGGGCAGGGGGGGGTGGGTGGAGAAAAGCATTAGATCATTCTTTAGATTGGGGAACTATTACAACTTAAGTGACTGGATATTTTCTACTTCCCTAATCTAGAAAGAATTTGAACACTTAAAGTAATTATAAAATACTAGCTGCTTATTTTGATGGACTTTTGATTGTTACTTCTTTAATGTAATGGTACTAATTTTTTTTTTGTAGAAACTGGGTTGATGATAGCTTAATTAGTTACCTTCTTTCATTTTCACAATTGAATAATCATCTCAAATCAGTGGTAGAAAGTAACTTTAACTTCTCCTAAGGATTTTGGAAAGAAAAAGTAATACTGCAGCCTCTTCAATTTAGGGAGATTGCTTACAGCTGAAGGTGAGTACTGTGGTGCCTGCATTTGCCTTTTCCTAATGTGATTTTTAAAAAAAAAAAAAATCAATTCATTATCTCAAATCATTAGTAAGAATGAACCACAAAGAAATAAGCATATTCAGCTGAAGCATGAAAAAAAACTTAATTGTGGGCACTTATGTAATACTAGAATGGTGCCCAATCCCAAAATAGCTTCTGGTAGGGAAGTCTGGGTGAATGACTAGGGACTAACACAGAAGTGCACTCTCCCCTTTCTTTCTCCCCTGCTGCCCTCCAATCCAAATAATACTTAAGGACATAATCAAATATTTGTGCAACTTTGTGGATGGCTCCCGGTCATGTGAGAATGCATTGTCATGCTGTTCCCAAGGGCATAAAGGAATATTGTTTTAGGGGCTGTTTTGCTTTTCCTTTTGGTTGAAATCTGAGAAATAAATGTTTGGTGAAGTTCTTGACTTGTTCCAAAGGGGGGGGACAAAAAAGCCCTGTTTTCTTTGGTTTTTGATTGGGGGGGGGGGGTGTGTTGTTGTTAAATAATTCCTTGCATCTTGGCTAGGTCACCTTGGCATTTGTTGTATGCAGTATTTGGATTAGGACAACCAGTTGTAGTGAATACCCAGGTAATTACCCAGCTTCTGTTAGATGTTTCTTACCAATGTCATTGCTCAGAAGTAAGATAACAAGAATGCCGATTTTGACACTATCAGGAATGCCAGTTTTGGAACTGTACTGTGTCAGAGGGTAGAGATCTTGCTTATTTTTTCAAATAGATTGCATAGTCAGTTTGGAAAAATCCTAGAGCAGGTGTCGTAGGAGTAACATAGGATATTTTATTTTTCTGTGCCAGCGCAAATTGTACCACATGAGCACTTCCTGAGCAGTATGATCACAGTGAGAGCTGAGGTTGCCTTTTTTTTTTTAACTCTTGTCGATATGAGCAAAGAAGAATTTTAGGAATTTTTCAGTGATTGATGTTAGATTAGTTCACTGATGCCAACCTAAGTATTCGTGTGCCAGCTAATTCTGATCATTATGCGACTTACTGTTCTTGAAAGTACTTTATTGAAATTTTTGTTCTTTTTTCCATTTGGTTTGCAAGTCAAATGTAAAGAGATGCTAGATCAACTAAAATTTGGTATAGAGTTTTAATTGAAAAAAGTCTCCTGAATAGTTGGTACTTAAGAATGAGCTTTGCATTGAAAACAGCATGTATTCCATCATCTACACATACTTTTAAGGGAAGTCTAAAGATGGACAAACAATTATACACCAGAAATACTGAACTAAATCACTTCTGCCTTAGTATGCAAGGATCCTTTAATATATTAGACTGTTGGAATGGGGAGTCACGTGCCAACTGCCTTCTGTGGATGTGGTGATAGGACACAGGGTAATAATAGTTTTAAATTAAAAGAGGATAGACTTATGTTAGATACAGGGAAGAAATTTTTTATAACAGGGGTAGTGCAACACTGCAGCAGGTTGCCCAGAGAAGTTGTGGATGCAGTCAAGTTGCAATCATGCTAGTCCACTGCTTTGCTCTTCAGGCATTGCTTTACTGGCAGCTACAGGGTAGAACCGTTCCTGAAGCACTTCTGTGGAATCACTGCTTTGCTTACTTATTCCTCTGCCTCCAAAACAAGAGACACTTTACCAAAAAAAACCCCAACAAACCTCTCTGAGCAGAATACTTGGAAGAAAATAGGGAGCATCAATTTCTCCTAGGCAGCTTAGAAAACACCCAGGACCTGTTTTGTCCTTATGATCGTTGTGCACTACTAGGTTATGCTGCCCTCTTGAGGTTGATGTCTTATTTGCAAACGAGAAAATACTGCACACGGTTATAGGTCCAAAGTTTTTTTCTCTAGATCACCAGGAAACAATTTTTTAAGACAACCTTAGAATGTTCTGCTTGGTAAGCTGGATAAGCAACACAGCATAGTAGCCTGTGCCTCGATTTTTAGTTGGTAGACTAGCTTAGCCATATTTTTTCTTCTCGCTGAGTAGACTGTATTCTGCACAACTCTGTTGGAATTCTAGAAACAGGGATCCTGATTACAGTGCTTCTTATTTTAAGAAAGGATTTATGCAGTATCTCTGGCTGACAGTTTCCTTCCTGTACTGTTGGGCAGCTTATTGGCTGACTGTTTCCATGGAATATGCTTGGAAAACATTAAGTATAAAAATAACAAGCAGTGGATCTGTTGTGGATGATTAGAATTCAGTGTAGTAAATGCAACTTCAGTGTTCTTTCTGACTCTTCCTTTCCGTAACAATTCTGCAGTTTTCAAAAAGTACGTGTCCACATCCTTACCCTGGGCTAGTCTTGGTTTAGTCTAGAATTGTTTATTCCTTTTTAATCCACTTCCCTCTTTGCCTTCTGGCAGAGTATAGCACAAGAGGGTGCTAGTGGCATCAAAGAGATCACTTCATTTAGGTGATTAATTCTGTGACAGGAAAAGAGAACATGTCTAATAAAAATTGTGGTTGTGTTTACATTTATCACATTAGCCTGTTAAAGAGTACTTTTATCTGAGGGCTTGTTAATAAAAATACCCAATAGCACAAAGAAAGGAGGCAGAGCTTCTGGATCCTACCAGAAACAATATGGAAGCAGAAGCCCCTTGCATTTTCATAGCATGCTGTGTTTTGTTCTGGGCTGGCCCCAGAGTCAAGCTGTTCCTGGATTCCCAGCATGACAGGAGGATGTGTCCCCTGGAGCTTCCAGGAGCTTGGTCTTTGGATCAGCATCTTCTGCTTTATTAAGGCCTGTCAGCGCTCCAGAGTAGTGAGGAAAATAGAAGTGTAGGGTATGAATTTAGAGAGGCTGTGGTACAAAACAGTGTGGTAACTCCTGTGGTTTTTGTTTTCTGAGTCTCAAGTGACCACATTTGCCATTAAAGACAGCCTAGTTACCAGTGTATTAGTAGGAGACATGCCAGAAACTTCATAAACTTAACAATGCAGACTGAATGATAGAACTCTTTCTTACGTGGAAGCTCCTTTCAGTCATCACAAGACACAAACTTTTCTCAGGCTAGACAGTGAAAGAGAAGAATGATGGTGTGCTGGGCGTACAGGAGAGACCATGCTGGCATTCATCAGGCCAAGCAGCAATTCTAAGTTCTTTAGTGTGAAACTTTATGTTCTTTTTCTCTCTCTCTTTTCCCCAATCCTGACCCCAAGTATGAAAAGGAAGGGATTAGACATCCAAACCCATGAAGCTTATTCTCAAGAGCAACTGAAAAACTTTCACCAAATGCTTGTATTTGCAATGAATAAACTGTGTCACTCAAATAACCTTCTATCCGTTGTAATTGTTGGAGATACTTTGATCATTATTTGAAACAATTGTAATACATTTCAAGTACAAAGGGATAACAGGCTGAACTGGGCCTTGCTGCTAAGTACATTTTAATTGTTAAGTATTAAAACTCATAAAATAGAAGGATAACTTTCAAGAGGGTGAATTGTGGAACCTAATACCCCCACAGGCAAAAACTTCTCTTGTGTACTTACAGAGTTAGTGCTCTTTTTCCCTAGAATGAAATATAACTAAGAATGAGGTTTTACTTTTGAGCCTTTTTATTGGAGGTAATGTGCTTGCTTTCAAGTTTGTATAGTTTCCACAATAGTTAAAGCCAGCCCCAAACCCTCTTAGGTGACCAGGTACTCTGTACAAAAGAGCAAGTGGGTATGGTACTGGGAATGAAAGGCTGCCTGTTCAGCTTAGCAGTTATGATCATGATCTTAGTAGAAATGGAAAACAGAAAAAGAATAGTGCTTTGCTGTATCGTTTGAAATGGAACTGTTTGGATGTAATGCTAACTTCTAGATGAGTTGATTCATTTTTTTGGGTAAGGCTACAGTGCATTTAAGCAAGAACAGGAATGTTGCATACTTGTGTTGGTATACAGAAAGGTAATTCATGTATGTGTTTCTGTGATAGCAACTAGGCTGTTATTTGGCTAGTATAGATAACATAGCCCTTTTCTAGAAAAACAAACTTCATTTTGTGATTGTTATCTTGACTATGCCAAAACAAAGACTGTGCCTAGGAAGCACTGCCTTGGAGAAGGAGAAGGCTGTGAATTGTTCACTGGTGTTGCTTGAGTGCAACTGAAGCATAAAGGGAAAAGATGACCTTTAAGTACTTTTCCTCTTGGAGGGGAAGAGTGCTTCAGCTTTTAGCTGAAGGTATACTGAAATCTGGTTTGTTTGAGCCTAATATACTTGCCTGAAGTGCAATGGCACATAAGTTTAACTGAAGGCAAAAATTCGTTCTTTTGTACACTCTATACAGTGTTAGTCTCTAATAGACCAATACCTTCCCAGCTATTACAAAGCCAATACCTTGGATGGGAGGAGAACATGACCATGGCTTGGCTGAAGGTAGAGTGTAGACAGCCCTGACAAGGCCCCTGTGAAAGGTTATTAAACACAGCACACCAGGCTTTAACCAATAGGACTTTATTCTGTTGGTATCTCAACAAAGGAAAACCTGAGGTACAGTACAGAAGCGTGGCTGAAAAAAAAAATCTTCAAATTATGGTTTGATTTATTGATGTTGGTTAAATAACCAAGTTTGAGATTATTGTAAAGCAAGAGACACATGCACTCCACTACTCCTTTCCATCTTCAGGAAAGCACAGACACTTCCACCTCTCCAAGCACACTATTTTCAGGAAGATCTAAGCACCACTTCACTCCTGCCAGAAGGGCTAGTGGGCATGCTGTCATTTAATGCTGAAAACTCCACCAGCCCTTCCCCTCACCTGAAACAAAGTTCTGGCTTTTGAAGGGACAGAATATTTGTCCCCTTGCAAAAAGGAGTTCACACCTCACCACTAAGATAGCCTCCTCCTGATCCTACTCAAGTGCTTGAAGTCTGACCACAGCATATCGAATTAAATTTGATCCCTAAACCAGAAAAGCAGGGTACAAATTTCTACAGCATTAAGGAGTAGTATAAGGCACAGTACTTTGCTATGCTCTTTACCTTCAATTTAAGGGAATGTCAATTAAGCTTGATTATCAACATATTGTAGCCTCCCAGTAATAGTTAGAGTGCTCATAAAATTGTTTAATTGTTGTTTCCCATGTTTGCGTCCAGTTTAGATAAAATCAGTTCTCATCCGGTTCAAGAAACATTGCAAATTAGGTACAGTGATTGCTTGTTGCAGCTGGAACATTCACTCGTGCATCACTGCTCATTCTGCTGCCCCTCTGTAGCGGCAGACACCCCTCCTTGGCCCTTGTTGACATCGCTGATACATGCCCACAGTCCATCTACGGATTCCTTCCATAGCGTGACCTCAAAAACAGATTAGGAAGAAGTTTCAGCCTTAACACATTCTCAGTTTCTCAATTCTTTGCAACCATCGCGTCACTAGTTTGGTGACAGTCTACAGTTACAGAAGTCAAGTGTTGCAGCGTTCTTCAAGTTATTTGTTGCTGTTATGATATATAATAGTCACCCAGTGGTAAAGGCAGAGTATGTAAAGTCTGCTGTTAGTACCCTACAAAATAAAGTTAAGCCTGCATTTCTGGTATCCAGTGAGGACTAAGAATGCAGTGCAAGTAGTTTGCCAAAGGTTAGGGTCTTCCTCCCCTTTTGATAAAAGGAAAAAAATAATCCACTGTGACAGCAAAGGCAATCTACAACAGTCTTAACTTCAGCAAAACTGACAACAGCTCAGCTCTTCGGAAAACATGGCATGCAGGAGTAAAAGCCAAGGCCACAATACTCACTTTATTGTCTCCTCCAGACACTGCAAGAATATTTGCAGTAATGGACCAGCTCACATGCCAGACGACATCATTGAACTTGTGCAGCAGCTTTGGTGACCATGAATTTCCAGAGGTGTCATCACATGTCCAGATAAACACTCTGCCATCCTGCAAAAGCAAGCAGACCGAGGTGGTTGGACCACTAGTTACAGCACAGCAAAACCAACCCTGACTGTGCTTATGGCTACAATTCCAAATCACAGCTCCGGTATGAACCCTAGATGTGTTTACATGCATTTTTCCTCACCACAGCAAAAGGGCTGTTTTCTTACCATAGCTAAAGCAAGGTAGGAGTACAGCTTTTTGACAGGAAAAACTACATGCAGAAGGTGACTTGCAAACACCAGAGAAGAGCTCCCAAAATACATATACATCAGCTGAATTTTTCCCCAGAATGAGATTTTGCTTTCCAGTCCCATGGCAGCAAGTTAGCAGCTTACCAAGTAGCCTTCTTGCTACTAAAAAGAAGCATTCACAGAATTATTAGCAGCAAGAACACTACCGTCAATATGAAGGCTGAGGACATCAGAGCTGATTAAGAATGCCACTTATTAGAAAACACTATTTTTCCCTGGAAGTTCAGTGAATTTGATCCAGAGACATTAAAATACAACTTCAGTTTGAAGGTCTTTCTCACAGTGAGACCATCCAGCTCACCATTTTCAGAACAGAAGATAGTCTTTGGTACAGACAAACACACACACACAAACCTTTGTCCAGAAATGCTTCCACTGGGCTTCCAAGTTTGGGAGGAACAGGAACTAAAGGCTCTTATGCACAGACCCAGATGTAGCAAAGGACCTGTTACAGCAGTTCTATCCCTACTATTCCCTTACTCCCTTCCCCTTTTCTCTAGCAAATGGAAGCGAGGGCATTGAGAGCCTGTCTCTCCAGCAGAAGTCTCACCTGTGAGCAGCTAGCAATGGTACTTGTTGGCAAACCTATGGATGGAGCCCAGGCTACATCTCGAACCCAGTCACTGTGAGCCTCCAGCTTCTGCTCTTCTTTCCACTGACCGTCTTCTTCCCTGAAAACACATTTACCCAGTCAGAAGGGTGGCAGCAGCAGCCAGGCATATTTCTCATCTGCTGTTCTGGAAGCCTTTGGGTTTGTAGCTTTCAGGCTCCTGGTTTATCCAGGTAATAGAGAGCACAAGTGTTCCCCACTCTTCTCCAAAAGCTTAAACTGACAAAATCCCTTCCAGGGGACAGAAGGCAGTATAGGCAAAAAGTATTTGATCTGCAGCTACTGTACAGAAATCTGCTATTGTCCAAGTGGCAGAGAAAGCAACTTTCCAAGATAAGATCAAGCAGGGCTGACACAGATTGCCAGAACCAGGTGAGAGATTGTACATCACTAAGCTGCTTCCTTTTTTAAAGCGCTTCTCTAAAACAGTAACTCAAAGATGAAAGCATAGAGACGCCAAAAACATTACTTGAGATACTAACAGGGACACTGAAAGACTATTAAAGGATATCATTTCGTAAGTTGTTAAGTCTGACAACAGAGCACTTACTTCCAGATCTTGACAAGGTTGTCGCAGCCACCAGATGCAAATCTTTTGATGTAGTTTGGCTTTTGACCAGATGGTTGTTCTATAAGGCTTCCTGGTACAACAGCTGGAGCCCAGCTAACCGCATTACATCCAATCTATTTAATGAAAAAATATCATTATTAAAAGTTGCTTAATTTAAACAAATAAGTAAAAGCTGCTGAGGGGGCAAACGACATCTAACTTACTCTCTAATGGGGGGGCAGGGAATAAGACCATATTAGGAAAACGGGAGTCTTGCACAATACTGGATGGATACAGGATGAGAAAGAAATTCAAGCACAGTCTAGCCTCATTAGAGCGCTTATTCCGAAAGCCTTAGTAGCTAAGTAACTGTTTTATGCGCAAGTATCATCTTGGATATGTGAACAGTGGAGACAGAGATAAAAACTGAAGAGACACAACACACGCAGTTGCTAAGATTTAGGAATGCGGGAGCAGAAGGAACCTGTGGGTCGGGAGCCCAATTTCCTTTTATTGAGAGCCACTGCCGTTAGCTTATCACATTCCGCTTAAGCAAAAATCTCCACTATTTTGGGAAAAACACGAGTCCTGCAGTTTTTCCAGCTTCAGTTTATTCACAGTCAGTTAGTACCAGAGCCATTTCCTACCAGGTAACTTCCAGCACTGTGTTTAACGACAATGTTTAATGAACAAGTATTATCAGTGCTGTTTAGCAACCTTCACATGTCTGGTTTTCTACTTCATTTTAGTGACTACAAAGTAGACCTTCCCACTCTGGATTAACTTAAAACAAGTTATTCTTAATTCTGGAAAATGTTTCATGTCATTTCATTGTATTTCAGTATTTATCTTGCCTACAAGTTCTTTGAGCCGTTGATGCGGTGCTTCTCTGTAGCTCCAAGAATGCTGTACTGCTCCAAAGGAACAGACTTACCGTATGTGCATTGCTGATCTTCTTGACTTCCCACTGCCCGTCACCCGTGTAGCTCAATAACGAAATGGCCCCGTCGGAGCTCCCGCAGGCCAGGATCAATCCGTAGTCATGTGGTGCCCAGCAGACAGAATTCACTGTGAAGGGTGAGACAGACTGGATTACACCACAGTGACTGCCTGGAACTGACCAACCCCTTCACTGACTGGTATTAGTGGAATAGTCACTAAAAGCGAGCAGCCTTGAAAGCCAGGGATAAGAGTCTTCCCGTTCCTGAATTTCAGCAAGGCCAGTCAATTAACATTGCTTCCTGAATGACAGAAAACCGCCTTTATTTTTGGCACCCTTTTAGAATGAGAGCACTCTTAACAAGAGATTTAAAAGCTCTGACTATCCCCTGCAACAGCAAAGAGCACTGCTGACTCTGCAACAAAAGCTGAATGGCAGAGTGTTTAAAGGCACAGTATTTAAATCAACAAAACACAAGCTGGAGACTTCTCAGACCAACCATCTGAACAAAACAGTTCCCATTGTAAAACAGAACGCAACATGCTAAAATCCACCTTCCATCTTGTTTATTTGAAAGCTGATTTGTTTGTGCAAACATGGTATGAGTCGGGACAGGAGGCTGTCTGGCAAGACAACATCAGCTAAATGTTCTGTTTGGGCTGACTAGATTTACTGTCTCTCCATTAATTTATCCCCATCTGTTTGATAGAGGCTTGCTTTCTTCTTAACACCGATGGATTTATTCCGGCCTTTCTAAATCCTCTCGTATCCCCAGTCTCGCTTCCCAGCTCCAGAACGCACATACCTGAGGAGTCGTGCCCTGTGTACTCATACGTCTTTTCCCAAGTGCCGTTTTCCTCCTTCCAGATAATAACCTTCCTGTCGTAGGAGCAGGAGGCCAAGATATTCCCGTACATAGGATGAGCCCAGGCAACCTGCCACACGGGACCTTCATGCCTGCAGGGAACAACACTATTTGGAAAAGCTGAGAGGAACCCATTCCAGCTGCGGCTCTTTCACAGCCGTCGCTATTGTACATCGGTGCTCTGCAAGTGATTAATGCAGCGATACGAGGAATATGAGGAATGCCAAGATGAAGAACGGCACAGAGGACTGTCAGACAAAGCCACTGCCATCGAGAACGATTCCAAACGTTTATCCTTAGATTAGCAAGTAAGACCGTGAGTTTACTTCTTAAAAATTACAGGTGTCAAGTATTTAATGAACGGAAGAGCCCCAGTGTTATTTCTACCTGGCTCTCTGTGCCCCCTCACAGCTCTGGAGAGTTGTTTGGCAACAACCAGCCACAGGAATTATTACCTCAGAGGAATTTACCAGGCATCTGATGGCACCAAGAGGGCAAAACAACAGAATATTAAATATTTCCACGGATTAAAGCCTTCTTCTTACGACACTTTACCCTCTCAGGTCCGCAATGAGGATCTGCCCTCCGTTCCGAACGTCAAAGATCTTCACGGACCTGTCCGAAGAACAGGTCGCCAGGCGAGTGCCATAGTAATCCATCTGAGCATCGTGCTGCAAGGCGATGGAGAAGCTGCCGTCAGCGCGTGCGAGTGCTGCTTTGTTAACAGATCTTGTAACTTTTAAAAGCAGCTGTAAGAGTTGTGAACAGACGACCGAGTCCCAGCGTGACGGGTTAAAAAGGACAGCTTTGAACAGCCCCGACAAGCCCCCAAGGCGTCATTTCCCCCCCTGCTCCTCTCAGTAACTACACAAACGTTGCACCGCAGTAATCTAGAGAACGCACAGCATTTTCAGGAGAGCATAGGAAATTACTGCCACTGACCGTACAGCCTTGACCAGTTATGTATTTTTGCTTAAGACGTAAAGTGGATGCAAGAACACTGACATCTCCTATTTGTGCACGAATCGCCATTACTTAACCGGGCTCTTTGCTTCTACAAAAGACTTTGGAATGTTTCCTCCTACCCGCACGTATGCATCTGCTCCCAGAAACATCCACAAAGGAAAATCACTCTCATCTGCTGAAGTTCTGTACCATTTAGCATGCGCATACGCATTGTTTCATGGAAACAAGCAGCAATAAAGCCTAGGCATGAAAATTAAAGTTTAAAGTCATTTATCCTTCCCGCAGTAGCTACGTTTTCCCATCCACACGGTATGAAACAGCGCTACCAGCACTTCAGGCGATATTCTCCACCTCAAATCCCACACCGTGTGCCTCACCCCCCGGGAGGCGCTGCCCCACGCAGCAGGTTAAAGCCGGAGGGCGCGGCCGGCAGAACCGGCGCTGGCTTCGCTCGCGAGCGGCGGCCCCCGCGCACTTACGATCATGTCCTCGTGCGAGGTGTCCACCGTGTTGATCACCGAGACCTGCGGGGGGAGGAGGCGGTCAAACAAGCCGGCCGCGCCCCAAAGCCGGCGGAGAGCCTCGCCCCGCACACGCCGGGCCCGGGCCCCCGGCGCTCCCCGGCCGCCGCAGCGCCAGCAGGGCGCGGAGGAGCAGACGCTGGCCGGGGCCATCGCTAAGCAGCAGCAGCCGGGCCCGTTACGCCTCGTGCCGTGCCCGGGGGGCCGAACCCGGGCCGCCGCGGCGGCCCCCCGGGGGGCGGGCGCGCCGCAGCCGCGCTCCTCAGACGTGGCACCGCGGTCCGACACCCAAACGGCCCCCGCCGCGGCGCGCGCCCCGCCCGCCCGCGCGCCGAGGTTCCGCCCGCGCGCCGAGGTTCCGGGGCGGGCGGCGCGGGGTCCGGCGGGCGCTGCCCCGGCCCCTTCCCCGGCCCCCCCCGGCCCCGCCCCGGCCCCGGCCCCGGCCCCGGCCCCGGCCGCAGCGGTGTCCTTGCGGGCAGGGAGCGCGGGGGTGGCGGCGGGCGGCCCAGTGCCGGCTGTGCCACAGCCCCCCCGGCGGCCCGCTCCCGCCCCGCCTCCTGTGTGAGCCCTCAGCCGCCCCGAGGCGCCCCCGCGGCGCAGGGGACCCGGCGCCCCCCCGCGGGCCCAGGGCGCAGCGCAGGGGGCGGCCCGGCCCGGCCCCGGGTGCCGGTGCGGCGGGGGGTAGGGCGCCGGGCCGCCCCGCCCCGCTCCCGGCCGGCGGGGCCCATCGAGCCCTCGGGGGGGCGCCCGGCCGGCAGCGGCCCTGAGAGGAGCGGGCGGCGGCGGCGCGACCCCGGCCCCTGCGCCCGCCGCCATCTTCCCGCGCAGCCCGGCGGCGCCATGGCCAGCGTCCCCTACCACATCTCCAGCCTGCTGGAGAAGATGACCTCCGCGGACAAGGACTTCAGGTGCGGGGCCCGGCGCGGGGTGGGCCATGCGGGCGGCAGCCACCCGCGGACGGCGCCCTGGGGCCCTGGGGGGCTGCACGGGCGGGGGGCTTCCCACCGGGGGGGGGGGGGGGGGGGGGGGGGGTGTGTGTCCCTTCCCATTGGGATGGGGGGGGGATGTGGGGGGGGGGACCCACCGGGGGTGGTGGTGGGTGGGGATGGGGGGGGGTGCGGGGGGCTTCCCACTGTGTGTGTGTGTGTGTCCCTTCCCACCGGGGGGGTGTGGAGGTGGGGGTCCTTCCCATTGGGATGGGGGGGGGGCCCACCGGGGGTGGTGGTGGGTGGGGATGGGGGGGTGCGGGGGGCTTCCCACCGTGTGTGTGTGTGTGTGTGTCCCCCTCTTCCCACCGGGGGGGTGTGTGTGTGTCCCTTCCCATTGGGATGTGGGGGGGGGCCCACCGGGGGGAGGTGGGGATGGGGGGGGGGGGGGTGTGTGCGGGGGGCTTCCCACCGTATGTGTGTGTGTGTCCCTTCCCCCCGGGGCTGGGGGGGTGGGTGTCCCTTCCCCCCGGGGGGGTGTGGAGGTGGGGGGGGGTTGTGTGTCCCTTCCCCCCGGGGGTGTGTGTGGGGGGGTGTCCCTTCCCCCCGGGGGGGTCCCTTCACACGGGATCCCATTGCCCCGCGGGGACCCTCTGCCTCCGGAGCAGCGCGGTGCCCCCGACCCCACCGGCGGGTGCGGGGTGCGCCCGTGGCAGGGGCAGGGGCATGGGTCGGTGTTTGGAGCCAGCTGTGTCCTTCTGGCTTGGGGGGGGGGCGGGGGGCAGAGGAGCCAGCAACGTTCCCCTCCCTTTGCCTGGATTGCTGCGTAATGGAAGCCAAGGCGCAGGCAAAGTGGAAGGAGGAATAAAAGTCTTAACAGCTGGACTTTGAATTCTTACTTGTTTTGCAAGCGAAGAACATCGTAGCAAAAATGCTTCTTGGTTTGTTTTCCCGCTGGAAGGTTAGACCGGCAGTGCAGTAAAAGGGCTGAGAGCCACCCGCGTCACCCGGGTGATGGGTGCTGCGGAGACTGGCTGTGCTCAGATTGCTTTAAGCACGATTTCTGTGCAATGGGAAAATGTGCCTCCCTAGCAGCACTGAGGTTCTTTTATTCTCTTGGTTTATGTCAGCAGAAAAAAAATGACATCTTTTTAGGCTTGGGGCTGGTGGCTTGATAGTTAAGGCGCTCTATAAAAAGGTGTTAAAACTAACAGGTATGAAAGATTTCACCCGTGAGCGTGTCCTTCTCTCAGTATCAACATGGAAGGTAATGCTTGTGCCAGACTTGGTATTTTGAGGCCTTTTAGAAGAGAGGGGTTAGCAGTGCCCTAAAAGTAGGTTGATTTTTGCAGAGACTGATGGTGTTTTTCTGATGTTAAAATAGGTACTTTTTAAAGAAGTCAGTGATGAGTAGTTGCACAAACAGTTTGTTCAAAGAATTTACGGTTAATACTGCAGACCAGGTGTGCCCAACACAGGGCACATGTTATGGAGATGTTCCAGGGCCATTTCCTCCCAGCACACAGTCAAACGTGAGCCTGTGGTCTGTCTTCAGTTGCACGGCCTGTTACAGGACCAGGTTTCGGGCGCTTCCCTCTCACAAGTGGATCCGTGTGCCAGCTTCCGTGGGCAGGACGGCAGCAGGTAGCGAGTCAAAAGCTGGGTGTGTTGCCACGGAAGACTCTGCTCGCCTGTGGCCATACTTGGTCATGCTTGCTCTACGCAGACATTGAATGCAAGTGCAGCTTAATAGTTCCTGCAGAATCAAAAATAGATGGCATGTTGTTAACATCATAGGTCAGAGTCCCTCTACTTTTCTCATTTAGGGTTTTGGGCTGGCTATCTAATGCCGCAGCAGACCCTCGTTCCAGATGTACGTAGCTGCTACTCAAGAGCAGACTTGCAGATTGAAGACACAAATGTTGCCCTGGTACATGAGGGCTCTTACGTGCTGGATGAATTACATCAGAACCTAATTTAAAATGGAGGTGTCATTTGGTAAATGAGAGGGAAGAGCTTCTCTGGTTCCTTTTAGACGTCCCTCCCTGTGCTGGGGCTAACATTAGAAAGGAACTAATACCCGATAACCACGCTTTTATTTCTCAGAACCTCAGACTCCCATACTAGCACCTTTTACATCTCCTGCTCCCAGGAAAACAGATACTTTCCAGAACTTCCCAATATCCATTCTGACATTGTCCCCGTTAGAAAATTGTATTGACTAACAGTCATCTGGGAGTTTATTTTTCCTTCTAAGCTGGAGCGATAAATACCTGCTTGGTTTTGCTCATGAGAGGAAAAAAATACAATTGGAAATGTTCATGCCAAGTATTATCTTACGTTGTTAATCAGATGTGAGTGTAACTAACTGGACAGCAGATAAGGACTGAAGAGCAGACGAGTGCTTCTTAATAAAGGGATACCAGAGAATCAGAAGTAGGAGCTGGGGTGATCAAGGTCGCACATGCCCTGGAAAAAAGTAGCTTTTGTAGAGGTCTTTTCAGCGATGGAAGCTGTGGCACAGGTGCAGCATCTGTGACTTGTTTTGCACCCGAGTGATAAAACAGCCTTGCACGCCTCTGGCAGCATCACGTCCATCACCAGCAAGGCCTCCCTGGAGCAAGACGCTTAGCATCAGAACAGAAAAAACAAACCCACGAAACTTTGAGAGGGAGTTAAGCGAGGAAGGAGAATGAGTGTGTGGATGACACAACTGTTTGGACTGGTAAAGGCTCCCAGGAGCCGAGGGGTGTACACAGACTCTGGCTGGGCTGAACAATAGCAGCCTAAATATAGCCCAGGGAACTTCTAAGTATAGTGTGCTTGGAGTCATGACTTTATTTTTCATTTTTGAGCTTGACCCCCTTCTCCACGGGTGGGCTCATACTATCAGCGCTGAATAAGCCAGAAAAAGCACAGCCAGGTGCATTTCTTAGACCTTGGACTGGTTTTCCTAGGCCGGACAACTGGTGAGGAAAAAACACTGTGTTTTTTTTCTAGCATAGTTAACCATCTTGATTTAGTCACCGAGGAAAAACTCACAAGCTGGGTGCTGATTTTAGGGGTTTAGTTTACCCCATCCCTGTTACATATTGTAAGGAGAGGAGAGCGGGTGTGTTTCTCAGATTCCTTAGCTAAAGCCTTTTCACCAGCTACCTCTACCTGAGTTCTCCACTTGTGAGACGGTAATAATTCTTTGTGCCTTATTTTTCCGGACAGTGTAGAGGGTTGTAAGTTACTCTGTGAAAGTGTGTTTTCAGGCAAGCATGAATTGTTGAGTTGCGTTATCCAAAGTGCATCTGTGTCTGTACAGCAGCCAGTCCACTTCTGCTCTATGTTCTTCCAGGTTTATGGCCACCAATGACCTGATGATGGAACTGCAGAAAGATTCGATAAAACTAGATGAAGACAGTGAGAAGAAAGTTGTGAAAATGCTTTTGAAATTGCTGGAGGACAAAAATGGGGAAGTACAGAACCTTGCTGTCAAGTGGTAAGAGCCTCGTCAGTAATTCCCACTGTCCTTGGCAATAATAAAGCTGTCACAGACTGAGAGTGGCATTAATCTGCAAGCTAGGGCCCAGTTCTTCATCTGGGCAGACAATTCGGTGCGAGGGGAGAGGTGGCATCTCCATGGGGGCTTGGGCATGGATCTCTGCAACTGGTGGGTCATGGGGCTGTGGGCAAGCTGACTCAACCCATGGACTAGTGATGTGTTGTTAGGATTGAAACAGGGCTCAAAGTATTTTCTGCAGATGTTCACTAAAACAAGAAGATGGAGTTTTCTGTGCAGTGTGATGTTTCCACTCATCTGTGTTTGCTTCTCATGAAAATTCTAGCAACCAGATTTGCTGTCTGGAACAGCAGTTTCTAGGTAAGGTATACAGAATATTCATGGTAAACAAATGCATTTTGAGTTCATGAGCTTAATTCAAAGAGTGAAGTGCAACCGGCTAGGGAAGGAAAGCCATCGTGTGATTTGCTGAAATACAGTTAATACTTTACATTTTAGCTAGGTACCTTGTAAAGATGCAAAAATAAATAGTTGCAAACAAATGCTGACAAACGCTCTGTGCTCAGTTCTGAATACAAACCTACCAGCAGGAAACATGGGTCATTAACAGAAAGTTTTTCTAATGAAAAAAAAAAAGCGCAGGGGAAAGGGAGCAGTCTTGGCTCAGATAGGTTTTCACAAACGCGGCAGAGGGCAACAGGTAGCTAATTGTTTGTGAAAATCCATTTGGCATTTCCTCCTGAAGGTCAGTTTTTCCAGTTGGCTTGGTTTTGTTTTTTTCCAAAACCTGACTGGAGATTTTACCATTACTCTGTGTAACATGGCTGCTTTGGTTCAAATTCATGGTGGTGTAATTTCTGAGCTGCTCCTTCCAGTAAGATATTCACTGTCTGATACAGAGCGAACTGAGGTGACAATGCAGGGTGTGCAAAGCTAGGGACATGACGTGCTGCAGGATATCGGTGCTTGATACCGATGTTTTGGTAATGTTTGCGCTTGGGGCTGAGCCGCCTTTAAGGAGGAGTGAGCCTGAGCATCCCTTTTGATGGATGGTGGAAAGCATCCCTCTTCCTCTTCATTCTGACTGGCTTCTCCTCCGCAGCCTGGGCCCACTGGTTGGCAAAGTGAAGGAGTACCAGGTGGAAACCATCGTGGATACGCTGTGTACAAACATGTTATCCGACAAGGAGCAGCTGCGGGATATCTCCAGCATTGGACTGAAAACCGTCATCTCCGAGCTGCCACCAGCTTCTGCAGGTAAAACGTGTGTCCCTGTTTGTCAGGCCGAGGCAACAGGGAGTCGCAGCCTTTGGGAAACAGGTGAAAACGTGTAGTTCAGGGCCTAAAAGTTACAGGTTCCTTATTCACCTGCTAGGGGACAAGTAATGAAATAAGGAGGAGCGATAGTAGAAGTTGAGACACCGATGTGATTAAAGATGGGATGAAGTAAAAACTTGAGCTGGTCGCCCTGAGGACACTTAAGCCTGAGACTGCTTCTGAGTTCTTGGAGAAATCCATTTTTATTTACAGCAATCCTGAAGCATTCAGTGTGCGTCAAGATATTGCTGCCTGGGCAGACCTGCAGGGCTGCTGGTCTCTGCATCAGCAATGGCACTACCCTCTGCAATCCCAGCAGTGCCAGCACTGCAGCACCTCCTGTCCGCAGCCTGGCTGGACCGACTCTTCCGACTGCCACAGCTATGCTGGCTGCTTCTCCTGCATTTGGAACTACATATCCCAAAAATGCAGCAGCTATTCAGGAGATACCTGAGGCTCCCGGAGATTTAAGCTTCCTCTGCAGCCATCTCATGTGTCTGTTGTTCCTTCACGGCGGGTGGCTGTGGTAGTGCTGCCAGGTTGCTGGATTTTAGGTTGGGAGGAGAGCTAGGATTAGTATGCGAATACTTGCTGAACTCCTCTCTCAGTTTCTGCAAAACGTTAAGCTCTTGGGAGCCATCCTTTCAGGATTCTTTAACATCCAACACATGAACTGAGACTGTTTTAGGGTAGCAACAGGTAAGTCATCTCCTTAAAGGTTGGGATTGACACTGTGTGGGTAGAAGGCAGCAAAAGCAGCGTGGGTTTGCTGCAAAATGGAGAGGTTGGACATCTGCCCCTGTGCTTTCTTCACCCCAAGCCCCACTCCACGTGGTTGCTGTTGCTGTGGTGGTGTCTGGAGCAAAGGGAAGGTTTGAAATAGTGGTCCAAGAAACAGCGTGTGCCCGAGGCAGGCTCCTTTCTTGGCATTGTACAGCAGTTAATGATGCTCTGAGGATGTTCCACTTCTGCTTTGTCTGTGTTGCATCATGGAGGCGTTCAGAATGGCGTGGGAAGCGACTGTCCCATCCTTTGAAAGTTTTGTGAAATTTGAAGCTGCTTATGCTTTGCACTGAACCAACTTGGGAAAAAAAAACATTGCAAAAATCGGTGCTGGGACAGGCACACCCCAGCATGAAGACTGAACTTGTGCCCAGACATTGATCTGGGCTATAGGAGACTGAGATTCAGGAGTGTGGTTGTAATCTCAACACGTTCTTGAGCCTGGGTTATATATTATTTTGTGACTGACTTTTCTAGTTCTATCCTTAAATTTCCCCACAGAGCTGAGGAACAGCTTCTGTCAGTTCTGCTCTTCCTATGGAGAAAACCTCGAGGTGTTGAAACTGAACATTTTCAACTTAAAAACAGGGAAAAAACCATGGCAGAACCTTCCCATCCAGCTCTGCTCCTGCATTGCGTGGGCCCGGGAGCTGCCTGCGAGGCAGCCAGGCTGTGGTAGGGTAAAAGACGCTCTCCAGGAAGAGGAGCTTCCTCCAAATAGTTAACACGTCATACTGCAGAGGGAGATGCCTCACTGTTTGCCGTCTGTAGCCACCGTCTCAAACAAACACCAGGTGACTGCTGTTCTGGTTAGGTCTCCCCATGGTGATTTCTCTGTTTTTTTAGTGTGAGAGGGGTGAAATGTTTCTTAGCAGTAAAAAGAACTTCATTTTAACTGACAGTGGGGAAAAACATCTCTCTTGCAGGCTCCACTATGACAGCAAACGTGTGCAAAAAGATCACAGCCCAGCTGACAGGAGCCATTGGCAAGCAGGAGGATGTATCCGTGCAGCTGGAGGCTCTTGACATCCTGTCAGATATGCTGAGCAGGTACCAAAGGATTTCCTTCTGGCAGCTGCGTACGGCAGGGGGCTGCACGTGTGTGTGTGTTTGCTTTTCATTCCTGTATTTCCCTAATCCTGCTACAAGGACTTAAAAATAAAGGGTTTGGGTTGGCTGCCACCAGGGAATATCTCAGCAGAGCAGATTCCCCAGCAGAGGTGAGAGACGACGTGCTGAGCCCTCCTGTGCTTGGGAACAGCAGTAACACTGGTGGTGGATCCCACGGAGGCTCAGGTCAGACAAACGTAGGGAGGGAGAGGGCAAAGCAGGGGAGTTTATTTTAGCCCTGTGATCTGATCACACATGCATTTTTTTTCCTGGCTGCTTCTTTCCCTCGTTACTTGAGTCAGGGTGGCAGCGTCAAATGTCGGTTGCATGCAGGAGATTTCTGACAACCCCCAGGTCATCCAGAAGGACACTGTCAAAATCAAACTCCTCCATGATGGAGACAAATAACCTCTCCCTGTGTTGTACAGAACATGTCAGTGTGCAGAACAAAATGCCAAAGCCTCCCTTTTCCTCCCTTTCCCAACGTGCATGAAGTCTTCATCGCTGAAGGATTTTTACATTTTTTTGCTGGCAAGAGGGCTTTTTCTCTCAGGCTTTGACTTTCAACTTCTGTCTTGTGCTGTTGATTGCAGACTAGGGGGAACACTCTACTCTTTCCATTCCTCCATTCTGAACTGCCTCCTTCCCCAGCTGACAAGCCCCAGGCTGGCAGTACGTAAAAGGGCCATCATTGCCTTGGGTCATCTTGTCTTGACCTGCAGCGGAAACATCTTCTCAGAGCTCACAGAGCATCTGCTTGCCGAGCTGAAGAGGAATGAGTCTACTTCTACTACCAGGACGTACATTCAGTGTGTCGCTGGCATCAGTAGGCAGGCTGGACACCGCATAGGTAGGAGGAGTAGCTTGAAACGATGCTGGGAAACATGCATGCATTCCAGAGCAGCTCCTTTTAAAAGAAGTGTGCTCGCTCTGTTCCTAACGTGTTAGCGGCTTCTGCTTTTTGATTCCCTCTGTGGTCCTGACCTGGCTTTCTGATCTCCACTTGGAAGGGAGGGGACACCAGAGTAAATCCCTGGCTGCCCTTCTGTAGTGATTTCATCTCAAGGTCTTGCAGCACTTCCCTGCTCTGAATTAACACCTCTGTGAATTAGGTCAGTGGATTCCCCCCATTTTAAACGAGAGGAGAAACGGAGGGCAGCATATTGTGTTACTTGTCTAAAAGACCTGCCAGAGCTGAGATGAGGTCCTAGGAGATTTCTAATCACAGCTCTTTCCGTGACTGAAATGCCAGGAAGAGGCTGAAGACAAGAAGCAGGGGTCGTCTGCTTAACATCCCCGCACGGCTGGGCGATGAGGTCCAGGGGAGCAATGCTCTGCCAGGCACACGAAGGAGGCGGCAGATGCCCAAACTGTTAGCTGCTCTGATGAGTGAAGGCTGGAATGGTTTTTCACTGCTGCTTACTTTGTCTTTCCCAGGAGAGCACCTGGAGAAGATCATTCCCCTGATTGTTCAGTACTGTAACGTGGAAGATGATGAGCTGAGGGAGTACTGCTTTCAGGCCTTCGAGTCTTTTGTGAGAAGGTGCGTGCCCTTCAAGAGCAACCATGCACCATCCTGTGCGTCGGTGTCTTCCTAGTGGAAATACCCCTGTGTTCAGGATCCAGGGTCGAGGACCTTCCTGTACGCGTTCCTGTTGGGAAGACAGTTCGCAAATGAAATCCCTTCTTTACATGCAGAGTTGGGCTTGAGTTATGAACTCTTCTGCCTCAACATGTGAGAGTGTGTTACTGTATTGGTCTTGCAGGAGTGGGAGTTTTCCTTGTCCTTGAAGGATTCCTCAGCAAGAGGGAACAGCCTGGCGCGTGGGGGGAGTGGGAGGCAGGAAGGGGGCTGAGGCAGCAGAGCTGCTGAGCTGCAGCTCTCCTGTTGTTTGGCCAAACTGCTTGTCCTGCAAAAGGAGCCCTGCAGAGCTGCTGAGGGTTTCTCCCACGAAGGGAGGGTTCAGCCAGGTGGGGCAGGCAATTTATTTGGTTTTTTCCTTACAGAAATCATTGCATCCCCCCCAGGGGAATGCGGTCTTCTTCCGTGCGCAGCAAAAAGGGGTGGCTCTGGTTTAACTCCTGTTAACAAAATGTTCATCTAGTCTGTGAAGCATTTTGCGATCTTTTTGAGATGAATTGTGTTATTTGGGTATTTAAAATTGCTTAGTCTTTATTGACGCTAAGATTTTTACTTGTCGTGATAGGTGCCCAAAGGAAATTGACCCTCACATCCCTAATGTGATGGGGTTATGTTTGAAGTACATCACCTTTGATCCAAACTACAACTACGATAATGAGGAGGAGGAAGAGGAAGAGATGATGGAAACTGAAAATGGGGAGGATGAAGAGCAAGGTGCCTGCTTGTGAGGTTGACTGTGCTCGGCAGAACACTGAGTTAACATTTCTCCCCTTCCTGCTTTCTCACCCTCCGTGATGTTACTTTTCAGATCTGTTTCAAGACAGTCAGTTCTTCTAAATGGGTTATTTTAATTCACCAATGGGAATGATAGAGCTGTATGTGCAAAGTTCCAGCAGTAATCCTGAGTTTTAGTTTTACCTTTTTCAGACAAAGTCCTCAGATCTCTGCCTGCCTTAGGTGACAGTGAAAACACTGAGCCTTGAACCCTGAACTAGCTTAGTGGAGAGCTAGACCAAGGAAGCAGTGTTCCTCCCGTGCTCGCTGGCTGCAGGAGGTTCTTTGAGCACATCCAGCAAGCAGCCAGGCGTAACGCCTGGGAATCCTGAGGAGCAGCCACTCTGCCATCCTGACTGCTGGAAACGCTCCCTGGTGCTCCCAACGGCGCTGGTGCTGCTTGCAGCCTGCCAGGCAGACCTCAGACCCCTGCTCCAAGCTGGTGACTTGGTATGCATGGGTTGTTCTTCAAGGGAAGAGGCTTCAGAGGCTTCATGCTGTCGCTCTTGCCCCTTCTCTGGCTTGTCCAGACCTCAGGTGGGGACACCAAGCACCAATTCCTGTCCGTCCTCATAGTTCAGCTCTAGTAGGCTTAGACTTAGGTGAGGGAGATGGCTCCTTACTGGGGTCCTGACAAAATGGTATTTCTTGAAAAGAAAGATGTTGCAGGCAGATCTAGAAATTGCAGTTAAACCGTTACCCCCTTACTGCAGCTAATGGGGTGTTAGGCCCTGTTGCCTTTTCAGCCAGCAGCTGGCCAGCATTTGTAGCTTACTCTGGTTAGAAAAGGAATCGGAAATCTTTGATGCGGTCTCACTTATTTCCAAGACAGGACAAACTCCCGTTTTCCCTGGCCGCAGGGGAGGTCAGGCAAGCAAGCAGCACTTCCAGGCTGTCGCACCCCTGCCAGGGTTTGTCAGAACCGTGCTGCTTTGTCAGGCTGCAGCTCTGTCTTGGGTTCTGCATTGCTTCTTCTTGCCTCTCCGCCTGCTAGGCTGTTTCCACGCATACGCGCTGTTCCCATGCACGGCAGCCAGCCACAGCTCGTCTGCAGTCACCTCCGAGGCTGCGGAGCCTGTGCTTCTGCACTTGTGCCCCTCTTTGCGAGGCTGGCTGCTTTTTTTTTTTTTTGCAGGAAGAGGTATATGCTTAACTGCTGTTTTAAATGAAAGCCCTGCAATTTTGACATAATGGTTTGAGGGGAACTTAACTCACCCTACAAACGTAGTAGCCACACAAAAATATATTACTGTAAGGTAGCTATTTTCACTACTTCGTAGCAGAAGAGAGCAAAGCCACCATCCTGAACACTTAGAAGTGCGACCATTAAAAACATCCTGGTGCACCACTAAAACCACCTTCGTCATCAGTGAAAGTGATTTGATGCTGTCTTCCAAAGAGACCTTTCACTTGTTTTCCAAATTGTGTTTACTTTGAGGCAGGTGTCGAGCCTCGGTCAGGTGGGAGGGGTACCTTTAATGCTGTTGGCTATAGACAGCATTTCATGATGTCTCTGTTTATGGTTGCATACAGTGTGGCAGCTAAGAGCAAAAGTCAGAGCAAGTTCCCTGGAAGAAAGGCATTTTTGTTTCCTTTCATACTAATTGGGGTAAGATCCTGGCTGGCTTCCTGGAGAATGTGTCAAATGTTCTGCCAATAACATAGTAAATGGTTACACTGGTTTGTGCCATTCAGGAGTTGCTAAGACAAATATTTACATATTTCTGCCTTTAAAATCTGGGAACCTCATTCTCCCTTCAAAACAAAAGCCTTGATGCCTGAGCTGAAGCAGCCAGTAAGGGCAGGAACATTAAGGTTTATTCTCCTTCAGCTCTTGCTGGGAACAGAATAACCTGGCAGAGGGCAGCCTGGGTCCTATTGACGGGTAACGATGCCTGCAGGGACAGGCTGTTCTGGACAAGGCACTGCTCCCAGATGTGTGTGAGTTCCTGGCATCTGTTTGTCTGGTCAGCTGGAGAGGGAAGCTCTGCGGATCAAGTGATCCTCCAGCTCTGGTTTGCTCATCGTGGTGCGCTTTGTTTTCCCTTGTCTTCTTTCCAGAAAGCGATGATGAGTACAGCGACGACGATGACATCAGCTGGAAAGTCCGCAGGTCGGCAGCGAAGTGCCTGGAGGCCATTGTCAGCAGCAGGCACGATCTCCTTCAGGACTTCTACAAAACTCTTTCCCCAGTCTTGATAAGCAGATTCAAAGAGAGGGAGGAGAACGTCAAAGCTGACATCTTCAGCGCGTATATCTCCTTGCTGAAGCAAACGCTGCCCATCCAGAGCTGGCTGCACGCTTCAGATGCCTCTGGCAAAGATGACGTTCCCCTGACAATGCTTCGGCACCAGGTGCGTGAGGAGATGGCGGGCTGGATTAAATCAGAAAGCGACAAAGAGCAGTAAGTACCGTGCCACCAATTAGTATGCCTAGTGGTTAAGCTGGAGAACACAGCTACCTGAGGGAGCCCTTGGGCACGCAGCCGGGGGTGACCAAATCCTGAGAGCTGACCGCTTACTGTTTGTCACCCGCCGTTCCCAGGGAGAGCGCGCTGAGCCGGTGCAGGGGCACGGAGGTATAACCTGCGTTGCCCGCCTCTGCCGGCCTCTGGCACGTGTTTGCAGGCTGCCTGTGAGCCAGGTTAGCCTTGGGTGAGGCGTCTCTCTGTTGGCCGACGCTCCAGCTGCTGCTCAGGAAGCTCACGGAATGCATCGTGTTGGAAGCGTAGCAGAGTAAGCTGCTGGAAGCTCAGTAAGGCTTGGGTGTCTCAGTATGAGAGCCTGCAGCTCGGTTCGCTGTGGGAAAGCAGCCAGTGGCTCCCAGGGAAGCTTGCTGTGGCCGTGCACGCTGTCTGCGCGTCACTGCTGATCAGACAAACAACGGTGGAAGCAATTTTTCTGACGCGCTGCTTTAATTCAGAAATGTGCTGGAGAAATTACAGTCAGAATAATTCAGCCACACATGCTGACGGGGGCTCTGCCTAGCCCAGGAGCCTTGCTGCCCCTGTGGTCCACACGTGCCGTTTTAGAAGACAACAAAAGAAACACTGGAAATAACCATGTTCTTATAGAGTGGCACAACCGCGAGAGCAGCTTTTTCTGGCCGATGCTACTGGCTGCTGAGTCCTTGAAGCAGGAGGGTTAAAATCCCTGCCAAAATGTAATTACATCACCGATTAATCATCTTATATGTACGAAATATTTAAATAACTTGCCCCTCAGCCCCGTGATTTGTTTTTTGATTTCACTGAAACACTGGCACGGTGTCCAAGTTTAAATATAGTGATGGGACTAGACCCTTAAAGAACAGACCAGGAAGGAATCCTAAAACTCTCGGCTCTTTTAGCAGTGTGTCCTGCTCTGGTCATTGTGTTGTGTTTAAGCTTCTGTGTGAGGGGAGAACATCAACTTCAGGAAGGGCTCCTCAGGAGCCTGTAGAATATGGAAAGGAAGAATAAAGTCCCCTCTGGCTCTCCTGTTCATGTGTCTTGTCTTTACATGCTCTGTCTTGTCATCTGTCCCAAGTCCGTTCTCCTCCGGTGAACCGATGCGCCGTTTCTTGCCATCTCCCTGTTCTCGTGCTGTCCTGTTAGCGCCTCTGTTAGCAAGCTGCTCTGCGCCCTGGAAGCTGGGACCACTGATGTGTTTCTGGTTTTCTTTTCCAAACTGCAGGTCCCCAGCATCGTCAAGGCCTTGCACAAGCAGCTCAAAGAGAAGAGCATCAAATCAAGACAGGGTTGTTTCAGCCTCCTGACAGAACTGGCCAACGTTCTTCCCGGCTGCCTGGCGGATCACATCCCAGCACTAGTCCCTGGTAAATTTGTCCGTGGTCTGGGGGTGAAGGAGCAGGCTTGGCTCAATCCATTCCTAACACGTATGCTCCTTGCCTGCGTGTTCCAGTTTTATTCCTATACATTACCTCTGCTCAGCATCAGCACGTACATGTCAAGTTCTGCTCCATGTCGATGCGTTAAACAGCTCCCAGCTCAATCCTGGCTTCTGTCCACCACCGAAAGCCGGGATGAGAATATCGAGTTCATTTCTGCAGTCCCCAGAAGAGATGCTTTTAGGAGGGTCAGTTCCAGCCTCCTTTGAAACTGGCTGGAATTACGCTGTTGGCCCGCTGAGACACAAGTGACGTTTTCATTTTTTAAATTTTTGCATTGACTGATTATTTAATTTGTACCGCCACATTTTTCTCTGCTCTTCCCTACCTATAGGTTGATGGAGCATCCCACACCGCTGAAAGGCTCACAGCAGGAGGCTCCTGCCTTTGCTTTTGGTGTGACTGTGTAGTCAGTACCAAACAAGTCTCCTGTGGTTGTCTCTAGGCCTGACCCATGCACCTCCCTCTTACGAATTAATAGATTGGAAAAACCCATTCAAACTAAGAGTCGGGTGTGACTTCCGGGGCAGCAAGCAGGATTGTTGTAAATGTTTCCCATTAAGTCTTCTGGGAAACATAAACGTGTGCCACAGCAATTGGGCTTGGCAGTACTGCCCTTCCTCAAGGGCAGCCCACCTTAGTGGTCCACACTACGTTCCAAACAACACTAAAACTAGTGAAGGGGCATTCCTGCTGCCTGGAGTGCCCATTGTTGAGGCCAGGCTTTCCCAGTTTCAATTTCATGCCATTTTGTCGTACCTACTTGCACTGGACTGACCATCCCTTCCCATCTCGGCCCAGGATGACTTTTTGAATTAACTTTGTAAAAAGTTTTCGTAGCCAGCCATCCAGGACTGCTACAAAGAACAGTTATGTCTGAATTGCCGCTTCCTGGAAGGCAGGAGGACAGCAAGGAGAGTAGCTCTCTAATGGCATCTTTTGGGTGGGGAGAGGAAGGAAAGTAAGCAGATTCCCATGTTGTCCATTTTTTGAGGGGGGAGTGGGTTTGGTGAAAACCTCCTGATGAAGTAAGACCGCAGCCATTCTTGTCTTCTGCACAGGTGTTGTTTTCTCCTTGACGGATAAATCCAGCTCCTCCAACATGAGGATTGATACGCTGTCTTTCCTTCATGTTCTCCTTTGCAACCACCAGCCAGAGGTATTTCATCCTCATATCAAAAGCCTGCTGCCTCCTGTTGTGACCTGTATTGGAGACCCCTTTTATAAGATCACTTCAGAAGCTCTGCTGGTTACTCAGCAGCTTGTGAAGGTTATCAGGCCTTTGGACAAATCGTGCGCTTTTGATGCCAAGCCCTATGTGAAGGACCTTTTCCCTGGCACTCTGAAGCGGCTGAAGGCAGCTGACATCGACCAGGAGGTGAAAGAGCGTGCCATCTCCTGCATGGGACAAATAATTTACAATCTGGGAGACCATTTAAGCACTGATCTCCAGCCAACCTTGAAGATATTTCTGGAGAGGCTCAAAAATGAAATCACCAGATTGACAACAGTCAAAGCATTAACCTTAATTGCTAGTTCTCCACTCAAAATAGATCTGAGACCCATTCTAGGGGAAGGTTTCCCCATCCTAGCGTCCTTCTTGAGAAAGAATCAACGTGCCTTGAAACTGAGCACTCTGACTGCTCTGGACATCCTGGTGAAGAACTACAGCGACAGCCTCAAGCCTGCCATGATAGAGTCTGTCCTAACGGAGCTCCCCGCCTTGATTACGGAGAATGACATGCACGTGTCCCAGGTGGCTATCATGTTCCTTACTACGTTAGCTAAGGTTTATCCATCCTGTATCTCTAAGATCAGCGGTTCAGTTCTTGCTGAAATCTTTCAGCTTGTCCACTCGCCTTTGCTCCAAGGAGGGGCACTGAACGCTATCATAGACTTCTTCCAGGCTCTGGTTCTGACAAAGACGGCCACCATGGGTTACTCGGAGCTGATGAAGCAGCTGACTGCGCCCATTTACTCCTCAGGTTCGGCGTCAGTGACGTTACACAAACAGGCGTACTACTCTGTCGCAAAGTGTGTGGCAGCCCTTTCCTCAGCCTGCCCAAAGGAAGCCCCTGCGACAGTGAACCAATTTATCCAGGAGGTGAAAAACCCCAGGTCCAGCTCTGCTGTTAAAGTCCTAGCGTTCCTTTCGCTGGCAGAGATGGGGCGCACCATGAACCTCAGTGCCCAGAGAGAGCTCAAAACCGTCATCCTGGAAGCATTCACTTCCCCCAGCGAAGAGGTGAAATCCGCAGCTTCCTACGCGCTGGGGAACATCAGTGTTGGGAATCTTAAGGAGTATCTTCCCTTCATGCTGAAAGAGATCGGCAGCCAGCCCAAGAGACAGTACCTCCTGCTGCACTCTCTAAAAGAAGTTATCAGCTCCTCCCCAGCCGATGGCCTCAAACCTTACGTGGAGGATATTTGGGCCCTGCTTTTCAAGCACTGCGAGTGCACGGAGGAAGGGACACGCAATGTGGTGGCTGAATGCCTGGGGAAGCTGACTTTGGTGAATCCCTCTGAGCTGCTGCCCCGGCTGAAAAAACAGCTGACGTCGGGTAAGGGGAAGGGCAATGGTGAGGGGGGGAAGTGCCTTGTTTTGCTGGGAAGTCCTCTCGTCAGCTGCTGGTGGGCACAACGGGGAGCAAAGCCAGTCTGCAGAGGCGAGAAGGGAACAAGAGGGGTCTCTGCAAGGGGGGATCAGAGGAGCACTGGGTTGCATGGGGTGCAGGAGGGTGTTAGGAATACCCTGTGCTGGGGCAGGATTTAAACAAGGAGGTTGTTAAGATAAATCCTCAGTTCTCTTACCTCCTGAATGCGTGTGTAATGTGACCAAGAGCAGAATACGCACTTCAAAACTACAGCAATGATCTTGTCTCTCTGATCCTCCACTGTTTTTTCGTTCTGTCTTCATCGCAGGCTCTCCACATGCCCGCAGCACGGTGGTAACTGCAATCAAATTCACAATTGCAGACCAGCCTCAGCCCGTTGATGCTCTCCTGAAGGGCTGCATAGGTAGGGCACAAAGCCATGTGAGCTGGGAATGTGAGACGTGTTGGGCGTCATTAGCAGCTTGGGGATTTTTCACACCTGTAGCTGAACCTCGTCTAATCCAGTTAGTTTTTGTCTGTGTTTCTCGGCTTTTGGGATTAAAGAGCAACGCTGCCACACGAGTCCTTGTCAAATGCTCTGATACCTTGCTCTTGGGCGTGTTCCATTGGTGATAGTTTTTTAGGGAGCGTCAGTTCCTTCTGCATTTGAACTTGGGATTTAAGCATCTCACGACAAGGATCTTGTAAAATACAACCTATGTTAAAAGGGTCTTATGTCTAGGGAGCCTACATCTCAGCTCTGTGGTGCAAAACTGGGCCTTCTGTTTCAGAGAAGTCTGAGCAGATAAGATCTGAGCAAGAAAAAAACCAAAAAAATTACTTCCTTGAGTACCAAAGCTTCTGATTTGACTTCAGGACGAGGTAGCTAGCATCACGCCGTTTGGTTTTACGCCCAAATGCAGGAAGGTCATGCTTCTTCCATTCACTATATCCCAAATGAAGGGAGGGAAAGCCTCTCTAACACCTCTGTTAGACTGCACCCCCAGAGTTATTTTACTGTAGGTGCTTTCATCACCAGGCTCCTTGAAACACATTGTGATATAAAGTATTTGTGAAACACTGCAGTGGGACTGACCGGTGTTGGCGTGTTCTTATCCCATAGGCGACTTCTTAAAAACCCTTCAGGATCCAGACCTGAATGTTCGGCGCGTGGCTTTAGCCATGTTTAATTCTGCTGCTCACAACAAACCTTCTTTAATCCGAGATTTACTGAGTGCAGTTCTCCCCAGCCTGTATAACGAAACGAAGGTCAGAAAGGAACTCATCCGGGAGGTATGTCCATAGTTCGGCCTGGCTGCGGTACAGCAGTGACTCTGCCCGTGAAGCCGAGATGAAGCTGTCACCCTGCCTGCTCTTAGGTGACAGCTCTATTTTTTTTCTTGTTTAAGGTAGAAATGGGGCCATTCAAGCACACGGTGGATGATGGCCTTGACGTGAGGAAAGCTGCTTTCGAATGCATGTATACGCTGCTGGAAAGCTGCCTCGACCGACTGGATATCTACGAGTACCTGAACCACGTGGAGGACGGGCTGAAGGATCACTACGACATCCGGGTAGGTGCTGTGCCTCAGCTGGGGGGGGGTGATGTCACTGATGTCCATCATTCTCGGGGGGCCTGGGCTTGAATTGAGCTGGGGTGTCGCCACTGCACAGAGTGCCCCGCCGTGACGTTTCCTGTTCTCTGCTGCAGCCCTTCATCTGACACGGTGTAGCTCTGGTTGGACGGTGGTGGCCTTGAAAAAGCAACCCTGGTGTAGCTGGTTTTGTAGGAAACTTAGCAAAGTCCACAGCAAGTTCCTTCTGCCTTCGAACTTACGATTGTCGCTTGCACAGTGGGGCCAGTGACGCTACATTAAAAAAATTAGCATTGTCATTGTTGATGGCCTCGTAGCTTAATAGGAAGCGCTACATCCTTTTCATGCTATTGTTCGATTTACCTCCCCCTAGACATGGGTAGAGCAGCAGCACAACCCCTGTGCTGAACCTTGCCGTTTCCCTCACCGGCTGCCAGCCCTTTACAGGCACCCGAGAGCAGGGCACCGCACGCAGCTGGGACCAGAGCCCCGCCGGGCAACTCTTGCAGGTTGGCTGCCAGCGGGAGCGTTTCTGATACGAGCAAAGCTCTTCCTAAAACCCCTTGCACAAGTGCAAAGAAACTCGCTGCCGTGTGGGTACAGCTTGGAGAACGACCGCACGGGCTTCAGCAGGGAGATCCACACCCTGGCCTGGGGGATCGGCGGGTGCAGCGGCGCAACGCCCGTTTTCTCCTTCCTCCCATCTAGATGCTGACGTTCATAATGCTGGCTCGGCTGTCCACACTCTGTCCCAACGCCGTGCTGCAACGGCTCGAGCGGCTGATTGAGCCGCTCCGGGCGACTTGCTCCACAAAGGTAAGGTCAGGCAGGGTGTGACGCGCTGGGGACGGGTTCTGCCCCAAAGCCACCTGTGCTCTTGGCCTTCCCCGTCGCTGCTTCCGAGCAGCCCGCTCCCCACACTCCTCTGGTGAGAAAATAATCTGCTCGCTCTGTCTCTGCTGGAGTGTCTGATTCTTTTTGCCTCTGCCACCTTTTCTGGATGCCAACTAAAAACGGTGCTTTGGATTTGTAGGTGAAAGCTGGTTCTGTGAAACAGGAGTTTGAGAAGCAGGATGAGCTGAAGCGATCTGCCATGAGAGCAGTAGCTGCTCTCCTGACCATCCCCGAAGTAGAGAAAAGCCCAGTGATGGCTGAGTTTTCATCTCAGATCAGGTCCAATCCTGAAATGGCGTCACTTTTTGAGAGCATTCAGAAAGATTCTGCTTCCCTACCCACCTCGGAGTCGATGGACATGAGCTAAGAAAGATCTGCCCCTTTACTTCGCCACCTTCCCGCCCTCGCAATGCATTAACCCAACGGAGCCGCCACTGTCGGGCCACGGAAGAACGACATCGAGCTGGTCTCTGCTGCAACAGCCGCTAGCAAGTCACTGGGCGCCAGCAGGAGAAAAGGGCTGGTTCCTGCTGCACTGGCACCGGACGCCTCGCTGAGTTGTTTGTAACGAGACGCGCGAGCGAGGGGAAGTGCGTCCTATGGAGGGGAGGGGGTGGAAGGCGAGTATTCTGATTTTTCAGCAAGTTTTTAAGGGGCGTACAAAGCAATCGAAATTGAGCACGCTTCCACGAAAAATGGAAACTGCTTCCTGAAGCATTTCCTTACTGCAGTACAAAGGAGAAGTTGAAGTTTTTTTAACCACTGCACACGCACTTTCTACCCCGAATTGCCTGAAGAATGTATTTATATTGTTTCACTAAATAACATGGCTCAAAACTAGAAGTCACGTCTTTAATTAGTGGTGAGCATCATCACTACAGGCCCTGTTTGGAAGAGGGGGCTTGCGTTAGCTGAGCTGCAGGGACTGCACGGGGGTCGTTTTTACCCCAGCCCCCCCCCCCGGGGCTCAGCTCGCGATGGGGCACCGAGAGTTCGGCGTTTGTGCGGCGTTTGGGCCGTACGAAGCTGTCCTCGCGTTTTTATGGCTTTGACTGCACAATACCTCACCCAGCTGCCTTCCGAGGGGCGATCACCTGACTGCGTTACAGCGACAGGAGTTACGCTAAGCTTTTCCCTGCATTTAACGCTGGCTTCTCCTGCCCATCGAGCAGCCCAGCGCTCGTGTTGAGCGACCAGCCACAAAAGTGCTGAACTCCGGTCGCCAACAGTGGCGGGCGTTTGCAGGAAGGCCACTGCTGGCTATTTCAGCATCGCAGCAGCGAGAGGCGAATGTCACTACCCCGGGGCACAAGCTGCCCACGCAAACCCTTCTGTCATTTGAAAACTTACTCCACTGCGGCTGTTGTGCTCAAATCCTGCTTTGCATAGGGGGAAAAAAAAAAAAGCCTTAAAGAGACAGAGAGGATGTACCAGCCTTCAGAGAACATGGCCCCCACGCCACACTGCCTGTAGCCATGGAGCTTTCATTTCTCCTTTTTTGACAGAGTGGTTGATGTGAAAAATGCGCATAGTGCTGTGTGAAAGAACAGCCATTCTGTTTGAGTGCTGTACCAAAATAAAAAGAAACTTGGGAAGCTGCGTGCGCTCCTGAATTCATTACCTATCACGGTGACACTGCAAACGGCCACCACGCACGAGTGCGCTGCTGCAAGCCCACCCCAGGCAGGCGGGCTCGCGCGGCGGCTGCACCGGAGCCCCAGCAGCAGGCGGGCGCCCCACCTGCACACGGGCACCAAGCCCAAGCCTCTCCCTTTGGCCACTCAAAACATCCCCCCGGGTTTGTTTTTACACTTTATTAAATACATCTCAGATGTAGAAGCCGGTTTATTCATTCTCCTCGCTGCGCAGCCTGGCGTTGGGGTTGGTGATCTTGATGGCAAGCTGAGCGGCTCTCTCCACGATTATCTTCCGGTTCTTGGAAGAGACGTTGTGAGCAATCTCTGCGCAGTAGGACCTGTTGGAAACAGACCGCCCGTCAGGCTCGGCTCCGACAGCGCTGGCAGCACACGAGGCAAAGCACCCTGGAGCCGTCCCGCTGGTGGCACTCGGACGCAGCAGGGCGTGGAAGCGCACCACACAAGAGCTGAGCCACGCGACCGCCACCCCCACTGCCCGCCCGAAGCAGGCGCTCACCTCCAGAACAGCTCCACCCTTCCGCTTGCTTTCTTGTGAATGAGGCGGCAGGAAGGGCTAGTTCCCAGCGGTGTTACTACTCTTACTACATTGTTTGGGAAGAGCGTGCTACGGGTAGATTTAGGCTGTGTCTGAAGCTAGGAAGCCACAGCTCCGATCGCTATCCTACCCTATCAGAGCGATGCAGGTACGCTGCTGTTCCCCACCCGTGTGCCAGCCCCAAGCTGCCCTCCGTGCCCTCCCGCCAGCAGCACTAGGGAAGCCAAGACGAGCTTCACGCTCTTAAAAGTGAGACCTTCCCATGCCTCCCGCCTGCGCCTCATCCCAATGGCGCGGCCTTTTCGTCTTCCGACCCGGCGCCCATAGGGGACGGGCAGTGCAGAGCCGCGGCGCCGCGCGAGGCAGGGAGCGCGCCCACCCTGCGGACTCACTTGTTGCTCATCATCAGCACCTCCAGCTCTTTGACATTGTGGACCAGGAACTTTCTGAAGCCGGTGGGCAGCATGTGCTTTGTTTTCTTATTGCTGCCGTAGCCAATGTTGGGCATCAGGATCTGCCCCTTGAACCGCCTGCGCACTCGGTTATCGATACCTCTCGGTTTCCGCCAGTTGCGCTGAAGAAACGCAGAAAGTATTTACTAGTTACGAAAGGAGGTCAGTCCGAAGACGCCTGCCGCAAGGTAACAGCTCTACCCAAACCCCATCTCCAAGACCACCCACAGTGCCAGACTGCTCCAGCACGGCCCACGGCATCGACACGGACCCTTCATGCTTTCATTCACTACCAACCCTAACGGCACCCATCTCGACTGTCCCAGAATTCATTTTCTAATGAACTTCCAGTGACTTTTTACCTTGATCTTGACATAGCGATCAGACTGATGGCGGATGAACTTCTTGGTCCTCTTCTTGACGATTTTAGGTTTCACGAGAGGTCTGAGGGCAGGCATGGTGGCTAAGATAAACAGAACCGGTGTGAGGAGGGAAACCCGACACAAAGGCGCGGCGTTATTCCACCTCCAGCGCGTGTAGCAGACTTATCTTCCGCTCGCTGGCCACTCCAGAGGCTAGCGAGGGAATGGGTTTTCGTCTGCAGTGTCTCTCCCTCCCGCCTCCGAAGCTGGAGGAGCACTGAGAGCTCTCCAGATGCGATCCTGGGAGGTCGCGCGTTGCTCAGCACGCATTACGTTCCCCGCTCGCTGTTCCCCCTCCCACCCTAACAACCTAAGAGCCCTTCCAACTCCGAAAAACCAGGCTTCTGCAGCGCAGGCAGAGAGCGGTGCAAGCTCCGTTCTTCAAGGTTAGAAGCGACTGGGACTCGCCCAACGCACACCGCCCGGGGATCCAGCCACCTCTGGCCAGCCCCCCCGGCGCTAACGCCGCAGGCGGCGGGGTCGGCTCACGCTCTCTGCCCGCCCCGCGCCGCGCCCGCCCGCGCCGGCGGCCCCGCCCCGCCCGGCCCCGCTCCGCGGCTGGGAGCGCGCTGGGGCAGAGGCCCCGTCACCCCCGCCGCCCGGCGGCCCCCGGCGAGGGCCCCCCGGCCCCGGCCGGGGCGGGGGGGGGCCGGCCGGGGGGGGGCGGCCATGCCGGGCCAGCGGCCCCCGGTGGGCGGATGGCGGCGGATGGGGACTCACCGGCTGCGCGATGGCGGCGTCGCAGCAGGGCCCGCCGAGAGAGGGAGGCGGCGCCGCGGCAGGGGCTTATGGGATGCGCGACGGGTCCTGCCCGGTGCGGGCGCCGCCGCGGCTGCGCAGAGCGAGCTCCGGGCCCGCGCGGGCCCCGCCGGCCCGGGGGTGGTGCTGGGCGGGTCCTGTCCGGCGGGGCGCCCCGAGGGAACGGATCGCTGCTTCCCCGGGCCCCGAACCGCGCGTTCGGTACAAGGCTGCCAGGACCTGCCTGGCGTCACTTCCGCCAGGCTGTGCTCGGGCTAGCGCGGGCGCGACTTCCGCCAGGCCCGCTGGGCGGGCGGGCGCCCCCTGGGGGGGGGCCCCCGGCCCCGGCCGCCGGCCCGCGGGGCAGCCCCGGCCCGGCCCGGGAAGGGCCGGAGCCCGGCAGCGGGCGCTGAGCGGGGCCGCCCCCCGCCCCCCGCCCCGGCTTTACCTGCAGCCCCTGCGCCTGGCTTAGGCCCCGGGAGCCGGCACCGAGGCCCGACACAAACACCTCGGCCGCTACTGCACGAGCAGCGGCGCCCCCGGTCCGGACGAGGGTTTTGCTGCCTGTCCGGCTCCGCCGCCTCTAACCCAAACGCGCAGTCCGACACCTTTGGTTTCTGGAGAGGTGGGGCCTGGGTGACCCTCATGAGGTTCAACAAGGCCAAGGGCAAGGTCCTGCCCCTGGGTCGGGGTAACCCCCGGTATCCGTACAGGCTGGGGGAAGAGAGGATGGAGAGCAGCCCTGCCCAGAGGGACTTGGGGGTGCTGGGGGGTGAAAAGCTGGACATGAGCCGGCCATGGGCGCTGGCGGCCCAGAAGCCAACCCTGCCCTGGGCTGCATCAGGAGAAGCGTGGCCAGCGTGGAGGGAGGTGATTCTGCCCCTCTGCTCTGCTCTGGGGAGCCCTCCCCTGGAGCCCTGCGTCCAGCTCGGGAGCCCTCAGCACAAGGAGGACATGGAGCTGTTGGAGCGGGGCCAGGGGAGGGCTACTAAAATGCTCCGAGGGCTGGAGCCCCTCTGCTCTGAGGACAGGCTGGGAGAGTTGGGCTTGTTCAGCCTGGAGCAGAGAAGGCTGCGGGGAGACCTGATTACGGCCTTTCAGTACCTAAAGGGGGCCTATAGGAAAGATGGGGATAATCTTTTTAGTAGAGTCAGCTGTGACAGGACAAGGGGGGATGGTTTTAAACTAAACCAGGGTAGGTTTAGACTGGATATAAGGAGGAAATTATTTACAACGAGGGTGGTGAAACACTGGAACAGGTTGCCCAGAGAGGGGGTGGAGGCCCCATCCCTGGGAACATTCCAGGCCAGGTTGGACGGGGCTCTGAGCAACCTGATCTAGTTAGTGGTGTCCCTGCTCCTGCAGGGGGGTTGGACTAGATGACCTCTAGGGGTCCCTTCCAACCCAAGACATTCTATGATTCTCCATCAGCAGGGCCCAGGCCCCGTGAGCGGATCACAAAGCCGCGCTCGCGTCACGCGCTGCGGAGAGAACAACTTCAGAGGAAGCGGGTCGGCCCGAACGCAGCGTCCCCGCGGGTCTGGCACCCTCCCTCCCCAGGGTCAGCGGCGGCCGGGGCTGCGGAGGCCGGGACAGGCGGGCTCGGCTGGACGGACGTAGCTGAACAAGGCGTGTGCCCCGCCAGGCTCCATTTCGGGTAGGCAAAGGCCTATCTTGTCCAGAAGATGACCTGGCCAAAAGTTATTGTCATTTGACTTGCTTGTGCGCCCAAACTTCATTTGCATTTCATTCCTTTGAAACTGCCTAAAAAAAGAAAAAAAAAATGGTAATAATACGTTTATTATATTACGGAAATAAAATTCTGGGCAGTGTCACCGCTGCTGCAAGCAGCAAAAGCAAGGCTGACGAGAGCCAGCTACCAGGGCTTCCAGGCTCTGGGAAGCTCTGCCAGGCCTGTGCCCTTTCTGAGAGCCTCAAGATCAGAGTTAGGAACGGGTTGGTTTGCACAGGCTGAGAGGATGATCCCTGGTATTTCCTCAGTGGGGCATTCAATCTGCCAACCTGTCAAACTGGGCTGCCAAATGACCTTTTTGAAGAGAATTTTAATCCAGCTTTCCTTGTGTTAGATCCAAATATTTGCTGCATAAACCGAGTGTGCCTGTCGTTATTGTACATTATTTACATTAGAAATGCCAACTTGCAAAGTTATATTACAAGTGGATACATCGCCCATCACTGCAGCATCTAAACACCCTTCAGCTGAGATAACAAAGCAAATTGTGCTCCGCTTTGCTATCCTTCTCCCTCTAAAAGTTTCTCCACCAATCCAAACAGTTCGGATTGTTCAGTTTTTGGAAAGTTCTTTGCTGCTTTGGCAGCCCTGGTCTGGCAGGAGGAAGGCAGGATCACGCTGCTTGCCTCTGAGAACCAATTCTTGTACCCCTGTAACGTTCAGGGTAAACTCAGAACAAGGGCGTCACTTTTTAAATGGGAGTCCGGTCATTTAAGACCTGAAAAGAGCTTTTGTTTTCCAAGGGCCATTTACTGCTTTCTGAAAAAAACCAACCCATGCAAATGGTGGCGAGAAGTTCTGAGGTTAGGTTTGACAGCTGAAGTGCAGGGTTTTCAGTGCAACGGGGGAAGGGCAGCTGCAGCTGTAAGGCCACCCAAGGTCACAGAGTAAAGCTCGATCCTTCGGGATTGCCTTTCTTCCACAGGAATTCTCTGAGTGGATTTCACACAGCGCAGGGTCAGTCTGAGGGGAGAAGATTGTCACCCCTGCAGCTCTCTGCAAGAGAAAGTGCCCCTTCTTGAAGCTCCACAGAAAGCGCTCTGGGCTTGCACGCAAGGAAAATAGGGCAGAGTTGCAGCAGTTTGTTCCTTTTCAGTTCCCTACGTACCGCCTTGATGATGTGAATGAAGTCTGCTCCCATCAGCTTCCTCCCATCATCTTCCTCCCGCCCATGCCAGCCCTTGTGAACACCTCCACCATCGTCAGCTTCCGCGTGCGCAGGAGGTCACACAGCGTGACGAGAGCCGGGGGGTACGGCGCGCGAATAAGGGGAGGGCGACCCCCCTGCCAGGGCTGGCAGCTCGCTGAGTGGGAAACGCCCCGAGGCCACCACGGCCACCCGGCGTCACCGTGCCAGCCAGCGCTGAGGCCGCGGCAGGGCCCCGGGAGAGGCCGCACGACGGCCCCCAGGCTGGGGGGGCACCACGGGCACTTTGGCCCAGGCTGCGGGTCACGGCTGGCTCGCCCGCAGCCCCCCCGCCCGCTCTGCACGCCGTTATTCCTTCCCGGACTCTTCCTCCCCGACCGCCGCGGGACGCCTTTCCCGCCGGCCGTTTCTCCACAGCCGCAGCGCTCTCCCGCTGAGGCCCGAGCGGCTTCCTCCCCTCAGCCCCGGCCCCCGGGGGTCACCCCAGGCGCCTCCGGGAGAGCTGGGGCTGCCTCCTCCCTCCGAGGGCAGCGGCGAGGGGGGGCGGAGCCGGCGGCCCGGGAAAGGGAGCGGCTGCTCCTGCCAGCAGCCGGTGGGACAGCGGTGGGACAGCGGTGGGACAGCAGCGGGCGGGTGGGCTCGCCCGCCCCCGCCATCACCCAGGAGCTCCGGGGCTGGCCCCCGCCGCCGCGAGGCGGGGGGGGGGGGGTTTTTTTTAAAAAAGGCCCCCGGGGCGGGGGGGGGGGGGGGGGGCCCCCCCCCCCCCCCCCCCCGGGGGCCCCCCCGGGGGGGGGGGGGGGCCCCCCCCCCCCGGGGGGGGGGGGGCCCCCCCCCCCCCCCCGGGGGGGGGGGGCCCCCCGGGGGGGGGGGGGGGGGGGGGGGGGGGGAAAGGGGGGGGAAAATTTTAAAAAAAAAAAAAAGTGGGTTAAGAGGGGGGGGGGGGGGGGGGGAAAAAAAAAAAAAAAATAAGGGGTGGGGGGGGGGGGGGGGCCCCGGGGTTTTTTTTTTTTCCCCCCCCGGGGGGGTTTTTTTTTGGGGGGGGGGCCCCCCGGGGGGGGGGAAAAAAAACCCCCTTTTTTTTAAAAAACCCCCCCCAAAAAAAGGGGGGGGGGGGTGGGGGGGGGGGCCCCCGGGGGGGGGGGGGGAAAAAACCCCCCCCCCCCCGGGGGGGGGGGGGGGGGGGGGGGGGGGGGGGGGGGGGGGGGGGGGGGGGGGGGGGGGCCCCCCCCCCCCCAAAAAAAAAAAAAAAAAAAAAAAAAAAAAAATTTTTTTTTGGGGGGGGGGGGGAAAGGGGGGGAAAAAAAAAAAAATTTTTTTTTTTTTTTCCCCCGGGGGGGGGGCCCCCCCCGGGGGGGGGGGGCCCCCCCCCCCCCCCCCCCCCAACCCCCCCCCCCGGGGGGGGGGCCCCCCCGGGGGGGGGGGGGGGGGCCCCCCCCCCCCCGGGGGGGGGGGGGGGGGGGGGGGGGGGGCACACAAAAAAAAAAAAGGGGGGGGGGGGGGGCTGGGAAAAAGGGGGGGGGGGGGAAAAAAGGGGGGGGGGGGGGGAAAAAAAAAAACCCAAAAAAAAGGGGGGGGGGGGGGGGAAAAAAAAAGGGGAAAAAAAGGGGGGGGGGGGGGGGGGGGGGCCCGGGGGGGGGGGGGGGGGGGGGGGGGGGAAAAAAAAAAAGGGGGGGGGGAAAAAAAGGGGGGGTTTTAAAAAACCCCCTTTTTTTTGGGGGGAAAAAATTTTTTGGGGGGGGGGGGGGGGGGGGGGGTTTTTTTGGGGGGGGGGGGGGGGCCCCCCCCGGGGGGGGGGGGAAAAAGGGGGAAAGGGGGAAAAAAAGGGGGGGGGGGGGGGGGAAAAGGGGGGGGGGGGGGGGGGGGAAAAAATTTTTTTGGGGGGGGGGGGGGAAAAAAACCCCAAAAGGGGGGGGGGGGAAAAAAACCCCGGGGGGGGGGGGGGGGGGAAAAAGAAAAGGGGGGGGGGGGGGGAAAAGGGGGGGGGGGGGGGGGGGGTAGGGGGGGGGGGGGGGGGGGAAAAAAGGGGGGGGGGGGGGGGGGGGGGGGGAAGAAAAAAAAGGGGGGGGGGGGGGGGGGGGGGGGGGGGGGGGGGGGGAAAAAAAAAAAGGGGGGGGCCCCCCGGGGGGGGGGGGGGGGGGGGAAAAGGGGGGGGGGGAAAAAAAACCCCCCGGGGGGGGGGGGGGGGGGGGGGGGGGGGGGGGGGGGGGGGGGGGGGGGGGGGGGGCCCCCCCCGGGGGGGGGGGGGGGGGGGGAAAAAAAATTTAAAAAAGGGGGGGCCCCCGGGGGAAAAGGGGGGGGGGGGGGGGGGGGGGGGGGGGGGGGGCCCCCCCCCTTTTTTTTTTTTTTTTTTTTTTTTTTTTAAAGGGGGCCTTTTTTTGGGGGCCCCAAAAATTTTTTTCGGGTTTTTTTTTTGGGGGGTTTTTTTTAACCCCCCCCCCCAAAAAAAAAAGGGGAAAAATTGGGAAAAAAAAAAAAACCCCCGGGGTTTAATTTTTTTTTAATTTTGAATTTTTTGGGGGAAAAAAAAAGTTTTTTTTTTTTTTTTTTTTAAAAAAAAATTTTTTTTTTTTTCCTTTAAAAACCCTTTTCCCCCCCCCCCCCCAATTTTTAACCCTTTTTTTTTAAATTTTTTTAAATTTTTTTAAAAAAATTTCCCAAAAAATTTTTTAAAAATTTTTTTTGGGGTTTTAAAAAAAAGGGGGGGTTTTAAAACCTTTTTGGGGGGGGGGTTTTTTTTGGGGGGCCCCAAAAAAGGGGGAAAAAAAAAGGGGGGTTTTTTTTAAAAATTTTTTTTAAAAAAAAAAAAAAAAAAAACCGGGCCGGGGGGGAAAAGGGGAAAAACCCAAAAAAAACGAAGGGAAGGGGTCCCCCGGACGGGGGAAAAAAGGGCCTCCCGGGGTTTTTTCCCCCTTTTTTTGGGGGGGGGGGCCCCCCCAACCCCCCCCCTTTTGGGGAAAGCAGCGGGAAAGAATATAATTGAGACCATTCCACATTCCAGAACACCCACCTGAGAACTTGATGATGGTTTTTGCTCTGAGTTCGTAGAGGCCAAGAGGTTTGAGCAGCTCTGACATTTCTTTCCAGTCTGCAGTCCTGGTTATTTCAGGAGAAGGATACTTCTTCAGGAACTCCCAGAGCACAGGAATTGCCATTTTACCTGGTGAAGGAAATCAAGGACAAAAGACCGCGCGGGTAACTCTCTGGTTTGATTATCGATGTATGCTTCTTGAAGTGAGCTTCTTCTGAGGCAAGAGTTACAAACCAAGTTTTTTTTTTTTTTTACACTGACACAAGTTAATATAAATTTATTCTTTCATTAATGCCTTTAAAAAATGGCAGCTGTTCTGACCCTATAACACCACCCCAACACTTATACCGCATGACATTGTATTACTCTATTTACCTGAAGTTTTATTGAGAAATATGGTTGCAATGAGAAGTTTCCATGGATCATGGAAAAGTGTTTCTTGGACCAAATTAAAAGGAGAACGTGGAGGAGTCCATTTTCTGAAGGCCTTCCTTCTAGGTGGGCTGGGAGCTGTACACAGAGGCAACGCAGGAAAATTTATTGGGCAGTAAAGGATGGATTTACCTATTTTAATTAAAATAATTTAAAAAAAAAAAAAAGACCTTTTGAAGCAGAGGCACTGTATGTAGAGGGAGCAACGGCAATCCACACAGAAATTTTACAGAACTGCAAGGGACTGTGCGTCCCCTGGCACAGACGGCAGCAAGAGTCAAGGCTGCCTGCGTGTGTTCCACGTTACACGTGTTTTCCGAGGAGAGAGGCCCTCCCCAGGACCGCCACGCTCCCGTGTAGGTGAAGAGCAGCAGCCACAGGGCACAGGGTTTCCCCCTGACAGGGGAAACACCCCAGTGGTCCGAATTGAACTTCCCCACAGCCCATTCACCCCATCGCCTCACAGCTGTCGAGGCATTTGTAACCAGCCTTAATGGTTGCTGGCAAGATACAAACCACCAAGGTTTAAAATGGGACAAGATCAGCACTAGCACAGTAAGCCAAGCTCTCCAATGCCACCTAAGCACGGCCAGCCTAAAACTGGAAATTTTCCACAACATCCCTTGGTCATGAGCCATCCTATTCCTCCCCCCATAAAAAAGGATTTACTTCCCTAAAGAATATTATACCTTCTTTACTGTATTTACTTGAAAAATACGGACTCGTTTTCCTCCTATCCACTTGTGTTCGTGGGATAGACTCTTCTGTAAAGAAGTAATACTTTAGCATTAAAAAGAAAAAAAGTACAAGTATTTTGCTGTCACGTTTCACACACCATTTCCACCTTACGTTGTGATGGAAAAACAAGGCTCACTTGTGGGTGTACAGAACACAGATGTGCTTCAGATTCACTCCAGTACTCCTTTGTGTTTCAGAAGCTAAACGGTTACTTTGCCAGGGTCTGAGGAAAGATTCTAGCACGTGAAACAAGCCAAACCCAGCCTTTTTTTAGGACTCAAACCAACCAGCTACGCAAGAACATCGAAAGGGTTAGTGCAGCGAAGGTAAGGGACGTTATTGTGTTATACTGTACAGCTAAAGGGATCAGAAGAGTAAATTCCAGCTGTGAATAAACCTGCGTTAAGTTAAGTGCTGCTGGGTAACAGAACGAGACAGATTCAGAAGTCAAAGCAGCTTTGACCTGGAACAGAACACTGCTCGTACAGTTAGGAGGACCCCCGGCAGAACGTTGGGATAACATTCTGCTCAAACCCACACAAATACCTGGCGGCATTTTAACTGCTGTGAAGCTCTTCTTGTCACATGGCTGCAGGACGCTAGCATCCGTTTCGGGGTCAGATTTAAAATCCTGGTCACCCAGATTCCCTTGATCTGTCTCCTTCCCTACTTCCAATCCGCCGGTTTTCTCCTCAGATTTTGCAGCAGATACGTCGTGAGAACCTGTCTCCACGCATTCCTCCCCTGCTGGGTTCTGCAATTGCCTTTGCGAGCGAGCCGTCACCGACCTTAGCTGTGTGTCTGGCCGTGACCTGGAACTTCTGAGCAGAGTTCTTCCCGCACCCCTAGGGTCTGCATGCTGACCATCCACGCCCTGACCAGCAGCGACACGCACGTCTGTCTGTCTACAGAATTTCTTGGTTTGAACGCACTCGGTTTCCCGTTTGTTACACGCCCTTCTCTGCCTTTTGCTTTGGGCATTACCTCGACTCCCCTTGTCTGAGCTCTTTCCAGTTTCCCTCTTCCGAGCGCTTTTTCCACCTGCCCCTTTTTTGTGGTTTTCACACAGTCCTCTGGATTTATGCCTGTCATGACCAAATCTTCACTTTCCAGAGTGGACGTAACATCTTCCAGGTGTTCGTTTCCAGTCTGAACGTTTCGAACTCCATCCTCTTCGCCATTCCGTATACCGCGGCCTTGCACTTGGCCGCGACAATCCTCATTCTCTAAAACGGTTCTCGCAGCTTTCGTGCTGTGTCTCTTCGCCCTCGAGCGGGTGGGCCTCTGGTAAAGAGCTCGAAAATCAAAATCTTCTGCTTTTAGCGTCGTCTCCCCAGTTTTCCGAAAATACTCCACGAGCGCGCTTTTTGATCTGATCTTTTTTCCTTCAGGACTGCGGCACGAAAGAAAAGTAAATTAGCAGTGACTTCCTCATTCTCTCGCTCTTCACTTAAAAAACCGCCCCCGTGTTTAAGGAAACCGAGCCACAAGATCAGTTGACAGGGCGACGTCTGGGCAAGCTTCTGCGACGCGACCATGAGAGGTTCACACGCGAGTTTACGGGCAGCCCCGCACCTATCACACCTGCACCTCACCCCGGGCGATTCCCAGCCGGGGCAAGCCGGTGCCACCGGGAGGGGAAGGAGCGCTCGGCCCTGCGTTCCCGGGGGCCCGGCCCGCAGCCGGCCGCGGCCCACCTGCGGGGCACACGTCGATCCTCCCGGCCGTCCTGCCCGCCGCCCCGGGGGGGCGGGGCCCGGCCGCCGCCCGGGAGGCTGCACGGGGAAGGAGACGCCCGGGTGGGGCCCTGCTCCGAGCGCGGGGCTCCGCGGCGGGCCCGTGCCTGCACCCGCTCCCGCCACCCCCCGCGGGCGCCACTACCCGCCGGCGGCCCCGCCACCCGGGCGCCCGGTCACGTGACGCCGCGCGCCTCGCCGCCGCTCCCGCCTCCCGCCCTACCCGGGGCCCCGCGGGCGGGCGCCCCCTGCCGTGGCGGCGGGCCGGCAGCTCCTCAGGCGCATGCGCGCCCGGGGGGGTGTAAACAAGCGCCCGGCGGCAGCGCCGAGCGGCCCGGCCCGGCCCGGGGGATGCGGGCCGCGCTCACCTGGCGCGACAAGGCCGAGCAGTGGTGAGCCGCCCTGGGGGAGGGCCGGGCCGCTCCTCAGCGAGGCGGCCTGGGGAGGAGCCGCGCCGCGGCCCGGCGGTGGGGCTGTGGGTCGGGAGCAGGCCCGGGGCGGGTCGGTCAGGCCCGGGCCCGGTCGGTCAGGCCCGGTCGGTCAGGCCCGGTCAGGCCGCGCTGGGCTCGCCGGCACCGCCCCGTGCTCTGCCCCGCCACCGCCGCACGGCAGAGGCCGCGGGGGGCCGGGGCTGCGCTCCTTTCGCCGCCGGCCGCTCGCCTTCGCCTCGGCAGGCCGGCTGCGGGCGGGGGCAGCGGCGTCCCCGTGGCCTCCCGGTTGGCGCCGGTGACCCAGTGACGCAGTCTCTTTTGGGGGGCTGCTTCTGCCTTCTTCACTTCGCGTTTAGCCCAAGGCCCGCAGCTCGGCTGTGTTTGCGTGGTTCTGCCCCCACGGGTACCGCCGCCGGAGCCTGGGCCGTGGCCAGCGCTTGGGCTTCTTCCCGAGCCCGGGGACACCATCACAGAGGGTTCTTTTTGTTTGGGGAATTTTCTCAGGAATCGGATAGGCTCTCAAGTATGCAATTAACAGTTTTTATTAGGTGGCATCTTTGACATTGAAGGAAATACATTTTCTGCCTGCTAATGTGGGGTTTTCTTGGGGGGTGTTTGTTTTTTCTTTAGTATTTATGATCTCGCATTCAAACCAGACGGGACTCAGTTGATAATTGCTGCTGGAAATAGGCTGCTGGTAGGGAAACTTTTTTTTTTTTCCCTCTTGCATTTACAGCTGTATGAATATGATTTCTTTCACATTAACTTATGAATATAACCTATCAAAAATCCTCTTATCTCTACTAGTCCAGCCTCAAATCTGCATACATATTAATGCAGGCTAGCTGTAAAGTGTTTTGAAGCTTTTTAATGTTTCTTACCAAGTTTTAAGCTCTATTTCCAAAAGTAATGAGATTTAAGTTACTTGTGTCATCTCGCCCTCTCACACCTCGCCCAGTGGTTTGAAATCCATTAACCTGCATCCAAACCTAGCACAGTAGCCTGGCATACAAATACAGCATTGTTACAAGCTTCATGCAAATCTCTGGAAAAAGGGGAAGGAGACTCAAATTGATGTCCCTACTTTGTGAGAAGCTTCAGCTGTAACTTTTTGCGGTTCCCTGGGTCTGCTTGCCTGCTGCTAACCCATCAGCAAGAGCAGCTCGGGACCACGCTTCTCACAGCTCCCACAAAGCTTTCAGACGGGGCAGGTGTGGGAACTGCAGGGAGGGAGGGATGGCACGTATAGAGATGTAGCTCAGAACCGCAGGGCAGCAGGCTTTGTTATGCAAAAAAAGCAGACAAAAAGCGTATGATCTTGTTTGCCTTCAGTGATTTTGTATCCTAGCCCTCACTGGAAGATTCTTATGTATGTTTTTTTTTCTTTCTACATTTGTGTTTGTTTTCCCTCTGTTTAAATAGGTCTATGATACTTCTGATGGAACCTTAATTCAGCCTTTGAAAGGACATAAGGACACGGTATACTGTGTGGCTTATGCTAAAGATGGTAAATATCACTTTGATAAGTCTGGTTTGTAAAGTGCTTCCACTTCTCACTGCTGATTGATAAGTAGAAAAATTGGGGTTGTTTCAGCAACAGTATTTTGAATGTGCGTGAGTGCTGGTGGTTTGTTTGTTTTCTAACGGAGAGTCTGAATGCCATACAAATGCTAGATGCAGAAGTACCGTATTTTTACCTGTACGGCTACCTGTTAATCCAAGAACTGTAGTCCCCACTTCCCCACCCCTTCTACCTCAGTGATGGTTACGTTTGTATTTGTGGGTAACGTGAGGAGGTGGCTTACCCCAGAGATCCCTCTTGCCAGTACTCCACCTGCTTCTGATTTTTATTCCTGTAGTTCCCCTGTCCCCAAGCTTCCCAGTCTTGTGATCCTTCACACATTACCATGTACGCTACAGGCCTTACTCTGCTGCCAATTCTTTCATTGCCTCAGATTCCTGTTCTGTTGGGACTCCTGTGTGGGACCCAATGGACACTGAAATACGACTCCTGAAGGTGTAGGGGATGCCTGTGAAAATGGACCATTTTTCCCTTGATGCTGTTAACACAAATCTCTGGCCTGTGACTGACAGTGTTGGAAAGACTGGCTACTTGCTTGCACAGCTGGGCTTTAGTGAGGTGCTCCCTGTGGGAATAACAAAATAAAGTCACTCGAGTTTCATGTAGTTGGAGGAGCACAGTCACATCAAGACGCATGCAGTGTTAGGCCCTTTATTACTTGAGCCTTGTCAAGTTCAAGAACTTCTTGCTCTCTCTTTGATTATTTGGCGTTAAAGGGATTCTTGTATGTGTGGGATTTAAGTTATATTTAATTCCTAGGCAAACGTTTCGCATCTGGCTCGGCTGATAAAAGTGTGATAATTTGGACTTCAAAGTTAGAAGGAATTCTGAAATACACGTAAGTGGTGACTTTCAGTTCTGTTGCCTCTCACAGACGGACTTTGATTACGCACTTGTGCTGTCAAAGAGTATATGCCATTAGATTTGGAAGAAGGTTGACTAAGGTCAGAGAAAATGCTAGTGAGTGGGTAATAGGAGAGGGAAGAGGAAAAGAACAGTCAAAGTATCTGAGGCAGGAAAGCAATTAAGGGCATAAAAGAGGGTGGGAAGTCTAGATAAATCTCTGAATTCAGAGGGCTGGCAGAGAGCTGGGGAAACTGTATAGATCGAAATAAAATGAAACACAATATGGTTCTGATCTTGTATAATACAATTAGTATAATTCTAGTTGAAAGACCAAACTAGAGATAAGGCTTGGTACTTTCAGTGTATTTCCATCTTTCTTCTGGCTTTGTTTTTATGTCGCCTCTTCTAAGCAACATCTTCACATTCCGTCTCTGTGTATGTACATTCAGTGCTAGTCAGGGTGCACAAGCTAGTGTACTGCCAGGAGCATACACAAGCACACTGGTTTTAGAATTTCGATATAACCTTTAATCATATTTCACAAACCACCATCTACGTACAGTTTTAGCTAATCTTGATGAAATACAGTGAATCCTACCACTTAGAGACAAGTTTTTTTAAGGTTTATTACTGATTTAGTTTGCAGTAACTGCAGATTAATTTGATGTAATATAAACTGATTGAATTATTTCTGGCATCTGGTAGACCTTTCAGCTGTCTTGCTGGAAGTCAGAAAAGGGGGCATTTAAGAATGATTTATTGAAATATGATTGTAACTTTATTCTAGGCATAATGACTCTATACAGTGCGTTTCATACAATCCTCTTACTCACCAGTTGGCATCCTGCTCTTCCAGTGATTTTGGTATGTCATCTTCCTCTAGCTTTTCCATTAAGCCATTCTGTTGAAGCTGTATAGCTGAGCTAACCACAGATAGGTACAGTTCTTTATATCCAGTAGAGATGAGACATAAAGCTACCTAAAGTTAAGTAATGATAGATACTTATTTAAATCACTTGAACTCAGTTGGAAAGGACTGTGTAGTGAGGTGCCACAGGGTGAAATGTACTGCTTGGTTACGATGATTTTTGTTTTCAGACACCCCCTCTGTGTTATTTAGATGGATTTCACCCCCTCATTTACTGATAAATAATACGTATTTAAATGTCCTTCTAGCAGTGGGTGAGACTTTGATCCCTCTGAAGTCCCAACTGAGTTTTCTGACAATATTGGTTTCTAATCTGAACACTGGTAAATGCTTACTTGTAATTTACTTTGGCTTTTTGTTTGCTTTCATCAAGGCTTGTGGTCTCCTGAACAGAAGTCAGTCTCTAAGCATAAAACTAGCAGTAAGATTACTTGCTGTAGGTAAGTTTTAAGGGTTACCTGTGTCACTTAAGTTAGTTTCAATACAAACAATTCAAAATAATATGCAAGCTTAAAGAAAAAAAATTCAAGTAAAATTGCTCAAAGTATGCACAGATGGTACCTGGTAGCGTGAAATGGGCTCTCCTGCCGTGCTGTTCAGTAGCATCGGGTACTTCATGCTGCTTCCCCATTCTCATCATTAAAATACCTGAGTAGCATTTCTAATGCTCCAGTAGGAGTATGACTAATCTTTATCAAAGATGATTTATTCTTTCGTGTGTAGTCTTCTCAGAGTGCTTTTTTCTTCCCCCCCCCTTTTTTTTTTTTTTTTTTTTTAAATAGCAAAGGGGTTTGGTTTTTATTTGGTACTGTTTGTAACTGAATTCTTCTGAAAGTGTCAGAGAGGTGTTCTGGTCTTGAGCAAATGTCTTAACTTCTCTCTCTCCCTCTGTTTAGCCATCCTGTGCAATAACAATAAAATGAGGAAAAAGAGTTTATACTTTTATACTAATTTATACAGAGCTGTTCGTCTTCTGTGTAGTTGGTATTCTCGGTAGCAGATATTACCGTTACGGGGAAGCTGAAGCAAGGGCACGTGAATTTGTGTAAAGTCATCCATCTAACTCCAGTAGAGACAAGAATAGAAACCAGGTCTCCTCTGTCCTAGCCCCGTGCAGTTTTATCTGATCAGTGTTCTAAATGTGGCTTTTAAAACAGTCTGGTCTACTGCCAACGCTGCCATCCCCAAAATGTATCTGTTACTTAGCACATGTTAAAAGTACTGCAAGCAGATGATAGCTTTAATTTTTTTATTTCTACTTTTTTTTTTTTTTATTTCTGTGTATATACTAAAATGTTCTTGCTGTAGTGCATGCTGTTGCCATAAATGTGGATTTGGATGCATAAACAAACTGTAGGATTACTGGCTATCTCCCAGAACTCCCTTTTAGAAGTATATTTTGATCTGTCATCCGTATTTGAGTATGCTGTACCATCCCACCTTCCTGCTGCTTGTTTTTAGTAGTTTGCTCTTCAGTATGTGTGTGTTTTATCAGCTGGACGAATGATGGCCAGTACCTTGCTCTGGGGATGTTCAACGGCATTGTCAGCATAAGGAATAAAAATGGCGATGAGAAAGTTAAAATAGAGCGTACAGGGGGTGCTTCATCTCCAATATGGTCAATTTGTTGGAATCCATCCAGGTAAATAATTTTATCCTTCCCTTTTTCATGCTAAATAGATAACCGTTGGCTTATTGGTTGCAGAAAGGCTTGGCTTTTATCCCTGCTGAAATATTGGTGCAAGTACATTACCTTTTTTTAAGTGATTGGGGTTTTGGCTTTGCTGCCAGTCTTTGCTTGAACGGAGAAACTGGGAACAAGTTCCGCTTAGATCGTAGAATCACAGAATCGTTTAGGTTGGAAAAGCCCTTCAAGCTCACCAAGCCCAACCGTTCCCCTACCCCTGCCATCCCACCCCCAAACCCTGGCCCTCAGCACCGCCTCTGCCCGGCTGTTCAATCCCCCCAGGGCTGGGGACTCGACCCCTTCCCTGGGCAGCCCCTTCCAGCCCCTGACAGCCCTTTGGGGAAGGAATTGTTCCCCAGGGCCAACCTCACCCTGCCCTGGCACAACTTGAGGCCGTTCCCCCTCGTCCCATCGCCCCTTCCCTGGGCCCGCCCCCCCGGCCCCCCCCCCCCACCCCCAAGGGGCTCAGACCCCTCCCCAGCTCCGCTGCCCTTCTCTGGACACGCTCCAGCCCCTCCAGGTCCTTCTGGGAGGGAGGGGCCCAACACTGAACCCAGCACTCGAGGGGCAGCCTCACCCGATCTCAAGAAACATTTATTTTTTCTTTTGTATTGTTTTTGTGGGGCAAGAGGGGTCAGGCTCCATTTGTTTTGGGGGAGAAAGAGGGGAACTGTTTTTTCACTTAATTCAGAGGGAATATAGTCCCAAATATGTAAATAAACAATTGCTATTGCAGTAGGTGGGAGAATTTTTGGAGTAGAGCAGTTGAACAAGAGGAGTCAGTTCACAGCAGTTTAGAGGAGATACCGCTACTGCCATCCAGGCCTGGAAGTAGGCAGTGTAGTCAGACAGAGGGAGAAGACCACGAGGAAGAAGAGACCTCTATGGATTTCAACTTGTGAGTGAAACTCCGAAGGAACATATAGATATATATTATCTAGGACAGTAATTTTCAAAAAGGACCAAGGGCAGAGAATATTATGCAGAGTACAAAATCAAATATTAAAAAGTTAGGAAATTCTAGATTAATAGTTGCCTGTATGGTCTTAATGTATTCTGCTAGAATGTGTTTGTTATGAGATTGTTCTTAAGTATATGATAGCCCGTTGCGTTTCCCCACAGGTGCGTGCATCGTGCATTCAGCAAAGGGAGGGTGCTTACGAAGCTGTTAGCTTTTAATTAGGTTTTTGGTCTGCTTCCTTTTCCTTCAGCTTCTGGCTAGAGGCATTATTTGCAGCAGAACGTTCAGATGATCATCTCCCTTCTTCCTAGGCAAGAAGCTGTGGAGAAGGTGACTCTCAACTTTTGCTCCAAGCTGAACAGATCATGTCAGAGCACCGAAGTTAACACACTCGAGACCTGAAGCCTTTTCTCAGTCTGCTGCTGGTCTCACACGAACAATTTTGTCTTTTTCCTGCCTTGCACTGATCATTGTAGCTCACTCTTGCTCAGCTGCATTGACTTTGCACTTCTGTAGCTAAGATCAGAATCTGGGCCCAGGTGCTTCATCTGTTTAAGGGACCATGAGCTTCACTGTACCCACTGCTTACATAGCTCTCTGGGAAGTGATGCATCAAGGTTTGCGGTTACGCCTCTAAAGGAGACTGGGTTTTCTTTTGTGTCTCCAAGCTGTTTTCCTCAGCTTTAAATGGCGAGATGTATCTGCTGTCCTTTCAGTTTGTGGGTTGTTAAAGAGTAATAAGAAGTAAATTCTGCTATCCTACTGCTTGGTTCTTTTTCTCTAAGAAATTTATTAATGGCTGTAGAATTACTACATAATTTCTTTTTTTTTTTTTTTCTTTTTGGTTAGAGATGAACGCAATGATACTTTAGCTGTGGCAGACTGGGGTCAGAAACTTTCCTTTTACCAGCTTAGTGGCAAACAGGTATGTTTTAGAAAGTGCATTCAAGAGTGGCAGGGTATTTGTGAGTCTGTTTTGTGTCCTGTATACAAACACTTTGAATATAGGACTGGTGCTTTATTACTACATTAAATGTTTTCTGTTTTCCCAATCTTTTTTTTTAACTATCTTTTCCTTCAGCTCTCCCATGGCAACTCAGCTGCTTTCTTACAATTCTGGTATTAAAGCCCTTACAACTTTGACTTTTGTGATATGGTTTGGTGGTCTGTAGAGGACATCGTTGTATTTTTTAAATTGGTTAAAGGGGGTTTTGTGCATTGCCTGCATTCTGAGTAGACTGGTTTTGGACTGGAGGGATTCTTGGATGTGTTTTAGAACTGCCTTTGGGAATCTTCATATAACCAGTGGTTCTGGGGTATTGAAAAGTTGTGCATGGCCGGAGAGGTGACAAGAATGGTATCAGTGATGGCACTTGTTGCCTTGGGAAAATAGAAATGATCCTTCTGTTAATGCGGTTTTTCTGTTTGGTTTTTTTTAATTATTATTATTTTCCCTTGTAGATTGGGAAGGACCGAATGCTCAATTTTGATCCTTGCTGTGTTAGCTATTTTACTAAAGGAGAGTATATTTTACTGGGAGGTTCCGATAAACAAGTTTCCCTCTTCACAAAGGATGGCGTGCGTCTTGGTACCATAGGAGAGCAAAGCAGCTGGGTGTGGACGTGCAAAGTTAAACCAGACTCCAACTATGTGGTGAGTGGGAACGTTTCTCTGACGCTTTCACAGACAATTTGTCATGCAAGGTAAGACCACAAATTTCAAAGGCAGTTGCTTAGTCCAGACATTCTTACTGAGGCAGCAGAACCTAAGCAGTGTCAAGTGAGGTCCTAGAACTACCACCAAAACTAAAAATATCCTGCAGAAGTAAAACTTGGGCTGTAAGAAGGCATAACGCCTGTTTTCAGACAGTAAGGTATTTGCTGCATTTTGATTAAAAGAGAGGAGGGAAAAGAAATAAAAATGGCAGCTAATAACTACTAGGTTGGCCAAATTTAATTCCATGATGGGAAGATGATGTTCAGATCTGTTTGATCTGAACATTACACCTTGTGGAAAATGCCTGCAAGGCAACTGTTAGCCATAAATGCTGCACCCTGTGTCATTGTACAAATGTGAAGAGATACAGAGCGAATTTAAAAACAAACAAATAAACCCCACTCCCCCCCCTCCAAAAAAACCCCAAACCCAAAACCCATCAGCAAAATAAAACCAAACCCTATGCACCCAACGTGGTGGTCTCCGTGGTCCATGATGAGATCAGTCCTCATTTTGCATTGCACTTTTAGCACTGTTTAAGCACAAGTAGGCTATAATTGGTATCAATCTATACATTATGCAGGAAAAGGAACATAATGTTCATATAAATACTGCACGTTTTGCCAATTCTCACCTACATGTACCAATTAACTGAAATTATTTTCTTCTTGCGTTCAGGCAGTAGGATGCCAAGATGGAACAATATCCTTTTATCAGCTGATTTTCAGCACTGTTCATGGCCTTTATAAAGATCGCTATGCTTACAGAGACAGCATGACTGATGTTATTGTCCAGCACCTCATCACTGAACAAAAAGGTAATTTCACACTTGCAGTTAGGCCAAAGCTTCAATCTCATTCTAGTTTTTTCTGGTGGTGGTTTTTTTGGGGGGTTTTTGTGTGGTTTTTTTTTTATTAATACCCATCAGCACACTTGGAATATGTGCTGCGTGTACCAGACAGATGGTTGTCACTTTGACAGCAAAACTGAGGAGTACCGCTTGCAGGATGAGAGTGCAAACTTGGATTCTGGAGGATCAGCACTGACAAGCTTAATGAAAGATGTGGGGATTTGAAAGGACATTGGGAGGGGCAGAAGCTTTTAAGATAAGGTTTTAATCTCTCTGAATGCGATAAAAGTACTGGACATCACTATTTAGCTGTTTTCTCTTCCTTACCTGCAGACTCAAGGGTTTGTGCTGATTTTGTTTCTTCATATCCACTGGCTTCTTATGGCAAGGAATCAAAGTATTGCTCCAGAATGTGCCGTTGACAAATAGAGGGTGATAAAATTGTCATGGGGATAGTAGATTACACAGAACCACAAACATCTCCTAGCACGAATATGCTTTTCATTTTAGAGGTGCTTTAGAAAGACTGAATTTTAATGTAAGTGTTCTGATTTCTGTATCCATTGTTTTCATGTCAGCCTATACTGTATTGTTTTTGTGTTTTTTCTCTCTAGTTAGAATAAAAGGCAGAGAGCTTGTAAAGAAAATCGCAATCTACAAAAACAGATTAGCAATCCAGATGCCAGAGAAAATCTTGATTTACGAGTTATACTCAGATGATTCTTCAGATATGTATTATCGGGTGAAGGAAAAGATAGTAAAAAAATTCGAATGCAACTTGCTGGTTGTATGTTCAGATCACATTATTTTATGCCAGGTATGTGCCTTAAAATGTAGCCTAGTCTTGGGGTGCGTTCAGACTTTAAGATAGCTGCCCAAATAGCTGGTAGGAGAAGACTGCAATGTATAATCTGTTACAAGTTTTCCCCAAGGAGCCAATGCATCGTGCTGTTGTCATGCGCTGCCGTGCTGCCGAGCAATAGCTGGGGTGTGCCACAGGTGGCTCTGTCTCAGTAAAACAGCCTCGGGAGTGCATTTGATGAATTAGCACATCCTCCAGGGGAACTTTTGGGTGGGGGTGAACTACTAGAAAAAGCTGGGGGTTTGTTTGTTCATAGCGTTGGGAAACCTTACAGAATTCGCCCTGTTAAATTGACTATTTAATCTTATGATTTTTATCTGTAAAAGTAGGCACACCTACTAGTGTAGGTATAAACATAGCACATCAAAGACGCAGGGTTTTATCTCTACCTCCGTGCAGTGTTTGTATGTTATTGTGTCTTTAGGAGAAGAGGTTGCAGTGCCTCTCATTTAGTGGCATTAAAGAACGAGAATGGCTGATGGAATCTCTTATTCGTTATATTAAAGTAATTGGAGGACCTCCAGGAAGAGAAGGCCTCTTAGTTGGTCTAAAGAATGGACAGGTAACACATAATGTCTGGTATGTGTCCCTTCACTGCAAATAAAATCTGTTCTGTACTCTTAGGGTGAGACCTTAGGAGCAGCACACTCTTTTACAGCCTAGAATTTCATTTTACAGAGTCTCACCATGTGATTAAAAACTAATTACTTCTATCTTTCAAATTCATAGAGACATGTTTAACTTTGTCTAAAGTCTGTGAGTTGCTAGGAACCACTGACAAAAAGGGAGTTCTTGGTGAGCAGAGAGAGGGTTGGGAGGTGTGCATGTACGCTTCTCCCAATGGCTGCTCGTGAAGGTGTGGATGGTCTAGAGGTGAAATTGTTGTCTATTTTACAAGCCAGTTAGCAGCTAAAAATTTCAAACTGGAGCCCAGAGGTATTGATACAGAGAACAGAAATAGAGAGGAAGTTGAGATCCTTTGTGTCTTCTGTATCTATGCTGTATATTCCTGTAGTATTATATTCATGTAATTGTTTAACTAGTGAAGCATTAAAAGATGCAGGCTGTATAGCATATGATTATGTGTATAGGCTTGCAGCCTAGAGCATGTCGTGGAAACTAAGTGTTTTCAAGATACCTCAGGCTGAAAGCATTTCCTTAATTTTAATGCACAGTTCATCTCTGAGGAAAATTGCAGTTGCGTGCTTTAAACAGCGTTAGAGTTTGTACCTTCAACGCTGTTTCTAGTTTTTGGAACAAAAATGGATGGACTGACTTTGGTTTCAAATATGTCCAGATCCTGAAGATATTCGTCGATAACGTTTTCGCAATCGTCCTGTTGAAGCAATCGACAGCTGTGCGCTGTCTGGATATGAGCGCATCCCGGAACAAGCTGGCAGTGGTTGATGAAAACGATACCTGCCTGGTGTATGATATTCATACCAAAGAGTTGTTGTTTCAGGTAAAATGCAAAGTTGTTTTGTTTTTTAAAAAGGGGGGTAGGGGTTGGGAAGTGATTTGGAGCACAGAACGTACCAAAAGCGTGTTGTGCAGAAATTTGTATAACTCTCATTTTAGCTGTAAATCTCGTTCTGTAGGATTTAACTGTGAGCTGTTTCTCTATTGAAACTGCCCCTTTAGAGATGGTAGACAAGGAATTAGAAGACAGGAGAGATATGTGAGCAACAGCTGAATAAAGAGCAGTTAAACGTGACCTTCTCAGTTTAATTTAGAGCTCTGTCCTGGTTCCCTTTGAAGCATTACAGTTAATGAGCATTTTGACTTTATCATTAGTATGAACAGAATTAAGGCCTAAATGTCTTTGTTCGTTGTGTATTCCCAGACTATAAAATGAGTGATGGTAATTCTCTCCTCATTGGTAGCTCAGCAGTCGCTCTAGGGTTCACTCGTTAAAGTTGACGGAATGTTTTCAGAGAACACTGGATAGAAAGTATGAAGTACTACAAAGACAGGATCTGTAACTTCCTTCTTGTAATGGGCAGAAGAATGATCAATTGAATGTGCTAGCTAACTAACAGTGTAGTATTGTGGAATTTTATATTATGTTCTACAGCTTGATAGTATAGATCATTAGTAAATACAAAACAAAGGAAAGAAAATTACAGCTGTTTATTAAAATGTAAAATATGGCCCTGTGAATCTGTTTAGGACTATACTAAGCTTTAGACCATTGCAGATGTAAATAGCGAGTGTGCGTGTGTACACACCTGGGCTGTAACAGGTCAGATGTTCTAGGTAAGAATGCCTGTTTCTTAGGAAAGAAGATGTGATTGCATCTGTTGTAATCATCAGTTATTTTGCTCATTAGGAACCCAATGCTAATAGCGTGGCTTGGAATACGCAGTGTGAGGATATGCTTTGCTTTTCTGGAGGGGGTTACCTCAATATCAAAGCCAGTAACTTCCCTGTCCATCAGCAAAAACTCCAAGGCTTTGTTGTGGGTTACAACGGCTCCAAGATCTTCTGTCTTCATGTTTTTTCTATGTCAGCTGTTGAAGTTCCGCAGGTAATCCTTTAATCCCATTAAGTGTTGCTTTACATTTCATAAACATCAATGTTTAAGAAGTGAAGCAGCTTTTCTGAGGTTTACTTGTATTCCATTACCAGAATGACTGCAGTTCACAGTTTCTTCATCAGTATTTAAGCTACATTGCATGATCTATTTTATTTTTCTTTATTTGGCATTAATTAAGCTAAATTCCTTTTTGCTGTTGTTGATTGTTGTTTCTAATTCTCCCTTTCTACTTGCAAATGCACATAATTTAAAAGCAAAGATGAAGATACAGTGCGGGTGTTACCTCTGCCTGTATTTTTACTGTAGTCTCTCTCTGTGCCTCTGCTCAAGTTGTAGTTTCATTCTCCCTGTGAGTATATCAAATACTGTCGTACTGTTGCTTCATCTAGATGTGTTCAGGCAATATTTAAGCTGTGTATTTTACTCTAAATGTATAGTACACGTGTAGTCTTTATATTCTAAATTTAGAGATTGCCTTCCACAAAATGCTATTTTCTGTGTTATGGGAGGCAATGAAAGAATCTAAAAGAGTCCAAGAAACAAAACAAAAAAAAAAGGAAAAAGGAGAAAAACCAAAAAGATTCTGACTTATGTGCCCAAGTGTGGGCAGAATTTGAAACTGAGAGTCAATGAGGAAGGCAAAATTGCCATGTGCTGCTATTAACTAACAGATACCTGTGTTACAGACCCCAGTCTGTTCCTCTGAGGCATTATGCCGATCCCTAATTAGGCTCTGGGCTGTCTGGTGTGGTTGACAGCCATCAGATCAGCCAGGCCTACGACCCTCTCTGGCTGGCTTTGGCATGCTGTAGGCACCAATATGCCACAAAGTGACTGTGAACTATGACAGAGGCAGCTTTCTCAAAGCTACGCTTTTGGAGGGAGGGAGTACCAAAAAGTATACAATTTTCAGATAAATTGATAAAAATAGCCTAGAAACCAATCTGCATACTGTCTTTTGGTTGCAAACCCAGAGTGAAAGGTAATCTAGCTGCAGTGCTCCATGTTCGTTCAAAGGGTTTGAGCTGTAGCTGCAGATCCGAAGCCTTAGTTTACCTGCGTCAGCCTGCAGCTGACAGTTCCTCTCCTTAATTCCCTTGTAGGGCAGGTCCTTGAGGTCAGTGTCTTTTGGGCTTAATAGTCGCAGTCTTGGTAAAAGAGCTTTGTCATCAGTGTTGGCACAGAAGGGTTGCTTCCTCCTGTTGCCTGAGTATTTCCAGCAATGCTTCACACCGGGCTGTGGTGCCACTTTGCTTCTAGCCTTTGGGAACAAACTACCCCCTCCTTTGCTCGGCTTCCATAGTATTAAAAAAAAAAAAGCTCATTGTACATAATATTTAGCATGAACAATACTCAGAAGAATTCACATTCTTAGCTACTTCCTAATATGCAAGGAACTGAAGATGGATGAGTTTGGAATATAATTAACCCAGCTTGTCTAAAGATACAATAATAATCACCCCAGAATGTTGTTCTGTCTGTTATACAAAACCCATGCATTTATTCTCTGTGGAGCTTGTAATGGGTGTGATTGGAAGGTTTTTTTCCCCCCAGTGTATGTAGAGAATTTCACTAATATATCTCAGTATTATGCTTTCTAACACATGTTTTTTCAATGGAAATCCTCAGTCTGCACCCATGTATCAATATCTGGAACGAAAAATGTTTAAGGAAGCCTACCAGATTGCATGTTTAGGAGTAACTGATACTGACTGGAAAGAACTGGCCATGGAAGCCTTAGAAGGGCTGGAGTTTGAAACAGCTAAAAAGGTAAAGCAGTTATTTACTTATTTAGCAGAAAGCTTGTTCTATGTTTTTTTTAGAGAGAGCGAGCGCGTATATAGTATATGTTTTACGGCTGGAATACAGAGTGGCGTTCCTGGGTTGCTATCTTGCTTTAGTATATATATATTATTCCATACACCAAAGAAAATGTTGGGGTTTTACACACCCAAGATCTTGAGATGAGGTTTTAAACCGAAATTGAATTTATCTCTCTAGATAAATGCCATGTTCTAAATCAGTGTTAAATGCAAATAAAATGGTTTCTTTCATCTGCTGGGAAATGCATTAATGAATTTGAGGGAAATAGAACTGGGAAGTTGTTCAGTGGTGCTGCTGACCACCGGGTGGCAGCAAAGAATGCCTTAGCTGGCTTCCCCCCACTTCCCCAACGCTGTCAGCTTGGTCTTTTCCCCCTGAACCTCAGTTCAGATGTGGAGGTTTCACATTCTTTGTTATTTACACGCTACTGTGCTTTGAAGGCAATGGTGATGGGACGTCATCGTTTTAATCACTTTCTGTCTGGAATGCCTTGGCTTTGAGGGTGGTCTATGAATGGGCATATACTGAAGAACAGATTTGTCTCCGGCATAAAACACTTCCCTATTTTCTTTCCCCACCTTTTCTCAAATAAGAGAGGGTGAACTGAGTTCAATGTCATGAATATTGTATGAAAGACAAAACATTCTAAAAATATGCAGGGAATGGCCTGTAATGATAGGCATCTTTTAATAACAGATTATTTTTTTTTTAAAGGAAATGAAATGCTTTATTTTTCTTTTTTCTTAAGTGGAGGCATCAGAATAATTCCAGTTTCGTGGATGGCTTTATGCAAATAGATATTCTTAAAAAGAAGTTTTCAGTGCCTCCTTGGAATTTTAAAGTAGTGCCCTCTTAGAATTAGAGCGGATTAATTTGAACAAAAGCAGCTTCTTGACATTAAAGGCTCTCATAGTTCCTAGTCCGATCTGGTGTAAGCAGAATGTTCTATGCCCTCCTAAGCATTAGTTTGGTTAGAAGTCTTGAATGTGCGGTCTAAAGAGTTAAATTTCTATTTTTTGATGCATGTCAAGAATAAGTGCTAAGCTGCTGTAACTCACACATGACTTTGCCACTTGAGACTTTGGGTTGCACATTTATCTCCATTTGCAAAAGATACTGCGCTGTCTTGCAGTACTGTTATCTTCTGACTTCCTTTCCTTTTCCTGAGCTACTTCCACACTGAATTTTCAGAGTGGTATAAAATATGCAGTATGCTTTGGCAATATGATCAGTTCTGTGTTCTACCTTGCAATAGTTTCCTTAGTTTCCTTGTCTGTATTGTGCCTCCCATCAAAATGGAAAAGCTATAAAATAGCCAGAATAAAAGTATGTAATATTTTAAATGGCATTTTGTGTTCTTTGGGGGACTGACATACGTACACCTACTCCTTGGCTGTTTATTTTCGGTGATAAGCTGTTTGGATTGTACCCTTGTCTTATTTGCTGTAATGCCTCAGGAGCCCCGGTTGAAGTCAGAGCCCGTCGGGTTAGAGACTGCACAAACACAAACATCAGTATATGTCTGTCTGTCCTGTTTGCATGAAGGCAGTTTGATTTATGTATAACAATATCCTGATACTGATTTTTCTGGTGCTTCAAGTTAATGGTTTTTATTCTTTTTTTTTTTTTTTTCTTTTCAATAGGCATTCACCAGGGTGCGAGACCTTAGATATTTAGAATTGATCAGCAGCATAGAGGTAAATCGTGTATTTTCCTACCCTTAGTACTGATTTTGGTATAGTACTTTCTGTTTTGGAGGGACTTCTGTTCGGATAGTGCTTCTGACAGTTTGGAGATAAGTTTAGAGTGAAAAATCCCGATGAGCAGAGATGACTCAGATTCTAGTCATATGACTCAAACTTCATGGAAAAAAAAAAAGGGGATGTGGGACAACGAGAACTTACGAAACTGTCTTCAGGAGAACTGGAAAAATGTTCAATATTCAATTAGTAATTGGTAGAATACTACTGTGCTAACAGAGCCTGGTACAGAATACTTCATAAACATGAGTTAATTAAGCCTTTCCTTACCCCCTGGAGGTAGGTAATTACTATTATCTCCTTTTTGCAGAGCCAGAACCAGGCCCAGAGAAATAAAATGACAAACTCGGTCTCATGACAAGTCTGTGGCAACTGGAAATAGAATTTGGGATTCCTTGCTTCCATACTGTGCTCTAATCTCTAGTTCTTACTCTTTTCACACTTCTTGATAGAATTTCACTAGACAATAACTGTCTGTCATGAGCACATGAAAAGCCATGATATCACCCTTCTCCAAAGACTGTGTGATAATGCTCGGTTTAAAGATCTGTGTTGAGATGGCATAAAGGGAATTCCTCTTTCTCACACGAATTAGATTTACACCTTCTCTGAAAGAATGTATTCCTTGTCTTCCATTTCTGCAGAGCTGTCCTGGTTCTGTCAAAATGCCAGTTGGTCGCAGTTAACTTTTCTTGGTGTCTAACGTGGAGCAAAGTTCTGCATTAGGACAGCCTCCCCCCCCCTTTTTTTCCTTTGGCCTTTAAAGGGTGGGTAGGTAGAGGAGAGCATTCTCTCACCACTACTAACCTTTTCTACACATGCTTCTCCAGATCTGCATCTATTGAGGATATTCTGAAATTGTCATGTTATATTCTGTTTAATGAGAAAGATTTCCTTTGTAAATAGGCATAAACTTACTTTCAGGCTTCTTGAAAATGCTCCTTCTGAAGTGAGGAGTTCTACATCACTGCTTACTCTTGCTTGTAGTGTATTGGATTCCTTTTAAGGCTTGTAAGAATGTAACTAAGCACACGTGCCGTTAATGTGATGGTTTTCTCATAATGACACGTTTTCTTTCTAACTGATGACACCAGGAAACATAACTGCAAGATGTCTATATCTGGCAAGATTCTGTCTCTAAAAAATGGTGTAACAGTTCCTCTAATTATTCTTCTAAGCAGGTTTTTAAAGGGAACTTTCAACACCAGTCCAGTGTCAGCCTAGTCAATAAGTGTGACCAGAAGGAATGATGAAGGCTGAGACTCCTTTTGGCAGTAGAGAATTGAATTTGCATGCTCCTGGAATGCTTCTTCCCCTTCTCGTGCAGTTTTCTTCAAATTCAATTCATATCTATATATTTCCATATGAGGTGGGCTAATAGTAGTAATAACTTCATCCGAAGCAGGATAGTAATGTGTTTCCAAGATACAGGATAAATATAAACTCACGCATTAAAACACAGCCACAGATATGCGCGTGTGTATGCGTGTACATGGCCTTGGTCCCTTGACACCGGTGTTCCTCTGGGTCTGATCCACGTTAAGGGTTTCTCTGTGGCACTGCACACGCTTTGCCTCTGGGTCCCTTCCCACACAATCCGTGAGCAGTTCCAATTAGCAGGAGAATATGTGCAGGTGCTCTGGAAGCGACCGCTGCCTACCTGAAAGCATGAGCTCTTGCGCGCAGGGGCAGCGGTGGTGATACTGTTTTTTATTCAGAGGCAGGTTAACGTACTTTGTGAATCTGCTTAATGCTAGCAATTATTTTCATGTTTGTCATCCCACCCGCACATATTGTTAATTCAGCCAAATTATATGCTAGTGAGTTTCTACAAGAGAAAATAAGGAAACCATCAAATGCCTTTTTTAAAATAGCATAGCATAATGATAGCGTGTGTTCATTTTCCTGTGTGAAATCAAGGGAAGTGATTTTTCATTGGTTTGTATGGTGACATTTAATTTTGCTCTTCCTAATTTTAATTAAGAAGGGATTTAATCCTTTAATTATAAATTCACCAGAAATGTAGGAGAGGCATAATTATCATATCCTGCTACAGGTTTTTATTAACAGTTAAAATCTAAGCCTGAAAATCTAATTCTTCAATGGCTTTTTCTCACCTGCGCCCTGATCATCTAGAATATTTTCTACATCTCTCCTGTTTTTTGGTGTTCTGTTTTTTTCCCCAGGAGCGGAAGAAGCATGGTGAAAACAGCAATGAATTGTTCCTAGCAGATGTTTATGCCTACCAGGGAAAATTCCACGAGGCAGCAAAGTTGTACAAAAAGAGTGGACATGAAAACCTCGCTCTCGAGATGTACTCTGATCTACGCATGTTTGACTATGCAAAGGTAACTGCAACTGAATATTTAAATGCAGAGATGTTAATGTAACTGTTTTCAAAGTATGGTCCTACAAGAGTATTGGTGAAATGCGGGCTTTGAATTCCAACTTTATTTTCTCAGTCAATTGGTTGAAGTTTGTTTGGCTTATAAGGGGAAAAATGGCGATTTTCTGTGTCTAGATGTAATGGTAGCCTTGTTCTTCAGAGTCTGCTATTGAGGTAGCAGGTTGTGTTCTGCATAGTCTCAAATGTGTCCATGGAATTTGTGGCTCTTCAGTGGATTTTATTTTTTTTTGTTTGTTGGACACCACCAAAGGTGACTCTTTCATTGCGATTTTCTTCTTTTTAAAAACTAAAAATCTCATTTTTATGACCGTTTCTTCCCCCTTCTCTTGCTCAGAGTCCCTTTTTGGGTTTTTGTCTTCCAAAGATAATAAGGTAGTACACATGCAAAGTGGAGGTAAGTGCACTATGCATTTAGAGTTCAAACTTAAACAGGTACATTAGTTCTATATTAATGTATTTTTTAAAGTGTATAATACACTAACCTAGTATACTTTTGTCTACTAGGGAATTTTCTTCCAAAGATTCAATATGTCTTGGCTTTTTAATTTTAAACTCTGTTTCCATGTAGAAATAAATTGAATATGGTTTTTAAGTGTGGTTTTATATGGTGATAAGAAAGCATTACTTGGCTTTCAAGTCTTCCATGGTGTTTTCTTATCAAAATCCCTGAGAATGCATGGGCTGTTCAGTCTCATTCATCACTCATCAGAGCCTAATTCTGCCCAATGCAGGACAAAGACTTTACCATGACATGCATATAAACTGTTTTAGCATAGATTCCACAAACTGTGCTACAGAGAGATCTTTTTCTTCCAAGAGCTTAATATAAATACTTCAGGGCTTTGCTGATGCAAGTCTGACTTCCACTATTTTTGGCTGATGAGTCTTTGTTCGCTTCAGTGTTTTGGCTTCTCTTGAACATAAATGTAATTCATAGATGAAAATTTTCCCATAAGTCTTCATAAGAATCTTATAATTCTTGGCCATAGTCATATCTATATTTAACTAGCAGGGAGCAAAAGGTCTTGTGTCTCCTACTCTCGAGAGTAACTCCATGCAGAGGAAATTAAAGGTACTTCATAGTGTGTGAAGAAGCTTCTTGTGCAGGGAGTGCATGATATGCAGAAGAATATGCGACCCCCCTTTATTTGCCAGTTATTTTTCCAAGGAAGGATCTTTGAGGCAGTGTGGGGTGTTTTTGTGTTGGGGTTTGGTTGGTTGGTTTTGGTTTTTTAATGCTGCCAGAATTATGCAAAGGGACCCTTACAGAATCTGATTGCTTGTGCTTGACTTTGATTAGCTCTGGCTGGAGAGTCCAGACTGGAGGGAGAGGGCAGGAGATCGTTTGATATCTGGTCATAGGCTTGTTACCACAGCACCAGATCACAAACTACTGAGAAGTCACAAAAAACTCTTTATACAGTAAGAAGCTGAGCTTTTCATTTTGGGCTTATTTTGGTGACCTAAGCTGGAAAACAAGTTGTGTCAAAGATACTGTTCAACTTGATTCTTTCGCTTCAGTTTTTCATATTCAAAGATTATCATGACGTCTGTATAGTTAGTGCTAGAGCAAAACCCTACACCAGCTCGTTTCAGAGCTGGCAGAGACGGGGTACACTTCCGTACCTGTCGACTGGCTGCATCAGGGAAACTGGTGAATCGTGGTAGCGGAACAGATCTATTGAGTGCGTGCTTTTTGTGGTGTTTTTTTTTCCCCTGTGTGTTGTGTTGTTTTGGTTTTTTTGACCTCAGTCAGAATTTACCAGAAACAGAGAGCATAAGGTAATTTTCCACTCTCTTCTCATGTTTCCATTTCTCCTCTGTTCTAATTTTTCGTTTGACAGAAGCTGTTTTAATGGATAGTAGCCTGCTCTGTTAACAGACAAAATGGCCCATAATTGATCTTCTTGAAGTACTTTTTTTTTTTTTTCTTCCCCCCCCCCCCCCCCAGCGCAGGATGTCAACAGACGAGAACCATAGGGTGGCAGGGCTTTGGTAATGGCAGAAGAAGCTGAACAAACTATTAGAAGTCTTTCCAAAACGGTCATCATCACAGCAGCCAGGCTTGGTGTTTGCATTCCTTGCAGAAGTCCAACCAGTAGTCCAGAGCCACTCTCACTTCTGAGCAGTCATTCCATCCTTATAGAAGAACTTATTTGATATATTGTAATATAATTATCTCTGCAGAAAATGAAATTCCAGCCTTTAATTGATTTGTGGCTGGGCATCCCGATGGTAACGTGATTAAGTGGCTACACTACTGTTAACTAAGCACAGGGTGGGGCTGGGTCATCTCTGAGAATGAAGCCGTACCTTCCTGGCTTGCAAAAGAAAATCTGAAACTTGCCCTTGATGCATTACAGTTGTTGAGGCAACTCTGTTTGGTTTTGGAAAGGCATGTTCCTGAAAAGCATGCAGTACTCATAATTTGTATCCACTTCAACAACAGAGAGCAAGCTTTCTAAGAAGTCAAGTGGGGACATATTTATTACCTCTGAGGCATCTGCATCGTCCTTCTCCTGGCCCTCCCAGAATCTCCCACTTTTTTTTTTTTTTTAATTGAAAATGGTCTAAATGGAAGACTTGACATTGTTTCATACCAAACATCGGGCCTTGGTGATTAGTTGCTGAAGGCTGGATCAGTCCATGTTGCTCTGTATACAGGATTTCTTTTCTTAGAAGGCATAATGATACTCCTTAAAAAAGCCTTTATGTATTTTAGAATTTGGACTGTAACAATGTTTGTGACCAGAAGGTAATGCAAACTTTTGTATTGCTCTATTTCAGGATTTTCTGGGATCTGGAGACCCCAAAGATACAAAGATGCTAATAAAAAAACAGGCAGATTGGGCCAAGAATATCAATGAACCTAAAGCAGCAGTGGAGATGTACCTCTCTGCAGGCGAGCACATAAAGGCCATAGAACTCAGCGGGGACCATGGCTGGGTTGATATGTAGGTTTTAGCTCCATCTTGGAGATAATATATGATGGAAACTGAAATGAGTTGTTATGAATTCTGCATAATTTTAAAATTAAGAGAAAACTTGTTTGATATGTGCCTTTTTAATGTCAGATTGAGTATTTGAAGCACATCTACAATTAAAAATGTTTTAAAAGTTATATATGTTTAGAAGGTAGGGACATAAATATGTTATGAAAACAAATGCATTACAACAGTAAGGAGAATGAATGGGTTCATCTGTAGTATGAGACTCTTCTAAAATATGCATGCCTTAAGCTTTTCGGAGTACTCATTGCAGCAGTGCTTAAATGTGACAGCCTATTTCTGTTGCTTTAAGCCGTTAAGGATAATCATCTAGCAGGTAGAGAAGGCAACTGGAGCACAGAATCCCTAGAAATTCCGGGGCCACTCCTGGCACTGGTCGAATTCTCCTTCATTTGCAATAGGTGACACTTTGGGTCATTTGTGGAGTTGCCATAAGATGTTGGACAGGTCGCTCGGCCTTCCCTTGCCTCAGTTTTGCTGTGTGGCAGAGGAGGAAATGTTTATTCAGGAGTCTTTTGTTTAGGTTAGGGTTGAGGAAGTGTGTCCCATGTCACTCAGCCATGTAGCACCTACTCCTCCTTCCATCTTCATGACTGTGCAAAGAGTCTGAGATACGGAATTGCACTTAGGAGTAAAGATTAAAGGAATGGGTTTCAATTTGTAAAAGAAAAAAGAATTGGAACGTTCACTGAAAACTGTTTAAACAATGTTGCATGGTACTAATATGATATTTATTAAATAATAATGGATTAAAGGTATTAGAATAATTAAACAAAAGGCAAAGCAGCAAGGAAGAACCTGAAACATCTGGCTTCTTTTTACTGGGTCTAGGTTAATTGAAATTGCTCGAAAACTGGATAAAGCTGAGCGTGAGCCTTTGTCAAAATGTGCCTTCTATTTTAAGAAACTTGATAACCCTGGCTATGCAGCAGAAACCTACATGAAGGTTGGTGACCTGAAAGCACTGGTCCATCTCCACGTGGAGACTCATCGCTGGGAAGAAGTAAGTGTGCCCTGGATGGCTGTTTAAAGCCACTGCTGCTTGTTGTTCCTGGTTGCAAGAAAGGGAGACAAATGCCTGGCTCCCCCACCCCTGCAGTGAAGGGAGACGCAGGGAGGGAGGCTACTGTAGAATGATTCAGAGTATTTAAGCTGATTTTGTATGCTCAGTGGTGGGTTTGGTTTTTCTTTTTTCTGTTTTCTTTTTTTTTTAAGTTTCCTGGCTGACTATTTCTTGGTCTCACTTCTGAGCACCTTTTTTGCCTGTTGAGTTACAATTGCCTGCTTCCTATGGTAATCCACGGGATGCTTCTAGTCCACCAGAAAGAATAAATAGTAATTATATCATGGGAAATTCTGGTTTGAACTGTATTACTTACAATTTGGACACACCCAAGTGAGAATAACATACACATAATTTAAATCTGATGAATGTGTGCTGTGTTAGTGTGGACCCCCCTCTATAACTGGATTTATGCTTCTGATAGGTAAAGTTCTTACCTCACTGGGTTTTTCCATAAAAACATGGGTCTGCCAGTACTACCCACTTCACACTTAACAGGTCACCGTTAATTCTGTTCCTGTTTCTTCACGTGAAGTTTTCAATAGGTGTAGTTTCTTAAGGAAATGTTTTCAGGGTGCTGCTGCAATTGGCAACCCCTCTCCCCCAATTATACGGGTGCTTTGCAAAACTGCAGGCTTAGTCCTTTATTGACTAGTTAGTGAATGTAGAAAGTAAATCTAAACTGCATTTATAGTGTTACTTCAATTTCTTTAGAAGATACATTCAGTAAAAATAAAAATATTTTTCATCTCTTGCTGTGAAATCGACTAAATTTCCTAGGGAATCACTTTCAGGTTTCCCTGTTTCAATAACCAGACTGTTACTATGCTTGGCTGCTTTTCTTTTGTTGTTGATTGCTTTTTATTTAAAATACATTAGTTTCATACTGGAGAAAATAGGGATTACACTCTCTATTCTGTGTATGTATTTTTATTGTGAATTTACTTAGAGCTAAAGGCTTGATCCTGTGTTTAAACCATGCAGAATTCTAAAAATTAATTTTTTATTTACCTCAGGCATTTGCTTTGAGTGAAAAGCATCCTGAATTCAAAGATGATGTCTATGTCCCTTATGCTCAGTGGCTAGCAGAGAATGATAGATTTGAAGAAGCCCAAAAAGGTAAGAATGTCACCGACAGCTCACTGGTCACTCTGAATTTACTGCATCCTTTTCCAGTACAGAACATGCAGTCTCTGCCCTGGAGAGTTTCTTATCGGTGGGATTCAAAACCAAATAGAATCCATGTTTTCATACTGGTCTTAAAGTAGCTGGAAGTCTCCTTATTTGATAAGAAAATGTGATGGATCTATCAAAAATGGTGGCATCTAAATACAGGTACAGATTTCCCGTCGCATTGTATATCGGAGTGTGGCACGTGGCAAGAATATTTGGCATATAATCTGAACAGTCTCTACTCGTATTTTTATCACAGTAGAATTCAAAATACAGCATCTGCCTTACCAACCTGAGTGGAAAGCATAGTTTTCCCTTATCTTTAGGTAATGTTGGGTTTGTACAAGTAAAATTTTCCTGTTTCTTTAAGAATTTTCATTTATTTTGTTAGGCTTATAAAATAACCTTTAAAGAGAACTGTCAACCTTCCATCATGTGGACAGGCTTCAACATTTAATTCACAAACAGTTCCAGGGACAAGGAGATGTTGAAGCAAGCTCCATGTGGAGCCAGCATGTTTTCAGTACAGTTCCTTTCTCAGGTGCAGTTCCATGTGACTGGTGCATCTGCTGTTTCCTAGAGCCAGCTCGGATCTGAGGGTGTATCTGCATTTGCTCGGAAGGGCCAAGCTAGCCAACATGCCAGGCGTGATCTGTCTCCACACAGAAGGAGTTTGTGTGTCTCGGCACCAAACCTTGGAGCACCTGGTGGTAGGGCAGTTTGGTAGTTCGTGCTGTGAATGTAGGTATATTGTTCCCAGTTTGCTCCACAAAGCTCTACGCTGCTGCGGCTCAGCAAATAGAAGTGCCCCAGAACTGGGTGGCCTAGAGATCGTGGCGTGGCTGTGTGAGAGCTTGGTTGGATCTGAGGTAGCTGAAGTCAGGGGGCAATTGTGCTGTGGGGTTGGGTTTTTGGGGGTTGGTTCCCCCCATCCCCATTACCCTGTATGAAGACTCTGTGTGTCAAATGCACGTTTACCAAGTGAGAATTCAGGATCTTATTTTATACTGGTTTCTGAGCATCAAATAAAGAAATGCTGGTGTTAAATAATAGAAGGATGTAGTAAATTCTGTACTCTTTCAAAATACTTGGCATTACAAATGAGAGCACTAACTGCAAACATTAATTTATTGTAGTTTTGAATGCAGTTGTGATTTGCAGTGTTTAGATTGCCATGGTTTGTATAGAGATCTAATCATCATAGCGTTTCTGCTCTTTTCTATATTTAAAAACAGCAACCAGTGTTGTACAAAATATGTGAGCTCAAGAGCTGCTGAGACACCGCAAAAGCCACAAAATACCTACAGCTTCTTCTCATGTTCCATTAGTACTGCTGCTTTCAAGGAGAGAAATACCAGTGTGTAATCCTTTTTATCCTGCCCTGGATAGACTATTTGATATTGGCTGAATAGACTGCTCTTAATCTAAAAACATTAATTTCAGTTAATTGATATAATCACACTGTAAAATCCTCTTTGTTTTGGCCTTTGCAGCATTTCACAAGGCTGGCAGGCAGAGTGAAGCTGTGAGGGTGCTGGAGCAGCTAACACACAATGCTGTGGTTGAAAGCCGATTTAACGATGCAGCCTATTATTATTGGATGCTTTCCATGCAGTGTTTAGACATAGCCCAAGGTGAGTAACTGAAAGGAAGTTTGTATTTGTTACCTAGCGCATGTAGACAAACAACTACTGAATTGTGATAGCATTGCTGTAACTACTTCACTGTTGGGTGGCTTTGGTTTTGGTTTGTTTAGGATTTTTTTTTTTTTTAATGCTGTGCATAACTCTGGCTTGCGCTATTTTTGTAGTCCCTCTGGTTTTCCCATGTGCTTATTTAAAACAAATAAGCAAAACAGCAACATCAGCATGCATAGGCCTCCTTTTGAAATCTGACTAGAATCAAAATCATGTCTCCTGGGACCATGTATCCTCATGTTACTTCCCACAACACACTTGAACTAGAGAAGTGATCGGAGGGATAAAGTGCTAGTAAGTAAAAGATCTTGGGGTCTAAGATACACCCAGCATCTGAACATAGGTTGGAGAGGTACTTTAGAAATTATTTCTGCCAACAGATAGGAAACTTCGTTAGCTGTTGTCATCTTCTGCATGTGTTTCACTGGGAGAGAGGTGGAGGCAGTAGTTAATAGGTGTAATTTATTAATGATGAATACAGGGGATTGATAATACTGCCTTTTGCCTGGTGCTGTAAGTACCTTCTTATTTTTTTTTAGTTCAGCTGATGCACGATAGTGCTGGTCTGTTACCCCTCGGGTACTTCATAGAAATGCAAACTCTTCCAGTGGGGTTCGTAGTGTATTTAATGTTTCTGAAATAAATGTTTCAAAACTCATTTTACTTGTAAACTCTGAAGTCACGGATGAGGTTTCCAGTGGTGCACACCTACTGTTTTCTACCTTTAACTAAGCTATAGCCTCTAGCTGTGTTAAAACCATTGTCCTGACTGCATTGTGTTTTATGCACGCTTGTTTTAGACCAGAAATTTGCTCAGAAAAATGGCAAGTCTGTGTAATGAGTGGTTTGCACAGGTGGGTGGGACACCTTGAACTGGTGCATACCTCTTTTGGAAGTGCTGGTGCTAAAATCCTAATGCACTGTTTTCTTCCAGCCGAGTCTCACAGACTCATCTTGGAGACTTACACTAATGCCTTTGCCTCCCGCAGAGAATGAACAACAGAAGGCTGAAATGTTACAGAAGTTCCATCACTTCCAGCACTTGGCAGAAGTTTACCACGTCTATCACTCTATTCAGAGATACACTGTAAGATACTCACTCTGCAAGTTGTGTAGTTGTGCTTCCTGAGCATTTTTCTTTAGGGAGTCCATAAATAACTAGGAATAATTAATGACTTTTCAGGCAAATACATATTGAGTGTAGATTAGTGATACTGTATAATAGCTTTATTTCTTTATTTTATTATGCAGCCTTCTGCTGTGCTGTACAAGAACTTCTGTTGTCTTAGTTCCTAAAAGCTGCAGTGCAGTTGTAGCAGATCTGTGCTTGTCTCGGTGTGGGTGTGACGATGACTGACTTCCCACCCCCAGCCCTTTTTTGCTAGCTGCGTTGGTTTGGTTCCACAGTGACCTGAGCCTCTGGTCCTGCACAGGTTTTCCCTTTAATCACGGGAAAACAAGATTGAAAGAAGGTGGCACCCTAGCTGAGGGATACCCACAGTGTGGTATGTGTATCAGTAGTGATGGTGTAAACCACTCCAGAATGATAGCAGTCATGAACGAGGAGCCCCTGTGCTAATGTTTCCTCCACTGTTGGTGAAAATACCTTTTGAAAGACTTTTGAGAACCTTTGATCCTCGCCCAAAAGAAGACTCCGTGCTATGGAGGTCTCTGCTGTCAGACTACTTCAGCCCTTACAGTGGTGGAGACTCTACGCCATTATTGGCCAGTCTGCCCTGATTTTTAAACAGCCTGTTTAAGATTCTGTTAGAGCCACGTGGAGACATCTCTCTCTTTCTGTGTATAGCAGGCATGAGCTTTGGTGATAAAGACATGCAAAATCCACTTGCTATATTCTGTCAGCACCTCTTCTGTTTGCAACTGTATGAAAGAAACACAGCACTCAAGATGCCTAGTGCTGTGAAGCTGAGTGATGGTAGCTGTTGATTTTCCAGCTTAGAAATATGTGTCTGTATTTTTAATACTGCAGGAGGAGCCTTTCAGTTTCCACTTGCCTGAAACCCTCTTCAATATTTCCAGGTTTCTGCTTCACAGCTTAACAAAGGAGACTCCTTTGGGGATCTCCAAAGTGTATCCTTCCAATACAGTACAAAATCCAGAAGTTACCTTGTGAGATACATGAAAGGAATAATTGATGTTGATCCACAGTGCAGAGATCTCCTGTAGGGTGTGTTCAGCTTCAGCTGTTGGTTGTGGTTAATGGAGACTGACTGTTGTCCCTAAGGAAACAATCAGCATCTTCAAACCCTTGTGTGTTTAACTGCGCTACCTTTTTTTAATAGTTTTGGAGAGCTGTACAAATCAACTAACATGTAACTCGCAAAGCCACCCACCCAGTCTGGTGTGTCACCTTTGTCGGAGAAGCAAGCTATAGGATACCAGTCACTGCAACAGGATGTTGGCTGTGAATCTTGACAGTGTTGTTGCAAGGAGACTGAACTGAGACAGGAGGGGAGGGGGGGGAACCAGGAGCTTTTGCTTCCCATGAGGCTGGTGTAGCTGTGTGGTGTCTGTCAGGCTCACATTTGCACAGCTTTGTTAGTGCATATTGCCTCTTTGGAAAGTACTTCGTAACCGCCCCGCGTGAGCCCTGTGGAAATGCACCTGCCTGTAGCAGACAACAAGAAGGGCCGCTGGGTGCCACAGGGAGGCCTGATTCTCTTGTTTTCGCTTCATTTACGGCCTTGATGGGGTGTTAGCTTTCCTTTCCATAGCTTCCTCACTTATAAATGTATAATCCTTTATGAAGGCTTTCATAATATGCCTTCTGATCAGGAGCTTTCTAAGCAGCAGTTACTGTTACACACTGATGAATGAGAAAGACAACCCTTGGCCAGTGGGGCAGAGCGTGTGCTTTATTGCCAGTAAGATCATGTGTATTTCGTTGGTGTCTGTGGGCTGCTGGTGGTGTAAAATTGTGTTGGGTTTTTGGGGGGAGCATTGGGGTTTTTTTTTTGGCTGGGGGAAAATCCATTCACCCTAAAATTACTGAGAGTTTGTAAATGAAGTCAGAATATTTAACCAAGGCAATGTTTACATAGGGTCAGTTCCTTACCCTGCTACTAATTGCCCGCAGACACTTTGATAGTTCTTTCACACTGGTTTTAAATGGAGTCATGTAAATAGATTTCTCTTGTTAAAGCCTGTTTAAAGTTCTGGTGTTGGATATGCTTCACTGCACAACTTCTCTGATTAGAAAGAATATTGCAGTTTTTCCTAAATGCCATTTGTGTTTTTATTCCTTAATTAAATTATAGCAATACATTATTTGCCCTGGCAAAACAGAGTAAAGCTCTCGGTGCATACAAGCTGGCTCGTCACGCCTATGACAAGTTACAGGGGCTGCAGATCCCAGCTAGGTTCCAGAAATCAATTGAGCTGGGCAGCCTGACAATCCGATCCAAGCCATTCCATGACAGTGAAGTAAGTTGTGATGTGTTTCATGTTAATCATTAATATGTGGCCTGATCCAAGAATCGGAGTTGCTGTATGCACAAAAAAATCTGAAATGCATTATGCATAGCTCTGTGATATAATTATATTTCTGCTGGAAACACAGTCCTTCTATTGTTATTCTTCAGGTCAGGCTTCCTTTTGCTCCTGAGAACAAATTAAAATCAGCCCTTTCTTTATGGGCAGCCTCCATCCTCCCTCTCCTGTCTTGCGTCTACCTTCCTCTCTGCCTATTAATCCTTTCAAGCCTTTTTCTCCCTGATCCACATGCAATTACTCCACAGTCTTTGTCTCTCTCTCCAGCTGGAGGTCACTTTCATTTGTCCCACTCCTGGCACTGCTTCCTTCCTCCCCCTATCCCTTGAATGACCTTCCTTCCTTAAGTCTTATTTTAACACCTTTTCTTCTTTAACTGAAGTCTGACTTTCTGCCATGCTCTATAAAACCATGTCTTACGGAGTACTCACTAAAAATAAATGGCATTGTGCAAGTGAACATGCACCTGGCCACCTGAAATAATAGAAATACAATCTTAAGAACTGCCTAAAATAACTGTGCTCTTGAAAAGGAGAGAGATGAATTAATTGGAGAACTTGAATTTGACCAAACCTTAAAGAAAAAAAACTTTGCTTCGGTAGCCTTCTCTTCGACTTCTTTTGTCACTGTGTATTTGATGCAGAATTCTGCTTCTGTTACTGCAAAGGCAAGGTGAAAATGTAATTGTTAGGATGGTGAAGACAGCTATTTCTAATGTGAAAACTTGCTGGTTTATTAAAAAGGGAAAGCATTCTCAGATGTTAAAGGGTTTGGTTTCACAGCAGTATTTCTCCAGATTAGCACTGATATAATACCAGTGATGTAAACCCAAGGAGCCCGTATTTAACTGAAAACAAAGAGTTTGGGACGTGCTGATCTGTTTACAGTTACTGTGCTCTGTATGTGTTTTTGCAGGAGCTCGTGCCCTTGTGTTACAGGTGCTCTACCAACAACCCTTTGCTAAATAACTTGGGGAATGTCTGCATTAACTGCAGACAACCTTTCGTCTTCTCCGCTTCCTCCTATGGTGCGTTGGAATATCACATTTGGTTGGGCTTTTCAAGTAGATAAACGTTAACTGAACAGAGTAGGTCAGTACTTAATTTGTTCTCGCTGCAACGTTATTTAGATAAACAAATCTTTCCTTTCAACGTTGTTAGATTTGACTAAGTGGCCGCTTCTTGTCCCGGGGATAGTTGGATTTCACTGCAAGAGCACAGCAGCAGTAAAGCATTGCTTTATTATGAGGCACCGAATGTATAAAGTGTTCCGTTAACACAGATGCCATCCTTTAAGAAGCTGAGGCATTTTTGGTTTGTTTCAATTTTATTTTATTTACCTTGCTCCGTGAGAACATGCGGGCAGAATACCACCATCCTAGGAGCCGAGGGTGTTCATTTCTTAAGGGGCACAGTATCCTCTAGGAGGCATTTTCCGAGTTCTTACAGGTCAAATGCTCCTTGCTTTTCACACCCTGTAGAAGTGCTGCATCTGGTTGAGTTCTATTTGGAAGATGGCATCACAGATGAAGAAGCTGTGGCTCTCATTGATCTTGAAGCTCCCAGACGGAATAAAAGAGAGAAAAAATGGCAAGAGATGATGAGTGACTGTATCCTTTTGATTAGAGTTGGTTTCCAGCCCTTTCCTTAGTGGAAAAAAGCAACAATTTTGAATTCCTCCCCCCCCTTAGGTTTAAAACTTTCTTTTTGTCATACGGCTGATGTTAGTACAATTGCATTGTGTTTCAAGTTAGTATACAACCACAGTGATGTTTTAACTAAACCTAATACTTTCATAAGGCTTTTTCATCAGGAAAACTTGTTTCTAATCATGTAAAATATTTCTTTTTAACAATGGAATGCCATGCTTTCCCTATTCTGTTTGAACTGCTTTCTGTAAAGAATGGGGAGAATCTGAAGTGTGTTATTCACTCCAATAACAGCTTGCTGAAGAGGTTATCTTCTTTTACCCAAGGGAAACCAGCAGGGATTTGCTTCATCACCATAACTGCTGGAATCTCTTTTGTAACGCTTTGGCATCCAGAGCTCCCCGTTTCTGTGGGGGCCACACAATATTAGGTACAGAGTAATGCACAAGGAAACACAGTATCTGACTAAAGCTGCTCAAAATATAACTTAAATAGGTTGCTTCATTTTGCTTTTGCCATCTGTCGGGAGGGGGCAGAGGGGGAAAGGAGGCAGAGCTGATGTCATGCTTGGTTGTGGTCAGTTTTGCCGTTCTACAGCAGCTGCGGTGATAAATTTCCCCAGTCACTGTGAATCACAGCAAGCCCTTCTCCAGCACTTTCTATAATAATCTAGGCACTGCAGCAGTTTGAGAATGCTCTGACCCCCTGGAGCAGCAAGGACACCAGTCCTGCTGGTATGCTTTCATACTTGTCCTGTGAGTCCTAGCTCCTGTGGGGACAGCGGGTGCTACAGGAACTCTTTCTTCATTAACAAATGTATCTTAGATGCACAGAGTTTGAGGCTTGATGACAATACAGATGTTATTGAAGATGATGATCCCTTTACGGCAAAACTGAGCTTTGAGGTAAGAGCCTTACCTGTATCTTCCAGTTGTTTCTTGCTACCGACAGAAATAAATAGAAAATTTTAATTTGCAATCCATGCCGCTCTTCTGGTGTGAGTGTGTCACAGCCTACGCAGGAGAGATACAGAGCAAGGGGGCTGGGAGAGAGGGGTGGGACTTGAGAGGGCAAGGGATTTACCGGTTAACTCCTTTCTTAAACAACAACAAAAAAAACCTCACCACAAACCAACAAAGATCTTAAAGTAAACATTCCTAGAATCTGGTTTTATCATCATAAAATGATACAATGGGGCTGTCCCCCGGGTATTTCTGTGTCTAGGCAGTATACCTATAAAACAGTCGTTACCGCGAGGTTTTAATAAAGGCTGTGGGCATGGGTGTTATTTACAGGGAATTGTGTTGAAATGAATAATGGAAGCTCACTGAAACCAAGTTAGAGATGCGGCGGGATGCTGCTGCCGCTGAAGGGATTGATAGGACTGACAGTGAGTTTGGTGAGACTAGACTCATGCCAATTCTGTATTAGCTTTTTCTACTGAATTTTACTTGGCTTCTTGCAAGATCTTACTAATCCTCAAAGGGCTTTGCAGCTGGTAACAGTAATTCTTTCTAAACCTGCTCTCCTGCAGCAAGGAGGCTCGGAATTTGTTCCAGTGATTGTGAATCGTGCTGTTCTCCAGTCAATGAGCCGGAGGGACGTCCTGATTAAGCGCTGGCCAAAGCCATTGCGGTGGCAGTACTACCGTTCCCTGCTACCAGATGCCTCCATTACCATGTGTCCGTCGTGTTTTCAGGTACTGTTTTCATGGAGAGGTTTAAAAAAAGAACAAAACAACCCTACTGAGAAACCTTTGCCTGGAACAATTCTAATCATTGAAACTCATACTTTAAAATGCATTCATTAAATTCCTGAATGATGCAGGGACAGAGAAAGCAATGAAAACCAAAAAATGAGCTGTGTGATGCACAGAGGAACAGCCGCCTTCTGAAAACTGAGGTAGCTGAATTTGAGCAGTTGCATTGACAGCAAGTCAGAGCCTCTCAAGCAAACCTTGGCTGAACAGCAAATGCTGATTTGTATTTATTTCTCTTTGCTCCACACCTCTGACTTTCAGCCTGGTCTAGCAGAGAAAATAAGTCAGTAACTAAGTTAGCTTGTGGCTCTGGCCCTCTCCCTCTGCTTCCACTCTCAGGAATGGCTTTTTGAAATAACTGGAATTCAGTCATGTTTGCTTACACAGAAACTGTCTAATTTTTGTCCTGCCTTCTGCAAAAGTAATTAATTGGTTTGTGCCTTTTCAGGAACATTGGCAGGGGTCTGTGAAATGCTTGCTGCTTTCTTCCAGGTTATAGCTCTCTTAAGCAATTGAAAGTAGGAGGACCAATTCTCTTGCAATGGTAGCTTCAGAATGTCTGTGCCATAGAGAAGCTGTTGAGCTCGGTTTGCATTTTCTTTGAGCTAGTCATGGGCTAACTTGTCCCTAAACCTGTTCCTAATTAACAGATGTTTCACACAGAAGACTATGAGCTGCTTGTACTCCAGCATAACTGTTGTCCGTTCTGTCGGCGGAGAATAGATGAGTCAAGCCAATGAAGAACAACAACCTTGTACCCCAACTGACAGACCTCCCTCCTGGCTGAGCAAAACACTTCCTAGATTCATAGAGTTTTCCTAAGTTAGTTAAGTCATCTTGTTCTATTTTGTACCTAAGAGTGGAACCGAGTTGAAGAAGTGTAACTATTTTTTTTTTAAATGTCTGTTGTTCGTGAACGTCCTCTACATTTCCCAGACAAGCAGCAAGTGCCACAGATTTTTACGGGAATGTTTCTAGGGTCATGTTCAGCCTTAAAGTAATAGTCATTTTTATTCCAACTTGTGTTAGGACTTGATTTGCTCCTTAATATGTATCCGTTATTGACAGATCTTCAAATAAACGGGGCTATTTTTCACTATTCTTTGTCTTGCAATTTGCTATAATGCTGCTGCTTCTGAGCTTGTATATTTTTTTTTTTCTTTCTATTCCATTTAGGCATGAGCAGCATTAGAGTTTAGAGCTCTTAAAGTCTGATCTTAAGAGTTACACTGATCTTGGCATCAAGGACCATCTCACAGCCACGCTGAGTGGAGAGGGGTCGAAGCTTAGAATCTGTGTAGAATTCACCCTTGTTAAAATGCAAAATGCCAGGTTGTGCATGGAAGTGTGCGTTTCCTGCTCACCAAGCTACCCGGACGTGAGTACCTCAACTGCCCACTGCCACATATGTAATCCTAGTACGAGTAGCCTGTTTACTATTAATGAGAGAAACACCACTGACCTGATGGGCTAAACTGAGCATATTTGCACGCTTATAAATACATTGGGGTGCCAGGCAGGAATAGCAAAGCAGCTGGGGCTCACAGTCAGCCAGTGGTTTCCCACAGGGCCTCCCTTGTACCCAGGGTAAGAGAGGTCTTCGTTGTCTGCTGAGAAAATCTGAAGCGATGTAACTTGCTGTGCTACTGAAATCCAGGGGTGGTTCCCACGGCTCCTGACACCCTGTCGATTCTTGCAGTGTTTGTGATCTGAGCGTACCTTTGTGGTGCGGGCGCACGCGCCTGGCCGAGCACCCACGGGTCCCCTGGCTGTCGTGCTGACCAGTGGGGTGATGCGCTGAGGGACTCTTTCTGAGCACTGTTTCCCCAACGTCATTTCAGTCCTGAGCCATGGGTGGCAAACAATGTGTAGGGGTGAGAGGAGACAGACCTGCCGCCTTCTACTTCAGCCTCTTGCTGAGGCTGAGGGGATTTTAATGATGCAGCTGCTTGACCAAACATAGCGGGTCAGTCCCAGGCAGCAGTGGTTTGCTCACTCCCCTGCTTCCCCACAGGACTGGGGAGAAAATCAGAAAAGCAAAAGCAAAAATGCTCATGGGTTGAGATAAAGACAGTTTGAATAAGTGAAGCAAAGCTGTGCATGCAAGCAAAGCAAAGCAGTAGGGAATTCATTCCCTGCTTCCCAGTGGCAGGCAGATGTCCAGCCTGCTTCCTGGAGAGCAGGGCCTCAGCATGAGTAATGGTTAGCTGGGAAGGCAAATGCCACACACACAACATCCTCCCTTCTTCCTCCTTTCCCTGAGTTTTTGTTTCTGAGCACAGCATCATCTGGTGTGGAATACCCCTTTGGCCAGCTCTCCTCGCTCTGTCCCCTCCCCGCTCCTTGCCTGCCTATGGCTGAGGGGGACAGAGCGGGGAAAAAGAAAACCTCGGAGCTCTGCAAGCACTGCTCAGCTACAGCTACAAGCCTGCTCTGTTACCCATGCTGGTTTAGACACAAGCCCAAAATGCAGCACCCCAGGGCTGCTGTGAGGGAAGTTGACTCCATCCCAGCCAGACCCAGCCCATCATCGTACCCCCGAGTAGCTGATCCCCTGGGGACGGTCACTGAGCAGTTCTCCGACAGCAGGAGAATGGATGTAGGGAACCAGCTGGGCTGGATTTGAGCTGGGAAGTGATAGGTGTCTTGACTTTAATCCAGCATAACCTGTGCCCATGCTACCATGAGTTCTGTTGTTGTTATGACATCCTGTCTGTCAAGGCCTCCCTTTGTTTTGAGCGGGAAATGATATTCTGCGTTACTGTCTTAAGCTCCTGGCTGAGGTGGTTGGGTGCTGGTGAAGCAGCTACCACGTAAACAGCACTAGCGATGGCTCGTGTCTGCTTGAGTTCCTCTTGGCGGTGACACTGCAGTGGCACTACAGGGTTTCCAAGCCCCTCAGTGGTTCCTGACCAAGTTTGCTTAATTCACCACTTCAAAAACATTCTGTTCTAATTAGCACTCGTCTGCTCTTTGAGTCATCCCTCACTGTTTGCAATGAAGACTTTGCGACTGACATGGATAAACAATGCTGTTTGAGATGGGAGCCAGAATGGCATTCGGCTCGTTCTCCCGGAACTGAGCTGGCTTTGCAGAGCTAGTGGGAATGAAGGATTAGAAAAATAAATAGATAGGGTTTGCCATGACATGGAGACAAAATGGATCGAGCAAGGAAGGCTTTTGGTTTTGTTTTTGTTGTTTTTTTCTTTTTTTAAACAACTCTGTGAACACAGTCTAGGTTTCAAAAGCGTATTGGGCTTTTCTGGGCAAAATAATTCCTGACACATCTCGTACACTGTGAAGGCGTTCTAGTTCGACTGCCCTGTGCCTTTGAAGCCCCCACATAACGTCATGATAAGGAATCCCTGGACGTACAAGAAGCCCCACCACGGCGCTTTTCTCTGAAGCTGTTGTGAGCAGTTGACCAACAGTGTTCTTCCATTTGCCCCATTCTCCCTCGTTACTGCTTGCTTGTCCCGCTGCCGTACTTCAGTGGTGACGCGCGCCAGGCCCTAAGCTGCTAACCTCAGCAGTGGCTTATTGCATCAGAGCTTAAGGTGGCATATTTGTGTTCTGGGAAGATAAACCTTTAATCCTCCTGTATGCCCAGGTACCACGACGAGCAGCTGCACTTGCAGGTAGATAGCGGCACTGCTCTGGCCTTGGCAACACGTGTGAAAAGTTAATTGAGAGGGACTCAGGATGAGCAGAGCGTGTGTGAGGACGTGCTATTTTCACGTTAACCTGAAGGAAGACCTTTGGGATGGTCCAGAGTGCTCGTGGCCTGCCTTTGGTTACAGCCAACCAGGTCTTCCTTTGTACATGGTGCCAGCACTTTTTGGCTCCTTTAGACCTTCCCCACTTAGAGTGGGTAGTGAAGGTTTCCCAGCTTGGTCTCATCTTTAAAGAGAGTACAGAGCTTTGTGCTTTTTGCATTTAAATTTTTTGCGTGTGCTGAACTAACCCACGGGGAACACTGGTAAAAACTAGGCCAGGACTGAAAGAATTTTATTAGGGCCAAGAGGACGTAAGCTCCTGCCCACCTTGCACCCATGAGCCCCAGTGGCTCTGGCTCATTCTCCTGTGCTGGATGAGGCACCCGTAGTCACCCACTCTGCTGCTCCTGGCTGCAAGGGGCGCTCGGCTCAGACCCTGGCTGCAGCCAAAACTGCAAGGGGAGGTGCTCAAGTCCCCTCCAGCCTCTGTCCCCTACCAAGGGGACCTTGCCTGGCCTCAGCGGGGAACCGGCTGGTACCTGCCTGCCAGCTGGAATGCTATGGGCTGCTAATGAGAAAGGTGATAAACAGTGGGTGGGGAAAAAAGAGAAGAGATGGGGAAAGTAGCTTTGGAACTTAAAAGATTAATGACGATGGTGTGAACTGTAAGGAACCACTTTCTCCAGAAGAGAGATCCTCTGCGGCTGGTGTCACGCTTGCTCTGCTGGATGTGTTGTCCCATTGCCTCTGAAAAATTGAGAAAAGGTGATGTCTAATTCAGGTGCTGGTTGGCACAAAAAACATTTGAAGCTCAATTGAGTGCATTGAGCGGGGAGGCAGAGAGACGTGAAGGACATGGGAGGCTCCAGCGACAGCTTCCCCTATGGAATTGGATGATTCTGCAAGGTTTTGGGAAGACCAAAGGTGTCTGTCAGCCAGCATATGAAGCTGAGTGTTGGCTTCAGCTCAGAACCTCACATCGGTGCCCTTGTCCAGCAGCTTTCCCAGCACCAGTGCAGAATGATACCTGCCCAGGACAGATGGACTAGGTTATTTATTAAGTGTTTACCCATGTAACTGGTGTGACCCAAGCCTCATACAAAGCCAGGCACAGAGGAGATGGTACAACTGGAAACCTGCTGGCGGGGTCAGCGTCTCACTGTGGCCTTCAAACCTCCCTGTCCGAATCCTGCAGCAGAAAAAGAGGTGGCTGAGAGCATGTGGAAGAAGGGTTGGCGATGCTCATGCTGCCTGAGAGCAGCCTCCCATGGGGAATGGCAGTTACGGTGGGGACGGCTCTCCAGCAGGGAGTAGCTGGTGGTGTGGACCCGCTTTCCCCTTGTAAGAACAGTGCTGGGACACCCCTCACCCCTCTGTCACTGACCATACCACGCCACGCCTGCCCAGCCCAGCCACCATCTGCAGCCCCCAAACCCATGGTCATGGGGTTTTGAACCACAAACCTCCCTCCTTTTAGTCGGGGATGGAAAGGAGCTTCTGTGGGTTGATGAGAGCTGAAAGGTCAGCCTGGGAGCCTTGAGAAAGCATGGCCCCCATGTGCCTTGTCTTCCCCTGGCACCTTCCACCTGCAACCCGATGGTAATGCATCCCACTCCTGGTACCGCTCTGTGGGGAAACTGAGGCATTTCACATGGATGGGCAGCGCAGCCCTGAGTGCCCATGGGGAGTGGACTGGGGGCCTTGGGGGCGAGGGGGGGCAAGTGCCTTCCCCTGGGTGACGGCAGTGTGAGCTGTGGATGTCCAACTCTGGATCATGGGGTCCAAAGACTGCCATGGGTGCAGGGCCCACCCCAAACCCTTGCTCCCTGGGGAGCGCAGCCCCACTGAGGAGCGAGGCTGTGTGAGTGGAGCTGCTGTCTGGTTTGGGCCCCCCCAAATGAAAGGTGCAGCGCGGAGCTACCTCTTTATATGTGACAATGAGCCATGGTCTCCCAATAATGACAGTGCGGGCTAGAAACAGGTGTCACCTTAATACCTTCCCAGGAAAGCCAATTACCCCTGGATGATTATGATTAATAATTCTCTAAGCCCTAATCGCGCTGACACCAGTGCCTGGAGCTTACCCCAGGGGGCACTTTATAAGGGGTGCCCTCCGGAGGCGAGCGTAGCCACTTCTCCTCGGGGTGACGGCGAAGGCTGAGAGGTGGCGGGAGCCCCACTTCAGAGGCGATTGCCCCACGCTGAAAAAACACCCCTGAGTAAGAGCAAAAGGCACCTCACGAACCGCAACCATGAACGGGACAGAAGGCCAAGACTTCTACGTGCCCATGTCCAACAAGACTGGGGTGGTGCGGAGCCCCTTCGAGTACCCCCAGTACTACCTGGCTGAGCCCTGGAAGTTCTCGGCACTGGCTGCCTACATGTTCATGCTGATCCTGCTTGGCTTCCCCATCAACTTCCTCACGCTGTACGTCACCATCCAGCACAAGAAGCTCCGGACGCCTCTAAACTACATCCTTCTGAACCTGGCAGTCGCCGACCTCTTCATGGTCTTTGGAGGCTTCACAACCACCATGTACACTTCGATGAACGGGTACTTTGTCTTTGGAGTAACAGGGTGCTACATCGAAGGCTTCTTTGCTACACTGGGTGGTAAGTTTTCCAAATACTCAAAAACCTGCCAGTAATTTCCCCAGATTTTCGGAGGGGGAGGGAGGACGCCCAGATGATCTTGGAAAAAAGTGGTGTCGGTCTGCTGCTGATGTGGGCCAAGGCGGTTGCAGCGTGTCAGGGTGGGAGGTGAAGCAAGGGACAAATGATGCTCTTTTTATTTTTGACCTTACTTCGGTAGCCACTGCTCAGTATCCTCAGAACAACAGCGCAGCAATGAAAAGCAACCAGTAGCAGATTTTGCAGTTGTTGGATTTGCACATCTTCTTGGCTTGCTGGCTGACTTGAGAGATGACAAATTTGTTCTTCCTGTTCTGTGGGGCTGAGGCTGTCATTCGCTCAGATGCAATGCATGGTGGCGCAGGCTAGCAAAGCTGGCTCTGCTCCCCGTGCCAGCCAGGCTTTGACCGAAACAGATGTTAAATAAAAACCATGTGTCTAAAAATGCCCTCCTCCATTCAGCTCAGCCTCAGCCACAGGCAACTGTTCTACTGGTTTGGTCCTTGTGGCACCCGTTTCCTGGGAAGCTGTGGGTAGCGAGGGGAAATCCCGGGGTGATGGCACTCAGATGCATCTCGGAGTGGGACCGTAGGCTTGCAGGTGCTATCTGGGATGAGTGGTAGGATCCAGCTGTGGATCTCAAAACACAGCAGCAAAGTGGTTACTGTGGGCCAGCAGTGCAGGGAGGAGGGGTCTTCTCATGCCTTCCTACCGCATCTGCACTTGGCCTTTGCTCATTTCTCTTTCCAAATCCTTGGTGGAGAGTTGCTGGCTGCCAGGGGTCTGTCTTGGGAACAACAGCCCGAGGAGGCCTCGTGCTGCCATCAGCGTGTTTTTTCCCTCCTGTTGCTAAAAGTCCCTGTGTCCCCATCCCTCTTTCTCCCCGGTGCAGGTGAAATTGCTCTCTGGTCACTGGTTGTCCTGGCTGTGGAAAGATACGTAGTGGTCTGCAAGCCCATGAGCAACTTCCGCTTTGGGGAGAACCATGCCATCATGGGCGTCGCCTTCTCCTGGATCATGGCCTTGGCGTGCGCGGCTCCCCCGCTCTTTGGCTGGTCCAGGTAGGGAGGGCACCGTGCCCGGCGCCTGGGGCCGCGGGAGCCTGGCTGGCAAGGGCTTGGCAGTGGCTTCCAGCCGGTCCTCTGCTGGGCACTGACCTGCTGGGATCACCTTGCAGGTACATCCCCGAGGGCATGCAGTGCTCGTGCGGGATCGACTATTACACTCTGAAGCCAGAGGTCAACAACGAATCTTTTGTCATCTACATGTTCGTGGTTCACTTCACGATCCCGCTGACGGTCATTTTCTTCTGCTATGGGAACCTGGTTTGCACTGTCAAGGAGGTGGGTACCTGCCCGTGGTGGTGGGCCAGGCGCCACCCCCGGTCCACAGGGCTGGGAAGGGGCCCATGCCAGGCTCCAGACTGCTGACAGAAAGGGCCCTTGGGGGCCAGGCTGGCCCTCCACGAAGGGGGAAATGGCAAACTCCAGATGTGCAGCCCAACTACCCCAAGCCCTGACCCCATGTCCCATGCCGGTGCAGCCCTCCCCAGCTCCATTGCGTTTCCCTTCCCTTCTGCCCGCAGGCTGCCGCCCAGCAGCAGGAGTCTGCCACCACCCAGAAGGCAGAGAAAGAAGTGACCCGCATGGTCATCATCATGGTCATCGCCTTCCTGATCTGCTGGGTCCCCTACGCCAGCGTCGCTTTCTACATCTTCACTAACCAGGGGTCAGACTTTGGGCCCATCTTCATGACCATCCCGGCTTTCTTTGCCAAGAGCTCTGCCATCTACAACCCTGTGATTTACATTGTCATGAACAAACAGGTAACTGGCGGGATGCCAGCCCATCTTCTCTCTTGTGGTTTGCTTTATAACTGCTTGCAGAGAGTTACGGCACCCAGAGGTACCAGTGGGCCGGGAGGGGACTTTGTTTCTAGGTTATCTTGTTCCGGCATGCAGGAGGGCGACTGTGCCGCTCATCCTTGGCGTTGCATAGATCTCATAAACACAAGCCCATCCCGTCTGAAATGACCCAGGTGCTGGGTTGGCGGAGGGGCTGGGGCTGCATCCACACTGGCCCTGAGTGGCAGGCAGGGCTGGATGCGGGCAGGGCTGGATGCAAGCAGGGCTGGATGCGAGCAGGGCTGGATGCAAGCAGGGCTGGATGCGAGCAGGGCTGGATGCGAGCAGGGCTGGATGCAAGCAGGGCTGGATGCGAGCAGGGCTGGATGCGAGCAGGGTGGATGCAAGCAGGGCTGGATGCAAGCAGGGCTGGATGCGAGCAGGGCTGGATGCGAGCAGGGCTGGATGCGAGCAGGGCTGGATGCAAGCAGGCTGGATGCGAGCAGGGCTGGATGCAAGCAGGGCTGGATGCGAGCAGGGCTGGATGCGAGCAGGGCTGGATGCAAGCAGGGCTGGATGCGAGCAGGGCTGGATGCAAGCAGGGATGGATGCGGGCAGGGCTGGCAGTGGGCAGGGCTGGCAGCGGGCAGGGATGGCTGCGGGCAGGGATGGCTGCGGGCAGCAGGGAAGGAGACTGAAGTGGTGGGGGCTTCCCAGAGCTCTGCTGGGCTTGGAGGAGCCCCGCAGCCAGAGCTGCCTGGCGGGCGCCTGCCTCACCCTGGGCTTCCTTCTCTTCCAGTTCCGTAACTGCATGATCACAACCCTCTGCTGTGGCAAGAACCCGCTGGGCGACGAGGACACGTCTGCTGGCAAGACAGAGACCTCCTCCGATGCCACCAGCCAGGTCTCTCCCGCGTAGGCCCCGCCGGAGCGGCCAGTCCTCGGGGCGTGCGTCGCCGCCCCGGGAGCACCAACCTCGCCCTGCCGCTGCCACCGCCCGCCCCCGCTTCACCACGGCCACAGCCCCGCGGGGCGGGCTCCTCTCTCCTGGCATAGGAACCCTGGGAACAAGGCTGTAAATGTGTACACACGTTTTGTAATTAAAATGCAAAGGCTTAGCTCCTCCAACGGCGTAAATCCATGGTTTCCTCTTGACTTGCTGAGAGCTCGCGCCCCCCTGCTCCAAGCGCAGACCCCTGGGCCTGACGCCCCCGCCACGCCTGCACGCCCTGCGCGAGCCCCAGGCCACGGCAGAGCCACCCTCGCCTCCCTCACCCCACCTCGATGGCCCGGCAGGGGCCAGGGCGCATCCCTGCCTCTGCCGACACGGGGGTGGGAGCTGGGGCCATCCTCCCGGCTCTGCTGCTGGAGATGGAGCCCGGCCTGTGCCGCCCAGCCACTCGCCCCCACGGCACTGCGGCTGCCGGGGGCAAGTCCAGCCGCTGCGAGGTGGCCCCAGCCCCAGGGTGCCCCCAGCCCCAGGGTGCCCCCAGCCCCAGGGTGCTCCCAGCTCCAGCCCTGCCCCACCTCCAGCACATCAGAAGCCCCAGGAGGCACCGAGACCCCTCCAGCAGGGACCGGCCCGGGGGGGACGGGGCCGGGCCCGCTCCTGCAGGCACCCAGCGCAGCAGCACGCTCACAGTGTTTGCACCCTCAGCTGCAGCCCCGCTCGGCGTCCCCCCAGCAGGCAGCACCCCCTCCCGCAGTACTGCCCTTCATCCTCAGGCATCTTCGGGCCCCCTGCCGCCCGGGGCCGTGCCCCACGCCACGCTGCTCCCGGCCCTCCCGCGCACCTCCCCGTGTCAGCTGCAATCGGTTTGGCGTCAGCCCAAGTAGGAGGTTTTGGCCAGTGCTTGTGCTTTTGAGGATTGATCGGCGCATCGCTCAGCTTCCCTCCGTGCTGTAGCAGGCAAGACATGGGAGCATATGGCTCAGAGACGTCGACATATGTTTTAAGCACTACAAGATGGCATATTGCAATTGTAGCAGTGTTCTTCATTTTTATTTTTAGCTCAGTTATACAAATAAGATGTTTTTCTCGCTGTTCAGTGTTATCAACATTTGAAACTATTTTTGTACATTATTATCCTCTCTGATTTCTAATCCTATGCAGCTTTGCAAGGTCTAATAGGGAACGTATAGAACCCACGCAAGTTAAACCTTTAATAAAGAGCAATTTGCAAGTACAATTCTCTCATTATTTTTTTTTATCGATACTTCTGCATATTCAGTGAAATCTAAAGATTAGAGGCTTATGAATAATTCAGTGTTTAGGCTGACGTCTGATTCATGTACTTCAAATCTGGGAGCTGGTTTTGGAGGGAAGAGGAGGAAGGATTTGGTGTTTATCTGCTGTCTATGAGGCTGTGCTCCACGGGAGCCGAGCGATGCTTGGTGCTGCAGCTTTCCTGCCACCACGGACCCGCCCCGGCGCACGCTGGCGATGTCTTGGCCTGAGCCCACAGGCTGTCGCCCCATGCGATGCCAAGCCCTGCGGCTGCTGCCGGCGGTGCTAGGGGGAAGCGAGGGTTTGGGGCCCCCAGGCAGGTGCCGGAGGCATCACAGAGCTGCCAGAGAGGTGATGGCCAGACCCGGGAGGAGGAGATGGTTGGATGAGATTCACCCAGCCCTGCTGTGGTGCCAGCCCCTGCAGCCACCCAGCGTCCCCGCTGGCCCCTTCCTGGGGAATTTCGAAATGGACTGGAAGTGGAGCTGGGAACGGGCTGGTGGTGCTGGTCTGGGGGGAGCTGGGCATGCAGGGCCCAGGCCTCTCCCAGCTCCTCCTTGCTCCAGACCTGGCTCCTGTTGTCACCTTGGTCCCCTGCCAGGGTCTGGCCCCTGGGCTGGGCAGGTGGGTGCAGACCTTGACAAAGGTCTTGCTGGGCAGCGCTTTGCACGTCGAGTGGCGCGGTTACACATCTGCGGAGTCGGGCGTGAACCAGCCCTGCTCTCACGTAGTCCCGGCCCTTCCTCAGGCTTGCAGCTCCCCCATGGCTTTGACAGATGATGCCTACGAAAGCCCCGTGACTCTTGCATAAAGAGGAAGGGACATAGCGGTCCCCGAGGTGGGGACATCCGCGCCGTTCCTGCACCTGAGAGCAGTTGGTGAATTACTCGGGCTCGCCTCGCGAGCACAGGCAGGACAGAGAGCAGCACCGATACCCTGCCCCGCGGAACAGCGGGAAGGTGTCCACAGGATCACAGGATTACTTTTAACACTGCCATGACACAGAAGTGCCCTGGGGGCCTCTCTCAGGGACGGTGGATGGCCGAGGGCTCAGCTCACGCCTGGCCCATGGGGTGATGCTGTCCTCGGCGTGGGGCAGATGCTGCACCAGGAGCCGGCGCAGAGGGGACACGGAGAGGACACAGAAGGGCTGCTGGGGTGGGAGTGCTCTCCCCAAGCAGGGTCAGCAGGCAGGGTCGCATGGGGGTCCTGCTCGTGAGCGCACACCGGGGGCTACCATGGGAGGGTCGCTCCCCCTGCCTTCGCTGGCCAGCAAAGCAGCTCTCCATTTTCTTCCTCTCGCTTGCCGGATTGTTTCCCCCCTCCCTCAGCCCCCATTATCAGGCTCCCCTGGCAGTGCAGCCCTCGCTTCCCAGTGGGGCTGTCCCGGGCGCAGGGGGCCGGCACGTCACACCAGTGTCCCAGGAATGGGACCCCCGCGGGCCCCACGCCGCGGGCTGGCTCCCTGTCCGCCCCACGGTGAGTGCTGTCAGCAAGCTGCGATCCCAGCAAGCAGGGGGCAGGTGCCTTGGCCCTGGGTGTTGAGGGCCACCACCCTGCAACTGCCGCACCTCTCGCCCCTCTCCAAACCCTCTGCCCGGAGCTGCCCCTCTCCAAACCCTCTGCTCAGAGGTGCCCTTCTCCCTCCAGCCCCTTGCAAAGCTTTGGCAAAGGGCACTCCGTGTCCCAGGCTCCTGCTCCCACCTGGGGCTGCAACCAGAGCAATTAGTGGCTGCTAACCAGCCCCTGCTGTGAGGGTGCTCATCAGATAAATTCTCTGGAAGGGAACTGAGCCTGTGAGCAAGGGCAGTGGTGCTGTAAGCAGAGCTGGGGTTCTCTGGGCCTGAGGCTTTTGGCTGGTGGGATCGGGCAGGTTTCTGCATGCTGCCATGGAGCCTCAGCCGGGTAAGGGGTCTGCAGGGTCCCAGCGGGGCTTGGGGTCTGCCTGGGCTCTGGTGGCTGTGGTCCCTGTGGGGATGAGCAGGGCCATGGCTGCTTGGCTTCTGGGGGGCTTTGCAGCCCCTGGGGCTGTGAGTGCCTCAGGGTCCCAAGAGGTTCCTCTCGCCTCTCCCAGCAGCCAAAGCCACTGGCACAGCCCAGTTCCAGGGTCTGCTGTCCCGGGGCCGGCGGTCCCCACATCCCCCCACCCTGCACATGGTCATCGAGGCGCTGCAGGCCCAGGGCAAGAGCAAGGGCAGCTCCGTCGTTGCCATCAAGCAGTTCATCTTGGCCAAGTACCCCACTGTGGATCCCATCCGCCTCAAGTACCTCCTGAAGCAGGCACTGAGCAAGGGGCTGAGCTGTGGGGTCCTGGTGCGGCCCCACAACTCCTCTGCCATGGGGGCCACCGGCAGCTTCAAGGTGAGCAGGGGGCCACTAACCCCGCAGTGGCGGGGCCGGGGGCTGAGGTGCTGCCTGGCCGGGCTTCCACCCCTCTCTCGCCCCCAGTTAGCCCCCGAGAAGCTGTGGCACAAGCAGCCACCGGGCCAGGCGGATCCCGACAGAGGACAGGCCCCGAAGCCGGGACAGAAAGGGACCACCAAGCCCCCCCGGGCCCCTGTGGCGGGTGTGCGGCAGCGAGGTAAGGGCGGCGGTGGCAGGAGCTGCCCCAGGGCTGCCCCGGCCCCGGGGGAGAGGCGCCTGCTGGGGCTCATCCGCTCCCCGTCTCCTGCAGGTGTGGCAGAGGAGAAGCCGACAGCAGAGAGGCAGAAGCCGAGGGGGAAGCCCGTGGACGTGAGTAGGGCCAGGGGCAAGGCTGGGTGGCTCGTGGCACGGCAGGCAGCCTCAGGTGCTCTCTCCCCTCCAGGCCCCGCCACCAGCAGCGGCGAAGCCCAAGAGCAACGGAGCGAAGACCCTGCAGGCTGCCAGCCGCCCCCGCGCCCCTGGCAAAGGGCGCTCGAGGCTCCCCATGGTGCCGGCCGCTGATGGCGCGGGAGGGGGCGATGGCGGCAGCGCCAAGGGTGCTGGGGCAAAGGGGCCCCCAAAGGCCCCCGTGGGAAAGAGCAAGGGGAAAGCACTGGCGGGGGCACAGCAAGATGCCCCCCAGGCGAAGGGGGGTCAGGGCAAGGCGAGGAAGGCCGGGGCAGCCCCAGGAGCTGGCCAGGGGGAGGCTAGGCAGCAGAGGGCAGCCCCCGTCCCAGCGGTCAGGAAGGCGCCATAGGGAGCCCTGGGCAGCCCTGCTCGCCGTGGGAGCCCGGCCCTGCTTCCCAGTGGGCCCGGGCCCTCGGGGTCTGGGTTGGTTTTAGTCCTCAGGACAAGTTTTAATTCTGTGTTCACCTCCTGCTAATAAAGTTGCTTCACTCAGCTCATGAAATGCTGTGACAGCTGCCCTGCTCCTGGGTCTCTGCCCCTGCACTCCATCTCCCATTGCCAAAATCCCACTGGCCCTGGCCTTGTCCGGCATGGCACGGCGGTGAGCTGGTGCCTGCTCTCGTGAGTGGTGCCCTGTCTGTCCCCACATGTCCCCGGCTGCTGTGGCACACTTGGCCCACCAGCAGTGTCAGGCTTTGGGGGCTGTGTCTGAGCTCCAGTGCCAGGAGTTGGCCCAGGCGGGGGCCTGGGGACCCATGGGGGATGGCATGGTGGCACCCCTGGGCACTGACTGCTTGGCCAGCCCTGCTGGTGTGGGGCTGTGGTGCCCACAGCCTTGGTGCAGGGTGGCTGTCTGTCTGTCCCTCTGCCCTCCTGGCTGCCCTTGTGCTAATGCCCAGCTGAGCTGGGATTACAGGAGTGCCAGGGCAGCAGGTCCGGGTGCATGCCGTGGGCAATGGTCCCCAGTGCTGGGGGGAGCTGCCTGTGCTCTAGCCATGGGAAGAGGGTGATGGAAGTGTTTTAGGGCTCAAAAAAAGCTTTTAGGGTGTTTGCTGCTGTAGACTGCAGCATTGCTTGTGCTCTTGTTATCTATTGGTGGCACAGTGCCCACCTTCAAACCTGTCTTCCTAGCTTCTGTGAGTCAATATATGAACGCTTTCATTTAATAGCTTAAAATGCCTGAATTTCTCTTGCTCTGCACAGAACAGAGCCCTTCTGAAGGTCAGCCTGATAATGCAGAGGGTTATAGTCCTCCTGGGCAGGAAAAAAATAAGTGGAAGTAAAACTCTCTTCCTAAAGAGGATTTTGCTAATCTTCAGCTGGCCTTGCCAATGCCCTCCAAGGCTCCTGGCCTTGCTCTGGGGCTTAAGCAAGAGCTGAGCAAACTAACTTCTCTTTAAACTTCAGCCTTGGCCACGTTGATCCATCTCTAACGGAGCCAAAACTCGTGTCCCCCTGGCACAGGGCAGGGGATGGCACAGTAATAACCGAGCAGCGCTCGCCTGGCCCTGGGGCGATGGTTACCCCGATATAGTGCTGGGTGCTAGCGTGGAAATGTCCCAACGGAACCGGGCTGGGTCCTCTCGCAGCAGGCACCCAGGGAGATACACGAGCCTCACGCTGAGGGAGGCCAAAGCATTTAATGCCTGGATTTAGCTTTACTAAGAATCAACTTTCTAGTGGGAAAAGAAAATCCCTCTGGTGCCTGGAAAGGGCAGCTTTTACTGGGGGAGGCGGAAGAGAGAGGATTTAGCAATGCCATGGCTATTAAGGCTTAGGGGCTGCGGCTGGTGTCCCGGCACCGGAGCCAGAAGCCTCGAGGGCTGGTGGCAGCTCTGGCGCAGAGCGGGGCCGCGGGGTACCCCGGGGCTGGGAGAAGACACTGCCTCGTGGGCCGATGGCGCCCGGCAGAGGTAAGGGTGCCCGGCCCTGGGCACGGCCGCGCTGTTACTGGTCTTTGTGTGTGCAGCACACCGTGCGGTCAGCCCGGGCGCGTGGCTGTGTCCTCCCCGCCCCGGCTCCTGTTCTGGGGGTGCTGGGTGTGGGGAGTGGAGCGTGGCTGCGGCGTGCCCCGCGGGAAGCCAGGGCTCTGCAGCCCGGAGGGGTAAAACCCTGTCCTGTGTGGAAACAAAGTGGTTATCAGCCAAGCTGCCAGCCCCGAGCACGGTTACGGCTGGCACCTGCGAAGCTCGGTGCGCCGGCCCGAGAGCCGCCCTCCTCCCCAGGCTTCTGCGCTGGGCGAGCGCGGCGGTCGGCGGCCCGGGGGGTGGTGGGAGGCGGGCACGGGAGAGCAGCCTGGCCCCGCGGGGGGCGACGGGCACCTTCCACCACCTTGGGTGCCCTCTGCGAGCAGGCGGGCAGGAACTGCACCACGCGGGTTTCAGCACCTTGTTTTATTACAAAGATAGGCTTTTCCGAGAGTCTGCCACGTCCACTACACAGCAGGTAAGGGCACCACACCCACGACACGTGCCACAGCTTAGAAACGTTACAAAGGGCTCAGGGGTTCAAGACAACGCTACAAACCCTCGAGCTTCTGCTCTGTTGAAGTTGTTCCTTTAAAATGGTTGTAGCAACTGCATCTTTTTTTTTTTTTTTTTTTTTTTTGCATTTGAAAAAATTAAATAATAAAGCAATAGGCCCCGATACCTGGCCCAGTGACATCACCTGGAGGCAAACTGTACGGTCGGCTCACCCGTGTCCTTTCCTTGCAGCAACATGGGACGATTGCTCCATGGCCCCTTCCCTGCCTCCAGCCAAGCCCAACGTTCTCTGCTCCCTTGGTCCTTCTTACCCTCACCTTCCCCGTACTGGGCCTGCCTCTATCGCTGACAGCTATTCACAGTTTCTAAAGGAAAACAAAAACTCAGGATTTTTTTTTTTTTTTTTTTTTGCGAAATCACTTTCAAAATACAATGTAGCCCAGCTACATCCTTGGAGTTTCTGTTCTGCAGCTGCTCCTCAGCAAGCACATGGAAACCTCCACAGTGTATGCACTTCTTCTGTAGTTCTCTTTTTTTTTAAAAAAAAAAACCAAAACAAAACTCTGTTCTTCCCCTTTCCCTCCCCCCCACCCCCCGTTAACATACTGGATAAAGTCTATATTTGTTTTAAAATAGATATCTATATACACACACACTTCAGGTGTTCTGATTTCTGACAAACGTGGCATTACTGGAAACGATGGGATGGTGGCCACCCGCCCAGGGCAGCGAGTCACCCGGGAGGAGCTGTGGGGGACCAAGGTCCTCCAACACCAGGTCGCACCCTTGCCGGCCGGGTGCTTAACGGCGCTCACCTTAGCCCCTGCCCGGAGTGAGGTAGTTACTTTTCCTTTTTTTTTTTTCTTTTCCATTTGGCAGTTTGAAAATCGGTGGCTACGGCTGGGTTTAGCTCTCAGGGGCAGGTTGCCTTTGCCTGCGCATGAATGCTGGCTTCAAGCACGTGGTGCTACGCTGCGGTCCGGCCCCTGCCGGGGGGGCTGAGTGACCTGGAGGAGGCCGGAGCAGTCACGGCTCCCCTGGCTGCAGAAAGGACCGAGGTTGCCGGCCGAAAGGAGAGCGGGCCACGCAGCTGGGATGGGTGTTTGCCCCAGTGCCGCTGCCACAGGATGGCAGTGAAGTTTCTAGGTCTGCGTGGCGGCGCCCCACTCGCCGGCCCCAGGGTACGGAGGCCTGGGATGCTTTCAGCCTGGGCAGCTTGGGGTGCTGGAGCGGCTCTGCCGGCCCACGCGAGCATCGGGCTGCCGGGGGGCCGGGGACCGGGCCCTTTGCCTTTACGGGCTGGGAAGGGCTGGATGTGCAGCAGAACTGTGCGCTCGGGGCTGCTCTCGGGCAGCAGCCACAGCGGGCCGGGTCCGAAGCAAGCAGAAGGCGCTGCTTTTGGAAGACGCTGCTGTAGCACTGACCTTGGGTTTGGCGATGAGCGCAGGGAGATGCCGGAGCATGTGGGGCGAAGGGGGGGGAAGATGCTGCCCGGCGTTTCACCCTGCACGTGGGTCGAGCCCGCTGTGTTGGGGGGCTACCAGCAGGAGCTGACCCCCGTCGGCACAACCGGCGTTACCGGGGCTGAGCCGCAGACGTGTGCGCAGCCAGCGCGGTGGGGAGCCCGCAGTGCAAGGCAGAAGTCCTTCCCCACGCTCCCTACATGGGGTCAGCTCCCGGGCAGACGCCGTGCCTGTGGCCCCAAGGTGGGACGTTGGGGGATGTCCACCTACCCCCTGCGACACCAGCTCGCTGCGCACGCCATCGGGAACCTGGGGAAGGGGAGCAGCCCCTCCCGCGCCCCCTAACACCAACACGCCCCCACCGGCTCCGTCAGGGGATAAAGTGCTTTCACCGCGCCGCAGCTACTGGGGAAGCAACCGCTTTGTCTCAGCCCCGAGTTCCCCGTGTTGCCCAAGTCTCAGATGGAGGAGCGGTTATGTTGTTTACACATACAGTACAAAAATTAAAAGGCACAAAAATACACAGAATGCAGCAGATAGTGAACAGCTGACAAAGTCCCTGGTGTTGGAAAAACAAGGATGGTGGAGGGATGGGGGGGAAGGGAGCCCAGGGCTTGCTCTGATGGCCTTTGCCACCTCTCCCTGGGCTCCCTCCCGCTTTGTGTCTGGTGTTACGGATCCGGCAGCCCCGGCTCGTCCTGAGGAGCCGCAAATGGGGACGCAGGGAGCCACTGACTGCTTGGGCGCTGCTCAGAGGGAAGTGGTGACCCCAGCTTGCCACAAGAGTCACGTCTCCAGCTCTGGCTGGCAGAAAATAAATTATGGGTGCCACGGTGCAGAACAGAGGGCGTTTGAGCTGCTCGGAAAGGTGTCTCGTGGCTTCTTGTTAGGCGAGGGAGCCCTTCAGCCGCGGGCCAGGCCCACCCCACCGCGAGGCTGGTTTGAGCATGACCCTGGTGGAGGTGCTCTGCGGTGGCTGCACGGCGTGCCCGCGGCTGGAGGCAGGGTCCCCGCGGCACCGCGCGGCAGAGGAGGGCACTTCCAGGGCTGCCGTCGGCCTAGGCTTCGCTGCAGCACTCGTAGATGTTGTCCTCCATGAGTGCAATCACTTGCTCAAACTTGTGCTGGAGCTGGGTGCGCTTCGTCGTGGGGTTGGCGTCCAGGGCGGCCACGATCTGCGGGAGATGGGGGGGGCGGGCGGCTAAGGCGGGGGGGCAGAGGTGCTCACCCCCCAGCCCAGCTCCCCCCGTCATCCCTGCTGAGCCCAAATCCCAGCCGGACCTCCAACGGGGAGAACCCACCCTGCCCCACAGCCCCCGCGCTCACACCCCCCCGGCACCCTCCAGGGTACAGCCGTGTCCCTGGGCAGGGGTGGGAGAGGAGGGGAACGCAACCAGAACCCGTTGTAAAAATAAAGCTCGTGGTGCAGAGCTAGCCCACAGCACGGGGGTGTGGGGGGGGGTGTGTCAGGAGCCAGCCAGGGCCGGCGCCTCAGCTCGGGGGTGGGTGGCACGTGGGAAGTTATTTTGGATGTGGGCTGGATCGGTGTGTCTGCCCTCCTGACAGCATTTGCGGGTCAGCGTGTCGGGCAGCCCCGCTCCAGTCTGGCCCCACCAAATGCTGTTAAATTCAGCCAAGGGAGAGGGGAGCAGGTGCATCTGCGTGCGCATGAACTGCAGATGTGCGTGGGATTATGCAAGAGATGGTAATGGTAATCCCTGTCCCGTGGGACCGGCTGCAGGCGTCTGACCCCTTGGTTACACCGCACCGCTTGCTGTCCCTCCGTGGGCACGCTGGGGCCCGAGTGCTGCTGGGGCCGCTTACCTGGGAGCGGTATCTCTTGGCGTATTTGTATATCTCAGCCATGGCGACGTTGGTGTTGAATTCGTTCCGGTATTTCTTCATAAAGACAGAACAAAGAGGGGAGGAATATTAACATGATGCAGCAAGTGAGTTCAAGCCCAATCAGCAGGCACCAACTAGGTTAAAAGAAGGTCTCTGCCTGGGTATTTTTGTTCCCGTTGCACCGATGCAGCCGGACTTTTGACTTACTCCTTCAAGGAAGGTGCATTTGCTTACATCAGAAACGGTCTCCAGCTTTTTAAAGCCAGCCTTAAATGCCCACGCTCGGTAGCACTGTTCATCCCTCTGTGCTCTAAGCTATTTCAAAGGATGGGGCAGTGCAGGAGCCAGGCAGAGGAACGCCAGCGGAAAAAAGCCTGCTCGGTGGCTGAAGCCGAGATGCCACAGGGAAATGGTTTGATTCCGAGGAAGCTGTGGCACATTGCTGGCAGGACGGGGATCCGGAGCGCGCCTGCCAGCTCCTGTAGCTGGTAGCGGGGCCGGCGGGGGGCCAGCAGGGCTGCCTGGGACTCAGGGCCGGCCCTGGCATCGGCGCCTGGGGGCCAGCTGGCTGGGGGGCTGTGGGACTGCGCAGATCCATTTCCAAACATCCTGGCTCTTTGGCAGTGAATTTCGCTTTCAGCTCCCCATGGTGCCAAAGCCAGTTAGGTTCAAGCTAACTCGTGGGTGTTTACTGGAGCTCCAGCAGTAACTGAAGATGCTCGGAATTAGGTCAGATGAAGTTTGTGCAGGGAAGTTTGAGGCAAAAATATCCTTTCCTGTTTGCTCCTTCCAGCATCTAAGCAGTAGCTGACGGAGGCCCGGCTGCGCTCCCTGCTGCTCCCGGCGTCCCACTGGCAGCCAGAGCAGAGCGGGCCCCGCATCCTCGCCCCGGCAGGGCACCGAGCCTGCACACCCGACCCCATCCCCAGAACGCCTGGCCGAGCCCCCCCGCCCGCTGCAGCCCCGGCCGGCCCCCCCCCCCCCCGCAGCCCGGCCGACCCCCCCTCCCCTGCACCGGCGAGCCCCCCTCCCCCGCTGCAGCCCCGGCCGAGCCCCCCTCTGCCCGCTGCAGCCCTGGCTGAGCCCCCCTCTGCCCGCTGCAGCCCCGTGCGCCCGTACCCGCGACTCCTCGGCGAGGTGGGCGTTCATCTCCTGCTCGCTGAGCGGGGGCATGTCGTGGATTTGCTTGTAGTATCGCTGCACTATCTTCCTGTACTCGGGGATCTCCTTGGCGTACAGGAGTTTGTTGGTCGGGGAGTCCTAGAGCAAGGGCCAGAGATCGGAATCAGACACCGTATTGTTCCTCCCCGAAACCTTTTTATCCTGTCTGTCTGCCCACAGTGCTAACCATCCGATACGGACTGCACCTGCAGCTGGCTTCAGGATACAGCTACATTTTGGTCCCGGCTTCTTACACGGCCAGGAGCGCGGCGGGACGGCACGGCAGAGCTACCGAGAAAGGCGCTGGCTCTGACACACCGAGGTGCTGCAGACGGGGCCCCCAGCGCCGTCCCTCTGCCCTGCCTCCCAGTGTGAGCCGAACGGGTGTCAGCCGCAGCGCCCGCGAAGGTGGCCCATACCCACACGCTGTGATTTGCAGCCAGGGCGGGCTAAAAAAGCAGGCACGGGGCCCGGCAAGGTGGCAGGTGATGCTCTGCAGATGCGTGTAGCACGCCTGTGTTAGATAAAACACTCGTGCTCCGTGGCTCTGCGTGTGGAAAGGGGTAATGGGAAGGGCTTCTGCGTGCAATTACTGGGGTCTCTTGAGCAGCCAGTTTGATTTAAACAGAAGAACAAAGCTCTCTTCCAAGCTGAACTCTGTCAGCTGAGATGTCGCTCTTGGGTTTTTCACATAGCTTTGATTTATTTTGCATTGGCTAACCCAGCCTGCCTGGCCTATACTGAGTGCACATAAAGTAATTAACAGAAAATACTGAGTCCTCTTGATTAATGTCAGCTTGGACGAAGCAGTCTTAGCCTCCCAGCCACACGATTGGGCTGTACCAGTGAAAGCGTAACCCTGCCCGCGCTCCTTGCAGATACAGGCATGAGTGATTTTAACCTCAAGGCAATCCTGCCCTGCTGATATCATTACCCTGGCAATGAACTTGGCTGGCTGGCTGAGTGTTGCATCCCAAAGGGAAAGAGCCCCGGGCTGGGGGACACGGAGGGGGGTATGATGGACGTGTCCTGCGGGTGCGGGGCTGCTCCCTGGGGCTCCGCAGGTGGAGCGGGGCAGGAGGCTCCGCGGAGGAGAAGGCAGGGCAGGGCTCTGGCCGGGCCGGCAGCGTCCTCAGCTGCATCGGGCAGTAAATAAGGAAGCCCGGGGAAGCTGCAATCTGCTGCTGCAATATGTAGCCTGGCTAACGCTGCAGGGGAAACGGGAAATGGGCACCAGGCTGTGGCACCAGATCCCACAGCAGTTTATTTTCAAACCCAGTGACAAGGCATTACAGGAATACAGCCAAGTTACAGAGCCTGCTCACAACATTTTTTTTCCCCCTTGGAAACACAAAAGAAATCCGTGCTGCCTCTTTTTTTAAGTTATTTTTTAATTTGTGTCTGATTTGTCTGTATGATGAGGAGATGGGTACTGGTTTATTAACTGCTTGCGCACTGTAGATGTATGGAGGCCGAGTCTGCTCTCACATTTACAGTTCCAAGAGCAAAACCAGAGGAAGAGTCCAGCCTGGAAAACACTCGGCAAGATACCGCCTGTATATGCGAGCTGATTTTTATGCTGAGGATTTATTCTTCCCACATTACTCAACAATTCCTTCACTTATGCTATTGTATTCCTGAAAAATGTTTCCATCTGCTGTCTGACTCCAGCTGACCCCTCTTCCCCTCACCCACAGCTTGACAAGGACAAATCGGAGATGTTTCGTAACACATGCAAAAAAAAGCCCCAAACCCAAACAAACAAAAAAATCAAGCACTCATTAGCTCTTCCTCCAGCATTAACCTCTCCAGTCAAGGCTTCCTGTCGCTCCGTCCAGGGGACGCACCCAGCAGCGCCCACCCCCCGCCCCTCTCCGTAGGGTCCCCCACGTCACGCACTGTGCTGCCGCCAGCCCCGGGGGCAGGGGGTGGCGGGGGGCGATTTACAGCATTTTTTAATAAAACTTATTTATGCTGGGAAGTTTCAAATGTCAACACTGCACTCAGCCGAGCCAGCGGGAGAACAAAGCACGCGTGGGGGGACGTCCCGCTGCCCCCCAGCCCCGCAGGACGGCGCGTGGGAGCCCGACGGCGGGAGAGGAGGCACGGCCCGCGCGGTCTCACTGTTGCTTGGACCCGTGTGGCTTCCCAGGCGGCTGCGCCGAGTCCGCCGGGCTCCGACCGCGCACCGGCGTGGCCAGCATCTGATGGAGATGCTGCCAGCAGCGGGGAGAGCGGCTGCCCCGCCAAGCGCTTCCCAGGCGCTGAGGATGGTGTCTGCGGGATGCCCCCCGCCGTCCCCACACCTCCACGTGAGCCGGGCTGGGTCCGCGCTGCCCAGGAGGCGCAGCCCACGTTCACGAAGGCTTGGCTCGCCTCCTGGGCTTCCCGTGGCTCTCCCAGGCGAGAGGCTGTGCAGGAACCACTGGCAGCCGTGGCTAAAGCCTCACCTGGAGCTACGTGGTCCTTTTCCGTCCTGCCACTGGGAGTTTACATCGTCCCCCAGCTGCCGTTACGGGGTTGTAATGCTACTGCTGTCCCCTAAACCAGCCCTGCCCAAGGGAGCTGGGCGCCCGTGCCCAGAGCAGAGCTGACACCCGCCCCTGCTCGCTTTGGCACGTTGCACCCCTGCCCGAGCCAACAGCAGCGAATATTGGTCAGCTCCCGCCCCAGCCCAGCCCCGCCGGGGAGCATTACGGGCGCTGCACGGAGCAGGCTGGGTGCTCTCCCGTGACCGCAGGGCCATGGGTAACAGCGAGCACACCGGCCAGCGGCTGGGTCGCCCTCCGTCCTCCGAGCTGGGGCCTTGCCCTGTGTCTGTCCCCGCCGTGACCGCGTGTTCCCACTCCCTGACCCCTCTGTGTGATGGAGGGGGGAGCAAATTTCAAGCTTGAGCCTGAACAAAGCATTGGGAAGGGAGGGGAGGACTAGTCCGTGAAGCTGGCCAGGACTCAGCTGCGTGCACCCGAGCACCAGCCGGCCCCACCGCTGGGGGAGGTGGGCACGGTGACCCCTGGCAGCCCCGTCCCCCCCGCACGGGTCCGTGCCTGCGACTGCCGCGCGGGAGCGAGATGCCCTCTCCGGGCCGTACCTTGCCCAGCTGCAGGTCAGACAGGGAGCAGGCGTCAATGAAGGCCTGGGCTATCACGGAGAGGCAGGCGTCGATGTGGTCGGTCTTGTCGATGTCGAAGACGAACTGGGGGTTCTTCAGGATGTTGACCCAAAACCTCAGAGGCAAGCTGCGGGGGAAACAAGCCAGGAACACGCACCGGGTGAACGTTTGTACTCCAGAGGGAGGGGAGGAAATGCAGGAAGGATGGTGATGGGAAGTGAATAGTAGAGAGGGGAAGAAACAGAGGAGCCAGGTCCTGCTGTTTAATCATGTCCCAGCAGCATATGGGCCCTGCCTAGCTAGGGGGGCAGGCACGCGTCTCCCCCCGAGGAGACGTTTCCCCAGGCTGGAGCATGGACTTCATGCACAGCCCTGCCTAGGCGAGCATGGACCCCCGGGCTCCCCAACGGCTCCCGAGCCCGCCGGGGCCCAGGAGAGCCACGGGCAGCCCTGCCGGCATGGGGCCGTCGGATCAGGCTTCCCCACGAGCCGACTGCTGTAGCAGTGGTGTCAGCTCCTTCCGCAAGAGCGACCGTCACCTGGTTCTGATGGCAAGCCTGGGCCCGTGAAATGCATTGCATGGGGCTTTTTTCCTGCTCTCTCATCATTTTCTCCTCCAGTTACTGCACTGCTCCTTTGGCCACAACAGAGTTTCCAGTATTGCTCGCCCTTCTCAGCGTCCCTCCTCAGCAGCCGAGGTCTTTGCTCCAGTGGCAATTAAAGGTAACGAAGGGCAGGCAAAGCTGCAGCCCAGGGGTTGTCTCTGCCTGCCTGCTATCCCAGCCAAATTCGGTTTTAACTTTCACACGTTGGGCTGGAAACAGCTACTGTCCCTGCAGCCCCAGGGGCTGAGCCTCCCCTCCACGCTCCCTCCAGGCTCCCTGCCCTCCCCAGTTACGCCCCCTGCTTTCCCCCCCTTCACTTTGGCTGTCCCCCCCCCCCACTCCTGCTGCTCATCCCATCCCCCAACGCCGCTCCCGGCTGCCCCTGGCGCCACGGTGCCCACCCACCCATTCCTGTCACAGCACCAGCTCCGGGAGTCCTGTGAATACCCCGGAGTCGCAGCTCGGTTACACAGATCAGTCGGGAGAAGTGCCCCCAGGGGCTGAAAAGCCAGAAAGCAAATGAAAAGGAGCCAAATATGCTGTTTCTAAAATCTCCACACTGTTTTAAGACCTGGCATGATTTTGGACTCTGTCTCAGACCCCCAGTGCTTGGAGCTAACACCATTGCCGTCTCCCGCCATCCCGTCCCTCTTCTGTTTCTCCTTTAATTTTTTGTCATAGTGTGCCAGTTCGTTCTGCCCTGTATCTGCCCGGGGCTCCTCTGCCAGCTTGCTGCTCCCCTCAGCTCTGTGTTTGTTCAAACGCTCCAAGCCTGTGCTTGGTCTCGTCTTTCACTGCCCCCCTGCCACCCCTCCTGTTTTCCAGGTCCCTCTTCTACTTTTAGCAACCCCATGACCAGTCCAGGACACCCCAGCTCTGCAGCTGCTGCTCCTGAGGGACGGAAGGGAGGAAGGAAAGAGAGAGAGAAGAGATTTCCTCTTCCAAACCTGTTGGTCTTCCAGATGTGCATCGTGTCAGGGTCCGTGATCCCTCTTTTCTCTGCCTGCTCCTCTAGGAAGTCAAAGAAATACTTCACGGCCACGGGTGGTTTGTCATCTCGGATACTGAGGATGGCTTTGAACAAGTCGTCCAGGAACTTCTGCAGCGTGCCCTGCGGGACAAGCACAGGCGGTGGGGACTGGGGGAGGGAGCAGCACCCGAGCCCAGGAAAACAGCGCGAGGGGCTGCGACCGCTGCGCGCAGGGGGAGATCCTCTGCGGCCAGTTGGGTAAATCAGAAGAGAAAGGGGATGCTGAAGCGGGGAGGGAAAGGTCTGTTTGTGCATAGCAATGTAATTAGCTTGCGTTTGGGTTTAATTTCTTTTGGCATCGGGATTTTCTTCTTGCTGCTAGGATCTCACATCTGTGATTGTTCTGCGCAGTAAATACAAAGAAGCCTGGAGACTGCTGGCCATTCCTGTGATCTCTGCTCCAGCGAGGCATCACGCTGGGATTAAAGATGGGCTGGGAGCCCAACTGCTGGAGCTGAGCACTCGCAGAGAGTGGGGAAGTTCAAATCTGAGTTAAGATTGCACAGGCATTCCCCCTGCTCCGAGAGCATCCCCATCTCCTTTCCCAGCAGGGTCTCTCGCTGGGGAGACGGCTTCAGGTCTCAAGCATGGTGCACCATGATCCCTGAGTCCCTTTCATGTGCGCGGACCCCAGACAGGCCCAGGGAGGTGGTGTGGGGCTTTGTGCAGCTCCGAGGGCGAGCTGGGAAGCTGGAAGGAGCCCAGGGGGCCGGTGGCGCCTGGCAGCCTCGCTAAAGACGCTCCAGCCGTCGGGGACACGGGAGTCCCACCGCCCCTCGAGAGCGGGCGGCCCCGCCGCGCTCCCTCCCTAGAGAAGGGTCCAGCCACGGACCACGAAGAACCATCCCAGCCGCTGCGGGCAAGGGCGTCCCCCCTACCTTTGTGGAGAGCAGCCGGGTCAGGTAGATCTCTGGCAGGACTTTCTTCCTGTGGCTCTGCCTGTGGGACTTCTTGTGTTCCACGGACTCATCCGTGGGGAGAACCTGGCCCAACACAGGACACGAGTTCAGAGCGCTCCTCTCTGGAAGGGTCGCACTGAATTTTCCTTTAAGTATAGAATTTCAACCGCATATAACATTCAGTTAAAAAGCAGTTACTGTGTTATAAGAACACCCTTACACGGCTCTAAAAAAAGAGATTCACAGCACACAGTTTTCCTGACGCTTGTTGCTCCTGCACTCTCCCCTGCCTCTCCCCAGCCAGCCAAAGGGAACGAAGCCATCCATCTCGCTGCCTGTCCGCCTGCTCGCTCCCGTCCGGCTGCAGGGCAGGCTCCCGGAGCAACACGCGAGGCGGCCGCGGAGGCAGCTTTGCTCAGATGTGGAGAAAGCTCAAGAGCCATCAGCCAGTATTCCTACCCCAGCGCTCTTACACACAAAAATACATATTCCCCTGGCCACGCCAGTTCATTACTGCTCCATAATGACCTAGCAAACCATTTAAGTCCATCTTGGCATCGTTTCACACGTGCACATTGGGTTTCCCATCCCTCCTGCCCCCTTGCGCTGCATGTACGTGTGTGTGCGTGCGTTCATACTCTGCAGGAGCACAGGAACTGTAGCAGGGAAAAAAAGAAATTGGGCTATAAAATATTGTTGTTGCCCATAACACTTTTTTTCACAACAGCTTTTAGCAGCATCGAGCACTTCATGCTTCCAGCGTGGTGTGCAGGCAGGAACTAATAAATCTCCGCAGCCCTGGGAAGCAGGCGGCGTGCCAGGAGCTCCCGGTAGGTGACGTGACCAGGGCTGTGCGGGGTGCTGCCGGCGGCCCTGCGCCACACCACGCTCCAACCGCACTCCCGAGCTCTCCAGGGCTGCCGGCAGCTGGATCAGGCACAATTACTTTGCCATCCTGGTAATCTCTTATTATGTCCCGTAGCACTAAAGCCTGCCTACAGAACCTTCCTGTGCCTCTTTGACACCCTCTGAAGAGAACTAACGACCCCTGATCCAGCTGGTTCATCACATCTGACGTTCCAGCCCACGGAGACAAATTAAGTTAATATCAGCAAGGCTGGGGAGATCTCTTCTATCCCATGCACCGAAAAAACAGGGCCCACAGGCTTAAGTTCAGGAGAGCCGAGGGCTCGCTGCGCACACGGCCTGGCTGGCCACCTCTTTCCTCCCAGCACTTGCCCAGGGGGGCCATCTCCCCAACAGCCAGCCTGGCCGCAGAGGACAACCTGGCTGAGGGCCCCAGTGCGGCAGGACCGGCTGCTGCCGGAGGGTCCAGCATCCATGTTCGGGGACAAAAGCCACAGCTTGTCGCCTGCTAGCAGGCAGCCATCACGAAGGTGGGTTATGTCAAAATACCCAGGGGATCAGAGGGGCACCTGTTCCCTGCAGCAAGGAGCCCTGCTCCAGCACCCCGCGGCCCCTCTGAGCTGGGCGATGCTGCCCCCCCCCCCTGCCGCGCCGCTCCCTGGCAGCGCTCCCCGGGACGGCCGGAGGTGAGAGCGGTCCCTGGCCCCTGGCACGCCGCCAGGAGCGGGATGCTTACCAAGTGGAAGTACTTCTCCGTGTCCAGATCCTTCACTGTGAAGGGAAGAGAGAGACAGAGGCTCAGTCAAGGAACCCAACCCAGACTCCACCTCTGCAGCAGCCCCCCAGCTCAGGAGGCGTTTCGCTTTCCCCAAGAACCCCAAGCTCCCGCCCCAAGCAACCTCAGTGGTTTTCTTTGGGTTGTTTATTGCCTCCTGGGGCACATGGCAAGTACCTCAGGAAGCACTTTAGGGAGGACCCGAGGTCTCCCAAGGGGTGTTTTAGGAGGGACCCGAGGCGGCACAGGAGCAGGATCAGCACAGGGGCACTCCTGCATCGTGATGCGATGCCCCATGTGCCCTGGGCTGTCTCCCAGCCTCGCCATCGGGGCGGCTGTGCCTGCTCTGCCCATGCCCTGCAGAAGCCCTGCTCCCAGTTCCCTGCACCCCTCTTCCCCGCTGGGTGCTGGGGTCCGGGCAATGCCACCGCGCACAGCAGTCATTAAAGCTCTGAGGGTCTCCACTCTGTCCTGCCGTCCGTCCCCCCTGGGAAGGTTGCACTGCTGCTACCTGCGAGGCGGGACGCAGACCTGCAGTCCCCGCAAGGGACAGAGCGCATCGCCCAGCTGTAGCAAGGGGGAGCCCCAGGGGAAGAAGGGGGGTACCAGCCCTGCAGCTCCACGGCTGTCTCTGCCCCAAATGTGCACCACAGCGTGGGCAAAGGGGTTTGCCGGAGAGCAGCGGTGACCCTGCAGGACGCGAGGGCGCCCCGAGCACGCCCAGGCTGCCGGCTGGCCAGCTGGCTCAGCGGCGGCGGGCCCACTCCGCGCTCAGTGTCTTCCCCGGGGTGCCCCCGATGCCCAGCTCTGCCCAAGGCGCCACCAGGACAGGCTGCTCCAGAGCACTGGCAACACCAGCGCCACCCCCCCGGCGCCAGGCAAGGGGGCTGGCAGCCAGCTCGCAGCACCCCTGGCCAGACACCCCTCTAACGACACAGGCGTTTCTGCCTGGCCCCCAGCGATGGGGAGGAACCTCGCAGCGGGCCCCCGCCGCAGTGGCAGCGACCCCCTTCGGGGATCTGCGGAGGAAGGGGAGAGCAGACACCAGTGATGGGGCCCTCAGTGGTGCCTCCCCACGGAGCTGGGGGCGGCCCCGGGGAGGTCTGGGGGGCTGGGGGATGGTGGTGCGGCCACTGCTCTGCCACAAACGTCCTCTGCGCCTACCCTGCCCTCGCTCCCCAGCTTGGAAACTGGCAGCAACAGCACTGCCCTGCATAGAGAGGGGATTTTAAATGCAAAGACAAGATAGCGAGGTTCTCAAATCCAAGGGGAATCAGGCAAATACACGCATCCAAGCTGTGGTTTTGGATGCCGATGCCGGGTTAAGCCAGGAGGAAAGAGCGTTACGCTGTGCAGATGCTTTTGTGCCTTCCCCAGAAGGGGAGAGGGAACCTGGGTGCAGCCTGGAGCCGTGGGGCTGGCCCCACCTCTGTGCCGCGGCTCCGGCTCCCAGCGCACAGGGCACCGTGCCAGCGGCAGGGCTCCGCAGCACGGCTGTTACCCAAATAATAACATTAATAAGTACTCAGCTCCGGTTTTGATTTTCCATGCACTGTTACAGACCAGCGAGGATTATGCTCCCAGGCATACCAGGGAATATGGAAACCATGTACGAATTTCTGGTTTCATTTAATTTTCAAAGGAAAAACGGTCAAGAAAACAATTTGATGCGCCCCATTTCCCCGCATTTTTGGCCTCTGCCCCTCAATGGCATCCCAAACCCCGGCTCTCAGGGCAGGTAGCGACACCGGTGCCAGGGATTTCAGCAGGAGCACGGATCAAGAGCAGAGCGATACTAATCAGCCAGGCTGGTGGCCGCTGGGAATAGGAGCTTTTTTTTCCTCCTCTTTCTGTTGTCAGTAATAACTTGTTTTGCATGAAGAGTGTTTAATTAGTTTCAGTGTGTTGCAATATTAACAAGCTTCTCGCCAGGGCAGATGTCTATTCCCCAGAAGCTCTCACGGAGCTATGGCAACCTCCCTGCCTGCTTCTGATGATCCCGTTTTTGGAGGGGGAACGGCAGCTCCCCCCCGAGGCTAGGCAGGCTCCGAGGAGGCGAAGCTTTGCCGCAGCGCCGGCGGGTGTACCTTGTAATGTGCCAATGTGTTGAGTTTCTTCCTGCCGTCCTCTACCACCGAGGTGTCGTCGAGGTCCCGGAGGATGTAGCTGTCGGTGCTGGTGGCGAACCACTCTGCGCAGAGGGAAGGGAGCGGTGGGACGCCAGCCCCCGCGTGCAGCGGGGACAGGGGCTCCGGGGGCCGTCACGCAGCGCTCGGGGGCTGCATGGCCCCACTGCCAAGGGCCCGGGACCCTGTGAAAGCAGGGCTGAAGCTCCGCAACGGCCCCCAGGGCCAGCCCCTGGGGCGGGCATTGCCAGGCCAGAGCAGACCTGGATGGAGCTGGGAGAGGTGACAAAGGCGCCGATCGCAGAGACAGGAGGAGCACGTCTCCCCGTCTCCCTTCGTGCCCCGGAGGGCGTGTGGGACCCGCCTCGTGGAGCAGTTGCCGCATGGCCCGCACGTGGCCACCGAAGGTTGGCAGTGGCTCCCCGCAGGGCAGCGCTGGTCGTGCATCTGTGGCCGGGGATGCAGCACGTGCACCAGCCGAGAGGAGCGCGTCCCCGTCCCTGCTCCAGCCCAGGGCGTTCTGCGGAGACTCCCTGGGGCGCCGACTACAGGGAACGTCACGCCTTGTGGCTGTGGCCACCAGAGTGCATCTCCAGGGCCCGCTGCGTGGCACAGAGGCACCGCAGACACCGCGGGTTTCTCTTGCCAGCATTAGGCTTGGATCCTTCTTAAATTCTGGGATAAGGAGTTGGCCACTGGGCGGATAAATGACAGATCTGAAGCTAGGGCAGGACAGGAGCCCACGGGCTCAGCTATAGCTGCTTATGGAGAGACACGTATTAATGAGGCACGTGCGGGCTCAGGGCTGGTTTAGAGGGTGCCTGTTCTGGGGCTTTAAAGGGTGCAAGCCCAAGCACCCCTCTGCTCAACTTGGGCTTTCCTAAAGCTTCTTTCCAGTTACATGGCTCCCTCTTGCCCACCAGGATCTGATCCCATCCCTCATTCCTGAAGACCACCCTCAGGAAAAGGCTGCCTTGGAGTCTGCCCTCTTGTCAGTGCTGCTTCCCCCACCGTCCTCTGGCTCCCGCGCAGCACCAGGTGCCCCATCTGGTTTTAAGGACTGGCTGGTGCAAGGCATCTGGTCCTTACCGAGGTCGACGTCTTCCACCCTCGGCCACTGGGAGTAGGGGACGTTCTTGCAGAAGGCCTCCAGAATCTTCTCCTTCACTTGGCTGAGTGTGTCCGTGTCCATGGCCCTGACGCTCAGGGAGTCCATCCCGCAGCCTTGGAAGGAGACGTTGAGGTTCTGCGGGCAGAGGCCGGGTTAGGGGTGCCCTGCCCAGCTCTTCTGGCTCCCAAGTACGCGGGGAGGCTGCTGCGGCTGCACAGCTCTCGCTGGTGCACGCTGGGCACCGCGCTGCTGGCAGTCAGGCTAAGAAACGCAGCTATCCAGGCTCTGCCGCTAGTGAGGGGCACTGATTGATTTATAGCCCTCGGAGGCCGAGGGCCCCGGTTTGTTGATGGAGCCAGGAGGACACAGGGAGCAACGCTGCAGCCTTCTTTCACAGCTGCCTTGTTAATGGGCCTTAGCCCTGCCACGCAGAGACACCTCGGGGGGGAGGAAAGGTCAGCCCCCGCAGCCAGCCATGTCCTCAGCTTCTTGGCTCCGACCGGTGACGGATGGGACCGCCAAGGCTCATTGCTCAGCCGCTCCCTGACACAAGGGGCCGAACTCCTTCATCTAAACAAGCTTTAAGGACGCCGCAGGCTAGGTCTGCTGCAACACCCGAGTCCACCACCTGCACCACCCAATAACTGGCTGGAGAACCTGCCCAACAGCGGGAGAAGCAGCCGCAAGGGGCTGCAGGCTGCCACAAACACCAGCTCGGACCTCGGGGATGCCCAGATCCTGCTACAGTCGCGGCAGAAAGCTGCAGGGCAGTGAGAGGGACTCCTCCTGTAAAACCCCCTCTCCTTCGGGAGCCACTGCCACGCCAGCCAAGCGAGGAGAGGCAGAGCCCCGGGGCCCCCTCCCCTCGCAAGCTGTGCAGACCCAAACGCCACAAGCACAGCATCTTCCTCCTGCTCGGGGCTTTGCTCTGGGATGGCCTCAGCTCTGCCTCTGCTCGAATCCTCCGCCCCTCGGTGCGCCCGAACCCGAGGGCAGCACCGCGCTGTCTTCCTTTAGTGGTGGATGCGAGCAGGACGCCACCCGCCTGCCCGGCAAGCCCCGGGCAGCAGGCTGCAGACGCCGGGAGCGTTGCCTCTTGGATGGACACCTCGTAGACGTGAGATCCACGGCCGGGATCTTCACAGCCTCGAGGTTCCTTGGCAAACACTGCTTTTAAGTATCAGGATGCAGAGTCAGCATCCTTGATGATGAGAGGACCAATGTGAAACCACAGATGAAGCCCCATTTTTTCCCCTATCATTAAAGGAAGATGTTTTTTCACCTTGTATACTGTGCAGGTGTTTTTTAAAGCAGAGGTCCAGTTACCTGCAATGTCAGGGACCGCCAGTGAGTCCACACTGCCCCTGCATTGCTCTCCTTCCTCCCACATGCCCCATGCACTTTTGTTTCTCTACTTGCAAACAAGGTAGGAAGCAGCCGCTGCTCAGACTTACAAAGTCACCATTTCTGCTGAGAAAGCCAACACTGCGCCCTGCCGCTAACCCAACTCGGCCCGTGCTGTGAATTTACAGGTCAATTGGTAACAGGAATCTGCAGAGGATGCAGAGCTGGAACCTGCTCTGAGTTACGGTGATGCACATCTGGGGTAACCCCTGGCTTCAGTGAAGCTGCTCCAGATTTATGCCGGGTAATTGAAAGCAGGGTTTGACCCAGGCTCTGGAAAGGCATCTGCCGAGTTCTGTGCCAGGCACTGGAGGGACCCGAGCCCCTCACACGCAGAGCCCTCGGCTGCCCGGCTCCCGCAGGAGGCGTCGTGCAGAGCCGCTTCTCAGCTCCGCTCCCGAACAGCCTGGGCAAAGCCCTGGCCCCGGGTTGGCAGCCAGCCCCTTCCCACAGCGACTGAGGATGCGCTTTTGCCAGCAGCGGTAAACCTGTTGCTTCAACTCCCTGAATACGGCACAACAAATTTTGTTACCTCGCCCCCTCCCCTAATCTGAGGCACCCAGGTGACCCGCCAAGGGACAGGCACAGAACAGTCACCACGAGCCTCGCTTTGTAGTCATGCGCTTTGGCAGCGGCCGGGGGGCTGCGCGGGGGTGCAACGTGCGCTGTCACCGCACCGGCACGGGTACCACAACCACCCGGCCGGGGCGCGCGTCTGTCAGACCCCCGGGGCGTAGGTACTCACCCTCGGCTTTGCCTCGATGTTCTCCCTCAGGAGCCACTCCTCGTTGAGGGTGTACCTGGCCTTCCCAGTGATGGCATCGATGGACCCTTTGTTAATCTGCTGCTTGATTGCACAGATGAGCAGGAAGAAGGGCTCTCCGACCGTCTCCTGGGGAAGGGAAGAGGGCCAAGTCAGCAAACCAGACCTGGTGGCAGCAGCGGTGCGGCGGGGACAGGCAGGGACAGGCTCCGCATGGACACCGAAGGCAAGCGAAAACCCCGTGTGCCTCCATGCGCTGGGAAGCAGGACTGGCCCGCGCCAGGCGCTGAGAGTCCCGGCGGGTGCCTGGTGCCGTCGCCCACCAGCATCGCTCTGAGGCTGCTGGGAAGCTTTCAGACCCGTGGGAATGTGGCAGCGCAGCTGGGAGAGCGGCCGTAGCAGCTGACAACAGCCACGGGTGATTTTCGGGGAGGGGGAACCGTGGCTGTCAGCACCAACACACCCCGTCCAGCTCCTGCGGCAAGCCCCGTGGGGCTGGGGCTGGGCCGGCACGCGCTGGCTCCCGGGCAGCGCACTGGGTGCTGCTCACAAGGTAGGGGCATCGGCGTAGCTGCGCTGGGTGGGCACGTGCATGCACCATGCTCAGCGAAATACAAATGTGCATTAATTTACATGTGAAATTACGCATGAACCTCAGGGAGACTCCGGCACGCTTCGGCACAGAGATGCTTCCTGCGGTCTGGCAGCGCGCACTGTACAACGCTCTGCACCCAGCAGGACTGGGCTGAGGTGCACGAAAATCCAGGCCTGCAGAGAGATTTGGGCACCCGGCTCCCTCCGGAAGGCACCGGCTGGACCCCGCTCTGCGCGGGCTGGCGTGCCCTTGGAATGCACGGAGGCGAGCCCACCGCGTGCGCCTGCGGCTCTGGGGGCCAGCAGCAGGACGGGCGGGAGCGGGGTCAGCAGGCCGTCCCCATGCGGCCATTTAACTCCTCGCATTCCCCAAACTTCGTCTTACGGGAGAGAGGTGAATTATGGAGCTGCTGCAATGGAAACAAAAACCTAACAGAGAGCAGCTACGCGTGATGTGGTTCAGCTACGTGGTTTAATGCCAGATTTCTGATCCACTTCTGCCTGCTACGCTGATGAGCAAGTAAAACAGCAGCTATTTTCTTAAGAAACTTTTCAGTACTGGAGCACGTCCCGTTCTCCCTAACGTTCCTGTGTGATTTCCTTCCAATGAGGCAAGTGCAAATCGTTGCACATTCATGTGCTGTCTGAGCACCACGCACCAGTGTTCCTGCCATCTGAAATCCTACTCGGGAGAACAGATATCCAACAATTTTGATATTTTTCAGCTAGGAGCTGCTAAATCCTGTTCAATCTGCTTCTTAATTAAGACTTGGTGATTCTTCTATTCTAATTGCCTTATAATTGCTAAAGCAATTAGTTTGATGTCAGTTTTGATTCGGCTGCATCCAGCACGGCTGACGATATCACTACGGCAGGGCTGTAGGTGGGCAGGCGCCATCTGTGCCGACGGCTCCGCTCTCCAAGGGCAACTCTTTTTGTGAGCCCGGGGAAGCTCCTCGGGACTTCTGGTGGGGCTGAGCGGCTTCCCGCAGCGCCCCGGAGCAGACAGCACAGAACGGGCTCAGCAGTGGAGCTGCCGTGCTGGGAATGGAGGGGGGCACAGCTTCCAGAAAGTGGAGGAAGATGTGAAGTCGTGGGGACGCAGAGAATCTGAGGATCGTGAAGGGAGTGGGGAACGCGTCAGAGGACGTGAGGAAGAGTTCGCTTCTGAGGCAAAGGCAGGAGCGTGAGACAAGAGGTGAGGGGACGCCGCCGGCACCGAGACATGCCCAGGCTGCGGTACCTGCTGTCCCCATGAAGCGCCGGGCACTGGGGAGCACAGCCAAGCTGCCCCACGCCAACCCCGACGCTGGTCCATCCATGCTCCTTGTTCACGTCGCACGCACGTGAGCGCACCGCGGGGCTGAGCCCAAGGCTCAATTCAGCGCCAGGTTTCGCAGCCGGCCCCATCTCCGCCATGGGAAGCTCTGGCCCCGGCTGCAGAGGGACCTGGGGGGCTGCCAACCGCTACATGCCTGCCTCCCAAAACATAAAAACCCGCACGAGTCCTGCTGGCAGAGGAGCTCTTTAGGGCTCGGAACTGGCAGCGGCTGCGCGGGCCGGGGCTGACCCTGCGGCACCTCCCCGCGCGTCTGAAGCTGTGATGGAAGGGGCAACCGGGGAAGCGGTTTTGGGACCGCAGGCGTTTGGGACGTGCCGCAGCGTGCACGAGCACGACCAGCCCTGGGACTGGCTGCATGGGAAACGACGACAGCGCTCCGCCGGCAAGAGAGTATTTCTGTTTGGTTTTTTGGCTTTCAGGCTCAGGAACTGTGGGATGTTATGGAAATCTGCAGAAGTGCTAATCAGACAGCAAATTTCAAAGAGGGGAAAGAAGGGCTGGCAGGCAGGGATGGGAGATAAAATGGCAAACTTGGAAACCTCGAGCATTGTTCGGAAAACTCATCTGGAAACGAATCAAACTGTCTTTGGACTTTAGTGGGAGAAAGGAAGTTTAACTAGAAGAGATCAGTGCTGATTCAGGACAAAAAAATACTTAAAAAAAACACAGTCTGGGGCCTTTTTTCCTCCTATTGTGAATGTATTTTAATGAGACTTCATTTTCATTTTTGACTGAACTGTTACAGGCTCTTAAAGCTACCCAGGGCACCGAAATAACTCGGCAGCAATGGCAAGCACAGTTCAGGCTGGCATTACTTGCACTGCTGCACGCAGGATGAGCATGGGAGGGCTTGGGCTTTATGTGCTTGGGAAAGAAAAAAGGTTTAGAGCCCAAACGGGATTCAGATGTTGCTGCCCTACTAACAAGGCTGACAAGCCATTAGAGATGTCCTCCCAGGAACACGTTACAGCCACTTCCCAAACGTCTCGGTGAGACCGGGGTGGGAAAAGCACAGAAAACCGCTGCTTACCCCAAGCGCCTGCGAATTCTGGGGTGGTTATCTATGTGCGTTCGGTGAAGAACCAAACCTCAGCTCCACCCCACGTGCAAAACTTGGGGAAGCTTGGACCCAGACCGAAAAAGCTGAATTCCAGGACCTTAACTTTCCCTTAAACCCCGGTCCCCGGAGCCTGTCAGCAGCCAGGAACAACGCTACCATGGCATCCCATGGGGAAGGCTTTTCCCCAGCATGCTCCACTAAAGCCACAGCGGAAAGTAGGGACGTGGGCCATCTTGTCTACGATTCCCACTTGGCTCTGCAGAAGCAGAGGTCCGCATGGACTGTGCGAGTGCCGCAAGCTTCCTCTGACCCCGGTCCCAAGCAGCAAGCCTCCCGCTAGGTCTTCATCGGATCTCCTGCACGTGTCGCGCCGCGCCGAGCCGCGCCTCCCCCCGCCCGCATGGCGGCTCCATCGCCCTCAGGTGCCCCCCACATGTTCAGACCGCTAGTGACTGCAGCCTGCAGCTCCGTCCCAGTTGAAGACAGCTCCTCCAAATCATTTTCCCCCAAAACACAAATGGACGGGCTGTTAGGCAGAGCATTAATACAAAGCAAATGTTTCAGGCATGTAGCGCTGACTTACAAGGGAAAATACAAGCACTTGGAATCTTTCCACTGCACAGCGGCAGGGACCTTTGCAGCAGCTGTTTCAAATAGACGTTGTGATTAATGGGGATAACCCAGGAACGAGAACCAGACCCATCGTCACACATCTGACAGACCAGTGCTACAGGCAGGCGGGCAGCCGGTTTTTTTAACCAAGAAATGCCTCTCCAAAGGCAGCAGAGCTTGATCTGGCACATGGGAGGTGTCTGACTATCGCTAGTATTGAGATCACGGGCCTGAGCTGAGTCCAGCCCACGCGTAAGGAGGTGCCGTCCGTCCGTCTGTCTGCCACGGCCCCGTGCTCATTCGTGCGGCGGGGAAGGTCCTGGCTCTGCTGATCTGGAGCGAGACCCCCCGTCCCCTTGCACAGCCGAGCTCGTGTCCGCCTGGGGCAGTCAAAGGGCACCTCGGGATGATTCTGTCGGAGCGACCCTCTCCCTCCTCCCCATTCCAGCACCACGGCTTCTCCTCTGCCCAGGCCCCCCCGCCCCCGCTGCGGAGCCGCGTGGGAACCAACTCCTTACTGCGCTCTAGAAGGGAAATCGTTTGCCTTTCAGAAATGGGAAATTCGCTGCCGTGGCCCCAGGCCAAGCATGTGAAGCAAGGCGAGGACCGCAACGCCAGCGTGCACCGTTAGCCCCCGCTGCGGACCCACCCCCGGGCGGATGGACGTGCAGGTTCAGCTGGTGGCCCGTTACCATGCAGAGGGCCACCACTGCCCCGCAGACCCGCTCCTGTCCGTCCCCTGTCCTTCCTCCTCCCTCCAGGCGTGGGCCAGGGCCGCACGGCTGGGGAAAGCCAGCTCATGGCTCGCCCCAGCATCGTCCGCACCGCCCCGGCCGCAGGATGGCCACCGGCCCTGCCACCGACCCCGGGCAGTGACGGGCACCTCCCCGCCAGGCGCCCCACGAAGGGCGGCACGCTGGCACTGCCAAGCTCCTTGCCGTTAATTAGCTGTGTAACGTGCCCGAGTCTTCAGGCCCACGTGATAAGACTCGACTTTCTTTCCTCTTTTTTTTTTTTCCCCCTGAAAAAGCCTTCTTGCACAATGTCCATTTTTAGCACAAACTGGAGTTGGATCAGATGCCTCACATGTGGTCTCCGCTCTCCAGAAGGAGAGATCAGCACTTTTTTCCTCCAATGGTTTAACTACAGGCACAAAAACTGAAGATTAAAAAAAAGAAGTCCCTAACTCTCCCTTTTCTGCTCTCACAGGCTGGGTACCGGTGCTGCACTGGCACGGCCACCCTCATTCGCTCCTATAACTTCTCTTTCCTTACGCTGGCTAATTATGTGAGCTAAAATGGAAGATTATGCACTACAAAACCACAGGCTTTAGGAGAAGAAGTGATCATCAGCTGGGATCAGAAGATGTTAGGATGAGGACAATACAGTTTGCTTCTGTGGCTGCAGCAAACACTTTGGGAAAAGAGATTTTTCAAAGGCTTTTTCAAGGCTCTCCCCCTGTGGGTATAACGGGGTGTCCTCCAATTAACTGCCGTGGAATCAATTAAGTTATTGCTCAATTCTTCTGGGAAATTCCAGCCAGAACTGGCAAATGTTGGAGATAAAGCACCGAGCAGATGGACGGCTGATGTGCTCCCAGGCGCCAAACATACTCCTTTCTGTTACCGTCAGACAGTCAGGCTCCTGGGACAGGCATCCCACCTCTCCCGCTAGGATCCGCCTGGCCAGCACGGAACCACGAGGACGCCTCCCGCGCAAGAAGCCCCATGGGCCAACGGGCACGGAGCAGACCCTGCCCCGGCACCACCCCCCCTCCCAGCAGCCGGGACTCTCGCGCTCGCCAAGCGACGCCGAACCGGCTGGCGACTGCCAGTGCGGCTGCGCGAGCTGGTCAGAGAAACAACAAATAACTGGAACGGTTTCCAAACCTCAAGCCGTTCTGGCTATTTTTCAGCTCCCTGCGGCTCCCTTCTCCAGCATGGTGAAGGCGTTAAGCTCATGCTCAGCCCTTAGGCCAGGCCTGCTGCAAAGTCCAATCACACCACATCCCCAGGCAGAAGCGGAGAAGCAACTGAACTTAGGGGTGCTTTCCCACACTCGACCCTTTCGACGCCCCGGGGGCTGTCAGCCGTCAGTGGCAGTGCTGGCAGGTCCCCAGCTGCCCCTCGCATCCCCCATCACCGCTGCACATGGCGCCGACCTCGCACCCACACCAGCAGTGACCCGGCTCGCTTACTCGGAGATAGCTGTACATGCAGATGGACATCCAGTTGGTGAGCATCTTCTCCACCACGGATTCTGTTCTCCTCAGCATCAGCTTGGGGTTTTTGGAAGCCGAAGCATCTATTAGATCCACCAAGAGGTCCTTCATGATGCTGGTGTAATACTCCAGTTTCCCATGCAGCGCAATAGTAAGCAGGGAGGCCAGGTTACATCTGAAACACAGAACTGTCCATGACACAAGCACCAATCCAACAAGGCTAAACCGCTGACTGGCATAAACCCCCCCCAAAACACAAAGGCAGGATTTCAGACAATCTTCATGAGCCTTCTCAATGGCGTTAAAACTTCAAACCCTCTTCCAGCACTGCAGGACCTTGGGTCAGCTTGCACCCTCTTACTGGCGAAGCGAGTGTCAGGGATACAAACGCTCACGGGCGAGCCACTCACATCTTTCGTTGCCCCTCGGGATGACGGAGGCTTATGGCCCCTCGGGATGACGGAGGCTTATGGCCCCTCGGGATGACGGAGGCTTATGGCCATCCGTTTCTAATAGAAAAGTAGGAGGCAAGTGTAACCCAACCTTCAAACGAAATGCACGACTCCAGACACGGGCTGGATTGCTTACAGGTTGGGAATAAATCAGCCTCCTCCAGCGGCCAGGTCTTTGGTCCTGAGGCTCATACCTGTCTCTAACAGCAAAGTCCTTCTGCTGCTCGAGAGCGTGGACAAACACAATAAGAAAGTGCTTGTTGTTGAGTAAGGTAGAGAACAGAGAGATTCCTTCTTCCATATTGGGTCTGCAGCTCTCGGGGATCTAAAGAGAAATTTAGAAAGCAGAGTGAGAAACCCCCTGCTTGTTGTTTTCCTCCAGCTTTTACCCTTCCTGACCGCAAGGACGTCCCTGCTGGAGGCGGAGGTCCGGAGCTGAGGACCTCTTACTCCCGCTGCTTGGCACAAGTCAGCCGCGTGCTTTCCCGGCGAGGGCGCGACTGTGTCCGGGGCTGTGCCGAAGAGCTCAAGCAGCGGAGCGGTGGCAGTGGCCGCTCCTCTCTGCTCACCACTTGCGAGGTACCTGCAGCACCGAGGCCAGCCTGGGGCTCCCTGCTACGAGACGCAGGTTGGCCATCGGGAGTAAGCGCAGCCGAGGACTGCCGAAAGAGTTAGCGGGTGCACGGGGAGCAGTGCAGAGCCTGGGTTTGGTCAGCCTTAAGGAGAAGTGGTAAGGGGAGATCTTACTGGTCTTCAGCTGCCAGACAGAGCCAGGCTCTTCTCTGCTGGCACAGTGCTAGGACAAGAAGCGAGGGACAGCAGCTGGAGCATGGGACACTGATTAAACACAAGGAAGGAAGTTTCCACCTTTAAGGTGGCCAGACTCTGGAACGGCGCCCGGAGAGGCCGTGGGATTTCCATCCTTGAAGATATTTGACACAGCTGGCCAAGGCCCTCAGCAACCTCATCTGTTGGAGCTGCGTTAAGCAATCTCCCTTCCAATCTACGCGACTCTGATTCTTCAATTCCTGCTTCTTGTCCACATGAAACCCAGCCCTGGGACAACAGCAACAGCGTTTACCAAGTCCCTCCTTGGGAGGATCTCAGGGCAGAGGTCCTCCACATGAGAGCAGATCCTCAGAGCTGCCTTCTCCAACCAGCCAGAGCTGATCTGATGCTGGTATATATTAATTGTTTTGAGTGATCAGGCATCCCCCGCGCACCACAAGAAAACGCATGGCATCGTCAGCGCACACAAGTACGGTAGCAACCACGCAAGGGCGTTTGTTTTGTTAGTGGGTTACTCACTTTCCATTCCCCCACCAGGAGCGGATGAGTTTCCTGGACCTGGGAGCCCACCTGGGAGCTGAGCTGCTGGGACGGCAGGACGTAGCACTCCTCGTAGAGCGAGGAACACTGCAACCAAGCACAGCGTTAGGGAGGGCAGCCGCACCCGGCCAGGGACTTTCTCGTTTGCCATGCACCGCCTGGGAATGGGACGGAGGGACATGTCGACGAGACCGAAGACCACCCGTTATGAAGAAATGCACTGGTACGGTTTACGAAGCTTTTAAACACTTTGCAACACCCTCGTGAATGAGCAAACACCGCAGGAATGGGGGAGGCAGACGTCTGTGCAGACGGGGGGGGGGGGAGACTGCAAATAGACTAATGTGACAGCTAGAAAAATCCCAGGAGAGAAAGCTCTACCGAAGGCTAAGTCAAAATAGCGGAGTGCTGGGTGCTTCAACATATGTAACTTCTGAAACAGATGGGAAAAATGTTTAAATCTCTAACATTCCTATAGCAGCCTGAATCTTAAAAAACTCTACTGTGCAGATACATAGAGACTGGGTAACTTAAAAACCTGAGTAATAACTACTAACGAAGCACTCTGCAGTCATAAATCATCCTCTCACTCCTCGCCACCGAAATGCAACTGCCTCAAGGGTGAAATACAGCCGCTGCGCAGCGACACGGCGGAGCAGCTGGTGACGGGAATCACGGCACCGGCGCGTCTGCTGTGGCCCGGAGGAAGACTCTGGGCAGACAGACCAGGACTGGGCGCCCAAGGGGAGCACTGTGCGCCCAGCCTTTGGCGGAGCGGGGAGGGTGGGGAGACAGGGACAGCCAACGAGCTCCTGAGGCCGGGCAGGGCAGCTGGGGATGCTCGGTGGCAGTGTGGCACACAAAGCCCCCTCTCCCCGAATGCCAACAGCAGAGTCGCCCTCCAGCCACCCTTCAGCCTCAGCCTCCGTCGAATGGAGCAGGGTGACCCCAGAGCCCCTGGTGAGAAGGGGGAGTCCCCAGCACCTTCTGCTCGTCGGACACCCTCTGCTTTCAGATGAAGGGGTCCAACAGCATCAAAGGGGTGAGCCACCCCCGGGATGGTGCTGCCACGGGGCTCCCATTGTGTGTGAGCAAGCCTGACCTTACCTCACACCCCAGGAGGCGCAGCTCTGCTTTTGACGATAATTGAGGCTGAAATACGTGACAACTAAATACATAACCGCGGAACAATTTTGTTAGACTGCAATAACCCTTTAGCAGAGGGGAAGCAGAGCCCCAAACTGGTTAGGAAGGACCTGGGAGCAGTTAGGTGCCCGTGAGACGCTGCATCGCCTTACTTTGGGGAAGAACGTCCGGGTGACAAAGTGCTTGTACTCCAGGAAGGGGATCCCCTGGCTGCGGTTTAACTCCTTGGTCAGGTCTGTCATGTCTGTCTGCAGTTCCGCGAAACCTTACACAAAGAGACCCGTGGACGGTAAGAGCTGCGATGCTCCACCAGGCGAGACAGCGAGCGGGCTGGCGCTGCAAAGGTGGCCCGGCTCCCCTCTGCCTCCTCCACCCTCCCCTCGCCCGGGCTGACCAGGCTTGCTCCAGGAGCAGCAGATCACCACCAGGGTTTAGCCCTTGGCGCCGTGTCCTGCAGCACTGGCAGCCAACGCTTCCCCTGCCCCGCAGCATGGCTGCTGGGCTGGCTCTGCAGGGGGACGCGTGCCGCGGGGACAGCAGGCGCTCGAGGGCTTCTCCCGCGGCTCCAGCAGGACAGCGCTGCCATTTCGTTGGTGCACCCCATCGTAAAGCACACTAAGGATTAGCGTGGCCTTCGAGCAACCTTCTGCTGTGGCCAAGGGCCACAAACCACGAGACAGGGAAACCAGTGGCCCCGAAGAGCAGTGGCTGGCCCGAATCGGGCAGCAAGACAGCGGCAGAGCCACGCTCCCAGCCACCCAGCCCCATTCACAAACCCTGCCAGAGCTCAAAGGCGATGACAGAAATTCTCCCATAAGTAATTCTATAAACTTCTACGGAGCAGAAGGCGAACGGCTTCGCCCTGCCCTGCCGGCATCTCCCTCCCTTCCCAGCTCCTCCCCAGCGCCCAGCTCGGTGCCTTACCTTTGCGGATTTCCTCCCGGATCTGCGACTCCATCTCCTCCATCTGGAGCAGGGTTTTCTGCCAGTAGCGCTCCGCTCTGCGGCTCTTTGTGCAGAACACAAAGAGCGCTGAAAAAGAGGAAGGGAAGGAGCCTTTGGGATGGGGCTCAGGAGTGGCCGCAGCTGGGATCAGCGCGGGCCTCTGCTGCCACGGGTGCAGAAAGCTGCACTCAGCGTTGGTCTAACGCCTGCAACAAGCCTGGTCTCTGATCAGGCAGCTGTTGATTCCCTGTGAGTAACTAAAACCAGCTGGAATTTAACGACCGTGCTGTAACCGTCACCCTCGGCTCAGGCCTGGGCTGTCTGCATGCACCTTAACTGCTATCAGTGTTCCAGCTGATTGATGCACACAGATTTTAGGACGTTTACACCTGTATGGCAGTGTTCATGCCTCCAGGGAATACGTTTCTAAAGACAGGTGGTGCATGCAATAAACAGTGTGCGTTATAACCTTTATTAAAACCGAATTAACTCCCTATCGGAAACACCTCCTTTGCTGTGACCCGGAGGGCTCTTGCCGCAGTCGTTCTGGGCACGCAGCAAGAAGCTACCCCAGGCAGGGGACAGAGGAGCGCCGCACGGCTTCCAGTGAGGTTAGCAACTGCGGTGCCTGCTCCAGACCCGCAGCGAAGGATGCTCGCACCGTCCTTCACGCTCTGCCCGGCGCCTGTCACTGGCTGTCACCGAGGACAGGACCCCGGGCTGGGTGGACCTTGGGGATGGTCCAGGGCAGTCGTGCCCGTGAGTGAGCCCTGTTCAAGTCAGCATGAGTCCAAGACCAATCTCCCACACCCTTCTCTATTTTGTATTACAGTAGCCACTAGGGGTTTGGGCAAAAAGGGTAAGTTTATAAATATCACAGGCTCAGGCAATGGAGCTGAACTATGGATTGAGCCTGCAAACGCTCCGTGCTGCCAGAAGCTTTGATCCTGGGTACCGGCTTGGTTCTCTACAAAGCAGAGCAGATACTTGCTGCACCCAGGCCGGTTTCAGATACCACACAACAGCAGCACCCAGAGGTTTCCTAACCTGTGGATGAGGCGTCTTCACCCCTCTACATGCAATGAGAAAAAAACCTCGGCAAAGCCTGGCAACTCGTCATTCTGTTCCCTTACCGACGACAGAGAGGACCAGCAGGATGCTGCAGATGACAATGGAGACGATGATTGCAGTCTCTCCTCCCCCAAGGTGAAGCATCGCAACCGTGTAGTTGAACTTCCCCACTTGGATCTAGAGAGGGAGGAGGAGGGAGGAAAAGCAGAAGCTGAGCAGCACGTTGCTGAGCGTCCCAGAGGTCGGGCAAGGGGGGACATCAGGGCAGCGCTCAGCAGACCCTTGCCCAAGGACCACCACGGGGAGGCTGTGCCGTGCCTTTCTCTGCTGGACCCTGGGGACTGTGTGTGCCTCAGAGCAGCCCCATTCCCCTCCTGCGTGCCCTGGTGGGAGGCAGGGTGGTACCGCGGTGCTGCCCATCCTAGGGCCACCACGGGGCTTCAGTGGCGCAGCCACAAGCTCCAGCCCACGTCGCGGCCCCACCATACCCACCCCAGAGCACAGGACAACCCTTCCGTAGAGGGCTCACCCCACCGTACAGTACTGCCTGCACCACTTGTACTAGAAAAACACTTCCACTAATCACCCGACATTGTTATGCTCTGAATGGCCTCTGAATCCCAGCTGCACTCCCCGTTCTCCTCCAGAAGCAGAACTGCTGCCACTCAGGAGAAGGAAGGCAAAGGAACTTTAAAGTCTTTGAAATACAAATAAAGTAAGGGAATAAAAATAAATAATGAGACCAGAGACCAGTAATAGTCTCGCGGCTAAAGCAGTGGACTGGGTGTCAGGAGGTGCTGGCCCTGCTCCCAACACAAGCCGCTTGAGCTCAGTCCTTCGGTCTCCTGATCACCAGAAGGGAAGAGGCCAATGCACATCACAGACGAGCCGGCGAGTTTACCCGGCGCTCGTTATAAACAGCTCTCTAGGCCCCCGGGATGAAAGGGTTCAACAGCATCATCTGATAAGGAAAACTCATGACCACGCAAGTCCTCCTCGGATTCTGGAAATGCGAGTTTCACTTCTCTCAAGGAATGAGAAGCAAGAGAAACTTGAGCAAAAAGAAGAAAACCACCCTGAAATGAGGTAGGGAAGAGATGGAATAATCTTATGACTGCATCTGTGTGACAGAGCGCCTCCGGGAAAGGCACACGCTGCGGCTAAATTGCAGTCAGCACCTGGGCCAAAGCAGTGCCACCAGTAGGGCCTTCCCACCACGGCCGCGCATCGAACACCGCGTAGCGCACAGCTCCTGCCCACCGGGAAATCCGAGCCCTTGCTCCCGGAGCACCGGTGAGGGCACCGATGCTGCCAGCTGAAGGCACCTGGAGAAGCCTGGAGGTCCGTCATGGCGCTGCTCCCTCCACAGGCGCGAGAGGAAGGACCGCCCGGCCGCAGGCAACGCCGGCTGCTGTCACCTGGGGTCAGGACAACCTTCTGCACCTCCAGCCACCAGTGCTGGACCTCAGGCCCAGGCTCCTGTGGCTCCCAGCCCCAGTGTGCCCTGGTTCCAGCCCTCAGAGGGACGCCGATGGTTTCTGGGGTGGTGCCTCCGGGCACTTAGCACCCAACGCCAAGAGCTTCGGTCTCCCACCCAGCAGGCGCCGCTGGCAGCCGAGGTGCTGGATGGGGACAGGGAAGGCTGCGAAGGTTATTTGACAGCCTGCACCGCACCCTGCCTCGCCTCAACGCTTCCACCTCTTCCGTCTGAAATGCTGCGATGAGACAAGTCCTCGATGTGGTTTCAGTCTTTTTTTTTTTTTCCCCACCAACTCAACCTTTTGCATTTGTCAGAGGAGAAATCCCACGCTTGCTGTTTAACTCAGTGTTTAAACGGTTTGGTCATGCACAAAAACGGGTTTGAAGGCCTCAGCAAGCATCTCTTGTCTATTTGGACAGGTCTACTCAATACAATTTTTTGCAAAGGGAATTAATTAGGCTGCAGGTGAAATGGGAACACTTCCCGTCACCAGCACGTGGGGTGCAGCAGGGCCGGAGGACACCCTGCTCCTGGGAAGAGCGGTCGGGGCTGGGCAGGGCTCCTGAGGCACGGGGACCCGCGGGGGTCACTGGGAACCGCGGTCTGGCTATTGGGATGGAGCTGTCTTGCAGCCTCCCAGGGTGGGAATGGGGACCCCTTGGGACTAAACCAGGCCAGAACCAAGCTCCAGCTCACCTAAGGCACTCCCAAAAGAGGTACGCCAAGTGACCCCCCCAGACACAGGGCGCTGGGGAGCCCCATCTTCACCACCCTCCTCTCTACAGCTTCTGCTGCCCTGGGTGACTTGCTAACACCTGCACAGACCAGGTGTGCCCCAAGCCACGGGCAGAACGAAGACCAAGAGTGGGACACGTTTTAAAGGGCTGCTCGCCCGTGCTCCGATCCCTGCGGACGCGAGCTTGATCATCCAAGCAAGAACAAACGGGGCAGTCACAGCCGGGGGCATTTCAGCTCCCCAGAAGAGAGGATTTGCCTCGGCAGGGGAGGCTCCCGCAGCCCCCAGTCGATCGCCGCCCTGGACGCAGGTCAGGTAGGGACCGCGGCACAAGTCCGCCCCGCGCTGCCGGAGCTGTCACCGGCCGGTTACAACCCCGGGCAGGCACCAGGGTTTGCTGAGTGCACAGACGGGCACGCGGGGCGATCATTCAACCGCGCTCTCACTGCCGGGGCGCCCTTAACAGCTACGCGATGCTTTGGGCCAGGTATCGTTCTCCTGCTTCCTTGGGACCTGCCGGGGCATTGCCCTCAATGTTTTATGTCAAACCAAAACGAGGAAGCTCATAAATCCCTTGTGTTCCTCAAAGGGATTTCCCTGCTTCTCAGTTCTCATTAAACCCAAAATTACCCTGTTTAAAATTTCCATTAAAACGACAGGAAATTCTGCTACTTCTGCATCTCCATGTTTCCAGTTTGCAACGGAATTCACACACCACAGACCATAACCAGCAAACTGGGCAGCCCCACCAGTGAACTGGTGGCCCATCTCTGCGCCTTTCCTCTGGGCAGCGCGAGTCCATGGCCCCCCCCGCGCCTCTGCAGCCTTCCTCCTCCTCCTCCCTGCCCCCTGGCTGCTAACACACCGTCCGGAGCGGGGCCTCGGGCCGTGGCGCGGGAGGCGCTCGCTCTCCAGACACGGTCACAGCCCTGCCTGGCACTGGGCTGCGTGTGACATGAGGGGAGTGAGAAGAGCAGTGAGTCAAGCCCTCGGTGGGAAAAAGGGCAGCAACTTGGGAATTCCACAGACCCAAAGATGAACAATAGCCCTGGATACCCAACTCTTGGCGGTGACAAAGCAGCAGCCCCCGGGAAACACGGCGAAGCCTTCCAGCCCCATGCGCTGCCCTTGCCCTGCCGGGCAGGGACACATCTCCAGTGCTTTACTGGAACTTGGCAAGGGCCGGGTCCTCGTGTCCGCTTGCCACTCTTCTGCCAGCAGCAAGAGGCCGGCTGGCTGAGAACTGCATGGAAATCCCCAAACTTCTCTCATGAGGGGCAGAAAGAAAATTACTGCCAGTGACAAAAACTCACATGGCAGGGATTTCACGATGCCTTACGAGAACTGACCCGATCTCCCCGCCTGCAGCTCACAGCACCGTTCACTCAGCAGGCAGCTGGTGGTGCCCACGGATTCAGAGCAGAGCAGCCCCTCTCCATGCCTCCTGCCACCAAGCCGCCCTGGGGACGGCCGCAGGCGCAGCGTGCTTTGCCCACCCTCCCGTCCACGAGGCTGCCGGTGAGGCTGCCCGGCCGCTCCTGCCCCCGTGCAGCCGACCCCTCGGCAGGCAGGGTTGGTGGCAGGGAGCCCTCCGGCCCCCGTGCTCCCAGCGTGGGGGCTCCTGGGACTCACCGTCACCGGTAACTGCCTTTCCGAGGTGCTCAGCGACTCATTGACGGAGCAGTGGATGACTTTGTCTGAAACAATCTGGATCTCGCAGGAGATAAGGCCAATTTTCACTTGGTACTCATTGCTCTCCAGGCCCAGGCTGTCAGGCTCTTTCTGGTGACAAAAATAGAGTCAGGATGTCAGTTTTTAGAGCAGCAGCTGGAATTGCAAAGGATTTTCCTGCTTTACTTCCCGTATTCCCTGCTGTTTTTCAGGCCCGGGAGGACTCTCCCTCACCAAGGACATTTTTCCAGCACTCCACAGGAAACCCAGAAGCAGGCCATTCCCCATTTTCCTGTTTCCCATTCCTGACTCAGCATGGGGCATGGGACGAGCAAGCCCCTTGTGGAACCTGGAAAAATTGGCTTTTGATCTGCCCTGGCTGTGCACTGCAGATAAGGAGCTGAGCACCCACCTGGGAGGGGGAAGGATGTACAAGAGGGGAGATGGCCAGGGGATGCTCCGACAGAGCCGAGCAAGGGGGAGCGCCGTTCCGCAGGCAGTGAGGATATCCTGCGGTGAACAATGGCCTTTGAATTGCTACTGCGCATTGTCCCAGCCCTCAGCTGCCGTACCCCCGCTTCCTTCTGAACTGAGCTGAGCAGCCACAAGAGAGGAATGCATGACCTGTTTCTGCAGGAATGAGCATCTATTGTCAGGACCTTCTGGAGTACCTGCCTGATTTCAGGCCAGCACTTTATCGTTCTTTTTCATACATCCAGTGTTTTATTTAGCTTCTGGCTATTACATCCTTCAACTTGTCGTGCCTCAGAGGGCATCCCCAGGCCAGGCTGTGCCTCCCGCTGAAGGCTGATGCAGGTGCACGGGCTGAGCAGGATCTGCCCACTCCCGCGCGGCTCTGCCCCTCATCCGCCCCCGTCCCCCTCCTGCGCCTGGGGACAGTCGCTGTGCTGGCACCGAGGACCCAAGAGCCTCCTGGGGGAACAGGCAACACCCCCGGAGGAGCAGAGCTGCAGAGGCCACTCTCTTACGTGTATAACCAGAGTTAAGGGCTCGCCGGGGTGGTGCTTGATCCACTTCTCCTTCTTGGCTGTGAAGAACTGGGGGTCGGCATAGTACTCCAGGCTGAACTTGCTGATGTGCAAGGCCTCCTCGGGGTACATCTCCTCGTCCAGAGCCGGACGGTCGTCGGCATAGAGGCGACCGTTGAGATAGAAATCGACGGGTGCGGGCTTGCTCCCCGCGGTGACGTTGGAGGCAGCTGGAGAGGGGCAGGTGATGGCGCTGTCGGTGTGAACCTTACAGCTCTGAAAGCAGCAGAGAGCGCGCACGTCAGAAAACCGACCTCCTGGGTCTCCCACCCAGCTGTGCTCCCAGCTCAATCCCCAGCACAGCCCTAGGTCTCAGCTTCACGCCCCCAACGCCTTCAGGCAGCGGGCACGCAGCCCTGCTCCCCGGTACCGGGCGATGCCCAGCGGGGACACCCACCGTCTGCTCTCTGCCGATGCCACGGACCACCATGGACACGTTCTGGACCAGCTCAAAGCCTCTTCCTTCCAGGGTGATGATCCTGCCCCCACTGCAAGGAGAAGGGGAGACAGAGAGGGTGACTGTAGGGGACAACGCAGAGCGGCGAGGTGCCATGGCTGGGTGTCCCCGCTGCCATGTCCCAGGGATGTCTCCCAGCTGCTTGAGCAGAAAATGTAACCCAATGGCCAGAGTCTTCCTCCTCCTTGCAGCAAGCACCCACTCTGCCACCAAGGTACCAGGGAAGGACGGAGGAGCAGCAGCTGCTGCGGTGGAAGGGGGGGGACCTCTTCCAGCAGCAGCCAACTGTCCCCCTTGCCCCCCAGCAGAGGAGCAGCCTGCCTCTGCATGCCAGGGGTGCGCAGCACGTTGCCCAGGCCACCGGCGGTGTGAGAGGTTTACCTCCAACCCCTCAAAGCAAGGGCCAGAAGATATTCCCTGCCCCTACCCCTGCCCCTGCCCCGCAGCGACCCGCAGAGGGGTCTGTAAGCCTTGGAAAGGGAAGAGACCCGGTCGAGGCTGACAGGCATCCTGCACCTCCCAGACACTTCTGATTTAGATCAAAATGTGAGAGCCGCTTTGTGTTTTGGATCTGCTGCCTGGGGAATGCCTGGAGACGTGGGCCTCCCAATGTGCAGTCAATTAACGACCGTAACGAGGGCCCTGATGCACACAAGGCTGCAGGGCAGAGCAAGGGGTGGGGAGCCAGCGCCGCTCGCCTGCTCCGGACAGCAGAAGCTATGCCCTGGGTTTACCTCCCCCTTCCTCTGTATCACGTTTGCTCCGGAACAGGCAGGGCTTTCCAAATCCCGCTGTCTGAAGAGCACTCCAGACACAGTGACGTTGGGGCCAAGGCCCTGGCAGCCAGGTTTTACCGCACTGTGGCTATCACCACACAGATATGATCCACGCTTCTAACGAGCAGCCTGTCACATCTACAGAGCAGCTTACAACTTGTGTTTTGTTTTAAACCCTGCTTACACTGATTATTTCAGCAATGCGGGAAGATAAATCAGATCCAGCTGAATTTTTACAGGAGTCGCTGTCCTCTCGTGGTCAGCAGCCCCGCAACGTGCCAGAGCAGCTGGGCTACAGGAGCCAGCAAGCAGCCCGAAGAGAGAGACCGCTGCCACGCTCTCGGCCACTGGAGACTTGGAAACTGCTGTAAATACTAAGGAAGCAGACTCAGGTGACGGAGAAGTACCCTGGTGGCTTCCCTCGTGAGTACGGGCAGGGACATTCTTCCGCTGCCTCGGCTTGCGGGCCGGCTGGGAGCTGACGCTGGCTGAGCCACTGCTCTGCCCGGCCATTAACTTTCCCACAGCCCGCGTCTTTGGCGCTGTGCTTGGGAACACCGAGGCACGGCTTTGCTCCGCAGGACGGGAACACCAGAGCACCCCGGCGTGCCGCTCTCAGCGCGGTCCTGCAGGCGCAGGCACTGCGCTCTCGGGTGTCTGGGTCAGCCCTGGGTTTTCCGGGCTCTGCAGCTGAGGAAGGTGGGATTTTGCCACAGTATCCAAAGGAACAGGAGCCTGAGAGCTCCACGGAGAGACACGAAATTAAAAGCAACACGCTTTTAAAAATTAAATACTGTGACCTTGGGGAACGCTGAAACCCAAAATTACAAATCTCAGCTTATCCTCCAGCAGTTTTACTGCCGAGAAAAACCCTCAGGGTCTCATAAATCCCCCCCGCCGAACCTCCCTAAAGCGCCCACCAGGTGTACACAGCACCGTCACCAAGCTGACTATTTTCCATGCCTTAAACGCACCGAAGCGAGCTACGGACAGTCCTGGTGTGTGAGACCGCTTCCACTCCCGTGCTGGGGTACCCGACGCCCCCCGAGAGCACCCTGTGCACCCCCCCCCCCCCGTGCACCTCTTTGTGCCTGTCTGCAGGGCAACCGTCAAACCCCAGGGCTGAGGGAGCCCCTTCCCCCTGCAGGACCCGCTCCCACCAGCCCAGAGCCGCCCCTCTCTCCTGCGGGCAGATGCGGACACACGGCGGGTCCGGAATGGAAGTGAGGACACCAGGACAGCGCGGCCCAGGGCCCCGACACCGCACCCGGCCTCCCGGCTGGGCTTTGCCGACTCCGGGGCTCCCGGCACGGGGGTGCTCAGCATCTACTCTGTGCCCGGCCGGTCGGAAGCTCGGACCGAGCGCGCTCGCCTTGCCTGCAGCGGGCTGCACCAGGACACTCCCAGCAGCTCTGCGCTGGGGTGGAGCGCGCTGCTCCCTCTCGCAAATTAGGAGGACGACCCCCACAAAGAGCACAAATCCGGGCAGACTTGGCTGTCTCTCCTGGGGCAGGGTTCTCACCTGAGCTGGCTCTTTTTAGGGTTGATGTCCGATATAACCGGGTTCTTCTCGTACTTGAACGTGATGTTGTAGCTGGCACAAGACTTGTTCTCGAACTGGACGCAGACTCGCACGGCCGTGGCGAGCTCCGCGGATGGCATGGTGCAGGTGATGGTGCTGTCGTTGCGGCTGTGCGGGGAAAGGCAGGGTGAGCTGCGGAGCCACGGCGGACAGAGCGGCCGGAGCCAGGCGCTGCGGACCTGGGCCCCCCCGGGCTCAGCAGAGACAGGCGAGAAGGAGCTTCCAGTCACGTGCCAATCACCTATTAATTACACTGCCTACTAACAAGCAGTTCTGAGCATTTGCCATCCCAGGCTGCCAGACTGATTTCCTATACAGCCCAAGGAACAGGGCAGGCTCCTAGTTCTTCCCGCAGATGAGATGGGAACATTCAGGAGGGGGGGGTTCCTTCGGACCAGCGAGCGGCCACAGGAGCGGGACCCTGGGCACGCAGGTGCCTTCTGCCTCCAGCAGACCTGGGGACAGAGCCCATGTCTGCTTCTTTCCCAGGGTTTTGGTCCTGGTCCCAGACCAGGGGGCCCGGCAGCATCCTGCAAACTGTGCGAGGTGCACTTCATTTGCTGCTGGTCACCGCCGCCACGTCACGGCAACACCAACGCCATCGCTTTGCCAAAGCAACTCGCCCCGCTCTGGTGTCAGGCACCCCCACCACCGCCCTGCCTCGCCGCTCCGGGGGTGCCAGGCTGACCGGGCACTGGAAGCGGAGCAGGCGGCAGCCAAGCGGGGCGGTGGGGGATGCTACACTGGCTCCAAGGTGAGCAGCAGCATGCAGTGATGCCCCCCACCCAAACCCCAGCTCTTCCTGATCTCCCGGGGGCCAACGTCATCCCTCCTAACCCTTTGGCTCTCATCACTCGTTCAGTGCCAGCCCCCAGCCCCGTCCCACCTGAGGTCTGTGCACTGCTTGGAGGTATTGACGAGGACACGGAGCTCGGAGCCGACATCCAGCCTGCTGCCTCGGATGGTCACTCTGGTTCCTCCAGCCTTCGGGCCGCTCAGGGGGGCTATGGACTGCACCACAGGAAGCTAAAAACAAAGGGGAAATCTGTTTTCTAGCCTGGCAAATGCACATGTGGATGCTCCACACTGCACGTGGGAACTGCTTCAGTAAATCCAAGCACCCGGTATCGCGAGGCTCCGGAGCAGCAGCACTACTAAAGCTGGCAGGGTTTCAGAACAAGGAGAGAGGTGCAAATGCTGAGGAGTGAGATCACACAGAACCTCCGCAACCCTCTGCACTCCCTCAGTTCTGGCAACAAAGGAGACCTGAGCCCAAACTGGAGCCCGGGATCCCACCAGTCCCTTGAGATTTCCAAAGAAGGGTCCAGAGCTGGCAGCAGCTCAAGGTCCATCAACAGAAGGAAATTTCTCATTCATTCCAGCTCCCACCACCTCTGCCCTTCCAGGTCCATTTCCTTCAGAATGCGATGGTAATGCTAAAGCCCTGCCGGGTGATGGCCTTGAGAACTGTGAAAACAGCCACCTGGGTCTAGAGAATTGAATATCAAACTCCTTCTTAAGGAAGCTTCACATCTGAACCTCTCGAGGCGACAGGAACCGAGGGGGAAGTTGCTTTGCCTCTGGCCATTCGCAGCAGAGATCAGCACGCACGTTATCTGCTCTTGCAGCCCCTGGAAGTCTTCCTGAGATTCATGAGCTCATGGCTTTGAAAACTAATGCGGCGCTGAGCCCTCGTGCCAGCTACGCGGAGCGCCCAGGAGGGGCTGCTGGGCAGCCTCCCTGCTCCCGCTTGAAGAGGACGCCAAGGGCAGAGCAAATAATTGTTTCAAGGCCCTTCCATAAGCGCTTGGTAATTCCCTGTCAAACACCGCGCACCCTGGCGGCACGAGGCCCGCCGGGCTGTGGAGCACGGCTGAAGCCCGCTCGCCGCCCGTCCCTCGCTGCAGCCGCAGAGCGAAACCGCAGCCAGGCAGACGGAAGCGCAGGGCGAAGCTGCTCCGCACCGCCCGGTGCTAAAGCCTTTCCCCGCCGATCCCAGCCACACAGACAGGCTCACTAATGGCTGTCCTTGCCCGTGCCCTACCCTCAGGCTGCTTCATTGCTCTACAGCCATTTCTGCTGTGGTTTCTCATCGTTACCCATTTCCACAGGAGTCATTTTGTTCATTCATGTTTCTCTGAGTGTCTGCAGGCAGCTGCCTCCAGCCCTTGGCCCCAACCTATGCATTCAAATCTGCAGCGACGGCAGCAGCAGCGAGGATTATCCACGCTCCCCAAAGCCCTCCAGCTCTTCCCCGCAGCCAGAGCCAGTGGCTACTGCGCCCAGCCCGGTGCCAGCACTGATCGCCTCGCTGCGACTTCTGCAAACCCAGCTCGTTTGGCGAATTCAGCTCATCCACAGCCTGCTGCAATGTCCTGGAGAAGCCTCTCAATGCAGGACAGCTTTCTGCTGTGCCACCCGCTGCGACAAGGGCTGCTCTGCCACTCCCCGGGGGACAGCCTTCACCGTGAGCCGGCTTGGGAGCTGCCGGCACGGAGCCATTGCGGACCTGGTCTGAGCACAGCGACCGCTTTTGCTCCCCGTGCTTTGTTCAGCGCTGGCGCTTGTACAGGTGTTTCCTGAGAGGGCTCTTCCTTGCGTGCCGAAAGCTGGCGAAGAAGCTGCCCAGCCCGTTCCCACCCTCCAGGCCCTTCTCCCCGTTGCCAAGAGGACAACTGGCCCGGCCGCAGAGGACGTGGCTGCGTCAGCACACACATCCCGATGGCGACGCCGGAGAAATCCCAGCCCCAAGGTCCGTTACTGGGCCGTACCCCAGCTGCGCACTCCTCCCCATCAGACCGCTGGGTCTCTGAGACGTTTTGGGTGTGAACACGGATGCCTGGAAATGGTAGGAATGGGTCCCCAAGCAAATGTCCTCCCGGGAACCACTGCGGAGTCAAGCCTGGCAGGGCCCTTGCCTCGCCGTTGGGGCATGGGGCCATGCCGCGCCGTGCCTGTGCCGGAGCGCTCTGCGCAAACCCCTCTGGAGGCAACACCGAACAGGCGATCGGCTACAGGGCGGGGGATTACGCTCCATGGTCCTGCCCTGAATTCCTCACAACGGCTACCAGAAATCCAACATCGTTTCCTGGGGCTCACATCTTCTTCCAAGCTGCTGGGCCGCGGCACGGGCTGTTCTTCCCCAGCACAAGCACAGAAGCGCCGAGCAAACAGCACGGATGCGGGGGGCTGCCCGGGAACGGCGTCTGGCCAGAGGCGAAGGTGCTCGGAGGAAGGAGAGGAGCTGCATGGATTTCCTTCAGCTTTGTAGAGATGAAAGTCACCTTTGTGAGATGGTGCAGCAAAAGCCATGAAGGGCTTTTCTTTGCATGATGACGCGGGGTTAGCTCAGATCTAAGCCCTACACCTTATTCGCATGCAAAACTAAGACAATCTCTGCAGCAAAAAACATCAGCTCTAAATACTGCGAACCCACGGCACGTAAAAGAGACTTTGCAAGCCTCAAAAAACCTCGCAGGCTGTAACAGTGCTTTAGCAAAAGGGGAGGAAGAAAAACGAGCTCCTGTTAGGGCAGGAGAAACGATGACACAGGCGGGGCAGGTGACAAACCGCTGGAGGAGTGGGACGGGGAGCCCGGCCACGTGTGATGCCACCCTGGCTGCGGTCCTGCCCCTCATGGCCAAGCCCGGCTCTGCCAGGCCTCGCTCGGGCAAGCACAGGCGAGGAACGGCACCCGCCGCACCTTGAGGACCCCAGCGCTTCCTGCCGTGGATCCTTTGGGAGCCGGCGGGGGCTACAGGCTTGTCCCCGGGGCGCAGGGAGCGTCAGGGCGAGGAGCGCCAGAGGAACGTCCAGGAGGCAGCTACTCACCACGTAGGAGTATCGCTCCCTGGACCTCCCTTCCCGGCTCACGTTAACCGTCACCACGTCAGAGAACGCCTCCGCAGCCTCTCCCGTCTGGCACACGATCCTGCAGGGGGAAAGGGGAGGTCAGTGGTCCTGCCGCCCCGCCGGGGCAGAGGGGCAGAGCCCATGGCCGCCTCCTCCTCCTCCTCCTCCACGCTCTGCCCAGCGCCTGCCACGGGGGTGAGACAGGCAGCACCGGCCACCCCCGGGGAGGGCCCCGCGTCCCACCCGCGCCAGGTCACTGCCCCGCTCCTGCCCCGGGGCCCAGTGTGCCAGGCAGGAGCAGGGCAACAGGGATGGGCAGGGGACACAAAGGGGACAGGGACGGGCAGGGGACACAAAGGGGACAGGGACGGGCAGGGGACACAAAGGGGACAGGGCCTTCCTCCCCGGCACTCACGCCTCGGAGACGAGGTATCTGTCGGGCAGCGGCGTGCACTGCACGCTGCCTATCCTGACGGCACCCAGGACATCGCTGAAGCGTCGGCCCAGGTTCCTCCCGCGGATGGTCAGCAGGGTGCCCCCCTCCAGCGGCCCACGCAGTGGCTCGATCTGCAGCACCAAGGGAGAGGTTGGAGGAGAACCATGGGGAAGCCTCTTGCCTCCACCCCTCAGCCCGTGCCCGCATCCCACCCGGCCACCCGAGCAGAAGGCAGAGCTGCTCCCAATGCTCCGGCTCCCCCACGGCCACCCACCCGCACGCCGCCCTGGCTGCAGTTTGGCAAACGAGAGGCCACCACCGGGTTTGGTGCCGGGGTTTGGCCAGGGATGACTCCAGCTGCAAACACATCTGGGGCGAACACTCCTTCACACCACAGCTTCCGATGGAGCTGGGGCAGGGACAAACTCGGGGGCTCGGAAGCCCAGAGGAGGGGCGCTGGTGTGCCGGGAAGAGGGTCCTCCCATCACGCTTGTAAGGGCTGTCCTGAACACAGCGGGGCCTTTCAGGACAAAAACAAGACAAAAAGTGTCCCGATGCATGGAGCGTGGCCGAGACGCCAGCACTGCGGCACCCCAGGGTGCAGGACAAGTCCGGCGCTGCGGGAGGAGAAGGCTGCTCCCCATCCCCCTCCTATGCCTGCGGTTTTCCACCCGGGAGCTGCTGACCCCGCCGCTGCGAGCGGGCAGGGAGCTGGGCACGGTGCTGCTCCACCACGCGGGCAGCGCGGCCGCGTCATTCCCTTGGCTCAGAAATGGGTCTCTTCCCTTCGCAAAGGCGAGGGCACACACAGCCGGGGCGACACGCCACGCGGCACCAGCTGGCCAGGCCGGCCGGGGCCATCAGCACCCACCGCCAGGCTCCGTGCCCCCCGTCGCCTGCTGCGCCGTCCCCCGCCTCCAGGAGGGCTCTGCGAGGGCCGGCGTGCTCGTGTGACTCTGCAGGGTTTGGGTTTCCCAGCTAATATTTGCTACGGAAATAGCGGCAGAGTCCTGCGATGCTCTGTGACCTGAACTGTGGTTTCCTTCCACGATTTTCTGGTGAGGTGCTGATAACGCTTGACGAGTGCCGGGGAAGGACGGGCTCACGGGAGCACCCCCCTGCCACGGTGCCGGGAGGCAAGAGGCAGGCGATGGGGATCCTCAGTCCCTCCATGCAGTCTTGCAGCCATTGCTCCATCCCTCCCTAGGAACGGGAATCCCATACCCTCCCCGATTCTGACGGTCGCCTTAACTGTTTTGCCTCTCCAGCTTCTCCTTTCCCTGGGAGCTCACTTTAAGACCTGCTCTGTGTCCGTTCTTTGTCACTCGTCAAGGACAAATTTGTGGGCTCATACCTTACCTTTACGCAGAACCCCAGATCCAGATGCCCCCAACAAACATTCTTTCAGCTACAATTTAAATAAAGGTCATTTCAAAATGCACAGTGCCAAAGGGCCCCTCTGCCACTCTTCATCTCCGCAGAACTGCAGAGCCCGTGTGCCTGGAGACAGGGCTCACGCTTCAGCTGGGCTCCATCAAGCACTATTCCTGATACGAACCCTTCAGCCCACCCTGCGAATCCTTCTCGCTTTTACCGGCCCCAGGAGCCCGGGGACATTCTGACCGTGCTGTGTTTTCCCCGCCGGCACGGCAAAGGTCAAATCCCGTCACTAGCGAGGTGTCCTTGGCATCAGGGGGCATGACAGCACAGAAAGCTGGGGAATAACTCAGTGCTGCTCTTGACCCCGTCCCGTGCCAGGGACAAAGCGCGGCTCCTCCGCTGCCCCCCCCGCGCTCCATTTGGGTCTCACCTTCTTAATCTCAGGAGCCGGGCAGAGGTCCGAGGCGTGGGGGTGCTCGCTGTGCAGCCTGCAGCTGGAGCTGCCCTCGCTCCAGAGGCAGCGGTGCCCCAGGTCCTCCCTCCCCAGGCACTGGGAGCAGTCGGCGCTCCCGGTCGCGCAGTTGTACACCTCCACTGAACCACCAGAGACAACAGAGAACGTGAGCTCCTGGCCCGAGACCTTCACAGCTCGGCTTAGCCTGAGGCAGCCAAGCCCCCCCCACCACCCCCCAGCCCCCCCGGCTACATGAATCCGAGCAACATCTGAGATCCAGGGGATGAGCAGAGCAGCTTGCGCGTACAGCAAGACGAGGCAGCGCTTGGCTGCCATCCTGGAGATTTCCCAGAAGGACTGGGTGCTTGTTCTCACTGCAATATAATTTAGCACTTTCTTTTCCTTTTCCTTTCCCTTGAAAAACAAACACCACCCAAACTCCGAACCTTTCGTCAATTTATGCTACGTGTTTCCAACGCTCAGCATCCACCGGGGACGCCGCTTTGCAGAGCTGGCTCCAGCCTGTTAGCAAAGCAATCGCGGTGCTCCCAGACTCCGCCGAAAATCGGGCGGCTGCAGCACGTGGGGCAGCGTTCACAGCTCCCTCCCCACCCCGCTGACCGCGGGCCCCTGTCACCGGCTCGTCCCTTCAGATCTGCCCAGCTCAGCTCCCACACCGTTTTCCCGCGCCACTCTCCCCCCTTCGCTAGCCAGTGCCCCAGGTTACGTTTCCTCTCCAGCCCAAAGACTCCTGCGGCTGAGCGCGGGTATCCGCCACCGGAACAGCCCGGAGCGCTCAGGAAACGTCGCCTTCACACCCTTCTCCCCAGAGGAGCCTTTGCAGGGGAACATAAACCAAAAGAACCACCACGCTTTGCACCCCTGCCCACAGGGGGGGTCTTGAGGGGCTTCATAAGCCACCGACGACACCCTCAGCCCTCGGTCTGTGCTCGGGGTGACGAGAGGGGTGCCCCCCACTCTCCGCAAAGAAAGGCGGCGCTTCTCCCGCCCCACCCGGGGTCCCCCCAGGGAGCTACTCCCCTTGGTTTTCCACCCAACAGCAAAGAGCTGGGATTCCTTCAGCGGACTCCCAAAGCATCATTTACAATAAAAGCCAACGAGTCTTGAAATAATCAACGCTAACAACAGGAATATCCCTGCAGCACGAGGGATGCCCACGCTTGCGTTCGGCCCAGCAGATCTCTGTCTCTGCTTGCCAGCCGGCCTCTCTCATTTTACCCGCCCCAATCTGCTGCAGGCGAGGAGGAGCCGGAGCAGCCCAGCGGTCCCGCGGGATCTCCAAATATTCTGGCAAATTCAGATCAAGGCAAACACAGCCTGCCCGAGCGAGCTCCTTCTCCACACCCAGAGGGGAGGGGATTCCACACACCGTCCGCTGTCGTTCCCGCTCCCAGCACGCCCCCGCGGAGAATGGAGGAGTCTTCCCTCGCACACCCAAACGGCCTCAGCCCGGCTCTGCTGCCCCTCTCCTCGGGGCTGCCTCCCTGTCTCAAAGCCACGGGCACCCCCCTCTCTGCATGGATGGGGTGCCTCGTGCCTGCCCGTGCCGGCACTCCCAAGGTTACTTCCCAGCGTGGAACGCTTTGCCGGACAAGCCTCCATTACGCACTGGGATTTACCCCGGGAAACCTTTTCAGCCCGGGTCCGCGGCTGACGGTGCTAACATCTCTCTACCCGTCACAGCAACCCTCCAAAGGAAAACCCCTCCTCGGGCATCTGGTTCTCATTAGCACCGGGGTAAATCGGCAGCTGAGGCTGCGGAGCGGGGAGAGAGCCCAGAGCTGCCGCGCCGGCGAGGGGTGCGACACCGTGGCCGCGGCCGGGGCAGGGAGGGGCGGCCGTTGTGCAAGCGCTGGCTCCGACGGCCGGGCCGGTCCCCTCCGAACGCCTCGCCTATGCACACCCTCCGTCCCCCTCCTTCCCTGCCTGCCTCCGCCTGCTGATGTAGCAACGGCTTTTTTGGGAACCCGAGCGTTCTTCCCAGAGACAGGGAGTGGGACAGGGGTGAGACATCTTTGCACGTTTTATTCTTTCTCAGCACAAGAGGAAAAAAAAAAACCCCTCAATTTTTACAGCATGCTGGACGGTGACGCTGCGCTCCTGCGAGAGCTGAGGGCAGAGCCCTTCCCCAGCCCTTATCTCCTCCGGGAGGAATTCCTGCCCGGCTCTGGGGACCCCGCACCCCTGCTGTGGCCCAGAGCACCAGCAGACCCCGTCCCACGCAAGGACAGCGAGACCTCGGCCGCCGCCTGCGCTCAAGGACGGGGCTTGGTGTTCCCTGGGTGTAAAGGGGATGAGCACGGTGTCTGGATTCCGGGCATGGCTCCGGCTCTGGGTAAATGTGGGGCTTTTTGTGTGCGCCTGGGAGAAAGAACCGAGCCGTGCCCGGCCGAGCCATGGTGTCCCTCCCGGCCCTATAAACCAGGACAGGGCTTCGGTCATTTAAGCCGAGCAGACAAGAGCAGAATAAAAATATTTTCAGCTCAGACCTGTCATCATCTCCGGACTGTCGATAAATCTGTCTGGTCTGTCCTTCAGCTGAAGGTTCACTGGGAAGAGCTGGCTTTTTTCTGCTGTGTGGAGCTGCACACGAAACACAAATAAACAAAAGCTTAGGAAATTCAGCAAAACGTGAGGTTCCATATGCACGCTATAGGGACTGACATTCCCCCCCCGGGCTCCTCCGACCACCAGCTCCCCAGGACAGGGGGCTCGTCTTTAGCAGAGCGAGGGGAGGCTGCCTTCTGCCTTAAGCACTGTGCTGGGGTCCCAGCCCAGGTGGGAGGTTGGGGGCAAGACCCCCCCTGCCCTCGGACCTGCCCCACGCCGTGGGGGAGCGGGGGCTGGCAGCCTCGCCCCCCGACTCACCAGCACGTGTACGCACTCCACGGCGGAGGAGTTCACCCACTGGGCTTCAAACGTCCTGTCTGTCCCAAAATGGCACTCCAGAGCTGTCTCCTGGGAAAGACAGGGGCAGAATGGCTGCAACAACCATTTTGTGCAGTTCTCCATCTCAACCAACTGACGCAGCAGGCACCACGTCTTACCTCGTTTCTGCCGTCATTACCCGAATTGCGATCCAGTCGAACAGGCGATCAGAACCCGACACTGTAAACGGGGATGGGATCTGTGCCCAATCAATCCTGCTCTGTTACGCAGCTGTGCCTAAAGCTGCTGCAGGCTGAGCATCGCCAACGGAGCCAAGCCCCGTCCCCTGCGCTCGCCCAGCGTGCGGCTGTGAAACCTCACAACCAGGCGTGGGGCAGCCGCTCCTGGGGCCAGGGCCATGTGGCACGTGTGGACCAGGAGATGAGCCTGACCCACAGCACAGGCAGACCAGGAGATGTGCCTGACCCACAGCAAAGGCAGACCAGGAGATGAGCCTGACCCACAGCAAAGGCAGACCAGGAGATGTGCCTGACCCACAGCACCCCCACACAAGGAGATGTGCCTGACCCACAGCAAAGGCAGACCAGGAGATGTGCCTGACCCTCAGCACCCCCACACAAGGAGATGTGCCGTGACCCACAGCACAGGCAGACCAGGAGATGTGCCTGACCCACAGCACCCCCACACAAGGAGATGTGCCTGACCCACAGTGAATGCAGACCAGGAGATGTGCCTGACCCACAGTGAATGCAGACCAGGAGATGTGCCTGACCCACAGCACCCCCACACAAGGAGATGTGCGTGACCCACAGCAAGGCAGACCAGGAGATGTGCCTGACCCACAGTGAATGCAGACCAGGAGATGTGCCTGACCCACAGCACAGGCAGACCAGGAGATGTGCCTGACCCACAGCAAAGGCAGACCAGGAGATGTGCCTGACCCACAGCAAAGGCAGACCAGGAGATGTGCCTGACCCACAGCAAAGGCAGACCAGGAGATGTGCCTGACCCACAGCAAAGGCAGACCAGGAGATGTGCCTGACCCACAGCACAGGCAGACCAGGAGATGTGCCTGACCCACAGCACAGGCAGACCAGGAGATGTGCCTGACCCACAGCTAAGGCAGACCAGGAGATGTGCCTGACCCACAGCAAAGGCAGACCAGGAGATGTGCCTGACCCACAGCACACCCACACCAGGAGATGTGCCTGACCCACAGCAAATGCAGACCAGGAGATGTGCCTGACCCACAGCACCCCCACACAAGGAGATGTGCCTGACCCGCAGCACCCCCAGCCCAGATGTGCCCGGCCGGGCTATGCTCTTGTGGCCCCCGACAGCAGGGTACCCAGGTTCCTCTGGACCGGGGGTGTTCGGAGCTCATGCTGCAATGCAGACCGAGAGCCAACGTGGTCCCAAGCCACCTCGCCCAAACCAGACCAAACCCGTGATTTGGGCTCAAAGCCACCTTCCCTCTCCTCCCAACAACTGTGCAGAGCAAATCTCTAATTCAGATGAGGACCCAGCCGTGAGCACATTCAAAGGCAGGTTTGCTGTGCCAGTTTCCTGGTAACACAAGATGATATCCTGCCCCGAGTCACTGCTGTGCCCCCATCCCGCAGGAAAAAATCCTATCTCCACGCAGGTTGATGCTCCACCACTACTGAGGTCTAAGCTGCCCTTTGAAAACTGACGGATCTGATAAAAGACATGAAAGGAAGCGCTGGGCTCCTGGCAGGCAGCTGCTGGCTCACGAACACACACCCGGCCGTGATGGGGAAACTAGAATCTCCTCCGGCGCATGGCGTGCGCCCGAGGTGCCGGGGCACACGTCTGCCCTGCTCTGGCAGCGCTCGCGAGCTCTCACGGAGTGGAGCAGAGAAGGATCCTGCCCGGCACCCCAGGACAGTTTGCGGGTGGTGGCGGGAGGAAGGGGGACTGCCAGCACCCCGAGAGCCCCGGGTGCAGCCACGCCGCGGCCCCTTTCCTGCTGAGTTCATTTCCTACCCGCTTACATTGCTTCCTCCTCAGCCACCTCCAGCATCCACAGGGGAAGCAGGATTGCTCGCCCTTTTCTGCCGGTCGCCGAGAGCACGTCCTCGCGTGCGGGAAGCGGCAGCCCCAGCCAGGCAGGGAGCGCCTGTTCCTGCCCCCGCGCCGGAGCGGTGCCTTGGCTGTGCCGGGGGGGCAGCGCCCCGGCTCCTCCCGGGGCGGACGTCCCCCCACCAGCCCCGCTGGGGACTTGACCCAAAGTGACACCGGGGTGGCTTTCCACAAATACCAGAGCTTAGCCAAGTATTTTCCCAGTGCCCGGCCTCCCCGCCCCCAGCTCCTCTGGCCCCCCCCGGCGTGACGCGTCCCCAAACGCGCCATTTGACAGCCCCCCTGCTTCTCGCCCTATCCGCGTGCCAGAAAATTTCACAAAAGGATTTTTTCAAAAAAAAAAAAAAAAAAAAAAAAAAAAGAAGAGCAGCTCCGCAGTGACCACCAGATGTGAAGTTAAACCACATTTCCAAGCCGTGGCTTGGCCAGCACTGGGCTCTGCCTGCAGCGCTGGGCTTTGTCCTTCATTCCGCAGCGGGGGGCAGCGGCACGCGGCGCCGGGAGATCGTGACACCGGCGCACTCTGTGGTGGGCAAACACCCCCAGGGAAGCCAGGAACTTCATTTCCCCCAACCATTTTGTTGTAGCGACTGTTTTACACGGCGTATAAACCTCCTTTTCCCACCGAACGCAGAACGCTGGTCACCAGTTGCGGGAGATCCCCGGAGAATGCCCGTGCGCAAACAGCCTCCCCCTTCGGCTTCGCCGTGCGGCGCCACTCGCCACCAGGGCGGCTGCTTTGCACCAGCGCCTTCTGCTACTGCCCCGCTCCCGAGGCAGAAACCCCCGCCAGCCGAGGCCCATCCCAACCCCCCTGCTTTCTCCCCGAGCCCATTTACCTTGGAGAAAGTCGTGTTAGCCAGCGAGATCGTGATGTCCCGGGACACCCCCGTGGGCATTGGGTCCAGCGAGGCAGGTACGATGCGTGGGCAGTCGATTTTCTTCTGTGAGGTACAAAGCGAGACACAAAAACCCAAAGAGGTTACGTGGGCGCACGCTGAGCGCCCCCGGTGACGAGGCCAGAGGCGGCACCGGGGCCCTGGCCAGGATTCATTTCCCTGCGTCTCTGAAGTCAGATCGCACCGTAACCCCAGAAAGTGAAATATCAAAATGGCACCACGATGCACGGAGCAGTAACGCCACGTGGAGCCTTCCTCCCCGGTAACGCCACGTGGAGCCTTCCTCCCCGTGCCACCAGCTTGGGCACTGCCTGGAGATCCACCCCTCCAACGGCCTCCAGGAGCGCTGGCCGCTCGCCACGCTTCCCATGGGAATTGCCCCCTCGCTCCTGCCCGGCTCCTGCCCCAGCTCAGGGACGTCGGCAGCGGCGCGGCTGCCAAGCCCGCCCTTTCCTCTCCCTGCGGAGGAAAAAACGTCCTCCCGGGTGCAAAGCCAACGCGCTCGCGCTCCTCAGCCGCCGCTCTGGGCAGCTCCCTCATTCCACGCACTCAGACCTTAGAAGATGGGGCCGGAGCGACGCTAAAAGCGGGCACTGCAGCCCAAACCTGCCGGCGCGACCCCCCCGCCAGCGGGGCATCCCCGCACGCCCCCGCAGGCTCCCTCCCGCTCAGCGCCAGCTCGGAAGCACACGGGGTTTGCTGTGCACGCGTCGGCGCGCAGGGAAAGGGCGTGAGGAGCTGCGGGGGCTGCAGCAAGGGGCTGCAGCGGGACGGCTCACGTGAAAGGCCCAAATGAAGCTGAAAAATTATTTTAAAAGGTCATCCGTCCTCCTACTTCTGTTCTCACTGTAACTGACGGCTCGGATACTGGAGCTGGCTCCGGCGTCGAGTTGGTGTGACAAGCCCATCCTGTTCTCCCAGGAGATGCAAACCACACTGCAAAACTACAGCAAAGATGAAGCCCGCTTCTCCGCTGCCCCAGGTCCATCCAGACTAATGCCTTTGACAGCGGAGCCACGGGGCGATCAGACAGCGGAATATTTGGGGCGTTACGCAGAGTAATTTGCAGCGGGCAAGATCTCCTCACTCACAGCAGGGGTTGCCCCCTGTGACGCTGGTGGGAGGCGGAGGCTGCGCTCCCAGCGCCGGGATGCCCGGCAGGACGCGTCCCTGGTGCCGGACGCACAGTGAGCACCGAGCCTCAATCCTGCCCTCCCCAGGCCCAGCTGGGGGTCGGCGACCCACCCAGGAGCGCCTGTCGGGCTGCGGAAAACCCACTCCTTCTGTCGGGAGGCTCACCTTAACCCGGCACAGCCGGTGCCGCCAAAGCAAGGAGATTAAATAACAGAGACGCGCGTGGTAAGAGAGGTAAAACAACACAGCAAAGCCCCGGCGCGAGATCTCAGTCCCAAGCCTCTTCCAGGAGAATCCAAAGAGTTAAAATAAAACCATCAGGGCTGCAACTGAAAATTCATGCCGAAGCTGCTGTGGCCTGGAGTGTCCTCGCGTGGCACAGCAGCCGGCACAGCTCGCCGGATAAATGCGCTTTGGAGGAAGGATGAACCGGTCGTCTTGCAGCCCCTTCCCCTGCTGCTGGCCAGCGGCTGGGGGCACAGCTTCCCAGCGGATCGTGCCGCTCGCGCCTGGATCGGGGCAGAGGGGCTGAGCGCTCGACATGCCGCAGATGAAGGCAGCGCGGAGCCAGCTCCCCGCAGGCCGGTGTTCGGGCACAGCCGTGCCAGCATCGGTTTGTTTACCCAAAGCTCTGACTGCAGGATCAGGCACCACGTTTCCAGGGCTACAGAGCGCCTGGTCCACAGGCTCTCACTGAAATCAGCAGGAGAAGCTAGGAAAGGCACAGAGATGCACCAGGAATGTGCCCAAAGCAGGCGCAGCTTCCAGCTGAACTGCACCTCCGGAGCAGGAGATCGGAGGCGAGAACGCGTGGAGAGGCACGGTTATCCCTAAGGAAGGAGAGGCACGGTTATCCCTGCCAGAAGGGTAACCCTGGCTCTCATCCACCAAGTGGGACGACCGGGTGCAGCTCTTCCTAAAATGTAGGCAAGGCTCCTCAAGACCCACATCCACAACCCCAATTCCCTCCCTCAGGGCAAAGAGCTCTTCCCCGGGACAACAGGCGAGCACCCCGTACCACACTGTCCCACAGGGTCCCCATGGCCAGGGCGGCGGATCCCACACTGGGTTGCGAGGTCCAGCCGTCCCAGCGCCTGCGTGCCCCCCCCCCGGCACGGTGCTCAGGACAGAACGACATCTCTGTCGGGTTCACCCAGCCGGCGCTGGACGAGCAGGGGTGCCAGCACGCAGGCAGGGCAGGAGTGGGCTCGGAGGGGGCAGGGACGCCCGTGGTGCCCGCAGCCGCTGGCGCAGGCTGCTCCCCCCCCCGTCTGCAGTGCCACAGGCACCGCCACCTCCCCCTCAGCCACTCTCCGCTCGCTCCCATGCCCCGGGGCATCCTCCGGCCTCACGGGCACCGAGCTCCACCAGACCTGGTGGTTGGCATGTGGTGACTCCCGGGCCACGGGAGGTGTCACCGACCGACAGCCACAGCCTCCCGTTTGGCTTTACACAGGATCGTTTGGGTCTGGCCCCGAGAGGCTCCGTGCAAGAAGCCCGTGCCCTCCCACCAGCAGCACAGACACCGCAGGAGGGTTTTACCCCCACACCTTCGGTTTGACTGGTTGTGCCCCAGTGTCCAGCCCCACCCCAGACCGCAAGAGCGAGCCCCAGGAACTTTCTGAAAGCTGGGAGGGTGCTTCCCCAAACCGCCCGGTGTGAGCAAGCGTCCGCCGGGAAGCACAACCCACCCAGAGACGCTTCCCGAGCCAGAGGACAGAGCGGCGCTGCCGGCAGCCGCCACCCCGCTGCCACCCAGCAGGGACGGGGAACGCTGCCCAGGGTTTTGCACCAGACACGACCCTGCGCCGCTGTGACATGGTGGCCCCGTCCCCTGCACTGAGCTGCCCACCTCCTCCTCACTGGAGGGGAGAGGACACCGGGGCTGCCTCCGGGGTTGAACCCAGGGGGCCAGGGTGGGGTGGCTGACACGGGACCAAAGTCCTACCGGGGACGAGCACAGGGAACCTCTGGAAGAGCTGAGACGAGAGCTGAGCATCCGTGCCAAAGGGATATTCAATTTACAGTGTAAAAGCTTGGCTTGGATCTACGGCAGATTGATTGCTAAAAAGCCAATTTTATTTAAATTAACTTCAATTTAAATTTCAGAAGCAGGAACACACTGAGCCTCTGGGTTATTAAAGCTGTAATTTGGAAAGGGGCAATTTTCTCCTTTAGATGAGCACCACCAGTGGTGCTCCAGCAAATTATTAACATACCGCAGCAGCCTAGCCAAGGCTAAAGGAATCATAATATATCGCTACGTGTATGGCGTCACTCAGACCCAGGAAGGGGAGAAGCCGCGGCACCGCTCCAGGCGTGAGAGGTGATGAAGAGCCAAGGGACGAAGCCCGCCGAGGGCACTGGGACAGCCCAACGCTTTAGCCAGGCTGCCGGCCTCCTCACGCAGATGCCTCCAGGCACGGTGCGGCGCGGCACGGCACAATGTGGCACGGCACGGCACGGCCAGAGCTCACCTGCCCTGCATGCGCCCCCCTCCCGGGCTCCAGCAGAGGAGGGTGCCCCAGCTCCAGCCCGGGCAAGCCATGCCCAGCAAGTGCCGGCTGCTGATGGAGGAGACTCAGAGCCTGCCAGGAGGAGCGGCTGAGACTGTGCCAAGCCCCCGGGGGCCAAGAAAAGGCTCAGCCTGGGGACCCCAGGCAAGGGCCGAGCCCGGCCTCAGCCGCAGGCTCAGCCGCGCTGCCGGGGAGTGCTAGCACTGCCAACACGGCATGCGCAGAGCAGCCCCCTCATGCGTCCCTCCAGCTCTCAATCTGCTGAGCCCTCGGAAGCGAGACGCGTGTTGCGGCATTTCCAACCGTGGAGACGCCCCACAGCCGGGCAGCACGTCAGCGGCGCCGCCAGCGCCATCCTTGGAGCCGCCCGCCAGGGCACTGCCAAACCCGGGCCATCTGCCTCCGTCCCCGGGGGAGGGAAAGCAGCGGCAGCAGCACAGCGACGCGGAAGGTCTGCCAAGGCAGCAAGGCTTGATGGTCCTTACCTTCATCCGCAGCGCGCCGTCGCACTGGGAACGGTTGGAGACACAGGCGTAGGAGGAGGGGCACCAGTGACACCTCCACCTGGCCGAGAGGCAGCTGGTGCACCTGGAACGGCAAAGGCGCCGTGAGAAAAGCAGATTTTAGGCTGCTCGGGGCGGCCGCACCTCAGCCGTGCAATCCGTCCTCACGCATCGTGTCCGGTCCTAACGGGGCCCAGAAAAACCTGCGGCAGGCACTGGGCCACCCGCTCCGCCTCTCCCCAGGAGCTGGCAGGGGACGCGGGCAGAGCCACCATCCCCAGTGCCACTCGGAGGCAGCTCCGCGGCGTCACCGCCTGTGGTGCCACTGCCGGGCCCCAGGCCACTGCAGACTGGGAGCCACCGGCTCCGGCTCCTCCCCTGCTTAGCCCCCCGGGGCCGGCACACTCGCCCGACAAAGGCGTGGGGCCGCCGGCAGGCAAGACCTGGGGCTCCCCAAGGTCGGCCTCCGTTGTCAGGCTCCTGAAAGGTGGGTGACCCCCCCCAGGGGTAGGAGGCTGCTCCCTCCCAGGGCTGGCAGGGCAGAGCGGCGGAACGAGCCCCCTCCCCACGCCCCTCCCTCACCGCCCCACGGACCCCACGGGATGGCTGGGAAGGCCGACTCCGCTGCCTAAGGGTTAATAGAATAAGCTGTGTATAAAAATATTATTCACGTCTAAAAAAACCCCAACACGTCCAGATGGCTGGAGATGCCGCAAGGACCCTCCTTCGTAAATCCCTGGCAGCTCAGCCGCTATGCCCCTGCCAAATCCTGCCCGGGCCCCCAGCCACCCGCTGGCAGGGGCGCTGCGCTCCCCCATTAGCCCTGCGGGGGGGGGATGGGGGACCCTGCACGTGTGCACCCTCCTGGCTTTGAGCCACCCCGTCGGCCACCATTGCCCTGGAGCCACGCGGCCAGCGTGGTCCCACCGCACCCTGCCACCGCCCGTGCGCCAGCGTCACTTACGCTCTCTTTGGGTAAATGTTCCCCGTCCTTTTGCAATCGTAGATGGTGAAATTGGCCTGGATAATGTTTTTGCTGTTGACCCGGAGAGCAGTTTCGACGACCACGTGGTCTGAGAGAATCAAGCCAAAGAACATTGGGTTGCAAGAGCCTCTCGCTCGCGCTCGGAAGGCAGGACAGGCCCTTGGGAGAGCAAGGGCTCAGCCTGATTTGTTTTCTCTAGGGCCTCCTCCGAGCTGCGTTTCAGAGCTTGGACAGTTCATCTTTTGCCCTCTGACTTTCAGCTCTTCCCTCTTAAATCAACGCTTTACATCGCCCTCACCAGAAAAGAACATTGCAACTTTCAGCAGAAAATTCTAGTGTGTTGCGCAAGTGTTAATTAGCAGAGTTAATTATTGTCTTCGCTTACAGTTGGTGCTAAATGATATTTAAAAAAAAAATGTGGTAATTAAAACATGTTAGTTATCATGTTTTAAAACCCCGCTCACTTTCCCCATGACAACAAATCCACAGAGAAGAGTGGAAATCCCTTTTTTGGCTACTTAACACGCTATTCTAACTCCCCCTGCCCCCCAAATTGCTTCTTTTTTTCTTTGCAATTTTGCCATATAAGCACCAGGGACAAGAGACAATGCCTCTTTCAGAATATGTACAATAAATCAGCGCATGGGATTCCAGAAATTCATTTGGACATTGCTGTAACCAACAATGCAGAGCAGTTAATGATCTCCCATTCTTTGGATAGCAAGGGAGAAAAACAGTGCAGCTTTATAAACTTGCCCATGGAAAGTGGGACTTGCAAAAGGACCGGCCAATCCTTCCCCATTGCCATCTTCAATGGAGCATTCACTCCAGGCTCGAGAGATGAAGCTTGAACAAGCACTCGAGTCTGGCACGAAGCATCCAGCGGCTCAGAAGCAGCGGCAAAACGGGGCTGTCCCCATCGCTAGGGGCCCGCGCCGGATCCGCGCGGCTCGGCTGAGCGCGGCCGGGTCTGCAGGTGCTCGTCACCCCCGGGACGGGGACGCAGCTCCGCGGCGCCTGGGGACCGGCATCCCGCTGCGCACCACCTGGAAACAGGGGGATACTGGACGGCCTCAGCCTGGCTTTTAGTTGCAGACACGAGATGAAGTTCTTCCAGAACTTCTCCCGAGGGGCAGCGCGTGTTCGGGGGGAAATTAAACAAAAGCCATTGAAAATATCAACATAAGTCGCAATGTTATTTCCTGAGGGCTAAAACATTTTGGTTAGGTACTCAGTAAATCTAAAGCAAAAGCACCAGCCAGATAAATCTGAATAAAATAGGTACATGAACTGGCTGTTAAATTCTGGTGTTTAAACCAAAACCTGGTAGGGTGGAAATACTGTCATTTCATGACATGTCGGGACGGTGGAACTTTAAAGTCGCGTGCCCTACAAAACAGGAGCAGCCTGGGTCTCTCCTCCCTTGTATGCGTTATCTGCACATGCAATGGAGAAAGAAACCAAGCCTACTAAAAACTACGTCCACAAAAGTGGCTAGAATGAACCAGGCATGTTCTTCTCTACGCACCTTGGTCGTCTGGAAACGTCGGGTATCTCTCCCGTGGAAGTAAATTGCAATAAATAAACTGGTTTACATCATCTCCAGCAACTCTGGCCACCGTGTGGATGTTACTTCCATAGTCACAGGAAATGTTTGTTCCATTCAGGTTCGGGATAGTCCCATTTATTTGTATTATCAGGACCTGTAGTTGGACAAAAAAAAAAAAAAAAATCAGTTATTACGACACGAAATGAGAATTTGTCTACGCTTTACAAGCTTTTCACAGGCTCGCAGCTCCAACCCAAGGCCACACAGAGCCGTTCCCTTTCGTTCTGCACACTTTAACCTCTGGAAGCCACCCGTGTACAAGCCCTGGCTTCAGCAGCGAGAGCTCTGTCACCACTGACTCCGACAAACGTTGCTGGGGAGTTACCGGCTGGCGTGAAAACCCAGCCCAGGGCTTTTGAGGAGATGGCGCAGAGGAATCCCAGCACGGCCGGGGCTGGCAGGGCCCTCGGGAGCTCCCCCAGTGCCACCCCCCTGCCCAAGCAGGCTCACCCAGAGCAGGGGGCACAGGACAGCGTCCGGGGGGGGTTGAAGATCTCCAGAGAAGGAGACTCTACAGCCCCCCTGGGCAGCCTGGGCCAGGGTTCAGACACCCCCAAGGTAAAGAAGTTCTTCCTCCCGTTCAGCTGGAAGCAAAGGATGCGGGACACCCAGCTGCGCCCTCCCCGCTGCCCTCGCCCCGCGCTGCTCGCACCAGCAGAAAGCATTAATCCCTGCTGGAGGGCCTGGAGCCCTCGGCTCGCACCAGCCTGTACCGGGGACCGGTGACGGGGGGCGGCTCGTGGGAGCCTGCTGGGGGCTGCGGGGGACGGCCACAAGCCAGCGTCCTCCCCGGCACGCCGGGGCCGAGCGGGGTGGCTGCAGGGGTGTCTTCTCGCCACCAGCCTCCGAGGGGAAGGGATGGGGAGTTTTGCAAAGGGAAAGGCTTTGGAAGGGGCTACTCAGGAAGATGCGCAGCCCCCCGCCATCAGGGGGTGACTCCCCAGGGACCCCCAGCTGGCACGGCAGAAGTGGAGCAGGACCGCTGCCAGGCTCCCACGTGATCCCCCTCCCCAGCCCGGGGCTGGGCTGCTGCCTGCTTACAGCCATCTCCCCATGCCAGCGCTGGTCCAGAGCTTTGGCATAGGGAGGGTTTTGCCACTGGGAGAGGGGCTGTCTTTAAACAAAAAATATTTTGATGAAAGCACTTAAAATATCATTAAAATATTGTTAAAAATAGCAACAACACAAAGCCAGAAAACGAGCTGATTTTTAGCTGTCTGCAGCTGGTCTTCTGTATTTTGAGTTTTATACATCTCTCTGGTGTGGCAGCGCCACAAGTCCTGTCCACCTAGGGGCTCAGCAGCTGAGGTCCCCCCGGCTTCCAGGCTGTCAGGGCGCAGGGGCGCTTCTGGCCCGACTCGGTAGCACAGGGCAGAGCCCAGCATCCCCACGACCCACCCCCGAACTGCTGCGCTAGAGGAACGTGGGCATTTATCAGCCCTGCCAGCAGGTAACGACTCTCGGGGATGCTGCGTACGGTTCGTTTGGCGTTCGCATCAGACGCACCGGGTTCTCTTTGTCGATGTTAATCTCGGGCTCCAGGATGGTCATGGAAGGGCACTGCTGCACTCCTTCGCTTGCGCTCGCCCAGAAGTTGGCCCCTGTGAAGTTCATGCACTCGTGCTGCAGGGAACACCTGCAGGGAACAGGGGAATGATTTGTGGGTGATTATTTTTAAAACAGGCGATTAAAACCTTCACTTCCGTGTGAGGGAAGATCCTGAGAAAATCCTGTGCCCACACCTTCTTCCTCCCTCCATGCGGCTAAGCCCAAAGCTTTGCTGCTCTATTTAAAGTGCCTGGTTGCCACGATGAGAGCGCCCACTCCCCCCAGCACCAGCGCAGCCTCGGGATTCAGGGTAAGCGTGCGCAGGCAGGCTGAGCCCAGAACCGAAGAGGAGAAGGTGACGTTTTTTTCTGACTTCTTCAATTTCTAAACACAGAGTCTAATTTTGTAAATCCCTTTTTGAGCGTTGATCGTCTCCTACACATAAATAATAATTGCAAGGGCAAAAGATGGTCTTTAACGGGGTGTTGGCGCTCTCAGTCCCACGGTTGGATGCCTGCAATATGTTTCCTGCGCTGGCAGCTGACTGCAGCGTAACAAGGCAGCCACAGTTAAACCCTGGCTCTGAAGAGCATCCCAACCCTTTGAGACCAGATGGAATTGGCTTTTAAAGCATGTATTTCGTAAGGAATGGACAAAGACTGATGGTGGCATGACTGTGCGGAAATGTAAAAGGCACCCAAAATTCCTGGCTAGCCTTGAGAGACAGAGGACATGCACTGGGACACCACCAGTCCTACCTGGTCTCCATCGTGCACCACCCGCAGTAAGCGTCAGCGGCGGCCAGGCACTCCGTGCACGTCAAGTACTGGTTGCAGGCAGCCACCTTCACCCGCGTCATCTGCACGACAACAGCACAACTGCTTCCAAGTGCTTCACACCCCCACGGGAACGCTCAACCCGACCGGGACCCACCCCCCGCACCGCCCGCCCCGCACCGCCCAGGGTGGGTGCTCGGTGTGCGACCGGCCCGCACGGGGACCGGCGGGGGGGCTGCCTGCTGCCCTGCCCGCACCCCAGGGCCCGGCCGGGGGCCCCGGGGAGGCGAGGATGCCCGAGGGACGGGGCTTGCTGCCGCTGGCGCAGTCGCCCCTCGGGGCGCACGGCGGTGCGGAGCTGGGCTGAGCTGCTCCTTTCCAGCCGACACGGTGGCGATAGACGTGTGATGGTCAGGCTACGGGGAGCAACACCGCACCTTTCCGATGTGTCAGATGGAGATGGCTTCGCAGCTTGTCCCTCCCTGCGAAAAGCTCTCGCTCAGACCCGCAGAAAGCACCTCTCCAGCCAGGGCTGAAGGCTAGCTGGCTATTTACAAAACGACCAGAAAGCAAAACCACTCTGGAAACCTTAATTCGTAAGGAAATCCAAGCAGCTCTGGGGATGTGCTGGGCAGGAGCAGTTGGAGGGAAAGCACATCTTGGTTTCTGCCTTTTCCTCCCTCAATCTCCAAACATTTGGGAAGGAAAACTGAGCGGTTTGGTACAGCGGGGGCTGACAAGGTGAGGTGCCAAGAGCCTTGAGCGCCCATCAGGCGAGCACACCACAGAGCATGGGCTCCCTTGGCCTGAGCCCCCCAGCACTTCGCTGCTCCCCAGCCCCGCGGTGCCCAGCACCCCCAGCCCCATCCAGCTCCCGGGCAGCCCCCCAGGGTGCCGATTCCACCAAAGAAGAGTTAACTCGTCTGGTTTACTGGCAAAGAAACAGAGGGGAGCATCACAAGCACTGCACTGGGCATTGGATCAAGCCCCAAAAAGGTGCCCAGCCCGGGAGCTGAGCTGGGACCGTCTGAAACACCGGTAAAGAGGCATCCCGGGAGGGTTCTGTGCAATGATAGCGCCCAGCCTGCAGGGAATCAGGGCTTGGAAAATACAAATGCAACATACAACATTTGTGGTTGTGCATCTGTTTGGACAGATTAAAATGTAATTCAGGACAAACCACCAGCGCCTGGAGCGCTCAGCGCTCGTCTTCCTCCTCCGCTCACTGAGGGTGCCGAGGCCATCTGCCCCTACCTGCTGCGGCATTCCCCGTCCCCAGGAGACCCCCCCCCCCCGGCCAGCCCTCCCGCTGGCCAGGCTGGGCAGAAGCCTTCCCCAAGGATTGCTGCTGACCAGCAGACCCCTCATCTGCAGGATCTCCTGAAGCCTCCTAAAGACCATCGACAGCAATCGTCAGGTTTCCATACAGGAACGACCTCTGCTTATTTCTGCACTTCCATACACAGGGGCAGTTCCACATCTTTCACGCTTCTTTTTACTCTGCCTCCGGAGGTGAGAAAGCCCGACAAGCCGGTCCGCTCGGCACGACGCCCACCCCGCGGCAGGGGACTGGAGAGGCACAGCCCCCCCGCAGAGCCCTCCGACACCCCAGCCAAAGCCCCAAACTCGCTGGCTCTGCCCACTGGTGTGAGAGCAAACGCAATCGTCCCCTCCCGCTCCCGGCTGGGCGCGAACGCCACGTCAGGCGCGTGGTGCCCAACGGACTGTTCTGCTGAAGGTCTCACCTGGTAGGAGGTCATCAGATAGAGGTAGGTGGAATCAGACGGGTCGAACTGCATGATGGGGTGGACGGGCTCCCCGTAAGCCACCGAAATGGATCTCCTGCTAATGACCTTCATGGTGCTGTCCAGATTGATCTGCAGTGAGAAGCAGCCACTCATTGAGACCATTTCTCAAACGCTATGGGGAGAAGATTATTTTTCCTTGGTATTAAACAAGAATCAAAGTGGCGTCTAACAGGGTCCCGCATTTTCAAGCGCTGTAAATCTCCGCAGGCTTCGCCAGCTGCACGCAGGGAGCTGCACTGCAACGCCAGCTCCGTGCTACGGGGACGGCACCAAGCGGTCCGGGAAGGCCAGGCCGTGGCCAGGCGCAGTGCCCGGTGCCGAGCAGCCCTCGCCCCCCGTTTGAGGCTGCCCGCCAAGCGTCCAGCCTGGGGCTGCACAGCGCAGCGGCCCCCAGCAGCGTCACTCCCGCTTTACCCCAACGTAGGCGGTACCAGCCCACGGCCCTCGTCGCGTACGTATGTGCATCGCTGTTACAAAGAGCGCTGCGTTTCCAAAGCCTAAGGAAAAGCAGTGAAAATCAGCAATGGGGCTGTATAACACGGCACCCCCCACTCCCAGCGTATCTGAAAAGCCAGCGGTGTCGTTCCTGGCCAAAAGCAGCTTTTGTCCCTGCTAACTCCAGAAGACCACGGCGGCTGCCGTGAACGAGCCGAATCCCACCTCGCCTCATAAATCACCGGCTGAAGCACCGGCAGTGATGGAAGATGCTGCCAAGCATCAGCCTGCCTCTCGGATCCCTGAATGTCTTGGCATTTGACTTGAAAACTCGGCAAATTAAATGTGGCATCGCTGAGCGGAAATAACAACAGGGCCACGCAGTGCTGGTGACGGTCGCTTCTCTGCTCAAACCAGAGAGGGAGCAAGGAAAATCCCTACCTCCTCACTAGCAGGGGAAGGCAATGATTGTAAGGACGAAGCATGCCTCTGCTCTCTAACGTCTGGATTAATTAATTAACAGAGGATTAATTAATTCTTACATTACAGCAGCACCCACATGCCCTAGGAAGATAGCACAGGCTCAGAGCAGAGGGCTTCCCCCTCCTAAGGACCATATGCAAGCACCGCAAGCTGCTCTGCAGAAAAGGAAGGGCACTATCATCATCCCTGTTTTACAAGCTGGCTATCCAGACGTGAAATGACCTGCCCGGGAGCACCAGGATCACAGCGATGAGTCCCAACGCCCTCCGCTTCAGCTCGTGACCACCCTCTCTCCCTTCCTGCCGAGGTCTGCTCTGCGCGCGGCTGTTCCCCCGTGCCTGCCCCGAGGTCCCTCTGCCTCCTGGGCTCGCTCGCCCTGCCCTTCCACCACGCCGGTGCTGCCCCGGGGTCCCCGTGGGGAGGGAGCCACCGCAGCGGTGCGAGGGCAGAGCCCCACATCCCCCCCCCCCGTGCTGTGGGACCCGCGCAGAGCCGGCTGAGGCTCGGGGTAACCCCACCACCGCTCTGCCCGAACAGACCCTTCCCACGCCCGTCCCCTCGGAGGGCACTGCGCCCTGGCACACCCTGCCCTGGCCACCGCTCCCCAAGGGCCGCTCTTCCTTTAATGACTGCGGGACGTGGCGCTGGTGACGGCCCTCGCGAAACGCCTGTCTGCAGCCTGTCTGATCAGCCCCCCCACGCACCCCTGGCAGCCACAATTGCTGCTGGCAGGAGCTGGCCGAGCTCTGTTTCTGCCCCTCCGCTGTCTTTTCTCAGGCAGCAAATCTGAATGATAACTCACGCAAAGTATCTTGTATCCCGTGCCAAACAGCAAGGAGCCCCGAAGGTAAAAGGGCTTCTGGTTATGCAGCTGTGTTGTAGGATTAGATTAGAGCTATCTGAGCAAATTATCCCGGCGAAGGGCAGCCAGGAGCCTCTCCCTAATGGAGGCTCGGCAGATAAGGCTGCTTTCTGCGAGATGATAATGGAAGCGGAGCTGTTAATACCGCGTGAAGAGGGGCTGCGCTGCGTGTGGCACGCGCCTCTCCAGCCCCGCACTCCCGGCCGGGGTGCCAGCTCCCCCCCACGCCCGAATTACCGCCCCTGCGGGCAGAAATCAAAGCACCGAGTTTCTTTGTGATCGTTCCCACATTTCTGCCAGGAGCGCTTGGACCCAAGGGAAGAGATTGCATCAGTTTTCTTCTCTCCAAGCATTTTGATCCAATATTCCACGCTAGGCACGGCTCACCCCGGGCTGAGACAAAGCAGGTAACAGCCGTGTCCCTGCTCCAGGGCTCTTCCCCCCTCTCCTACATGGGCTTTGGATGCTGAGCATACACCGAGCTGCTGTGGCTGGCTGCAATCAAAACTTCCTCTGGCAAACTGCGAGTGCTAAAGCTACTGAGACCTTGGCCTTGTGTCTTGGCTCTGGAGCCAGGGTATCGCACGGCCCCGCGCTGCCTTCGGCACGTTATTTCGGACCGACGCTCCGTCAGATGCGCGGGTTCACACCTGCGTTGGACGCGGCTGCACGGAGGCATCCCCCAGCGATTCCCCTGGCTGCATGGAGCCTTCGAAACCCATCAGCTCGGAGGGAGCATTTATTAGAGGAGCTGTTGATAACTAAATGCTGCACAATAACATTTCCAGCGCAGGGTTTGTCAAGAACATCCTGCTCACATGGCGGCCCAGAACAGTAATTAAGGGCCGCCAGTCGCCGCGCAGCGCACATCACTGTACGGATTACGGCAGCCTCCAGTTACTTCTTCACTGCCAACCAAAAGCCGGTGCTCAGACCAACTCGAGATCAGGTGTCGTCCTCTCTGCAAACCAGAGGTGCTGGAAGGGGAAGCCCCACCACCCTCGCTGCCCCCCCCCCACCCTCCCTGTCCCCCCCCCACCCTCCCCATCCCATATGGGTGCTGCCCCTCCACTTGCCTTCAGGAGTCCCCCGCTGGCGGTGCCCAGGAACACAACGGTGTAGTTGTTGACGCTGGCCACCGCCACGGCGGTCAGGCCGCTGTAGGTGAAGATGGGGGTCGCCGTGACGGGGTTGACGATGGCCAGCGGGTGCTGAAGGTGCGCTGCTCCACAGTCCAGCTGCTCCGGCTGCAGCTGCGGGGACACGCGCGCGTCAGCGGGCTGCGGCAAACCCCAGCGGGTCCCCCCCCACCACCACCACCGCCTCGGGCTCGGCACGGACAAAGGGCTGATGGCCCCGCTGCCCCCAGGAGGGCTCCTCGCTCGGGGGTCACGCGATGGGGACGCGCAGCAGGTTAACACGGGCGCAAAGAACTGCGGCAGGGCCTCCTTCCCGCCCACCAGATCTCCCCTCGGAGCCGAACCCAGGCCAAGCTTTGCTGGGGACGAGCCGCCAGAGGAGCTCTGCCCTTGCCCACGCTGTGGGCAGGCCAGGGCCGGGGAGGCACGCCGGGAGGGCGCCCTCCAGCCAGAGCCCCATTCTCTGCAGCAGCACCCTCCCCTCGGCACACAGGTCAGGTGCCACGGGGAAAGGGGACAAGGGGGCTCCCTGCCCCCCTCCCTCTCCCCCTGACGCAGTCAGAGGTCTCCTCCGCACGGCGCTGGAAGCTGCAGCTGAGGTTTCCCAGCTGGCCAAAGACGAGACCTGCGGCTGCTCTGCCCGCAGAGGGCTGGTCCCACCAGTGGCCCCAGCACTGCGATGCCCCCCCCCCACCGCTGGCCAGCGCTGGGGAGCGCGTGGAGCCCCGCTCTGCTGGGGCGGCTGCAAACCCAGCAGCCATCCCCGGCTCCTTCCCTCTCAAACAAAAGGTGGAGCAAAAAGTCTCCCCAGTAAAAGAACTCAAAATGTCATTTCCCTGCAAGTGAGTGAGAATGGAGCCAAGGCGGGGTGGGGAGGAGCTTGCTGGAGACTCTCAGGACTGTAAATCCTGGCCCTCATCTTACTGCTACTGCAGTCAACAGCAAAATCTCCACTGGTCTTCCACTGGGACGGGACGGGACGGAGGAGCTGCCGAGTGGGAGGAGGCGCTGCAGGACACGGAGGGAAGGGCAGCGGCTGCAAAACTCTGCCCAGAAACACTGGAGCCACCGACCCCATCCAGCCTCAACTCGCAGCCACTCACCATGCCCCGGGGAGCAAGGACAGCTCTACCCCGTGCCCAGCACCACAAGGCACTCATTATTTGCCTCTGGCTTCTGCTTTCAAGCTGCTCCTCAAAGCGCTGGGGGAGCAGGAATTGCCTTTGTTACCGAAAAGTTAAATTCAGGACAGTAGGCGGCACAGCTCCGGCAGGGGCCATGGCAGTGAGCACGGTGAGTGGCACTGCCAGGGCTGGCCCCCGTGGACCAGCACAAGGGCTGGTGAGCCGGGGCACGGGGCCACGATCAAGGCTCCCGTGTCAGTCCGGTACCGGGAGCCAAGGGGCGAGGGCAGAGGAGAGCCGTCAGGGACTCCCCACCTGCGAGCGGGCGTTCGGCTCATCTGGCCCAAAGCAAGACAACAGACTTTACTGTCCTGGGCTAAACTAATGAGCACGGTCGCTGCATGATGGCAGTGTTTGAAAATGGGACTGATTCCTCCCACCCTGCCGAGATGCACCCCAGATTTGTGACCACTCTCACCCGGATCCTCCGAGGCTCTCCCTATGATTTCTGCTCAGACAGCGTGGATGGATTCGACGGCATCCGAGTATCACGACAGTCTCCCTGCCGCCAATTCACCTGCTGTCGCCCCTGCAGCGGCTTTTGGGAAGTGCCGGGGGCGCAGCCGCAGCCGTTCAGATGATGGGCACGTGCCGAGGGCCAGTACCGCACCACCCGCGGTGCCATTCCGGGCTCATCTTAAGAGAAGCCGCGACTGCGCTGTCACCCTTCCCGGCCGCAGGCGTGTGGCTGCAGGGCTGGCGTGCTGGCCCGCGGGCGCGTGCCGGCTCCTGAAAGCACACACCAAATTGAGGCCCTGATTGCGGGAAGTGCTTACACAAAACCCGAGACAAGAGACCACTGGCCGACTGCAACCCGCACCCCTAAAACGAAGCCCACTTCACACCTTACTGAGCTCGCTATAACGCAGACATCCCTTCCAGAACAACCATCAGGAGCGCTAATTTAAGCAGAACAAACGCGGGGATTTGAGGCTGTATCCAGTAGGAAACTGGACCATGTGCTTCCAGCAGGCAGGAGGAGTCGACAGCCGCCCTGTTTAGCATACTCCTTCCTCCCTGTGCTGCGTGCACCAGCGCCTGTATTTTAATTCCCTTATTATCGTTATTATTTCGCTAATGGAGCCAGACTAAATCTCCAGCTCTCCCCTCTCTTCAGCCCGTTTAGGAGATGAGGCAAATCTGCAGGCTTTGGCAGCGAGCGCCTGAGACCCAGGCAGGACCTCGCACCTGGAGCCTGGTTTGGGGTGCACCTCCTGCCTCGTGCCCGTCTCCGCTCCCAGCCATGACCACGCGTCTTGGGTCGGCGCCACATTACAGCGACACGACCCTGGAAAAAAATGGGGAAGAAACTTGCTAGAACCCAATCATACGGGAAGCAACTGGGCTGTGCCCCTGGGAGCGAGGGACGGCGTCCCCCTGCCAGACCACGGCAGGGCTGGTGACGCCTCTGCAGGGGCCGGGGCCGGTCGGTGGCGGGGCAGGCGGCGCGGGGGCTGCAGGCGGTGGCACTGCCCCCTCCTCCTCTCTGCAAGGGAGAAGGCAGCAGCAAACCCGACCGGGCTGGGTGTGCGCCGCAGGCGCCGGCCCGCCAGCAGCACTGGCCCCCGTACCTGATGCACACAGCATCCTTGGCATCGCAGCAGGCAATGGCCCATGGGGTCCTCCCCACAAAACCACCCCGTGCTCGGTCCCCCGCGCCCCCGCAAACACCGGACCCCGCGTCCGCTGCCGCCGCCCGTTGCGTCAGACGCGCAGCGACAAAGATCGATGTGAAAAACCTTCCTCTGCCGAAGAGAGCGCCAAGCTGGAGGCATCGTGCTCAGAGCGGCAGCCGGGCTCACAGGGGACCGAGACGAAAGGATCAAGAGTTGTGGATGCAAGTGGCTTTGCTAAATGCATTTTGCAGTTTTATGGCATTTCACTCCATTAAAAAATAAAATTGCAGCCCAAATTCCTAGGCATGTACCTTGGGGGTGATTCTCTCTAGCCCCGCTGCGTTACTCTTTACCAATATTAACCACAAGGCTCCTTCCCACCGGGAAACTGAGGCGCGGAGGCGCCCCAGGCTGCCGGGGACCGAGGGATGCTCAGCACCTCCTCTGGGCAGCAGCCGCCCGGGGCGCTGGGGATGGAGTTTGGCTGCCGGCAGCTTCGCCGCCCCCCAGCCCCAGGGACCCGGCCCTTTCCCCTCCCAGGCGGCTGCGATCACGGGAAGTTCCTCATCACCCGCGCCCGGCTGCGCGCAGATCACACGTTGCAGACCCGGCATCAGCACAAAGCGTTTGCCACGGTAAACAGGACGTAACTATTCTAACGCAGGCCGGGCTTTATTTTGGCCGCACACGTCCTTCCTCCGAAACACCTTTCTTTAAATGACATCAGCTCTTCCGACGGGCAGGCGGGAGGAAGCATATGGTGTTTCCCCCTCTCAGGTCACGGCGGGGGGTGACACACGGTGCTGCTGCCAGCTGTAAACCGCAGCACCGAGGGGACACGGTGACTCTGCCGCGTTACAGTAAACAGGATACAGCCCAGTCCCATCCTTCTGCAGGCACCCGGCGACCACCGCGGATGCGAAATCGCACTTCAAGGTTGCGCTCAGAGGCGTTCTCTGGGCGGAATGGGTTAAATCTCGCTCCATCTGAAACCAAACTGCCCTACCCCAAAGTAGGGAAAGCATAAACGTTAAGTTTTCTCCCCAAACCAATCTCTTTCTCATCTGCATTTTAAAACAACCCCGTGGGCATCTCCCGTGTTGCCACTAATTTTCTGCAACGTGCTCCGATACCCAGCAACTCACGGAAATGCTGGGTGGGCCCAGACCGGGACCCTTCTGCCCAGCACATTTGCCTCCACCGCTTTGGCGCTAACCAAGAGCCACCTCGGGCCAAGCTGGAGGCGACCGGCACCGGCCGAGCGGCGCTGCCGCCACCCCGTGCACCTGCGAGGAGGGCGTGCTGGGTGTTTTGGCAAAATCTCACAAGTGATGCAAATTAACTCAAACCAAGGAGCCACATCTAAGGGGGGGTTGGCCAGATCAACCCCTGAGCCAGACTGCAAAAACAAAGCGGGACAGGAGATAGCAGATTCCCAGCCACGTCAGACCTCAAGAGTTCAGCTATTTTCATGGCGCGAGTTCAGTTCTTTATCCCAGGCCTAAAAGGAGCAGAAAAGGCGATTTCCCAGAATTTCCTTTGCAGCCCCCAGCCCTGGGTGCTGTGCCCCAGAGGCAGGCACGCAGGATGTCCCTTCGGGAAGGAAGTCTGCTGGAAACAGAAGGAGGAAGAGGAGTGGTGAGGCCACGCTCAGGAAAGCCATGGAGCGCACTCATTTCTGCATCCTGTGTTTGTGACCTTAAAAATAGTTCCTTTGCAAAGATGGGGGTTATTTCTGAACCAAAAGCAGGCCGACACTCAGAAAAACAGCTCTGCAGCTTGTGCTCTCAGCGAGGCTTTTCTGGCTCTACGAGAGGGGCCCGGAGGCGTCGCAGAGCGGCAGCCAGCGGACGGGGAGCCCGGCCCCCTTCGCCCACCCCATCAGCGCAGATTAAAGCGCTGGCTTCCAGCGCGCCTGGAGTCCTGGGAAAATGACACGGCCAGCATCCGATAATCCGCTCCAAACTTGTTGATTTGTGGGACTTAGCCGTCATCTTCAGAGGCTCAGAATTTGGCTGTTGCTCCCACACAACTGACATTTTCAGGCCATTAAAGTCCGTGATAAACGGGCTCTAGTTTTATCTCTTGCCTTACCATAAACCATTAGGCTTTTATTAACATTTGGGCATGACTCAGGGAAGTCACTGATTGCAGGGAGAACATTCAAAATAACTTGGACACTGTCCGAAGAGAATAGCAGGGCATGGGCTCAGCGCTGAACAGTAGCGAGAGGCTAAAAACCAGCGTGGGAACGCTGCATCGGCACGGCGGGAGAACGGGCAGAGCCAGGGAGCGGGGCGAGCCGGTGCGGCTGCCGTACGGAAGCGGGGAAGTACAAGCCCCGCTCTGTGTCAGGCAGAGCCCAGGCTGGCCACGAAGCCCTCCCGGGCAGAGCCCATCCAGCCCCCGCTGCCAGCTCCCCGCGCGGTTTGCACACACAATCACGCGTTTATCTGCCGCCGCGTCGCAACCAGAGCTGTCAAAACCAGGCTTTTTGGGATGCCTGGAGGAAAATGTCATCATCAGAAGAGGACTCTACTGTTCAGGCACTTGAGACGTAAGCGGTCCCTAATTGCAGTGCTGCCGCAAGGGCAGGCATTATCGCAGAGCTCCTCTAACTTCCCATCGTGTTTTTTGGCAATGGGAGGCAAATCAACACGCACTCTCGGCCAGCCGAGGCACTCAGGCTGCAAACCTCTGCTAAAACGAATCCTGCTGGATTTTTCTCGAGAATCATCCACATGAAGCAATCAGCGCACCCTCAGCACAGCAGGCATCCTTAAAAAAAGGATAAAAAAGGGATTTGCACCCTGGTTTCACTGCATACTTACACCACAAGTTTCCCGAGCAAGGAAGCCTCGGTTTTGCCGCGTTTTGCACGTTCACGCAGTGCCAGCCCTGGCCCGCGGTGCTCTGCGAGCCACCCGTGCCCCAGCAGTAACGGGCTGCCCAAACACCCACCCACCCGCTCCCAGTGGCAACCTGGACCATGTCCTGCCTGCGGGGACCCCCGGCCCCGCCACGCCAGCGGCTTTTCCAGCCTGGCAGCACCTGGACATGGCGGGGGGCAAGGTCCCAGGGGGTAAATCAGCGCCGACCGACCGACACCGGGGGCCCGTCAGTGTCCCAGGACCTGCCCAATGCCCCCCCGAGCATGCGCTGCACGGCAGCAGCCCTGGGGACCTCTCCTGCAGACCCCACGTTGCTTCCTGCCCTGGGAATCCACAACGACCCACGTGCAGCCCCATGCACCTCGCCCCCGCACGGGCGACAGCAGGGATGACTATCGCCTCCATCCCCGGATGGGGAAAGTCAGCACCTTGCTGAAGAGGAGTAACTGCTAACGAAACACTGCCAGCAGACCTCTTCTTGTCAGCCCCCCCGAATCACCGTTCCCAGCCAAACGTGCATCCACCGCGCCACAGCCAGAGGCACCAGCGCCGCATCAGGAGAGAAAAGCGGCCGTGCCAGCGCACCCGCTCCTCCCGCCGCCGCTGACAGACGTCACCGCGTGCTGAAAAGCGTTCCTTTGGCTTCTGCAGAGCCCCTGGTGCCTGGCCCATTTCAGCCTCTTATCTTCATTTTCATTTTACAGGAAAGCTCTTTTCCCCCTGTCCTACAAAACTCGTTCTTCCCCCTCCTCACCCTCAACTCCAGCCCTTCCCTGCCAGCTCCTGATGTTCACTCCCGGCAGCTTCATGTGGGACATCCACCTGATTAAACGGCCGAGGAATTCGGGCTTGCGTCCCTCAGGTGAAGCGAGTGGAGCAAACCGGGAGGGAAGCGCAGGGAGCACGGGACCGATGGCCGTCGGGGGAGGCAGGGAGCCGCAAGCACGCTCCAGACAAGCGGGTCTCCTGGGACTTTTCATTGCCTTAGGCCTGTCCTTCACTGCACAGGAATCACTCGGGAATCGGCACGAGCGGCGGCCCCAGACGTCCGGCAGCCCTGGGTGCCCCGTCCCTTGTCCTTCACCGACCTCGGAGGTGTTGGCAGCAGTCGAGGTGCTCGCCCATTGCGAGGCGGTGGGCTCGGCAGAACGCCTGCCTGAAGCCAGACGCAGGCCAGAGCTGAGCCCACCGGCCCCCTGAAAGCAAATGAGAAACTCTTTTCAGAGAAGTCTGCAAAGACACCGACCTCCAGGCTGCCCAAATCCGAGCCCGGATCAGACCAAACCGCGGCATCCGAGCGGCAGCAGCCACCTCCACCCCCGCCACAGCTGCAGACCTCGGACCAGCAGAGGTGTGACCGCCAGAAGATGCTCTCAGCACCACATCTCATCCCGGAGGGCAAGCCCCGCGCTCCGACTGCGGCTCAGCTGCGGCAGTCCTGGGCAGACCTCCCGCCCGCTTGGCCCTGCCTGCAAGAGCCCCTCTGGGACGGGAACGGCCGGGCTGCCGGCAGAGCCCGTTGGACTGCGACGGCGAGCACAAAGCCCGACAACGGGGGGAACAAACAGGGGCTTCCTGCGGCCATCCATCGCCCACCGCGTCGCTTGGGGCGCAGGAGGCGCCTGTATTGGCGAGGAGCCTTCCTCAGGGGGTTAGGGAGGGTGCAAGGGCCCCGAGGAGCCCCCGCAGCCTCCAGCCCCAGCAGCGGCACCGACGCTGGGCACCTGGGCAGCAGGATTACCCCCTCCGTCTCCTCCACCACCTCCTCCCGCAGGAACCGGCCGGACTCGCGGCCGTCCATTGCCCCGTGAGCCCCAGCCCCGTCGCGCTGACCCCGAGGCTGAACTCCTGGTAAAGAAAGCCAAGGGCAATGTTGACAGGAGACTGGCAGGATGTGCTCTGCACTGACCTCCCCCAAAACACCTTCCCCTGGCCCGGGCAGCCCCGGCCCAGGTCCCCCTTCCCGGCTCCGCACAAGCCGGGGCTCCGGCACGCACCCACGCTTCACGCTGCAGGGAGCTGAAGCTGCACGTGCAACCGCACGGGGAACTGCTCAAAGCAGAGAAATATAACAAAGTAGGAGCAGTTGTCGAACTGAAATCGCACATCCTTCATGCTGCCAGGAAGAGTGGTCAAGCTCATTACGTTAGCCTTCATCCTGCATTAAGTACAATACTTCAGATCATACAAGCGAATCCCCCAGGAATGGGCAGGCAGAGGGATTAACAAACAAGGGGCTCCAAAGGGGCTGTCACAGGCAAACCAGCACGCGTTTCAGCAGCGAGAGTTTGCCCGTCCTTTAAATTCACGCCCGCTGGAAACACCACGGCTGCTCTGCCCTGCTCCCCGGGGACACGGAGCAGCGCGGCTCGGCCAAGCGCGCCTCGTCCCAAGGACGCTCCCGCTGCTCTGGAAGCTGAATGAACGTGTCCCCCTCGAAACCCCTCGGAGTGAATTGCCCAATGCATTCAGGCTGTATTTTCTTAGCTGCGCTTTCCTTGGGAGCGCCCCCCCTTCCACCATGCAAGCTGTGTTTCTCATTTATGCCGAGCTTTGGCTGCAGTAACCAACCTCGAACTATTCAAACTCCCTTCCACAGGGAGGAGGCCTGGATGAACGACAAGTTTGGCTCCTCGATCTTCGGGGGTTATTTTTTTATTGTTGCTACCACTAACACTTAGCACTTTACAGGCTCAAAGTGCTCTGAAGGCATCTGTGCGAGCCTGGGCTGAGAAAAGCATCCATTAAAGTAACAACTCCTTACCTAACACGGCCGGTCTCTTCCATGTGTCAGTTCAAATCGGCTTCATTTAGCAATAGTTTATAGTAAATGTTTTACTGTCTTTTCCTCATTAGTTCTGCCGAATCAATTAAGCTCAGAGATAATGAGCAGAACTCTACTCTTCTTTCACGCATCCTCGGTAAAACCTGCCCCTGGACGGCAGCGCTGCCCCACGCTGCCGAGCAACCGAGGCGTCCTCCATGGGTACCACCGTGGGCATCGCCGGCTCAGCAGCCTTGGCACCGCCATCCAGAAATAAAACACCACCGCCTGCCCCCAACATCCAGCCCACTGCGGTAGTTTGGTGTGGAAAGGTTAAAAAAAGCCTTTTTGCTCATTAACTGAGCACTCCAAACATGGCAGCAACCAAGGCATGAAGACAAGGTCTAAGGGAGAGGCACTGCTTCTCCAGCTCCCAGGCAAACCCCTTCTCCAGCTAACGCACGAGATAGAGACCTGCCCTCATTTTGGGGACTGAGAAAATCCAAGTAAACAGGTTAAAGGGACAAGGTTATGGGAAGCGCGAAGAGCGAAGGTGCGAGCGCAGGCTCCTCCGACCCGCAGCCAGCCCGCGGACGCACACACGTCTCCTCTCGCCCGCGGCCCCTGCACGAGGCAGAAGACGTTCTCCAGGCGTCTTTCCCAGAGCACTGTGCTGGTTGACTTGCCAGTGCCTTTTGCATCTCTACAACTTCTCCTTTGGCAGCCCTCCCTCCCCACCCCGCCCCCCCAGTTAGGCAATTAGGATCAGCAGGATAATTTCAAAATTTGTTCAAGACCAGCGGTCCTACTGGATTCAGCAACGGAGCACGTCTCTTTTTTTGGTGCAAGTATGGAAGGCTTTCCTCTTCTCCACCATTTTATGTTTTTCCCTGCCTTTCTCCAAGACTGGTAGAACCTGATGTTGTCACTCCGCTTTGCGGCTTGCTGTCGTATCACATCTCAGCAAAAAAATCACCCCGCAGTTAGGTGATTGCAGGGATGTAACATGGGAATGCCAGGTCCTCCCCAAAGCTTGAAACCTTTCTTCAGCAGCTGGTCTGACGGCAGCCAAGAAACCTTTCCATGTTCAGGGACCCCCAGCGCATCGAGGTGGCCGGCAGCCGGCCGGAGTGCTCTCCGGGCAGGGGAATCCCAGGAGGGACGCGTGGCAGCTTCCAGCCATCCCAGCCTTCTGCCATGCGGCTCACCCCAGGGACGCGCGCGACTCAAACCAAACAAGAAAGCGCGGGGCGGAAATCATCCCCATCAGTTCTCTCCAGACGCGGGTGCCTGTCCCCTCAAGCAGAGGTTTAGCCACAGTTTGTGTTAGCCACAGCCCATTTAATGCCCTGCCACACTGATCGCCAAAATCCCGACCCGAGCCCACTCCCAGGCTGGGGTGGTGGCCCACCGCGCCTCGAGGACCCCCATGCAACAGCGCGCCGCTCCCGTTCCCGGTGCCTCCGTACCGCCCGCAGTTAGCATCCTCATCTACGAGATACACGGAAGGACGACAGGGACTCAGAGGCAGAGAACCCTGGAAACTGCTATTTTATATTACATTAACCCCCCTCATCTTTCACATCTCCCCATCTTCCTCGAGTGCTATCATTACACCGCAAACTTTTCCCGACTCCTCCTAACAAGATGGCTCTACACACAGCTGTCTTCCGGAACGCTCCAGGTTTTCAATGGCCCCTTTTCATCAGGCGACCCACCAGAGACGGCTTCTGGCCACCAACAGCTCACAGCCCATTGGATGTTGGCAGCGGTCAGCAGACGGTGGGATGAAAATCTAATAGCCGAAAGGTTTGCGCTCCAGCAGGGAGCGGCACGAAGCAGCATAATACGTTAAACAGAGATGAGACAGGAAGAGGAAGACAAGTTCCAAATTTCCCTCAAGCAAGTTAGAGGTACGTGTTTGCAAAATCCAGACTTCCAGGCAATTTTGCTTCTGGGTTAGAATCAAAAGTTTTGTACTCCAGTGCCGCTTGCAACGCGTTAGCTGCAGAAATCGTGTCAGAGCAGCGACCCTCCAATGGTTCGGGCCCCAAAGATGGGCAGCCTTGTTCCAGCAGCTGGTCCCATCGGGGGGGTCCAGCATCAGCTGCCTCCCACCAGAGGTGGCCGCAGATCCAAACGTGAGCCTGCGGCTTTGCTGAGGCCCCAGACTTGAACTGGGGCTTGTGCCGGGGACTCAAGCAGCCCCACCACGAGCCCCCGGCAGCCCCACCACGAGCCCCGAGCTCCCTCTGTGCCCCGCAGCTCCCAGCCCCGCTCTCCCGCGTGGTGGCACCCTCGGGAGCGCGGCAGCAAGCCCGGGGACTGCGACTCCGGCCACGCCACCTTCAGAGAGGGGCACAGCAGAATGAGACCCCCAGTATGGAAAAGAGCCTGAATATCCAAGTTAACCCCCATCCCGTTGCCCACCTGAGAAACGCCCCAAGCCAATGCGGCTCTCATCCCACCCCTGGCCTGCAAGGCTGTGCTTATCCGCAGGTCCCTTCCTCCAAAAATGAGGCGAAATCACCACGGGCTTTGGTATCAGCCCCGCTCACCAGCGCCCCACAGCCAACCGGGGCTGAGCGGGCTCTGCCTGACATGGGCCTTCTCGGGAGCGAGCGTCCCACGCCCCCGCCGGCCTCGCTCCGCCGCAGCGGCGGCTGCCAGCAGAACTGCTCTCCAGATGTTAGGAATTAGGAATTAGGACTGCTCCCTCTGCTCTGAAACGCCAATAAATTCTACCGGTCTCTCGAAGCAGGAGATTGCCGCAGACAGTCTGCCACCTCCTCCACTTGCTGCAAGGTGTTAGAGCCCAACTTGAAAAGAAAACAAGAACTTGCAATAATTTCTTTACCGACGCATCAAAAACCAAAACAAAAACAAAAATTAAAAAAGCCAAGCCGAGCCGAGCCGAGCCAAGCCAAGCCGAGCCGATCTCCCCTGTAGACGCAGCGGTCAGCTCACCCCCCCACCACGCCGTGCCCCCGCGTCCGTGTGCTGGGGACGGCGGCACAGCAGCACACGGGACCTCAGTTCAAATCCTGACACTGCCACCCACCCGACCTGCAACAGCGCCGATCAGGAGGTCTCTTACCACCTACTTTCCCCGCTAAGAAGGGGGCAATAACGCTGCCCCAGCCCAGACCGGGGTGCTGTACCAGGGGTTCACAACCATAAACGGATCTGCGAGCGCACGGGGCCGCAGCAGCGCCGCAGGCACAGCCCCGCTGCTCCTTGCACAGGGGCACGAGCGCAGGCAGTGACACCCCCGGGCATCATCAGCACCCCTGACCACGGAGCCAATTCTTCCTCCCGGCCAGGAACGGTGACCCCCGTCCATCACCTCCCTGCATGCCCGTGCACACACTCCCTGCAGCCGGGGAGCGTCCGGCCCCTCGCGTGCCCCGCACGAGCCCGAGCCCGAGCCGGGAGGTGCAGCCGCGCTGCTGTAGGTAGTGTGTGGTGGTGCTCAGGTGGTTGGAATTGATCGTTTCCAACCGCTGCTGGTTCAGGCTCGCCCCGTGTTTGCATTAAATTACCGCAGCCAGGGGCTCAGACCTATTATGTTCCCAACAACTTGCTGGAAGAGGTCACCGGACCAGAACACCACAGCGGCGCAATTGCCTGCAAGTTTAAATACTGGGATTTTCAAGGCGTAGCGAGATGTTTTTACAGCATCCCCAGGCACCCGTCCGCATCCCCAGGAGCCTCATTCACCTCTCCGGGTTCCTCAGCCCCACCGACCTTCTCTCTCCATCACAATAAAATTGACTTTGCAAAATCAGAAAAGTGACGGCAAATCCCTTCATTTCCACCCACGGAGACCCCGCAGCCGAGCTGGCACCACCGGGGCTCCTGGGGAGCTGGCTCACCTTCGCGTGCGAGAGCCAAACGCCTGCCCTGGAAAACCTCTGGAGCTGCACAAATAAAAGTGGTTGAAAGCCCCCAAATGAAGGGACTTCTGCCAAGATACAGCCCACCAGCTCTGTACAGTCGTATGAGCACCTCACGGAGTGCTCCAGTGTCCTCCCGGCCACGATGTACCTCCATGTGCAACACCGGACTCGCCCAAAGTGATCCTTCTGTCTTTCACCTAACCTAATATTTAGCGACAGGAGACTTGATGAGTGAAATGGATCCAAATTAGTGGAAAAACAAGGTCTGTGCAGCCGGCTGTGGTTACAGCTCTCCAGAAACCCGAGGGGGCAACTCTGATCCCCCTCGGCAAAGGGACCCGGTGCCCCCTCACCCCGGCCGGCCAGCACGGGCCAACAGGACGGGCCCAGCGCTCCACGAGCGGGCAGGCGCTTTGCCACGGCCAGGAGCCGTTTTCTCTTCTCTCACCCAAAGCAGCACAACTTCTCGTTTCCAGGCACAGAAACTTCTGCCACTTTGACAGAATTTCCCTTTGCCATGCGGGACCTGTTTGAGCTTGAGATGCAAAGCAGGGGCGAGTCCCGGGGCGCCGGGAGGCACGTTCCCACCACCCACCTTCGGCTCGGGGGCACCGAGCCGCTCCCCGGGAGACTCCCCGGCTCGGCACAAAGCACCTGGGCCGCGATGCCCCCGGCAGCAGGAAAGCCCCCGGGCACAGGCATCCCAGGGAGCTGAGCCTGCCTTCCCAGGAAGGATGAGATTTACACAGCTCCCGCGCTCTGCTCCAGGCTGCCTGCCTGCACCTGGGCTGCAAGCAGAAGGTGGTATTTCCACACAAATTCCCGAGAAAACGTACCCAACAGCCGGCCACGGCTTGCTAGCCCCAGGCGAGAGGCAGAGTGGGTACGCAGGACGCGGGTCCAAGCCCGAAGCCTTGCAAAGCCCAGCAAAGCTCAGGCTGTGGCTGGCGCCTCTCTGCTGGGGCATCCCAGGCCCTGCTGGCCCCGCCGCAGGCAGATCGGCCCCTCACTGCCCACCCCTCCGACGGCGGCTTGGGGGGTCGCTGACTTCCCCCTGCGTGTAACACAACATCCAGAGGCCAAATGCATTACGGCGATACAACAGCGCAGTGCAGCTTTGCAGCAACGGGGCATTCGCACCTCCGGGTGCGTGCTAGCAACTCCAAACACAACACGTCCTGCAAAAAGCAGAAATTAAGTCTGCTACAAGAACTCCTGCCTCATTTTTAATGCACAAATTAAGTGTAAATTCCCGGTTTCCTTTCTGTGACTAATCCTCCAGATTTACTTGAGCAGATGTAAGGTTAGAGCACATTTATTTTCATGTTTGGAATTTCTAAATTAGTATAAGCCAGCACTTCAAAGTAACTCAGCTCCTATAAAACCCAGTCCCATGGAGATGCCACAGTGTATTTGGACAGTAAGTAGATGCTTTGTCATATTCCCACGTGTATCTGAGGGTTTTTTTCTTTGGGAACATTTCCTGACTGCTTTCAAACCACATCTCTGTGCCCAGGCGTACACACACACTGAGGCTGCTTACACAGTCTACCCAAGGAGCCCCTTGTATTTAACAGCCCGTTAGAGCAAAGCTCACTGGTGGGTATCTCGTCACTACACCGCAAAACACTGTGCTCAACGAGCATGCAGGATCTGACACAAAGCCACAAGAGCCAGAAACTTGAGAATTAATGCTGAAACGCATCATTATCCCAGGCTGCCGTGCCCACGGTTTTCAGCACAGGAAACAAAGCGGATTTTCAGCCTTTTTGGAGTTGCAGACCCCAAAACATTTCCCAGGAGAGATGCAGATCCCTGGCTAGGAAACCTCAGCCTCATGAATACAAGTCTGCTCTCCCTAGTTACCCATCCACCCATCCAGGAGTTTCTGGAAGGAGAGCGCAGGGCTCAGCATGGAAACCACAGAAGCCGAGAACAGGAGTCGGGCGCAGCCGGCAGCGTGGGACAGGGTTACCGGCCCAGCTTTTCCGCAGGCGCACTTGCTCGTCGTGTGGTGCCTTTTATTTTGCATTAAACTCAGACCACCACATCAGCCAGTGCTTGGACACCCAGAGCGGGAAGGTTTGCGGAGATGCCTGGAAACCCAAATTCGCTTGCCCTTCCGCTGCGGCCGCAGGCGGCAGAGCGGGGCTGGGGCTGCCCGGCAGCCGTCCTGGATGGAGAGGCAGCTGCCCGTTGGCGCAGCACCGAAGCACCCGGCCTGTCCCCCCACCCTAACGCCAGCCCCAGAGGCGGGGCAGCGGCCAGAGGACGCCATGGGGGCTCCTCTCCGCTGGGACGTGGCGGTGACGCAGCACGGCCGCCCGCGCCACGGGAAGAGCCGCACCTCTGCCTTCAGTGGTGCCAAGGGGGAAGGTGCTGGGACGCTCCACACGGCCGCTCCTCTCGGGCCGACGGGAAGCCGGGGACGGGGTCTGCTTTCGGAAGGGCTGTGGCATACCGCAGGCGCACCACGCTCCAGCCACGCAGCCCGAGTGACCTTCAAACCTACTGAGCCACGATCCTGCCGGGGCAGAATAGTTCAAGTATGAAGTAAACCCACCCGGCGTCCTCGGAGCTCGCTAAGCTCTGTCAGCACGCTGCTGCGAACGACGGCAGCCTGCTACAGAGAGCTCGTGCTCCTTTCCTCTCCTGGGGGCTCACGTCCAAATTCCTCCCGGGCTGCGGGTGGGCAAAACGCAGCAGTGACCCCGTGCGAGTACTTCGTTTTAACTGCATGCGTTACAAAGCCCAGTATTTGACACAAAACTCATTCTAGAAAGCCAATTCTGTTGAGGGAAAGCAATCCTAGCGCTCACCACTCGCTCTCAGTACAAGAACCCCATCGAACTAAACCCTCCCCCGATGCACCCTCCTTCCCATACGCTGCCGCTGCGAATTCACCTCCTCGGTAAGCGACTTTTCAGCAGCACTCCTTGGGAACGACCAACCAACCCCCACTCCCGGCCCGGCCCGTCCTCGCGGCAGGTTTTCTCCACGTCTCACAAAGCCATTAAGCACATGCTTAATTGCAAGTTAGTGCTTCCACCAAAGCGACAGGCCTGTTCCCAGGCCGAGCTGGCCAGTCCCCTTGCCCAGCGGTGGGGACGCAGGCTACCTGGCCACCCTGGCTCCCCCACACTGTCCCCGGGCCCACCCGCCCCCCGCAGCCCCCCGCAGTCATGGCGGGAGCCCAACACGCGGCGGCCACCACACCGATCGCAACTGCTCGAGAGCGCATTGGGGACGAAGCCGCTCCGTTCAGCGCCAGCCTCCCGTCGGACCTCTTGTCGCGACGCTGAGAGGTGACGAGCCTGGCCCCTCGTCGGCACGCGCTGCCGCAGCAGTGCTGCGGGGACAGCCGGGGGCGGCCGGCATGCCGAGGGCCCGTGCCGAAACCCATGGCTGGCGGCTGAGTGCTGCAGCTCCCAGGCTGAGTCACAGCCGAGTGCTGCAGGAGAGGAGCATTCAATTAGACAGAAGAGCACACACGGGGGCAATGATTTTCCTTTCACACCGCATTACGCCTAACAGCCCGTGCTCCGTATTTGTAACAACTGACTACTTCAGCCGAACGCGCGCTCGGAATGAATCAGGCCGTCATTAGGTTTTCATTTTTTTCTTCCAGAAGGAGCTTAAAACCCAGCCACCAAGTCCGCAGGAAGAACTAATGAACCACAATTTTGATAATACCGGAGCACCTATCACTGACGCAGAGGCAACAGAAAACCTGGAGAAGTGGGGCTCACAACGGGACGGCAGCTCGATGCTGGTCTGCTCCGCCGAACCAGCTGCTGCTTTAATACATTTTCCTGCTGCGTTCCCAGGGCTGGGACACAAAATGTATTTGAGTATTTCATTGTCTCGAAGGTGGAAATTGATGTCGGGTTTTGCAGCACAAAGAAACACGGTCTTACAACTCTTCTTGACACTGCCACTCTGGGACTTGGAAGCGAAAACAGCTTGTTAACTTGTTGGCAATTCCAGTGATTAAGTAAAAGGCAAAAAAAAAATAAATGAAAGGCTCTCCTGACGGGTCGGAAGGCTTCCCAGCAGGCTTGGTCAGCGGTTTTAGAGGCATACGTTCCAAATACATGGGAAGCGTAGAAATACTAGGCATGAACGAATATTAATGGTATGCTTCATTTATATCCTGCTGTACGCGACATCAAAGGCTCTCAGAGCAGCTTTACAAACGTAATCTTACGCTACACGTGAGTTAGGTGGCTGAATAACAGTAACAAATACAGGAGTATGCAGCGGATCAGGAAAATGAGGCATCTAGGGTTAGATGACTGGTTCAAGGACAGTGACACAGCAGCAGTGTCAGTCGGAACCCGGTTTTCCCCGTCCACCCTATATAACCACCAGCCGTACTGCTGTCGCCAGCGCAAACAAATTTTCTTGCAGCCTGACCTCACCACCACCGTAGACATGGAGGGTTTCTACTGACTTGCACAGCACTGGAGAGGCTCGGTCGTTTCTGGCTTGCTCCTCCGAACCTCTCGTCCCTTATCGCTCGCCCCTTCAAGAGCACAGCCATCCCTCCCGGGCTGCCTTTGCGGCGGCAGCTGACAACATACTCCTCGTCACCTTCCTCGCCGACCCAGGGAGCACTCAGAGAGAAGGACGGCGACCAGGAGCACACGTCACAGCGGAACAGCACTACGGGCCAGACCCAAAGACAGGGTGAAATCTCATTCCTGCGCGCAGTCCCCCTGGAGCCGCCAGGGGATCAGCTGTCCAAATATTGCACTGGATATAGCACCTTGTATTTTACACGTTAACAGACCGGTGATAGTCAGGATTATTTTCCCTACTGAACAACAGTTAGGGAAACCAGTACCTCCCCAACAGCCCTGGCGCACTGAGGAAGCTCCGGGCAAGCGGGTGCCTTTCTGCCGTTGCCTTTCATTACAAGGGGGCTGTTAACACCCCAGGCACCCCCCAGAAGGCTCAGCCACGATGCCTCCTCTTGACCCGCCTGGCAGAGGCAGCTCAATCCTGCCAGGGGCCGAGGGGCTGATTCGCAAGGATGCTGAGCCTCAATCGCAGCCAACGAGAGCTGCGGGTGCTTTCTGTAAATAGGATTCCTGACTCCCAGTGACTCCTCTGAGAGCCGTGACCACGCCGAGGCTTCGGGACTGGGCTCCCAGTGTTTAATGCGCCAAGCCTTTGTGGAATTAACTCAAAAGCCAAGGACAACTACCAGATTTCCTGGCTGTCAGGCAGCTCGTACTGTGCCACCAGGGAAAAAACTATTCAACTTTGCTAGAGTAGGTCTGTGAACCAGTGCATTAAGACTACATATTTTAACACGGCGTGGAGATGCCACACTAAACACTCCGGTTACCATGGGAAACCTTTCTCTCCTTGCCACTGGCATTGCACAGGGAAGCCCAAGCCCAAATGCTCTATCTTGCCTTTGAAATCAAACAGATGTTTTTACGATCTTTGATGGAGCTGAGTTATGCATCCTTCCCAGAGGAAGGGAAAAATGCAGTGTTAAAGCAGCCCTTTTTCCTTCCTTTCTTTTTCCTCCCCCAAGCATCGCATATCTTTAGTGAAAGAGAGAACAGGCGTCTTTATCTGGCGCTCGCATTTACGGCCACTTGGCAACAAATTGTGACAATGGCAAACTTTTACCCCGAACGCAGCGGAACAAGGCAGCCTGTGTGTGCGCGTCCCCCGGCAGGGCTGTCCGGGAAGGACGTGGGAAGGGATCGGCGGGGCTGGCGGGGCTCGCCCCCCCCCCCGGCCGCGCCAGGGCACCCACCGGCGAGCGGGGACAGCGCGGGTCTCCGCGGCTCCCGGGGGACAGGGGCGCGGGAGCAACGGCGTCCCCGCAGCCGGGGGCTCTGCCCCGCAGCGCACGGCCGGTGCGAGCCCCGCCGTACGCCCGGCTGCGGGGGTCGCGGCTCTCCCGCCCGCCCCGGCCCGGCCCGGGCCGCCCCGTCGCGGCTCCCCCGCCCGCCCCGGCCCGGCCCGGGCCGCCCCGTCGCGGCCCCCCCGCCCGCCCCGCCCGGGCGCCGGCAGGTGCCGCCCGCCCGTACCTGTATGTTCCTCTTCTCGCAGGCCGGGCCGGTGCCCTGCACCACGCTGTCCAGCACGGTGACCATGCCGGCGCCCGGGCTGACGAAGCAGGAGTTGCGGGCCGCCCGGATCGTCTCCTCGATCTCGGCGAAGCGGAAGACGCAGAGCGCGGACTGCGGCCGCCCCCCCCCCCCGCCGCCGCCGGCCCCGGCCCGCTCGAAGACGCCGAAGAGCAGCTCCTCGGGGGGCGGCGGGCCGGGGCCGGGGGCCGCGGGGCCGCGCCAGGCCGCCCGCGCCGGGAAGACGGAGACGAGGCGGGTGAAGGCGTCGGCGGCGCCGCCGCAGCGCAGCCCCAGCTGGATGTAGGACTCGGTCAGCTTCTTGGTCTCGCCGCTGCCGTTGAGGGTGGCCTCGGCCGCCTCGCCCAGGCAGATGCGGGCCAGCAGGCTGTGCGAGGGGCTCTCCTTGTCGCCCGCGTTGGCCTCGCTGTTGAGCGCCAGGTAGGCGTAGGGGCGGCGGGCGGGCGGCGCGGCGCCGCGCTGCAGGAAGGCGCGGACGAAGCTGAGCTTGTGCCGCGCCTTGGCGCCCTGCTTGATCTTGAAGATGTTGTCGTCGGAGGGGTTGATGTCGAAGGTGAAGAGCTTGGCCAGGTCGCCGCGGGCGTTGAGGGCGCGGATGGCGATCTCGGGCGTGTTCTCGAAGCGGTGGTCCTCCAGGCTGCGGTTGCGGGGGAAGAAGGGGCTGCCGAAGCCGGTGTAGGTGGCGGCCACCAGCAGCCGCGCCCCGCCGCCGCCGCGGCGCAGCACCAGCCCCACGGTGGAGGCGTTGGGGTGGTTGGCCGCCACGTTCAGCATGCTGGGGAAGACGGTGACCGGGTCGCTGCCGCCCGGCGGGAAGCGCACGGCCACCGCCGAGATGTTGGCCATGCTGCGCAGCTGGCAGAGGCCCTGGTAGATGGAGCCGCAGACGACGAGGACGCCCTGCTCGGGGTCGGGCTGCAGGATCTTGTTGTAGTTGTTGGTGAGCACCTTGGGGTGCTCGCAGGAGGCCTGCGGCAGCTGCGGCGCGTGGCAGAGCGGGCTGTCCAGCACCGGCCCCACCGCCGCCTCCGCCTCCAGCGCCAGCTCGCCCCCCGACAGCTGGAAGAGGCGGTTGACGGCCGCCAGGTAGACGCGGGAGCCGGGGCCGTCCAGGGCGAAGTTGTTGGTGGGGGTGGGCGAGAGGAACTTGCGCTGCACCTCCAGGCCGGCGGCGCGGCCGGGCAGCAGCGGCAGCAGCAGCAGCAGCAGCGGCAGCAGCGCGGGGGGCCGCGGGACCGCTTCCTGCGGAGGCAGCGCCCGCCGCCGAGCGACGCCCGCGGGAAGTGGCGGGTGCGCGGCGCTGCGCGGCGGGGGGCGGCGGGACGCGCTCACGGCCGCGCCTCCTCCTCCCCCCCTCCCTCCGCCCGCCCCCGCCCCCGCCCTCCCGGCGCTACCCGCGGGGGCCCGGCGCGGGCCCGTCCTGCCGCCCCGGGGGAGTTGCAGCGTTCCCCCGCGCCGGGCGGCACCGGGCGGGACGGCGTCCGTCCCCCCCCCCCCGGGAGCGGCTCCCCCGGGCGTTCCGCCTCTCTCTCCGCTGTCTCCGCGTTTTCGAGCGGGGCGGGGCGGGGGTAGCGGGGGAAGCAGCCCGAGCAGCCCCTTCCCCAGCTGCGGAGCGGCACGGCGAGCCGGAACGGAGATCCCGGGCAGGGAGGCGAGGGAGCGGCGGCCGGGCTGGCCGGCCCCGGGGCAGGCAGGACGCGGAGCGGTCAGATACAAGGACGCCAGGGGAGGGGGTGCCCGGGGTGCCCACCCAGCTCCCCCGCAGCACGGGCGCCACGCCGGGGGCTGCCGGGCCGGGCCCGTCCCCTCCGAGCGGCCGCGCTGGCCGTGGGCTGGGGGGGGCGGGGGTGCCAGCGCGGCCCCGGGACACCGCCCCCCGGCCTGGGGTCGCCCCCCGCCCGGGGGAACAGCTCCCCGGGGAACGGGGCGGGGGCGAAGCGCCGGGCTCCGCCCCCGGAGAAGCTCTGCCCGCACGCCTTGCCGAAAGCCGCGTTCGAAATAGGACCGTGCATCTCCTCCGCCCTCCAACGGGCTCTTTCTTAACTGTGGAGGAAAAAAAAAAAAAAACCCACGGAGAAAGAAGTGGTGATATTCCCAAATTCCACCCACCCGGATCCGCAGCGGCGGGAGCAGCCCCGGGGTCCCCATCGGTGCGGGAGCGCCCTGCCCGCCCGGGTGAAGGTGTCAAAGTCACATCCACTGCAGTTCTTCCCTCGTCTGTGGGCGTGGGAACTCACCCCCTCGTCCCGGAGGGGAACGCGCTCCAGGACCGAGGAGCGCTACCGGGTGAGGCTCTGCAGAGGAAGCCAGGATCCGTCCTGGGGCGGGAGACTCTCCGGGGCCACGGCCTCTCCAGGAGATGCTCTGTTTGCCCACGTAGCTTATGTCCCCACTGTTCAAGTGAAAGAGCCCTGAGCGGTTGCTCAGACCGACACTCACCTCCTGCTGCACCATCGCGACACAGGGTACAACCGCAGGCTCAGAGCACACCCAGGAGGGACCCGGCTCCTTGGGCAGCATGTCCAGGTCTCCACGCGAGAGGGGGCACGGGTGGGCTCCAGCGCGTGGCAGATACCCTGGTCGTGGTGCTCGCGGCACTGCAAGGATGCTTCAAGCCACCGCGATGGCAGAGCTGACAGCCAAGTGGAGCGGTGGGCACAGCACCCTGGTCTCGAGGCTGCGTTTCCACGAAGAGCAGAGACCTAGCTGGAGCACCTGCACGGTGGAGGGAGGCAAAGGGGAAGCTGGTAGGCTTGGTACAGCGGTACGTCAGTACGGTGGCACGGGTCCCCTTGTAAGGGTTGAGTGTGGAGGCACCTTGCCACCCACAAATAGCCAGCGGCACTTAAAGCACAGGTGGGAAATCGAGGCTGGTATTTGGTCACAACCGCCTGGAAATGCTCCACAGGCGAGCCCTGGAACGCTGTCCTCCCTCTCCCCATCCCCAAGCACTGCCTTACTGCCCTGCCTGTTCTCATGGCACACGTCTGCATCTACACAAAACATGTTAGCGAGGATTCTGCACGACTTCTGTTCTGGAGAGAAAAATCCTCTGTTGTTGTCTAATCTCATTTGTACACCTGCCAATTTCCCGCACCCCCCTCCTCCTGTCCTCCTCGCCCTCTTCAGAGCACTAATTAATACATAACTGCCTTGGCCACGCCATGTCCACTGGAAGTGTGCATTGAATTAAATGCTGTGCTTTTGTGCTATCTAACTCATTGTCTCTGCTAATCATATCCTTAATTAGTAGAGTTATTAGCTGTTTTTAAATGTGGGACTCCCAGTTGTTGGGGTTTTTTTTTAAAACTACAAGTTAGCAATTTTTAAATGTGATCATGTCTTTAATTGCATAGACATAAACCCCCATGATCCCAACCCCTTAATCTGCCTATTTTAGGATTTCTTATGGCTGCTTATCCTGATAGTAGAGCATCTTCCATGTGAAATCAGCCTTTTAAGGCATATCAAATTAGGTTCCAGATTACAGTCAGTTAAAAAAAAAAAAAAAAAAAAAATTAGGCCAAAGAACATAGAAAAATGTGTGACTTACCCAAAGGTACCCAGCACCGGCTTTGTCGGAAAAAATCCCCGAGGAGCTCCGACTCCCATTTCCTATGCCGAGCAGTTATCTACACCAATACAATTAAAGCCAAAATATTTGTGGTATCGAAGGATTATTTGACAAAGATTTTATTGTTGTTGCTGTTAGGCAACAATCCTCTGGTAAGATGCTTTGAGGGGAATATTTTCCAGCAATGATTTCCCACCCCTATTATCTGGGCTGTTAGAAGCTCCAGTGAGTATTTCAGGGTAATGCTCCTAATGGAGTAGTAGAGGTTTTTAAATCTCTCATACACAGATCTCGCCGTTATTTTTTGTTCAGGAAGAAAAAAAATAAGGTCAAAATTAAACCACATGCCTCATGCCATACAGCATCACCTCCCTGCCAGCGTCCCTTCCTGCTCGACTCCCGCGCAGGTTTAAAGGTACCGGCTTTGCAGGCCTCTCCGGGGGGGAGAGGGGCTGCGCACACAAGAACTCGAAACCACTTTAATTATTAATAAATATATTTACACGAGAACAGTTTCCCTTTAGGGGAAACACGAGTTATTCATACAATTACTCAGGTTATATTGACTCAACACTGTCAAAACCCAGGATCTAATCACTTTAATACGGGGACTATAAACACCTATTTATTTAGCAGGGTTTATCTGCAAGGTAACCATAAAGCACCCTGTGGATTTGGGAAGAAAGTTCGCCCTCGCACGCCGGAGGTGGCTGGGTTTGACTCGGCAGCTCTCGGCGAACGCCGGCAGCCGGCGGCAGGGCGGAGGAGAGGCGCTGCCTGCGGGGCGGTGTGCGGGACCACGCTGCCTCGACGCCCGGCAGGGGCACGGAGGGCTGGCGCCTGGGCGAAGAGCAACGCGCTTCGTGCCCTCGCTTGTGACGCTGAGCGCGTCGGGGAGGCCCGACGGGGCAGCGCAGGCCAGCGCGTGGAGCAGCCGCTCCTCCTCTGCCCTGCAGGGCCCCCCTGCAAGGGACAAGCCCCGGGGAGGGCTGCAGCCACCACAGGGGACACCGGGCAGCCCAGCAGAGGAGAAACCAGCACGCAGCCTCAGCCCCCTGGGAGCTGCTGCAGGGAGAGCCCCGGCTGCCGCCACACAGCAGGTCAGAAGGTCCCTCTGCTCCTACCCAGGCAGCCAGTCCTCTTTTGTTTTCTTTCTCTCATCTCCTTCACTCTTTGCCTCTAAGTGTGCTATTTGGGTCATTTTTCCATATGATTGCAGGGCAGGTTGGCAGGATACCGTACAGTGCATTCACAAACACGTAGCAGACACGTGTTTTGAATCCTTTGGCTGCTCGCTTTCCCTCTCAGAAACCCGTACTGATGGAAAATGGCCATTGAATAGCTGTACTGGATCAGAGCAGGGGTCCAGTTCACGCCTTTTCCCCATCCTGAGGGAGGCCGCTAGCGGTTATCCAAGAGAAGAGGGCAAGAGGTAGGCGAGGGCCCGCTTGGTCTCCACCGGCCCAGCCCAGAGCTGGCAGGGACAGGGCTCTCCCTGGAGCGTCGTTTCCAAATGGAGAGGAGCCACGCACCAGGGAAACGCAAGGGGAGCTGAGGAGGAGCCGAGAAGCTCTTTGACGCAGAGGCGTCACTGCCTGAACAAGAGCTGCTCACCAGACCCATCTGATGCCCCCCAGTCCTGCCTGCCACCCTGCCTTTGCCCGCTCAGTTGTCCGTGCCTCGCGTCGTCAGGCTGGACGCATCGGCAACGCGCCCGCTGAGGCACGTCAGGGCACTTGGGAATAACAGGGGGCTTGGAAACAGACTGATGAGCAACCCGCAGTGTATTTTTGGATGAGCGCAGACTGAGTCCCTATTTTATTGTTATTAATCTGTACTGCAGCCACTGCTCATGGAAAAGGAGGCCGGGTTGTCATTCCTGTTATTACTAACGATTTAGCACGCTGGGAGTCTGCTAGGTGCTTAGCAGAAAGATTAAGGCAAGGTCCCCTCCCAAATGCCCTTTAATCTAAACACAGGCTGCGGTGCGGTCTCAGGCTTGGCTGCAAATGGCTGTAGGAGGAATCGCACCGGCGCAGCATGCTCCGCTGCCACCCTGCTGCTGGCCTCCAGCCCTGGTCTGAGCAAGGGGGAGAGGGATTTATGGGGACCCGAGGCACTTCCCGAGTAAAAATCACGCTTTTTTTTTCCTCAAGCCTCTTTGTTTTCGAAGATGAACCTTTCCCGGTGTAATATAGAGCATTGCTCCCTTCAGAGTATGTAATGCAGTCATAACCTTGTCTGCAGCATGCAGCCGGCTGACGTGTTCACCGTGAGGGATTTGCCTCCAGAGAGGAGCCGTGCAGACAGAGGTTGTGAGCATGAAAAGGTCTCCTTCTAGGTTAATGACAGACTCGGTGCTGGTGAAAGTTCACACACACAGTAATGGCAGGATTTTTCCAGACCAGAAGGTTTATCACAAAGCAGTAAAAAAATGTCTTTCGTAGCCCGTGCTGAGGTTTGATTCGGGCGCTGTGGGTGGAAAGCCAGGATGCAAAAGCAGCAGGTTCCCCAGTTTCCCACAGGTCTCCTCGGTGACCTGTTGCTTTTATTTTCTTGAGAGGCTTCAGAAGGGCTCAGCTCTCACTCCCCCCAGCTTCACACCAATCCGGGCTGGAATCCTGGCTGGTGAGCTCAAACGCGCCTCCAGCGCTGCTCTGCAGGGAATTTAGCACATGCTGGGGCTACCGGTCGGATGAAGGCACAAACCCTTCGAGCCCCAGCCTCACTGCACAAACGCTTTCTGCTCCATACCCGTCTCTTGATGCAGACCGCGGGGCGTCGCAGGGAGGCCTGGGCGCAGGCGCGCGCGGCAAAGTCCCTTCTGCAGCTGGACCCCGACCAGCACCAGCCGGGGGGCGTTTCTGGCCGATCGTCAGGCTCGATGTGACTACGGGGTAAAGGAGCGTCTCGTCCAGTCCTGCTCCGACCTCCAGGGAAACCGAGGTGCACGGCACCTCTCTGAGCTTCAGGGGGGTGTCAGATAAAGGGTGTTCCAGGACCGAGCGCCCTGGTGGACGTCCTACAAGGACAGCACAGGCGCGTTTCTCGGAGCACAGAGAGGGGAGGACGTGAGCCCCGGCCCCCCAGTGCACAGGCCCTGCTCTCTGGGTCCCACCCCAGCACCGGCCTCGACGCCCCGCTGGGGCTGGGCAGCTGCTCCCCACCGGTCCCGAGAGCCCCAGTCGCTGCTGCCCAGCTCGTGATGCACGGCGGCCGGGCTGCCAGCCGGAGGAACACTGGGGTCTGAGGGAGCAGGACCGTGGGCACGGGGCAGGCGAGGGCGCAGTGGCTGCGGGCAACAGCAGTTTTAGCGCAGTTTTGCCTGGACTGACCGAGCAGGGGCTTCCTAAGCCCCCCCAGGGCTGCAGGACATTAAAGTGCCTGCCCGGCACCACAGGGGCCGGCCACGTCCAGCCTGCGTCGGGCCGACGGCGCGGGCCCCGCGCATCTTGACTGCGTTCCAGCAGTGTAGGATGCAGTACTTGGCTCCGAGCAAAGGAAGCGAACGCAACATAAAGCAGAGCATCCCCTCGTGGGATTCACAGCGGGGGCCGTGCGGATTGTTCAAAACAAAGCATGGCTGCGTTGGAAGCCAGCCTGGTTTTTACCCCGGGATTCACACATGAAGGCCCTGGCTGACCCGAAGAGCAAAGCCCGGCACTAGCAGCCAGCGAGGCTGATCCTACCAGCTCTGTGCAAACATCCTCCACCAGCGCCCGGAGGAAGCTCTTCCTTACGGAGTCAGGCACGGTCGTGCCGCGCTCTTCGCAGTACGCTAACTTCCCAGCACGCTAACTTCCCAGCGAGCAGTTGCTCAAGACGTGCTTAAGCAGACAGGGCACCACTACCCGTTAACCAAAACGAACGGGGAAGGGGGAAAGCTTACAACACAACAATTGCTTTCAATTAGAGGAAATATCTATTGCCAAAATATGTCAGTGGGGTTTGACAGACTGCATTTTTAACTCTGTACAACTGAAAAGCTGGCTGCACTAAAATGCAGCTTAAACTAAATAGGGATTTAATCCCCTTCCCTCCTTCCCGCAGCACAATCACCAGGCTGTAAATACATCATTACAGCCCACAACGCCCTTGTTAATTCCAGCCAATTTGACTTACCTCCGTGGCTTCAAAGTCATGCTCTTGGACGTTCACTGGGCTTGCTGAGGCTTCAGTGCAAATGCTTATCACGTGCTTTGAAGTGAAAGGGTTAAATGTGGTTAATTGTAAAATTATTGTTTGCTTTGCACATCTTAATACAAACCTAAGCGTTTTGGTTAAAATCTCATAATTGCTCTAAAAGATATACCCATGTGGCACCGAGCTTGGACTCAGCTCGGTACATGGTGTGTCCAGCTCTGAGCACCTCTGGTCTCCACCAGAGCAGACCCCAGATGTGCCCCCAGCTTGGCAGAGCCTGTCGCTGGCAAACCTCTGTATACCCCAGCTGGCACCTCCCAGCTCCATCCTTTGTCCTCAGGTCCCTCTGACAGGCCCTGTCCTCATCCCAGCTGAGCAGCCACGGCCGCCGCCTGCCCTCAAACAGCTCCGCAGACGCTACCAGACCCAGGACCCATGCGAATTCATGGGCTTCTGCCAAGGTCAGCCCCAGCTTCAAGTCGCTTGTCATTGCTATGACCCTTGGCCAGGCACGTAGCCCTTGCCCAAGGCAGCCCTGCACGCCGTCCCGTAGCTTCTGCGTCCAGCTGTAGTGCTGACTCTGCTAGCCTGACCCTCAGCCGGTTCCAACCCCAGCCTCGTTAACGCCAGCCGGCCTCAGCCCCAAGCCATGTTCAGATCGCCCTTGACAGCACCATCTCCAAAACCTGCCCCAGCAGTAATGACCGCACCCGTCAGCAAACGGAGCTGGGTACCAGCAGCTCTATCCCTGATCCCGCCAGGCACCCTGGGGGCATTCACCCAGCCCTGGCCCATCGGTCCCATCCTCCAGCACCCCGACCTCCCCCCGGTCCCGCCGCGACCCGCCTGTGGCCAGCCCCAAGCTCCCCCCGCACCCCAGCCCTGCCCGCGGCGTGCCCGTGTGCTCCCAGCAAAGGCAAAGCCATTACGGGAAGACCCTCCTCGACCTCGCTGCACCCCAGGCGGGCTGATCGGGTCCCGCAGCTCTTGCGCCGTGTCCTGGCGTTTGGGTAGAGCTGCAGGGTCAGCCTCTCCGAGGAACTTACTAGCAGGCATGAGTTACAAATGCATGCAGCCCACTGCTTTTTACTAGGAAACCTGAAGCGCTTTCATACCTATGCCTTACGATGGCCGCTGCCTGCAACTTTGAGATAAATCTTCGACGTGCTGCATCCAGCAGCGCGTGCTCTACATTGCCGCTAATAGCCCTCTCGTCACTTGTGGGGTGCTGTCTGCTCGTGTATATTTTCAGACATATTGTAAACAGTGTGATCTCGTTCTTGACATTTCCCTGGTGACCCCAACAATCTTAAGGGTTTACACAGTTCTTACATGCGGTCAACACATTCATTAATCTTAGGGACCAGCCAAAAGTTAAGAGTCACACACACACGCGCTCATATGTAGGGAAAAAAAAAAAAGCCATGTGCGCACATACACATCTAAAATGCCAGCGAGTCCTATACTGGACTCATTGTAGCATTTTGAATTTTGTAGCAAAAAAGCAGAAAAGGAGAGGTGTGGGATGGTTTTGGTTCAGCCTGCACAGATACTGTCATGTACAATCCGCACGCGTCTGTGCACATATATGTACTTGTGTCTGAGCTCACCACAAAATCAATGATGTTAAATATGCGATGCTACAGAACTGCGTGCTAATGGAAACATTCACATGAATCTTTGTACAGGTGGAACCAGCTTTTTCTTTGGCCTGTCTGGATAACCTGGTGGCATGGGCACCCAAAGTGCTTACCCACCAGCGAATGTGACCCTGAAACTGCGCATACGCAGTGACAAAGCAGAGAGAGATGGAGCAACCCGCTGGTACAGCTGAGGACGTGGAAAAGAAAAGGTCATCAAACAGCCCCAAGTAGTGAAGTGACTTTTCCACGCTCACTTTTTAAAGACGTGAACTCCATGCAGTTAAAGGCTGGGGTGCGTTTATCACCTGAGCGCCAGCTGTTCCACGGCTCGATCCAAGCAGCACTCTCCGCTACTTTCACATCCACGCACCGCGTTGTACGGACGCGTGCTGTGTGTTTCGGGGGGCGTGGATGTCACCGGGGACTCCCTTTTCTCAGTGTCTTCTGTCCAGCAAGGGCAGAGGGAATCATACAAACAACACTGCCATCCTACCCCAGTTCAGCGTTAGTGATGCAGCCGCTTACGCAGGGTGCGGAGCAACAGCTTTGCCGAATTGAATGGCCTGCCTAGTCCTGGAAAGGCTAGGGGAACAGCAGCCACCCTTCACTTCACGGCCTTCATGTGACGAGAGAGCAATAACGAGCTTTAATAATAATGGAGACTAATGAGCTGCAGGTGGCAGCCTGGGTGCTGAGCCCCTCTGCCTCTTGAGACCAGGATTTGGTCACTGGGGGCTGGAGAGAGACAAACCCACTTCACTCACACCCTCGGGTCAGACTTGGGTTCCGTCAGCCTTTGTGTCCTCCCAGACCTGAACCTGGGATTTCCCACCCATTGACTTCCACCCCCTGCGATCAGCAGCAGAACACCCGGCGGGGCAGGACCTGCTTTTGTCTCCCTCCCACCCCGCAGGGCCACCCAGCCCCGAGCGCTCGGGCCGAGCCTGCTGTTACTCCACTCCTCCCCAGGAGTGCCTCGGCCGTCCCCGCCAGCCAGGGGAGGCAACCAGGGGTCTGTCGGGGGTCATGGTGGGAAAACACACATTTCACCAGGGCACTTTAGGATGTGTCTTGAAATATGGGGTCTTTCTCCTCCCTGCTGACCAGGCGGCTCAGTACCCACCCGGATTGCCGCTGGCATACAGGAATCAGCTGACAGGTTTGGGTCAGTTCCCGGAGGAGAGGTGCGAGAAGCACCAAAACCATCACAGCTGGCACGCATTAGGCTCTCGCCTGCAACCCACACAGAGGTACCCGAGACGGAGCGAGCCAAGGAGGTTTCCGTAACCTGGAATCTGACCTCGTAATCTCCTTATCTCCTTCTCAGTGCTCTCTGTCCTCTCGCACAGAGAAAGGCTTGTCATAGGAGGGCAGGCTCCTTTAGCTTACTTAATGGTACTTTTCACCTTCAGGGTCCTCTCGTGCTCTGGGTTTATCTTTCGATCGATGTTCTTCTTCTAAGTGATGGCTATTTAAGCCTGGGTTTAAAAAAAAAAAGAAAACCCAGCAAAACTTACTTCTGGTTTCAATCAGAACTGTCGATCAGCTGCCTCGCTCGTTTTAGCCTTGCTTAGCAGTGTTCAGACTTCTTTGCGCAGCACTCGTGAAAGAGTCTGGGGGCCAGTCCCTGAGCTCCTTGCACAGACGGAGACGTCTCCCGTCTCACAAATGGCCCCACTGATTTTATCAGGCTATTCACTAAGCAGTTCAATCATCATCGCTAGCAGGGATGACGGAGCGGAGCCCATAGCAAACAGCATCTTTGCTTAAGCTCATTCCTGGGACTGCAAAAAGGAAGGGCGCGTTGTTCCCAGCGGATCGAACGTTCCTGGGGCTTTCAGTCCGACACCCATCTCCAGCACCAATTCTCCTTAGCAAAACTAGAGCCACGCTCACAGGGCCCTGTCCTGCACTCCTCTCTCCTCGCATGAGACCCATGGGGTAAGCGCAGCAGCAAGAGCGGCAGGATCTGGCCCAGTGGCTGTTCACATGCAGAAGGTTGAATAAATATTAGTGGTTAAACTGGTAATTAACCCGCCAGTTGGAATATCCAACAGATCCCATGTTTTCCCCCGGTTGATGCAAATGAGAGTTGATTGTAAACATCTCATGCCTAAATTATACCTTAGAGAATCCAAGTAACACAGTTGGCCCTGCCTGAATTATTTCAGTGAAAACAAGGCAGACAAATGAGTGCGATTGTCCCACCTCTTTCACTCGCTAGCTTTTGCCTTGCTTGGAGACTCTTGCAGCTGGACGTTCGTGCAGGGTTGTGCATGTAAATGTACCTCTGGCTTCCAGACTTGGCACTGTGAGCAAACCTGGTTTTCTTTCATCCTTTCCAAGACAGAAAGCGGGGAGGAGAAAAAAATGGGAAGAGCTTGTTTGTGGCCTGTATTTCAAATGAACATCGCACTCCAGCTCCCAGCCCATCGTTAAGAAACTGGTGGCCAATACTTCTGTTGTTGTGCTGGGGTCTCACACTGATCAGCTTCAGATCTAATAGCTCTGATCCCACGGAAGCGATGGGCAAAGACAGCATATAAAAATCCATCCACCTCCCTGTGCCACTTCACTCGTTACATGAAACTTTGCATCTGTTTTACACCGAGATCCAATCAGAACAGCTCCCGGCTGGAGCTTCTCGCTCCAGAATCAGACAAAAAAAAAGCCCCTCCCCAAGGGGCCAATTCTTCCCTCCTTTCATGTACACATCCTCCACGGACACAGGCTGCCAAGGGAGGGGAGCATCAGGAGCAGCAACTGAAGAATGAATGGATTTAGGAAATACCAAGTAACCGAGGAAGCTGGTCCCAGCACAGCTTTGGTTGGCGCTAGGTCTCTGCAGCCCTCGGTAACGGCGCTAGGCGCGGGCGTTGTGCATAGTGCCCGCGAGCACAAAACAGGCTTCATCCAGGCACGCAGCCCAGGTGAGCTCTGCTGCCGCCGTCCCTGGCCACCCTCAGCCGAGCGACTTGGCCGCGCTCCGCAGGCACACGCTGAACGTTGGCCCCTGCCCCCCTGCTGCCAAGGAGGGCTCCCCCGGCTGCGACGGCAGGTCTGCGCGTGGCGCGGGAGACGGAATGTGAAGTAGCAAATGCCTCTACTGCAGCTTCACCAGCTCATCCTCACATATGTTGTTTACCAGGGTTGCAGCAAGGCTGCTGCGGGGAGCTGCTGGTTGCAAGGCCAGATTAGTGATGTGCTGGGAAGAGCTGAAGGGCTGGGCCAGCTGCTCAGGACCGGGAGGGGACGGTTTTCGATAGCATGTTAATCAGCCCTGGCGCTGGCAAATGCCAACAGAGGCACAGAACAGATTGCGAGGTGGCCATACGGATCTCTGGCTCCGGACCTACCAGGAGAGGATGGCAGCGTGTTGAAGGAGAACGTTAGAAAAGGCATCTGTAGGACCCCCTCTCGCAGGGAGCGGTCGCCTTTGCAAGGTGTATAGCAATGCAATTCTATTAAGGAAAACAAGTAATTATTTTCATTTCAGGAGGGCTAACTGTGAGCTTAAAGCTGGGCACACAAACCCACACCTTCCTGGCTTGAAACAGGAAGAGAATAGAGCTTTTCACTTTCGAGTGGCGCAGTACAAGACCTTTTTCACTAAGGAAAAACAACTCTGTGTCTCCTTATCTTTTCCTTTTCTGCAGATGCATTGGCTAATGAATCCCTGCCAGCTCTAACATTCATCTGCACGCTTAAAATCAACCTTGTAAAAGTCTGCTTGTCCACAGTGAGTAATTCTTTTGATGGGTGAGTAATTTGCCTCTGTGGAGGGGCTTATGTTTGGTTTGTGCTTTGGCTGCTTGGGATAACATGCAGTGGGAGTCTGCCTGTTTTGCATAATTGTGTACTTTAACTATGTATCAAGGGAACTCAAGAGTTAGGGGTGGGTAATTTCATTTTTATTGTTATTAATGGCAACTGAATAAATAAATATGAAACAATAATAAAAAAATCAAGCAATGACCCGATTCTTTGATTTTTCTCAAGATTATCCTGGCAAAGGATGCAGGAGACAATATGATGGCTGGGCTGGGAAATTTCCATGGCAGTTTTTCAGGTGCTTCCTAAAAATGTTTTCCATTAAGTGTCCCTAGAGGTCCAGTATTTGTGTGATTATCGGAAGGAAGAGGTCTTGATTTGTCCTTCCTTCTTTGGTTTCCTTCGTCTAACGGCTCTCTAAGACTCTACAACCCACATTTTTCTTTACAGAACACAAGAAATAGCATCCCTTGTTTTCACACTTCAGAGAAGAGACAAAAGAGACCTTTTGGCAAAATGTCAGACAGCGTGACTGATAACACCCCCAATCATTTCAGACGATGACTTGTAGCCATGTTAGACTCAGATGTGAAAACAAAACACATACATTTTGTGTTGGCCACTTCGCTCCATTCTATTAAATTAGGATTAGTCATTAGCCAGTGGAGAGGGAGAAACATTTCCATCAAGAACTGGGGCGGGGAGGTTGCATCTGACATCCCTTCTCCTTCCTCCCTCCCTCCCCCAACTTCCCAGCGTTCTCCCTCCAGAGATATTGGTGTGAAACCAGCTCACATGACAAATTAAAGTGATTCATAACCCAGCTGCAGTCTCTGTTGACAAGCCCCATCGCAAAGCAGTCATGCAGATTTTAGGCACCCAGAGCGCCAGGGAAGCAGCCCAGGCGGTGGCATACGCCGTGCCTCCAAGAGGGCTCTGACACAGCTTGGCTGAATTCATCCGCCGCACGTGAGGGCCAAATGGCTGTCACTTGACAGCAGTTAATAATGCAGTTTTAAAAGGGATATTTTCCCTGCTAAATTAAATTTCCAAGACATCACCATGCATCTTCAGCCTTATCTTTTTGTCTGGATTTTTTTTTTTGGCTCTCCTATCAGTCTTTAAACACACAAGCAGGGATTATACAGATAAGCCCACAGTATGGTTCATTCTGGCAGCGGCTTATCAATCACGGTTAATTAACTTGGTGGATCCATAAACTACACAATTCAGCTGCGATTTTCTTTTCGCCACCATCCAGTTAGAAGCAGCTTAGTGACCGTTTCGGATGTGCCAGCCTGTCCTCTGCAGGCAGTGCAGCGACCAAAGCGCGGGGACCCCCTGCGCGCGACGGGAACGTTTCAGCCCGCGCACAGACAAGTGCATTACAACTGCTCTCCCCACTTTCTGCTGTGCTCCCCCCCTTTAGGAAGCCAGGCCTTTCCTACCCGTTTGCACTTGTTTGCTTACAAGCTTAAAGCGCTCCTGACTGCAGGCCAAACGGACGCACAGTTACCCATAACATCCAAGCAGCTACGCTGGCCAAGTCATTATTTTCACAAGCACCCGTTTGCACACCCTGCTAAGCTCACTCTGAACTCGGTGCCCCAAAGCAGGGGCCAGCCTGGCCTCCCCACTCCCCTCCTGTGCCCAGATGAGGCTGCTGGAAGCCTGGTTCCCCAGATGACCCCCAAAGGAGGGTGGTACCGGTTTTCAGGGGCATGGTTCCAATCCCAGGGAGCTGCACAAGGGCCACCCCCCAGGCTGTGCCAGCAGAGCCTCCTGTGCCACCTCATGGTGACTGGAGATCCCAAGACATGCAAACTGGGAGCACTTCCTCAGAGGCTTTCAATTCCCAGTTTCAATTCCCCAGGATGGCAGAGGCACAGATGGCCGCCACCACTGCGGCCGTAACGCCTGAGGACCCGCCCGACACAGGAAGGATGTCCTGGCAGCTCCGCCGCTATTTACACATCACTCACCTGCAGTCCCCAGCAGCCCTGCGGGATGCATCCAGCTCTTCCGCAGCCGCCCGCAGCCTGGCTCCATGCTCCTCAACAGGCCACGCTTGCCTCGCCATGTAGCTGTGCTCCAGAGCCGGTGCAAGGATGTTCCCCTTGATCTCACCTGATGATGCTTCTTGGGGCCAACAGATCCGACCGCCCGATTGCAGATCCATGCATGCAGCCCCTTCCTCCGGCAGATCACAGAGCAGCAGCAGAGACCCAGGTCTTGTAGCAGTGGGCTTCTGCATTACACTACACCCCCTTTTGCAAAGCCTGGCTGAAGCTGCAAGGGCTTGGGACCAGGAAATGCCACACAAATAACATTGGTGTACACTGCGCCCAGAGACCCTGGATACACAGCGCTGGCTGCCTGAACAGCTCCACTTAAATCACAGTCCGGGGGCAGGGGGGGGTGAGCCAAGCGATTGTGGCCCCAGCGGAGCACTGTGGGAGGACGCCAGCAGCACAGCAGCGAGTCCTTCTCCCCATGCCGAGCACTGAGGAGCAGCAAGGGCAGCCATGGCGCAGGCAGAGCCCTCGCTGGCAGGGCATGGTCCCGCAGGGTCTGACCAGGGCAGGCACGGGCTGGCAACAGCGACCATCGACAGCCCCAGGCAAGGCGAGTGATGCACCAGCACCAGGGGGCCCCATCAGGAGCAAAAGAAGATGGAACAAGACTACAGCGTAAGTCCAAAGCCCACCCAGGAGACAGGGCTAAAGGCAGGACTGGGGATAAGCTGTGGCGTGCCATCAGCCAGCCCACCCAGACACGAGGCGCCCACGGTCCATCCAGAAGGCAAGGCCAGTGGCAGGCTGGAGAGCAGCCCCTACAAGGTAGCCCAGGCCAGAGCTGCAGACCCAGCCTGGCCTTAAATGAGCTCCTGGGCTCCAGGGCCGTGGGCGGAGGCTCCAGGTGGGGCTGCTCAGGGCCATCAAGGCCCCTTGGTCCTGACACCGAGCCTGGGGCAGCAGCGAGCGGCCCGGCCCCCGGGTGATGGGCGGGGGCCTGCCAGGCTGGGGCCGCACCCGTCAGGGCCCCAGCCCTCAGGGATGCCTGCAGAGAGATTTAAACCAGACCCACTGGTTTATGTTGTATCTAACACAGGACACTGGTGCTCCCCCTCAGACCACTGGAGGGACTAAAATGTGGGGATATCTTGTTGGGACTTCATACGTCCATGTCGTGGCGGGTGGGCGGTGGGTGCTCTGCAGAAACCCTGAAGGAAGAGGTGTTTAGAGGAATTTTCGCCAGGGCCTCCGCTAAGGGAGAAAAGCAGCAGCAGAAATGCAGAGGAGGAAAATGAAGGATTTCAAAATAATGACCTAGGCTGATTTCGACTCCGGAGTAGATGAAGGGAAGGGAGCTGGGATCCACTCCCATCAGATGGAAGCAAATTGGACTATTTCCCGGACAGATTGGCCCCAGCTGGGAAAGACAGAAAGAAGGCAAGGAAGGAAGATGGTTCAAGTAGGAGAACAGCAGCTCTGAGATACCGGGCGTTTGCAAGAAAGCCAGATCAGATATATTATCAAATCAACAGCATTAGACACGGCTGGCAGTATCAGAGGAGCCAAGAGACAGAGCTTGTCAGAGCCGATAGTAAATCAAGGTGGAAAAGCAACCAGGCTTCATGTGATTTTTTCTGGGCATGACACACACTGCGCCGTGCCCCCGCCCACAGCTTGCGAGGCAGAAGAGACACACGGGGGGCTGGCGGATGCCTTGGAATCTCTCCCATCTCTCAGAGAGACTTTAGGCAGTGGCTGTGGACTGGTGTGGCTCCCCGGGGGAGCGGGGACTCTGCCTGCTGCCACACCGGAGGGACGTAGCAGGAGGCTCCGAGCACCAGCACCGGGGCAGCCCGTGCCCAGCGCCCGGCAGCGGCCACGCCGCGGGGCCCTTTGGCACCAGGGCCCCCGTTCGTGCTCACGCAGGAGCAGCCCAGCATCCTGCCAGCACCCAGAGGGCTCAAGAGTCCCCTCCCCAGACCTGCCACCCGTGCCATCAGTGACCCCGGGATGTCATTCCACCTCCCTGTGCCTGGCTGGAGGAGGGCTGCTCTGCCAGGCTGCTCGGCAGGAGTCCCTGAAGATCAATTAATGCATCCTTAGCCAGAGCTTCAAGCATCTGTTAGAAGCTTCCTTGGTGAAAAACTTCAGCCCTCCCCAGATCCTTCTCTGAAAGGGCAGGGGTGGGTTACCTGCGTGTTGTGACAACTACCTGCACTGTCCAAAATTCCCAGAGTTTTCAGATGCTCCAGGCAAAAAAAATCAAATCCTGGGCAAGAGGCCATGGGCTCAAAGCCAACAATAAAAGGAAACAAAGCGAGAACAGATCAGTGTTGGCTTGCTCCTCCAGGGAAGCCTGTGGGTGGGGAGGGAGGCTTGGGGGAGCGCAGGTACATCCTGAGCCTCAGCCTGCGTTTCGGAGACCTGGCGAGTTACTGAAACTGCTCGTGCTGAAGGAACCAGACCAAAGCGTGCCCGTAGCTGCTCCGCTGGCCTCCTGGATGGGAGCTCGCGGGGGGGCCTCCTTCGGCATTTGCCAGCTATGAGCAGCGGTGGGAAAGGAAGTGAGTCAGAGAGGGAGCGCGCTGAGAGAGAAGCGAAAACAGCACCTTTAAAAGCTGTGATCTGGCTTTGGACTGCTCGGACGGCCACAAGCAGCGGAAACGGGAAGTGCGGCAAGAAAAAACAGCTAGTTCCTGCTCGCCTCTGCCCCCGCTCCCGGCCCAGAGCCCGAGCCCACGGGGTGAGACCCCTGGCTGGGCCCCAGCACCAGACCTCCAGCCTCCGGCAGCAAAACCCTGGCTTGTCTGGCGGGACCTCAAGTGCTGCCACCAGTGGGGTGGGCAGTGAGCCCCAGGGCTGCCTGGTCTGTCCTGGTCCTCAGCCTGTGCCTTGAGCCTGGACATGGCCCCGCCTGGTGTCGCTGGGGGGAGGCACTTGGGGGCACCAGCACTGTGTCCCCACTCCCCCACTGGGTCTGTGAGCTGTGGGTGGCCAATGCTAGGGGCCTCAGCAGGGCCACTGGCTCCCTGGCCACACAGGGGCACCCTGGGCAGACCTCCTCCCACCCTGTCCCTGGTCTCATTGGGGGGAGACGCCTCAGCAAGGGGAAACTCCAGTGTGAAGCCTTCCGGGCAGGGGGGTTCTCCCCCCCCTGACCGGGGTTGAGCAAAGGGAGCTTAAAAAGAAGGCGGCGGAGCGTGTGCCAGCTCTGCCAGGTGCTGCAGCCGCAACAAAATCAGCGCGGGGCTCGAGCCAAGCCAGCCGGGAGGGGCATGGGCTTCACCCACACGTGGTCCCCTGGGCGGCTGGCTGGCACAGGAGGGTCCTACGGCACGGCCATGCTGAGCTCAGGCTCGACGCCCACGCCAGGCTGCCCCGACCATCCCGGGAAGTGTCAGGGCAGGTCCCCAGGGCGCAGGCACCCACTGCCTCCCTGCCTGCTGCTGCCTCCGGGCGGCAGGGGCCAGCAAGCTCTGCACCAGCGCCGCTGGAATCCAGCAGCAGAGGAAGCAAATTCAGCGTAATGAAATAAAAGCCCTTTTGTAACCCAGATAGTAGCAATCCAGCTGCTCCGCTGCCATTATCACTCCTGCTCGCTGCTACGTCCGTGTGTTAAACATGCTTAGGTCAGCCTAGCAGGAGCTATTATCTCGCCCTACAAACCGTGCCTTGCCCGTGTTTCCGTGTCAGACGTGGAGACTGGGCAAGTCCATCTTCTCCTCCCCTCTCCATGCAGCCCGTGCTTATCAGCCAGCCAGTGGAGAGGAAAAGCAGACGCTCCCCCGTGTATCAGCTCCCCGCAGAAGCCGGCTCCAGACCTCCCTGCAAACACCCATGGCAGGAGCAGCTTCACCGCCCCGGCACTGCGTGAGAGCCGGCCGTGCCAGCAGCCAGCCCTGTCGCAAGCCACTGGCCCTGGGAGCCACCGAGCCTCAGCCCCAGGCTCAAGCCCCTGCTCACAGGCTGTCCGGGCAACGTGCTTGTGGGGCCGGGCTGTCCCCACAGGGACCCACGGACAGACCCGCGTCGTTCAGGGGTCAGATGGGACATTTCGACTCACTCGCTTTTTGGAGCCAAGGAATTCCTGTGTGGGGCTCCATGGGCAGTTCCTGTGACTACTCTCAATGCACCACCGCAAAACAAGAGAGTATCCGGGACAGCAGAGACCCAGATTTATTTTTGCTGATGGGGAGAGAGGGAAGGATTTTTAGCAGCCCAGTTAAAAGAGATTTCCTGGTCAACACCCTGCTTTTACCAGCTCACAGCCATGCCCTGTTCCCACACGATAGGCATCCCCCGTGTTGGCTGTGTCCACACCCTGTCCCCAGTAATTAACCACACAATTAGCACTTGGCAAAAGGTGCCAGCTGCAAGTGGCGCTTGGGAGGGGGACATGGCAGAAAGACGATGGGCGTTTTGCTAACAGGAGAGAGCATCTTCAGGCTGAACCTCTGCAGCTTATCTTGTCCCGGGAGAGCAGGCAGCTTGTCCCTGCAGCTCTGCCCGCACTGCTGTGTGCCTGGCTGCCCCGTGGGCCATCTCCCCCGGAGCTGGCCTGGCTGCCACCTCCAGCCCCTGCCGCTGCGGAGGTCCCTCCTTCCCTGGCTGGCGTCAGGAAATGGGGAATTTATCAATGTGGCTGTTGTTTCTGTGCTCACTCTGTCCCCAGAGAACCTCCAAATCTCATATGATTTTTTCCCTTCCTTTTTTTTAGGAGCCTACCCTGCATCAGAGAAAAGGCGGCTTTGTGTGTGATCCCTGCTGCTGGACACACAGCCCTGCCAGCGCAGGGCTGAGGCAGGTCCTTGGGGACCCTTGGTCAGCGTGGTCCCCCCCTGCTGCTGGGGCTGGTCAGCAAGCAAGACAACGAGTTGTCCAGGAGCCAGAGGAGGCACCAAGCCTTGAGGGTCAGTGCCAGCAAACGCACACCGTGCCACAAACGGGACCAAGCGAGGCAGGGGTCAGACCTGTGTGTCCAACAGAGCCTGCCTGGCACGCTGGCTGTGGTGGATGAAGCAGGGAGGAGCATGCCGTTGGATTTTCATAGACTCCAGCCCCGCTTTGAGGAGAGGAAAGCTCCAGATGAGACAAACGACTAATTTTCACTGTAATCACAGAGCCAGAACAGAAGCAGAGCATTCAGCATCATATCAAAGCTGGTTTGAGAGCCATCAGCGTGTGCCATAAACAATTACGCCTTGGAATAGCTCCCTCCAGGGCTGGGGCAATGATGCTTGCAGAGCCATGGCCCGTGGCCGCAGGACCCCTTGCTCTGCAGACATCGGAGCTGCCTGTGGGCCTGGATGCTGTGGTGGCAAGCGTGCGTGTGGGGTCCAGAGAGGGACGGCGAGACTGGGCAGGGGGAGGCTACGCCTCGCCTGGGCCCACATGGGATACAGGGGTGGATTCGGGCAGTAGTAACCCCTGAGTGCTGCTGTGGTGCCGCACGAGGGGTCCCGTGTGATGGGAACAGCTCGGGGGCTGGGACGTGCCCCTGCAGTTGTTGCCTGCGGGCCAGCGACAGGGAGAGGAGGCTGGGACGTTTGTACGGCTGGGACGCTCCGGAGGCCACGGCCACGGCAGGGTGCCCGTGTGACCGCGCGGGTCACGGTCTCCCTGTCACCGCCCATTCCCCAGTGCTGCGCTGGGAGAAAGAGCAACGACAAGGCGGAGGCGATGGTCCTGCTGGGACCGGTTTGGCCGCCCGTGGGGCGAGCTGGGCTGTGCCAGCGCCCGGGGCTGCCCCGGGGGCCGTTCCCACGCCCCCCGCGCATCCTCGCACGCCGGCCGGACAGACGGACAGATGCAGCCCCGCGGCACGGGGGGGGGGGGGGCGCTGTCCGTCGCCCCGCACGGCCTCGCCCAGGCGGCATCTCCCGCCCAACGCGGGGGCCGGCGGCACCCGGACACGGCGGGCCCCGCTGCGGGGGCCCGGGCTGTGGCGCGCCCCCGGTGCCTCAGCGCCCCCGCCCCTGCGGAGCGGCGGTGACAGCGGCGGGGCTGGCCACGGCCCTCGGGATCGGGCCCGGGGGCGCGGGGCTGCGGCGCCACGCGGCCGCCAGGTGTCGCCAGAGACCGCGGGCGGGGCGGGCGGCGCGGTCCCAGCTGCCGCCGCCAGGTGGCGGCAGAGACCGGGGGGCCCGGGGCGGGGGGGGCGCCGGGGGCCCCTCGGGGGGCGCCGAGGCTGCGGTGCCCGACGAGGGAGGGCAGTGCAGATGTGAGCGGTGCGGCAGCCGGCTCGGTGTGAAATAAGGGCAGGGCCTTTCCAAGGAGCGTTTTTGGAAGGGACGTGACCGACGCGCCTGAGCAGCCGGGGCGGGCGCTGCCGGCCCCGCGCCGAGCATCCCAACTGCCGCGGGGTGCGTGCGACGGAGCAGGAGGATCCGGAGGGGTGTGCGTTCCTTCAAGATGTTTTCTGCCGGGGAGCGCTCCACCCGCGAAACGTGACTTGCTCCTCACACGATCCCTGCTCTCCTCTCGGGACCCCTCCCCCGCGTGAGCAGGACGTTCATTTCCCAAATGCCCCAGCCAGCTCTCAGGGTGTGCCCCGGAGGGGGAGCTGGGCTGCCTGGATCCTCCCCCGAGCAAGCCAAGCAGCCCCCTCCCCGCCAGCCCCCTCGCCTCTGTCAGCAGCCCCCCTCGAGTGACGGCTGGAGGCCAAGGATGGACGGGAGCTGCCTCGGCCCAGCGCCTGCTTCGCGTTACGGGGCCGGAGAAACGCGTGGGTGATGCGCGGGGCGGCAGCGCTGCCCCAGCCGGCTGGCAGCGAGGAGCCCGGAGCAACGTGGTCACTTCTTAGGGACCCCACTCCCTGCGGGTCACAGCTGGTGTCAGGCATATTTTCTTCAAGCAGTGGAACTGGAGGCAGGGCTGTCCTGAAGGCTGTCACAGCAGGTATCCGATAAGAAACTCCAGTGGGACTCACGTGCTTTTGTGCGTGTAGTGGAGGACCCCTGAACTCCTTCGGCTCTCGATTGCGAGTATTTGCTGTGCACAGGCAGGGCTACAGGCAAACCTGCACGGGCAGGCAGGCTGAAAGCGCACCACGGCTCCCCGTCCATTCCTGCTTTTCTCTCCAGGCAGCGGTCCCTGTTTTGTGTCAGCATGCCCTGTTTTGCCCCTTTGGGCCATGGCTGGCACAAGGCTTGCGCAGAGGCAGAGCAGACATATGTGGTGACTCTTACTCCTAAGCTCAGAGGGGATCTGGCTGGGGAATGACCCGCTCGGCAGAGCTGGTTTGCCCAGGGATGTTCCGTTTCATGCTAACTCGAGGCAGCAGAGCACCCTTCCCATTTCTGCTGAGCTCCAGTCAGTGGGGGAGGCCCACAAACCAACACTGTCTTTTACAGGAGCAAGTGGATTTAGTGCTTGTTAGGACACAACTTGCAGACAGATGTCTTGCGGTAGGGAGCCGCCCGTTTGCCAAATTTCCATTATCAACACACCAACATGGTGCGATTTGACCTGGGAGAACGACTGCTCCAGTGAGAAAGATCAGCCAGTCCTTGGCCTCCGCCATGGCAACCCCGCGTAGCCACAGCCTTGCCACATCCCTGTTTGTCCCCCAGGACCTGGGTGGAGCTAGCAAACCACTTCCCACAGACTAACCAAAAAACTGAGCAATGACTCCTAATCCTCTAAATGATGGGATTAAAACTGTTGACGTGGGAATAGGCGGCCACTGCTTTCACCCTCTGTCATCCTGCCCCCATCTCGTTCAACAACCATACTGAGTCCAACCAGCACCTACCGGGTGACCGCCCCAAAAGAACGCAGCCACGCTGAACTTCACAACAGCACCCGTGTCCCATCTTGAGCCAGACAGCTCTAGCAAAAGCAGCCCCAAGCACTTGCTTCATCCATAATCTGTGGAATTTGCATTCTGGTTGTGGGGAGACTACGGGGAGAAAAACCACCGCCAACAGATGCTTTTGCTTCTGGATCTCTTGCTGGTTTTCCAGCACTTGTAGTTTTTTGTGAAAATGGACTCGGTCCCTTCCCCTTAAAGCAAGCTGTTGCCGTTCCCTTCTTGGGTCCGTGTTCTTGAGGCCACATGACCAAAACCCAAGAGGAACGAGTACCTTCTCCACATCAGTGAGGAACCTGCTTGTACAGATACTAAAGAACTCAGAAATTCCTCTATGAAACTCAGTGGACAAAGTACTTACATTTAGAGCGGTGGCCCAACCAACATCACACAGGCTCTCGCCTTCCCTCAGCAAAGAGGGAGTGGGCTTCCAGCTAGTGAATGCTGTCCTACCAGCTGGATTCCTCCTCGTCAAAGCTGACCTGGGGCCTGGAGCTGCTCCGTCACGAGATCCACGTGAGGAATACGGAGGAGGTTAGAATCGCACCGCGCTTTGCACGTGCAGCTCAGCAGAGAGCTGATCCTGCAATCCCAGCGAGGAAGAAGCCAGAGCCAGCCCCCACCCCTTCTCAGCCAGGGCAGTCCAGATTACAGGGGCGGAAAGCACAGGAGCACCTCCTGGGCAAGTCCTCTCACGGGGCTGTACCCACCTCCATGCTGAGCCTACAGACAGCGCTGCGGGCAGGGAGGGAGCAGCAACGCCGACGTGCGAGCCACAGAAAGAGGCCAGGCCTCGCGGGAAAGGCGGTGACCCTGCGGAGAGGCTGTCCCGGACTCCAGGTGGCCTGGAAGGGAACGGGTGAGGAAGAACGCAGTGCTGCTCTTCCTCCTCCTCTGCCCGCAGAGACCGAACAGTGCAGCCAACTGATCCTCGCCGTGCCCAGGCGGTGTACGGCTGATTACAGGATGAGGTTTGATATTCGGATCCATGGAGAACTTGCTCAGATTTTAAGGTCTTAGGGCTCAGCACAGTTTTAACACGCCCCTCTTCCCCCTGACCACACCCACTTCCCCCCCCCCCCCCCCCGTCCCTTTGGAAACATCCAAATTAGGCCAGTGTTAATAGCTGAGGTCTTTATTTAAAGTTTTTTATATACAGTAAAAGTGTCACAGATCAATCTGCGACAATCAGACAAGACAAATGTAAATCTCTCTCAACAATTAGCAGCTTAAGATCTATAAACTACAGTGTTACGTTCACAAGTGTCATTTCTGTACTTTTCAACCCGTGCAAGTGAGTTTTTCTGTTTATTTTTTTACACTTTTAAAACACACTTACAGCTAAGTCAGTTGCCTACTACTACACCACCTGGCATACACAACACAGACACACAGGGCTTTAACTCTTTAGCCACATTCAGAATTCACTTAAAAACTGGCAGAACTATCCAATCTTGAACCCCTTTGTAGCTTGGCTTCTTTTGCTATAATGCTGCTTTTTTAATTAAAAAAAATGCATATTTTCAAAAGCTGGCAGACAGTGCTTTTCTGTCCCAGTGCAACAGGTAAAGAACTCAACATTTAATCTGATCAGAGCCTAAGAACTCATGGGATTGGCATAAACCAATGAAATAACTGCTGTGAGCATGCTCAGTATCATTAAACTAAACTAAGGAGGCCGAGAGAAAAGAGATGTTCAGAAAATTCACAATGGCAAATTTTTTGCATCAAGATTTTCTTTCGTCTTTACATTGAGAAAGCCAATGTGGGAAACAGAGGAACTTCCTTTGAACCATGGAATTTCAATTAAGAGCTGCTGCTTTTTGAACTGACCCAGTCCATTATATTCGTCCCTTTTTACATGCCAAGTGGGTATGTGCTAAACATATCTAAGCAATTTCAGAATCACTGCAGCTCTGAATATGCAATGTCTGGGGAAGCATTCTGCAATGCCGAGATGGTCACTAAGAAGTTCCCATCCATCAGGAAGGCTAATAAAAGGTACTCACACGCACACGCACATCCACGGCGGAAACTGTCTTCTACGTGTCATCCAGGAACGCTTCATCGAGAAGGCAAACACAACCACTTACAAGGAAAGGGAGCTTTAAAGCTAGAATCACATTTCCAACAACATCGTCATTGTTAAGCTACCAGAAATCATCACCGACTGAAGAGGGAGGAAAACCCGAAACGCTCTGCTAATGCAAAAGGCAAAACACATGGCAGTTGTGTTAGGACATGAAAAGTGGATGCAGCATCGTATATGGCATAACTGCAGACAGCTTTCTGGAATGGAGGGAACTGTCGAGAGAGAAAGAGACAGACAGACAGACATTGTCCACAACCATATGCACACGGCCTTCCCCAAACAGTTTTGAGGTGATCCGTTTCTGTTATGCCTGCGCCTTCTGGCAAATTAGCAAACGGTATTTACTGAAGACGAGACAGAGTCGAGACACTAAATGGGATCAGGATACGAAGAAGAAGAGGGACAAACGCTTCCTTCAAATACTACGGACGAGTGGCACCGAGTGTCCAGAGCCATTGGCTTTCAACTCCTTCCTGCTTTGACCACATGAAAACCTATAATGAGCAATTCTAGTGTGATCAAAACTGAGAAAAACAAAGGTGCAAAGGCCAGGGTTCAGAAAGAAAGGCCACAAAACTTTTCAATCTTGTGCCAAACCAGTTCTCACTGCTGTTCACACCTTTGTTTCTGACAAAAACAACGTAATGGGAAGATGCGGGTTACCCATGCAATTGGAATTGGCCAGAGAAGGGTGGGGAACAGAAGAGTTTCGCTGGGGCTGGAAGTGTGGTTTAGGGAGGGAATGTTTCAGCAATCTTTGCTCTGTCTGCAACTCTGCAGAAAGCGTAATTATTTTTGGCTTGAGTCAGTTGCAATTGGCAATTGATGTCTGTGTAGGACAGACCAGTGCACGTGGTGACAGAGGGAAGTGCGCTGTGATCCCTGGGGAGAGGGGTACCTGAGTTTCCTGTGACTATGGAAAAAACCAGAATCTTTGAAGGAAGAAGGATGGTTGGACAGCGGAGGGCTTGCCGCTGCTGGCAGTCAGAAGACCCTCGAGGCTGTTAACCTACTTTGAGGGAATTCTCTCAGAACCCAGAATTTGCAACATAGCATGAAGTCCTAGGCTTGTGTATGTACATACATATACACATATGGCGCACACGTTCCATATACGTTTATGTAGGGTTTCGACCGGTTTAGGTCACTTGGGCAACGTTTGGTTCCTAGAGGGAACTGAAGCCTGGAAGGAAGGAAAACAGTAAGATCTAACTAAACACCACAAATGGTTTTGAAAGAGAATCCTGGAGTCTTTTTGGATTTCACGGAGAAGGAAGTTGAAATCTTGGCTTTGTTACAGTGAAAGGGACACCAGTTAAAAAACCAGCACAGAGCAAACACAGATTCCTTGGACACAAAGCCCGCCTGCCAGTACCAACAGGTCACCAGCCACAGGCGCTGCGAGGACTCGAGCGTTACGTTTGAGGCTGACATTTCCTTTAGAGCTTTGGGAAGGTACCTGCACCCCATCCTTGCCCCCACGGCTGAAGAAGGGGATGCTCTCTGTGGCACGCCACCCAGACAGAGCATACGAAGAAGATCTCTACACAGACACACAAATGATCTTACTAGAGCCTGACAGGAGGAAAACTTTGGTTTCACTTTTTGGGGGGTTATTTAAAAATGAAATCAAGAGATATTTCTGAGACAACCATTTTTGTAAGTGGACTGTTGATGCAGTATTTCTTTCCTTAAAAGAACCTGTCTTTTCCCTAGGAAGGGATGAAGAGAAATTCCTTATCCTGAGGCCAGGAATGAGAGATGACGTGGAAATGAGAAATATAAACATACTCTCCTCCACATGTGGAGGAAGAAAAAAAAAGCCCTGCATGACCAAAACGAGTGGAGAAGATCGATGTTTTTCATGATGCTGCATCCGTATGCTCAGGAGGACAGATAATGGCATAGGAATAGCGCTGCGCTCCAGACAGGCTGGCACTAGAAACTACTCTCTGCCCTCCTCAAAACTGTTTCAGGACAAGACGGCTCACAATTATTCACGCATTTCTTCATTTAAAAACATCACTTCTTTATTTAAAAGGAAAAAAACCTGTAATGACCCTCCCAACCCCTTCCAAAAAAACCCCCAATAATAATAATAATAATAATTATAATAAAAAATCCTATTAGAAACAATAAGGAAGCACTGAGAGTTTGAGTATTACACTCTTCAAGTATGCTGTTCGGATTTTTTTAAATCTGTGAATATACATATATAAAAAAAACCTTAAAAGTGCGACCAAGGGCTTCTGCTTAAAGATAAGTATTTCAAGGACTACTTCAAAATACTGTAGCAGGACTGTGCAGTTACTGTGTATGGCATGAGGCTTCCACTCCGTATGCTTAGCAAAGTTAGCCAGCCTTATCCAAAGCTATCGTAAGTCAGGTTAGCACAAGTGGTGAGCCCAGATGCTGAGCTGGGAGAGATCCACGCGTCGTCGTTTTTTTCTTGTTAAGGAAAGAAACCACTCTGAACACACATTTGGACATGGAATGTGAGCAGACTTCACAGTAAAAGTTTAGTGTTACAGGTTTGCTGTGGTACCATCATTCAAGGCTGTGCACTAGATTTAGCTTTGCTCATCTTAAGCTCTTCTTCCTGACAGGTTTAGTACAGTAGTTCAAGCCACAATTTAAATTGCCCATTGGTATGCTCCAAATTTCTGTATTTTATTTATTTCTTTTGTACACTTTAAAGAATCTTAAGATTTGCATCCAAAGAGAACCATGCTACATAAAAATTATCCAGGATTCTCGCCAAAAAGAGTTCTTGAATAAGATCTAAAAAATACTATTGCAATGCATCTCGCAGAGAAAAAACGTTATTCTAAATGTAAACAAATTCACTCGGACACTTTAAAACTTCAGCGGAGTAGCTGCTGACTAATCTTTGCCACGCTTGCCCACTGAGAGCGCCGGGAGGAGGGCAATGCAGCTAGTTCCTGCCGCCATCATCTGGGGGGAGACAAGAACCGTTCCAAGTAGCCGGTGATGGCGTCCCAGTGCTTCCACAAAAAGGCAATGAAAACCACTACAAGTAAAGTGCTGAACGTCCTATTGCGAGTCTTCATGAGGGGCACGACGCAGTTGGCCACAGTGGAGACGAAGACGAGGAGGACAGCCATGACAGCCAGGAGGATGTTGATGAACTTCCCCAGCAGGTTCCTGGCCGTGGCGTTCTCCAGCCCCTCCAGCTGCACCACTTGCTGCTGCTGCTGCTGCAGCTCCATCTTGGAGATGCGGGTCTGGCACGCTTCCAGCGCCTCCTGTTGGCAAGAACACACCGCTGGGTTGCCAGCACCCTGCAAGCCCACCCCCGTGGCGGACAGCCCACGGCTCTCACCTTACCGACTGGGCCGGAGCAGGGCCACCCCCTCACGCCCTACGCACGCCCGGCAGGACCTGAGTCACTGCGCTGGTTTTGTACCCTGCAGCGGGAGCAGAGGACGCTGTGCCGTTTCATGTGACTGAGGGCGAGGAGCCCCTCGTTAAGTGGCACTGCCATTTGTAACACCACGTCATCTCATTTACACCAGAGAGGCTCGACAGAGATGATGGGCTGGGTACAAGTCAGGCTTTATTAAAACACATGCTTCAGCTGCCACTTTGCACTGTCAGCTGCCTGTCCCTGCACGTGGTGCGATGGTCACCTGAGACCTTACCATCCTTCCTGCCTTGCCGTCGGACTAGGGGGGAGGAGGATGCTGACAGCCCTCAGCAGTCAGACAGCCTGCGCCCAGAAAGGGCGGGGGGGCTACCCAGTGAGCTGCTCACTTCAGCTTTGGTTTCAAGAGAGCACTGTGTCCAGCCAGCACTCCTCCTCCCCCTCCTCCTCCTCCAGCATGCGCATTCCCAGAGCCTCCCATTTCCATCACGTTCCTTGCAGTGGCTTGTGCTTATCCAACCCTCTGTGAGCCCACTCAATTCTCTCGTCAACCTGGCAGAAAACGGAGTCAACAAAAGTAACTGAGCAAAACGGCTTGGCCGTATTCTGCTTCCTTAGCGAATGAGCCGAGTGAGCTCTGGGAAGGGTCTGAGGAGCACCATGGCTGGCGTCCCAGGAGGAAGATCTCCTCCAGACTGCAGCAAGCTGTGGCACTGGCACAGATCCAGGTACGCTGCAAGGCCTGGTGAAAGGAGATGTCTAGGAGAAGGATAAGCAGCATAAGATTTATGAAACCTCCTCTAGGAAGAGGCACAGCAAAAGCATGTGGAAGGAGAAGACCATCCTGTACAAAACAGCATCTCTAAAGCACCGTTGACATGGGGGCCACTGTTTTCAGACCTTTTCACCACACTGAACCTCAAGTGGACCAAGCCAACCCATGGTACAACACTGGCGGCACGCAGCGGGCGGGCTAGGGGTAAGGAGGAGGGGTGTGAGACAATTAATGCAATGGGACATTTCTGCTCTCGGAGGTACAAAGTTACAGGTTTTCCATTCACCCTCCCTCAGAGTCACTTTGCTCAGCCCTGAAGGCCCCAGCCCTGAAGGCCACCTTCAGGCACCGTCTGGAAGCCTGTGGCAGGCAGCGTCCCTCTCAGGCTGACCGCTGAAATAAGAAGCAGGACTCCCTGCCCGCGGGCTGAGCTCGGTCACCCTCCTCTGCAGCACCAGCCCATGGGCTCAAATAGCTTTTGATGCAAGAAAGCTTAACACTTACCTTTTCCCCAGCCATGCTGAGGAACGGTCTGTCCCTGATTGCAAGTTAACACTAAAAGCGCTGAATCATAAAATGAAGATTTAAAAAAAGCTATTGAGATCCCCACTTCAATTTAAGTTTTCAACCTTACTTCTTCCTGCCATGCTAAATTAGAGAGAAGAACAAAACCTGAACATCTCAATATTCCCCCAGGGCAGAGCCTCCTGTTCACTCTGTCAGAGGCCACGGCACCACGGTCCACTGACGCTGATTTATTTTAACCTTAAGTTAAAGGTCACTGTCACCTGCCACATTCCTCTGTCCTTGCGTCATGTCTGCGGAGGTCAGTGAAACACCAGGGCTTCTCTTCACTTACGGTCCCTGCAAGTACGGGGCAAAAGGGACCAGGGCGCAAGCGGGAGGGACGCCGACTCGGCCGGGCCAGCAGCCGGGTCCGCACGCGTGCCCAAGCCGGCTCTGCCTGCAGGGGCCATCACCCGGCTGCAGCTCCCGGGGCAGGGAGGGAGAGCTTTGATCTACCACCCTCTGCTCGCGCGATAAATACCTCACGTCAGCAATCAAACCCCCGATGCCTGCTGCAACTCGCACGAGCGTTTGAAATGGAGGACAGGCCTGTTTCCGAATAGGCCTTTCCTTCCGAGGCTTAGCGGCTGCTCACACCATTTCCCAGGCCCCCCAGCTCCATAACCCCCGTTTCCATAGCTTTGCTCTTTTACCTACTGAAAGAAACTTCTCTTTTAGAAGTAACTCCTTATTTGGGCAAAACCAGCAGAAAGAGTTGTTTCCTGACTCAAAGCTGTGGACGCACAGAGCCATTTTCCCTCAGCCATATGTGATCACTGCTCTAAAATTAGTGACACACAAACACGCCCCAGGTCAGTTTACCGGGAAGGCCGCTGTAGACCAAGCGTTCAGGTCACGGCCCCGCAGTCTCTAACGCCCTACAAAACCCTGCGCACAAAGCGGATGCAGGCGTCCACTGCGCGACAAGTGATTTAAAAACTCCGCTCCAGCCCAAGCGGCCGGCTCCCCCCGCGGACAAACCCGCCTGCTGGCGTGTGGGCACAGCTCTCCTTTGCCAAACAAGTTACTTGGAGAGATACCCGAGGGTCCGAGGTGGAATAAAGGCCCTTCCAGAAGCCCTCTATGCAGTTTTGGGATAAAGCTACAAGGATTAACACCAGGTATCGAATCACAGCAGTATTCCCAAAGGGAACGAGTTACAGAAAGTGCAGGGGGAGGGCAGGGCTTGAGCGTCCTTGGTTTCTGTCACCCACCTGGATGTCCCGGGCTCGCTCGTAAGACTGATAGGCGATCTTCTCCTCCATGCTGGCCAGCTCCTGTTTTAAATTGAGGATCTCATTCTGGTGGAGCTCAGTCAGGTCATTTAGCTGCTCTTCGAGTCTTTCACATCTAGAAATGATACACGTGGTACAGTAGCTTTAATGAGGAGAGGACAGCATCATTACACCAGGAACAACCGAGCAATGAACACCCCAGACTTATTACTGAAAATTGGCGCGGCTGCCCCAGTCGTCACAGAAGCACTCATTCCATGTAAGGGGCTCTCACTGGGAGTTAAGGAAACCCTTTCTGCCAGGTAAGGTATGTAATCCTGTTCCTATCCTGGGGAAGAACACACAGAGCAGTTAAATGACAACTGCCAAGTGGTGCAAGAAATCGAGGACAGAATTAGAATAGAGTAAGTTATTCCCCAAACTTTTGTGTAAACTGAACAGTTCCCTTTAATACCATAAGCTCTTAAGCATTTTCATCTGTGCCCGGAACAGTAACAGGCATGAAGATGACACAGAAAATTTTAAACGTGACCATTGTCTCAAAGAACGACGGTCCTGTCCGGTCGTTACATCTGAGGTCACATGGGTATCCTTGACTTATTTTTAATTTCTCTATCATGAATGATTCAGCTTAACTAGCAAAGACCATCATATTACCTGTAAGAAGGGCTCATGAGTCATTAACCTGCAGGCTTATTTTTCAGTTTGCTACCAGTGAATGGACCGGGAGCAGTCCTGAGAAGGAGGGCTGCCCCAAAAACCTGAGGTACGACAATTCGGCACACAGAGCTTTGTTTCTCATGGAAGGAGTTTTAAATCGGCTTCAACGATAGCTCCATAATGTTATTTCAGGACTTTCAAAATACATTAGGGATACTTTGCATTTGTACGTAACACAAGTCCAAATTTACAACTACTCCTGCTTCAACACCCTTTTAAAACCAGGCAAGTATTTGTATTACTTCCAAAAGGCAAACGTACTCGGAGAGCCGCAGCTGAAGGGTCGGGAGCGGCCAGTCGGGCACCATCCGTCCCGCCTTCTTCCACCACGCTTCCCGCGAGCTTCTCATCCTCGGTTCAGGATGAGCAACAGCTCTGATGGTGCCTAAGGTACGGGTACAGCTACTGTGGCCACCGGGGTTCTTCCACTCTATTTCCACCGACTGCCTTCTCATGCTAACAGCGTGGAAAAAGCTGACTGCGCCGCTCTCGTCACCTGGCCCTCGACACTCATGACTGAGACATTTCTAAGGAGTCCAACGTAGAGATCATTCCTGTTTTTAACTCCAGTTCTCCCAAACTCCATCTGAATTTAATTTATGCACACACATGTGCACAAAATGAACAAACAATATTTATCTAGTCTGAAGGGAACTGTCATTTACATTCCCAGCGCAGTGTGGCTTTAACCGAAGGAGCCGTCAGCCATAGCGTGACACTGTCCAACAATGAAACACGCGTGGTCAACCAGGAGCAGGGCCAGGATTGCCCCCCGCTGGCAGGGCTCAGCCCAGAAAGGTGCCACAGCAGGGACACAGGAGAACTGCTTTCCCAAGAACCACAAGCTGCAAACAAGGGAACAGCCATGGGAAGTGCGGCTAATGAAGCACCAGCCCAGATAATTAATACTGCCATTTGTTCCCACCCAACTTGCCAACAACCAAGAAATCACAACTAAAACCACTGATAAATCCCAAAGGCAACGTAAATTACTTGAGATATATTCAGTTTGTTCATATATTACAAAATCCTCCAGTGGCTTTATTACACAGAAAGGGACTTCAGCATTTCTGAGAATGCCATGATTATGCCTTTTAACCTCATCCCACATAAACGCCCTTCATAAACCAGCTGTTGACAGGCAGCTTAAATCCTATTCCCTAACAAGAAACAATTGCATTTTAATAACGTCAAAACTACCTCAATCTACAGGAAACATAAGGAAACCTTGCAAATCCACGTAGTTAAGAGTTTAAGAATAACGTGATTAGCAGCAGAGCTGGCTCCGAGCCTCCCTGCCCTGGGTGCAGGGCCACCGGCATGTTCCCGGCCGACACTTCATTTCCCTGCTCGACCCCGCAGCTTCTGGCAGTTTGCACCCAAGAATCATCTGCGCTTTCAGAAGCTGGCGCGTCAGGCAACTGTTCTTTAAAAAACCAAACCAACCAAACAAAAATCCCTACCCAGACTTATTTCTGAAATTACACTTCCTCCACTCACCTCCTTTCCACTCCCCGTCTCATTATCTGCAATTCAGAAAATGGGTTTTTTCCTGCCGTTTTCTACTGCTGTTCAAATTTGAGAAGCTGAGGGTTCATGTGACTTACGGGGCCCAAAGCCAGGGTTTTCCTACTGAAGGACAGTTCACATTTACCTCAGAGATATTACAAAAATAAAAGGATAGGAGACCTGTCAAGAGGGTTGAGATGACGCCCACACCTCCCTCTCGAGCGTACGAGTGCCAGCATCTACGCAACGGACTCTAAACTTCTCTGTGAACGCAGCAGTGCCTTGAATGATCAAATCTAGTTTTGTTTCCAGGTATGGAAAGTGCCTCATTAGAGTCCAAGAACTATTTTTTCACTAGCTAAAATGTGAAAGTTCCCCTTAAAATTACTCGCCTCTAGGTTAACAAGCTCTAGCACAGAAACGTTTCCGTATGACAGAGTTGTGCCAACTGCCACGAGTATCGCGTCATCAGAGGTGTTCGCGTGCCGCTGGGGTGCTGCAGCATGGGACACGGGGACTCTTCCTTCAAAAAGCCCAGTCAGATCTCCCTGTGTTTTCTGAGGCTCGCTGTTTGGGAACCAGGGAACTGGCTTGAAAAAGGCTCAGAAACACAATTATGACCATCTCATTTTTTTAAGAGCTTTAAGACATTTTAAAGTCATAGCTTCAAAATACCTGGCTAATACAGCACGCCTAAGGGAGCGGCATGATGACAAAGCCATTTTATCCGCACCCGGTCAGCGCTCTGGCAAGGGAAGCAGCTCTGAGCAAGCCGATGCTAAAAGATCTTCACGCACACTGTGAACGGAGCCCAGTGGCTCTCTTCAAGCACCTCTCCAGATGGACCTTTTTTTTGTTATGTCATACAAAAGCTCACCTGATCTTTATTTCTATGCTACTGAACACACTGCTTTCAATAGCAGAGTAATAGCTAACAGCAGTATTTATGTGCAATATACTCCAAGTATAGAGGATACACAGGGGACAGAGCTCGCTCCCGAGGAAGCACGAGCCGCCCTCGGTGCCCGCATCGTGTGGCGCTTCCAGCTCCGAACCTCTCCTGGCGGAAGACGCCAGCTTCGCAGGGAGGTTTTGGTGCTTTCAGGGCTGGGTGAGGGTCCGACTGACCCAAGACGCTGCCTTCGCCGCACAGACGTGCTCCAGAAAGGCCTCTTCAACCCTTCTAGACCTCAAAGGTTTAGCATGTTTGATCTATTTTAAAATAAATCACGAGTACTGACTGAAGTCCAACAATCAGACTACAGGACAAATCAGGTAAATGCGAGCGCCAGCGTCCAGCATTTTGGCTGACGGATTTCTGCCGACAGGAGCCCGAGAGACCCAAATGCCCTTTCCAAGGATGCTGGGCTTGGGAAGAAAATCAAACCCTCGGACTGGCCCCACTCCAAATATGTGAGCTCATGATTTCACTGCGTACAAACAGGTTCTAAAGGGACACGCAAGATGAAAATACTCAGCAGGAACTTTATTTCAGTCTCAATAGCACAGAAAGTCCCTGCTCATATCAGTAAACAACCGCCACCTCCCAACCGATGAGATAAGCAACAGGCTATTTCAGCGCCCGCTCCCAGTGCCGAAGAAACAGGACGAGGGCCAAGGCGCCGCCAGAATCTTCCTTCCTCGATGACTCAGCCCCGGTGGAGCGGCGTGGCGCGGCGCTCCGGGGCCGGCACACGCTGCCAGCCGAGGTGCTGCCAGGCCAGCCTGGGCACCCTGCAGCACCAGGGCGGGAGAACTGGAGCGACTGCACCAGCCAGTCCCGGCCCCGCAGCAAACCGGCAGCTACGGGCAGTGATAGGCAAGATCTGGAAGCAGGGAGAGAGAGGGAGGAGACTGAGGAGGTCACGGAAAACCCGCGAGGCAAGCCATGGCTGATAAACAGAAACTGCATGAACACACCAGGAAAAAAAAGACCAGAACTTGCAAAAAAGTAGAACGACTAAGAAAGCGGGAACGGACTAAGAGCAGCTGAGAAAATGTCGTGGCGCGTGCCTGTTCCAGCTTCCAGGTACAACACAAATACTCAGTGCTGCCCTATGAGCAAAGTCTTCTCCAAAATACTTCTTTTTTTAAGCTCTAACTGAACTCAGTGCCTGTTTTTGAAAGCTTCCCAGAAATAGAGCAGAGTTACAAGGTATTTATAGCTTTTAAAGCCAGTTATGATTATTTTGAATCCCCAGCCTCCCAGCTTCAAACCACAACCTCTATTAAGATTTGAATAATCCTTTCTTTTTTTTCTAAAGAGAGCTGAGGCACAAAGGGGTTCCTGCTCGGAGGAACGGGTGCCAGCCCTCTCCGCCAAGGCAGCAGCATCCTCTGCCCGCGGACACATCACGTAACCTTCCAGTTCTCAGGGTGACGTTGGCTTTTATCTTCATGATGTTTTAAAATACAGAAGCTAGCAAACAAGAACCTAGATTCGTACCGTAAGGTATTAATCTCAGTGTGATTAACCCCTAAGCTCCTTGTGGACCGTGCGGTACCTGCTCACCCCTGAAAGCCTGCAGAGGCCAGGGCACTTACTGTGGTTTCACCGGTCCTCCCTAAAGGTCACACCTTTGATGAATTTGCATCAACATTCTAAATGGCAGGTCTAAATTTCCATCTTTTCAAGCATTTATAAGCCAAATACAGATTCCCACAGCAGGTTTTTACTCCAGGCTGCCTTGGATAGAGGCTAGGCTCTGGGCTCGGCTCAGAGGGGCACTCAGTAAAGGCCAATGGCACATGACAGGTATGACTTCAGGGTGCACTAGTACGAGGACCGACGTGAACCTTGCTCAGTGGCTGCCGGGAATAACTAGCCAGAGTAGCTGACAACACACACCCGGCCCCAAGGTCTTCTATTGTACTTTGAGGCCACTCCTTCCGCAGTGCTGTGCTTGCACACAGCATTCCACCATGAATGGCTGCTGCTGTGTGTGCGAAACAACAACCTACACAGCAACAGACAACAGGACCCCTCTCTGCTGGGGAGCGGAAGATCAAACTCCCATCGCTCCCTTGTGTGACTTGCTGACAGCGAGGCACTAGGAACCAAAGTTGCTGTGCTGGGCACCGGTTTCAGTCAAATCGCTGATCATTGCAAAGCAGGATTAGAAAGCGGTGTCGGTCTGGCTTTGTATACCCAGGCTTTGCAAAGCACACAGAAAGCTCGCTGTCTCCACAGGATCCTAGCAGGCTAAGCCTTTTCCAATGTTTTTCCAATGATCTGGCACCAGCACGTCTGAAGAGGCACAGGGCAACTCCGTGTCATCCTGTGCAAACCAGTGCGCCGGTGGTACAGGGCGCTGCAGAAAGCCTGTCCCCACGCCCAGCAGCTCTGCTGAGCCTCACAGGTCCTGCTTCACAGCCTGGCTGAAGTGACAAAGGCCATAAGCAACCTCATTACAAAAGCCTGCTGTCCCCCGTCAGAACGAGGACTTGGGCCCCTTGCACTCGTTAATGCAAGTTTAAAAAGCGCAGTTTAAGAATCCCGTTGATTCAGAGCGCGGTGTCCTGAACAGCCGCAAAGGACAGCGGGTGACTCTTCCCTCCAGCCCCTGGGGACGAGCCCTTGTCCCCAGCGCGTGACATTCTGCACGGGGCGGCCTGCTGAGAGCTCTCTCCCACCCAGCGAGGAAGGGGAGGGGAAGCCTTCCCCCAGCAGCTCTCCAGGGGCTGCTTTCCTCGGCGGGGAGGTTGGGGGTAACCTCGGGGCGGCGGGAGGAGCTGGCTGCCACACCATGCCCTACCATACTGTCAGGCTGCCTCCCTGCAACCATGTCACCTCTTCCCTGTGACCTGGCCATGGACGGGCAGTACTGCCACTCCTCTGCCTTTCCATTCCTCCCAGCGAGGGAACGCTGGTGGCAGCAGGGGTTACCCACGTCCAGAGCCACGTCACCTCCGTGACAAGAGCACTGCCAATATCTGCCATTAATTTATCTTTATTTCATTGAACCCTACCACTGCGGGTCTGAGTGCAGAAGGGAAGGCAATATCCTAGTTTTGGAACATGGCCAAGATCATGTCTTTCTGGAGAGCCCTGAGAAAGCTACGTATTTCTTTCTCTGGTAGATGGAGATCTGAGTGTTGGAGAAGGCAGGGTCAGGAGAGCGTCCACATGTAGTTCTCTGTCTCTTGCCTGGACCCAAACCTTTGCAGGATTTTTGCAGGGCAAAGCACCGTCTGGGTAATAGTAACTGCATCAATGCACTCCTGGTCTTTTGGGACACCTTTCTAAACCTCTCTGGTTTGACTTTCTACCTTGAAAACACTACAAAATAACCTTTTCCCTTGCTCTTTCTTTCTGGGACAGAAAGGGAGATAAGCAGCAAGATAACAGTATTTACAAAAGACAAAGCTAGGAGGGCAAAACCCTGAGAAGGCCGCAGAACTTCCCATCTCGATGAGGCTGCTGGAAGAGCCTGCTGAGGAGTGCTACCCAGGACTGGTGCTCTGCAACTCACAGCATTTAATTCTGAAACAAAGTACAAAAGCACGTACCTGTACCGCTCCTCCTGCAGAGTCTGCATTATTAGTGAGTAATCCCTCTGATAGCGAACCTTAAGGTCCTCAAAGGATTCTTCCAGTCTTGCCTGTGTCTCTCGGATTTCTTGAATCTCATGCAGTATTGCATCAAACCCTGAGCTCTGCATATCCAGAGTGTTTGTTTTGGAGCTAGAAGCTCCCACAGGGCCCCCTGTCGTGCTGTTGGCTCCCACTGAGCCCGATGTGGCACTGGAGCAATCCTCTTCACTGCCATATTTTGGGCTTGACTGAAAGTTCTGAATAACACCTAGAGCCTTGCCGCCTGTCCCATCTTCCTGGCCTTCTTCTAAGGAGTCTTTCAGATTAGCAATATTGTCTGCACTCCCAAACTTGTTCCTTATGAGGGAGGCAATCTCCCGGGGTTTGGAAACTACGGCTCCTGCTGCTGAATGTGTGGCTTGGGAGAAACTGGAAAGTCCACCTTTCACGCTGTCTACTACTCCCTCACTGAAGCCAGTGACTTTTGCTCCAACATCTTTCAAACCCTGATGCATATCCCTGAAGACGTCCTTTGGCTGCCGCGGGATCCCATTCTGTTCAATCTCTCGCAGCTTTCGATGGTAATGTTCTAGTTTCTTCTGCAGCTGCAAGATGGTCTGGGCTGACTTTTGATTTTTCTTCTCAAACACTTGCTTAATGCGGGCACTCTGCTGCTTGTCTGCGTTGTTGGCCAGTTTCAGGTACTCCGCCACATTGTCATCGCGGGCTGTTTGTTCGATTTTGATCTGCTCGGTCAGCTTCAGTATCTTCTGTTGCAGGTGCGTGATGGCCACTTTTGTACGCTGAGGATCTGGGGTCCCAAGGCCCCATCAGTGCTCGAGGCCACTGCACTGGAGGTCTGCGCTAAGCTGCTGACTTCCAATCGCTCGATCTAGGCAAGGAGAGAGAAAATGTAAGTGCTAATCACCAGCTTCACGAACATAAAACCTTTCCTTCTTTGTGCCAACCAACTTGACAAGTGGACGTAGTTCTGCAAAGATGCAACTTTCAGCTGGCCGTGGTATGGTATCAACGGAGCTTCGCGTGCTCTACAGACATCTAGCAAAAGCTGAGGAAGAAGCAAACCCCCTTGTACCTCAGCCAACTGAATGGCCTCAACAAGCAAAGCCTCAAGCACACAGCAAGGCAGGGCACCCAAGTTTCTGCGACGGGCCGGTGTCAGGCCAGTAGCTCTATCAGCTGGCGAGCAGAAGGGCTGAGAAGGTAACGGTGAAGGAGCAAGCGCCGCACCGAGCAAGTATGCAGCAAACCCAAGTTGCTCCCAGTGCTTCACCCATTTGTACAAAAGCAAGCAAACCCGAAGTTTACCAGAAAACAAAAGATCTGCTAAGGGCAGTGCCAGGCACAGGAACAGCCCTTCAGGCCCCCGAACGCCCTGCCCCGCGCTGCCCAGCGACAAACCCTGTGAGCGGGGGCCTCGGCGCAGGAGGGCGGCAGCAAAAGCGTTCAGAACCAACCCCGCGTTGAGCACAAACCCGAGCCCGAAGGTTTCGGGCCTGCCCGCGCAAACGGGCCACGCCAAGAACCCACGACCCACGCCGCCGGCCCCCCTCGCGCGCCGCCGCCGCCCCGCCCCCGCGGAGCCCCCCGCCGCACCCGGTCCCGGCGGGGCAGCAGCGCCCGCTCCCAGTGCATGGCTCCCGCCGCGCTCCCGCATGGCTCCGGCCCCGCCGCGCCCCACCTGCGCCGGCCCCGCCCGGCCCCGCCCCTTAAGGGCGCAGCGCCGCCCCTCAGCCCGCCCGAGGCTCGGGGGCGGCGGGGGCGCCCGGCGCGGCGGGGGCGGTGCCGCGGGGAGGGGGCCCGGGGGCCCGCAGGCGCGGGGCGGGCAGCGCCAGCGCCGGGGCCTCGCCTCCCCCCCGGCTCCTCCGGTTGCAAAACCCGCCCGGCCCCGGGCCCCGCTCCCGCGCTGCGCCCACCCAGGCGCCCGGACACCGCACCTGGTGCCGCTCCCCCCCGCGCCTCCGAGCGGGCAGGCGCGCGCTGTGGCCTCCGCAGACGCAGCCCGGCAGCCCCGCAGCCCGACAGCCCCGCAGCCCCGCAGCCCGGCAGCCCGCAGCCCGACAGCCCCGCAGCCCCGCAGCCCCGCAGCCCGACAGCCCCGCAGCCCGACAGCCCCGCAGCCCCGCAGCCCGGCAGCCCCGCAGCCCGCAGCCCCGCAGCCCCGCAGCCCGACAGCCCGCACCCCGCAGCCCGACAGCCCCTGCAGCCCCGCAGCCCGCAGCCCGGCAGCCCCGCAGCCCGGCAGCCCCGCAGCCCGACAGCCCCGCAGCCCCGCAGCCCGACAGCCCCGCAGCCCCGCAGCCCTGACAGCCCCGCAGCCCGCAGCCCGCAGCCCCGCAGCCCCGCAGCCCGACAGCCCGCAGCCCCGCAGCCCCGCAGCCCGCAGCCCCCAGCCCGCAGCCCGCGCAGCCCCGCAGCCCCGCAGCCCCGACAGCCCCGCAGCCCCGCAGCCTGACAGCCCCGCAGCCCCGCAGCCCCGCAGCCCGGCAGCCCCGCAGCCCGGCAGCCCCGCAGCCCCGCAGCCCCGCAGCCCCGCAGCCCCGCAGCGCCTCTGAGCCCGGGCGCCCCACGCTGCACCGGCCCCGCGCCATGCCCCCCCCCCCCCGGACCCAGCAGCGGGATTTAAACACCGGACAACGTCCCGAATTGCTCCCTTCAGCAACTGCCAGCCGACCCGCAGCCCACTCCCCCTGTGCAGGACGCACTTCCATATTTGCCTTGTGAACAGGCACTTTACTAAAGAAAAAAATGCTACTGGAGTGAAGGGCAGCCCTCCCCCTCGTGTCAGCAGTCTGTATGTAACCCCCCTGCAGCAGACAGGCAGCACCGTCAGGCGCTGCAGCAACAGCGGGCAGGCCCAGCAAGGCAAGGCCTTCCCAGCAGCTCCACGCCGAGGTTCTCTGTTTGCCATCACATCAACAGGAAAACCAATCAGACATATGGAAAACTCAACCGACTTATTTTCTAGAGCAGTTCAGTTGCTGGAAACCAGAGAGTATCAGTTTCCAGTCTGCGGCGACTGCAGGAATATCAACTGCCCTCTGAAGCGGGTTTAGCTGTAGAAACCCTGGGTCTCTGGATAGATTAATAGAAAACTAGTCCCCAGAATTCGTATTAATCAGTGGGACTTGACAATAGTGCTGCACAGAGAATATGCTGTCTCGGAGATGTAGGGACATGCACTGTGGAGTAGCACGCATTCGGTAAGGCAGCTCTTCTTGGAATTTGTCATTCCATTGAGATTCTCCTAGGACTGCTGCTGATCCAGTTTCTTTGATCCTGAAGGAAACAAAGATCCTGCGTGCACCAGGCGTGCCTGACCTGGAGAGCGTCAGCCAGCTCCCCGTGGCAAAACTGCTTCATTCCGCGTCCCCAGATCCTTTATGTGCAACAGCACGCAGCTCATTTACTGCTTTGCCAGCGTGCTGTAACCCGCAAAGCAGCACAGCCTCGACTTTGCCATGCAGCACACTGATACCATCTTATTACTCCTCTTAATTGCCTTACAAAACAAGCTGCCTTCTCAAAGAACCCTATCAATCCATTTGTAACGATCTCTATCTGCCCCTGAGGAAGGAAATTTTAGTATTAATGACAGATGAAAAAAAGAACAGTCCTTGAATTTTATGCCAATTTTTCAGAAAGTAATTCAAAATAACTCCCCCCCCCGATAAATACTTTCTCTTCTACCCCCCTTACAAAGCCAATTAACTCCAGCGTATCTGCTCACGTTATCTTCCTGTACGCGCGTGGCTGTACAAAGCGCTGTTCCGGAACAGACCTGGGGCAACTGAAGCACCTCCAAGGCTTCAGCAAGGGGAGACTCGGCGCAAACCACCTGCCTGGGAAACGCTGGTGACACAGTACTGATTTCAGGTGACTGGCAATCTGTCCTGAAAAGATGCTGGCTAATTAAATCCCTAATGGTCAATGTTTGTATAAACCCAGGGGTTACAATCCGATCAGTCTCCCTTGCAATACCACTTCCCAGTATATCGAGTCAGTCCCGACAGAGCGGCCCCACACAACTTCCCACCAGGCGGAACACTGAGCGCTGCTTTGGCGGTACACCAGGAGCTGAAAGCATCACGGGAGGACCTTGTGCTTTCTGCAGCTCAGGATTCCACCACATTCCCAGCACTTCCAACACCACCAGGCTTCCCCTCCTGTGAAAGTTTTTCTGTGTATCTGTTCTGCACCCCGCAGCCACAGAGAACCCAAGACTGTGCCTTCTGGCACGGCCAAGGGTCAAACACAACCGCTCCTCTGGAGGTGTCCCAGGCGCACGGCAGTCACCCCCCGGGCAGATGTGCTGTCTCTGTGAAACACACAGCTGGCTTAAGCGAACAGCAGGATCTAGCGCAGGCCTACTGCAAGGAGACGCTCAGCTCCTGCTTCCCCCTCCCTTGTTTGGTGCTTTAAAAAGGTGACTGAGCAAGCGTCATGGTACTTGGAATAAAAATATATAGGGCAAGGTGAGACAGGGGTGCCAGGAACGACTGCGGCGAGCGGCCCCGGCAGGCAGCTCACAGCGCCTGGGACGCCCGCATTAATCACGCTGCCTGGTGACTGAGCACCCTGAGCCGCAGCGAAAACTCATCACAAAAAAATTCAGAAGTTGTTGTTTCCCCTTCCCGCTGTGCCCAAGGCAGCACGGTGACACCAGCAGAAAAACCTGGGAGACTCATAGGAAGTCCTAAGCTCTGGACTTCCTGCTCGGAAGCGGCCCTGGTGAGCGGCGTGGCGCGCGGCGGGCCGGACAGCGTGCTGCGGGGGGCACGGGGAGCGGCCGAGGCACGGCGCCGCGCGCCAGCCCCTCCACGCTGGGTGGGCAGACGCTCTCCTGCCTCGGGCGCACGCGGGAGCGCAGACCCGCAGTCTTCGAAGACAGATGCAAGGCAGTTAGTTCATTAGCAAGATCTCTAATTAACACCTCGTGGGGAGTAAGAGGGGAGGAAGAAAGAGAGCGTCCTTCGTGTCTGACCACGTCTGCAGAGTCGCAGCGCCCCAAGGCGCGTGTCTGCCCCACGGCCCCCCAGCCCGCTCCGTTGGACCCCTGGGGGGCTGGGCCCCCGGGAGCCACTCGCCCCGCGCCCTGCAGAGCACACGTCCTCGGGCGACACGGGAGGCACGTGGAGCGTCCTCTCTGATCCCAGACGGAGCGCTGCTTGCCTCTGTATGCCCAGCACACGCCGTGTGCCATCAGAACTATTGACCGAATGCTCGAAACCGCTACTCACTTTTGCAGCGCCTCTGAACTCTAACCTGACACATTACTTCTAAGGTACCTTAGAAATAAATTTTTAAGGGAGGGAGAACCCGCTACAAATTAATGCAAATAAACAAAACAGTGAAAAATAAAAGTGCTTGAGAAAGTTCTTTGCAGAAAAAAACCCCAGAAACCAAAATGACTAAACCCCACACAGAACACTGGGTTTGGAAAATGGACAGTACTACTACAAAGACAGGATCAAAATTAACTTGGAAAATATTTCACCCGACCAGTTGTTTGCAGTCTGCTGCTGATGGAGAAAACAAACACCAGGAAAAAGGAAGTTTTTTGCTTGCAGCTTTGCTGCCAACGATAGCTGGATGAATGGACCTTGGTACATCCTCACATTTCCAATAGACTTGCCCCTGTATATCTGTCAGCGCGGAATACTGTACATTATTTTTCTTCTAAAAGCAAAACGATGGCAAACTGCACCAACGAGAAGATTCTGACAAAGTAGGTCTTGACCATGTTCAGGATGAAGTCTCTTTAGATGCAGGAAGTTTTGTGAGTAGGAAGATTTCTGTAGGAAAGGGATTACTTAAAATGCATGATTCTCAAATTTAGCTTTAATTTTCTTGTTTCCATCCCAACATGCTTTTGGCAATATTTCCCATTCTGCGGTGCCAAAGGAGGCTTAAGGATAACACCACCTCCTAGTGCTGTCACACAGGGGTGACACAAACGTCTGCTCAGAGCCCCCTGTGCCACGTGGGGCAGAACTGATCCCTGGGGTGCTGCTGCAGTTTCCGCTGAATTAGTAACAACCCCAAAGTCCCACCAGTTCCACCAGTCGTGCCCTTCAAGAAGAGCTGTCTTTAGGAGGTCTGAAACTGGGAGCCTGTCGACCTATGGCTGTAGAAGAACCACAACTCTTGGTACAGGGTGCAGGGCCGTTAACCTCATGTCTCGTAATTACTCTGTAATTTCTCATTTGGCCCCGCATTTTTCCTCATTTTTCTCTACTTCAGTGTTTGTACAGTGCAAAAAGATGTGCCGAGGCCATTCTGACAGCCAGAAGTCACCTCCCGCGTGACGCCTGCAGCACACGATTCTTTAATCGGAGTCAAGGTGGTACCAACCCCCCTGTCCCGTGAGGGGACAGCGTGCAGTGCCCCTGCTGGATCTGACAGGGACCCAGCGTACTGCAGAACTTGGCGTGGGCCCCAAAGGAAGCAAGAGAAGCAACACAGAGGGCTCTGCCCGACCCACCTGGGTGACGCAGTGACCCACGGTTGAGAGAGCTCTTTAACGCTTCGCTTTGTAAGGGATGTCACAGAATCTCAGACCGGCTGAGGTGGGAAGGGACCATCTGGCCCAACCCCTGCTCGGGCAGGGCCACCAAGGGCCACCCGTGCAGGACCCTGTCCAGGCAGCTTCCGAGTATCTCCAGGAACACACATACATATACACCCACACATCCCATTTGTGGATACATCTGTCATGAAAACCTGGACCTGTAACCCTTTCCGTCTGTCTGCTGCAACACTGCCGGACATCTGATACTACCAACCCTTTGGGTCGCTATTTGTTTCAAACTGCGTGTTCATACCATTGCAAATCCCGAACAGCAGCATATGTAAGGCAGAAGATTTCTGTTCGCTCACCTCTCCATTAAATATAGGCAGAAGATCCAAATACCGCAGCACTGAACCATCCCTATGAACACAACAGTCCTCTCAGGGACTCAGCAAGCACCCAGCACGCATACGCGCTCCTGCTCGCCATGACATCAGCACCCAGCGCACATATGCGCTCCTGCTCGCCGTGACATCAGCACCCAGTGCGCATACGCGCTCCTGCTCGCCGTGACATCAGCACCCAGTGCGCATACGCGCTCCTGCTCGCCATGACATCAGCACCCAGTGCGCATATGCGCTCCTGCTCGCCGTGACATCAGCACCCAGTGCGCATATGCGCTCCTGCTCGCCGTGACATCAGCACCCAGTGCGCATACGCGCTCCTGCTCGCCGTGACATCAGCACCCAGTGCGCATACGCGCTCCTGCTCGCCGTGACATCAGCACCCAGCGCGCATACGCGCTCCTGCTCGCCGTGACATCAGCACCCAGCGCACATACGCGCTCCTGCTCGCCATGACATCTGCCTTGGCTTCACTGCCAAGAATACAAAGGCAAAACAAAGAACAGGTCCGGTGTGATTCCTCATGACACACGGCGCAGTTACCCTGCAAGGTTTTATTGCCCAATTGGGTCTTCAGACACTACAGCAGCATTGCATTGTAACAGGCTTCCGTCTACTCACCCACAGAGGCTGCTGGTCGTCACTGCCAGCACGTGTTCTGAGCTGTCCCTATTACGCTCCTAAATCCACACCAACCCCCAAACTGGTGAAGGGAAGCACACAACAGATGGACAGACAGCTCAAGGAAGTCCTGCTCTGTATTTTTCATAGTACAGCTCACTGGTTAGATTATAACTGGGGTTTCTAAAAGAGCTAAACAGCCTTTGCCTGTGGGCAATTAACCCTCAAAATGGTGGGAGATCATCCCAGTTATGGAAAAAACCCACTGTGAGAAAACAAAAGTGATAAACGACCCTGAAAAAAGTACAAGAAAAAGTTCCAGTATGACCCCTTTGCCCCTTTGCCTGCCTAGGGTAACAGAGCAAGGACCGAACACTGGCAACGCCAAGAGGAAATGGCTTCATGCCTCAGTCACAGCGGCTGAGCAATCACAAGCGATGATTCCTACGGCGCGTGCGCCCGCGGCACAGCCGCCAGCCCAGGGCCACGCGCGTGGCTCCCAGCTTCCCTCTGCAGAAAGCCCAGGAGGCGGCAGATGCCCACCAAGGGCAACCGCAACCCAGCAACGTTTTAGGCCACGCTCAGGAGACTCGCACGCGATTTAGCGTCCCCTTTCTTTGGTGGTGGTGCCCAGTGAAGCAGCTCCCTGCCTAACTTTGTACTGGCACGGCAGGGGGACAGCAGGAACAGCAGCTCCCTGCGAGGCCGAGGTGCGAGCTAACCTGGAGACTGACCTGTGTGAGGAATATCCCAGTGATAAGGAACCTGGAAATGCTGTTATTTTTACCAAGTTCCCAGCCCAGGTTCACCGTAAGGCTCCTCGCACTGTGCGCCAGCAGAACTGCAGGAACCTGTAGAGAAGGGAAAGGGGACCTGGGACTGCTGAAGCTGGCACTGGTGCCAAAAGAAAGAGACATGAAGTGATGGGCTGCAGTGCACGTACAAACCCCCACCCACAACTTGGGACCTGGCAAAGCCAGCTGCAGCACGACTCTCCCACGGCCTCATCACCTAATTCAGTATGAAATGGGGATGCGACGTCACACGCTGCTTCCAGCACCAGAAACGGAGTTTAGCTATAAAGCAACTGGCTATATTCTCCTCCCATCTGTCAGCGGCAGAAATCTCCAAAGGAGACCAATATTTCAACTTCAGCAGTCGCTGGGGGTTGGGGGCGGCAGTGGACGATGCTGCTGCCATGTGGCGTTGCACTTGCTGTATCGGGCATCCGTCACGGCACAGGTAGCCTGTGGCGCAGGGGAGGGTCAGGGAAGCCTCTGTTAGCACAGCACACTCGCTGGTCACCGGCGTTCCCGGCAGCACAGCGCTTCCAGCACGGCAGGGCTTGGCAGGCTCTACGCGTTCCCCCCGGCCGGGGCACCGTGCCCCCCGGGAAGCAAACCGACCGACCGACTGGTTAAGAGCGACTGAAGCTACAACGCTGGCGACACCTTTCCCACCTGCGGCTGGCGCGCGGGCATCCCTGGCTGCCGGTCAGCCGGGAGCGGGGCCGAGGCAAGGAACACCACGCCAGCGCCTCCTGGGACGGGGGGGAGGCGCAGGACCAGGCGCCAGCGCCGCCCGCCAGCGTGTACTGACACCCGAGAGACTGAAGGGCCCGACACAACACGCTGCAGCGCCCCCCCGAAGGTGCTGTCTCTGGCTCCTTTCATTCTTTTCAAAAACCCAGTTGCTGCCAAAGGCCTCACCGTCCTGACCTCAAACTTCTGAAATCTGGAGAAAGGTATTTTTGAATACAAAAGAATAAGGCTTGTGGTCCAATTCAGTAGTGGTTTTCCAAAGCTACAAGCTAGACAGGAAGAAAATCAGGGGTGCTGGCTGAATAAATGGGGCAGTAACGCCGATATCATGGGCAAGGCAAGTGCAAGGGAATGAATAAACCAACCTGAATGGGAAATAGGAAAGAACTGAATTATACACAAGGGCTTGCAGGAACTTGATTTTCGAGCTGAAAAAGGATGACACAGCAAAAGATACAGCCAAAGTAACAGTCATGGATGTTTATTTTAGCAGCTGCAGATTTTTAATCCGGGGGGGACTGCCAATCAGGCCAGAAGTTACAATGATAATGATAGGAAATGAGGTAAAGCTGAACAAAAATTAAGTATAGGAACTGGGAGGAGAGGGTGGATTTGGAAAGAAGTTCATACAAGCTTTTGTCGGAAAGTGAATATGAAAAATGAGGGGGGGGGGTAGGGGTTGTGGTGGTGTTGGGTTTGGTTTTGTTTGTTGGGTTTTTTTTTAAACTACTCATTCTGTTTTCCCAAGTACGCCTGAATCACATCTCGTTACCTTAGAGACAAAACGATTGGTAACACGTCCCAGGGAGCAGTTTGAAGGTTTTTTACGCTTTAAGATGCTATCTGATAAACACAAATTATTGTTCATCTTACATATTCGTTTGTAAAGAACAGAGTTTAATTTTCTGATTGCATGTGAAATTTGGCTTGCAAAGCAACGGAGCAAACTGGAGTCTGGGAGGACAAACCCCTCTGCGGGACCGCTCGGCGCCCAACAGCCACGTGTGCGAGCAAGCATTTCCCCCCTCGTTCAGGAGATGTTTCCCTGTGGAAGTTTAACGTGGAACTCATCGCCAAGTATTTAGTCTAAAGGGCTCCTGTACACGAGCACAGCATCTACGCTTCTACACTTTACTTTGCTTCTTTTTATTTATTTTTAGTTGCAGCATTTTCTGCAGGTACAACAGAGTATGACTGTAACCAAAATTCATCCTGGAAGCAGCTGACCCAATCAACAGTTTATACAAAAAAGAGAAATATTTCAAACCAGCAGGATTCACGTTTCCTGTAAAGATATTTCTTTGTCATTCCTGTAGAGCATTTCTTGACATCTCATTCCGTTAATTAAAGCCCTTCTCACATAACGCACCCCTAGTCCCTCACACACGACACCCGCCGGGAAGCCGTGCGATAGAGCTGGCTACAGATTCCTCTCCTGCCAAAGGCACCTTGCTGTCCCGCTCCGAGTGCCGCAGCGTGCTCCCACCTTAGTGCCAGCTAAACCCAAGACTGCCCAAAGCGGCAAACCTGGCTTGCCGAGGATGAGGAGAAGCAACGTGGGCGAGGGCAGCCGCTCCAGCACAAGAGCGCGTGCGCTCCCGGGGCGGCAGGACACGGCACGCGGGCCTTCAGAAACCGGGAAGACGACAAGAATGAGACGTCACCGTGAGGGGTGCGTCCCGGGGATGACGAGTACCCGGCAGAGTAAGGCAGCGGGGCGCTTGTCGAGAAGTCCCTAGCAAACACTGGATTACCCAAGTGCTGAAATCACGACGTTGCTTTCAGTATTCTTGTAAAAAGCGAGAAGCCTCATCTGGAACTCACCTGGACACACGTCTTACTGCAGCAGCAGCCCCGCAGCCCCGCAGCCCCCGGTGAAAGCCCGGGCTACCCTGACAGCAGCGTGCCCACACCTGACTTAGAGAGCACAGAACGTGGCACCCTGTGCTCACGACTCCCTCTCCAGCGGTGATGTCTTTGTGTCTTGGCATGTGTAACGTCACGCAGATCTATCGCCCCGGGATGTGGCGTATAAATAACCCCCCCTTTCTTACTGCCCTGGACCTCAGCGGTCAGTACCACTTCAGCTCTGCGCTCCCGACGGGGCAGCTCCCGAGGGCCACCTGCGTGTCACTTCTGTTGTGAAGACTGGTGAACGCAGTGAGAAAAAGTACACGGCCCTGTACAGGAGAGCCAGCTCTTCCCAAAGGGAAATAATGAGTCTATTGAATAAAAGCGAGTAGGCGTATATGCCTCAAAGACAACAGTTCCACCATGCAATTTCTCAGCCACATCTCCTGCAGGTGATAATGAACCCTCGGCAAACATTCATCCACGGCAAAGGCAAACAGCAAAATAAGTCTGGATCCCGGATTCCTTTTTTCTCCACGCTGGAGCCACAACGCACTGGAGCGCTAACTGCAACAACTCGGAGACAAATATCTTCTGTTTTGCATCGGAGATCAGTGTGTCAAAGCCCTACTGTCTCCCTTCAATATTTAATAAATGTGGGGGGAAATGCAGCTTACTGTTAACTCAGACTCGTGAAAGGGCAATGCCTGGCGACACAGCTAAATGAAACCAAAGAAAAGTACTTATTCATCGCTGAAGGTCACCGACTCCACGGGAAGCAGTGTGCTCTTACTCTTTTTTTACCTGGAGGAAAAACATGATTCTGCAGTTTGCTTACTACTTACTGAAATTATATTTTGCACAGCTAAACCAGCAAAACAAGAAGCCACATTTAAAAAGCTACCAAGCCAAACATCTCTGACATCGGGCTGCATTTACCAGCCCCTCCCTTCATCGTTCCCTGTATCATACACACCAAACCCCAGGACAACAAAACCAGAAAACCCCCAAAAGCAGCACCACGTTTGATCTTGTTTACAGATCGCAGCACTCACTCAGACAGGAGCCTTTTTCATCCTTCCCAGCTTCCGAAGCGAAGAAAAGCTATATAAAAAACCAGCCACAGAAATTCAACAGCAGTGCCTGGAGGAAAGCGCAGCGTTTCCCAGGCTGATGCCACAAAACGAGGTCAAGTTCTACCGGAGGTTTAAATAAAACAGCAAACACGACGGCTAATGCTGTTCCAGTGATGCTCCACAGCCTCCTCACCTTGGCGGGCTCGCAGAAGTCCCTGTCACAGCACAGGCAGGCACAGCAGCACCACATCAACATCCCCGGCGGCCTGGCCACCCGCAGCCCCGGCACTGCTGGGGCAGCCTCGGGCGCTGCCTACCCCCCCATCCGCCGCCAGACCGAGCGGGCTCCGGGCACTCGCCGTGCCAGCGCAGCGCCTGCCAAAACAAGCATGGCTGCGCGCGGGCGCCGGTGCCGCCGCTGCAACCCGGCAGCGGGGCTCAGAGCTGGCGGGCGGCTCTGCACCCTCGGCCGGGAGCATCTGCTCCGGAGGCAGAAGAGGGCCAGGACTGCAGGATTTAAAGCTGCAGGGCTTTTCGTCCTGTGCTCCACGCATGACGCTATTTTTAAAGCTGCACCTTTGAACCAAAGAAATTGGCCAGGATAACAGACAGCCCGATCAGGAGCAAATCAATAGCATCGGAGGCGACACACGCGTTCCTCAGCACACACGGAACGAGGCACCGGGCAGCAAGATTCAAGCAGAACTAAAAATGGAGAGGCAAAGCCACGCAGCAGGACATAGACCCACCTATAAATTCCATGCTCTGTTTATAGCACCACCGAAAACACTGCTATTTAAAAATGGCTAACTAGAATTTTCAGAAGATTAATGTGATCTCCTGGAAGGCTGAAACTCCAATTCGAAAGCAATTGTCACACAGGGACTCGAGTACAAACCAGAGCAGCAATAGCATTTTAACCGCGGGTGTCACTGGCACACGAAGAAACCTCACCACCTCTTAACCACCACCCTTGACCTCCCTGCCAAAGAAAAGGAGGTTTACGGTCAGATTTAAAGATATAAAGCAAGGGCTCATCTCCCGTCTGTGACAGCTCCGACCCACAGCACCGTACGCCATCAAGCCCTACCCCTTCCGACACGTTTTTAAAAAGCCATCACGGCTGCTTCTCCCCCCGCGCCTCTCCCCCATCTCACTGCTATTTCCCGTTTGTAGCAAATATGGTTACCTCACCTAGGACAGACAGATGATCACAAAGCCAAGCCGTATATAATCTAAGGCCGAGATCTTCAGAACCATTAATTCAGAGCATGCAGGGTGCTCCCCAGGCTGAAATACCAGGACCCACCGACACCGACAGAATGAAGCGGGCTTTCGGAAGTGTCCCACGGCGCCAGCCAAGCAGCGTGCTTGCAGCCAGCATGGATACAAGGACAGAACTTTCCGTTTTTCCTTTGTCTGACCCTTTGAGCCAGATGACTCTCAGAGTTGGGTTTGGTACGTTTGGGGTTTTTAAAAATCATTCTCTTACCCTGCAGTAGTGCACAGGTGCAAGTTTGATCCCATGCTGCTTTCCAAAGTCCAATCCCTTTCGATGTGAAGGAATTCTGCACTGACACATTAATTCATAAAATACCCATTTCAGCAATGTAACCAAGGAGAAAAGCCTTGACTGACTCAAAACACGGGCAATGTCAAAGAAAACATTACTTAAGAGCAAAATTCAGTTTTCATAGGGAAAAAAGAGGAATCAAAACCTGAAAATGTTCTGTAGGAACCCGGGTTAGAGCAAAAACATCTAAAAAACCCCACTGCCTTAACTGATACTGGTACGTCAGTGCCATGTCTGGAAAGCACCGTGAGAGAAGAGCAGGTATCCTGCCAGAGGCATTTAGAACAGGAGCTGAGAATGAAATGCTACCTAGAAAAGAACAATGAAGCCTAATTCAGGCAGAAGACAAGCCATGCTGGTGTGGCGGTGTTAAAAGACACAGCCACAGAAGCGCTTTGCCACATTGGAGAACAGGACGTGAGGGGCAAAGGACGAAGGGAAAGGAAGAAGGAAGGTGGCGATCAAAGCAGCACGTGCTGCCATTCTGCAACCGGGCTGCGCGCAGGCGCCGGACCGCGAGACGTCGCCCCAGCCGCTGGGACAGACGCGAGAGCTTGGTGCCACCTTGCCCGGCACCAACACGCCGCAACAAGCACCAGCACCGCTGTGTCGGTAACGCCTGCTCCTAACCCCGCTCCGTAACGCGCTGCTACAACACCGATTGCCTCAGAGCCATTCCTTGTTCAGGCAGAGAGGCCAGGAAGCGCTGCTGCGCTAAGGCAGAACTGCGCACAGAACAGGAATGAAAATCAAACCAGTGCAACGTACCCTATTGCCATACATGCAAAGCTGCAATGTATGCTGTGAAAGTGACTGCAAAACCCAGAAGTGACGGGAAATCTGATTCAGTTGACATCCGTGTTGCATTTCTCTGCGGTATTCCCAGGGCCAAATGGTAAGAGTGTCTCTGGAGATCCATTACCTTATGGGATATCAGATACTGAGATCCTCTTGTCACAAGAGCACTGCTGCAACAAGCAGCACACAGAATTCAACCCAGTAAAGCTGCTGTAAAGAGGCTTAAAAAGAAACATCGGTGTTGTTCACTGACCTATACCAAACGAGGATCCCACCCCACATCTGCAAAACCTCTGAAATCGGGCAGAAGAGTTTCACAGCACGCACGGCATTGCACAACGCTGCACGCCCACCAGGTAACTTCTGACCTCCTCCACTGTGCTCCAGACCAGGCCCAACGGCGTCCGCCCTGTCGCAAGGGTCAGTGAGAAATCTCCGGTTTAAAAAAAAAAGAAGTCTGGGCTAAATACAGAACTCGAAACGATTCCTGTACTTGTGCAAGCTCCGGGCACGCACTGGATTTTGCATCGCAATCTAACACAAGGACAAAGAATTAGGGAAAAAAAAAAAAAGTCACAATTCACTTTTTCCAGGAGCTGTTTTACATTCCTATGGCAGATTTCACGCTCAAAACCCAGTGTCCATAGGGAGAACTCCCCCCCCCCCCCCCCCCCCGATTTCTAAGCCCTTTTCCCTACAATGCCAGCAGAGCTACCCAACAGAGGGGAAGGGGGGAGGTGAAATCCCTCGTACGGAATGTCGTCGGCCCTGTTCAGGAAGTGGTTTGTGTTGGGTACGACCCAGCCCTATTCACAGGGCTTCAACCCCAATAGAATGATCAGGCAGACCATGTCACCAAATAAAGCAACAAAGAAATCCATGCAAATACATTAAAATGTGCTCGTTATTGTGCTTCATATAGTCACACAGCCTTCACGAGCTTTACAGAGCAGTGAAACCCAGACCAACCTACCAGGCTGAGTATCACCTCCATTAGGAGAAATCAGTTCCACTCCTCGTCAGAGCAATGCATGTTTTCTTCAGCGAGTCCTGTTACACTCCCAAAGCACTGATGCGCGCTGATGTTCCGGGCTGTTACAAGTACACTTCTAAATCCACGAGGAAACAGAAACATCACAAGAAGAGCCGGGACAGCCGCTCTTCTACGCAACCGAAATCAAACAACTCGGCAAGCTGCAACCCAGGCACGCGCCTGTGCAAGCCTCGCTGCTGCGACGGCTCCCGCGCGGCCGCCCTCGCCGCCGTTCTCCCAGAGCCCCGCACAGCAGAAGACGACGACTGCCACAGCAGAAGCCAGATGATGGGATCAGGCCTCAGTAACGTGGGGGGGACACGGATGTTCCAGGGGTCCAAGCCCTGTAAATTGAGCAGGGCAGGGAGGGGATGGGGGCACGGAGCAGCCACGCTTGCGCGCAGCCCCTGGCCGCTCCGGGCGCTGTCCCCGCTCCTTCCCTCGGCCTCTGCCAGCGAGTCCCCGGCTCCAGCAGCAGCAAGGGAGGTGCGGCCCCGGGGAGCTCGCTTGCATTCTGCAGCATTTCTTTGCTGAAGTTACTCAGTAAAACTGGAGAGAGGAGGGATGGAGGCGGGCAGGCAAATGAGCTTTGATGCAGCTTAAAAACTTACGGAGATTAGATGCTCATATGACCCCTATAACAAGATGAGAACTCTTTCCAAGACCCCTTAAAACCAAGAAGTTTAGGGAAAAAATACAGTAGGGGCTAGACACGCATATTTGGGGAAATCTGAATGCTGCCAAATATGAAGTTAGGCAAAATATGAAGCAAGAGAGTGAGAAACTGGTGGAAAATTCAAGAACCGAGTTGTGCTCATTCCTTCGCTGTGCGGTTCCCCAAAGCAGAGCTTAGCCTGTGGAAGAAAGGCGACCTCCACACCCTCTCCCCCATCTGCAGCATGGCGAAATAGGGTGAAATGCCTCTCTGGAACACTCAAGGGGCACGTCCAGCTGGCGGGAAGAGAAGCCAGCGTTAGCAAGGTCCTCATAGCAACAACTGCACAGCACGCGTGCGCGCGCTGCATCAGTGAAACTGGGAAAACGGGGGCACAGAAGTGACAGCTACGGGAAGACAAAACCCCGACACTGAGGCAGCAGAGGAGCCTGCAGAGGCAGACTATAATTACCAGAAGAGAACTGGGCCAGCACTGTAGCAGGACAGCCTTGGTGCGGCTCCCCGTCCTCTGCAGGTGCCAGGGGCAGAGGGCCCGGGACCAGGGCTGGGCACCGCGGGGGCACAGCCGGGCACAGGGGGGCTGCCCCTGGCACCCCAGACCTGCCGCCCTGGCACCCCGCACCCAGCCCCGCGCTGCCGGGGCCAAGCGCCTGCGGGAGCGCGGCTGCACACCGGTGCTGCTGGTGCTCCAGGTGCGCCCGCAGCAGGACTGCAAGTGCCGTGGGCACCTTTCAGGAAAAATCAGATCCACGATTTGCTAGCTTATGTGATATACACGATATAACCTTGACCTGCCAAGCTTGGGACGTCGCCGTTTCTGAAGCTTCATGGTTCGGGTTTCTCGACCCCAATGCTCACCTTGGAGAGCACTGCATGTTAAGACACTGCAATACCAGGTACAACCTTTTCACATCCAAGCTAAACATAGTAAGAGTATTTATCAGAATACATTCGAACTGTACCTTGTATACTTTACTTTTATCCACTTGCAACTGTAAAATAGTAGAACCATTGCAAACATTGTCAAAGTTTTCAGATTAATAATCTATATTGTGTAGCGTGGGGTTTCTGCCAGTTCAAATGGGGGTGTGCGTCAGCCACAAAGCACGGAGCACTGGGACTAAAAGCAAAGCTCATCAAAATCAGCCAACATTGCCAGTGTTTAGCTGGGGCTGTGCTCTCCACATCAGTCAGCTCATTTTCAGGACTTCAGAAAGAAAACATTCTTTCTAAAGCCCAAAGAATTCATAATTCTCCTGATCTGCTTGAAACCTAACAGGCTCAGCTTTCTTCTACCTGAACTAGGAAATCCCCCCTAGCTAAATCCAGACGACCGTGCCTCTACACAAGGAGTACAGAACACCCGCTTCACAGCGCACTTCGGGATCACTCCGGCTCCAAAGAACCCTGTGTAGACAGACGGCAGGCAGGAAGATGCTCAAGCAGTTTAACCCCTTCACCAAAACACGGGCTCCCCAGAGATACGGATCTTCAGGAACCGACTTGCACCCCTTACTAACACTGCAAACCTTATTCTCGATACGGCACTTGAGCCCATTGACAAAAAACGTCAGCCTCCTTCCCTTTCCATTAGCTTGTTCCTGGCTTTTTCCATGTCAAGGTAAATGGGATCCTGAGCACGGGGAGCTGCAATACATGACTCGACTCATCTCCTCAGAACGTTTCACCTTGGTTTGGGAAGTGCTGCATGACAGGATGACGAACTGCAAAGTTTTCCCGTCCCACAGCCTCTATGGTGGCCATCACCGGCTGGTGTCGCATCACTGCTTATTTGAGGGTCCTACTTTTCCGAGTACAGTTTTCCTTGTACTTGGGTTAAAAGGATCGGAGCTACACTGAAAATACCAGCTTGATAAAATTTGGAAGAGGAAAGAAAAACAGGAAGGAGAAAGGGCCCTCATTTGTCATGCTCAACAGAGCTCTGGACCCACAAACAGGTACTCTCTCTCAGGAAAGGAAACCTCTCCTCCTAACCTCTTTACAAGCTACTACCCCTGGTGTCAAAGCACGAGGGCTTCAGTATAAGGAGGATCACCCTAAAAAACCACTGACTTCAAAAACCTTCTTTGTTGGGACAAATAAAAGGTACCTTTAGGATAAAATGACACAACACAACGATAGTTTGTGGCGAAGGTTTAACATGAGCCACATTACCTGCTATTTGTCTCCATAGATGGGAAAGCACTAAGTCTTCAGGTAAAGTAAAGATCTCAAAAAGCCAACTACTGACAATTAATGCTGAAAATACAACCTGATAAGCCACTGCAGCCCAGGTTTTGTGCCCATTCTGCAGCTGCCGACAACCTTATTGGCACTTCAAGCTGAACAAGGACAACTCTTGGTAGGAGGCATCGATGTCTTCCCCTGCCTCAGTGCAGATGGAACACCATGAAACCAGACTTTGGCAAGGAGCGGAAGGAACTAATGGAGTTTCAAAATAATTTTATTTAAATACCTTGTTGAATCTTTGCATCTGTTTCTGCAATACGTGATATATTCAATGTTTAAGAATTCTCAAACTTTAGCTGGATGTTCACTTCTAAGTTTCATCCAGATACAGAAATTGGTTATGGTTAACTTTGAATTCGTAATTTCACTAAATTTACAGAACTCCTAGAATGGGCAACACTTAGTGATGAGATTTTTATCCTCTGAACTTACCGATGCATACTAACAGGATATAAGAGTATCTACCCAGTTAATTAATTTACAATATTTGGCTTAAGTAAGCAGGTAGAAAAGTTAAACTACTTAAAATGAACACAGATTACGGCAAATTCAAAGCCACAAGATTTGCCTTTATTGACTAGAACTTTCTATTGCTGGAGAAGAGTTAATACTCAAACGCCACTCTGGATCAATAACCTCAGTGGTATCAGGCATCTGCCACGGGCCTTCTGGTTCATTCTGGGGTGATCAGTAAGTTTCTGCACAGCTGCGAGACCACCCCACCTCAGACATCTGGGCTTGATCCCCATTAACCCCCAAACCTGAAAACCGACAGCCTGTTCCCACGCTTACCGCCCAGGGACCAGGGCTAAAGCCACCCCAGTGTTCCCACTGGGATATCCAAATCACAAACCCCTGTGTGTTGCAAGAGCTGCAATAACCCAATGGTATAAGGCACCATTTGGACCAGAGGCACTTTAGGGTAATGCATTATTTAGCATTTACCTTCTAATTTAAGCTCCTAGACTTCAAAGTCACTGCAGAGAACTGGAGTTCCCCTCCTCTGTACACACCCGCTGGGATAAAGTTGGTTTTAGATTTCACTCAAAGGATGCTCTGCAGAGGACATGCTTCCCGGGTTACTGTTTGCAGTTTCTTGACCCAGTTTTAATTACTGTAAGAGAAACAGCCCTTCCTCTCCCCACGTACCTCTCCAGAAGCATTCCAAACGTCTCTATTACACTTAACGACGCGGGAGAGAGGTTAGCCCATGCACACTGCACCCCGCGGCGCTGGCATGAAGCGCGGCTGTATTGATGGTGCTTTTTGTACCCGGGTTCGCAGGCAGTCCCAGCGCTCTGCGTCTCGAGGAAGAGACGACAGCAGGCTGCGATGACGCAGCTCGGAGCTCACGTTCTGCCCGACCACGCTCCACCGCCAGAGTTGGTATTAGCCAGCAGATGGCTCCGTGAACCAGGGTAGCGAGAACACTTGCCTACGCATGGGCAGATCGTCCTTCAGGAGGCTGTGGACATCAAGGACACCTTCCAAGGGCATTCGCCTGATTACTGCTCCATCAAATCAGCTTTCCCACAGTAACGATGAGAGAAATCTGGTTGCTGCCTGCCACATTGCCACTAGGCCAGATCCATATACATGGTTGAAATGATGTCCGTTTAGAAAAGGACTTCTCAATATTTATAACCTAGCACGGAGAGACTTTAAAAGTTTTTCCTGAGCTTGTCTACTCCAGCTATTCATGCGATGATCCAAATACATTGATTTGTTAGCACTGATTAAGCTCAACTTCCCAAGGGAGAACGGAACATTAAAGAATTCTGCCCAAAGGACATGCCAAGCTGCACTAAATCCCACTCATTCCCCATCCCCAAGAACCACAACAGGCGGCCACTGGCGTCCCATGGGCCGCACTACGGCCACGCCGCACACAGGGCAGCACGGTGAGCAGCTCGACAGCGTTGTTCATTCTGTGCGTGTCGACTTCCACAGCTCTGCTGAAAACTAGATGGCACCAAATGTAAAACTTGAGCATTCACAGTCCAGTTCCAATTTCAGACGCAGTCTAAGATGTAATATACCTGATTAGTAAATGGGTGATAGCCTTTAAATGGTTTTATTTTGGGGGGTTTTTTTAATAAGCAATGAATTGGTTCCCCTATCAGAAATCTGCATATAAAAAACCATCTTCCTTCTTCCTGGCATGGTAAAACACAAAATAAAGACCTTTAGCATGCTATGCAACATCACTCTGGTTCAGCGGAAACCGCAATTGAGGCCGAATGCCCAGTCTGCGTAAAGGATTACGTTTACCAATAAAGCTGCAACTAAAAACTGCACAGTGATGGAATGGAAAGTTTCCAAGTAGGCTCGGTGTTTCATTTCTCAATGCTGCTGCCATAACCATCGTCACAGCGTCCGATGTAAGTTTGATACAGAATGCACCCACCCCCCAAACCCATTTATTTTGGTCTTAACACTATGTTTGTTCCAGTAACAGCCTGGAAAGGCAAACAGCTCTGGTTGAAATCGCTTTCGTTTCCTTTAAACAAAATTTCACTTCTCAGCTCTCAGTTTTATTGGATCTCTGTTGATCAAATTAATTATTTCTGGTTATCACTCTGTTAAAGATTTCTGAACTACCAAACTTTACCCTCTCACACTTTCTTATTGTTATTAGAAAAGAAAAAAAAAAAGAACAATAAAAAGAATCAACAAAAAGCATCTTCTCATCCTTCAGCAATGGTCTCGGTCATTTAGTTTTTACCATTCGGTGACAAAGTGTCAACGAAGAACCCACGCTGACAGACCGAGTTGCTGCGAGTCAATCGCGGTATCTGAAAACACGACTTGGCCATTGCAGTTGCAGGGCAGGGTGCATTTGCCTGAACCTAACTGAAGTCTGTAGATCAAGATTTACGATTTTGTTCCTACCTTGCAATCAGCTTAAAGCGCGCAGTAACCACGCGACATGATGGGTTACTAGGGCCTAGCTGCATCGGCTAATTTGTTCGTTCAATAATATATCTGAGGTCTTACATTCATTAAAACGGCTTGGATACACTGAATTTGATAGCTCTCCTCCCAGCTCAGACGTGAAGGACAATCTCAGAACACACTTCTTGATGTCTCAAGGAACCCCACGTCCACAGCCGCTTACAGCTGTCCCTCCCCTGGAAAGCAGCGGGCTTTGCTTTCCTCCCTGCTCATTCGCTTCTGAATGCTCTTCTGCCATGGAAGCAGATGAAAGTCCCAGCGTAACCGAAAATTTGAAGTTATATTTGGAACTTGTAAAACTTCTACAAACCTCCTACAACGAGAAAGGACGATGAAGCTCACCGATAGCAGCACATAAAATTCAGCAAGCCCATCGATCAGCTTTGTATAATGCGATTTATAAGATGTGAACACATCCCAGAGAAAGGGGTTGTATTCTGGAATAAAGGAGCGAGACCTGAATGCAGACTCGGAAGAGGGCCACTGATCACACGGACCAAGTCAGACAAAAGGGAATGCTGTTGCTCTTGCAGGCTTCACAGCGAGTATTGAACACAATGAGGATTCCGCTTCTGCGTGCATTCTGGGTTCGCGATGTGCAAGAAGCTGCCGAAGCCAGTGGCTGGCACACAGCAATCCCTATTTATGCCTTTCTGTAAAGAACAAAATGAAAATTTGAGCTACTTCATGGATTGGTCAATCCAAAAGTCACAGGCTTTGATAATCTTTGCTCACGGGGATCCTGTCCAGAAGCTTACAAAATTACACCACAGCAGCCCACTGTACGTGGGCAGAGCCCTGCAATGATGTGCTTACTAGGGCTTCTCTGTCTCTGGGACTTCCCTCTCCCCTGCTGCCCTCTCACTGTTTTAAGACTTGTGGTGTTTTGTTTGGGTTTTGTTTTGGTTTGGTTTTAAGATTTGTTTTTCATTTGGCTTATGATCACCTCAGGATGTTTCACAGTACATGGGAATCTGATTAGCAATTAAATTGTTCAGGATATGACCCTCGTTCTGTAAAAAAAAGGAAATGCTGTTTGCCCTGGCTATTTTAACAGCTATCTTCTCTGGGTTAATGATAGCTGTGGAGCTTCCAATTGATAATATCCTGTCAATTTAATAGCTTGGTTAATGTGAGGAAGCTGCAGCATCCTGATCAGCAGCAACAAATCATCCTGAACAGCAAGTCACTGTCCTGGGTCAGTACTTCTTGGTGGCCCTGGTGCAAGTAGAATGTCAAAGCAGTATTAAAACAAAAACAAAAAACGCACAAGAAAACAAACAACCCAGAAAAATACCAAACGCCCACCACTATTCTTTTTTACAAAAAAAGAAACCCCCACAACTCAAAATTGTTTTCAACAACAAACACGTAATTCTTCCTTGCAGATGACCTACAAAAAAGTTTTTTAAATATGTAGCACTGTGCTATTTTCTCCATTGACAGCGTATAAAAGAGCATGCATAACATCCTTTCCACTACGAAAACTCTTCCCTTGAACCCACATTTCTTGAAACTGTGGAATATGAACAGCAGAAAATCTGGTCTTCCCTGGCTTTGCTGGAGAGGTACTGAAGACCCAAATACTCGCAGCTAAACTGATGACAAAGAAAGCTGAACTTTTAAAACCCAAAGTATCAGTCATAGAAACAGGATATGTACCACAAAAAAGCTGAAAACAGATTGACTAAAAGTATTTCCTCCCGTTAAACAGATCAGGCGTCACTTATCTTCGTACCAGTTCTCCAGGCATCTCAGCCTAGCTTCGGTCCTGTCCCATACAAAACCATAAAACCATTCCTTGTAATGCTGCAAAAAAGCAAAACCCACACCAGCCAAGATTCTCTTCCTGCTCTCAGCTCACCTTTAAATGCCAGTGGCTCTGCACTCTGGTCTGGCCACTAAGCAGCGCTCCGCGAAAGAAGAAGGCTCCCCAAATGAAAAGAAAATAGTTTGAATGCTTTTAGTATTTTCACTTTTCTTTGTCCCAACAATGCAGCTCTGTCCTCTGGGAATGAGCGTGTGCAGGCCAAACACACTGCATCATTCTCCCCTTTTCGTCCCTACCCAGCACCGTTGACTCGCGGCTGCTGCCCCCGGGAGCCCGCAGTGACCCGCCGTCACCCCGGGGAAAGGCCCCCCGCCCCGCCGCCAGCAGATCCCCACGCAAAGCTGAACCTGCTTCCAGCAACGCCCGTGGTCACAGGCACGAGCCCAAGGCACAAAGTCAGCCGGGCACAGCACCGCGGCGCGGCCGGGGAGGGAGAACCAGTGCCAGCGCTGCCAGCAACCCACGGGTGGGTGACGCTTCCTCTAGAGCGAGGCAAGGGAACCACTATGGGGTGCTCTTAACGAGTCTTAATGTTTTCTTAATGAGCCACTCGATTTTAAAGTGTCAACCAAAATATTTCCAGTGAAACTAGGAAATGCTGGCAAAAAGCGCACTTTTGCCTCGAAGGACAGCGAGTTCCCTCGAGCTGCCTTACTGTCCTGATAAACCACAATCGTTACCTGCTGAGGAGGTTCCAGACATTATTCAAAGTTGGATCTCAGCCACATTTCATCTGCTCTTCGCATTCCTTGTTGTCCTCTGAATCTGTACACGGCACCTTCTGACAAATTCTCTACAACCTGTGCTGTTTGGGACAAATTCCAGAATACTTTGTGGAGGACGACGAGGAGGAAGCCCGACCTCAAGGCTCCCTGGAAGAAATCACCATGACTGGAGCAGCTCTAACCATACGTCCAAAAGACACAGACTTCTGGTATGAGAAATCTATTCTAATCACTAAACCACTCAAACCGCAGATTCTTTGCGTTCACAAGGAGTCTTCCAACACAAAATCTTTACCCCCACAGCAAGACCAGATCAAGCACTTAAAGACAAACAGCACCTCAGCAGTGCAAGCAGTTTTCCTTATCTTAATACTGAGCCCAAGCTGGGCCACAAACATTGCTTACGAGAGAGCAAGAGCAGAGGAAACCGCTCTACCCCAGCCTCCTTAGAGGGCGGGCAGCAGGCGCTCGAGTTCACCCCTCTGGCATCGCAACGGGCAGCAGCGTGCAGACCAATTTTTAAGAAGCAAACTCCAGCAGCAGCAGCGAACAAAAATGCCGAGCCTGGGCATTCACTGGTGAGCCAGGGCTCTGCCTAGCAAACCAGCGGTATCCACAACCCTGATCCGAGAAGGGAGAAAGCCCCAGGACGTACGGTTTCGGAGGCAGGCAGCGAGCCCTCCATGCTGGCGCGCGGCGAGGGAAGCACGCAGTCCGACCCCAGCGCCCCTCCGCCCGCCGAACATGCTGTGCCGCAGTTTCGTTAGCAGAGACCAGCTCCAGCCCCGCCAGGCTGGATTCTGCCCTGACAAAGCAGGACCTTGTAATACGAAGCAGCAGGACCCCGGGTGCGCTGGCAGGAGCCCCGACTGCGTGTTTGAGAAAGCAACTGCAGCTCTGAGCAAGCGAGGCATGAACGCAGTGCAGGAGAGTTACCAAGTCTGCTAAAAATACTTCAGGGCTGACCCTGTCAGGAACACATCTGAAATGAGAGCCTTGTTTTCTGGAGAGTAATACAACCAAAAAAGCAAAATACATGTGCTGGCAATGGTCTTGGAATTTTATTTTAAAAAACAAACCAAGCAAAAACGGCAACGTAGTCTCGAACAGAAAAAGACCTCACATTTCCTTCCATCAGGAAGGCTGCTGGAGTGCACGACAGGCTTTGCTCCTCTTCTGGAGCTCCAGGCAAGGGGTAACCTCACCATCTCCTCCTCCGTAACCTGCCGCAGGAGGACGTGCAGGCTCCTGTTACAAGGAGCTCACGGCAGACAAGTTCAAAACCTGCCCTGCTGAAGCCCGCGTGGAAGCCTTGTGCGGAACACCCGTCCCCTGGCCGGTGCCCCCCGAGCGGCTTTTGGGTGCCCGGTTACAGGTAGGATGCCCAGAGAAAAGCAGAAGGAGCCGCCGGACTGGACACGTGGCTAAGAGAGACGATGCACCCGTCCTGTCCCTCCCGGCGGGACAGGAGGGGACTGTCCCGAGCGAGGTTCTTCTGGGAAGCAGGCAGGGAGCCTTCTCCTGCACAAGGCGGGCGGGCAGGACGGCCCAACAGCAAGCAAACCCGGGGGGTTTGGGACACTGTCGGGTGGTGAGACAGCTTGTTCTGCTGGGGAAGGAGTGAGGGAGGTTCCTTCATAGCTCACTGCTCTGCAGTCAGACTGTGTTCCCCATCCATCCCTAACACATCTAGCCTTAAAAAGGAAGATATTTGTAAGAGATGTTAGTTTATTCACCAGGCATGTTTTCAGGTGGATTATGTTCTGATTGATTGCTGATCCACCTGGCTGTCTGCACCATATTTGTTCAAGGAGGCAGAGGAGGATGCTGAGGCTGAGGCAGCACACCGTGTATTTCCCTCACCGTTTTTTGGGTCACAAACTCGGATAATCCACAGCAGTATGTTCTCTGGATTTGCAGTATCTACTCAGTAGCAGACCAAAAAGTTTACGACGATCCTGTTTCAGGGGGAGTCTGCTCTGCTACGAGCCAGCCTAAGGGTGCCCCCCTGGATGCAGCCTCCAATGCCAATCCACAAAACATTGCCCTGGCTCTACCCGATTTCTGCTTTTGCGTAGCAGCCCCGCTCAACAGCGACACAAGCAAAGGCCTCGTTTAAAAACAGGAAAATGAAAAAGGTGCAAGAACTGCAGAAATAATTTTAAAAATGGATAACAACAAAAGATGGGTTTAAAAATGACAAGTCTTGTGCTCCTCCCCCTGCTTCCCTCAAGGTCTGAACACAAGCTTGGTTTTCTGACCGACCTGCTACCTCCCTTGGGTTTGGGAAATAAATGCATTTCAAGCCTAGCCAGTAAGCACCCCTGGGTTCTTACAGCAGCCCCTGCCAACTGAGCAGTAGCTACGATCGGCTTTTAAAAGGAATCTTGTCCCATCATCTTGCTCAGCAAGCGTACAGGTATTTTTAGGACTGGCATGCTCTAAATCCATACTGAGAACGTGAACCTTTGCAGAAGCCACCTCAGTGGAGGAATTGTTGATAATCCGACCGTGCGCCGGATTCATCTTGTTATTCCTTTCCCTCAAACTGGGTTAAGCTTTCACACTGCTGAATATTTGGACAGTGAGTCCTCTCTTGTGCCCATCTCTTTTTTTCTTTTTTTATTTAAAATTAGAAAATTTCAGATGTCTCTGTGTGGGTCAACTTAAAGCATGTTGTAAAAAAATTCATAACATTTAATTCAGGAAGCTTGGGTGTAACTCAGGTTGGTACATTCCTAGGGTCATAGTGCATCCATCCCAATACACATGGATTCATTCTTACTCTCCATTTACCAGGCAGGCTCTGCCTAACGTTTAGCATTGCCGACTACTCAGACGGATGACACGGTCCCACCTGGGCAGTGACGGATGCACGCTCCCTCCCGGCAGCACCTGCCCGTGCCGTCCCCAGTCCCGTAACACCACCTCGCCCTCAGCTGCCTCCGCAGTCGCTCGCTGACCTTTCGGTAAATCACCCCGGTTAACTGAACAGTCATGGCAGAGCATTTTCATTAACCCGGCTTATTTGGACTGATGCTTGTTAAGCGAGAGCAGCTGAAGTTACACAGCAAATTCCACCAAAAGCACCCTCTCCTTTTCCCAGCTGCGCAGCCTCCGGCACCCACCTCATGAGTGGGAGCCCCGTGCAAAGGGAGCAGCGATGCACGGACGGAGCGCTGGCGAGCGGGGCTCCCAGCTCTGCCTTCTCGCTGTGCCATCTCCAGCTGCCCAGCAACCCTCCCCACTCAAAAACCTGGCCTCGAAGTAGACAACTAAACTCTTCTCAAGGTACCCAGTTGTTTGCTGCTCCCCGACTGGACTTCTCCCACTCATTTTTAAAGAAAGCCGTCATCGATTAGCTGAAGACAGCTCAGTTCTTCTGTAAGCCAACAAGGAGTGTACACAGACGATCACACGCCAGCCTCACCCAGGAGACAGGCAAAAGCAGCGCCGCAAAATGCCCTCTCAGAAGCGACTCTGCTGAATTACTGCAGAAGAGCGCCTCGAGTTGTTAAAAACAGAACTCATTTCTGCATCGGCAGATGGAGTTTCAGTCAAAATATCCACCGAGCCACTTGAATAATTAAGTGTTGCTTCCCCACGGCATAACAAGGTATCTAATGCAATCTACTGCCCTTTCTAAAAAATGTGATATAAATACTGTTTGCTAATTTTTCAGCAATGAAATTAATAGAAATAACATTTATAGTAGTGCGCAGCAAGCCTCTAGCTGAGCTGCTGCCGCGGCTGCCACGGTGTCAGCACCGTTCCCCACACAAAGCTGCTCCATCTTTCGGGTAATCACCCCCTGGGACAGGGCTGCCATTAATCCAGAAATGGGGTTTACTCGGAAGCAAGCGGAGGACGCTCTAACCTGGCTACGGCCGTAACCTGAAACGCGTGCCACAGACAGACGGACAGCAGCTGATGCAGGGAGATTTTTTGTAAAAGTACACCTGGAGTTTTAAGAGCGCTACGCGTAAAACGCCGTCCTCGTGGTTACAGACCCTGCATGCTGCACAAACTGCCTGTACTTCACAGAACCAAGGGGAGTTTTTAGTTTCAAATCTTCTGAGCATTCCACCTCTATTTAGAGAAACTCCAGGAAACGGCCTTCTTTCACACGCTCACCGGAACGTACCCCCGAAGGGGCGAGCGGCGATCTGCTCGTACTGCGGACCCGGGAGCAGCCCCTACACGCAGTCACGCAGGAGTTGCTCCCGTGCCCCCGCTCTCTTAGTTACCATCTGCAGTCTAGGAGGGCACAAAGGGCTCTGCATCTTCCTTACAACCCATGTGATCACCAAAATGCTGTTCCTCAAAGTCTCAGTCCAGCGGGATTCCTGGGTCACAGCATTAACCAACTGCAATTTTCCAAGAAAGTTTAAGTCCTGAAAGGAGAGCAAATACCAGAGATTTGTCTGTGCTGAACCCGTTCACTGTGAAGTTGTGACAACTGCCCAGCAGGCACTTTAAACATTAATAAAAACCCACCAAACAAACAAAACCCCTATCCCAAAACAAACACCCACGTTTTTTACTGCAAGGGTGAGCAGCCGCTGCAGTAGGTTGCCCAGACTCCATCCCTGGAGTCCGTCAAAACCCAGGCCATGGTCCTGGGCAACCTGCTTCAGCACGAGGGCTGGACTAGCCCATCTCCAGAAGTCCCTTCCAACTTCAGTGATTCTGTGATTCTCCAACTTTTGGGATGCGTTTTAAATTCTTCAGTATACCTAATTTTGGATCTACTGCCAAATGAATCCAGCCAGGAGATCATCATTTATCAGTAATTAATTATACTGTCCTCACAGCATTTGTGTCTACAGAGCATGACCAGCTGTGAAGGAAGTGAAGTCTCATGACACCGAAGCTCTGCTGCGAGCGGACATCAGACGAGCAGACGGCACCAACCAGCTCCTCGTGGAGCCTGCTCACGCCGTTCGACTTCGGTGGTAAAGAACAGCGATCGCCTTGTCTGTGCCGATACCTTCGTCTGGAGGAGGCAGTAAATGACTCTCAGGTGCTAAATGCCAGCGCAACAGCTAAATGCTGCCTTCACATCATTCCACCGCAGAGAAGCTGCTACTCCAGCCATACGTGGGGACGCGGCAGCCTGGGGAGGCCACGGGCGCAGGATCAGACCCTCGCACTGGCCGGTGAGACGGAGCCATCCAAACTTACGAAGTCTTCAGCATACACAGGATAAATATATGCCCTTCAACAAATCTTGCTATTTTAAATACCACTTCTCTCTAGACTTTGAAGTTAAATAATGTCAAATTTCCCTTTGCCTTGCTAAAACCATTAATTATATAAAGTTAAAAACAAAAATACAAAGGTCACACATTCCAGATGGTTGGATCACCAAAAACATCTTGAAACAAACACTGCCGATGAAACCTGATCGTGAGGGGCCAGGGCACGAGCAGGCAAGAAGAGGAGGCTCCTTGAGAAGTGTCCAAGAGTACTAAAAATTCTCCCTTAGATGAACAGCGACATGAATTCAGGGATGACATCCAGAAGCTACAGAACAGCCTGAACAACCAGGTTTAATGCACCCGTAGTCAGCAAAATGCAAGCAGCCAAACAAAGCACAGGCACTGTAAAGCTGCATGAGTTTCACCATCGTACGCCGGGCTGGTCAGAGCTTCTACACCTGAACTGTATGCGAGCGGACGAGCTGCCGCTTCGGTCTCTTTTCTCCCCAGGCTCACTAACCAGTCTTGAGTTCTCTATCCGACGCCAGCAATCCAAGCAGCCAGGGCCCGTGGGGACGAGCCTTCAGCCACGGGGCTGCCCTACCCCAGCAGGCACAGCCAGGCTCCCCTGCCCTGCTGGGGTGCGCCACCCCTTTGGCAACCCAGCCCTGCACCCCTTTGGCAACCCAGCCCCGCACCCCTTTGGCAACCCAGCCCCGCAGAGCTGCCAGCGAGAACCTGATCTCGGCCCCACCGGCAGCGACGCGGCAGCGCCAATTCTACAAGCGGCTCAGTGAACGATACGGACACGGGCAACCAATGTCAGTGAAGAAGGACTTACATCTGGTCTGTCTGCAGTAACTAAATGCAAGAGCTGCTTCAGTTAAAAGCACTGAGAGCAGCGCTAAAATTTATCCCTTCCATTACCCTACTTTCCCCCATATATACATTTAACCCAGCTTACATACAAGGCCAAAAAAAGCCAGTCCAGCCCATGCCAGCCAGCAACTCAACCACCAACCTGAGCAACAGCAACACCCAGGAGAATGAGAGTACACCTAACCCCGGAGAACTACGATGGAAACAACACGACAGAGTAAGGAATAAATCACTTTATAGCTGCATTTTCATACCCAGCTTCACACTCCAAAACGAGCGCAATCGTTTCACTCGCATGAAGCCCTCTCACCAAGGCAAATCTGCGTGGGCTTCCACCTCCCCTCGAGGCGACGACAGGGCAGGGGCAACCGAGCCGACGCTGCCAGGCAGAGGGCGCACAGCACCGTCCACCAAGGCACCTGCAAATACGAGCCGCTTTGGCAACGGAAGGCCAGGGGAGGAATCTTCCCAAGCCACGCAGCAGAGTTCTGAGCCCTTCCCTACACAACGCCAGCACCAGGCTAAGTCTGCTCTGCCTAGACCAGCGCAGCAGAACCCCCTAAAGCTCTTCCCCTCAGTTCGCTGACGAGTCTCATCTTGAGCTTTCTAATTTTAAAACACCTCTCTCTAAACATCTCAGATCAGCTTTATTACCGACAACTGATAGACCTGAGGGTTTGGGTTGGGTGCTTTCCCCCCCTCGTTTAGCTGGAAGATGAAATAGCTGTGCAAATGGCACAAGGCCCTGTTAAGCAATACCTGGAATAGGAAACCAAACAGCACCAGAATAGAAACCACAGCTCAAAGTACTGCTATGGGAGCGAGGAGGCAGGGAGGGTGCTTGGGCTGAAGAAGATGAAGAAGAGGAAGTAACTGCATGGCTCCAAACCACATTGGGAGGCATCTGCCTGGTTACCCACTCCTCTGGAAGGCAGCTGAGTCCGACAGCTACGGAGACAAACACCGGAACGGGGAGAGAAGGGAAGGAGACTGCATGCCAAAGACACGGAAGCATGCAATTGTGGTGGATAGTTAAGAATTCTTATTTAGTCTCTCTCCCCTACTCATCCAGCATTTTTTAGTAATTGAGGCGTGAGGGAGGGAGTATTTCCAGCTCGGCTGACGAGGGAATTACGCTGCAATCAGCACAGGGCCTACAGGGGGGGACTGAAGAAGGGCTGCCCAGGGAAGGGGTCGAGTCCCCAGCCCTGGGGGGATTTAACGCCGGGCAGAGGCGGTGCTGGGGCCGGGTTTGGGGGTGGGATGGCAGGGGTAGGGGAACGGTTGGGCTGGGGGAGCTTAAAGGGCTTTTCCAACCCAAACGATTCTGGGGTTCTATTCTATGACTGTGGCAGCAGTAACAGGACCTGTTCCAAGAAAGGGCTGCAGACAGCTCCTTCACCAAGCGAAAAGCGCGTTCTTCGGGCGCAAATTCAAATTCATGCAGACTGAGGTGGCTTCTCAAGACAGCAAAGAGAACCAAACACCGTAGATAATTATTGTAGCAGGAACAGGCAGCAGCAGGGTTACTGGAGAAGGGCAATGCCAGGGCAGCGCCTGCAAATGGCTGTGCTCTGGTTTTCACACTCGTACTATTCCAGCCATTTGAACTCATGATTTTTACCTACCCAAGGTACATTTATTTTGCCAGACAAGAAGATTCGGAAAGGATACCACTGCAGAGTTTAACAAGTGGCATAAACATCGGCCTCGTTCCAGCAACGCTCCGGCGACACCTGCAGCAAGGTCCCCGTCCTGCATCTCCGAGCAGCAGTCCCAGGTTCCGTATTTCCTGAGGAAATGGGATGATCTGTATGCCCATAACCTAGGTTCAGTGCTTCAGGTACGCAAAGGCCGATCTCCTATACAATCACGTAGTATCACTTACCAGTTTTGGGGAGCCACCACTTGTACTCTTGCTGGGTTTGGACAGTCTGACACTAGAAGTACTCAAAGAGGAGACCATATTTTTGCATATACATCAGTGACGTGCAGTGCATACTACATTTGATTAATATTAAGCAAGATAATATGAAACACAGCACAGTCCTGAACTGTAAATATCTAAAAGAACGCTTATGTACAAGGATACTCTCCGAATCCTCACAGTTCTGCCTCTATCAATACAGACGGACAATAAAGCCACCGGTACAGACTGACAATGAAACACTACAGTTGATTTACTGACCCTCATAGCTCACCACTAGAAATTTTTCCCCATGAACACCTTCACAGTGAATGAAGACCTTCTCGTGGTGTTTTACATAAGAAAACTCGGGGAGAATATGTAGAAATTAAGTAGTTAGCAAAGAACTAGAAGAGATCCACAAATCTCAATGGCTTTAAGAAAAGCTGCAAAGAAGAACGAGGATCCCTCCAGACCAGACCTATAACCATACTCTTCACGTAGGAAGGATTTCTTTTTAAAGCAGATGTTTATATTAGGTTCAGTGTTGAAAACAGCTTAATGATAGCTGATGATTTCTGGAACCAAAGACCTGCAGCAACTAGCTTTCTATTTTTGCCAGCCGACCACGCAACAGGCGTTTGAGAAACCTGTAACACCAAAGCTGCAAAGCTCCAGGGGTGCCTGAGTCCCTCCCAAGTCCTGCCAGCCTTCAGCATTTGCCCTGGCGAGAGAACGCGTTCTCAGGGACCCTTTGCCGAGCCACGAATACATGGGAGATGCAGTCACGTTACCTGAACTGCGGCCGAACTGCAGCGGTCGACGAGAGCCCCTTGCCCAGCCTTTTTAGACCCAATTATTTCAAGTCTGAAAAGGCACTATGATTTCTTTGCACAGTCTTTAGCTTTTTCGCTCACTGCTGGCATGAAAAGCAGTATTTCCTTCTTCATCTCTACTCTTAGCACAAGCTAAGAAGCTCCAAAGCCTCTTATGTACGTATGATACAAGTCACTGAATATTAATGAGGTATCAACATTTTGATAGTAACCGCAAACTAATTTAAATAAACAATTTATTTAAAGATTCCTGTAAGGTCCATTTGGCTGATGACACACACCAAGGACGTAACCCGCTGCGCTTCCAGCAGCGCCCTGCAAGCGAGAAACGCCACAGGCAGCAGCACGCTTCCATTGCCTCAAGCCGCCAAAGCAGCCACCACTGCTAACTTTTTTTAAGGTGGTGTTTCAGATCTGACAGCAAACTGCCACTGAAAGGGGTGCTCCCGGTCCCTTCCTCCATGCACCCCATCTTCCACACGTCCCCGCCGGTCCCCCCCTGCCAGATGCTCGTGGCATGGCGAGCTGGCTTCAGCGGCCGAGCCAAGGGTGGACTGTCCTCCCTCCTCCCCCCTTCCCTGCACGGTCTCTCCTCCCCTGGATAAACCAGCGGGGCGGACGCCCCCCACCCTGCACCACCCCTGGATCCAACCCCAGGGCGGCCGGCAGCAGCACGCGGCCGAAGCAGGGGGAAGAAGGGGCCTGCTCCCCTTAGTGGCAACTTCCTCCGTGGTTAGGCTGGCTCTAGCGCGATGACGCACCCCAAGACACCTCATAGCAACTTCCTCAATTAAAGCTGAAATGCATCGCGTGTTTGTGGTTTGGGCCAAAACCATGCGTATTTCAGTTTCCTAGAAGACCGAAACCACGGGCAGATAGTTAGGAAAACACTCGACGCTGTGACCTCAGATGGCCGCTGTATTTGATTATGAAGAAAGCCATTTTCCAAAAGTTTGGCACAAATGCACACTCGCACACAGGGCCCAGCTGACGCGCCAGCTCCTGCTCCCCCCGAAGCCAGGCACAGCAGTGCCACACGCAACCAGACGGCCCTGGGCACGACGCTGGGATGCCTGGAGGTGCAGTAAAGGGGGCCCAGGAGCTGCAAGAACAGCAGGAACCTGGAGTGCCGTGGAGTATGAGCTGTCCTGTGCCATCTCCGGCCTTGGAAGAGCATTTGGCCCAAATCTCAGGGTGTTCAGAGAGCAGCAGCAGCACCGAGAAGTGAAATTTGTGTGGAAGGTGAGAATTCCGGTAGAAGTGAAGAGCCATGGGCAGGGACAGAGGTGTGGAGAGCACTTAGACAGCGAAATGCTGGTGCAGCTGCAGATACACAGGCCCAAATTGGTGTAAGTTTGCCTACACAGCGTGATGAAGACAGGACATCCATTCCAGCTTTAGTCAAAACTGGCTGATACGAAGCGAAGTCAGAACGTGCCAGGATGGGCTACGTCCCTTTGTAAAACACGGCAATCCATTTATCAGTGCTCGCTCTGTTTGATACAGGAATGCTTAAAATCCTGTCTTCTTTTTGGCGGGCAGAACAGCTCAGAGAATTTTGGTACAAATGCTGAATATACATATTCCTTACTTTCACATTACAGTAAATGAGCTCAGGTTCCCATGATTTCATACCACTTCCAACAGCCAAGGAGTTAGCATACCAAAATACAGAGAGGATGCTCCCTGACGTTTATGTTCTGCTCTTCCAAGTGTCAAGGTTCATTAAAAAAGGGGCTCGAGCACACATTTGATTACGACAAAAGTCAGTGAGATTTAAACCCTTATGCACATTATTATTTCTCCCCTTCCGACTATGTTTCTTGCTTTGTTTTTAAACAGGGTCTGCCCAGCCACAATTAGCTTTCAGCAGAGAGACAGCAGGATAGAGAGGGAGAAAGAGCGAGGCACACCACCGAGCAGCAACCCACCGACCCTGCCTCGCAGCGAGACATACCGAGGCTGCCGGGCACCTCCTCGAAGCTGCCATAGCGAGAGTAGCTGCCAACGTACAGGTGCGTGCCGTGGCCTCATTCTTCCCTGCTAAAAAAACACTTTAATGCTATTTATAGGTTAAAAGGAAGAAAAGAAGTAGTCCCACATTGGAATGTCACTGTGCTCCCACAATGCAGGCAGGGAGCACGTGCGACCCATGTGAGACCTTTTCCATTCCAAAGTTCTGGGCTGCGTTAATGCAAGCGGCAGCGCTGGCGTGGATCTGCCTGCTCGTGGATTACAGCAGCCAGCCATTGGCACGAACGCTCCCTTCAGAGGGAAGGCTGCGTCAGAAGGCGTAGACAAGCAACACTGGAGAACAGGTATTAACAGTCCAGGTGCTGCTGCACAAAAGCAGTTTAACACACAATGTCAGGTAATTTTTCTTCCTTACCCTTGGGAATGGGGGGCAGCTACTTGTCTAACTGTCATGAACACAAAGCCTTGCTAAGACTACGCCTGAGCTATACTTTCATGAGCTTCCAGTTCCACAAGTGTGTGGGAACATGAGCAGCCAGTACGGAACGTTTGAGCTGGATACTGTCTGGAGGAGTGGGAAGCAGCAGCAGGGGAATGTGCGGCTCACAGCAGGGTCAGTTGGTCTCAGAGGTAGCAAAACCGAAGCACAACAGTTTAAAGCCATCTGCTGAAGGTCATTAAGATGGAGAGGTACAGAGGCCGTGAGCTGCAGCGCCACCGTTCATAGCTTCAGTCGAATCTGCGGCTGCCCAAAGACTCCAGTCACTGACCTACTCCAACACCCCCGTGGCGTGGCAGTTCCAGTTTGTTCAGGAGATTTTAACAGGGTAATTTCTGTTGGCAGGCATCATACTTGACGATGGAATGTCTGTCCACATCACATTTCTGCTAGATGCCTACCGACTTCTTTATCAAGCCATTTCTTTCCCTTTCCCTCCTCTTCTGCAACTGCACCCGATTCCAGTGCTGGCTGTAGCATCAGTTATCCATCGCCCCCTGGGGAAGCCAGGGTGGTTTCTTCACCTGTGGACAACAGGGCTTCTGTTCATGAAGAATACCCACAGAACTCCTTACTGAAATTAAGATTTCCAAAAGTATCGCTAAGAAAAACAAAGGGAAAAGTCTCTGCCAGCTTCTAAATCAGAACAGAACAGAAGCATACACATGGGAAATGACCGTGCAGAGTATCAGCCACTCTGCCTCTCCATTAGAGGCATCCAACTAAAGCATGCTTAATGTATTTGATTTTCCATTTCCATGCAAACCAAACCAGCTTATGGTGCTGCGTGACCTCTCTGGTTTCTAATACTTTTCATAGCATTTTTTGTACAAGTCCAAGCAGTTCCCAGGTCACCACAGACTTCCAGGCCCCTGTGACCTGGGCCTGTTTCAGTTTAGTGACCCAAAAGGTAAGAAGGGTTGCGATTTTTCAGCAATTGCTTGAACAAGAAGGGATCCAGCCAGGATGCTTACTACAGCACAGAATAAGACTCTTAATACAATGTTACCTCCTAAGGATTATAAACTGTCAAAACGTATAGGAAGTTTTCTTTCTAGCTTTAAAAGGAGAGTTTAAACATGTTTAAATTATTTAAGGAAAACTGTGGGGATCTAAAGCATCACTGTGTTCTGCATAGCTTTGTAAGAAAACACTCTAGTAGGAGCTGGTACCTCCCAGTAAGAGCTGGGTTAAAGCTTCGAGTGCTGCCGAGAGCAGGATCTCGTGCTCCTCTGCCCGCCTGCCGCAGAGCTCGGGCAGTCACAGCTCGCGCTGGCCGACGGGTGAAACGCACAAGGGGCGGGCAACGCCTGCTTCTGCAGGGGGTTATTTCTGACAGTGCTGAACTGCAGAGGCCAACGGTTTCGCAGAGAGCGGAGGGGGAGGAAGAGATGTGGGTGTTAAGAGGAAAAGTGGCTGACTGGACGATGAAAACATAACCGCGTGCTAGAGCCGGGCAGCCTCTTAGCAGAAGGTAAATCACTGAGCGGAGCGCCCCAGAAGTTTGCCATAGCCCGCCCCACAGTAAGTTCAGCAGCAGCAGTCATCCCAAAAACTGAGGCTTTTTGTTCCCTCTCCTTTGTGCCAGTACGGTGGCTCTGAAGGGAGCCGTACTCTTGAAGAAGTGGCTAAAAGCACCTTCCATCCTCCGCCAGGAGAGTCAGCAGAGCTGAGAGACTGCGCCGTGCCAATCTCCCTTGAAAAACGAACGCCCAAAGCAGTGTCAGCAGCCGGCTTACTGCGTACTCCCGAGCCGGAACACGGCCGCTATCGCAGCCAAAGCACAGCACTCACCAACGCAAATCCACCCCAGAAACGGAAACAGAAAATTCTTCAGAAAATGAGTCTACAAGCAGGGAATTTTACCTAAATGTGCGGAATCGCTGGCTGTCTGACACGATAAAGATGTCTTCACTCCTGATCTCATTTGGAATCTCTCAGTTCATTAGTAAGTGTGGGAACTTATCACGGATTCAAAAGAGAGAAGAATCTAACGCTGAAGAAAGCCCAGCTTCGAGCAGGTCACTGGGCAGGGGAACTCCAGAGATGCCTTCCAGCCTGAGCTAACTTAGGACCAGCACCGGCGGGGCAGGACAAAGACACCTCTCCTCTTCCTACCTTTGCCAAAGAAACTCATCCCCATCAATAGCCTGAACTTTACCAAGACATCACCAGGATTTTAATTCCTATACCACTCGTTCATAAATGACTCAAAGATATCTTTTTCTAAACTCTCTCAGTGCAGTTGGACACTTTTTCTCATTGCCTTGCTAAAATAGAGGGCGCTGAATAAGCAGCTTTTGATCCAATGCTGGAAAGCCCTCCATCGGGGTAGGGTGAGTGCCGGTGCGTGTCACGGTCTCATTTGCCTGCTTCTGGATTTAAAGGCATTGGTGTGTTTGGACGGAAATTCTAAGCAAACATGAATTGAGCTGCTTCTGTAAAACCCATCCATCCCTCTGATTATTTGGGAGGAAAAGGGGAAAAAACAAGCAACAGAAGACCATATTTACTCACCACAATTAGAAGAATGACTGCAGCATCCACAAGTATATCTGAGACAACCAATCTAGGATAATTAACAGCAAAAAGATTAGAAACACCGTTTTCTAGTCCTGAACAATACAAGAGACCAGTCAGTTGTTAATAGTTCCAAATAGTTCTTCCAGACAACATGGTATGGGGTTGCAAAGAGGTTACAGAGTACTCTGTATTTAAGCTCCCCCCTGGGGAACCCGTTCTCTGAGCATCCCAGACACAAGCAAGAGCAGCCAAACTCACTGCCACCACCACGCTTGAACCCATTTCACAAAACTAAAGAAACAAAGTCCAGAGCCACCTGCAGATGCGGGTAATTACCAGCTCACGAAACCTCTCGGAAAGCTGCTTGGCTCTCCAGGCGCAGGGGGGACGGGACCCTGCAGCAGCCGCGAGCAGCCCGCAAGAGCCGGAGCTGGAAGCGTTTAACTGAGCAGCCCTAAACCCCTGCGCTTGAGAGGAGACGCGCGGCACGCCGAACACAAAGCCCTGCCTGGCAGAGTTGGTGAGCTGGGTTGGTGCTCGAGAGGCGACGGCAGCAAATCCACTCACAGACAAAGCATGATACCAAGTCACTTCTGTTCACTATTCTGTCTCTAAGACACAACGTACCCCACTGTTATTTCTTAATTAAATACTTACATAAAGAAGCATGCGTTCAAAAATAAGTTTGATCTGGTTTTAAGCATATGCTCCTCCTCTGAACCCGGCTATTGTAGAACTACTGTCAGTGAGCCTGAAGCCCAGCTGGTTTGAGTTTACGATGGCTGTTACATGGCAGTTTTAACCTATATTCTCATTCTCTCCCTTGAAGACCGGGGACATCGTGCCTTTTCTCAGATGAGTCCACACACCGAACAACCAGGACACGGCATCGCTCTCCAGGCACGAGAGCGCACCGCTCCTCTGCTGCAGGGGCCAATTCCAATCAGATTCATTTCGAATGCTGCTCCCTGACTATGGGCATTTTAACTTTTGATTTGGCTTTTAAAGAGGCATTTGCTAACGCCACCACCAGCCTACTCTTTGATTTCACAGATGTTGAGTGATCAGACACAGAAGGGCTGCTTTGTTAGCCAAGAGCAACACTGGAGTTGTAACTGTTCAGAAAAAACTAGCAGCTAGGACAAACCGTGTGCGTGTTGATGATCTTCTACCCACCGCCGCACGCGCTGAGCCCCCAGCGGTGCCTGTGTAAGTGAGAATCCACAGCCTGGAACCAGACAAAAGCAGGAAACCCTGTGGCTTCTTCCCTGCCAGACGGGACATGGAGGACGCCACGCTCGGCAGCTCACATCCCGAGCTGCAGAGCTCTGCCCGTCGTGCACAGCTCGAGTCACCTCTACTGGAATAGGTGGAGGTTTCCACCTTGTTTGTGGGATTGTAGTATTTTTCAGATGTGATATTTTGTAATAGAAATACATTAATGGTCTTCCTGGAGATCCCGCCTTTAGGCAGAGCGTCCAGTTAACTTTTCCAGGCTTCTCACTAATGCTCCGTCTTTGCAGCGGTGCTGGCTGGTAAGAGACCAGCGCTCCTCAGCGTTCTGCCTGGCAAACAACCCACCACGGCTGCGACCTGCAGCGCGTTTTCTGCACCAGCGTAGAGGGACAAATGCAGAAAATGACGTTAATGTGTAGTGGATTGCAAGTCTGTACATGTTATTGAAATAGCTAAATTTTTCTTTCTCCACATGCTATCACCAGACTGTTAAGCTGTGCTCTGAAAGCGCTCCATCTCTGGATATAACAAACCACTGGCACGTACCTTTCATGGAGAAAACAAAAGGTTTATGAAAATAAGTTCACCCTCCATTAATATGCAAAAAATGCGTCTTGCAGGGATTCCATTCTGCGTAGTATCTGGATTTAAGAGAAATGTGGGGAATTCCTGTAGATAACCATTACATTCAGTATTACAAGTTATCACACAGCTTTTTCAAACCCCATACTAATCTAATCTTGGTAAATAATGCCTAAGGTTTTCTCTTAATGAATGCTAGAGCTTTAATTAGACTGCCCAGAGGCCGTCTATGGTTGCAACATACTGTGATAGTTTAAGTATATGACATAGGCCAAACTGCCAACCTAAGCGGGGAGGGGAGCCGCCTTCAAAATCTGCAAGATACTGCAGACCCACAAATGATAAAGAAACCTTGGAATTCCTTCCATGTCTGGTTTTATACCAAGCCTTGGTATCCAAGAGTCAATCCTGGAACGCAATCACTGTAGTCCTGGGCGATGAGTCAGCCAGTGTCCTGGTAACTGCAGAGCCACCTTGGAGGCGCAAAGCTCTGGGCTGGTGGTCACACGGCTGCTTGCCCCACACCCTGCACCTCGCCCTTGGCAGCACCGAGGTCAGCGTGCAGAGAGCACTCCGGCCCGGGCACGGGGGACCTGCGTGTTTGCTACCGACCCTTGGTACTGGCACCAATTGCCAGCCCAGACACTGAAGCTTGCATAGAGAGCACCGATGCACCAGGCAAGTATTTGTGAAAAGTGTCAGAAAAGCCAAGTTAAGTTAACAACAGCACATGCATTTCTCGAGCGCCAAGAAAGCGTTCGAAGTGTTAACATTTCAGGCCCAGCAACAAAACACAGTTACAGGAGTCTTTTAAACGTGTACTGCTTACTAGAAGGAAATGGCTTCAATGATACTTCAGAACCAGGCGGCATTTTTCACCCAGCTTATTATTATTTTTTAATTCTTTTATTGTGCATAAAAGGTTCAGGCGTCTTTGCTCTTTGGTAGCGGTTTCGGTAGTCAGCTCCGGCCGGCTAGATGAACACTACATCAAAGGGAATGACAAACAGTGTTCAGCTGAGCAGTGTGCCACTTGCTCACACTTATGATAGATATATAAAGAATATGTATCTGCTGGTTACAGATGGTGTCGGAGGTACATCTGGTTAGCTAGAGACAGGACAGGGTGAACTGGCAGGAGTAGCTGGAACACAGACTCCTCTCTTGCAGAATTAACCATGTGTTCAAGAAGAGCTGTATCCCCTTGGTGCAGCAGGAATCGGGAGATGGAGATTTTCACCGCGGCACCAGCGGCGCCCTAGGCTGGGACACCTCCCTTGCTCCAAAGGAAGGCTCCGGTGAAAGAACGCGCACAAAGACTCGTTTGCCAAGTGAGAAATTCCTTCCTCGCTACTGATTAGCTAAATGGTTTGGATAATCCACAACATTTTCTACCTGTTCAGTGAACTACCTAATTTTTGAAATGTCTCATTTTGAGTGCTTAAGATCTATTTTATGCAACCATTTATTTCTGGCAGTCTGTGTACAGATGCTGTTCTCTTCAGCTTGATTATGGTACAAAAAGGGTAATTTTACATAATGTATGGAGTCTACAGCATACCCCTGAACTTCTGTAGCTGGTATTAAACAGCATTTTAGGGAAAAAAAAAATTAAATACCAAATTAGATGAACTCATACGTAACCCAATGAAAAGACTGAAGGATGGAACAGATCAAGTTATCGGAGTATTGCCAATAAACTACTTTAATTAAGCAACTATTTTATTCAGAACATTAATATTGAAAGCACTAAACAAATGCGAGAATAGCTCCAAATCTGACAAGTATTTAAATTTATAGCACTTTTTCCTACCACATAATAACTACGACTAAGACATAATTTCCCTACTCGATTCCAGGACTCAGTCTCCACGCCTCTGTGATACACTATTATTTTTTAAATTAATGGGCCTGATCCCAAGATATGTCCAACTCCTCCTGCAACGGTGGGTGTTGGTCTCTGCTCCCAGGGAAGGGGCAATGGGACGAGGGGAATCAGCCTCAAGTTGTGCCAGGGCAGGGTGAGGTTGGCCCTGGGGAACAATTCCTTCCCCAAAGGGCTGTCAGGCCCTGGAAGGGGCTGCCCAGGGAAGGGGTCGAGTCCCCAGCCCTGGGGGGATTTAACAGCCGGGCAGCCGAGGTGCTGAGGGCCAGGGTTTAGTGGTGGACAGGTATGGCTGGACTCTATGATCTTAAAGGTCTTTTCCAAGCAAATGATTCTATGGTTCTATGAAATTAATGCTCTGTGCATAAAAAGCAGAGGAACACCTCTCCTCTTTTTTGGTTTTTTGGGGTGGTGGGAGTGGTCTTTAGCGTAAGAGAAAGGCAACCTACATTTCACTGAAGGAACACACACACACCAGCTAAAAGCCTATTTAAACAGAGAAAACTGTTACAAACTTTAGTCCTGTTACAAAACAGCTGTCCCAAATCCTGAAGACCTGTGGGCAACAATTCTGCACTAATATTTCACGTGCTTCACAGTCTGGCCTCCAGTGAAACACCTCTTCCACACCAACTTGGAGCTCTCCATTTCCTCTGCTATCATCCTGCTGCCAACGTGACCAGGCTGAAATAATTTATTTCTGATGACAGAAATATTTCTTTCCCCTGCAAGCTTTTGTTCCCACCAACAGGCCCCTGGGTCCTTCCACATCGATGGTGTGCGCAGTGGGTTTCAGCGCACCCCGAGGCAGACGTGCCTGAGGAAGCAAAACCCGTGCCTGCACAGAGGCCGTGCCATGCCTCTGTAAGCACCCCTTCAAATCTCATTTTCTTTGGGAGTAGTTGGTGATTCTAGAATTGGAACTTTGACTAGTTATGGATTTTTCCAAATGCAACATCAGTGTTCGTAGGCTTCTGAGCGTTCAGTATGATGCACGATGTACACAGGTAACACAGAGAAAAGACTTTTCTGTAGCTGAGTGTTTACCAACAGCACTCAAGAAAGAAACCACAAATAAAACCCTTGTAGCAAAACTTCAGTTTGCATTCCCGTTGGCCTCCATTCGTGCCAAGCATAGGCCCTTTGAAGGCCCTGAAGAGTCAAATGACAACGTGTTGAGGAAATGTTTTATTACTCTGATTTCAAATCTAAACACAATTTTCTCTTGTAAAGCAATTCTCTGATGGATTAGAACCCTGCTTCATCTCCTTTGCCATTTTTCCTATTTCAAACAGCCTCAGAGCTCACAGCTCAAGGAGCGAATGTTTTCCAAGTTGAATTCCCTATTCAGATACCCGTTGATCTCAGTGGTATCCAAACTGCATCTTAAGTTTAAAAAAAAAAAAAACAAAACAAAACCCAGGCCTTGCTCCTTTAGTTTTCCTGTCAATGTCTATCAAACTGTCCTGGAACTTGAACGATGTTTTCAAACAAATTAATTTCTGTCTTGAAAAGATGGGCTATTCTGACAAACCGCCTCTGGAGCAGCCTGAACTGCACATACGACGTCACTGACTGCACACCAACAGAAACTTCCATTGATTTAAAATCTGCTTAACACCAGTATGGACCAAGTTATTTGATTGGATTGGCCCTTATTTCCTCTTGTGAATTCTGCAGGGAGAATGGTTTTAGAACCTGGAAGACCTGTTTAAGGATGGGACAGAAAGATTCAATCCAAACACAAGAAGCATCAGACTGCAAGGATGCAGCACTGAGGTTAATATTTTACTTATTGTAACACCTAAATCGGGGCTGGAAAAAACAAGCATTTTGTAAGACATAAAAGACATGAAGCCACATTTTAAAATAACAAAGAGCAGACAAGAAACTTCACTTGCAAGGTTCTGCTAATTGGTAATCACCATGGAACACTCCTGTCCTCTGCTCTTTAATTAAGAGCTAACTCACTGTGGGGCTGTGAATTTTTCCATGAAACAACAGGTCATCCAGTAACTACAGCTGATGGGAAGAGAAAGTGTCCTGTGTTCTTACGAACCCCAGAGGGCTGAGGCGATGAGAGTGACGGCTACAGAGGCCAGGGGAAAAAGTCTGTTCCGTCATCCCTTAGTATCCCAGCAAACCAAACTTCAAAACACCAAACCACCCCCTGCAAAAGTGCGGACACTTGTCAAGAAACAGCCCGGCCTGGGGAGGCCGCAGAGCAGCGCCCGTGGCTGGAGCCTGGAGGGAGCGAAGCCGAGCTGCGCCGACAAGCGGGGGGCACCAGCCCTACCAGCTGCAGGGTGTGGGCAGGGGTGGGAAATGGACCGCGCAACGGTGGGCTCTTTATAACCCAAGGCGCCAGGCACACGAGGCCAAGGCAGGGTGGGGGGGGGAAAGAAGTCTATCGTCAAAACCACACCGTGCTAAGCATCCTTTTCTTCTTGAAACAAAGACTGTGCTTACCTTGAGGGAAGCTGGAATAACAGCCCCAAAGGCAGAAGTCAGTTTAATGGAGAGGTAACTCATGGAGGCGCCCTACTAGCTGTCAATTTATCTTAAATATAATCGCAAATATGAAATTCATGGTGTGAAAAGATACTCTAGAACTTTTATTACTCAAATCAGGTGCTCATGTGCCCATCATGGAAGTGTATCAAGATGCATTACGGTCTGGTAGGAGCAGGACTGCAACTCTCAACTCACAGCAGACATAGCCTCCTCCAAAGGATGCCTTCGGGAAAACTGAGCAGATCTCACCGGCAGACCAGGCAAATCCCATCTCTGAACAACCAAACTCCTCTGAATGAAATCTCTACTGTCAGTTTCTTTGCTCACCAAACACAAGTGTTTACGATTTATCTCTGATGAGAATTATTTTGGAGATTGTTGTTGCATCATTGTCAAGACAGGGAGTCCCAAACAGGATGTCACGTGAATGTTGGAATAACTCAAGTTCTCTTGCTCCTGCTATTTCATTTCCTGCAGACTTCTGAGGCCTTCCTCCACCATAAAAGCCCTTCTGAAAAGGACCTAGTTTACACAGGCATTTGTATCACTGACTGTCACACTCATAATGGAAAAATTTGCAAAATGAGAGCAAACTCTTCTCTGCCTCTGAAGCAACACTGGCCGAGGAAGAAGCCAGCTGGTTTATCCCAGGGAACTGAGGGGAGAGGGGCAAATACTGCACAAGCCCCAATCTCTACAGAGGACCCCTAAAGGTAACTAATTCAGCGTTAGGATGCCAACACTTGTAATGCTTCCTTTGATCACTGCTGGTAGGAAATTCCAATTGTTATTGCTACCCAGCCCTCTGTAAGCACCCATTACAAAGTATGATGATGTTCTGCAAAGCAAACTGCCACGAGCTGTGGAATTTCATTATTAAAAGGAAAGATGCATTTATGTAAGCTGCATTCCATCTGTAGTCTGTGTTTACATCCTTTAACATCACAAGTCTATTTGGCAATAAGCCATCGCATGCAGTTCAGCAGACCCCCAGCTGGCACGTATACAGGTAATTCTTTGGACTGTTAGTAATGCTTTTTTCATGGAGAGAAATCCCTAGCCCTACCTCTAGTGTCTCTGCAGGTGCAGGCTCACAAACCCTGTTCGTTACCAGTGTGGGAAGAGGCTTCAAGTCTATTTTACTTCTGCACTGTCATGGCATTCATGTTACACCGAGACGGGACAAGCTCCTCATGAAACCTGTTACTCCCACTTCTTAAAACAGAGTGCCAGAAGCTCATTTTCCTTTTGTAATATGGTGACAGCTCTGCAACATTTCCCCATGCGTTCCTACAAGCAAGATGATGCAGTGGAAGCTTATTCCCTTCTCGAGGGGGCGCATCTTGCCTAGAAAAATTCCTGGTATTCCTAATCACTGCCAGTACTCATTCAACACCTGCATGGCCAGCAATTCTTGGAGACCTGTTTGCATCCCACCACCTCCCAGCTTTGTCGAGACAAGCCTTTTGCCCAGTAAACCTGGCAAAGTATCCAGGCAGGAACAGATTCAAAACTGAACAACATGAGGGGTAATGCACTGAGATGCTCCAGGTGGCTCATCCACAGCAGGGCACTCGGAACGGCCAACACAAGCAAACCTGCCTTCCCATTAGGAGCACCTGGAAACGTCTGCGTAACTGCCCTTACTGACAGCGACAAGCTAATCCCCTGCTCGACCTGAGGCAGCGCACGGCGTGAGTTACGGCGAGGTGGGCCAGGGACAGGCTTGCAGCACACCAGAGAGCCGGCTGTGAAGGCGAGCGGCCTCCGATCGGTTCCCCAAACAGCAAGTTGCTTCAAGCTGCAGCACATCTACCACGAGAAAAAGGTAATCTAAAGGTAATCTAAAGGTAATCTGCCATTGAGCAATGGATGTGGTACTTATGTGTCCTTCTACCCCCCGAAGGTCCCAACAGACCGCACCAGCCGGCCAGCTCTGCTCGGCCACGGCTGCAGATGTTGCTTCAGCGCTGCAAGCAGTGCAGAATTTGAAGCGCCATGGGAAAACTGTTTGCTGCTCTGTTAAATATGAGAATAGAGTTGAAATGCATCAGATTTCCAAACGCTCCTCTTGCTTCTCACTCTCCCCCACTATTAACTGCAGCCAAGCTGTATTAGGTAGCAGCTCTATGAACAGTTTTATTGAGAACTCCACGAGAGCTATTATTTAATGTATTTTAATAGTGAGGAGATGCACTCTGAACATAGGTAGGATTTTTGATGCTATATATCATAAAAATCAAGTAGGCCAAACAGAGGCATCCACCTTTTGACCATTTTAGCTATAAAAGCGGAATCAGCATCATAGCTTTGCTAAACATGAATTCTCCTTTGAATATTGAATTTTAGGAGACCTCTGCCCTGATAAAGTGGCTAGCAAAGCCTGCTGTTCCTGGACATTTGGCAAGGGTTTATCCAATAAAACACACTGCTGTAAAAATGAGCTTACTCCAGATAAGAAAAAATTCTGAAGAGCTGAGCACCTCCAGTAGTGGATCTTATCAATAAATGCAGCTTCTCCTCACAGAACACTGACAGACGGGAAGCATCGCACGACGATGGGCCCTGGAGCTCAGAAGTATCCACTCACTCTCCTTCCAACTTCCTGGGTAAGTGTTTTACTGACCAGAGGGGACAAAGCAATTTTATTTCGCATTACAAGCTTCTTTAGGGACCTTCTCTCCTCGGGACAGAGGCGGCTCTGCGGGTAGGAACCCTGCCTGTACCGGGGAGCAGCGCAGGCCGCCAGCAGCACAACAGCCCCTGCGCCCGCCACAGCCTGAGCGCCTTCCTCTGGCAGGAACCCCTTGGAGTTCACGTTAAAGTATTCCAAGGCTATTTCAGCATAATCCACTGAAGTTTCTCTCCCCAAAATAAACTCAATCCACAGCAGTGACAACGCAGAGGGAGTTCAGACGCTAAGAAACCCATGTGGTATTTAAGAGCAAAACAGTGCAGTCTGAAATGTTTAGTGTGCTGGTTAAACGAACTCAGTACCATCACGGTTCATAAAAAACTACTTCTTTTTGGCTTTTTCTTTCTTTAAATTGAACGTGGCCTTTACCAGTCAAAACTTGAGCCACATATGAAAGCACTGTTTGGCTCAGCTGAATCTCTTCTGGGAGAAGAGAACCCTTAAAGGAAAGGGTATATGTTTTAACTTAGAGAAACTTCCTCAAATGCAGCTCCGTTTATCACCATTATTTTCCTTCCATAAACCCAGCTAAAGCACCTGGACAAAGTCAAGCTGAGAGAAAGTTGGATACAGTTTTGTACTGTCACTTCCAAGAGCGAGGGGATTCCCCAACTAAACATAGCACAGCACTTCTTGAAGCCTTGGGTGACAGTAATCACAGGCCCTCCAAGGATTTCAAAACAGGACAAGATGGAGAGCAATTCAACCCAAAATACCTGGAAAACACTTTGGATACTTCAGGAGGAGGGGGCAGAAAGGGGCAGGGGGATGGGGGGACCAACAGACAAAGTGAACGGTCGGAGTTTGGTCTGGGGAAGTCATTTCTTGAACCAACCCAAAAGCCATCAAGTGTTTTGCCTTTAAGTCTTAACAGTAAAGGCGCAATAATTTATGACTCAAACTTTTAATAGTTACACACATTTAAGTTGGCAAACTAACACAGCCTCCAAGCAGTAACCCACAAACACTAAATACTGATTTGGGATATGCAGAATAAGAAGTAACACTTGAAGGTAAATAAGTCTGTGCAAAACTTTCTGAAAGTCCTGATACAAGTGGGTTACCAAATGCAAACGTTTCCTAAGTTACTATCAGCTAAGTGCTTATACAGCTCTCCCCAGGACAGCAGCTCAAAATTTGACAGGCATTATGTAAATAAGAGAAAGGCATTAACCCCATCCACAGAAGGAAGACAGCGACTGGGAGAGCCTGAAGGATCGGATGCAGTGCAAATAGCCCTGTTGGAAAGGGCAGCCAGACATTTGGGGCTAAACTGTGTACACGAAGCCGCGTCTTTCCTTCCTGCACAAAGTCCTATGTTTTCTTTGCTCACGTTTATATGCACTGGTGACAGCATTTTTCAGTTTGTAGCTCTCAAATCTGCACAGTCACATTCTGTTTGAAGCCTCCGCCATTAGACACGGTTAGAAACTGGAATTTTGACCTTGCAGCTGCGTAACACAGGCACTCCACTGAATAATGTCAAGAAGCGAACACACCCTGGGAGCAGGTGCTCCAGGTCCTACATAGACCTTTGCCAACTTTGAAGCCTAAGTCAGCAACCATGAAAGAACCGAGATCTTTGCACAAGAAATGTTAATAAAATACTGCTTTATTTTATACAGTCTGGCAGTCATTATGTTCTGGCTGATAAATGTAGTAGCAAAATTCTGTGTCTTTTCTATAGTTTCCCTCCAGTAGATACCAGAGTGCTTTATAACCCCATTGGGTGCCCCCTCCCCCCGCCCCAAGGACTCAAACACAAAGGGACTCCCCAGTCCCATCCTAAAGAGCGGCGAGCAGGCAGGGAGATGACGTTCTCACCCTACATCCAAACCCAGATCAACGCAATCCAGTTTGATTGTTCCTTCCTGCAACTACACATTTTATTTTGGTCACTACAGACCAAGCTCTCTCGTTTCCTTTGGTTCATCACACTGCGAAAGTTGTGCATCTTTTGCAATTAAAACAAAAAAGTTAAGAAGCCATCAAGGCCAGACAACTGGTTAAAGCAGGCTTGCCACCGCCAGAGCCAATTCAGTGCAAGACACAATTGTGTCAGACAACACAAGAATGGAGAGCTAGAAAAACAAATCTGAAACAGTTCTCCTGTAGTAAAAAATCAGTGTAAACATTCTTCCAACTCCCCCTGCCCGCCTCGCTAAACAAGAATTAAAATGGAGTTACCAAAGAAATTCATTTCAAGCTATTTTGGCTGCCCCATATAAACAGAGCTTAGATAGGAAGTTCATTACTAACCAGACCAAGTCTCTTCTGAGGGGATAATTAAACTCTGTAGCGCCTGTGGAGACTCCTGCTTGCAGACATGGAACAAAGTAAACCGTTAAAAGATGCAAGTTTCGCTTTTCCACACCCCCTTGAAATGGCCACATCGGTTTCTTTAAGATGAGGAGATACTCAAAAAAATCACAAATAAATAAGAAAGACACCAACTTACTGCAAAGCCATAGCTTTTCTCAAGACAGTCTGCAGGATGTGAATTCTGACCTATTTTAAATGCTGATAATGGCATTTTAAAATTGCGGTGAATGCATTTTAAAACCTTTACAAACACACACACGGGGCAGGGGGAAGCATAAATGTAAAGTGAAAATTCAGCCTGGCATTTAAGTATCTAGTTAATACTGTAATTCCTATATCCAGAGCCAAGTCTGCTCCACGGGAATGGTTAGATGCAAGAACGGGGCCGTGCTGGCAGCTCTGTATAGCAGCGTCCTCACCTGTATGTGCTACGCGGCCCCGCTTTTATCCACGGACTGATTTTTCCAAATGCTTTTCAAACTACACGCATTAAGTTGATTCGGTGACAAAAGTGCAAGACCGCACGGATTAGCTACTCTCTCCTCTAAAGCAGCTTCTTGGAATGAATTAGAACACTTGTCATTATTACACAGCCAAACCTGTTCACAGCAACTCCTTTGTTCTTAAACGCCGTATGAGCAGCAAGCGCTGCTGGCGCCTCAAAGGAGGAAGGCAGGCTTGCTCCCGCTCCCGCAGGTGTGTCACCGGGCAAGTCGCACTCCCCACTGCTAACGACGTTCTCGCCAGGGTAACGCGCACGTTGAAGCAACCTTGCACACCCGCGTACCGGCACAGCTGCCCCCTCCCTTCCCCTTTTCACGCCCCCCCCCCTTCTTTCAGTCCCGAGATTAAACCCCCTAAGGGAGCCGCAGCCTCCCCCAGAGCCCCCGCGGCACTTGCGGCGTTAGAGGAACGAACCCCGTGCCGAGGAACAGGCATTCCGCCCCAAAACACCGAAACGCCCGCGAGCCAGCAGAAGCCCTTTGTGTCTCCGAGCGGCAGGAACAAAAGGCGGCGCTGCCCCCCCCGCCGGTGCCCGGCGCCGCGGCTGCGGGCGCGACCCACCTTGGAGAGCTGCCTCCGGAGGCTGAAGCGCTGGACCATGGTCGGCCTCGGGCCTCGGACAGAGGGGGGGGGGGGGCCCGGGCCCCCCGCCCCCTCGGGCGCCGGGGGAGGGGCGGGGCGGGGCGGGGCAGGCGCGCCCCGCTGCCGCTGCGGGGGGCGGGCACCGGCACCCCCGCCCGGCCCCGGGGCGGCAGCCGGGAAGGCCCGGCCCCGCGGGACCCGGCCGAACGCCGACCCCGGACCCCGCCGGGCGAGGAGCGGAGCCGGCGGCTGCGGGCGGGGCCGGCCCGAGCACGGCCCAGAGTCCCCGGGCAGGCACGGGACATCGCCGCTCCCGAGGCCGGCCCGCCCGTGTCGGCGAGGGGCCCCGGCAGAGGAGCGGGACGCGGGAGGCACCGGTCCCCGCGGTGAAGGCCCGGTCCCCCCGGTGAGGGGCCAGCCCGATCCCCCCGGTGAAGGCCTGGTCCCCGCCGTGAGGGGCCAGCCCGGCCTCGGTGCCTTTTCCGCCAGCGCGGCGTTTCCCTCTCCGGGGCGGAGGGGCTCCCCTCGACACCCCCGGCCCCGCGGGGCAGCGCCCTCTGGCCAGCGGGGGCTCGGCCTTGCCGCCGCTCCCGGCCCCCCGCAGCGGTTTCCTGCGCCTGCTGTTTAACGGGGGCGTCACCCCATGCCGGTATTTGTACAGCAGGCGCAACAAGGCGGCTCCGAGCCACCCAAGGGTGCGGAAGGAGCGAGCTACAACTCCGAGGTCACACAGGCACCGCGCGCCAAAAGGGACGCAGAGGAAAACGTCACGGAGAGGGGCAGGCTCCACCGGCCGCCCGGCGCAGCCCTGGAGTTGCCTTCGCGCGAGGTTTAGCTCTTCCATGGGAATCGGCGCAGAAGGCCCTGTTGTAATCACTAGAAAATACTTGAAGAAAATATTTCTCTCTTCCCCCCACAACTACGCAATGATGGTAAACAAGTCGGGTGCACCTTCATTTCTTCGAATGCCTTGATAAGAGTGGCTTTTGAATCCTTCAGTTGTTCTTTCTCCCCTCACAGTGTGTGTGAGTGACGGACACGGTACTATCCTCATGCAGAAAAGGGGATTAGAGGACTCCGTTAGTTTGCTGCAATATCTGCAGCAATGCTCTAAGGGGTTTCAAAGACACCAGCAGCAAGGACGCGTGCATTTCCAGTTTGCGCCATTCAGACAAAGGTCCAGATCTCAATGAATTGGCTCAGGCACCTGCCAGGATAAAGGAGGAGGGAAACCAAAAACCCCAGACACAATGCGGAGCTCAAAATCTCTGCAAGTAATTTAATTTCTCACATAGTCCTGTCTCAGCATTTTCACTTTGGACTATCTTAGGATTTTATTTCCAAGCCCTTTTGTAATCACCTCCTGGATGCAATTTTGCTGTCATTTCTTTCTGTTCCTCCAACTTAAAAGCACTTGCATGCTCCTGCTCTGGATGTCATACAGAGTTCTCACCTCACGCCGAGCCGTTCTGCAGTGCACTCATGGCAGGAGCATTCCCACCGCGATCCACCAAAGCGGTAAGGTAGTGCTGAAAGCGAAAACATCCAAGTACAATTGAACAAAAAATAACGATACTTTGAACAGATGTGAAATTCCATAGCACAAAAGCCAACAGGAATGCTTTCCCGCTTCTTTTTATATTCAATAATAAATAGGAAGGTTAAAGACATATCCTGCATTCTCTATTCCTCCTCTTACACAGAAGTTTGAAACTGGCATACAAGCCCTTGCACATGCGTTATATCTGGATTTAGGTGCAATCCAGAGAGTCGGACACCTGAAAATTGGTGGAGATTTTCTACAATTCTGTTTGAAAGAAGGGGGGAGGCTGGTTGCAAAGCATCATCCTGAATTCAGCAAGCATGAACTTCTGCAAATGCCAACTGTTTGAGAATTGCAGTAAAACGTCACTTTCAGCTCTGTAATTCCCAAATGTCCCTTCTAGCCCCAGTACTACACCACATAAATATGAGAGATGACACAACCATGCCACAAGCGGTGGGGAAGATATGAGCAACAGAAACGGGATGGTGAGGCTACTCGAGGCGGTTACCCACACCCCTACGTAGTTTAATAGCAATGGCTTACGCAGAGACACCGAGTTTCCAGACTTCGTGTCTGTGTTAAAGTAGCGTACTAGAAAAGGGCTGGGAGTTCAGACCACCAGACCCTATCCCAAAGTACCCTTCTGTAAAATTTGCTTCCTGCGTGGAGAAGGGTGCATCCTGCTGTAACACACACAAACGGGGTTCAAGAGCAAGGTTCGCCTTCAGTCACCATGTGAGAAGACACAGAACTTTTGTAGAAACGACCACAGACGGTGCAAAAGGCTCAAGTCAGCAGGCAGGCTTCGTAGATACTAGGTGCAACTCCTGTAGCACTTCCCTTTGCCTTAGATTTTTGTTAATCCTGATAGAATTCAGTGCCTGACTTGCAGGTGTGTTTGTTCTGCAAGATGACGATCCTCATGCCTCTCAGTCCCTGTTTATCTTTACACCCAGGGGTCAGTAGCAAGTTTGAGTTTCACTGCTATGGTGATTCACGTCTGGTGAACACCCCGTCAGCTGGGTTCTGTCTGGCATGGAAGACAACGAGGTGTAAAAAGCTGAGCTGGAGTTGCTGCATGGTGAGCACGGGTATGGTCCTAGACACTGTAGGAGAGAATGACACTTCCAAGCAGCACGAAGACCTTTCTAACAGCTAGACCTGATCATTCACACTGCTGGTGCCTTCTCCTACAAAGGGACACTGAGCACCCCCACATCTCAGCAGCTGATATGGCTGTTCCTCTGCTCAAAGGCAAAGCATGTGTACTTTATTCTCAGTACCACCAGCCTGCTGCTGCAATGTGGCGCACCATCTCGTACAGAGGTGAGGGGAACAATGCATCGACAGTAATTTGCCGTGTTTCCTTTCACGTGTTGGGCATATCCTGAAACTTTAAAGCAGCATGAAATTTAAAAGGATTTGATACTGCAAGTAAAAAAATAGAACTTGAAAAAAATTTACAATTGCATCACTGTTGCAGACTCAGTCAACCAGAGCCTGAGCACCCGTGATGCAAACGCAGACCCGTTTGCCTAGGGTACCACGTGTGCTGCGTACAGCTGGGACCTGATGGCGACTGCCTCAGCATCGTGCGCTGCAGTGAACAGATCCACCATAGTGTTCTTTCACAGGGAAATACTGGAAGTTTTCTGGGCATTTAATGGAAAACTACAGAAAGGCACTGGATGACTCCACCAGACAAGTGACTTGACCTGTAGGCTCACAACAAGATAGGGAGATTGCACATCTGCCTGACAGCAGAACACAACACCCTAAGCAGTGCCACGTACTGAACGCTCAGTAGGTGTTTGGGCTGACAGAGAAGGCAAATGGGCGAGACCTGAACTTAACCATGTCAAACTCAAGACTGAAGATGTACCCTATACTGCAAAGGAGGTTCCAGCTGCTTCAGAACAGCTGCTGAAGTCAGGAAATGTCTGGTTTGATGCTGAACACCTCCAAAACTACCTGCTTTTGTTTCCTTTCTGCTAATTTATCCATCCACTGTTAAATGACTGGGGGCCCATGTACTTGAATAACGTTTGTCTGCATCCTCAGCATTTGTTCTGAGAACTTACACATCAAGTACAATTTTTGCAGTACAACTCAAATACAGACACAGAACTGCAGCATGAATCCAAAAGGGAGGGCTCCTTTTTGCATTCCATTTAAATGGCTACAGCATTGATCCCTTCAGTACATGGACTTACCTACACAGGAAAATATTTTCTGAATAACTCTAGTCTATGAGCAAAATTATCGGAATCAGGGGCAGCTCCCAAATCTTGGGGCCAGAGCGTGTCCCAGCTGAGTTTTGACTCCGTATCAGGGCAAGGCCGGATTATCCCGAACTCCACTGCTCACCAGCACTCTCCTTAGTTTCCATGGGAAGGAAGCCCTGGCACAATGGCCAAAAGGATCCCACAGCATGCTCCAGCTACGACACACCAAGGGACCTGGGTCCCACGGCACGCTCCGGCTACGACACACCAAGGGACCTGGGTCCCACGGACTCCGGCTACGACACACCAAGGGACTGGGTCCCACGGCACGCTCCAGCTACGACACACCAAGGGACCTGGGTCCCACGCACGCTCCAGCTACGACACACCAAGGGACCTGGGTCCCACAGCACGCTCCGGCTACGACACACCAAGGGACCTGGGTCCCATGGCATGCTATGGCAATGGCATGCACCCGGCTGTTAGAAGTCAGTTGTGCACTGACTCCATACAAAATGACTCCCTATGGTATGTACCGGCAAAGTGCACTTTGCTGCCGTGCATGGTTGCATAGTCTTTTAGAAAAATGAAGGTGACTTAGGCCAGAATATTTGCCTTGTTAAGGAAAAGTGGGTTTAGCCTATTTTTAAAGTCATCAAATGCCTTGGAGGCTAGAGACAGGGTTGGGCCATGAAGGGTTATGAGAAGGGTCAGCACAGTTCCATAAATAGAACTTGATGGGAAAGTTACAAAAAGATTCAACAGAGGTGTTTATTTTACAACCGTCATCCAAAAGTAACATCTATGGATGCCCACTTCAGCACTGAAAGCCCCAGCTGTGACCTGAGAGCACTATTTGGTAGCATTCTGCCCTGTCAGTGGTAACTCAGAGGTGCCAAAATGCAGAAATGTGGTCTGTACAGAGAAGTGTTCCCTGCCAGAGCCTGAACTCCTTTTCAAAATGCTCACTTTTCTTGGAAATGCATAGATTGTACCTTACCTATTTACCAGGCCTCAATTTTGTAATGATCATGTAGAGCCATCCGCAAAGGAAACGGATGGGACTGAGACACTAGAAAAACCTCCTGGTGCTGGCGGAGCACATAGCAGATGCTCAGGAGATCCTGCATCCAGCAGCTGCATCGTTCTCCTCTCTGAACTGGGTCAGTTCTTCTTGCTCTGCAGTTTGACTACATTCAGAAGCCTTGCACACATCATTCCATTCCTACTGCAGGAAATCTATGCCATCTTGCACAGTCTCGCTGTCTGGAAAGCTGCCACACAGTGCTGTCAAGGCCACCAGGCTTGTCAGCATTCCTGCGACAACGACCTCCTGGGGCTGAAGACGGCTTCTCCAAAGAACTCTCTCTCCATCGTCTCCTGGCCTTTTGTGTGTGTTCAGAGATACACCTAGGATTCCTGTATTTCATCTGGGGCCCCAGTGACCAGTCGGGTGGCTTGCAAAGGAAGAGTGGTCAGACAGTCGGCAACACGGCGTAGGAGAGAAACTCCCTCCACGACCACGTCAGCACAAAACGCGGGAACGCGGGCAGCCAGGCGAGGCTGGTCCATCCTGCCACTTTATCGGCTGCATCTAAATTTTCCTGCTTCCACGCTGCCTGACAGTAGGTAGGGGCGGCTCTGGGTAATCACCCTCCCGTCCTCAGGGCTCCGTGTCAGAAGTCCCAGGGACTACCTGGTACCTCCTCTATCCAACGCTGCGGACACACAGGGCCTCAGGTCATTCACGGACACCCAAATCTCTTTTCCCCATCAGGCTGCACGGCTCAGAGTCTGGGCGAGACAGAGATACAGATAAGGGAAAGGAGCCAGCTGGCTGAAACTTAATCCACATCAGACCAAGATGGAACTGGTGGATTAGGAAACCTGGTGATAGCGACATTCTTGCTTGCCTCTGTAGCCGAGGCCTCACACTCAGCATTTCCAAAATGATTTTTCTGATCTGCGCAGTTAATGAACGGCTCCAACTCTTACACAGACACAAGCGTCTTTGCTCCTTAGCTCCCTTTTGCTGGGCTATCATAACACTTTTTTTCCTCGTTTTACCTTCCTACAGCAATTCACTCCTGTGCAACAGATTAATTGGTGAATTCTCTCTCTATTCAGGAACACAATTCACTTTAAGCATTCAAAATGCGCGCTCATCGCGCTCACACTTCCAAAGCTGCCTACAATATATACTACTTCCAAAGCCACAGACTAAAGGTGAGAGAGATTTGGACATACCAAATGTCTGAAGGTATATACAGATGTGTAAGTGTAGACAAATGCGTAACATATAGACAATCAACTGCATCTGAATATTTAGCTAATATTGAAAAGTAAAAGTAGTGAAGTAGCAGAAAGGATCCTATATACAAACTGGGGTAAAATGTGGTTATAAACAAGAAACAGTATGTTGTGTAAATGAAAGGGAAGGAAGGGTGGAAAAATGAGGAAATATTTTTTATCTATCCCATGTGTACAGACACTCCAGTGTCATTTATCAACATAACAGCCACACATTAGGCTTCCATAGTTTTAATGTATTTCCACCCAAAGTACCACCTTTACGGTTTTAAAACTTCAAGAAGCTTTGTCCTCCTGAAGAAATCAACATTTTCTCCCTGACCCTTTTTTTTTCGTTAAATAAATTGCAGGGGTTTGTTACAATAATCTGCTGAAACAGTAAAATCTTAGTAGCAGCACTTCTATGTTAAACAACAACGGCGCAATCAAAGTTTGTGCAAGAGGGTGTACTCTCTTCTCCTAGCTTACACAAGTCCAGAATGCTTGCAGTAGCATTTAGGGCCCTATTAAGAGCTTTGCCAGCAAGTCTATCCAGAAGGAGCATAAAAGCCAGCACGTGCTGTGTAATCAACCCCAGCAGAAACAAAGGCGGGGACCCTGACAGCAGCACTGCCTTAACTTGGTGGGAGGCTCGGAATTACCCCACTGCACGACTGGGAACTTGTCCCCACATGGGCAAGGCTTGAAGCCAAATGAACGGCTCATTCCGCAGACACCGGGATTACAAGGGACACTGCTGCCAGCTACTGCTTCAGTGTCACATTGCTTTCATGAGAAACCATCCACACCGCAACGTGCGGCCACCTCCGTGGTGAAACACCTCCCTTGTTCTGTTCAGAGCAGCACCCCTACACAGTCAGGCCAAAAACTCCATTTGCTCCTCTTGTGATAGAAACATCACAAGTTGAACTTAGGCAAGGAGAACGTTAAAAAAAAAAGCAGACGAGCTCTGGGTCAGCAGCATGAAGGCTTCTGGCTGGCTGCAGGAGACACGGGACTTTTAATTACAAGGAGCAGTCAAGACAATCCTAGCCAGCAACCATTTAGCAATTTGAGATTTTTAAAAATTACAAAAACATTGATATTTCAGTCAGACTGAGAGAACACACTGAAGTGACCAAACGCTGATACGCTCAAGTGATCAAGTGCTGCTGCTGTGCACGGAGCTGGCTCATTCAGGTCCTTTCAGAGGGCTCCGACGAGGCTCTGTGCAGATCAGCCTTACGCAGCGCAGGGCCGTGCCACACACTGGCTCTTCCCAATGCCAACACAACGCCCAGCAGCCTCCTGCACACGTCAGCACCTCTGTCTGCGTGTGCATTGCCAGACTTTTTTCTTAAAAAAAGCTTTGGTTACAATTTTTATTAAACAAACTTGCTCGGGCATCCATACCATTTATCCATCACACTACTATTCCTTGAAAAGAACAGCAATCTCCCCAGCTCAGCCGTTTGACTGAGTACGATGCAGTGCCAGGAGCACCCCCCTTTCACCCCCAGTTTTGTCACTGGCTCTCCCAGGGCCAATTTGCTGCTCTTGGCAACCTACAGCCAAATAAAAGCAAGGCACTCGCATCCCCGGGTGTGAAGAGTTGTCCGCAACTGGAACAGCCACCGGTGCCTCCTCCGCGCTCCTCCTGGCTGCACGGCTTCCCCAGAGCGTGACGTCCCTTCCTCCCGCGGAGGGTGCTCAGCAGAACAGCCTGCCGAGGCTCACGTGCCCAACCTCGAACACAGGCGCCCCAGAGACGGGGCTGCGGCACCCGCCGCGCCTCCCACGCAGCTCGACCCGTCCCGGTCTGTGCGGCTCGAGAGGGGCCAGTGGGACACAGCCCCAGTAGCGGCCGAGACTGTCCTGTTTGTAATGTCCAAGCCTTTTCAGAGGGGACATTACTGTGACCTTGGGGGTAAGCCTGAAAAAGTAACTCAGCAGTGCTGGAAATTCACTGAGGCTTTCCATGAAAAGAGCAGCATGCCACACACGCCTCTCATTTCTACACAGTCCCTCTCCCAAACTCTAAGCCTGCTCTCCAAACAAGAAAAACTATTTCATTACCATATTCAGGATGGAGAAAATTCAGATTTTAGTAAAAGCCACCAAATTCTGTTTTCAAATTTAAAGTGAGCTTGACCTAGTGAACTAGTGCCTCTGCCTGTTTTCCTTTCATGAGAACATAAAACACAATTAGAATTCATTTACTTCAGTACAAGATGTCTTGTAGCCACTTTTTTTTTTAAAAATGGTCAGTAAGAATTGATTTTTTTGTTTTAATATCCCTCTCATTGAGATATTCTACAGCTTTTTACTTGTACATCAAATTCATGGGGTTTAGCAGGCTTTTTTGATATTATTTTTAGCATTATCTAAGGTTAGCAGAAATATATGTATATGAAAGTCAAATCAATACTTTACAAATTTTAATTAACAGGTAGATATCTTACTGATAACCTCTTACAGAAGGACCTGTCATATGAAAGGCTTAAGTTGCTTTAGGAAAACAAAGTTAGATTCATGGAAAGCGTTTAAATTTTTTCTTCTGGGTTATTTAAATTAAACTACTTTCATAATCACTTGCATTTTCCAAAAAACGTTTGATGTCGTCGTCGTGATAAGTCTCTCGACTGTTGCAGGGACGATAAGGGTATCTCCGAAGGCCAACTGAGCGGCTCCAACCACTCCCATTTTCAGGACAGATCCAGCGAGCTGTTTCTGCATCCATTTTCAGAGAAGTCACAGCTCCCTCTGTTGACTGAAGCGCTGCTGCCGAAGGCACCTTCCACAGGCCTGGTTGGGCTTGGCTTTGCAGGAGCCACCCTGTGCGAGTGGTGGAGGAGGAAGGGGACGGCCCCAGGGGCTGTCAGTAACCACCGGACCTGCACCTCCACCAAACCCCCTCATGGACCTGTTCCTGTCAAAGCCCTCCACATTTAAGGACCACCAAACCACTCATATATAACAGACGTCATCCCCATTAAGCAAGTCTCAAACAGCAACACAGAAATAACCAAGTCCACAAATGAAGTTAATGATTGAGCAGAAGATAGAAGCCGACTTCCCTGAGCCCAGCGCCCGGGCTCCCAGGCCAGCGGGGGTGGCTGCCGCGGCAGGCGAGCGCCCAACCCTGCGAGTCAGGCTTCCTTGGCCCCTGCTTTTTAGGTTGGCTGTCTTTGGGCAAGCCTCACCCATCCTGTATACGTTCAATGCTGGCAGAAAGTGGGACATGTACATAGCACTGCCTAGATATATATATTAGTAGTTTTTTTTTAAACTGGAAGTAAAAATTACTTCAAGCTAAAAGTTTTAGCAGGGACCATATTTCTGTTCCTGGCTAGCACCAATTTGCTGCCCAAGTACGGCAACTCTCCTCTTTCTATCAGTAAAGTCACGTCCTTCCCATCTTTGTAAAATACTTGAACATACCCCAGTAAGATCTCCTTCCTTCCTGCACGCCACGAGACTACATTAGCCCTTTTATTCAGGATCTCTGGCTGCAAACTGCACCAGGCATCTGAACACAAACAGCGATGCCACGAGCCCTGCTGGTGATGAGCACCCTGGCAGAAACGTGGTGATACCACTCGTACCTCTGTTCTCCGACACCCGCTTCTTCCTACCCAAAAAATAGCAGATGGAGCTGTAGGGGCTACTGCAAGGGAAATGATGAAGTTTTATTATTTTAACATTAATTTCCAAGTGAATAATGGTTAGAATTACTGCAGAACAGCAGTCCCAGGAAGCTTCAGAAAACGCTCGTGACAACTTTGCAAAAATGATTATAAATAAGATATATCTATATCCCAGTCAATCCTACAATTAGACATGACTTTAAATGTTTCTGAGTTGCCATGGAACTAGGTATTTAGGTATTACCAGTTAAACAAAAAAAGAGAGCTTTAGAGCTCCCACAGAGACTACGTAGCCCCGTGACGCAGCACTGCCATCGCCAGTAACACGCCACAGGCTTCGTGCTGAGCTTGCAAGGCTCAGGACCAAGGCTTGCACTGTCGGAACTGTTCTTGACCCGCTTGCAGCTTCGTTTCATTTGGTTTAGCTGTGACAGCAACTTCCCCAACTGACCAGGCGTCCATGGCTCATCTGCTTCACTCGTGTTTACCATCATGAGGTGCGACCATAGTTCTACAGACAGCAGCAGCAAGCAGGTGTTCTACATGGAACAAGACACTTACAGCTCCATAGGACTGGCGTAGCGTAATGAAACACAGGCCTGTATCGCAGCAGGAGGGGCTGCGGCAAGCGGAGACGCAGGATGCAACACAGAGGAGTGCAGGCACGGGTGGATAAGAGATGGGGCACAGACTTGGCATTGGAAGCCTCCCAGCTATAAACAGCTTGCCAATGGTCAGTTAAAGGAAAGTAGATGTGGAGCTGCTGAGGGGCAGGGGGAGAAGGATGGGCGGACGGATAAAGAAACAGTATGCGATATACAGAAAAGGCAAAAAGGCACCATACATGGTAAATTTGGATGCACGCAGAGCTGCAGACCAATAAAGAAAGAGAGAGGTCTAAATATGTGTTTGCAAACACGTAAGAAAATACCCCAAGTATATCCTAGGGCAAGGAAGAAGGAACCATCAGCCTGGACACCAAATTCCCACCAGTGAAGGACTCCAGACATTGACAACCTGCTGCAATACCCGTCACCTCCACCCTGCCCAGAATGGAATCACCAGCTGTAGGACACAGAGGAGCAGTGGAAGGGTAAGCATTACCCAAAGAAAGGGGTTATACACCAAGAAGTGTGTGTATAATGATTTTAACAGCATTATTATTTTTTATTTTTTCTGCAACAGTTAGATCTGGACTGATGAGACCCTTAAGATTTCCATTGTACTAACATTAAATTCTTGGCTCTCCTTACGTATAACGTGCATCCTCTTTGTCCATGAACAAGACTTGAGCCTAACGCCAGTCTTGTGCTTCACAAAGGTTACTGTTAGCAGCCAAGGAAAAGCCGCGCCTGGTACAGCATGGCCTTTCAGAGCAATTAAACAACTGAGAATTAATTTCTGAGCTTGTGAAACAATCCCCAGCCCACTCCTGACCTACCTCAATCTACAGCTAAGGCATTACAGTGACCTGCCAGTATCTTGTCCCGTTGCAAGACGCAAACAGCCCACCCCTGTCCCCGTGCTTTCTTGCTGCGCAAGGAGGACGGCGCTGGCTGCCACCAGGGCTGGAGCTGCACTGGTCACGCTTACGTGTGGCCACAGCCGCCCACTCGCATCTGCTGGAAACCCACGTCTGCAGCACCAGTTTTAAGAGAGAATATATTACTGTTGTCCCAAAATGCTCCTCGCACACCAGTCCATCCGGGTTCTCGTACGCCTCGCTGTCAGAGTACAGGTAACTCGGGCTTCACCCTCCCAAATGAATGACAGCTTTCCTGCTGCAGTGACTCTGCCAGATCAGTGCTGCTTCAGCATGACTCTGTCGCAGGTACTGGAAGTAAAATCATGTGTCTGATTTGTGACTTGTGACTAACCTGATCTGTTTATAGACAAATACTATTTCCAGTATAAAAGCAGTCCTTTACGGCCAAAGATACAAAATGTTTTATTCAGGATCAGTTATGAAAAAAACCTCAAGAGTTTTTACCACCGAGGTAAGTTAAATGGGAGAGCAAACACTACAGCATGATGTTAAGAAGATTGCTTGTTCTTTTGGGAAGTGGGTTAAAGCCCAAGTCATCTTTGACAGCTCTAAGATATTGTTTACACCCACAGTGGACTTCCCACACGGTTCTGTCATGACAAAATCCACCTTTTGGCTTTTCACTGGTGGTTGTCCCAGGTATGCTGCATGGTGTTTAGGACAGAAGAATTTGTGAAAAGTGTTTCTGGCAAATAAATTACTGCTTTAAAGGACTATGTACAGTTGGAGTGAAACTATTCGTTCTTCCACAGCTCTGCTACACATACCGCAAGGGCGGCACAGTTGAACGTGCCACCTTGTTTATGTTAACGTGTAGTTTGTAGACCAGTGTGACTACTTGAAAAGAGTCATTAGAAGTGACTAAGAAAAGCAAGCTTACTGTTAGTAGGCTTTTGATGCTCATGGGGTCAACATCATCACTGGAAAATATTGAGGAATCTGCAAACTGAAGACTGGAAACTGTTATTCCAGAAACAGATGTAGTCATTTTTTAAAGTGTGGACAGTAACAGAATATAGATTTAAGCTGTTAACCAAAATCCAAAGATATTTGAAGTATTTATGAAAACTGATCATCAAAACTGGGAAGAGGATGAGGACACAGTTGGTCCCATCAGGACACAGCAGAAGTGGAGTGAGCTGGTGCCTTAGCTGGCGCCCTGCGGGGATCTCACCACAGGACAGCAAATCCTTTTTCCTATCATTCCTGTAACCCTGAGGCAAGCAAATGGCAACCTGGGAATGTTTGGGCCTATGGAGGCAAAGAGCTGCAAATCCACTAAACGATCGTCTACTAAATTAATTCAGGTTGGTCTGCCGCCTCAGTGACACCAGGTGTCAGCCAAGGGCTTCCACCAAAGGTTCCAAAACAATCCACCGCACAGAAACCCTGAATGAATAGGTTGACCTCACTACCACCTTGCTCTAACACCAGGGTTGGTGCCTAAGTCCAGATGGCAGCAAACCATGTAAGGATCTCAGCAGTAAAAAACCCAAGGTGTTGCACATTTGTAATGATTTCTATTTCAGTAAGATTGATTCTGTATTTTTTCCATGAAACCCTAACAATGTCAAAAGGCTTCACGATTCCAGCATGGAAGTCTATACAATGGCCAGTCCTTCTAGTAGAAGTCTTTTATTCTTCTTTCAATTAAAGAGAGTGTGATTTCCTCCAATTTTACCATTCCATTATTTTAACACTCTTCATGGTTTTGTTTCTTTGAGGTAATCCTGACTTTATTCCTCCCATATCCCACTGTTACCTTTTTGATCACCTACTGGCTGGCTGCCACGCTTCTGCTCTGCACACTGCTCATCTAACCTAAAGAAAATGACCGGTTGAAGTATATTTATTATCCAGATGTAGTGTGCCAATAATGTTTCAAATGTCAAACAGGAGGCTGTAACAATGAACCAGGAGGGAGGCAGATGAAATGGATGCATCAAGCATCACTCCTCCCCTGTCCCGAGGGAAAGGCCTACCCAGGTCACGGCACGGCACCTTCCGCAAGGCGGCCGCTCAGAACTGCAGGCGTAGTTATTGCCTGAAAGCGCCTGAAGCATTTGCTTTTCTACTAAAATTATGGTAAGGCTTCAGGGTAAGACTTGCCTTGATTGTTCATTGCCCCACTTCTCCCTGCCAGCAGGGAAGGGAGCAGGACTCCATTCCGAAATCCCCGCCTCCGTGAAAGTGAACCTCAGCCTGCCGGTAGCCATCACCAGAACTAACTGCAGAGGCACTGGCTGCAAGCAGTGCAGCCGCTGGGCACTGTCGCTACCTTCATGGCACTGATAAAAGTTTATGCAGGCACAAAGTACCGCCACTGTTGTACCTCTGGAACCTGCATATCGTTCTGTTTGTCATGTCTTCACATGAAATTCATCACCCCACAAAAAGCTCTGGAAGTACAGTAAGCCAAGATGGGACCCATGCAGGCTCAATCATTTCCAAAGCACCACAATCCTGATTTCTCAGCTCAGCAGGCTGCCTCAACAAGAACAGATTTATGCAAAAATATTTAAATATTGACTGCTTGAAATACAAGACCAAGTGAAGTATTTCTGTAAGATTTTAATTATTACATTTTCCATGCTATGACAATCTCATTTCTCAGCTTCTCTACGAAGCCTGACAACATGCAGCAGGACTATTACATGTGCAGATGTATATAAATGAGGTGTTAGAACAAATCCAACCCGGGTTTGGGATAACATTTTGCCCTTCCATTTCAACAGGAAACTGAGAGAACAGAGAACGGAACAACACTGAGAACTAAAAGTATTTTGTGGGCAGAGGATTATTATGAATTTCCTTTCCCTTACACCACAAAGCATTCAATGTCCTTCATTCGCTCTTGGAACAGAGGATCTCAGCACCACGCAGAATCAGGCTCACCCAGTACGCACTGTTTTGGAGAACCACACATAGGTGAGTTAACACTTACAACATCAACCTATTTACAAGCAAAGTTACAACAGCACCACAGTTCTCCAGTTTACCTGGAAAGGCCCACCCCACCTCTCAATAAACTCCGAAGCTGCCCCACACTTAGCCCTGTTCTTCACATAAACTGCTGCTGTAAAGATACAGACAAGATTTTCTTATGCTTTTGTTTGCATGGTAAAAGAACTTCTAAACTGTACCAGCACCCAGAGCAGGTGGCTCCTCTGCCTTTGCAAGCAGCAGTGACAACGCACTAAACGCTTCCATCAGACCTGATTGCCCAGGGAACAGCACCTCGCCGAGCCCCGGCCCTGTTCCAGGGGCTTCGCAGAACAAACAAGAAATAAAGACTCTTGACTCCAAACTTTGCAGCATCCACACGTAAAACATGGGGAGAAGAAAAAAAATCCAAATGAACCAAACCAAACCCTCTTGGGTTAACACCACAATAATTTGAGGAAATTAACCTCCTAAACGTCCTGGCAGCGTGTTTAGTGTGGGGGATGCAAGGGGGTTATAAGCACGAATGGGAAGTGTAGGTGTATCTCAACCGGAGACGGCTGAAAACTGACCCTGTCATGTGAAATAAGCAGGCTGGAGAAAGAGGAACCTCCTAGAAAGGGCAGAATGAAGCCCAATGACAACTCTGTGGCACGCCAGAAACTCTGGATCTGGAGCGACAGACAGACATTGACTCTAGGCATATTTAACAATGCAGTATAAACTATTAGATTGTGCCCAGCACGTGAAGAAAGATGACTTCAGTCTGGCTCACACAGTTGGAACAAAGACACCAGTAAAAACAACAACAACAACAACAACAAACAAAAAGAGAGAAAGAAATGGCGATAGGATTGGAGCACGGCAGTAGATGAGGGCTTTCAGAAATTTAAACAAAGACAGAATAGAGATGAGACCAGAAGATGCCAGCACCGTATCTGTCCAGCCTCTTTCCCTGGTCACACCCAGCTCCTGTGCACACCAGAGGCACGGGGAACTTTGTCCCCATGAGGGCACTCTGAGGAGCAGGTTGGAGAACGCAGGCTCCAAGACCTGCTTCAGGTCTTTCCTGGTCTGAGGAGTCCTGGCCTTTCACCGCTGCCCCACACCAGTGTGGCCTGAGTTTCTGAGCACACCAAGGAATCTAATTGCAAAAGTTCTTTTTCACTTTTGCCATTTCCCTCATCGACAGGGCCATGCTGATAGAGATGAGGGGCTTTTCCTTTCTCCCAACTGTATCTCAGATACAGCACCTGGTGTTAAAAAGCGAGCGTAAGAGTTTCCAGCAGGGCCAACTGAGCAAACAAATCGCAAGCGTTAGTTAGGCTCAGAACAGCATTTACGTAGGCAGAGTTGAGCATAAACTTAAATCACTGTGCAGCCTCACCTCACACAGAAGGATCGAGCTCATGGCTTGACTCTGCAAAAACTGGAAGATAGAGAAATAGTCTGGATGTGTTTATCGGGTCTTAAACTTTGGTAGTAAACTCCAGACAGAAGCACAAGGGCTCTTGCTCATCCACGCTTCACAAATACAGTCGCAATAGGTAAAGTTCCTGCTGTTCCAGTAAGAAGCACTGGCAATTTTTACAAGCCTCTAATAAAATATAACTGAACGCTAGTATCTCAGCAATCCAAGTCTGCTGACTTCCTACACCTACATGTAGCAAAATCTCCTGCAGTCACAGGCAAATTTTTAGACTTAACAACCACCAACCCTGTGCAGCATGATCTAGTAGCTACGGGATGCTGTCTCACTAACAGAACCCATCGCCACTCATTCCAAGGTACCATAGTGCAACAACAAAATCATTACAAGGGGAAGTGTACATCACTTTTTCTAAATGACAGAAACCTGAACACCGGGAGGAAAATAAAGCAAGAAGGGAAAACAGAGCAGGAATTTCTGCTACGAGAGCAGTACCAACCACAGCGTCAGAGACGAACGCCTGTGCAACGGTGGGGGGAGTTTGCCACCGAGTATCTGATGGGGGCAGAAGAGCTCCGTAAGAGACGGCAGACGTCTACTGCAGACAGAAATAGGCTACATCACGGCAGCGGCGTGTGCCAGCAAATCAAATGGTGATAAAAGACATGAATCAGAAAAATGAGGACTATGTGGCTTGATGTTATGCAGTTTTTGTCATTATTGCTCCCCCGTGGGCCTCCCTGGGCTGCAGGGGCACAGCCGGCCCCACCGTGGGCTGCGGGGGAATCTCTGCTCCGGCGCCTGCAGCTCCTCCTGCCCTCCTGCGGCACCGGCCTGGGGGGCTGCAGGGCTGCTCCGCTCACATATCTGCACTCCTCTCTGGCTGCCATTGCACAGGGTTTTTCCCCCTTTCTTAAACACATTACCCCAGAGGTGTTACCGCTGTCGCTGATGTGCTCGGCCTTGGCCAGCAGTGGGTCCGTCTTGGAGCCCACTGACATTGGCTCCATCGGACACGGGGGAAGCTCCTGGCAGCTTCTCACAGAAGCCACCCCTGTAGCCCCCCCGCTACCAGAACCTTGCATGCAAACCCCGTACATCCTCGTAGCTTGTATAGCCCGTATGGTCGCAACAGATGGATCAGTGCTGTAGCTCAGTGACAGTTTTCTAATTATAGTTGGCTTTATTAAATTCTTAAAGAATTTCAAAGAAACACTCCTTGCTGAGGCAAGGCGAGTCAGCATTTCTTCACTGCCATCAGCGCACACCAAAACCAAGGAAATGACACTGGTAGTGTTTTAGTAAAAAAAAAAAGCTAGCAAACTTATTTAAAAGATAAGCTCACAAAGAGCTGAAGGAGACAAACAGGGAAAGTCTTGAGAAAGGGAATAGGAAACAGAGGAATCAAGTGGAGCTTTGCTCTATACACATCCACACCGGCTTGAGCAGAACCCAGGGGTCCAGGGGACTCTCAACCCTGATCACCAAATGTTATCTGCCAGATACTTTAAAGAAATTATTTCTGTTTCTTAAGCTTCATTAAATATTTCTCAATGAGATTAAATAAATTAGGAAAATTTAGGGTTAAAGTAACACTGTGTGAAAAAACTTCAGATGTCTTGTAATTGAAAGACAGTGTTTAACGTTCGAGTCCACACTTCATCTCTGTAGCATAAGTTTGCTCCAATAATTTCAGATTTTACCTGGCCCTTCCCTGACTCCATCATTTGAATTGTGTTGTCACTAATTCTGCAATACAAATTGTTGAACAAAGAGTTATAGCTTTAGCAATTTAGCAAGGCAGTGTGGCAGACTGACGCTAAGCTGGGTCCTCAAATGCCAAAAACACGGATGTCTCTTATAAAGTTGATTTAACAAAGGGCTGCACCATGCTTTCCTGATCTCCCTGAACCATAAACCAAGCTCTGCTAGTAATCGTATCCGTGATTTATAATTTACGTGTAGTTGATTTTTAAATGCATTACGTCTTAATACTGTCAAGTCAGTAAAAGCTGTCATATGTTAAAGCTGTATAATCATCCACACTTAGCCTGCGAGTTGCCTACCATTGATTTGTAACTTCGAGTGGAATCAACACACTTCAAATCCAATACCCACAAACAAGTGCCACAGCTAAGAGAACACGTCTCAGATTGGAATAATTGCAAGACATTATATTAATATTACAACACACATGGTGCTTTTCATAGAGTATCGAACAGACAAGTCTGTCCTTTATGAAAAAAACAGCATTTGTATTTTCCAATTTTTGCTAGGTCAAGGGTAGCTCACATGACTATTACAGCTCCCAAAATGATGCAGATTTCATAGCAATACTGCAGAAGTCTTGGTCCTTCCAAGGTCCAAGGTCTATTTCCAATAGAAATCCCCATGTTTTGAGGTGTAGGGTTGCACTGATCTCCTGAATAACTCTTCCAATTCTCGTGCCACGTTATGAGACAGTGCTGTTACCAGCTCTTGGGAGAGAAAATGGGGTACATCACCTGGACTTGGCCAAATTTCCTAGGAAAAGAAAGAACCCAACTCTCCCATCAAACTCTTCTCCCCCTCGTACAGACTACCTGCTGAAAGACAAAAGGTAGTAACAGGCAGGTGCGGTACAATTTCTTTACGAGTGATTGAGACTAGCATCCCCACCTAATTTTAGGTCTCATTCTCCATAGCAGCTGAGATCTGGGCAAGCTGCGGGTGGTGCCCTCTCAATGGGGTCCGAGGCTGGCAACAGGGTCCAGCCGAGTGTCTGGATCACCGGAGAGGTCCAATGTTCATCTGGGATGTCAGTCTATGGGTCTGAGTTCAGATCAACTGAGAGCGCAAGAGTCTCAGCTTAAAAGCAGCTCCCAGAGGAGCAGTTGCAGGCCCTTGCTGAGACCACACAACCTCCTTCATGGCAGCTCCTACCAGCCAGCCGACCCTGCAGGCAGGCAGATGGACTCCTAGAAGCCGGGGAGTGCGCCCGGGGCCCCGACATACACATATATATTCTTCAGTGCAACCAACCCTCTAGGACAGTCATTTTGGCAGCGATCAACTCACTAGACATTTCGTCCATCACAAATCCATTCAGATTAAAGTATTTATTTCTGCTTCCTTCTAGCTCATCTTGGCCTTGCACGAAAACCTGATAAAACCACAGGCCAATGAAGTTGGTAAAATAATGGAAGAAAATATGCTTCTCGATAGGAAGAACAGCTACAGTTGCTGCTTCTCAGTAATCAAAGCCCATATCTACCAAAAATCGACTCCTAAGTTTGTTGCCATGCATAGCAGATACTGTGGCAGAATGCAGTTACTATCAGATTACTGGTTCTCATTTTTCCAGTCACTCCTGCCAAGTGATCCAATTCAGCCAGGCCAGTGGTTTCCAAACTTTGATTGCTCATCCCTATCAGTAAAAGATTTCCGAGCATGGACTGCCGATACGTGTATATTTATTTATAAACTATATACATATGCTACTGAACTAATCAATTATGTACATTATAAAACATACACAAAAATAGAAATTAAGAAGGAAAATAGGGATAAAACAAACATTATTTCAAAAAAACTATTTTACTTATTAATGGTACAAAAACTATTTTCTTCCCACACTCCAACGGATTGTCTTGAATACGCCTCACTTTGGAGACCACCGATCTAGGCGAAGGTGGTAACGTTTCACCAGATGAGCTGACATAGCTGGGAGAAAGGACACCTTGCTCCAGGTCTTTTCCCATATTACTCACCTAATGCACTTAGGCCTGTTCAATCTCCCTGCTCACAGACAAAGTAAAGGAACCACAGTTTTAATCCAACAAATCAGAGTTTGCTTCATAAACTTAAGTTGCTGGATTTGGGTTCAAACTCTGAAAACTATCAACTCTCCTCAAAACTCTCCTGAAACAAAGATCATGAGTTCACTCCCAATGAAAAGAGAGCCTGTAAGCAAATAAACCTGAACTGGCATGGCTCAACTGCAAATTTAACCCACCCTAAGAGAGCGAACACTTTTCCTAACTACATTATTACTATTTCTATTCTTTTAACTGTCGGCAAGAAACAAAAACCTCAGGTACAGCTCCAGGCAGACTCCTTCAACACTTCTCCCAAGAGGAAACTTTACTCCCTGCCTTAGAATTATATTGTAATTTATGCTAATACTTTATCATTACCATCTAAATGCAAGATATGCCAATTTTGGGATGACTATCAGAGAAATATATCAAAAGTATATTATACCGCCAAATACTCTGAAAAGGTTTTCACTTGAAGTATTTCAAAGTAGGCTTCAAGTGGAGGAAAATAATGCGCAACAAGGGAACAATCTTGCTGCAGAGGCAAGGAAGGTGAGGCAACCTCTAGATGACTGAGGAGATCTTATTCAGCCCCAACCCATCACCATCTAGCCAACATCAAAGAAACTGTACTATACAAAAAAAATCTCATAACGAAAAATCTACATAAGCTTCAGGACCGTGCTGTCTCAACAGCATCAAACGCTTGCAGGATTGTTTCCCTTGGTCCAAGAGTCATGGTCAGACCCTCTTTAATTAAGAACATACAAACCAGAAATCAGTTTCACAACGCTTCCTATCTTTATCAAAGGGTTTGTCCTCCAATGAACAAGCCTGCAAAGAATTTTAGGAAAATACAGGTTATAGCTGAAGTTAAATCAGAAACAGTGTTTTTCAAAAAACGGAGGGCTCCAACTAAATTGATCTGGCAAAGAGGAGACATGGTAAGACAAACACTACTTCTTGGTATCATCAACAAGCCAGTATGTGCAGCTTTGCAAGCACACATCACAGACTGTCATTTCGGTGAACACTTTTTCCACGCAGGGCAGACAAACTGAGGGAGACAGCAGCGATCCCGTATCAGCACAGCAGCCAGGCTGACCTAGATCAGACTCAGCCAACCTGGCATTGCAGTTCAGTCGCAGGCTGCAGCCAGCGTTTCCAGAGCCTCTCAACAGCCTAAAAGATCGACAGCGTCATTCACTCAAACTGGAACTCCTCGCTTTTATAAAATACACAACAAAACAAGAGGGGAAGAAAAAAGCCACCTACATAAATGCGAGGTTTTGTTGCAGCAGCTAAAGAACAGCTGCTAAGGAGGACTAGGCTGGCTGCTGCTCTTCCCATCACTCCCTGTTTGACTGTGGTGTGCCATCCAACAAACCAAATGTGTTTCAAAAGTAGCTCTCATTTCACTGATCAAATACATATAAAATAAGCCACCTGCCATGTGAGAAAGTGACTAATGCTTGCATCTTTTAAGCTCTTTGCTTCACCACTGAAGACACTTTTGAACACAGTAGCATTAGTGTTTGCTGAAAGAAACTTGCTTTTAAAAACAAGGTTCAAAAGTCTCACAAAAACATACAAGGAGACAATAAAGACCAAAGGTAAATCTGAGTAACTTACTGCTGCTGCTGTGGCCTCCTCTCCACCTACATAGACAGAAGAAGCAATCTCCATCACGGACAAGTTTGTGGGAGCATCTGTAGTAGATGACGATCTAGGCCGACCTGCCTGAATATCTTGGGCAGACCTCCTGTTGATCTGCGGGCTTCCTTTCGGGGCATCTGCCTTGCCCCGCCTGCTGTGCAGGCTCGTCCCTCTCTTCATTTTAGGTGGCACTCTGATCTGCTGAAGCACCCGGTTCAGAGCTGTGGGGTGGGTGGAGACACCATCAATTTCAGCACAGACGCTTTGGCTTTCCAGATCCATTTCAGGCTCCAGATCAGCCTGGGCTTGCTGAATATCATGCGGAGAAACTGATGACCTCCTGCGCTGATGCTGGAAAAGGTGCTTCAAGCCTTGGCCAATCACATTAATGTTCTCCAAAGCATTATGGGTTATTTTGGATAATTTTTGCTCTGATTCATGTTGTTTTTTGGTCTCTTGATCTTGGTATCTGCCTCCAGGATCAGGGTCATCACACAACTGTTCAGTGCCAGAGGGCTCCATTGATGACACCCAACAGGTTTACTGGACTACTCATACATAAATACGTCCCCTGTCTTTAAAAGGCTTAAGTTTGTTTTAAAAATGCCAAGATTGTCAGCCAATTAGGTGTGCAATTGCTTCAAGAGTGACTACACATGCAGCTGTGCCACGGTGATCTCATGCTTATCTAATGTTAAACAAAAGAGTCGTTATTACACATCCATGCAGAAAGTAGTGGGTTAAAGAATCCAATGCACAAAACATGCCATTAACAAAACAAAACATATCAGTTTTCCAAGCATCCCTCCATGTGGTATTAGTCGCATGTAGGCTGTACGCAGAAGCCAAAGCTTGTGTGGGACAAGTCATTCATTGCCTAGGGGAAAAAGCCCAGCACAAAGGGTACAGGAAAGCAAGAAAGGTAAAAAAGCTGTTCAAAGGGGGGAGAAGCAAGGAGAAACCAGTTTTTATTAAGAACAAGCCCATAACAATATCGAACAGAACACGAGGTTAAACTTCTGAAGAGCATGTTAGTCTCTTTTGCAGAATTAATTTTGTTCCTTGACAATGACCTGGTATTTTGTGCTTCAAACGTAATGTCTGCTCTGCTCATTCGATTTTCCTGTAGAACGCCTAACTTCACAGTATTTAATATATGCAAGAAAACAGAACATTTCCAAATCAGTTATGCATTTCCAAATAAGAAATCACTTATTACTGCCAACATCCGCTGATGGCACTGAAAACTAGATGTGAAAATCTGCCTCCGAGCAAGAGCAGGCAAGTGAAATGGTTTCAATTGGCATAGCCTTGTCCATAGTTCTCAAAGAAAGCAAAAATGCCTTTTTAAAGGTAGATTAAGCAACCAATCTGAAAGGGAACAGCACCATATACGTATGTATCGGTCTCTAGCAGAGAGGAAGCACGCAGCTCTTCTCCAAATGATCTCAACCTTACCTATCAGCTGGGCTCAGGCAGGAGCTGGTTACAGGGCATTGCAGCTGAGCACTTATATAGCAACGCGCTACTGGAGAAGTACAGCAAAGGAATGCGGAAGGAAGGAGGGAGACAGCATCTGAAAGAGTTTCACATCAGCACCATGAGATCACATGCTGATCATTGTTTTCTTGCAGGAGAAAGCTTTGATTCGGCTTCTATAAATACAGAAACCAGATCACAGAGGTCTACCTCAATCTTGGCAGAAAGCAGCCTGTGCTTTAAAAAACCCCAACATTTTATTTGAAATGCAACATATGTTTGGGATTTGAGAGCATTCATTTTTGTCTTTACACAGCTGCAGCATCATGATGTGTTGAGGTTACAATTAGAGCGCTCTCAATTTTGTGCATCTGAAATCTGACACAATGGGTTAAGCAGATATTCCAAAACGCTTTCCAAATTGGCATCCAAAAATATCAGAAGAGCTGCCTCACGCTCTTTTTTTTTCAAATGTCGTTGCTATCAGCTGGAGGCAAGATGAAATTCAGTACTTACAGAAAGCAAAACACTGGAATCATACGGGATTTTATCTCAGTACTTTGAACATGTCATAAGCACTGAGTCTAAATATATTGGCCAGTTTAATCAATAACACATTAAATGCGAAGTAATAAACTACATCACAGAAAAATATATTCATGCAGAAATTGGGTGGCAAAATCAGAAGAGTGTGCAACCCACCTCGCATTTTTACATACCTAGCACTTTCCTAAATGACTCTAAGGGCCTTTGTGATTGGTATTATGCTTTGACTTTTGAGCTCACTTTCTTAATATTTAATTTTTTTCTCATGTACCAGGTTTTCCAGCAAGTTGAATTGCAGGTCTCCACTCCATTTAAGGTTTGGGGGGAAAAAAGGTAAAACTAGATTTTCCTTTTTGTCCAACAGACCAAATGGTTCAGTGAACAAACCCCACTGGCTAAAAAGCAAGAGCCCCAAAATTACTTGGCGTGTAAAATACAAGCCTGGCAGCTGACCTGTAACTGCCTTGTTCGTTTTAGCTAATTCCCTCAGTATTCATTGTTCAGCCAGGGCTCACTGAGGAACAGCAGTTCACATCAAAGACGCCCAATCTACTCTCTAACCAGTATCTTTGTGATCTCTTGCAGGCTTTCTATGCAGATTGCCGCTGGTAATACAGCTGATCTTAAAGAACACCACTCAGTCTAACTGGAGTGCCATGTGTTATCTGCTGGACACCATTAACCTGCTTAGATGAGCCCTGTGTCCGTTCACAAACCAACCTGGAACAGATCAGCCTGCAGTCAGCTCACAAACCAGTCACTACTACCCCTGGGTCCTGTGACCGACCTCTGAAACCACACTGATGCGTTATCTTTAAGAGGCTCCTCTACAGAGCTTTGAGGTCATCGGTCCGTTCATATTTTGATACGAGTCTGTTGTGAGCCTGAAAATAGCTTTTCATATTGCATATCTGGTATGAAAATCCTTAAAACTACTTAATTTGTCCTCGTATCTACTTCTGGGGATAAAACTACTTATAAATGTGAAGAACTGTGAATCAGAACAATTAATTAGCACATTTATTTGCATTAGTATCCAAGTTTTGTGCTTGGTTTTTCTCCCCCCCCACTTATAACAACCTTTATATTCTGTCCGGGGGAGGAAATGGAGTACTTTATAGCATGAAATTCAAAAACATACAGTTCTTATTCATACGAGGATACGATGCATCAAAGAAAATGCACAATTCCATATACAGCCATACTAAGCAGATGTTATAACATTATTATGCCCCAGAACATGCTAATACAGTCCTTCATTTGGGCAATTATTTCACAGCAGCACTGGGAAACAAAACAGTTCAAAGGAGAAACTGGCAAAAACAGTATTAGATAACTGAATATATAAACTAGTACTTGCCTCCATCACTTGCCCTTTAGCATGGCTGACATACAGCAGTCCCTCCACTGAACAAAACTGCAAAAGAAATCGGGTATGAGATGCAATTCCTGGGAATGGGAGGAAAGATGCACACAAACAACAAACTGAGCATGGTTTCAACTTGTAGATTCTTTTTTTTTCCCCATTTAACTGCACGTGCCTCTGAAAACTGGGCTATTTTAAACTCTTTCAAATAACTGAAGGGATACAAATATAATTGAAGTTAAAACTGAATCTTGCAGAGTTAACCAAGAAGCTCCTGTGAAGGAACATTGTCTTTTGGGACTGGAAGCCCAGGGAGATTTCAGGGCTCCAGCCTGCAAGGCCAGACTGCTCCACACAGATTTTATTTCTCCTCCTATCTGGTCACGCAAGCGTTCTGGGCACAGGTCAAACAGCTTGCTCTGGTTTATCTGGAGTTCACCTAACAGGACGTGAGAATTGTGAGCACTCTGGAACATGAGCACCTTTGGTGCCTTTCACAGGGAAGCTCTGGCCACCTCGGCTGAGCTGCTTCTGCGTGTAACAGCAGCCCCTGCCAGGGTAAAACACAACCAGCCCCCGTCCCCCACAGCGATAAATCCCCGCACCGCAGCGGCAGACCGCAGCCACGCTGAACCCCTCCATGCAGAGACGCGGAAACGGATCCAGCCACAGCCTCAACGCAGCGAGCGCAAAGGATTCAAGGGTTTGAGCCCAACCTAGCAAAGCACACAGCGCCCAAGGCCACCTCCTGGCCTTGCCCTCCGTGCCTGAAGGGGGGACCAGGGTACATCGAGGGCATCTTGATGATCCGCTTCACGTTTCCGCAACAAGCCCGGGGTAAGGCCCGACGCTTGCTACAAGAACACAGCAGAGGGTGACAAGAGGACAGCTGAGCAGGTACGACGACTGCATCTCTCTAGCCAGACTCAAACATTATTCCAAACCACGGCTAAATCACCCAGATTTTCCAAAGGTCGTCAGTTACTCAACTAGTCCTTGAAAACAGGGACACAAGCTTCCAAATACATTAGCACTCGGAAGAATACTGCAAGACTCTGCACAACTGGGACATTTTGACTACTTTATTGCGCGTCAGATTCCCACCTCCAAGATGACAGCAGAGATAAAGAAAATGTTAATCAGAACCACTGCAGTGGGATGCTAGAGTATGAAGAAAGTGATGACAGCAAACTTGAAGAATTTGGAAACAAATGAATGAACACATTTTTGAAAAAGATCTTGACATAGAAGAAGTTACATTCCTACAACAGCAGGAGCGGAGAACCAGGCACAACGCGTGACGTATTGCTAACATGAGGTGCCACGAACATACTTTCATAGCCATTCTACTCGTCTTTTTTCTTTTGTTTTTTTAGTTTTAATGTTATTTTTTATTTATGGAATTTTAAGAGCTTCTGCCCATGAGGGCTTTGTAGATACGTCCTACAGCACCATAGGGCCCTGCACGTCAGCAGATGCTTTTGACTCAAATTCCCAGACTTTATACTGCAGAGTCCGCTTTCCAGAGCGCCCACAGATGGGCTTTGAGATGTAAGGTCAGGAAAACTATTTGTATTTTCTCCCCTGTGAATCACAGCCCTCACTGACACACAAACCAAGCCTCCCCTTGTCTGTCAGAAGCTCCTTTTTTCCCTAAACTTTGCACAGCTACTGCACGGGGTTAATCAAAGTTCCTCCATTTCCCTGCACTTACACCCTCTTAGCTTTCTGGGTCTTCTTGCACACATACTGGCACTATTGCAGAGCCACTGACTTAGCAGGAATGTTACACACGCGCGTCGGAGAGAACCTGGAGGGGTAGAGATAAATAAAAGTATCGCCGGTGCTGTTTTGCTCTAGGCAGCTAGATCATCTACAGGGAGAAAAACCTTCTTCCCACTCTTCCATTTTTCTTCGTAACGTGATAATTTTCAACTGAGGTCATGATCAGAAGTCTGAGAAGTTTTTGGCCCATTATTTTTTAGCTAAACTTTATTCAAGTAAAAGTTTACTCCAAATGCATCGGTTTAATGAACGGCCTTCAAAGCCATGGTTATTTGTAAATAAAATTAACTCTGAAGTTACCATTGAAACCCATCTCAGAGCTGACTTTTCTGCAGCTGGAGTACTTGTTATAGATAGAAACACAAAACTGTAGAAATAGGGATGAAAAATTATTTTCAACAAAAGAAAACAGAAAATATTCTGCCTTTTCGTAGAATATTTCAAATACTTATTTATGCTGTATTTTAATATCTCGAACCCTTAATGTTAATGTTGAAGTACAGTTAGCTAAAGAACGCTCACATTTGTTCTAGTCCATAAACAGGTCGGCTCAAATCAGAGCTGTAGCCTGCAGTTCGCAGGGAGCTTAAGAGATGCTTCCCATTCCTCTTATTTCACAAAAAAAACCCCAACATTTCCAGTTGCTTCAGGATAAGAATTATTTTTATTAAGAAACAGCCCAGCTTAGTTTGAGAAATCCCAGATTATTTTCAGAAACTCAGTGGATGGTTTTCAGAAACTCCCCAAATGGATTCTGCATCAAGGCAGTTTAGCAAGGGAAGACCAAGGGGCAACAGCCCCACACTGGCAAACCACACACTGTGGGAACTGGGAACCAAGACTGATATCCACAGGAGGATTAAGATATTTTAGAAGCATCATTGTTCAGCAGCAAAAAGCAGCAGAGCAAACCAGGGGAGAAAGCTCCGGGTGTTCACAGCTAACCCTGTCAGAAAGAGGAACTTGTGAGAAACCGGAATGGGTATGAAATTCAAGGGGGCTGCAGTTTGGAAAACATTCAAAGAGGAAGAAACAGTAACAGAGTAAATGTGACCCAAAAGAACAAGCAGATAGCGGCATAACTGCCCGATCTGGAGAAATGAACGGATAGTGGCATAACTACCCGATACCTGGAGAAACAGGTTCATTTAGCTATATTATAACAGAACAACTTTTAAAAAGCCAGAGTGGAGAACTGGGGCAAGAATGAAAGAAAAAGACATACAAAAAATAATTAAACGCAAAGAACATAGGTAAGATGGGAAAAGAGAAAACAGGAAATATATATATATATAAAATAAAAAATATAAATATATATATATATATATATAAAAATAAAGCCCCCACCTGGCCACAACCCCGACACTGACAGCACTCTATGGAAGAACATAAACACCATATAGCTGAAAGAGCAAATTGAAAGACAAAACCAGAAAGACTCAGCACGTTAAATCGTGCAGCTGGGCGATGGGGGGACGAAGACAGCTTCAAGTATGTGTAAAGCAAGCCAAATTCCTGTTGAGGTTCTGCATCTAAGACTTTAGGAAAGGGGAAAAGGCCAAAGGCAGCTACTTCTGATGCAGGTGACATGCCCAGGGAATTCACTGAATTAACCCACCGTGCTCCGGGTAAAGAGTCCACACCATTCAGCGCAGCGACAAAAGCCACGCCAGGTGGAGAGAAACCGCTGCTTTAATGGGAGGAACAAGGGACACAGAGCGAAGCAAGAGGCCTACAGCCTGTTACGGCGCAAAACCAACACAGTAGGACAACAATAGGTTTTACTGATCTCTGCCTAACGATTTCCCTAAACCCTCCAACCTATTCCCAACATTGTCTAGAAGTCAAGAAGGGAGCGAGCTGCATGACACCATCTCCACTATCCTCTCCATTCTCACCCCACAGACTCAGCAGGAGCATGGTTTGGTGGCTGAAGTCCAGGCTGAGAGATTGGACATCCTGGGCTAAACGCGCTTTGTCAGTCTTGTTAAAACATCTTGAGCAAGTCGGCCTCTCTGCCTAATGTTTTCCTACTGCAACACAGGAACAACCCCGCCAGCTGAAGAAGGGGAGAAAAACTGAGGGTAATGCTGATGAAGGCGCTTTCATGAAATGCTTTATAATGGATTAAAACACTCAGGTTCCTTTGAAGGCAATGTGCACAGATAACGGTTAAGAACAACCCACACTTGGAATGCCTTTATAAAGGTAGCCAACTGTATTAAGTCAACTGACACATGCACTATAAATCAGTTCGTCATTTAGCAGTCCCACAGCTTGCAAAATAAACCACAGGCCACTTTTCTGAATACCAAAGAACACAAAAACTGGCTCTGGCACACCATTAATAAAATGAGAGGCTGGCAGAGTGTTTATGTATGAATTACACAATCATCACCAAGGAACAACTTAACAAGATTTTAAAGTTTTTTCAGATTTTTAAGATATTTAAAGACAAAAATGGTACTATGTCTGAGCACATAGAAAACACGAGATGTACAACCCCTCTCCTAGAATCCTCAGAAGCCTTAAACAGATCTAGACCATCCATCTACTCCTTTGTGAGGGGTGACTGTGCTGCAAGGAAGAGGGGGCGGGAGCAGACCCCTGAGGTCACTCAAAAGGTGTTAAGCAACGTCCTCCTCTTCTCTGGAGCAGAAGTGGAGAGGGAAAGTCACCTTTCCCATGTACATTAACAAACAGTCATTCCAGAGGGCTCAGCAGCAGAAGATGTTATGCTTTGGCACACCAAAATGTATTCACCACTTCTACCCCTGCATCCATTAATGGGTCACATGCTCCTACTGTGCAAGGACATGGGACAGGGTTTAGTGGTGGGATGGCAGTGCTAGGTTAACGGTTGGACTCGATGATCTTAAAGGTCTTTTCCAACCGAGGTGATTCTATGATTCTATGATAGCATGTTCATAGGCATACCAGAAGGTGGTTTTTCAACATCAGCCTCTTCTCAGATCCACATCCTGTTGAAACAGTTCCTTCCTATAACTTTATATTTAATACTGCTGACCAACAAGACTAACGCATACAGTTTGTTGTTCCTGAAAGCTCAAGTATTAATCCTGTACATAAGAGAAAACTGCACTCAAGTCACAGATGAGCAGATACCAAATACACTCTTAACGAGTGACAGATCCCTTCTCACTTTTTAAGAAACGTCTTCCTGAATACATCAAACCCAAGCATCTTCAATACCACCCATGGGCAACCTCTAAATTACTGCTGCCCTGTAAGTACTGCTGACTGCCGTGAATAGAAAGACAATGGTTCTCCTGCAAAATGAAGTGAACCGAGTGAAGTTCACAGTGTAAGGACTATAGACATAAATATCAAATATATTTTCCTTGTTTATTAGGAAACCACGGTAGCTTAAAGTTGAGTGACTGGTGTTCAGAAGTGTTTCTACTGCTTTGCAGTACAACCAATTGCCACTGAAATCTTTTCCACCCCTCTTTGAATATTCCAGTAACTAACTCAGTGTTCACGCTGTTGTCTGAATCAAAGCTATGAAGTACAGGTGAAGACTTCTCCAAAATTAAGAACCATGCAGAGGTACCAATACATAATCATTCTGGGTTTGGTATCATCACATGAAAATCAAAGCAAAATGTTTCAGCTATATTTCTATAGCTTGCAACCTGTAGATTTGTGAGAAGACTTTCAAGACTGCGCTGCTGCATCTAGAGCTGGTATTCCATAATAGTCTGACTGTGGGGCAATGCTACTGGTTCCACGACTTAGCAGAGCTTCTTGTCCTTCTTCTATAAAGCACTGGTTATCTTTAAAGCACTTCCTTCACCCCAATGAATTTATTAGCTACACAAAGCATTTATAGGTTTACATTACCATAACAGGTGAGCAGTCTATGAATTTACCCTTGGAATGCTCCTACATTGTATTGAATTACTATTACTTCCCTAGTTTTCAGATGAAAAAAACAAACATAGAAAGGTCAAGAAGCTGCCTTAAGGTTACATAAGGCTTCTGAAGCAGAGAACCAAACTTCAAATTTACCCTTATAAGGTTAATATCATACCTACATGATCTCTCACTGCTGCCACCTCCCAACTTGCTTACGGACAGATACTGCCCAGTACCGTATCCAGAACCTACCAAAGCCACTTTAAAAATATCCTTTCCTGGCAAAGGCAACACAGAGGCTATTTTCCCTCCAATTCATAAAACCAGTGCTTCAAGAGAGCTAAATCAAGGTTAAAGAAAGATTTAACTAGAGCCTTCTGGCTTGCCAACATTCGCAATTATGTTTCTCATACACACTTTCAAGAAATTTTTTTGTGCATGTACTTAAAAGTCCAAAGACAACACTAAAAGCGCATCCCGCAGGTATGTTACAAGAAAAACAAATTTGATGGACCTGGGTATATACAAAGAATTCTTACAAAGACCTTCTGTTCTACTACACGTAAAGGAAACTCACCTATTAGCAAGTCTTTCTTTTTAACAAGATGGGTTAAAAATCAACAGTTTTACATTGTGTCGACCACAAGAATGCGTGTGCGGTGGAAGAGGTTACACAAGGCTGCCACTTACAGCTGCGCAGTTTGCCGAGACCTGACCAGCAGCCGACACTTTCACTTAGTTGAGTGATCCGATTCAGGAAAGCCACATCCTCACCTACTGCTCTTCAAAACCAAATTGAAAGGAAAGCCAAACTGCAGCATTTCCTCAAGATCATCTCTGCCCTTTGCAAAAGGGAAGGAAGTAGTAACCGTGTTTACATGCTCTACAAACCAGTGGCCTGCGTATTCTGAATTCCGTGCTTGGCTGGAGGGCAGCTGAAGGGACTAATCCATCGCCAGGCGCAGTGGCCTTCCACGACACAAGAAGCCTAAAGAAGGGCAACAAAGCTGGAGAGGGGTCTGGAGCCCCAGGCTGCTGGGGAGCGGCTGGGGGAGCTGGGGGGGTTCAGCCTGGAGCAGAGGAGGCTGAGGGGAGCCCTCATCGCTGCCTACAACTGCCTGAGAGGAGGGGGGAGCTGGGGGGGTCGGGCTCTGCTCCCAGGGAAGGGGCGATGGGACCAGGGGCACCGGCCTCCAGTTGTGCCAGGGCAGGGTGAGGTTGGCCCTGGGGAACAATTCCTTCCCCAAAGGGCTGTCAGGCACGGGAAGGGGCTGCCCAGGGAAGGGGTCGAGTCCCCAGCCCTGGGGGGATTTAACAGCCGGGCAGAGGCGGTGCTGAGGGCCAGGGTTTGGGGGTGGGATGGCAGGGGTAGGGGAATGGTGGGGCTTGGTGAGCTTGAAGGGCTTTGCCAACCTAAAGAATTCTGTGGTCCTAGGTATGACAGAAATATCAATTTAAAGAATTCCCAACCTCTCTCACCCCTGTGCCTTGTGTTCAGTCCCACAGCATGACATACCACCACTTTAGCTGTTGTAGGCACAGCTGTTTCTGGGACTGTGATGTGAACCAAAACAAAAAAATTAACTCAGCTTTGAAGGAAAAATAGGACTGGGGGAAGAATCTGACCAGAGTTGGTTATAACAACTTTGGGATAAGGTTAAAGAAGGGAGGCAGTACAGAGACAGAGCACAAAGCGGTGTTATCAAAAACCTCCTATCTGAAGCTACAGCCACAACAGCTGGAGAAACAGCACATCAGCTTCAGCAAGGACTCATCAAAACAAAAGTAATTTCGTTTTCACAGTTCAAATACAGCATTTTGTAAACAGAGAAACTACCTTCTCTAAAGGAAAAGAGTGAAGTGTTAAGCAAATATTCAAAATATTGGGTGTTCCACAACGAAAAGAGCTCTGCATGGAGATAAGGAACAAGTAGACCATGATTACAGGAGAGAGGTACTGGCTAACATTATAAATAGCAACAAGTCATTTTTCACTAGATGCCTGCATGTACTCAGAATTTTGAGCCTGAGCTCCCAAACTGAGTAGACAAACAATGACGATCTGCTTGTTAGTTTGGGGGTTTAATAATATGACTTAACTCTCTACACTCCGGCACGCAGTAAAATCACAAGCAGTTGCAGTGGGATTATCCAGGACTCTAGCAGGGGAGAGAAAAGGGAGACACAGACACATCAGTCGCGGGTGCACAGACCAAAGCGGGCGGCAACGGCGGGGTCCATCCCAGCTGCCCAGGGGCACTCACTGAGGCTGAGGGGAAAATCAAAGGGAAGCTAAAGGCCCCACAGCCAGGGGATGGCAAGAGGGTGAAGATGAGTTAAGATATGCTATGTTTCAGGAGAATGCATAAGGAGCAGAAAGAAAACATGGTCATGGGCACAGTGTGCTCCCTTCTCAACTCAGAGATGGGGAAAGCTCCAGGGTTATGTGGACCATGACAAGGAAAACCTGCTACAGCAATATACGCTCACAAGTGTCTGTCATCTAGAATGCAGCTTTCAGCACTGAGTCCTGTTTGTCCAAACAAGCCACAGTTCATTGCTGGAAGAAACCATCTGAAGCTGTTTCATCAGCTTTCACTATTGCAGGGGTATATAGCAGCAGAAATGCGTTCCAATTTCACTGCAGCAGAGGCAATTGTTTCATTAATGTGGCTGAGACCAGCTATGGAGGTACGTCCTTCACAGGCAGGAGCCTACACTGAGCCTGTTCAGAGTAGTACAGCAACAGTAAAAGCCTACCTTCGAATACCAAATTCCATATATGCAAAGGTGAAAAGGAGTAATTCTTTTAGCTTGCCCCTCTTTAAAGAAATCTTACACTGGAACAGAGTTAATTCCTTGAAGCATCTCAGTGTTTCTGTGGTCAGTCGCACTCCTACTATCCCCTTTTGCTATTAACATTTGCATTATCTCGATCAGGTTCTCCAGCCTCTGGAAAAATCCAACATTACTAGGCCACGCCGATCATTTTGGCAGGACCTTCTCCAGAGAGAAACAGGCCAGCAGAAGAGATCAAAGCTGCTCTTATCCTCACTGCCTGTCTGCCAGGAGATGCTACTACTTTGAATGTGTCAAAGCTGACTCAAATGTCAGGAACAAGTGAACCACAAAGTAGAAATACAGGTATTTTTCATTACACTTCCAAGCGAAAACAAAAGGTTACACTACAGCTATTTCAGGCATTACAGACGGACTTTTAGGCATGCCAGTCATAAAAAAAAAAAAAAAAAAAAAGAAAAAAGAGATGGCCTCTCATTTTAACTCCCCAACAGTTTCATCTGTGACAATGCCAGCCCAGAAGCTGGCAAGATTTAGCACCGTTAGTTCTAAAAGAAAGGTTTATTCCAGGCTTGGAGTTGTAAGAGGGTTAAAGCAAGTTAAATTAGCAGTCTTGTAAAGAAAGATATCATCTACCACCAACCCACGCCCCGTGCAATTTTAACATGTGCTTTTAGCCCTGAATTTTGGAAAGTATCATATTTACAATGACTTGTGAAAGAAGAAAGTAGAACTAACCTGGCACAGAGTGGTAAAACACTCCCCCTGATGACTCAAAACCAGCATTAACTCTCTGATCTTTCAGAAGTGTTGACTCAACTTACTGAGACTAAAAGACAGATCAAAAGAAAGTTTTCATTTGGCTCAGCAAAATCACAACTCTTTTCCCACTGATTCGGGTGCTCCTGGTAGTAGCCATGTGAAAGTCTCCCACCGGTATTTAGCATCAAATGAGTTACACAGTAGAAGTTTGGCTTTAAATAGTTTACAAGGACTAACTTAAACCATATTCAGTCCCAAAACGGGGAAAAGTCTGCTAATCCAAAATACTGATAACCATCCCCACACCGCAGCCCAGACCTTGAACACGTCTGCTCTAAACAAGTGCACCTTAACCACTGCCTACGGACATAAAACTCGGACTCAAAGCAGCAATATGCATCCCATGTAATAGTTCCCTCCATGCTGTTGAGAAGGATACCCAAAAAGCTCTACAGTCTGAAGACCACCATCATTGGAAAAACTTGCTTGCGGGCTCCAAATCCTGGCAGCTCATTGCGTTAGCATTGCTTAAAATGTGACACAACACAGGCAAGATAGACAAATTCTGATCAGAGGTTAACAGGATTCACTAACAAACTCACGGCTTGCACTGCTCTACCACTTCCAAGCTGTCTTTCATATTCATGATATGACAGTCTCATCCCTGCTCTTCAGAAGAAAATTGTCCTTGCTGATCTTTCTTCGAGTGAGCTAGTCAAGGGAGCTTTTAATTAAGAGCAACTCTTAAAAAATTGTATTAGTTTAACAGTAATGGCCTTAATCTGGGGCTGGTTTGTGCAAAGCGCTCTTCTTTTTCTAATTAAACATGAGCAAGTCCCTCCCTGCAGTGCTACAAACAAGATGTTCAGCTTGCCCATTAAACACTGCTTGGAGTCCTCCAGCCAACACTTACTGGTAGGTCCTCCCAGCCTCTGTCAAAATACTACCCCACACTCATTCCTAAGCATCTGCTACCAGCAGCCAACAGAAACAGGGTACAGGCATAACGTGGCTTTGACTGGACTCATTACAGCCACTTCTCCCAGTCTCAGGTAGCTCAAGCACAGCTTGAGATGAGGAACAACACAACCAAGTACGTATGTACCCTACCAGGCAGGAACAGTGGCAAACTGCTGTTTCCCATGTGCCTCAGGAACACAGCCCACGCGGAGCCACGGGTACCTGTCCTGAAGGATGTGGGCGTGCTGCCAGGCTGTTCTCTGGTGCTGAGGAAGGAACCCAGCACAGCCACAGCTCCTCGTTACAGCACAACAGCGTGCATTTGGAAGGGGAGCTGGTGTGGGCACAACTGTCAGCACACGGGAGTTGCAATTTCCTTCCTTTGGTCACTGAACGTGAACGTGAGCAGCCCAAGCACACCGAGGTTTATTTCATTGCTTGTGCACTAATATGGGAGCATTTTAGCGCAAGTTTTAATATACCAGGAGTACAACCACTGTTCCACATTTACTTTTAATCACCTTTCTTGGCACAGATTTAAAAAATATTTCACTGCAAGGTCAGATACATTCAATTTTAGCTGACCAGTCTTGAGAAGGAGTAAAGTCCTACACTTAAGGGACTTAAGCAATAAAAATACTGATGCTCATCTATAGTCCTTTCCTTCCAATAGATCTAACTATGCCTTTTTGGAGAGAACACACACAAATTGCACAAACACCCCACAGCCAAGCAGCCACACACAAATATGCTAGCTCTTCAATATCCACCTCCACATCCAACTGCACGGAGACAGTAGTTAACTCCGTGATTTTGGTATAAAGAAATTGGGCTTGACAAGTTGCTTGCCAATGGGAATCAAGTAGTCATACATCTAAAGCCTCAGCCAAAATCAGAATGTTTCCTCCTACATTCATGCCAGAGTCCACATGAAAAAAAAAATCCATAAAATCTTTACCCAAAGCAGCACAAAAAGGGAACAGATTTGTTTGAAATAAGGATGAAGTTTACCTAGCACTGAGGAGATGCAGGCTTATAACCAGAGCCAAAACCAAGCAAGACCCCTGTTAATGGCTCCTTACAGAACCGTTGTTCAACTTGGGCATCCACCAACTCCCAGGCTGCTTTCTGCAGACCTGCCTTCCAGCCGCTCGGGCCCCCAGCACGTATACAGGGTGGTCCATATGGGTTATACCACCTGCTACGTGGGGCGGTTCCTCCCAAGGTGCAGGACTTTGCACTTCCCGTTGTTGAACTTCATTCGGTTCGCGCCTGCCTATTTCTCAGGCCTATCCAGGTCCCTCTGAATGGCAGCACAATCATCTGGTGTGTCAGCTTCTCATCTTGTATCTGTAAACCTCTTCACAGTGCACCTGGCCCCACCACCTAGGCTATTAATGAAGCGGTTAAACAGTACTGGACCCAGTATCAACCCCTGGGGTACTCCACTAGTGACTGGCCTCTGCTCTGACCACAAACCTCATAGACAAACCGAGAAAGTATGGGCTAGATATCGGACACCGAGGTGGATGGGAAACTGGCTGAACTGTTTCTCATCAACTTCAGCGTCCACATACCTAGCCCGTATTTCCTCATTTGGTCTATGAGGATGCTATGGGGGAATGTGCCAAAAGCCTTGGTCAAATTGAAGTAAACAACATTCACTGCTTAGCTGTCTCTTCATAGAAGGCTATCAGGCTGGTCAGGCGTGATTTCCCCTTTCTCAGCTATTATTTACTCAGGCTTTTCACCATGTCCTGGAGATAGAGAAAATTATACCAATAAACACAAAGGGGTAACAAGCTCAGAGGACCTAAAGCTTCAGAGAACATTCTACTTGGCAGGCAGAAATTTTCTACCAGAGGTCCCGAGAGGCAACATCCATCACTGCCTCCCAAAGAGTAAGAACCCATGTTCCTCACCAAGAAAGCCAGCCGTTCTTTTCTTGAACTTCCCATCTTCATGTCTTCCTAATTTTAAAAGTTACCGAAAGTAAAATTTTAGCAGCCGCTTAAGGAAAAACAGTTTTCATCTAGAAGAAACCAATCAGTGACTTTTTTTTTACAGAATAGGAATTAATTTTTTCCACAGCTAGATAATTTAATCCCTACAAATCCTTACTAGTCTGTCCATTTAGCCATAAAATGCCTGAGGTTTACTTAAGTGAATATTCTCAAGATTGCATTGGTGAGCATTTGAACACGAAGACAAAACAATGTTTTGTTATGTACTTGTGGTTCACTTTCAAAGTTTCCCCTTGATTTATATTTTTTTTGCAAGCTGCCCATAATCCAGCCTATTCTCAATCATATTAAGTATTTCCCAAGCCAAACTTTAATGAATTCCCACTATAGTTCAGTTATCAACTAATTTCTTAGAACTTTCAGAAGACTGGTTAACATTTCCTACATTGTTTCAGCTTTAAATCTCCGGAAGCTTTCTTTCCATCACTTTTTCCAGATGGACATTAATTAAACATTAATATCACAAACCTTTGAACACCTTTATAGATGAACATCTCCCCAGCTGATTAAAAAAGGTAAAACTGAAAAGAGGAAGAAAAGAAGGTAATGAAGATTCAAACAAATTAGCCCTCACGCACTGGGGCCAGTAAATTCCTAAACCTGGAACTAGGAGGAAGGAGCCAGCCTGCTCACCAGAGTCTCGATTTCTCTCACAAGCATGGGCAGTTGCAGATTTTGGAGTGTCAGCCTTCCTTTACATGTTGTGGCTTTAAGCTTTGCTTTCGTTGCCACCTTTGCCTCCTCCAAGGTCTCTGGAGATGCTCAATGGATGGTTCGCAGCTCACTAGTGCGATCTCAGCTTGCTCCTCCTTAGCAATTCCCACTGTCAGAGGGCCATACCTACACCAGAATTTTGAAGGTGCTGCACTGTTTGCCACAACAATAAACATTACTGTAGTGACATCCCCAACAAAAAAAGACGAAGAACAAAGATAATTTGAGCAGCAGAGATGCAACTACATGACAGGTACTAAAAGGCTATGATAGCAGCTGTTTACAGGAGTTCCAACATTTAAAAAAAAAAAAAAAAAAAATCAGTAACACCAGTTCCAAACCCGCAGGGAATGAACTTTCACCCATCAGAGTAAAAGATGAACATCTTTGTTGTACCAATATTGCATCTGGTCACAAGATAAATTAGTAATCTTTGCCTTTATTGCACAATAGGTTTCTTTCTTCAGCATTTCTGTTTTGAAATAAGTTGTTTTGAAACTTAAAATCAAACCCACTTAAGACCAAATTTGTTCAGCAAGTCCCAGTTTCAGCGAGTACCATTTTTCACACTGAACTGTTGCTATCAATTACTCTCCACTGCCAAAGCACATCCATAAATTCAGCTGCAATTTAGGATGATCCTTGCTACAGACCATTTTACAGATTTCTTTTAGAGCACCATTAAAAATCAGCAGAACGTGATGGCACATCATGGCATTAAGTGCCAAAGGCACAGAGGAGAGAACGTCATTCCATGAGACTGCCACATCAGCTGCACAGCCTCACCGAGCACTGCAGGGATCGACTCTTGAGACCACCCAGTCAGGGATAACAGGGCCAACAGCTATACTTGATCACAATCCTGATGCAAAGCATGGAGACAAAACATCTCAGGCAGTGAATCAACATGAATGCATGGGGGGCTGGGAGGGAGAACAAAAAAACCCCAACAAAACTGCAATACAAGGGTGCCTCCAAATCATGAGTTTTCTTACGCCGCCTCATAAGCAACACAGACCCCTATCTGGGGAACTACTCCAAATGGAGAAACGTCACTCCAGCCAACTATTCCCCATTAGCTTTTCTAACTTCTCAGGATGTGAGGCAGTACTGACTTTCTATGGCAGACTTTGAAATCAAGTAGCTTTTTTTAGTACTGCTTAAGATATAGACATGCATGTTACAACCACACTATGAACTGCAGCGTTATAGAGAACTATACAGACTACCCGAGGCATTGGAGCAGCCCAGTTATGTTACTCATGAAGGAGCAGATGAAATTACTCTGCCAGCCCAAGAACGGTGCCATCCAAAAATAATCCTGTCTTTTACCATTCTCTGCAAGAGCTAGTAAGAAGCGAACATTGAACTAGGAGTGTTCAACAAATGATTGCTGGTTGACTTCTAATGAGGGAGCGAGGCTACAGCTCCTGCACTGATCACAGGCACCTCCTGGCCTCTCTCATGAATAAAGCATGGAGGCTCAGAAGCCAACGGAGCACAGTGCTTCTCCATCTAAAAGCTGCCATCCTCAAAGCAACTGAACAAGGTTAAAGACAGTGACAGTTCCGTTCTTTTTGAAACATGTGCTTACCTTTTCAAAGTCTCCTGTAACACGACCAGGGAACAGAAAATCTGTGCTATTCTACCACTTCCTTAATAATCTTGCACAAAAAAGGTGGGTCAGCAATAGCGGGTCACTGCCAGACCATATGAGTTTGCTAAAACATAAGCATTTAAAAAAAAGTTAAGTGCCAATTTACAGGGTAAAGATGCTCCTTGAAGTTTCACAACAGTCAATACCCATAGCAATTCTCTGGGTAAGTGTATTGTTTTATTTTGTGATCAGCAGAGACTGCCTGAGAGCAGACCAAATTCACTGTTGGTACAGCTTCATACTCAACTCCAGACAGCCTCCAGCTGACTTACTGTTATCTCCACACACACACACAAAAATAATGAGAAACGGCTAAAGTAATTGGATTGTAGGTTACTTGTCTTCATTTAGGCGGAAGTTTGCAGTCTGACCTTTTATTTCAGCAAAACCATCTAAAAAAAGCTGAAGAAACACTTTACCTCCTACTTCATTAAAAGCTTACACTTCCGCAAGATGAATGGAAGTATTTTCTTGTACACCTGAATATCCACAGTTGTGAGGATTTATCACTAAACACAAGGACATGTATCAACTGTGTCATCACAACTAATGATGCTCATCCCATTAATGACCTAGAAGTACCTTATGACCTGGAGTTTTCTTTTTTAACTATTTACATATGAAGGGTAACTTAGGGCACAGTCAGATGAGCCCAAACTGGCAGCAGCCAACAAGCAAAAATGTTGTTGCTCCCCTTGTCGCCCTCCACTGACGGTTGCCATCCCCTCTGTTCTGCCACTTGCCTGCTCAATTCCCTAACTCTGCTCCTTAAAGTGATCTAAATTTTAAAAATAAAAACTAGCTTAGGAACCAGAGCAGGGGGAGTCAGGAAAACAGAACAATTTCTTAACTCATTTTAGCAGCAACCAAAAACCGTATCTGACTTCTCTAAACAGTTTCGCTGGATTTGCTGTTTACATTAATATTTGAGGGCTTCCTCAGGCAAGCGTACTAGAGGACACAGACAGCACACTCGGAGAAGAGCAGAGAAGGAGGACTGAAGGCGGTAGCTACTGGAATGCCCCATGAAAATGGATGCATCCCCACCAAGTGATGCCAAAATGAAAGGCCCCTTGATGGGCATGTTTCTTTAAGAAGGCAGAGGAGCTCACAAAGCTAGCAGAGTTCAATAGTTAGAACCAGCATCTCCTAGGCACTGGGGTTAAATCTGAGCTGATCCTAAAATCTGATGTGGCTCTGGGAGTGTCATCTGAGACACAGAGATAAATTTTGCGTTTTTTAAAAAAAAAAGTTGTTGTTTTCTTAGACTGCCTCAACAAAAGCAGGCTCTTTTTAGAGATGAAAACACCAAGGAGTGAAACGAACACTAAACCAAAAACCACTTTGGACTTTTTTCTTCCCCCACGAACTGGAATTGCACCTGAAGCATTCAAAGGACTTTGCTAAACCAGAACCAAAACTTACTCTTTCAGCACAACAAACCATCTGAAAACCAACACCCACAGCGAAGGCGTGACCAGCAGGGGAACCGCTCTGCGGACCAGCAAGTGGCAGCAGTCTCGGCCTCCCTATCCCCACCACACACGACAACCCCTCACTTCTCTACCCCGGGTCACTCCGCAGAGCAAGCGGGTCAGGCTTCTCACAGGTATTCAATGCAAACTAACCAAGCTCTCCCCATTAAGAAAAGGCTCACACATCCAGCTCATGCTCTTCCCCAGCAAAGAATTTAATGTTAATCAACAGTCACCGAGCCACATCAACCCTAGCAACAACACAGGCATATCCCAGTTCTGAGACCTTCTTCTGGAGGAGTGTGAGGCAGACGTACAGGGGTTTCGCAGCAAGCTGCGGCTCCTGTGCCACAGCACCGGCACAGGCAGGTTCATCTGGGACCACATCTCTCTGCCCCAGCTTCACGGGGCTGATAAACAGCGGTGCAACACAGGTATGACCCCAGCTCCAACAGGAACGCTCATGACCAGAGCTGGAGGTTATACCAACTGAAAGCCGACACGGCCAAGGATTACAGCATCACACACCTCCAAGGGGCTGTTTTCCAACGACGCTTTCACCTTACCAGGCAGTCAGCCATAACTGGCCCGAATCAGGCAAGTTCAGTCATAACAGATCCTGACCAAAAGTTGCTCTTTTTTCCTTTCTCCAAATTTAACCAGGCAGCGATTTACAAACACTGGGCCTCTGTGGGTGTAGCACTTCTATCAACCCCAGAAAAGACTACAGTCTTTTTGCTCCTAACTAGTATACCTGGAGATCAAGAAAAAACACATTTACTTCCTAACAGGATAATCACCGTGGCAACTAGTTTCCAGGAAAATAGCAGCCAACAACTCCAAGGCAAAGATGCTTTTCATGGAATGGAATGTTTTGCAAAGGTACATCAACCTCATCCCACAGATAAGGAAATAAAGATTAATACCTTGCTTAGGGATATACAGCCAGGGACACACAGAATCTACACATTCTTACAGGTTTTCAGAGCTACTGCGAGAATTGTTCAGTTTTCACAGCACAGCACCTTTTTGGGGAAATGCACACCGATTTTAATTGATGGAATTACTGAGACCATTAATTACTTACACACAACTAAAAAAAGGCACTTAGCTGGGTTACAAAACCAAAGTCCCTGGTACACTATCCAAAACACAAACTAAGATCGTAACAGGCAGCTTCATCAAACCATTTCACTCCTGAAGCTCTGGTGCATTTCTCCAGTTTGCATTAAAGCAGTTCACAGGAAACAAGAACACTTTCCTGCCCAATGCTTTTCAGTACACACTACCACAGCCCAATAAGTCAAATATTTAAGTATACTACCACAGCCCAGGTTAGCCTGAGGAACATGTTTAAAGTTTCCCCACACTAAGTTCTGCCCACTCCCAAAAGAGGAATTTACCAAGCTCGCACCCCTTGTTCCTAGCTCTGCTTGTAGGGGACGAGGGGAGGAATAACTGCAGTATGGATAAGGATCCTCCTGGCCACAGCACCTCACTGCCCATTACAGTTTACACCACCATTGCAGACCCAGTCCGCTTTGCCCTCCTGTTCCAGGAACACCACCGGCAGGCTACTGAAGCCAGACAGGCAGGTAGGTTGGATCTGTGTCCCTCCAGTATTGTCTCAGCCTGAATCACTGGAGCTCATGAATAAAATGTCTTAAGAAAAGTGCATCTGCTAAATACATACTGTACAGCAATGCAGCATGCTGAATGATTCGGTCAGGTATTTACTTTCAGCACATTAGTTTTCCCTTTTGATTAAAAAAAAAAAAAAAAAAAAGGACTAATGAATAATCAGTCTCTTCTGGAAGACAAGAGATATGTCTGGCTACCTTTTGCTGCAACCCATGATTAATTTAGAAGACCGGCACTGCCCTGGAGCATTAGCATGAACACCTACATCACAGAAGAGATAAGCAAATCCAAGTAGTTTACGAAAGGAGAGTCAGCAGATGTTATCAGTGCACACTGGCCTCTTCTAAGCCCATGCAGAGGAAGTTAGGTGACTTCCTCATTCCAGGTTAGAATTCAATGTGAAAGTACAGCTAAAAGCCTTAAGGTAAAACACAGTCATGCAAGCTGGTGAATTTCTGTGCTTCTTAAACAGCTGAGGTTCTGCACCTTCTGTTTCCTGGGCAGGACAAAGCTGCACAGTCACAATGCAAAGCCCACCCAGCTCTGCTAGTCTACATTACAGGCAGATTGCGCTAGGAGACTGCTGCTTTCTGAGAGCAAAAAGACTACTGAGCTACAACCTGTGCACAGCAAGGCAAGCAAAACCTACTTTTCTAGCGTGCCTTGCAGATGCTTTCCAATTCAAGGCAGGTATCTTCTAACTTAATCTGAATGCTTTAGCTAACCAAGCAGAGAAACTAGGTTTCCTCCCAGGTACATTTCAATGACTATTCAATGTCTGTCAAATGCTTGGAAGACGAGAATGTCCACAGACCTTGGCAGCATTTAAGAATGGAATGAGTGAGCAGTGAAGGCTCAGGTCATGCAACAGGTTGGACAGGGCTCTGAGCAACCTGATCTAGTTAGCGGTGTCCCTGCTCCTGCAGGGGGGTTGGACTAGATGACCTCTGGGGGTCCCTTCCAACCCAAAACATTCTATGATTCTATGAACACAAGCTCTTCTGAAAGGAATCTTTTGAATATTCCTACAGCAGGTTCAAACAAAGCCACCCTCCACACAAAGCCAGTTGGATATTCTGGTGCTCACAGTCTCACTGTGCATATGTGTATTCCATTGCTAAGACCACGAATAATGGTGCAGATCAATCTGAATCTAGAAAACATGCCTAGAGTTCTCTTCATCCTATAACCAGGTGGTCATTTCTTCCCATTTGTTTTAAGTCACAGTAGGCATACATACCTCAAAATTGCTCAGGCTAGCTCGTCTCTTTGCATAGATATGCTCACAGTTGTAATCCAAATGTCTTCAACAGAGGTCTAATTTTAAAAATACTTGGAAGTATAAATTCCACAGGAAATAGGAAAGTCAGGGGAGGGAAGGAGCTTCTACGTTTGCAGACAGCTGCAGTCAGTAGTGTAGGTCATTTTCAGAGTAAATCTTGGCAACAAAGCTTCTTTGTAGAGGAGAAAGACCTGCCAAAATTAACAAGCACAGTGAGAAACACTATTAACATCTGATAAGCAACAAAACAGCACCACAGATTCAGAGGCTCCTTCGGAGAAAAGAATTACCTCTTATTTGAAATATTTGGTTTCTGCTAGCTTTGATGGATTTAAAACCAGAAGCAGCACAGAGTGTAATGGAAGTCCACAACAGCACGGGTATAAGGTACATACCAGGGGAGTTCCTGCACAGCATAAACATTTAGGAGTGTTGGCATACTTCTGAACTTCTCTAATTTGGATTTAAGTTAATAGAACGTAAACTCTGTGGGGCATAGTCCAATGCTGTGTTTGCATTTCACACAGCATGGCTGATCTAGGTCCCGAATCAAAACTGTTCAGTGTTATTGTGATACAAGTTTTTTTTACTTTTGGTACAACAGTAGGATTCTGCTTTACAAATAAAAAAGGTCAACTAGTTCTGCTTTACCATAAAATGTTTCTGAAAGTATGAAGATATTTCATTTTGCAAAAAAGACATTTAACTCCATACAGTCACTCGTTTCCTTCTTTCCTTTTCCTTCTGCGACCATTTTAACATGCTTGGATGAAGGAACAATTTTAAGAATTTGGAGCTTATATTCAAGCTTAAAGGATCAGCTCACTGTGCTGTGACAACATCCAGTGTCTCAACTGCTTAGGTGCTTTAAGAGTTTTAATTTAAGCATTTAAATAATAGCAGACTACTCACTTTCTAGCAGTGCTGACAAGTCGCGTCTAGCCTGCCACCTTCACATTGAATTTCTTTCACATATCTTCACTGGTTTATCCACTATTAAACCTTGTGCCAAGTTCACAGAATCACAGACTGGTTGAGGTGGGAAGGGACCTCTGGAGGTCATCTGGTTCAACCCCTGCTCAAGCAGGGCCACCGAGAGCTGGTTGCCCACAAACCACTTTAACAAGTCTCACTGATGATACTGAAATACTACCCTCTCTTGCCCTAGAGTTAACTCAAGTCCCCTAATAGTTCTCAAGAAACTCATATCCTCATCAAGAGGGTACTATCTTCTCCATAAGTAGCATTTCATCAACCAGTATCCAAGCACACCGCAGTAATCAGCTTTCACAATGCCTTAGAGGACAGACATAAGGGAGAACCACTAGCCATATTTTAGAGGTGAGGAGACTTCAGGTCCATCAAGTGGAGGCCACTCAGCCAGCTTGCCTGAGCACAATAGCTTAAACTGAGCGATTCCAATTCCCAAAGCCCAGCTTTCATTAGAAGACAACAGCTATGAAACCACCTGAGGAGAACACACCACATCAGGAACACACACTGGAGAAGCAGGTGGGGAGGGAAGACTCCTCCTCCAGACCCCCACGCAGAAATTCCTAGAAACCCAGCCCAAGACATTATCACGCCAATTATTTTTGAATGGCTCAAAAACAATTATCTGAAAAACCAGACAAGATACTAATACAAGGTTTGCCTACCTCCAGTACAACCCCCAGCAGCTTACGGGCAGGCACCAAACCATCCACCAGACCAGAAGAGGAGCTGACTTGCTAGATATAACCCATTTCCTGAAGAAAGGACCTCTTTAAATGCACAGAAGAAAAGCTGTAGTCTTTCAACTATTTCTATTTTGTATCTGAATTAGATGCAGCTTTTAATTATCGGATCTTTAGCTATGATTAAATAAGATGCAAGAGAGCCCAAACCATGCCAGAGACCTGCTTAAAAAAACAAACCCCAGAACTTTTATATGGTACATGGGGGGAACCCCAACCTTTTTAACGGCAAATAAACCTTTTTTTTTGTAATGGCATGAAAGTCTGAAGTCCCAATTTACTTCCAACATAAAATCTACACAAAGTCTTCCTCCATCTTCAGTTTGTGTCCCTATTACTTCCAGGTCACTTGAGTGGGTTTATCAGGATGCTGAACCGGACACAGTGGATACAAAGCTCCAATGAACTTGTCGATTTGGCGCAGGAACCCTGGGAGGCTGTGGAAGTTGCTGAGCAGTGCAAATCCTGCAAGCTGGGGGGTCCCCACTGTCCCCAGACAAGAGAGGGGAGAGAAGCCCCAGTACCGAGAGAGGAACAACCCTCCTGGCTAGCACACCTAGCCTTCCTCACCTCCAGACATTTCCAGAATGGAAAAAGGAATAGTCCCCAATAGGAACACTGTCCTGTTGACTAACCATGAAGCTACCCACAACATGTTAATCCTGCTTAAGACAGGACCAGCAGTGAGCCACAAGGACAGAGCCATTTGCTCCCCAAACTCAGGAGGACCCTCTTGCACTGGCTCAGGGCATTGCTATCCAGATGGGTGTTACTACAGGCTTCCACCCTGCAGAAGCATTTGATTTTAAGGTTTGTGGCCAGCGGATGCCGCTGTGGTAGCTGATGCAGTGGTAGTTACGCTACTCTCCTCCACCTCTACACTTCCACTCATATCTTTATACCTTCAGTTCATACCTTTCACTTTCTGCCCACCAAGAAGCCTCCTTAAGTTTCCTCACTGACTGAATCTTGCAGTGGAAGCGATGCCTCAGCCCACTACACGTGGTTTGCTGGGCACAGTACTGGCTACCCACGCGCACTGGGTATTGCTGATACCAACAACAGCAGCTGTACGCACCAGGTAGGCTGACAGTTTAGTTCTACGCCTCATGACCTTTGGTACTTGCAAAGCTCGGAAGCCACTGCTTTACACCTGAGGTTCTCTGCTTTACAGGCCTGTCTCCGAAAACCTGTTCTTAGAATGGCAAAATTTGTGCTCGCTTACGTCTCGGCATAACGAAGTAATGAGTGTGAATATCTTACGAAGGCCCGCCGAAGCGAGGAAGAATAGGTGACCAATACCCCCAAACTTCAGCTATCTTAAAAACCAGCAGGCCAGACGCTGCCGACTCCTCCAAAACAAAGGACCCGCGCCGCGGCAGCGCCTCTGCGGACCCCCGGGCCCCGGCCGGGGGCCTTCCCCCCCCGGCAGCGCCTCCGCGCGGGACGGCGGCGGGCGCCAGCCCCGGCGATGGCGAGAGGGCGGCGAGAGGGCGGCGAGAGGGCGGCGCTCCGCCCGCCCGCCCTCCGCCCGCGCCGCGGGAGGCGGCCGCCCCCGCCGGGGTGCACCTACGCCCCAGGCCCGCCCGTCCCAGCAAGGAGGCCCGCGACCCCCGGCGGGCTGGAACGGGGTGCCCGAGGCGGGAGGCCCCGAGGCGGCTGGGCCGCGGCCCCCTCCCAGGGTCTCCGAACCGGCCACAGAAAAACGGGGCGGGGCGGGAAAGCGCAGCCGAACAACAGCTCTGGACGCGGGTGAGGCCGCCGCCGCCGGCCCGGCCCTTCCCGCGGGCCCCCCCCGGCCCGGCCCTTCCCGCGGGCCCCCGCCCCGGCCCGGCCCCCCCGGCCCGGCCCTTCCCGCGGGCACCCCCGGCCCGGCCCGGCCCCCCCGCAGCCCCCCCCGCGGCCCCCCCCGGCCCGGGCCCCCCCGCGGGGTCTCTCACCGGCCGAGCGGAGGCGCCCCGCGTGCGCCGCCGGCTGCCCCATCCCCGCGCGCGCCGCCGGACCGCTCGCCCCGGCCGCGCGCGACGTCAGCGCGCAGCCTCGAGCGACAGGGTGGGACGGGGCGCCGCGGTGACGTCAGCGGCGAGGGGCGGGGCGAAGCGAGAGGACGCGCTCGTTCCGGCCCCTCCCCGGGGCGGCCACCCGGGTCGCTTCCGTTCCCTCCGGCAGCGCCAGCAGCCCCCGCCCCGGAGCCGCCCGCCGAGGAGGCCCGCGCGCAGCCTGGGCCCGCTGCTCCCCCGGCCCGGCCGGGCCTGACGCGGCGCGCGCGAGGGTGCGGGGCGGCGCGGTGCAAGCGCACGCCCGCGTCGCTCGTCAGGGCCGAGCTGCCCCCCCGCAGGCGGCCCGCAGGCGGCGGGTCCTTCGCCGCCCCCCTGCCCCCGCTCTTCGGAAGGCTTCGTTCTCCCTCGCTCCGCCGCCCGTATGCGCAGCGCAGCCGCCGAGCCCTGCAGGCCCCGCTTGTGTAGCGGCTGCCGGCGAGAGGCCCCGCGCAGAGCGGCTTTGCCCGGCCTGAGCCCCGCTGCGGGGCCGCTTGCCCCGAGCAGCAGCTGCCGCTGCCCAGGCACCTCGGCGCAGGGGCTCCGGCGCTCCTTCAGTCCCGACAGCACGGTCCAAAGTCCCTCATGGGTCGCAGCCGCTGAGGTTCTCTATGTAACAAGATGCTCTGCGAAGGATTCATAGATGGTAACAGGTTGCAAATTGGTTTGTGACCTCTAGTTTGCCGTATGGAATAGTGCTTAGGGTTGTGATGACCACACAGAAAGTTCTAGGATAGCCCAACTGTCTTGTACGTATTTCAGAAGGGCTCCTTGCTCAGCTGCTTCTGGTTTTCCACCATCAGTGAGTTAGATGAAGTGCTCTGAGAAGACACCAAAGACCAGGATCTCAACGACACTGCTTCGGTTGACCTGACCATCTCGCCTCATCTGAACAGCAATGTTATCTAGGGTGACTCTGTTTATATTTACAAGGCTGCACCCTTTCTGGAAGCTGATTCGATGAAAAAATTGCCTTGATCTATATTTGTCCGATGCAATTAATGCATTTAGCTGCAAAAAAAGTTGGAATTTATACAACTTTTATTTCAAACTAGTGGTCATTGCTTCTTACATTTTTTCACGTAAAGCTCAAGAATTAATGAACACCAGCCAGTATCTTTTCCCACTCAAATCCCTTCCTCACTGCCCCCAGCTCTCTTTTCTCTTCTCCCCCTGTCACGCTCTAACATGTCCTGAAGCTAGAGCAGAGCCTGGCTGTGACACGCTGGGGTGCGCAGCGAAGGCGAGGGCTGCATGCTGAATTCAAGCGCTGCCACTCAAAGTTACAGTCACAGGGTGTCTGGAGAGGACATGGATCCTGACATGCCAAGAAAACCTGAATGCAGGAATAAGAGACGGTGAATCTTTGCCTACTAAAGCGAATGCGCACCAGTGGCGCAGCCAGAGCTCCGCTGATGAGTGAGGAGTTCGTGGATGTGTCATCTGTCAAGGGCCTCTCCCTCCTTACCGCCTGCCTTCTGCGATGCTTCAGCCGTCCAATAAACCTCACGCCTCCCCGTAACCAACTGGTCACCCAAGGTCTGGCTGGGCACTGCATGATGTGCAGGATCTAGGAAATGAAGTCAGTTTATTTAAAGTTGATGGGAACTTTGTTCCTTTCCCCTATCTCCTAAAAAAACATTTGCAGAACTAGTAAGAAATCTTTTTAAATTTCTCTTTAAACCATTTTTCACCTCTCCTCCCTTTCAAAGCTCAATAACAAGCGCTGGGACCTTGTGTCAGCAGGTGAGAACAGAAGTGAGACTGACCAAAGTCGGCGAGTGAACCTGACCAGCTGGATTTCGTTGGCTAACTCAGGGCGTATAAGATGTAAACAAACAGCATTCGTGATGGCATTCATATTAAAAGTATTTCTTAAATTGATTTTTTCTTATTTATTAGTAACAAATATCCAAGTAAGTAACAAATGTTAGTGTTGGGTCTCCAGCTGACATTAAATTTGGCTTTAAACACGCAAGTCTAATAACTGCAACATGATTAAGAATATCAGATTCAAAAGTTCTGTAGTTTTAGACAACACACAGAAGCGACGAACCAGGCAGCTGGGGAAGTAATTAAGAGTGTAATTATCCCTCTCTGCAGGACTGGCTATTGATATTTTGGCTTATTAATTGTATTCCGTCTTTATATACTTCCGAATAGGACTTCCTGCGATATATTTCTACGTATTTGATTTTGTACTGTGTAATTCATTTTCAAAAAAATATTTCCTCTTCACTAATTCAAAGAGGGGAACCCTGCAAATCTGCAGACAGATATTCAGGAATGGCTTTTATATCATAGCTTTGTCGCATCTTCTCTGTTTTTTTCAGAACACCTGAAGCCAAAGGAGGTCAGTGTCTCTGAAAGCCAGACACGTGCCTGCACAATCCAGATCTGTAGACCTACATGTATCTATGGCAGGAGCCAACGCTTATTGGAGAGACTTCTGTTCTGGACACTTACCAGAGCTACCCCCTAACAGAGCTCTAGAGCTCCAGGTGATCAATGTGCCATCTGAAATCAGTCCACTCCTTGCACAGGAGAAAATATTTTGGGCCTCACTGGTCTCTGTCGAACACAGTGGCTTGTGCCAGTGCAAAGTGAATGCAAAATAAGCACAGTGGTGACTTCTAAGCATTCAGCATAGCCCTTCATGCTCATTTCCACAGGGAAGCCCTGTGACAGACTGTGGGTCTAAATAGAACGTAGGAGGATGAAAGCTGGGCTAAAACACCAGAGCAAATAGCTTGCATGGGGCTGAAACTGGGGAGGGTCTCTTTGGGCTTCTTTTAAGTGATTTTGATTCCTGCAAGGAAAAACCAGCTTGTGGACTGATTAGATTTACCTTTCTATGCCCTCCTCAAAACACGACGTACGCTACCCTGGTCAGTTGTTACGCGGCCACTCTTGGTTTGTTAGCCAGGCCTTTGGTAAGATGAGAGACCCCAGCCTTGTAGATATGAACCACTGTGCCTCCGGATGCTTTTCTTTTGTTTTGTTTTTTTTGGGGGGGGGGGGGGAAGGGGGGGTGGTCCTTGTACAATTTTTGCTCTTTCAATAGGAAGTTGCTGAGAAGAAACCGAGTAGCAGACTGAAGATGGACATGAAATGACCAGGTGAATTGACTGTAACGGACTGATAAATTATATTCAGATTAAAATTTAGTTTTTTAATTTCCAGTCACTATAGAAACTAACCCTGCCCGACTGCTGGGTTACCATTTCAGAAGCACCAGCAGGCATCAGCTGTACTGCCAGGAACAGTGAATAAAGGACATGAGCAACCCTGGGAGTTTGTTAGACAGAGAAACACAAGCTCAGGAGGGCAGTTCTGGTTAGAATGGTGAAAAATCTTTGCTGATCTGACCTGGAAAAAAAGTACCTTTTAATTCAGCATCAACTCTCAGGGAGGCCTTATATCAGCAACCAAGAGTTTGTTTTGTGACTGCCATCCTGAAATCTGATTCCCTTTGCATTCACATGGCAATTTCATTCCTTCTTGCATAGCATCAGAAGACGTGGCTACACTGCAGATGTCTCTCAATATCCATGCAATGCAGCTCAGTTTTGCAGTGCTCTCGCAACGAGAGAATTATTACTTTGATGTGCCTGGGGTTAGGGTTCGGAATTATGCCGGGCAAAGAGAGGGGAAAAAAGGAATTTTTTTAATGGGTCACAAACAATTTCCAGTATTTTGCAAGGGGTTACATGACAGGATGCAGGCAGTTCAACATAGGCTGAGCATGGGCCTGTTTGGCCACCACTCACGGTGAACCTTCTGGTTTCAGTGTCAGACAAGGAAGTTTTCAAGATGTTCAACATCCGGATTTACAGAGTGACTGACCCCAGCATCTCAAAGCTCAGACCACATCCGCGCAGTATGGGTGAGCTCAGTAGAGTATGCCCCACTTAGTCTGCTACCCTCTGTCCTTGCAGCCTCAAGCGGCTCACAGACAAGTTGGACCAGGGCCCAGAGAAGATCCTGATGTCACATGCCCCATGGGTGATGGGAGCTGTAAGACAGCTGCCCTTCAGCTGCCTATGCCTTGTGTGGGTGCATCCAAGCTCCCAGCATCTTCTTTCTGGCAGCGTGTGCTCATGGGCCAGGTGCCAGAGCTTCTCTTCCTATACAGTGCCTATATAGTCGTAGGTCAGTAGGACTATATGTAAGTGTTAGTGCTTCCTTGGGTGCTACACAATACGAAAGCTCATGTGCTTTAATCAGTCCACTGAAGGGCTACCCAGCTCACACAGAGATGACCAATACGAAATCTTGTGTAGGAAAAAATCAATTTTTTTCTAGTAAGGGTAAAAGAAATTTCTTACTATGAAGGTGGTGAGACACCGGAACAGGTTTCCCAGAGAAGTTGGGGATGTCCCACCATTGGAAGTTTTCGAGGTCAGGCTGGATGGGGCTTTGAGCCACCTGATCCATTGAAAGATGTCTTTGGCCATGGCAGGTGGGTTGGACTTAGATGATCTTTAAGGGTTCCTTCCAACCCAAACCATTCTATGACTCAAGGAAATTTGGTTGTTGAAACACAGAATTTGCTGTAACCCTCTGTTAAAGCATGAGCATGAGCACTTTGCCATCCTTGTGGGCTGAGACCTAAAGCTCTGGAAGATGTGCTCTCTCTCTGCCGCACTCTCATTTCTTATGCCTATCATATGATAGCACCACAGAAGAAATCTCCCTGTACACATTTCCTTCCTCATCTAGCTGATGTATACACTAAAGCGTGCAATTTCAATCACACACTGAAATAGCATCACAGCCACTTATGTGAAGAGAAAGGCCTTGCCCAAAAACACAGGGGGGAAGATAAAAAACCATGAGCCTTGGCCAAAACTGTAAGATCTGAACTGCGCTGGAGACTGCAAATGGAAAGAGACACTAAAGGGCACGGACTGTAAACCCAGGCTGCTCTCTTGGTTAAGGCTCTCCAAGGAGAGCCTGAAGAAAAAGGTGCACCATTAGCTGGAGGATGATAAAAAGTCCAGGGAGATGGCCCTTGGGAGAAGCACTGCAGCTGATATGATGACAGATGGGGCTGGGCTATGAGGTTTCTTCCCACAAGGTTTGGCCTCACACTACTCTACCACTGCTACTTGACTCACAGGGAGGTGTCAGATGCTCAGCCATTCAGCGTCTATTTTCCTAGACACCTTCATCTAGGTAACTGTATCAATAATATCTTATTATTATCTTATTATCAAAATTACCTATGTAACAGTGTCAGAAACCAAATTTGGCTACAGACGTAACAAAATTGGGACCAATGGGGAAAAATAATTAGTGGTGGGTTGTTTATCTGTGAAGAGTCTGGGGAGAGCCCATGCTCCAGCATGTGACACAGTGCATCCCCCACCCCACAGTATTAGTGAGGTGAAGCTGGAAAAGACCCCTGTGTTTGGGCCGGTTAATATGTTGCATGAGACACATTTCCTCCCATGGAGGTCCACTGGACCTCTATTGCCTTGCCCTCCCTTCAATATTCACCTTCACCAGCCAAAACCCAGCTGAACCGTACAGTTTACCTTGCCTTTGCAGCTTTTGGAGGCACTTAATGCTGGCAAAGCATGAAGCCAAAGTATTTTACAGGTAACAGCTGAGCCTTTCGCTCATTATGTCAACAGAAGTAACTCGAGAGAGATGGAGAACTGTCTACTGATGGATCTAAGAATTTGCTCCACAGAATTCTAGGACCTGCCATAAGGTGCTCTGTACCCTGCCTGCTCTGCTATGGACTGGGCTGATGTGGGGCGGGGGGCTGTTACGGCTGATTTTGCCTGGCTCAGTCTCTGAGAAACCTGGGGGCTCTGTCCATACTGGCTGGTAGTTTTGCTGAGACAGAAACTGCACCACTCAAGTCTGTTCACATAGAAAAGATTACAGAAGTCTGAAGAAGCTGAAGGAATAAAAAATCAATTAGACTTCTTAAAAATGTACTGTATGTGCGGTCAAGTAATTAAAGATCAAAGGGGTATCTCTACCGGAAAATATTAGTTTAAAAGATTCACATCCCATTTCCCCTCTCATGTTTAGCAATGGCTAACATCTAGGAGGCATGTGATACCCACATGATAAACAAAGTCACAGTTAGTGTCATTAGAAAAAGCCTGCAAGGCATCTGTTAAACAAAAGCCCAGTGAAATCATGTTGCTTTACAAGAGAAGCAAAGTCTCACAAGCTGCGGCATAGCAGAGATGGAAATTAAAACAGAAAGCGTCCTAATCAAAGAATCCCCACTGGAAGCAATTTAAGAGGGGCAAAATGTAAAGCTTGTTTTCCTCAAAAGCCAGTGGCTGGAATTAAAGAAATTCCCTTAAAAACACAGAATCACAGGATGGTTGGGGTTGGAAGGGACCTCTGGAAGTCATCTGGTCCAACTCCCTGCTCAAGCAAGACCACCTAGAGCCAGCTGTTCAGGACCATGTCCAGAAGATTTTTTAATATCTCCAAGGGCAGATATCATCCAGATCATTAATGCAGATGTTAAACAGGACTGGACCCAGTATTGACTCCTGGGGTAAACTGCTAGTTACTGGCTTCCACCTAGGCTTCGTGACGCTGATCACCACCCTCCAGGCCTGGCCATTCTGTCAGGTTTCAATCCTCACCACTGACCGCTTACCCAGCCCATCATCTATAGCATGTCTGTGAGGATCTTGTGGGAGACAGTGTCAAAGGCCTTACTGAAGTCCAGGTAGACAATATCCACAGCTCTCCTCTCGTCTGCCAGGCCAGTCTTTTCATCGTATAAATTTATCAAGGCAGTCAAGTGTGACTTCCCCTTGATGAAGCCATGCTGACTACTCCTGAGGATTTTCTTCTCCTTATTGTGCCTGAATATGGTTTCCAGGATTAGCTGCTCCATTACATTGCCAGGGATCGAGGTGAGACTGACCAAGCCTGTAATTGTCTGGGCCCTCCTCCTTGCCCCTCCTGAAGACAGGAGTGACATTTGCTTTCCTCCAGACTACTCTCAGCCACCATGCTCAATCACAGATTATCGAGAGTGGCCTTGCAATGACAGCCACAAGCTCCCTCAGCACTCCTGGGTGCATCCCATCTTGCTAGTAAAGACTGAGGCAATTAAGCATTCAGAACTTGAGCCTCTTCCAGGTCCTCTGTGACCAGGACCACTTTCTCATTAAGCTGTGGGCCCTCATTTTCCCTAGTCTTTCTTTTGTCTCCTATGTACTTACAGAAGCCCTTCTTGTTGTCTTTCACATCCCTAGCCAGGTTCAATTTCATTTGGGCTTTAGCTTTCCTAACTTCACCTCTGGATGCTCAGACAATGTTTCTGTATTCTGCCCAGGTTACCTATCCTTGCTTCCAACCTCTCTATATGCTTCCTTTCTGTGTTTGAGTTTGGCTAGGAGCTCTTTGTTCATCCACGCAGGCCTCCTGGCATTTCTGCTTGACTTCATATTCATAGGGATGGAACACTCCTGAGCTTGGAGGAGGCGATCCTTGAATATTAACCAGCTTTCTTGGTCCCCCCTTCCCTCCAGGGCCAACACAATGGAGTTATTTTTTTTAAAACTTCCAAATCACAAAAGACTAGGATGACTTTAGGGCCAAGAATCAGCAGGAAGTAAAGTGCTTCAATGGGAATCCTTTCAGGCTAAATCCCAGAAGACCAAGAATGGTAACAGTGCTTTGCTTTGCAATTCTCCAAGAGTGGTTCCTGATAAGGGTCTCACTTAGTCCCAGGTACGTGTATGAACAACTTAAAAAATCCCAGACCAGAAATTATTCTAACGCTGGTATGCAAATAGAGCCATGCCATATTATTGTATCAGTGAGCCAGCTGCTTATGTTTCAGCAGATTTCAAACCAAGCTCCAGGTATCATAACATTTCTGTGTTTCCAACTGAGCCGAGCACTGCATCCCACAGCCATCAGTGCACACAAGTCATCCACTGACCATAGTGGGAGCGAGACGCGTCCAGCTACAACACTAGCAAGAAAGCAAAGAGGAGTGCTGCAAAATGTGAAGCTTTCATCGTAGAGCAATGAGATTCTTTGGCTATGTTGTAAGCAAACAGACTTCCTATAAACTCTGCCAGCAAGTGGCTTGCTTCCCTGGGTCTTGAAGTCAGCAGCTACCTTCAGTTGCAGAACACATTTTATCTAGGTACTTCCTCACTTTCGTTCCTCATGGCTCACGAAGTAGAGCACAGCCTCCCAAGGAGCAGGGAAAAGCACACCTTTAATTGCCAAACAGACTCTTGGCTCTGACCTCTATGTCAAAGGAGCAGGAAAGGACAGTGATGCCAAGGTTGGCTCTGAATGGTTACTGTGGCTTGAAATGTCCTTAAAAGGTACAATCCATTCAGTTTCAGCATATCAGAAACACTTAATCCAGCCTGGGGTATATCAGAGCAGTATCATATCCCCAGTTGGGTATTAAAGGGGTTGTAATTTGATTTTCTGGCTCCTGTGACTAAAGTGCTTCAGCTTTGCTCTTGTGGTCCAGAAATCCTAGGGAGCCTTCAATGAAATTACAGCTTGTTATAACTTGAAGGGTGCATTTTGCTCTCTAGATAATGTTGTAATGCAATAATATGATGAAAAATAATGTACTTTCATTTGCAAAGTGCTCTGTCTCTTTTAAGTGCTCCAATCCAGCCAAGGAAGTTAATAGAAGAAAAGTAATTAATGCAAATAACAATAAAAATGTAGCCTTTTCCATGTGGCATTTCCAGACAAGTCAGCCTCATATCATCGCTCTTGAGCTACATAAATATGATCAACCCCCTCTGCAGGTGGAGATGCTGTAATAAAACATGTGATGTTGAGCTGAAGGAAAGTTTGAGCCTTTCACAAACACTGATGCCTGTGGCTCATGAATGTGCAAAGGATCATTCACTTGCCGTTCACTAAAGAAGCAAAAAGGATATCAAAGAACCAGCTAAGTACTTCAGAAAACTTGTGGAATTTTTCAAGAAAGTTATTCTGTGTCCTTTCCAACAGAGGACGTTGACAGAGCAATGAGTTACCGGACTACTTTCTCTGCTGGTGTGTTCCTCTGGCTTCAGCAGAATGACAACCATAAACCAGTGGACTGTTAGGCTCAAATCACTGTTGGCCCCACAGAATAAGGAGGACAGTTCATTTCTACACTATCGCATTCTTTTCCAGATCAGTAGGAATGAGGGAGGGGAGGAGAGAAAGGAATCTTTCTCTTAATGTGTGCATGCTTACCACCTTTTCTTAACACTGGTGAAGTGCTGGTCAACTTTGTCGGTCCAGTAGCTTTACAAATAGTTTCCTGAATGGCTCACCTCATTCTCTAGGCAATGATGTAAAGTAACAATATGATGAAAAGTAATGCACTTTGATTTTCAAAGTTCTCTGCCTCCTGTGAGCAATCAGGACCTACATTAAAGTTCCTACACTGAAAGTAAAATCACTAATATCAATGACTAGAAATACAGATCCACTCTCTATCTGATGCTCATCAAGCAAACATTGTATTACTCAGTTCTGATGCTGGAATGGCAAGATCTCAAGCTCTACTCATAAATTTTAAAAAGTCCTTTTGTTGCCCCAAAAGACCCTGTCTGGGGCCATCTCCAGAGTCAGTAGTCCAAGGAAAGTAAAGGCAAGACTCCCATAGATATTGACAGCAACCAAATAGGGACTGGGAATATGTGAGCAACCATTTCACAAGGCAAAGATGGCCTGCAAATGTCCCAAACCACTTTCCCACAAGCAGAGCTCAGGCAGTTCTTCGTGAAGTTCTTGCCAGCCTATTTTTCCAGACTGCCGCAGTCCTTCTTGATGGCAGCAGGACCCTCTGGCTTATCAGCCATTCCTCACAGTTTTGTGTCATCTGCAAACTTGCTGTTTGCCTCCCTGGGCACCTGGCACCCCGCTGACTAACCCTGCTTCTGCCTACGACACTGCAGCAAATCTCATGCATTTCTTACTCTTTCAGGGTGACCTCATTTTTCAAAGGCCTTTCATCCAGTCAGGTCCAAACTCTACAAAATCAGTGCAGAATACTTAGAATGATACAACACTTCCCATGCTGACGCATCCACTATTAACTGAACTGCATTACACCTGCCAAGGCAGGGGTTTCCCAAATGTCCAGATACAGGGAGTTTGAGGCTCGGAGGACAGGGCCCAGTCCAGCGCAAAGCTCCGCATCACGGCTCCCAGCAGGGAACAGGTCTGGGCCCCCCAGCTGATCTGAACTACACCTCGCCGCATACGCCTGTACATTTCCTTGCTTCGTGAATGGATTGCCGCTCATTCCCAGCCGTCTTCAGAGAACTAGAATGAAACCCTGGCCATTTTTTTCCCCTTGCTGAGGCATGGCCGCTGCAAGCAGAGCATGAGCATAACAAACTGACCATGTGGAATCTACTTTTTTTACCCAGCAGTGCCACCTCCTGCTCCCGTCAACTCACTGCGTCTGGCTGGCAAAGGAGCCTCATCCCATGCCAGCCCCGCATCGCCCCGAGCCTCTGGCCGCCCGGGGGCCGCGCACCGGAGCTCCCCTGGCTCTGCCCCCCCAAACCCCCGCTCTGCCCCCCCGAGCCCCCCGCGCACCGGAGCTCCCCTGGCTCTGCCCCCCCAAACCCCCGCGCACCGGAGCTCCCCTGGCTCTGCCCCCCCGAGCCCCCCGCGCACCGGAGCTCCCCTGGCTCTGCCCCCCCGAGCCCCCCGCGCACCGGAGCTCCCCTGGCTCTGCCCCCCCCAACCCCCCGCGCACCGGAGCTCCCCTGGCTCTGCCCCCCCACCCCCCGCGCACCGGAGCTCCCCTGGCTCTGCCCCCCCAAACCCCCGCTCTGCCCCCCCGAGCCCCCCGCGCACCGGAGCTCCCCTGGCTCTGCCCCCCCGAGCCCCGCCGAGCTCCCCCGCGCAGACGGGGCCGGGGGCGAGGGGGCGAGGGCCGGGCGGGTGCTGAGGCCGGCGGGGGGCACAGCTCCTCCCTGCCTCGCTGAGCCCCGGCCCCCCTGCCCCTACCACCCGGGGGGCTGGCCCGGCGGGAGCTGGCAGCCTGGATCCAGGTACCACCCCGCAGGAGCCCGGGGTGCCAGTGCTGCAGAGGCATCACCAGCGAGCATGTGGTCTTCGGGTGGCATGATACACATGAGAAAGCCAAGCTGCGGAGCAACACACAAAGGCTGTGACTTGCACACCGCTGGTGTTCAGGCAGAACAAATTCTGTGTGCTCCTAAAATGCAGAACAAACCTGAGGGCCCCTCCGACATTTCAGACCCAGCAATTCACACCGATAATGAGCTGGTAACGTCTGTACGGGCAGTGGATGTGCACCCCACACCCGCTGGATGTGTACATCCACTACGTAAGTCTGCCATGTGCCCAGAGGCGCAGATGTACACACGTGTATGCTCATGCTACGTAGCCTGGAAGCAGGGCAGGGGGTGTACGCAGAGGTTATCGTTATCATCTGTTTCACTAGACCACCGAGCCCCCTGGGGAAAAAGCCCGGGTCTTTAAGCACACGTGGTTTAAGCCCCAACTGAGGACAGCAACCCTGCCTGCCTTGCCCTAAGGGCACCGCTCCGCCGCCTCCTCGCCCGTGCGGCGTCCACCCGCCGCCCCGCCACGCTGCCGGACGCAGCGCCGGGCCGGGGCCTCGCCAGGCTGACCACAGCCGTTACCACCGTGCGATGGGTACGGGGGCTGTGGCGCTGGCCACACACGACCATTTCCCTCACTGCCTCCATGGTCAGCTACTCCAAGGCCAGAGCCTCCTCTGGCCTGCCAAGGGGATCCTCCAAGGTTCTCCCCATGCCCATTCTCCCCCATCACCCCACTGGGCAGTCACGCTCCTGATCCCTGCTCTGCGATGCACAGGAGCAATTCTTCAGGGACCTCACGTAGGAAGGAAGGAGAAAAATGTAGGCAAATTATGCCACTTTTGCGAATTCTTACGTGATCTGTGGACTGTCCACAGCTAAGGCAGCCAGGTGAGGATGATAAGCAGGAGCACTTTGCAGATACAGCTTTCCCTTCTCTGTTCTGTCACTCAGGGAGGTGCAGTAGAAAAATGGGTAGACTCGCGTATCTAGGTGCTCTTCTGCAAGTTGGGAGCCTGTGCAGTAGCCTGCCTAAAGCCCAAGCATGCTGGAGGTCTCCCACACAAAGAAATCCTCACAGAGGAAGCAAAATTTATAAAGAGAAAAATATTGCATTTCTCTGTTGCCATTTTAGTGTCCATAAAAGTACTGCAGAGCTTATAATCATGATTTTTAACTACAGGCAAGTTTGCACATTGGGTGTGCTGGAAATCCTCTTCTAGCAGGCACAAACCTAATCACATGGGTAGATGACAACTTCCTTCTGCTGTAAGCAGCCTTTATATAGACCAGTAACTCCTAAGGAGTTGCTGGGGAAATTCCCTCTAGCTCTTCTTCTGAAGTGATCAACCACAGCGTGTAAGACTACTCAAAATCCAAAGCCTTCTTTGACCAAACATGAGACATCCATCACTGCAATTTCTGGACAGATCACTTCCGGGGGTATACTTCACCTTTTAATCTATGCCCTGGAAGATCATCAAGAACAATGCCAGCATACACAGAATTTGCAGCGCTCTCATGTCATGTGACGCTGCTTCATTTTCCCTGTTAGCTTAGAGCTTCCATCCTTCAACCGGGTGATACAGAACCATTTTTTTAACTGTTGACAAAACCAATTCTATTTCTTTGAAGAACAAAGAAGAATGAAAGGGTTGGCATACAGCTGCCCGGGGTATGTCTACACAACGGACCTCTGGAAGCAGATAAGCAAGCTCCATAGCTCTTTCTGGCATGACTCATCTGCAGCAGAAAGACACTACTAATGCACACACGGGTATTCTGAAGACACATACACACACACAAAGAAAAAAGGGTCAGACCAGAACTGCACATACTGACAACTTCCAGGAAGAGCGCACACTCCAATTAGGGCTGAGACCTGTCTCACACCTAGTGCCTGGGCTAGAATTTCATATTGGTCCTTTATTGCTTACTGCAGAACTGTGCCCTGGGCTTGAAGAGGATGCAAGTACTATTTCCTGTAAAAAGCAAAGCGATTACCTGATCTGCAGCCATTCTGGACATTTCCACCATTTTTATTTCACACTGCTACTGCACTTTTCCTAGGTTTTGCATTTTTAACTCAAACTTTGTTGCATTGAACTCATGTCTGAGAATCAAGAGAGAAATGGTTTAATCCTTCTGTTGTATAAAATGGGAAGAATGCCCGAACTGAGGAGGTGGTGGACTAATGAAATGACTGAGAGCAGGTCACTCATTTTTGGGGGGTGAGGGGGCACGACACAACCACCATAGCAGAGGTTATGGGGTTCAACATGGGCCAGACCTTCAGGTGGAATAAATCACAGCATCTGGCCCAGGCTGGTTCATCAAGTGCCGTCCCTCTCTAAGGGAAAGGAGTAGTTCATGCTTCTGTCCCTAGAGTTCACACTGCTCCCCTGACGCAGTACTCAGCTGCATCACGACCAGTGACAATCGAACGTTAACATGCAGCTCATTAGTCTGAACTCCTGTAAACATATCCAACAGCACTGCATCATCAGACGGATTGCGTTTGTCCTTGTCTGGGACCACAGGCACTTCACTGCCCATTTGCAATGTCTATATATATAATGGCTACATAAGGAGTTAAGCTTGTAATGCTGAATTACAGACAGAATGGGTGGGTTAGTAAAAATGGGGTTTTATTCAAACCTGACTATTGTTAATTCATGAATACATTTCTGCGCAATTTTTCCCCACAAAGTTCTTTGCAAACTTCCGCTGAAATACCTAAGAACTTTTTGTCCACTAAAACGCAGCTACCACTGGGATACAGCTGAAATGTGGAAGCTGCAGACCTTTGAGTTATTCAGGCCGCAGGAGCTGGTTCAGGGAACAGACTGTGAAGTACACACTTGTATAGAGCATATTCTCTTCGTTTTCAAGAGACTGCTGGGTGTAGGCTCTGCTATTGCTGCACTGTGTGAGCTGAATATTCACAATCTGCCTAGAAGGACAAATCAGGCTGGGGGAAAAAAAAAAAAAGCAAGAATGCAGGAAGTCCTTGTTTTCTGCTTTTTTTTCTGTCTTCCATTTTGACTGTTTGTGTGAGAGAGAAAAAGGGAATGAGACTGGCTTGGAAACAGCATTATGCATACTGTGTGCCCTGAAGTGTAGAGCATCAGTGAACTGCAAGATGGTCTGAGGTGAGCAACTGATGCTGGACTTTGTGACTGTGGTGGGTTGACCCTGGCTCAACACCAGGTGCCCACCAAAGCTGCTCTATCGCTCCCCTCCTCAGCTGGGCAGGGGGAGAGAAAATACAACAAAAGGCTCATGGGTCGAGATAAGGACAAGGAGAGATCACCCACCAATTACCATCAGAGGCAAAACAAACTTGACTTGGGGAAAATTAATGAATTTACTACCAATCGAATCAGAGTAGGATAATGAGAAGTAAAAACTAAATCTTACAACACCTTCCCCTCACCCCTCCCTTCTTCACAGGCTCAATGGAATGGGGGTTGGGGTCAGTTCATCACACTCTGTCACTGCCACTTCTTCCTTCTCAGGGGAAGACTCCTCACACTCCTCCCCTGCCCCAGCCTGGAGTCCCTCCCACCACCGACAGTTCTCTAGGAACTGCTCAAGCGTGGGTCCTTCCCACGGGCTGCAGTTCACCACCAACGGCTCCAGCGTGGGTCCCTCCCTCCCACAGGGTGCCCGGCAGACAGCTCCGGGCCCCGCCCTGTGGGGTCACCAGCCTGGCCCACACCCTCCTCGGACCCCCCCGGCGCGGTCCTCCCCGGGCTGCAGGGGGGGATCTGCTCCCCCGTGGGCCCCCCCACGGCCCCTGCCCCGGGGGATGTGCTCGGCCTGGCGTCTGGATGCTATTTCTGTCCTGCAGCAACTTTCCCCCCTTTCTTAAACACATTACCCCAGAGGTGTTACCGCTGTCGCTGATGTGCTCGGCCTTGGCCAGCAGTGGGTCCGTCTTGGAGCCCACTGACATTGGCTCCATCGGACACGGGGGAAGCTCCTGGCAGCTTCTCACAGAAGCCACCCCTGTAGCCCCCCCCGCTACCAGAACCTTGTGCGCAAAACCAATACAGTGATGAATTCAGGTTAGAGAGTTCAGATCTGGATGGAAACATCTGAATTTGGGATATTTTAATACAGAATTAAAATGACATTCTACAGATAGGAATGAGGTCATGGTACCTTGCTGTAATGCAGTTCTCTGTGTTTCCAAGTAGCAATAACAAAATTTGCTTCTGTAAAAGACAAGATCCTCATATAAAAGCTTTAGGGAAACACCAGTGGTTGTTCCAACAGCATAAAAAAGGGCTGTGACAGTTCCATTTCTAGGCTAAATAAAGAAGTGCTCAGAATCCTCTTTTTAAAAGCTGTCCACCCCATTTTCAACCTCACTCAGTTTACGGCATCAGATGCACCAAGCTTTAGAGCACTTAACAGGCTTCTATTCAGACTGCTACACAAAGGCTATGCAATATTACGTAGTTCAATCCCAGTGCATTAACCTAAAATTACCTTTGACATACTCCAATTCATTAACCAGTGTAGAATTAGGCTTGCAATAAAATAACATCATAAGAACAGAGGACGGGAAGAATGTGTCAGGTCAAGCTCAATTCTTGACTCGCAGGTAAGTCAGGTAATAGAAATCAACTTGCAATTTTTTTAAAGTGTACTTTAAAATTTTTGCTCTATGTTCATTAGAAGTACTTTACTAGCACAGGAAGACTACTCAAAATACAGCTAACAACTTCTTGTAGTTTTATTTAAATTTATTTAAAAAGCTACCATAGACCTGAATAAAATGAGACCGCTAGAGCTCCAGAGGTTTCTGTTGGTGCCACAAGGCCAGGCAGAGGCGAGCTTTTTTCTCACCCTGCACAAGCAGAGCTGCACAGAAATCTGTCCTGTAGACACCGCATCGGACTCCAATTCCCGTTTCAGTACTTGGGTGCAAGCCTAGTCAAAGAGGATCAAATTCAACTGCAAAGTCTATATAACTGGAAGGAAGACCAGGCCCTCTGGGGCCAATCCAGTCATGCTGTGTGAAGGACCATGAAGTGATTCAGGCAGTGAACTTGCAGGGTCAAGCACTCTGTGCTAGAAGCCTGCATGTGTTTATTTGCCCTGCAGCACATACAGGTAATGGGTCTCCCAGTGGGAGAGGAACAAACGACAGAAAAAGCAGGTAGTCACCACACAGCCAGCATGGTACATACCTTAGCCTCTTTGGGTAACTCACTTGCCTGCCCATACACAGAGCCTTACACCTTCCCCTGTGACCAGTGTAGCTCACCACACCTTACGCCCTATCACTTGAAGGGAGCCCAACAAGATCAAATCTAAATGGGAAGTGTTCAACAGAAATTGTACACGTCAACACAAACAGGTCAATAAGAACAGTTACATTACACCAATTCCCACTGCCTTCAAGCTTTGCTGGTGTGTATGGCCTGATTTTAAATTCTCAGGTCATTGAGCTGATGCTCAATGCCCCTAATGCAAAGCAGCTACATCCTTGCATGTTCTCTCCATTATTTGCCCATCGCAGATGAGCCGCAGCCTCTGAATTGCTTACACATGGCTCATAAAAAGCACGTTTGATGAAGTGGGAAATCAAATCACATAACTTTACTGTTACAAGTAGGTTTGTCTATTCTAAAAATATGGGATCTGAGTGTCCCATCCAGGCAGTCAAAACATGAAGAGGATGCCTGAAACTCCAGGAGGTGTAAGTTTTTAAAAGCTAGGTAGTTAAGTTGTTTTTCATTACCCAGGTAACCCTTACTTATCAATGTGCTACTCCCAGCCTCTCTAAGTTACTGTTCATTGTCACTGTTTGTGGTCTAATATTATCTTGCACTCCTCCAGTAAACCTCCTGCTAATTTAGTATTTCCCCCACTTTTTACATATTTGCATTATGAGAGTTTGAAAGGGTACATTATTTGGCATTTCCTCTTTGAATCTCAGACCACTTTCCGCTTAGACCCAAATTCCTTTCCATATGATCCTTTTGGGCATAGGAAGAAAACTGGAAGATGAGCATGGTAATTGGAAATGTAACAGCAAGAGACTAGCCTATCTGGGTGACCAGAATGCGACCTTAACTGTGATACCTGCCCAGCTCATATAGGCAGGGAAAACTGACCCTGACCTGCGGACTGACTTCCTGGCTTGACCTTATCACCACAAACTGCCCGGATGATCTGGTTCATCCTGGCTGCCGTCCTCAGGCCTGCTCGCTGCACGCGGGCACTGCAGTGTGCGCCTCGGTCGGTGAGGCCCCTGCCCTGCTGGCCGTGTTGCCACTCGCCTCCTGGACCTCCATCCCTCAGCGAGCCCCTGGCCTCGCTGCTCCCTGACAGGCTAACTCTGAGCCTCTGGATGAAAAGGGGAACTTGGATATTTATCCCTGTTTCTGCTGAAAGGAAGCTTCATGACAAGCATCCTACAGGCATTACACCTGAATTAACGTGACATTGAGGGGAAATCTTCCAGCCTCAGTGTGTGGGACAGTGTGAAGTTAATACTGACACTCATTACAAACGCTGTACTTCAAGGCTTCACGTTGTGTCCTGGCTGAGACCTAAATGAGTGTGAAGTGGCTGACAGCATTCTCACCATCATGGCAAATTATTTCATTTGGCTCCTGATGAACAGCAGGTGACGCAGAGGTGCCGAGGCATGACAGGAACACACAGCAGGAGGCCACGAAAGACATTATTGATCTAGTCACTGGAATGAGATGTCCCAGAATAATTACGATCAACCGCAGGGTTTACTCACTCAGAAACAAGGGATCAATACTCAGACAGCTTGGGAGGAATGGTTTGGTGGCATAATGAGTTTCTCTCTTTGTGACAATGAGTGCTAAACTCCCAGCTCTCATACACTGGAAGAGAAAAAAAAGTTTCCATTTTTCAGTGTAAGTCAAACTTGCCAGGTTTGCCACCTTCCTGAGGATGCATACAGAAAATGAAGTTTGCGGAGGAGACAAAATGGACTCAAGCAGGAGAGCACAGTGTACTCAGTTGCATTTCTCAGAGACTCGGTGCTTTCAGGCTTCACAAAAATACAAAGCCTGTGTATGCCCCCTCAGCTCAATTTACTGGTAAGAACCTTTGTGAGAACAAAACTGAATCTTCTTACAAGAAGGAGCCCACTGTACAGGGAGCACTTCAGGAGAAATGCTGGAAGGAAAGGACAGCAATAATGATGAGGTTGCAAATTTTAAAGACTAAAAGTGAGTAGTGTATGATTGCCTATTTAACGGCCACATCCTGAGAAATGTAGGTTCATCAGACCTTTTGTTCTAGATCCATGCAGGTAATAAGAAATGAGAAAATGCAAACACAGCTACAAGCCAAAAGCAGCAATAAAATCTGTAATTTCTGTTTCTGCTGGAGGATATGAAGTGTCATTAAATAAAATAACTCTTCTTCAATGTAATTGTTTCTTTCTATTAGCTCACTATGTAAGTAGCAAAGAGGGATTTTGACTGAAGGGGATTGCTGTTTGACATTAATCCACTCTGTCAATGAGCTCCTACAGGATCCTGAGCAAGGCTTGCGAGACACTTGCACATGCCAGCCTATGCTACAGAGTACATGCAAAGCCCAATAAACTGACGTGTGCTGGACTGCTTGAGGTGAAGTAGTTAGGAATTAACACATCCATGGCACAGTCAGAACTGCTACTCACTCCTCTAAAACCAGTCCCTACCAGAGCTTGTTCCAAGCAGCCATAAGTCCCACTAGGCCGAACGCTGATCTCAATTATACCAGTACAGGCTCTGAGAAATAACTTATCTGACTGTAGGACCTACTGGCTGGATGTGTTGTTCAGTCTTGAAGTTCATTTGATTGAAGAAGAGACCTAATAAAATCACTCAAGTCAATAGAACCAGCTCCAGCTATCCCATGGGGAGAGCTGGGAAAGGGGACAGGAGGGGCAACACGTGGGTGACACAGGAACGCTCATATTCCATAGCAGGGTCAGGGGGGAACTACTGAAAACAGAAGTAGTGTGCTGGCCAGTAATGAAACTGTTCCCTTGGCAATGGAACTGCATCACAGTAAGGGTTGGACAAAAATCAGGATTACTTTTGGAAAGGGCAAGGCTGCATTTTTTTTCATGTTAGGCAAGGGTCTGGAGACCAGAGCAGGAGGTTGAGGTTAACCCCACTAGAAAGTGCTGAGTGATGGTAGTGAGCTAGCATGACACCTATGAAGCTATAAAATGCTTCTGCCTTTGTAAAAAAGTATTTCTTCTGTTGCAATTTATTAGGGAGTCAATTTGTAAAAGCCATCAGAATTCAACCCTGCCCTTACTCATCAGCCTGTACTTGTAGTCATGAATGCTCGGAGAAGACAGACACAAAAATGCTTTATTGAGGGATACATCATTTCACCAGCTTTCTTCAAGCCCTTCCACCTCCACAAAAAAAGTTAAGTAAATATGCCTCAAGCTTCATGCTGCTGCAGCTTTGCTCAGCAAACATCTCATTTTCTGTAATGAAGTGAGTAGATACCTATTTGGAGTCCAAGATTAAAACTATCATTTACTCTGAAGTGCTATGCAGTGCAGGCACCTTCTTCCCATAGCTGAAGATGCTTTATGAAATCAAAGCAGCAAGTACCCAAAGAAATAGTGAACACAGAACATAAATTATCTGTATAGCCCAAACCATACATTCTGTTTACTGCTTTGTTTTACAAAGATAGCTAAAATTCGTCATGCTCCATACAGCAAGCTTTTTCTCTCACTGACTTGGTCAGACATTGGGAAGATGACATAAAAGATATTTCTGTTCTCATAAACAAGACTTGCCAACAAAGCAGTTTGTTCTACGTGAGGTACTGCTGGATCAATAGGTAAAGGCTGAAAGGAAGTGAAACCTACCAAGGAATAAAGATGTATTTTGCAGGAACAATGTGTTGTCATTAGGCATAATTGGGCAAATGGTGGTGTGATCTTAAAAGCCTCAGTTGATCATAGTCCCCTGAGTGTATTACCCACTTAGGGGAAAGGTGCATCAGATACGCCTGGCTTTATTGCACTGCTGAAGTGGAGAGCAGGTGTGAGAAAACAAACAAGTTTGTAATCCTTGCTTCGCAAATCAATTCTTAATCACTCTGGCTCTTATTTCCATACCAGATTTTTTTTTTTATATATTTATGAGAGCAACTTGGCAGCTTCCCTTTTGTGGCTTATATGAGTAGCAGGTCCAAGAAATGTTTTTAAGGCTTTTAATTCCTAATACTAGTGCATACAGTTTATTTCAGGTCAGAACCAGCACGTACAATGAGACACCCAAGCAAAAAAAGGTCGGATGAAGCCCTGCTGAAAATGCAAGCCACACAATGTAACCAGATAGCATATAGTTCCACCATTTCCATACAAGTATTGTAAGAGTAAGACTTTGGTATATATGAAGCCCACCTTACATCTTCCATCCCTGTTAAGAAGTCACTTCTCTCCCTGTATTACTTCACTATAACTACCATCACTTATAGGATAAAACTGGAAGAGAGAAGCCCACTGCCAGGATATTCATGGCATGTTCACCTTTGAAATACGCTCAGTCTTCGGGACCACGGTCTGCTTATCTGGCTGGATATAGTCTGAGAGACATCTGTTCCAACAGATGTTCAAGGGAAGCAAAAGGGTAGGAGGATAGACATTGGGATGAAGAGGAGTTTTTTAGTAAGTCTGTTGATTAGAGAATTCCATGTGAGTGGGAAGGAAATACAAGTTCTCACACATTTCCACTATGGCTGTTCTCATTTCTCTCTTGTAAGACATTTTTGTTGGAGAGCATTAATGTTTTTGAACAGAGAAAATAAAGTACACCAGCACATCTTGTGCAATTCTGGAGGCAAGGGATTGGATTTGATGGACCACTGGTCTAAGACGGTAAGGTATGACTAACTGGGTGCTATGAGGTGCTAAGATTGCCAGTGGCATCCCTACAAATTGTTTTGTAATCTCCCTACACACAAGTGAATTCCTATGCCCACCATCCTCTGCTCGACAATTATCAACAGCAGCACATTTTAACAACTTGATTAATAAGGGAACTTTTAATTAAAACCTAAAAGAAACAGGCATTTGGCCCATCAGAGAAGAAAGTGGAAAGTACTGTTTTATTGCTTAGTGGTGGATTTCATGTAACAAACTTACTGCAAAGCTGACACTTTCCTCTCTACGTCCAAGACCCATGACTGAGAGAAGAACAAGCTGGTAAACTAGGACATAAATTAGACACAAAGATCACAGCTACCTCTGGGAGAGAAATTAAGCTTGTATAATGCTACAGCTAACATTTTCTGAGTGATGCTGTTCCACATGTTGGCACAGCACCATGCACAGGAGCATGGCTACGGCGTATCAATGATGGTGTGGCACAAGGCAATCCAGCCAGTCAGTCTTGGTCACAATTTCCAAGCCACAAAAGGCCACACCATATGCCTTCCTGTGGCTGGTGACTTCCAGGGAGCTATGCCGATGTTAGGGAAGGCTAGAAGTCAGCCAGTGCACTCAAAAACTATCATGAAGATCGCTCCTTATGTTGTGCCAGGCTCTAAGATCCAGCAACATCCCTGAAAGCAATGTGAATAGGTTTTTGGAGTTGTCAGCATAGAAGTAGCTGGGATGCAACAGAGACTTATCACAAATAATTTCTGCTTATTGTGATCTACCCTGTTCAGGGATTTAGGCTGCTTCTTTTGTCTAGCTTCTTTAAGATGCAAACTGTACGCAAAAATCTTTTCTGCTCTCAAAAATGCTTTGTATGAACCACCCAACAATTGCAAACAGTGTGCTTTTATCAAAGCAGAAAGAGCAGGGCATGAAAAGAATTTACATTTTCTTCCGATAAAACAATGATTGCTAAAAAAACAGCGCTCAGGTAATTGGTGTGATGTTTTCAGATGCCTGATACAACAGCTTTGAGAGGGAGTTGATCAGTTGTGAAGAGGCAGCTCCCAGACCAATCTAAGGACAGAAAAAGAAAAGTCACTGCAGTCTGAAAGGTAACTGTCTCCTTCCAATACGGAGTTCTGGCTCAACAGTCACTGGCCTTGCGTGGTCATCACATTGTCTGTGGATGAGGAGGAAGAGAGAGCAGGGAGAAGTCTGGCTACAAACTGCCTGCAGGTGCTGTGACTCATGCCAAAGAGAGGATCAGAAAAGATATTTTAGCATGCCAACAAGCACCTTAAGGCTGGCTGAGATGTGCTCCCAATGCCTCTGTTTCATTTAGGCTTCCTCTCCCTACCTCAGGGGTTGAGTGCTTTGCAGGGTGGGCCCATGCTGTCAGAATGTCTCCCTTTGGGTACAAACCGTAATTATTATGTGGGGTAGTGCATTAAAGAGCAACATTTTCTCATTTGTGGAGAAATATGTATCTAAATTAAATGCAGAACTGCTAATGAAACAATAATATTTACTACACACTTCACTACCTCATCATAGTTAAACATAATTGAGTTGTGTTCCAATTCTACCTGGAAGCATCCTGTGAAGAACGATGTCAGAGAGCAGCCCCAGAGGCCCTGCAATTCTCTCTGGCAAGCAGTAATTAAATAAAAGTTTGGGATCTTTCTTTTCTAAACAAGCAGGTAACAGTAGCCCCTGCCCTTGATAAAATAAGCAAAGATCAACAGCACAATTTGTTGCGATCCTAGAATCACTTGCACTGAGAAGCAGGTCATTACATCAGGATGAAGGAAGAGTAAATATTTCAGTCTTTGTCCTGGGAATGTCCAGCCCTGTGCCAAGGAGGTCTGACCCTTCTTGATCCATCTGATCAGTATGCTGAATTAAACCAACTGGGGCTGAGCAGCCCCTACAATTTATGCAAACAAGAATATGATATGCATAGGAAGAAAGAGGAATGAGACTCTTTTTCAGTGATTACTTCCAATTAGATTTGATTATGCTTAACAGTGACCCAGTTGACACTGATCTAAAACCAGGCTGCCCCAGTTCTACCCTCTCTGTGCCTCCAGCTGTGTGACTGTGCTCTGTCCCTTGCACCAGCAATTACTTATAAAACTAATGAGTTCCTTGAACCAAGATAATAATCTGAGAATTATCATCAACCATTGCTTAATTACAAGGTCACCAACTGAGTATTTTAATTTTCTCTTCAGTCTTTAGGCTCCCCTAAAGGTAGTTTGTTCACTGTGACACATACCCTAAGGAAAAATGCTTCCCTGACAAAGAACCCTGGTGGAAGTGTAAGGCCTGTCACCTGGCCAAACAATCCAATAAAGCTTCTTTCCCTGCTGTTTAGTGGCTAAATTAGGAAGTGAGAGTGTTCTTATTTTCAAGTCTTGTACGAGAAGTAGCAAGACTTAATTTAAAGACATCTTGTTCAGTCAGAAACACCTAAATGGCCATTGATTGTTTTTCCTTTGTTGGACGTGCGAGTCTCTTTAAAAGCAGAAACTGTTTGTTATTTGTGCTCTGTCCCTGTTGCTAGACAGGCTACAGGGCTTGTGTCAACATTACTGGAATAAAAATATGAGTTTGAACAAGTCAAGCTTAAGCTCTCATACTCCTGAGAACCAGGAGGATCGCCACTGAATTGAGATGAAGACGTTGAGGCCCAGTCACTTTGCTTAGTTAGAAGCATCTGCAAGGACCCTGGAGAAGAATCACCCCAGAAAACAGCATCGTGTATGGACATTTCACAATAGCTGCATAGGTTAGCTGCATAGACCTGTAAAAGCCCCTTCCATGTTTATGGGCAAAAACCCATAATTATGTCAACATCTTGGGAAGGTTGAAACCTAAGTCTCTCTGGAAGGTGCCTTCAGAAATATTGCTCCCATCACCGGACTCTAAAAGCAAACTAAGTCCTCAAAAGAATATGTTATACACACGTAATTAGGTTCTCAAAGGAGAGAACATTAAGATAGTCATAGTGTGCTATCCATTAGAACAGGATAGAAACGTTAAAGAGTTATTTTCCATTCATAACAAGCATTTGTATTAACACACCTCCTATGCTGCTCGTGTTCCCTGTTCATGGAGACTGTTAATGCTTTCACATAGCTATGCTGATTGCCACTGCCTGAAGCTTGGTGTACAGCATATAGACAAGGTGTCCACACAGACTCCTAACTCCTGGTCATTCTGAATACCACTGCAGATCAGAAACTATGAGGTTGGACTACAGTAATATAGGTAAAAGTGACATTTACCCTTGAGTCACACACATCAACAGGCATCTGGGAGTAGGGGCTCTCCCAGGCCCCTTTGCCTTCAACAACCCTCATAAACCAGATGACAGTTCCCATGCCAGCTACCCACATCTGCATTTCTTCAAGGCTTTCTCTGTCCCAAAGTGATGCGTTTCTTCAGTTCACAATTCCCTTGGGTTTTTTCCCCATGCTAAAGCTTTTCTGAGTACATTTCAAGATGTCCCTATCTAGGTATTACCAGCTATAACTCACAGGCGTCCGCAACTGAACCAACCTCTTTATACCATGTGTATGCTCCCTAGCATGCCTAGGGGGTTTTTATCACTTGGCATTTCAACCGCACAATCCTAAAGATGCACACCGGAATCCCGAAGCAAGAACTCAGAAGAAGCCAGAAGCAAGATTTTCCTTCTGTGCGAGGCAGCTGATCCCAGCTCCCACATTCCACTGATCCCAGCTCCCAAGCCTAGCAGCAGCCTACCTCCTGCTGAGCTGGAAGACAATTCTTCCTTTCACTTCAAGTACTGCCTTGTGCAATCTTTGCTGTTTGCTGGGTTGTGAGCAAATATTAATTCTATTAATATTTACAGATTTCATAACTCAGAATCAGTGCCTGCTGTAAGTTACTGTTGTCGCTTTCTAATCCATTCTCTGAGCACCTCTGGTTTCAGCAGCAACACAGCATGGCACTGAACAGTGCCAACAGCTCACGGCTAATACAGCAAAAGATGCTGAGATGTGTTTAACTTTCTTCCCAAATGTTCTCAAGTTCTTAAAGTGCAAAACAGTACTCTTTGCTGCAAATGCCAAGGCAGTTCTGGAGGAAAGCAGGGCTCCTTTAAGAGCACTCAGTTTGTGGATAGTTCAATTTTTAGAATTCAAAGCTATGAGGAGGCAGGAAACGAAATATTTTCTTTTGTGTCCTGGTACTTTGCATCGTGATCCAAGAGCTGTAAGTGGAAATGATAGGGAATTTTGCTTCAGAAGCAAATTTGGATCATGCCATTTTCACTAAGAAAATCAAGAAGTCAAGCTTCTCTTTTGCCTGCTTTAACATAGTCATGTTGTCAGACAAGCCCTGCACTAGCTCTTCCATCCACCAGTGATGGTTCATGAGGGCAAACTTGAAAGAGGACTCTTCCACTGACTTGTAGACCAACTGACCTCCAGAGGTCCCTTCCAACCTCAGCCAGCCTGTGATTCTGTGATCCAATTACAGTTTGTAGACTCTACATCCCAGCACATAGTTTAAATTTCAAGGAGATTCCAATGTTTCTGATAGATTCCTCCTTTGATAACAGGACTATGCTTTCAGACACGACAAGGTGCCAGAATGTGGCTCATTCAAATAACTTTTACTGGAATTATAAAGGTGACTCTGCAAAATTGCTCTGTTCTAGACAGGTTTCAGATACACCATGCTTTCCAGTTAAAACCGGAGTGCTAGGGCATGTAGGATGGTGAAACAGCTCCAGATTTATGTGAATTGTGCCACTACTCTTTGCAAGGTGGAAAGTGTCACATTTAGGTCAGTTTGCAGTTCGAATTACTTCTTCGACAAGTGGGTCGAGGCCTTGCTTGGAGCGTATCTTACAACTTTGATATACACACACAAATCAGTGAGTTTTCTAAGGAAGGAATCCTAAATTGTCTACAGATAGATAGCTCAGAGCAGGACTTGCAACTGTTTCTCAATTGCCTGGGCCTGGCGTGCACCAACAGGCATTAATGGCTCTTGAACTCTATTTTTCAGCTCTGTGTTTCCGCTTCTCCCATGGGATTTGCTGCCATTCACAGTCAAGTCCAAAACTGCACCAAAAGGATTATCTGGCTGTGAATGGACTTGAAAGCTGACCCTGTCTTTCTGATATTGGTCAGCCTGTGACTATGGAGCACCCTGGAAATGCTGGTTTAGAGTTTCAGTGCACATCATCAGCGAAGTCTGCAGAAACATGTCTTCTTTGCATCCTCAGTGTATTTCTTCCCAGAGTGCCTGTGATCTCCTGAGGTAATAAATGATTTCCAGTGTGGTGAAGAAGGAATAAAATATTTTAGCCTTTATACTGACCAGTAATAAAAGCATTTTGTATCCTCATCTGGTCTGATTCAGGCTGGACTTGCAGCTTATATGTAAAGATTTTCACAGAGAAAATAAACTAAATGGATTTAAATGAATAGCTTGAAGGTACAGCAGTCTCAGATGAGTGACTCTAATCAGCTTAATGACATCTGATGTTGAACTGCATGGGTTTATGAAGCTTTTCATTTATCTGACTGGCAGAGGCTTTCTTATACAGCTGGGGAATTGATTGTTGAAGTTGCTGACAGTGTTATACCAGAGATTTAAATCCCAGAGGGTCCTTGACAGGCTTGAGGCGTGGGCCAGTGTGAGCCTCATGAAGTTCAACAAGGCCAAGTGCAGGGTCCTGCACCTGGTCACTGCAGTCCCCGGTATCAATACAGACTGGAGGATGAATGGGTTGAGAGCAGCCCTGAGGAGAAGGAGTTGGGGATACTCGTGGATGAAAAACTGGACATGAGCAGGCAATGTGCACTTGCAGCCCAATCGTATCTTGAGCTGCATCAAAAGAAACGTGGCCGGCAGGTCGAGGGAGGTGATTCTGCCCCTCTACTCCGCCCTGATGAGACCCCACCTGGAGCACTGCCTTCAGCTTTGGGGTCCCCAGTACAAGACAGACAAGTCCCCAGTACAAGACCTGTTGGAGTGGGTCCAGAGGAGGGCCATGAAAATGATCACACCTCTCCTGTGAGGAAAGGCTGAGAGTTGGGGTTCTTCAGCCTGGAGAAGAGAAGGCTCCAGGGAGACCTTGCTGTGGCCTCTCAATAATTAAAGTGGGCTTATAACAAAGATGGAGACACTTTTTACCAAGGTGTGTAGTGACAGGATAAGGGGCAACAGTTTTAAACTGAAGGTAGGTAGATTTAGGTGGGACATAAGGAAAACATTTTTACAATGAGGGTGGTGAGACACTGGAAAAGGTTTCCCAGTGAAGTGGATGCCCCATCATTGGGGTTTCAGGGTCAGGTCAGATGGGGCTCTGAGCAACCTGATCCACTGAAAGATGTCCCTGCCCATAGCAGGGGGTTGGATCTTTATTTGAAGACCCCTTCCAACCCAAACCCTCTATCATATCATGGTTTGCCAAGATACGGAAATATGAAGATACGGTGATCAGGTTAAAAAACTTCACAGTGAACTGAAATACAAGTTCAAAGCATCCTGCGTGTATCTACACGGCTTCACACACAAGCCAGCTGCATTCACACAGCTCAGATACAGGGTAGTATAACCTGCTTCTTAGGTACAGTTAATTGGATTACAGTTGTTATCTTATTGCTTCTAATTAGAAACTTTTCTGCTCTCTTTTTGAGATGGTCTTTTGCTCTTACTGCCCTTTTACAGTGCCTTTCATGATACTGTAGTTTTCTGAGGCTCTCAAATAAATGACAGCTTTTTTCCCCCCAGAAGCTTTACACCAATTAAACAGCAGAACTGCCACTCAGAGGTGAGGATACATCCTCATATTGGAGAAACTGGTGTTCACTTCTGAATTTTACAGTCCACTTTTTTGCATTTCAACCCATTCCATGACAAAAACAGTAACTAAAGTGATCTATTGTTGTGACACATGTTCACTCAGAAGCTTGATGTAAGGATCTTGCCCATGAGCAGAGCTAGATTATCTTACTGGATGTTCTTAATGAACAGCAAACTCAGTTCCTGGAAGCAATAAGACACTTTTTTAGCCAAAGCTAGCCACACAGATGAGGCAGGCACGCTCCTCCCACTATTGTCTTAAAGCAACAATGCTGAGAGCCACAAAAGTAGCCAAACCATCAGGAGAATTTCTAATTCATACTTGCTTTGGCTGACGGCTGTAACATCCCACTGTGGAAAAACTGCACCTCTGCAACTAGCAACCAATACTGCCGATACTCAAACGAAGGAAGGAAACAACGCGTGGCTTTCAGCTGTGACAAGTGGGGGTATGCTCAGAATACAAGAGGCTAAAAATAAGTCATTACTCGAGCTTTTCTGTGTTAATGGATGTTTGCAGGTCAGCTTAGATGAGACTGGATTCCTGCATTTTTGCTAATGAATAACTGATCAGAAACAGCCTATGAAAAGCACAGACACGGTATGAGCACAAGCCTGAACATCTGGAGATCAACTGTGAGCACTTCAGAATCCAGAAGGTTTATATCAGGACTTTTAATTCAGGACCACTTCTAATACAAAGGCATTAGTATTACAACCAAGAAGTATGCAGCCAGGTTCTCTTAGCAAAGTACATCAGACTGTCAGGTAATCTGGAAACATCCTGAAAATAATACCTGGCAAAACTAACTTTACTGGCAAACCAGCCCCTTTCATCCTTGCTCTTGAATGCATTTCTTTTCCACGGGTGTGAGTTGATGAAAGTTGATGGGATTCTTTCCATGGGACATGGATATACTCCCTTAGTACCATGTTAACTTAATTTTTATACAGACTAAACCTTAGCTTTTAGCAATTGGGCCTAACTTTGCTGTGGGTTTATTACTATGTTTTTTCCCATTTTCATTTGTCACCAACTAGCATGCTGTCTTCTTCCTTCTCAATAACCAGAGCTCTAGAAATTCTGTGGAAGTATCAGTTTAATTTGTTGACTGACATTTTAATACCACCCTTAGAGTGTGGTATGGAGAATTTAAAAAATAAAAATCTGTCAAGTAAAGCTTAAATGTCAAATTTATAAACTGTAAATTATTGCGAATTGTCTTAGTATTCCCTGAACTATGCTAAATATATTTATTTTGGTAATACTTTTGAAGTGGTATGTTGTGCTAAGTGCTCAATGGTTAAATACTAAATACACATTCACAAGTCTCGGGTTGAGCCCATGTGAATGGAGGTGCAATTCAACTCTGTTCTGCCAGACAGGAGTTGCGTTTCAGCTTAACATCCAGGATTGCTAAATCCCTTTGCTTGGTCACAAAACCCATGTAACATTGCACATACTCACTACAGATGTAGCATGGTTGAATGTCCTTTTAACAGCAATCTGAGAAACCCGTTTTAAATGCTAAGGTGTGGTTAAATTCACATTTAACTGTCATTTTAATTATTTTGCATTTCACTAATTGCTTACATATTGATTCAAATTTAATTATTACTATTTGGATGAGCCAATAATTAGTTTTTAATGCCTGCCTAATGGTCTTGCCTGATGATTGTGACCTGCTGGCCATTCTGCATGCTCCTGTTTTGAGTGAATCAGAACCAGGCCTTTCTTACAAGGTAAACTGTGAGAATAACCTTTGCATGGTTTTGTTTTCACACTGTAGATCTGTGTGTTCCCTCATCAGCCTGCTCAGTTATTATGTTTTTACAGCCAGGAAGCTATTCAAGCTGAAAGTATGGTCACCCTTTGATGCCTGTACTGCCTGTTTGCCTTAGCTTCCTCATTCACTGAGGAATTACTGTGATGAAACCAAGATGAAGGTTGACCTGTCTGGTGATTCTCCTTCACAGTTCAAGAGGAGGTTAATAAAAGCAAATCTTCGAGGAGTAAAACCAGACTCCATATCATCCCTTTTCAGCTTGTTGGAGTACAGGCAGGCCAGTCACTAGAAAAGTGAAAAGGAGTTTCCAGGAGATAGCACCAAACATCTCATGCTTAGCTAGATCAGAGTTACTCCTGTCCACCAGAGAGGTGACAAAGGCATACGTAACTAAGGCCAAGGCAGTGTGCTGGCTTGAAGTCTCCAGATTCTTTTCACAGCACCATGTTAAAGAACAGCTGAACCATCACTGATAGAAGCAAACTTCAGCTGGAGATGTGAAATACTTAATATAACCCAGTTCCAGCTGAACTATGTAACACACTCACCAATGTGAGTATCATTAACTTAGCACCAATTTAGCAGTGTTTCTCAGTTCCCCCTTACAGGCTGTATTGACCAATGCTACGTACCTCCAAGTAAAGAAAACTGCTATGTGTTTATACAACTACTTTGCTCAGTACCTGGCCTCATACAGAACTGAAAGTGATTCTAATGAAGATGGAGTTACTGTTTTTCAATAAAAGCACAAGTACTTGTAAAAGGTCAATAAGATTTACTCTAGTGTTGGCTTAGAGATCATTTGTTATTCAAATGACAAAGGTACTATGTTTATAAAGTACAGTTAGTGATCAATGGCACTACCTCTTTATCAGGCAATCCTTTGCATTTCCATAATTTCTCCATGCAATAAGACTCGAGCTTCACTTACTCAAGATCAGCAGTGAAGGCTCAGAAATAATCACAGATTATTGCTGAGATCTTCCAGAAAGTATTCTAAAAACAGTCTATCAGCTTCTTGTTCTTGATGAGCCATTTCAAATGTCAAAATGTTGGGTCACATTTTTCAATAGTGGCTACAAAAAAAGCAATGTTATTAAAGTTTTAACTCTCCATCTTCCATGACAGCCTCTGAATCAGGCATGGAAGTGCAGGTCTAAAAAGAACTTCTAAGAATTTTATTTTTTTTTTACTTTTTCTAGTTGCTTTACATTTCAATAGTTTCTAGATCTATCAGCATTTTCTAGGTGTCCTTTAGATCATCACAGAGCAAATTTAACAAAAGGATTTCTTTTATTAATGACCTTTTACTCATCCCTTTGAAGTCATTCCAAACCCTGCATTGTCTCATACCACAAGTTGAAAATCAGTGATGCATTACAGCTATCTCTACATTCAAGGATTTGAAGACCATCACCAGCCATTCAGGAGTGCATTCTAGAATTCCATCATACCACTTAGGTGCCAACATAGAACATTTAAAATCTGAGAGCAGCTATAAACAAGGAAAGAAAGAAATCTGGAGGAGAAAACTGTTTATTAAGGTTTGTAGAAAGACTCCTGTGAAATTGTTCACTTAACAGGATGTTGTATCATTGTTTATGGGCCAAGAAGAGTGTTCATATCACAAACAGTCACACCGAAGCTCCACTGGAGTCCAATCAAACACAACTTTTCTATTTACCATTTTCTTGACTTAAATTTGCACACCAGGCCCACTGGGCTTGGTGAATTCTACTTGCTTCCTAAAAAAAAAAGCAAACCCTAACTATTAACAATGCTTTTGACTTCTCTTGTCACCATCTGAGACTTTCAAAGCACATCACGAGCATCAAAAGTCACTGTATTGTATCACTATCGCTTATTTGTGGACAGGGAACACAAAACTTGGGTATTTAAGGGTCTACCTAATTTCAGTTACCGTCTATGAAAAGTCTGACTCTGATTTTAAGTACAGTTGGATTTCTGCCTTAATGCACCACTAAGAGTCACAGAGCAATTCAATGGGAGAGACAGAAATAGAATACAGCTGTCCCAATTCCCAGACTCCATTCTAACCAAATGACTATGTGGCCTCCCAGCTTGGTGCTTATAAAAATACACCAGCTGCTGTAGTTTGCATCTGCAAGCTATTGTCGAACTGCTTTAAAATGTATCTTCGGTCATATTCAGGCTCAGCTGAAAAGGCCCGGGGGGAAGGAAGTGACAGAAGAGTTGAGACGCGTATAGACTTTGTGCCTCACAGTCTGCTCAGCAGAAGCAGGTATCAAATGACTCAAGGAACTTTTACTCCAGTGCTACACGTTCATTCACTCAGCTCCCCTGGGATGCACAGAGTGTGCCAGCCGGGCAGATGTGAAGAGGAAGCCACAAGAAGATCACAGAAGCCATTTCTAAAAGCCAACACTGCTCCTGGTCTCAGCATATACCTCACCAGTCACGTACGTGCCTTTATTGACCCATAAAGCATGACATCCAATATTTGGCCTATAGAACAGCTTCAATTATAAGCGCTGCCCCCAAATGGCAGCTGAATACCCACTGATTCTCACTTCATGCTGTTTGCTTGTAAACAAACCCATTAAGCACCAGTGAAGTCTATTGTTATTACATTGACTATGAAAGTTATAAAGATGCAAATTAAATGAAGGTCTTTGTTGTTATGTAGCTAGTAGTACAAGATAAAAATCATCTTACTTGAACAACTGGTTGTGGCAGTCTTCTTCCTCCCCTCCATGTCTCTCTGTTGTGCATCAACCTTCATCTGAATGACTATGAATGGTGGGCAGGGGAACAGTTTTAAACTGAGTACTCTATGAACTTCCCTCATATTAACCAGGTAATTCAATCAACCCTCCAAAGGACAGACCTGCTGACTTGTTGTGCTCTACACAATGCGCACATCTCAGCACTGTATTAGATCTCTGGTGGCTTCTGTCATTAGCCAAGTACAAGCTGTAGTGGTTTCCAGTTGATTTCTAGCCACTAATCCATACTGGTGCCATTAGTGATGGGTGCAAGCGATAAAAATAAAAAGGGCCCTAACCATTCTCTTTGCCATGTGCTTTGCAGACCCAGTGAGACTAATGGGCAGTACCAGAAACTGTAAACTGTATCACTACTATTTGCTAAGACCTTCCCATAAATGGTCCATGCTGGAATCAGAGAGCAAAAACTCCAGTTGTCTTCACCCTGCTGGTAATGCCAAGCAATGAGCTTTCTTATAAGCCTGTTCTTACAAAGAGGAAGAAATCCTTGCCAGGATACAATTACCATCTTCTTTCTTACAAATCAACTGTAACCTAGCCCTGATTAGCTTGATGATGATCTGCAGCTACCAAAACTCTTGAAATAATATCATATTTATGCCCAACACAGCTGACATGATTACTGCATCCTCTCACTTGCTCGATCATTTCATACATCTACAGGTATATGTACATATGTATGATAGGGATGGACAGTTTCAGTTTTACTTTGTACAGTACTTACCATAACAGGATTCTGATCTTCACTGTTGCTGTGCTGCAGGACTCTTAAAAACCAGTAGCCTAAAAGATAAAATGACTGATCTTACTGCAGGAAAAGTAACACACGGTGAGCAAATTTAAGCCCTCACAAAATGAGCAGACCAAATAACTTAGTAACTACTCAGAACAATAAAGCCACTAGAAAAAAGTCAGGAACAGTTCACTAGTAAAAACCACACCCATAATGCATATGCGTGCTCAGAGGCACACAGAAACAATGGAGGGGAAGAGAGCAGTACTTGAACCCAATGTTATCTGTTTCAACCAGATCAGCTGATATGACTGGTACCTGAAATTAACTTTGTCAAGAACACCAGATCCCTGTTCAAAATCCGTCTCTACATCTGATTCCAGGTTGCACCACCATTAAAAATAGCTGCTCTTGGGTGTTGTGTACAGGTAGGCACAAATGCAGCTGCCTTGCTGATGTGATGCCATCAGCCCCGTTTCCCTTTCTTAGCAGACCAACGTAGACAACTTGAAGGCAAATCAAATTTGCACTGCATCCTTAAAGCAAGACTTAAGGTCACTTTACTGAATATTTATACAAATAAGCAGCTGTCTTTTCCAGCGACTGAAAGCAACAGTAAGAAATAGAATTCTTTCATTTTAAAAACTGCTACAGAAACGTCTGAATTTCAAGAAGATGTTCTACAGTCAGCCACAAGGGCCAGTTCTGGAACTTTTCATTCTGTTCTTACTCCATCTTCTTATCTGTGCTCGCACTGTGGTCCCTGATCTCTAACCATGGGGCATGCATTATGGATGTCAAGCCTTCGGGAGCTTCTGAGCCCTGTGCCTTTGACATCTGAACAAGCAGGGACTGGCAGGTGGGATTTTCAGATGTGCTCTATGTTGACTGCTCCTGGTGAACTTGACAGAATGAGCTGCAAGCTGAGGATTGGGGACTTTAAAATCCAAACCAGCATTTTCAAACACTTTGCGCCAAACACTAAATCTCTTTTCAACTCTTCTCTTGCTCACAAATTTGCTCCTTTTCACACCCAGTTATGGCTACCATAATTAGGATGTGTTAGCAGCAAGTGTAAAGGAACAGCATAGAGGAAACGACTTAGCATGTTATTCCTTTAATGGTAGTAGTGACCTCCTGTTTACAAACCTCCAACTGACTTTGCAAGTTACTTGACAGTGTGAATCAGACTTACTTTTTAAATGGAAACTGGATGTCCACCATTTCTATCATACCAAATCCAATTTCCCTGAATCTCTTCGTGCTATATTGTGAAACTCACCCCAGATAAAAACCAGTATTTGGGGAAGGTATACTGAGCTGTAAATTTGCCTTGTCCAATCACTAATTCCCTGTTGGAAGTGAACAAGAATCTCTTGAGTGCTGTCATTAGCAGCTGTGAAAAAACAACAGGCTGGGCAGCTGCCTTTTGTTGGAGCCAGGCGGCACAGGGTCTTGCTTGTTGTCTTAAGTGACACTGTTTGGTTTGAAAGATCCTGCACTGTGCCTGGAACAAGAGACTGGGCACAGTGATATTAGTTCTGAAGATGGCCACTTTCTTCCCAAATCACAGAGTTGTCTTGACTAGAAAACTACAGAAATGACCCTGCATAAACATTGCGGAGATAATTACAAAATAAAGAAACATTACAGTGAATCCATTGAGATCTTTAATTCCAAACTGCCACCACCCCAGAAGGAACAAACTGTGAGTTAGACTGACTCTTAAGTATACAATTAAGCCTGTCAAGTTCTGACTCTGTAATATGCTGTTTAATATTGAAAAGTCTGTTAGTAAACCAACTTGTGGGATTAAAGTCATAATGCTTTGGGTTTGCTTCCTCATGAAGCTATAAACCAATTTAGCTGATAGAAGCAGCATGTTATTTATACTCCTTCTGGCAACGTTTCAGTGCTGTGTGGGATACTCCCCCTTCCCTCTAACGCAATAGCCTTCCCTGGCCTTTATGGATTGGAATTGGTGAGGGGAGCTGGGCTTCTTCCATGCGGAATTTACACAGTAATTCTATTAAGAGCTTCCCTGCACAGAAATTAATGTTCTCATCTAATTCAACACTCATCCTATTCATTATTTAAAACAGAAGACCTAATCTCTCCCTATACTAAGTTTCCTCAAAGGATTTTCTATTAGTTTCAAGGAATTCAAAAGATTAAGCTTTAACACTTCTGCCTTTGCAAAACTATGAAACTCTGGGGCTTACAGTTAGAGCAGCAGGATTTGCCATTTCTGGAACTTCTGAGAAGGAGGGTATAAACTGGAGTTACAGAAGCTTCAAAAGAGGCCCTTTACTGCTCTTCCTCACTATTTTCAGGCCACGCTTCAAATGACATTCAGCATTAGCCAGCATATCTCACCAGATTCTCTAGCCCAATTCATTCACCTGGCTTTAGTTAGCAGCTACCCCCAGAAAGGCCTCAGAGCTCGTATCAGAAACAAGTACTTCCCACCACAGGTGCTTGCACCGAGCAACAGCAGGACTGCAGCCAGGGCTGGGTGCCGGAACAAAGAGGAACATGGCAGAGGAGTCGCCTTCATTTCCCCTCCTAGATTTTATATTCCCCACTACAGAAAATTAATGGGAAAACTGTTATTGTTCCTCAGTGGTTTTGGTTTTTGATGAATGGCAACAAAGGCAGCTGGGCTGTGACATGGTGGCGCTCCTCTAGCTGGGTACGTCTGCCCCACCGGGGCTCACTTGGGCTAATGCTGGCTGTGACTGCAGAGGGTTGCATTTCTGAAGCTTAGTTCACATGTCACTAAATCCACTGAATCGTATCTAGGCCCACTTACTTAGCAAATTAATTTTGAGGACTAGGTAGATATAGCTTATTTGGAACCCTGCCTCCAGCAGCGATTAGTATTTAATACAGGATCTGTAGGTTAGGTGTGTTACCTTTTATTATAGTGATTTCTGTCACTGGGGAATGCTGACAGTGTTGGGGGATCTTAAGTCCTTTTTTAGTCCTAAGAGAAGAGACAAACTTTCAGACACAAATGCCTTTCCTCAGCTCTAAGCAAGGTCTGTATTCCTGAAAGCTTGCCTGCCTTGTAGAACAATGCAATTGGCCTAATAATAGGGACCATATAAAGATCGTTGTGGCTGTGCCCGCTCTGGCATTCTGATGTGATTAAAATCAAGATGAAGAGAAGCAGGAATTACACGTCTCACAAAAATACAGTACATCCTCCTGCAGGGCAAACTATTTACATATTCTGATGCATGAGGAGCTGCATTTTAGAAAGGATCACACAGGAAGAGAGTTGTCCACCTCTTATTGATATCCATCTCCATGATTAGTTCAATTCAAGGAACAAACTGGGAGAAGTGATATAAATAAGCTGTGCTTTTAGATTTTCCAGAGAAAACAAAAGAGCTGATTTGCCTCTCATTTCTGTTGGCAAACAAGTCATTCCTCAATTACAACACTGTTAACAAGAGGAGGTTCAGACAGAAAAACGTAGATTTGCAGTCATCGCAAGAAACACAATTCAGTAAGTAATCAAGAGGATAAAATTGTTTAAAGAGATGAGAAGCTAAAAACTACGGTCCCAGTGACAGTTTACTCTTAATAAAAATTAACAGGATGCTTTAAATAGCCAGTGGATCTATATCTCTTAGCCTTGCCCACAGAAGTGATGTCATGTAGGAAACCATTTACATTAGAAGGCTGTGTGTCTTGTGATGTACTACCAAAAAGCCCAAGCTGTTTTAATAAGGGAACGCTCAGAGAATGGAAGAAGTGAATGGATTCTGGTCTCACTTTCTGACTCCGCCACTACAGCTCTGTGACCTCACGCAAACCCCTTAAACATTCAGCACCTCTCTGTGAAACTGGTAACAAATGCAATGGCAGGTGGCACTGATTTCACACAACAATATTCTTTTATCCTATAGTTCAAGAAAAGAAGAGCAGTTTCCATAACAACTTCTACATTTCAGGATTCCTAGAGGGATGACTAAAGAAGACCAACACACTTCAGTTACCCACCTCCGACAGTGACCAGAGCAAGGCATCCCAAGGAAGGTGTAAAAATGCAAAAATCTGCCAAGGAGAACTTTCTGCCTAACTCCAGGCTGTCACAGTGGACTGACTGCACAAAACATAGCGTTCTTTAAACCAGAGATCAGTCGTGGGTTAGCAGCAGCCACTGTGAGCCCAGTGACAGACCTAATGCTAAGGCCCAGTTGTGACGAACGCTGACATCGAGCTAAGCGAGTACTGAGCACAAGCAGAGGGCTCAGGCTCCTGCACACACGTGGGGAGTGACTGAGCCAGCAATCCAAGCAGCAAGCAGCTTGGCGAGAGGAGGAACACAAACCTTGATCCTCACAGCTCACATGTAAAGGTCTGACTGTGGGTTTGAAGGAGTTGTCTGTCTCTCAGACTCTCCATTTAGAAGCCCTTTCAGAAGCTGGTGTGCCCTTGAGAATGTTCAAAAGAAAAATAAGGAACTTCATCAACAGAGTTGATACAGAAGCTCAAGGTACTTGAAGCACCTGTGATAAAAGGCAGTGGTTGGACAGAGGGGTTGAGGATCACAGTGGTGCTGAAATGCTGTATTTATGTATGAAATGTGCTGGACATCTCTGTGCGATTCTAGAACCAACCACGGACATACACGTGTACTGGGAGGCAAACCCTGTGCTGACACAAGCTCTGGGCAAGTCTGGGGTGTCAATGGGTTTGTGACAGATAGAAAAGTATAGCTTGGAAGATGGCTCTGGAGTTTGAGAAAAGAAACTCTCCCTCCTACCCATGAATTCAACTCATAGTGTCATGAGTAATTGTGCAGTGAGTGGGAAGAAAGGACATTAACGCTTATGAAATAAACCTCCAGATGTCTTTTAAATAGAAAAATCACCTGCAGGGAAAATGAAACAGAAAAATGTGACCAAAAAAAAAGCAAAAGAGAATTCTAAAAAGAAAGATAGCATATTAAAAAGAGACGGTTTTCCAGCTGTGAAATAGGGAAAGGACGTTGGTAATAAAACAAAAGACCCTTTGAGGTGCCTAAATGTAACTTTCTTCCTTTAAACAAAGCATTAAAGCTCTACTAAATCAGTCCAAAATAAGACAAAAAATAAGCCTAAGCAAAGGGCCGGATGCTTGGCTGGAAGCCCTGGCCATTGCACTGTGGACATAATTTTGCACCTACTGAGAATCTTTGCATGGGGATGTAGTTGTAACACAGGATTTCATCCCTGTTCTCTAAAAGGAGTCCTCAGCAAAAGGTGTCAAGAAGCAGGTTTTAATGAGCATGAAAACACGCTGACCTCTCTTCATGTGCTTCCGTGAATAATTCTGACATTCAGTTTCTGCCAATGAGATAAGGGAACTTCTTTTACAAAATTAGGATTATAAAATGAATAAGAATACCTTCTCTTTGAGTTGTCTCCTATGGGAAAGGAATCCCTGGACAGCATAGGAAACAGTGTAGGATTTCTGACCTAGCATTGGATTGTACTCCTATTAATTCTGGCATAGATGGTATTTCTAAGAGAAAGGGAATTCCTAGCCTCTACCTGCTGGAATGAGGGATTTGCCTGCATTTTTATGCTATGTAGAACACCCACACCAGTAACCAGGAACTCATCTACAATGTCTAGAAGCCAATTTGGAGCTACTACTCCTGTTCTGACCTGGTGTTGGAGGTCCAGAAGTCTGCCCAGACATAAAAAACCAAACCCCACAACTTCTCTGGAGGCACCCTGTTCAGAATCCGAAATCACACTGCTGTAGCCAGGCATGTAGGCCTAAGATACTCTCTGTACTGATTTCAGTACTCTCTTTGTAGTATTTCTGTTTCTAAGCTCACTTATGATGAAAACTGAATTGCAGTCTTAGAACATAGATGTTCATTGCTGGGCGGTTCCTACTTTCAGAGGAATAGAAAGCATCATTAGCTACCTCTGATCTAATTAAGTTTCATCCAGGTACTTTAAATCAGATTAAAAAAAATTGTTAGACTAAAGTATTTCTCTTCCCAGAACTCAGACTGCTCCACGCTGGGGAAACATCTCAGTACTCCTGAAGACAGAGTTTGTTGCTGAGATGCCCTAACGATCCTGGCTCACAGAGCAGAATCTCTGTCCACTGCCACCAAGATTCTTGCATTCTCAGAGGAAAACACTTTCCTCACCCTAAAGATTTTTCCTTAAATGTCTTAGTAAAACATTTGTCCTGCCAAAAGAAAATGAATTTAATTTCTAAATCTCCAGGCAACACCAAGGCTACATATGGAAAATTATGACAATGTTTAATTATCATCATAGGTAGGAATCTGAATTCAATTGAATTTGTTAAACCTCAGCTTTCAGGTACTATTCCTTCTTATGCTTTTACCAGCATAAAGACAGAGAACACCCTGTTGTTATCCTCTCCATGTGTAAGGACATAAAGGCAGTAAAAGCCTTCAACAACATGATGAAAACATCCTTTTTCTTTTTTTTATCTCGAAGGCATGCCTGCCTTGTGCAGCTTATAAAGAAAGCATTGTAGGGAGCCAGCAACAGAATTCTGTTTCACTTTTCTAAATACATGTTTAAAAATGCAGCTCCCATTCCATCAATGCCCATTTTAATTTATAGGTCAATACATTTATTTTTTAAACTGAGGTGTCATTCCATAAGAGATCTTAAGGAGTTACTACACCCCGGAAATGCCAAGCAGCTAGTGTGTGGTAAATGTGATTCCTTACGAGGTTCACTGTGGCAAATGCAATAGCAGATCCCAAATACATGGGATTAGTATTTGACTGTGCTAGAAATAGCGTAATGGAGTAGGTGACCTGTTAGCTTGTCCAGAGACATCAGGGAGCACAGTTTGGTTTGTGATGGTTGGAGAGTCTTAAAAAGAAAGTAACCAAGGGTTAGGTGACAGACTGGGCATTGACTGCATGGTCTCATGCATTTGGCCATCACTGCACATGCATTACAAGACTCAGTAAGAGGCTTCTGCATGGAGCAGCCTTGCTGTGGCTAAGCTGGAGCTACACATGCGAGCCTTCTACGCTGTCTGGAATAATTGCAGATGGGAGGGAGAACTACATGCTAAGAATTATTTCCAGCCATAATTACATATTATGAGGATTTTCACACTGGAGATATGTGGCAAATATATTTTTACTAAATTGCAGTTATACAAAGTTCCAAAGCATAAGTCTGAGCTATCCTATCATTTCTAGGTAGCTGAGAAATTCAGTGTGCCAACTGCTGTTATCACAAGCAAAATCTGACTCATTCACTCAATGCTAAGATGAAATACATTCATATGGGAGGCTATTTTTAATATCAAATCCTTAGCTATTCCTTGAGTTAATTTGCTTATATGATTTTGTATATGTGAAAGTGTTTCGGCTGCTTAACCTTCTCCTTTCCCAGCTATGTTTTTTAAGAGCCATGCTTCAAAGTGTGAGAGGACTTTTTAAAATTCAATTCGATATGTGATTCATTCCAAGTCAGAGGCAGACAAGTTCTAAGGCTAACTGCACTTAAAGGAGAAATTTGGCTGATTTCAGTCTAGATTAGGCATTTTGTTAGGGCAAATCTGGGGCTAAGCTACAGACCGCTATTGCTTTGTAAAACAAGCAACTCTGTTATTAATGAAAGCATTTAAAATTCTTTCCAGCATTCGTTAGACTCCTGGAAAGCCCTTGTGCATTGCTTAAAACTAAAAATACACAGGAACTGTCCTTACAGGTATCGTTACTTTGGATGAGGGACTATTATGGGCCCAGTCTTTGTTTACTGGCCCACTGTAGTAAACTGACTGTTGATCTCTGAATTTAATCGCCTTGCAGATCTTTGGTTCTGATGCCTGCTCAGTAAAACAATATTGATGTGGTCTTAGATTGGCAAAGACAACATCTTCATAAAGTCATAGATGTGTTCTGCACATAACGTGCTTGATGTCTCAAACTCCCTTAGAAATATGAACAAGAAGGAACATATATTCCATTTTAAATATAATTGTTACAAACACTGCAAATCTGGAACAAGTGCACTGACATCCAAGACTCTTCTCAAATTACATCAGGGTAATTAATATCAAAAAGCACATCTATAGACAATTACTGATACATTTTTCCTGAGATATTAAGACAAAATTCAGCAGATAACCACACTCTCACGGACTAAGACTGAGGCAACAGCTGCATTCCACTGAAGTCCCCCAAAGAAGTTGGCTTTCACTTCCTAACGAACTGAAAACAAGATTCTTCTGCATCTTCTGATACATCACATAAAGTTGAATGAGGTGGGGAAGCTCTGTAAGATGACCGTTTTTTGTTAAATTCTGATGGGTAATAAGTCACATTGATAAAGAACAACGGACTTCAGCCCTTTTTAGTTTTATATGGCATTTCCATCATCTGTTCAAACACAAAATGCCTTTTGCCTTAAGGAAATTTTACAGGCCACATGAGGATCCACATTACCTATAAGTGTAACTGATCCACTTTTAAGTACAGTGCTTTTAAGAGTATCCCCAAAATGCCTGCTGTCTCAGATTGTGGCACAGCACCGTAGAGAGCTGCTAAAATGCCAGCGTCCTTCCAAGAAAGGTGTCCTCAAGCCACGGTGACAGGTTGTTGGGTTTTGCCGCTAGTTACTGCTGAAGACAAATTTTAACTTAAACACTTTGATGGCAGTGATGAGACTTACAAAAGTGGTTTTGTGTTCATGACAACGGTAGTAAATGGGAAAGCAGAAAAACATTGACTTCATTTGCTTGAAACCTTCCATGTAGTAACAATAAAAGAATCCTGAATTGCTTCAATAATGTGAGCAATCCGTACTCCAGTTTTAGTCCTACGTATAGTCATCAGGATCACTAAGACGATCAAAGAATCACTAGTGCTCTCTCTGTGCCCCCTGTATGATCTGTTTTTAGTAGTGCTGTGTGGAAGAGTATCTTAGATAGACAGATGGGTTAAAAAGAGGGAGTCTCATTTCTAGTTACAATAGTGTAATGCTTTTTGAAGCACATAGCAGCAACATAACTATGTTTTAATATCTAATGCTATGCACCCTATATTCTAATGTACTGTGTCTGGAAGCCTATGCCAAGAAAATACAGAATTGTCAGCCAAAAACTGTATAGTGTCATTCAGAATAAAAATCCATGCTATAAACTTATTTAAATATAATCATTACATTTTTTTCACTGTTTTTCTTCGTTAGCTTAATAAATTACCTACCTCTCTGCATTTACTCCACAGTGCTTGCTTAATAGAGGATAGACAAGCTTATTTTTGTTAATCAGAGAAAAACTTCCTTTTCTCTGTGCTGTGATACATAAAATTCAACATAGCCTCTTTAGAGAATGGAAAAATAGCAATTTCTGGGAGTCGAGCATGGACACATGGAGGTCAGCAAACAACCATCAGAGTTTTAAAATGCATTCAAAATGCAGATCTCTGACATCAGTAAAAAAAAGAAGAAAACAACACATCACCTAAATTACCTCACAGCTATTTGCATAAAGGGTTCAGAGGCAGTACAGTATAAGTACGGAGACACAAGCCATCCAAAGAGAACTTAGCAACAGTTCTATTGGGTACTCTGTGTGTCTGTAGCAGGAAAAGGACAACTCTGAAGCTCAGATGTGCAAACAGCTTTAAAGGACTAAATCTCTTGGCAGATGCATCAAGCGAAAATCTGAAGCTACAAACCAGGTAATTTACCAAATAATTTCCTTTTTAGCAGATTCTAACTTTCCTTCTAAAGGTTGCTCTGAGCCAAATAGCCTATGTGATATTCTTAGGGCTGTTATCCAAGGACTTAATCAGAAGGGATAGAAACCTACCAATAAGAAAGGTAATAACCTCATTCTCTATTTTAAAAATTTGTAGAACTTTGTAAAATTGTGCATTTCTTTTATGTTCTGAAGATATAATTAAGCTAAATGACCGCTATACTAGGATTAAAGATTTATTCCATTCTACTGAAGGAACTCTGCTTAACTGGGAAATAAATCCATTATAAGTGCGTGAGGAATTCCAGGGCTAGCTAGAAGAAGTAGAAAAACACTTGTTATCTGGGCAAGAGGCAATAGAGGATATGATTATTATTAAGTCTCCGAAAAAAATATGAGGTGCTGCCCCAATACAAGAAATCTCCCTGACCAATGGAGCATAGCTACCTTATTATATTGACAAATGCACAGACACACGGCTACTTTAAATGTATAGAAATAGATATGAAAAAACTAATGGACTATTAATGTTGGGCTTTAACTAAAGGTGGAATGAAAGTGCTGCAAATCCCAGTATCATTTTTAAATGAACCCTTAGCAAAGGGAATTACCTGGTGGAGATTGTTAGTGCAGGTATATGTGTGTGTACCTCATGTAACCAATAGTTAACACAGAATTCAAGAGGGAAATTATTCTTGCCTCTTGGCAGAAGGCAAAGCAAGATCACTGGCTTTCAGAACTATCTGTGCATCAGGAAGTTAGGTGTTTAAAATGTTCATATTTATTCTGCCAGAAAAATGAACAAGTGCCTGGTTTTAATTATGAAGAATTTACAGATTCTTGAAGAATATAAAATAAACTGAGAGGTTAGTAACAGAAATGAGGAAGGACCCTCACAAGAGACTTTGATCCCTACAGCAGTGCCATATTCCTTTTTCGGTGTCTGGAAATATTGTTATTATTGCTAGGTTTGTTTGCTCCGTCCTCCTCCCCTGTTGTTCTCTCTCCCATGGAAGTTGCAGGAACCCTGATCCCACAATGCCATCTATCCAGTTGCCACTGCTACTCCTCTGCCTGACCTTGTCTGCTCTTTGCCTCAACGGGGGGCAGCCCCTTCCAGAGGGAAGTGAGAACATGGGCAGAAGTCCCCTGGATGACATCTTGAAGAGATCTGAAAGCCTCATTCTTCAGCCTGTCCTCCAGAAAGCTGAAAAGGAAGAAGAGATGAATAAAGGTATATATAACACTGGGGACATCCAGCTGGTGATGGTGGCACAGTACTTGGCTGAGATCATTAGATCCAATGTGTAGTTCCCAGGTTCTAATGTATATATTTATTGCCCTAACTAAGGAGAGGGGAAGGACAGGAGATTTGCTGTAATACACTGACACAGAGTTCTCAAAAGGCACTTTCTTCTCTAGGATCTCCCTGCTTAGGCAATGCTGTACCATCTCTAAGCAGCTGCTGCATAATAAGAAGGTAGAAGCCTGTCACAAAAAACTTGCCTGTCCGGCAGGTACTTCCCTAGGGAAGCTCTAAGAGGACACATGGAGGACAGTCCCCTGTTGTGGACCCTGTACCTATGGGTACACCAGGAGGTGGGAGTGCTGTCATTCACCTACTACCTCAACCCACTGGTTTCTACACCCCAACAGCAGTGGGCTTTTCTGTGGCTGGGAACAGAGAGGCTGCTCAAGAGTCCTCTGCCTCCTAGCTTGCAGATGCCCTGCTCTCATGAGTCACAGCAGTGGAAGCAAATCTGATTCAGGGATTGCAAGACGCAGCAGATAGCTGCCTGCCTCCAACAAGGAGTACAGAGCCCTTTCAGAATGGAAAGAGGAGCTGGCCCCAAGTGCCCACAGAAAAAGCCTTCCTCCCTCTTCACATGAACGCTGAGAATTGGTCATGTCGATCCAAGACCTGAGATATTAAAAAAAGCTTAAAGATGAGTAAGAGATACTAATAGAGTCATGACTGCTAGCTGGAAATACTGTGCTGGCTTTCAAGTGTCCACATCCCTGCTTCTACTTGTGTCTTTCCCTATCTCATGCTGATTTCCAGCTCTTCCCCATACCTAGCTTCTGCAGCTGATTTCTTCCAGCTGCTCAGCATCTGTTAGTCACCTCCCTTGTTACTCACCTCCCTTGCCCTGAATCTGACACATTTACCTGAATCAATGCAGTAGGCTTTGTCATAGCATGTCTTCCCGTTTGGCTGCAGCTAGTTCCCCAGGTATCAATCCAGCCTTGCTAAAAATGTGCCAGAACTGTTTTGACAGATGCCATCCAGAGTGATCAAATTCAAGACCATACAGTTAATTGTGCAATTAAATGGACATAAGGAGCAACAGATTATGATCCTGCACCACAGAACTCCACAAATTCCCATTTCAACTTCCTTAGTGAGGATTATGGTGACTTATTAACATTATTCTTTTCCTTGGACAGAATCAAATGCCCCTCTGCCAGAATGGCTTTCCAAAAGACAACACCCTGGGAAAAAGTACCTAAGTGACCCGGAGAAGAGACAGCATCCTGGAAAAAGAGATACTGAGGAAGACACATCTTACGGTGATGTTCAGAAGAGGCAGCATCCAGGGAAAAGAGAGATAGAAGACGACCTTGACGGCTATCTGGAGCTGAAAAAGCAACAGCATCTTGGCAGAAGGCCACTGTTGGATCAGTATGCTGAGATCCTTAGTGCACAGCTAGCCTACTTGAATGAGTTATCCAAAAGACAGCATCCAGGCAGAAGGTATCTGATGTACAAGCGCCAGCACCCTAGCAAAAGAGGCTGGAATGGTGAGGTAGACCTAAATGACCACTACGGTGAGAAACGCCAGCATCCTGGAAAAAGGCACTGGAATTCTAACAGCCCAGATGGTGCAGGCCCCTGCAACTTTCAGGAGTCCTTCACCTGTAACAAAGGCAGCTTGTTGCTTGATTTAGTAGAAACCGTTAGCAAAGACAGGGTAGAAGAAAAACGTCAGCACCCAGGAAAGAGATCAGCATGGGAGAGTGAAACAGAGGAATGAGAAAATAATTGTCTGTCATTTGCATTTGGTGAAGTGAACTGCCAGATCACTGAAAAATTCTGTTCACTCCCTTTTGGCTTCCTGCTGCTGACCTCTGCACCTAACTTCCATTGCATTCATGTTCCCATTTATGTTAATGGCTTTGTCACACACTTAACATAAAGGAACTAAAGGACTCAGTTGAATGGGACAGGAAAGTACTGAGAGTCTTCAACTCCCCCACTTTAGGAAGTTAAGAGTGCTCATTTTCTTATGGGCCCAGACCCCGGAATAATCCCACTGTGTGTGTCCAATTTTCTGTTCCCAAATTTCTAGAACAGGCTCTTAAATATCTGTTCTGATGCTACTAAAGTGGAATAATGATATGGTTTCCTCTCATGTCAGTGAAACCAGTAAATTAATAGAGAGGGAGAAAAAAGAACAACTTATGCCAGTTATTTCAAAATGAAATTGAGTAGGTTTTCAACTCTAAATGACACATTAATGAGACCTGAACCCTTGCACGCTACAATCTGTCCAGACAGTAAGCACTGAACAGTGATAGGAAGTGTTCCAAATGGAACAGATTAGATGACTGACTGCATAGTTTGACTTGGAACTGGCACATAAAAACCCTTTTCAACTAAGAGGCTGCACAGCACAGGGTTAATGCATCCCAGAGCTTCTCAACCGAAAGTTGTGAACCTGACTGCGTACACCCTGTACTAGAATTCCTACCCTGGTGTGTCCACATTTTAGCCGTGCCACTTGAAATCATGCCTTCTCCTCAGACATTTAAAAATTAAACAAGCAGACATCCTTTCCTTCCAATAAGGATTTCTGATTTCTCTCCTCTCAAAGGAATGCTTTTACTTGCCATGGTCGAACTCCCAAAAGTATTTATCTGATATGAATGATTCAATAAACATCAATAGTCAACTCTGGGTGTCCTTATTGGTTGTGCAAACATACTGTAATAGAATGAAAAACATAAAACCAACCCAAGCTAAATAAAAATAAATAAATTAACATCAGAGGATATTTTTCTAGGCACAATATTCTTGCATGCTGGTGGTCAGCACATGTTTATATGTAAAACTGTTTTGCTACTGAAGTGGAAGGATGATTTGCATATATAGATTCCCTTTTTAAATCTGCTACCTTATGACACACAAAACTATGCATCTGGTCTAAACCCACAGCAAACTTGCCACCTAGTTCACAGGGAACTTTACTACAAGTCTGATTTCCTGTTCACAGGTCTAAAGAATATATATACTGATTTTTGCAATTAATGCACAGTTATTGAGTGTATTGAGTTATTCATATTCTTGTACATTCAAAGATGTTAGAGCATGTCGGTATTTCACTAGAATGGTTTTTTTTACAAACAAATGAGTATGTTTTCCACTGATAGTCATCCTTCTCAGTAACATCAGGACACATTAAGTGCCCTGAGTGTTCCTTTTAAATATGATTGTTTCCCCACTCAGCGCCTCAGAGCACTTCCTCCGTTGTAGAAGTTAGTTTTGCCATATAGTTTAGTTACCCTGAAGAACAATTAATCATCTCAGTGAGTTTCACTGAAGTTAGATGTTCCCAGGTTGATCAACACTTAACGTGGTCTATCAAACAATTTCTAACTTCGTCGATAATACGCTGTTTAATATATGTGACAACAGGCAGACCTCTTCTGTTGACAGGGCTTTTCTAATTAACAAGCGCAGAAGAAATCCTCAGAGGAGGTAGCTGGGAACATTCCATACACTTCTTATTTCTTCAGCACACTTTCTGTATACGATGCCTTTTAAAATGTTCAGTTTTCATTCTATAAGGGGAAAAAAGATTTCTCTAAGGAATACCATTTCATATCCTATTTCCAGCAATGAATGAATGCTTCTTAAACCTCCAGTAACACTACTACACAAGACCACCACCACTTGCCATAAAATGTCCAAAATAAGTGAAAAACAAGAAAGAAAAAAATGCCAAGTGGTTAAACATGGGCAACAGCAAAAATGCATCACAATTCCTGCAAGGCAAGGATGCTGCTGTGGCTGCTACAGGAAAGCCAAGGTGGGGAAGGGAGAGACGCATGAAACCGCAAGGTCAAAGTGCTTAACGTGCAGCTACAAACAGCTGGTTCGGGCCGTTAGGTTACTACCTATAAAATCTACCATTCTGAGTAAATATCAGATGCACTTCATTATCAATAAATTAATCACTTATTAAAAAGGAATGAGTGTGCTGTCCTCTTAGTGTGGTCAGTGAAAAGCTAGCACAACTAATTTTAGGTAAGTCTATTTTTTTTTCCATCTTCTGTATTTTAGGTTCTAAGGGCTCCAGTATTTTAAGAGATGCCAAGGTCTGCTGGGGCTAGTCATCTGATTAAAAGCAAGGCTATCACTACTATAATTTTTTAAGGAATTATTTATTGTGTTTTTGAGTTATTTTATTGGGGGGTTTTGTGGTTGTTTTTTTTTTTCTTTTTTTTTAAAAAAAAAAGTCAAGCCTGAGCTGATAGTGCTTTACAGTAAATCAGATTTATCATGTTTTTATTATCATGCCTGCAGTTTTTAAAATTTGCCTCAGTTTGGAGCTGCTGAAAATGTACTTGCCTGGCTGGGAGAGGCACAATGTAGGCAGATACTGGGAGAGCCCTGACCCATTTAAATTACTTGGGGGAAAAGAAACCCAAAAAGCTTTGTTACTCCAGCAAAAGGTCTCTGGCAAATGATAGAAACACTCTCAGGGACTCCTAGACAGGGGAGGGACCACATGTGAAAGATCCCCTTCCAAGCTGCGTAGGCCAGTAGCCAGCCTAAAGGACAAGACACAGATTTCCATTCAGAGAAGCACGTGTATGGGTCCCGATGCTGAAAACAGTGTAATTTGGAGACTGAAACATAAGCCAAAAGTCCTGAGCTTCTGTGAATGACCTGGGTTTGAAAATCCTAGAAACTCAAGAGAGGATGACCCTGGAAGCATAACTGAACACAGGACAACTTGCTGCATCGTATTTCCCATGTATTTAACAGCCAAAAGAGCCAGCAAATCTGCTACTGAGGCACCATAAAAATGCCACCGCTATTGCCAAGTAGCCAGAAAAATGACAGCCCTGACAGAAATCCCAAGAGGATGAAGTAGGATGCTCTTAACCTTCCACAGGTACTTGTCTAATTATAGCTAGCCGTAGTTCTCTTTAATCCTGGGATTCCTGCACCTATGTGATTATTTTGATTATGCTAAACATGGCTCACAGAACGACACTATCTCTGAAAAGACTTGGAGATAGAGCTACAAGTGCAACCTAGGAAAGGATAAAATTAACGACAAAATTCACATTTTGCAGGTAGGTCAGAACTTGCACCTGGTGGGGATCTGATAACCTTATTTAATCCCAGGCATTTTTTTGAAACATAAGGCCATTTACAAACAGGGAACAAAAATCCTGGGTTTCTCCATTTTATATTAAATTTTCCCTTTAAACTTTCCAAGGCCAGTATTTACTTCCAATGAGAAAATACCTCAGTCAGTCTATAACTTGCATAAAGGACTGTCACTCAAGAGAAGGAAAGAGCATTTTCATTGGGGAAAAAGATGACTTATTTTAAGAGTTCTTTTTCAAGTAACTCAAAACAGTATTTCAATCTTGCCAACAAAATCTGTCCAGATTTTTGTTTTGACTGAAAACACATTTTTCTCTCTGTATCTGCATGAAAATTTCACCTCTATCAATTAATGTCTTCCTGTCTCCTGCAGTGTTGCAGGCATACCACCATTCAAGTACTTTCCTTCTCATTCATCATTCTCAGAGGACCACCTGCCATTTGTGATCTGATGGGTTTGTGACTATGAAACATGCATAATAACAAGTTCTGAAGTTAAGTATCTGTTCGATTTTTTTTTTTTTTTTTTTCTACACACTAAAAATATTTTTGGCTCTGGACTAAGCAGAAAAGAACCAGCTTTTATACTATAATGCCCTGCTTCTTTGAATAGTAAATACAGTGCAATTCTTAGCAACTACACAGATATATACTACTTAGTTATAAGGTAAGAATTTGCTAATTGCACCTCTCTCATCATCTTATTTTTATTGTATACCTTCCCTTCACTGTCATCTTTTATTAGAATTTAACATCAAGCAAATATCTACACATTATTAGCTTTGCTCAGTCACACACATAAATATACATTTTGGTAATTGCAGAACAGGGTGTTTAACTTGCAAAGTTCCTTGATGAAGTGCCCTGTCTGTCTGTAGGAGGCTCTGTGGCTCTTCAGGAATGATAACAAATCAATAGCAGACTTGGTTCAAAGGTCATGGAAATCAGTGGAAAAATCTCCCTTGTTCCCTGCCAAATCTGGATTAGGTCCCCAGAGCAAAGCTGTGCACTGGCCCTAACATGGCAGCAGAGTCATGCAAAAATCTCATTTCCAGCTTTAATTGAGACTAAAACAACTGTGCACAGATGAGTTTTGTTTACTCTACTGCAGTTTTACATTTTTGTCATGTTACCAGTTACTGAGACATAAGGGAGTTTGATTCCTAAAGAGCAACTTTTACAAGTGTCTTCAAAATGAGCTTTGTTTTCAATAGGAAGGGAAAGTTGATGTGAACAAGCTGTGTAATTAACATTTCCTGCAACTATTTTCAACTCCTCTCACCATTACTGTTCTGTCCCCCTTCCCACATAGTTATCAGCCTTGACCTCTTTGCTAACCCACTGTAATTAGCATGGGCTGAGTGTTTCCAAGGGACATGCAGCCCCAACAAACCCCCTTATTACTACTTTTAATGACTTATTAGTTGGAGAAAGTTTTAATATCATAGCTAAAATAGAGTCACTGCTGGCCTGGTAACTCATTCTGTTAACATTAAACGGCCAGGCTGCAATTTAAAGCATCGGTCAGGAAATTGCTATGAATAAGAACTATGATCAAAAGCAGTCAAGTGGAGAAGCGCTGCAGAAGGGATGAGCGTGGGCAAGGTCTAGGCTGTACGGAGACATGACATACAATAGGCAGACAGGGAAATCCTTCTGGTTTTAGGAAATGGATATGTGGACTATCTGCACTAAAGTGCAGAAGTAATGAGGAAGGATTCAGGCTGAACAGATGGGGAAGTTCCTTGAGAAAACTGAGTTATCTACCTGCCTTGAGATTACTTCTAGACCTGTGTGCAGACATTTGTGGTTTGTTTTCCTTGATGAAAGCAGTTAAGCTCCCGCTGCAGCTTAAAAGTCCTAAGAAGGAAACAAAGAAAAGGACATTTATCAGTTATCTGCCAATTCACTTTGCTTAGATGAGATGCAGGAGCACAAGCTGCAGAACCAAAATCTTGTTAGATCACAAATGGCATTGGCATGCTGTAGCATGATATTGGTTCCTGACAGAGATGGGGCATGTCAGATACTAATATAATGGAATGATCCTAGCCCAAAGGCAAAGACAGCTCTTGAGTTTATATCAACCACTTTGGTTTGAACTGACAGCCAGTAACCCAGACAAGAAAGCAGCACCCTGCAGACATACTGGTACAGGAGGTGTGGAGTGACTGAAGGAACACTTTCCTCACCTACTCACAGCTAACATCCACTGCACCTTCCTCGTGCTCACACGAATTGGAAAGAGGGAAAATCTGGAATTCCTAAATCATACAAGTACTCCTACAAAATGGGATGGAGGTGAACCAGGATCCAACTTGCCATATCAAAGCAGGTTAGTTCATTGCCATATTGTCTCTGTAATGGATATCCTAACTGAATGCAATTGAGTATGGTGCAGTGTAGACACTGTAATAGCTGACTGGTATAGGGGAAATGTGAGATTGTGACTGGGAAAACTAAGGAAAGTGATCTGCTCTGAAGAGGTTGCCTGAAATATGACTATCACTAAAACTAATTTTCACAGAGAAACTTAGTTTCCAGCATAAATTCCCTCTTGATTCTAAAGCTGGTACTGATGTGTGGGGTACCTGTAGAAGCTACTGTAAAAAGAGGAGGATGAGAGAGAAAAGCCAAGACAAATTAAAAATACAGTAAGACTTCATGAAAAGTTTTCTGAGCCAAAGCAGTCAAGACAAAAAGCAGGCCCTCTAAACAAGCAGGTGGTGGTGTTGCTGTCTTCTCCAACAGCCCTGCAAAAAAATCACAAATCATTCACTACTGAATACCCACTGTTGAGAGTATTCATTTTAGACACGCTGCTTTCAAGATGGGAATTGGTTGCTGTACGAATTTGTAGGGGAAATAGAAGAAAAGAGAGGCTACAGGAGAGAGCACCCCAATATGGGTGTGCTTTAAATCTGAAATGAGCTCTTAATGTAATCTAGACATTGTGGCATATGGATCCTACATTTAAAACACAAAAAATGTAAACACAAAGGAATTCTGAATTTTCTTGTCTCTCCTCCTTATAATTCACCTATTCTGTGTCAGAGTGGTGCCATTCCATGGCACTCAGGACCAGTATGCCAGATTCTTCAGCGGTGTTAAGGGACCAGATAAACTCGCGTAGGTGACTGGCCTGCTGATACTGAAGCAGTTAATAGGCAAACCAGATAAGAGGGGCTCAACACGTTGTCAGCTGCAGCTCTTACAAATCATCACGCTGTCAGTTTTGATTGAGGAGTCTGCAAACACAGGAAAAACCATGGCTTTGGCAGGGGAATGTAGCTTCTATCCTCCCTACACAGACTAATTAAACAAATTCGTTTTGTATCAAAATGTTTACTATAAGCAACTTGAGAATACTGAACATGAGTTTCAGTAAAAGGAACAGTTGATATGCAAGTTTTTTAGCTCTCTGAACAAAATGAAAAATATAGAAAACGTTGGTTTACATCCACCTAAACAAACCAACAAAAAATTTCCTGAGATAAATTAAAATCAAAGATCATTTTATGTTGTAGGAAGAATTTTGTGCCACCCATTTCAATGTTAGATTTAAAATTAATTTTTAAAAATTTATTGTTAAATTATAAAATTGAATTTAGTCCAATTTTAAACACAGCATCAATTTAAATTAACTTGCTGTTTAGTTTAGGGAATACTTAGGAAGAACATTCTGATTTTCCACTCTGCTTCCACCCCAAAGTCTATACTGAACTCAACACTGTTAATTTTCAGATATTCTAAAGTTTTCTTTCAGTAAGCCGTACTTGTGCAAAAGTGCTCCACTGCATTCCCTGAGAATTAGATGGGCATCATCAAGAATTACTTCTAGTCTACATTTACCTCTCCTGTGCTGGTATCAGATTCCACTTTTTAACATTGCAAATGGCACTGAAGATACCACAAGAAGTTGAAGAATACACGTGACCCTAACTGGAATACAATTATGACAGGACTGTGCCCTGGCTACAGGGCTGATTTGTGTCCCTCTTCTCAGCCTCTACTCCCACTGAAGTCCCTCCTCTTGGACACCAGTAGCAATGACCAACTTAGGAACAGACCAGGTCCTAAAATTCACTGTAAGAGTTACAAATAACAGCTCACAGACATATTTAAAACTTATTTACTGAGTGTTTGCAAAGGACTTTGAGGGTGGCAGTGTAAGACTTACATAATGTGTGTGGGGTTTTGCAAGCTGAGCTTTTATATTCCAGCAGCAGAATGGGGTGGTACATGCCTGACTGCCTCCTGAGCAAGTGGTTGGAACATGTGCCTTTCCTGTGCGGTTGCTATTTTACACTGATTCACAATGCAGTGATTCAAGTTCTGTCCCCAACAGCATCTGTAGCATTTCAGTAAGGTTTAATTTGTCCCCAGACACCTTTCTTCCTATTGCAACTAGCTGGATGAAGACAAATTAATTTTTGAAGAAACATAAACAAGATTGCTTTAGACTGACCTGGATTTTTTAATTTTGTGAACACTCCCTGTGTGGGAAAGTGGGATGAACCTAAGTGACAAGCAGCCAGAGTCTATTCTCATTTACACCAGCACAAACCTAGATTATGCTCCACCTCTGTGAAGGGACATGGGCCCTCAGGGACACAGGAGCCCAAATTTTTGTTTGGGAATCAATGGACACCATTCAACACGTCACTACATCTGGCATGCTCACTTTGTATTAGCACTTCTGTAATTCTCTCTGAGAGAATCCCAATAAGGGTCTAATACTCTCATGAAGATCCAAATCATATTAAACATGTGCAATCACTTAATAGGGAATGAATTCCTCTGGAAGTGCTAAAGACCATTTATATTCAGAAACATGCAAACAAATGGCATTTTTCTTTCAAAATGTTGAATGAAACATCTCTTTTCGAGAGTGATTGACATAACACGGTGTTTTATCAATACTTCAAAGATTCATTTGGTGAGATGTGTTCTATTAGACTTCAATCATTGTATTTACCATTTTAATAAGCCTTTAAAAGTTTCCTTTTGAAAATGAGCAGTTACTGAAGCTGTAGAGAAATGCAGGTTTAAGGAAAGAGCTTGCTGTTCAGTACAGTCTTGCTTTTCTTAATACCTGATTCTTACTACTTCTGAATGACAGGAGAGGATTGAGAGCCTCAGAGCTCAACAGACAGGACTATCCTTTAAAATAAATGGCTGAACAGCCCCATGTGCTGTGAAATCCAATGCAAAGGCCCCCAGCAGGTCTTTGGCTGCTCTCAGGCGTGCTGGGTGTGCCATCTAGTGACAGGTACCTCTTCCATTCCCCACCTACCCCTTCTCTTGTCCCTTCCCTACAGCCACTAAATAAACAACACACACACAAAACAGGAGCAAGAAAACTGAAATGCCCCTACAAGCCCTGCATCTACTCTTGCCTTTTCTTTTTCACTTACTCCTACTCTCACCCTTGTCATACTCACTACTCTCCCATCCAAACACAGATCTCGCAGCTTTTCTAGAGACGCTTGTATCACTGGAGCATTCTCTCACTGGCTCGGTGAGTTATAAATCACTGGCCTCAACAGAGGTCTGGACAAAAGGAGCGAGGTAACAACAAAGGGAGAGGTAGTTGGTTCCATCTGAGCTCTCCCAAGGCACAAGCATGGCGACAATGCTAGGAAACAGCCCAGCTTCAGCAAATCCGGGGGAAGGAGGATGACACCACTGCAGGTGAATCCTCAAAGGCACTGAGCCTCAGGCTGGTTCCTGCTCGCTTCCTCCAAGGACAGGAACACAACTGGGAAAAACAGCATCCTGTGTTGCTCCAGGTTCCCCCCACCTCAAGCATTAAACTATAAATCCCTCCTTCACATCCCCAGCTGACCACTTCCTCCTAATCCATACAAAGTCCTCAGATTAGTACACAGGTGCCTCATCAGCTACGGGGATCAATTAAACCCTGGATTTTTTGCAAAGAAATGTTGCCTTGCAGACAAACTAATGCAATTCTTAGCTCCTGCTCTGAAAGATGTAGCAGATGTACTTACTATTAGAAGCATACTTGAATGCCCAAAAATCTGCTAGCTGTATTAGAGAAATAAGCAAATATTGTAATTCTTGCATTCAACAGTTTTTAATATCAGGATTTGCCAAGATAAGGAACGCTCTCAGAATAATTATGAATCTGGGAAAGCAGAAATTCAAAGTCCTGTAGCTATCCTAAATTTGCCCCCCCTCCCCATCTCTTTCTGTAATATGGGTGCTACAATCTGATGCTCACAGGAGGAGTAAAAGTCTATATAGGAGCTAACATAGAATAACTGCTATTGCACAGTGACTATGCCAGGATCTTCCCTGTTCAGACAAGGCTTAAAGTCTTGGACCCAAAACTGGTGCAGATAACCATTCCCTATTGAGAAAGATCACAGGAGACTAACCCGCCTTGGATTCAAGGCTTCCCTAGGAAAAAGTGCCTTCTTAGGGTGTGAACACAGCAAGAGAGATCAGAAAACAGGCATCAGGGAAAAAAAGAGGAGAGTGAAAGATGACAGTAATGAGAGATGTTTATTAGTTGAAGCCCCAATTCCAAATATAGGCCTATGCAATGAGAAACCCCAGGAGCTTTGATGAGATGTGTGTGCTAGAAGGCTTTGCCAGCTCAGGACCGAGTATGTTGAACGCATCTTGGCAGGCCTGTTCCATGTGTGGTTAAATCCTTCCAGCTAAGACTGGAAGAGGCCAGAAACATACGTTTTATATAACAAAAACAGTATGAAAAGTCAGATGGTTATTTCTGTTTTTCCCTTTTCATCCTTTAAGTACCATCCTTTACATACACTGCTAGTTTCATTTCTAGTTCGTCCCTATAGGCTGAGGACTTTTCAAGTTTTAAAATTAAACTGGTAATACTTAAAAATATTTTCAGATTTGTAAGACCTTGGGGTTAATACAGCCCCATAACTTATTAAATAAATAGTAATAAAAAGTAACAATCAATCATACCTTCTAAAAAAAATTTAGCAGCTTATAATTTACCTGGGTGCACGGTGGGGGGAGTACCTGACCAGGGCAGTTTTTACAGCATGGTAAGATCTCTTATCAGTTTTTAACATCAAAAAGAAATTGGGTCTGCGTTTTGCATGCTGAAAAGGAAGGTGACTGTAACCGGGGTTCTACATTATTTCCACAGCTGCCCGTTGCTCTATTCAAAACTGAATCAGGACTGCACGAACCAGAGCGTAAAGGTTCTTAACAAGAAACTGTACATGTAAAAAAATCACAGTTTTGTCTGTTTGTAACATTTACTCCTATGGCTAAATCAGTTCGGTTTTAAAACTCTGATTTCCCATTATACTTTTCCTGGATGACGGAACTATAAATATAAACCAGGTGAAATTCATTGGTGATGTGACAAGGTGCTCATGAGTGGTCGTGTAATAGTCAGCCCACAAAGACCAGATTGCAAGATGAGACAAAAATTTAGAATGGCTACTAAAACCAGCTTGTGGATGAATCCCTTATCCCATCTGGGATCATCTGATACCCTTTAGCTGGGACTTGAAGTCCCTAGGAGTTGGGCATCTAGCTATAATTCATGCCCTGGAAAACACCCCCTGCCCCCAATCCCTGTTGCAAATGTTTTAAAGGACTTAACTTCAAGGATAAAAGTGCAGGACATTAACAATGAAAATCCACCTTTAATGGATAGGACTCCAGTGTAAACAGCGTTGTCGCTAAGAAAATCTTTGCCTCTGAAAGCCTAAAATTCTAATACATGAAGCAGGAGTATGGTTACATGCTCCATACACTAGGGAGCGTGGGACAGCGCAGACTTCTGCCAGTTGAGGCTAAGCAGAAACTAGCATCAGGGGATATTGGAAAGCTTGTGTCACTGATTTACACAACTATTTGTCAGGCGGCAGGGGCAAGCAGCAGCGGGATTCTTGGATTCTGTCTGTGGCTCTGCGTATGTCACCTAGTGCTAGGGTTTACGGTTTGGGACACTTTGAGCGACTGGGCAGGCTGAGGAAGGGAGCAGCAGACTTATTGTTAGCAAGCTGGTCCTCTTCCCAGCAGGCTCGGTAACAAGGACACCGAGCGCCAAACCACCGGCAGCGGTGAGCGTCAGGGGCGCTACCCCGGAGCAGCGGGAGGCCTGAGGGGGCCGCCTCCCCCGCCCCGGGCGCTCCCCAGAGGATCCTGTCACCCCGACCTCATACACACCTGCCAGCCTCGGGACGCTCCAGCGGGCCCCGCGATCAGGGGCCGCTCCAGGGTGGCTGAGAACAGGGCAGCGGCCCCCGCTGCTGCCTCAGGGGAGGCCAAGGCCACGGCCGCGGCCTCCTCGCCCCGACCCCGCCGCCCCCGCCGTCCATCGATAGCTCTGCGCTCGGCAGTGCACGCCTCAGCTGTGCCTCGCACCTCCCTCCGCTCCCGGATGAGACCTCCTTGTCCCCACCCCTCCCGCCCATCGATATCTCGGCGCTCGCCCCGCCCTCCGCCGGGCTGCACCGCTCCCGGGCGCCGGCAGGCCGAGCGGCCCGCGCCCTCCCTGCCGCTGCGGCACGCGCCGAGGTGAGGCCCGGCCGCCCCCCCGCCACGGCCGCCCCCCCCCCCGCCACGGCCGCTCCTCTGGCCGGGCCCCGCCCCTTCCCCTGCCTGCCCCCCGCCCCGGCCGCGCGGCGGGCGACGGGCTCGGCGGCTGCTGCCTCCCTGCGCCTGCGCGGGCAGCCCCGCCCTCCCCCGCCCCGCCGTGCCCGCCCTCCCCTCCCTTCCGCCAGGCCGCGCCAAGCCCCGCGGGAGGCACCGCCGTGCCCGCGCCGTCCGGCCCGGCCCGGCCTTGTCCGCCGCGCCGAGGTCGCCACCCCCCTTCACCTTCCGAGGCCGAACAGGCCTCTCCCCCCACCCCGCGCCGGGCGGGGCGCCCTCGGGCCCGGGGGGCGCCGGGCGGGGCGGGCGCGGCATGGGGAGCGGCGGGACGCGGCCCCCGCCCCGCCCGGGGCCGGGGAGGGCGCGGGGTGAAGCCGCGGGGTGAGGCCGTGCCGCAGGCCTGACGCCGCTGCCCGCCTTCCTTCCAGAAGGCCGCGAAGGACCATGCCGCTGCCGCGCCGCTCGCCCCCGCGCCTCGTCCCCGCCAGGCGGCCGCACCCCGCGCCGCTGCGCCGCTGCTGAGGGGGGGAGCCCGCCCGCCGCCGGGCCACCATGGCATCCGGCTGCCCGCCGCCCTTCGGCGACCCGGGGGAGATGAGGGAAGGCTTTTTGTGCCCCCTCTGCCTGAAGGACCTCCAGTCTTTCTACCAGCTGCAGTCGCACTACGAAGAAGAGCACTCGGGCGAGGACAGAGATGTCAGAGGACAGCTCAAAAGTAAGCGGCGTGACGGCTGTTTTGATGCGCTCGGTTTTGCCGTGTAAAATTCCATACGACAAAAGCTGCTCGCGCTGCGAGGTCTCTCAAAATGTCCAAGAATACCGAGATATTAATCAAAGTGAGTTACAGGTGAGGTATGGGGTTCCATTTTTCTGTAAATTACCTTGGGCCAAGGCATAATTTTTGTGTTACTCCCGACGCTTTCTATAAGTGAATTCTAAAGCAAGCACTTAAAAGACATCGCTCTTCAAATGTCTGCTTTATGCATGATTTTTGTTATTGGCCTTTTGGGGTTTTTTGGTTTTGTTTTTATCTGAAAACTCTTGATTCATACTGTAACCCAGGGGAATTCCCAGGTATTATGTGAAGACCTTGCAGAACATGGGGAATCTCTGGTACTTGCCAGGTACCAATTCATTAATCCCTTGTTGTGACAGCAGATAAAACTGTAGTCAAAGTGTAAAGTTAAGGAAGGTTGTTGGTGGAAAAAAAATGGAAAAGAATGTGGGTGGTGGAGCTGGGAGTGTCCCAGGGTTGTGCTACAGATTGCTAACTTTTACTGGTGTTTGAAAAATCCCTTTGAATTCTTTTTTAAACTAAAATATTTCCCTTTTTTTACTCCACTTGTGTGTGTCACAGGGTGTCATTTTACATTGAGAGAAGAATGTGCAAAACCTGGTGAATAATTCTGTGTGTTCCCTGTAAAAAATCTCTCTGGTTTTGTTTTATTATACTAGAGGTAGTGGCCTGGCAGTCTTGAATTTTTAGTTGTTTGGGTTTGTTTTTTTTTTTTCCTCCCTGCCCCCGCTTCCCCCCCCCCCCCCCCCCAAGATTGATGATTATTACTTTAAAAGTTTCTTCTCCATTAAAAGTTTGTGTTTTTAATGAGCCTATCTTAAGGGTGTCACAGTTGACTATTTTGTGAATTTTTAAGTTGCTTTCCATCAGCCTGGCTGCTTCTTGGCTCTTAGTGCTGTGCTCTTCCTGGACAGCGAAGGTAGGCTGGTTGGTACTGCAGTCATGTTCTCACCATGGGTCCAGTGCTGTAATAGCTGAATCACAGATGCTTCCGTGGAGCGTTTAAACCAGAACAGCAATGTGGTTTTCATTGTGATAGGAGGAAGGAAAACAACAATAACTTAGGCTTGGTAAGATTTCCCAAATGTTTCTCTTATTTAATACAAAACACCTGCGTTTTGATTTTGTTCTCCCTAGTGTTCTTTTAATCTAAAATAGTGTACTGTGACTCTTCAGGCTGCCTTTCATATGAGTTCTTGCATAAATGATGCTGGTTTTGTCTGCTTACTTTCTGTCCTAGTTATTCATGCCAAGGTCTGTCCGGTGAAGTCCCTTCTAGAAGAAGGCAGGCCATCAGAATCACCTATTTAAATTACTTGGCTTAGGGACTAGTGTTCAAACCGCACATTGCAAGTGGCTGCATGACTTTGTGCTGAGTGCCAGCCATCCTAACTGTGTAGTTCTAGAAATGCTTATAACTTCAGTTGAGTCATGCTGAGGTGGTTAAGTTTGACTTCATGGCAAACAAGATTTTGAGGTTTGCTTGAAAAGCTTTTGTGTCTGTGGCAAAGCCATGAGACATCCCGACTTCTTTTTGAATATGTCAGACTTCTGAAGTCTTGAGTGCAAATACAGTTTTCATTTAGACAGTGGAAACTTTGCTTAAGAAACCGCAATGTCTAGCTGGCATTTGCTATGCTGGCTTGAGAGTAGGTGGGAGGAGAAATCCTATTTCTTAGATGATGTTACAATGCTAGCAAAAGCCCTTGCCAACCCAACACAGTTTTGTTGGGAAGTGTGTTTTGTATCACCGAGTGTGACTTTGGGAGGTAGCATAGCTTCAGCAGCTGAAGAACTGCTAGGAAGTATGATGCCTGCATGAGGGGCCTGCTGGCACAGCCCTCGTGGCTGAAGCTCTGGGGGACAGACTCTGGCAAAGTCAAGGTTGGGAATTCCAGTGTTTTGGACAATAAATAAGAAAACTAGAAATATGAAAGGACATGCTAACTCATGGTTCCCAGCAGCTTGTTAGAAAGGTTGATATATAAAAGACCTAATTCAAGGAGATACTGCAGGTGTTTGGCAAGAAAAGTAGTGTCCTCAACTTCTGGTAGCATCTAGAGACAAGCATAGATAGCTGCAAGGGCAGTAAAAGCTCTGAAGTTTCAAGTTCATGGTCTTTTTATTTTTTTGGCCCAGGAGACTGCCCTCTTCTCACTAGCATTCATGTGAGATAATGCAGTGGGCTGTTTAGTACTTTTGAAATTATTTAGGTGTACAAGCACACTGAAATTCTTAGTTTGTAGTTTGTGCAACAAGACAAAGAAAGCATTGAAACCCCTCGAGTCCCAAGAAAATAATTGGGAATTAAGATACTGTCTGTATGATGTTCCCGAATGCTGTGAAACAGGTTGCAGCTTACTGTTCTACAGCGAAGTCCCTGAATAGAGTGTCTAAAACTACTGTTCTGTCATTAGGGCCTTAGTGCTACTTTATGACAGACAACAAAGAGCATTTCATGGCATCTGTGATTTTCTGAACCGCGTTCTGGTTCTAAACAGACCACGCTGAGGGTAAACTTGTCATCAAGGAAAAAGCCTTGTGCTAAAAGATGAGGAATATTCCATACTGGTTTCATGTGACAAATATTCGGTGATCCCTTGCCACGTTTCATAACTGGGGTTTATCTTTTTCAGATCTAGTCCAGAAGGCCAAAAGAGCAAAGAAGAAATTGCTGAAACAAGAAGGAGATGACAGAACTGATTCTGGATCTCATGAACGCTATGAGTCATTCAGCTATGGTGGAGTAGATCCATACATGTGGGAGCCCCAGGAAGTAGGTAGGAGAGCTAGAAAGCAATACACAGTGGGGATAACTTTTTTTGTTTAATCCTAATTGGGAAAGTGCTACAGTACTGCTGAAGTTTCATGGAATTGGCCTGTATTGCGTTTGATTTGCTGTAGCAGGGGTTATGGCTTGCATATTGATTTTCTGCAGCCTGCCTACATTGTGTGGGGTGATGGGAAAAATGCAGATAATGGAGAGAAAAAAAATAATGGATAGAATCAGTACCCCAACTAACCTTGAGATCAGGATAGCTGTTTGTTGTGTAACTGTGCCTGAGTTGTAGAGGCCTGCTGGATATGTGTTGTCCTCTGTGCATCTAGCTTCACTGAGGTGTTCTGCAACCATCTTGTGTTTTTTTTATAAAACAGATAATCCACTAACTAGTTATTAAGCTATAGCTATATAAAATCTCCAGCTTTTGGCCTACGCTTGAGGTAGCTGTTAGTATACATGTCTGACAAAAAGCTTGTCCGTTGATTTTAAACTCAACTCTTTCCTTGGATTTGAGGTGTAGATCATCTCTCATTAAGAAGCGGTTTACTTTTAAAACAAACAAACAAAAACCCCCACAAAAAACCAACAACCCCACCCCTCTGAACATAAACCTATATTTGTAGAATTTCAAAGGTAAGTTGACTGAGGCTGTAATTACAAATGCTGCTACTGGAAATTGCCTCTTACTGAAATATTATGGTTGTTTTCAGCGGGAGGAAGCAGCACTGTCTCTGGTGGATCTTGGGAAAGCTTCCCCTGTGCTGCTGACAGACTAGGACTTAGTCCTTCGGGTCTGCAGAGTCTGAGTTCTGTAGACAAACTTAGGCAGCGAACTGAACATTTCTGAACTGAAGGTTTCTGAACATCAGAGAAGTGAGAACTGATCAGAGTGGAGAAGATGAACCTTATGGATTTTAGGATGGGATTCGGTGGGTTTGTGAAAGGGACTATGTGGTATCTCCAAAGCAGTGGCTGAGTTCAGCTACCCAGAGGGGCCCCGTCATTCCTTTGAATTCAGCTTTGGAGGTTTTTAGCATGAGGAAATGAGATTCTTACACTTACATATCAAAAAGCAACATCTCGTCATTGTGTTCTATCAGTCAGAAGAAAGATTTTTATTTTGTCTCTAACTTTGATTTATTTTTTTTTAATACCTGGCTCATGTTACTTGGAGAAAGATCAAAACTTAAGACTTGAACCAACGTTGCCGAGTGTGAATTGTACATTTCTTAAACAGATGCTGTATTGTTCTTTTGTATACTTGGTGATCGGTTTTCTGTGAATCTGAACTGTCACCAAGGATTTGATTCAGACCCCTAAAGGTGGAAGGTTCATCAGAAGTCTGAAAGAGAAATCGCTGTTGCGTAGACCTCCAGTAATCAAGGCGTAGCCAGGAAACTAAAAGGAGTTGGTTTTGAGAATACTCCTCATTGATAATAGCTTGCCAACTATAACTGAGGGATGAAGAGGGGGAAAAAAAACCATTGCAGATGTCCTCTTTAACATAGTGCCTGTTGTTTTCTGTATTAGAAATAAAAAGCTGTTTATCGCTAGCTTGGAGATGAGGCTTTAACCTGTGTGTTTTATTTAGAGTGCACTGTGAAAATACAGGGTTCTACTGCATCTTTAAAATTCAATTTGAACATGAGAAATAAGTGGTGGAAAGAAGAGATAGCTGTCTTCCAAGAGGCATTCAAATGCATTTAAATCCCTACAGAACACCTGGGTGACTACGAAAACTTTCTGCTCTCTCTCCAGGTGCTATGAGAAGCCATCTTTCTGATTTCAAGAAATACCGAGCGGCCAGGATTGATCACTATGTAGTTGAAGTCAATAAGTTAATAATCAGGTTAGAAAAGGTAAATTTGCTGCTTTTTAATATTCCAGCCTTCTGAATGTTCCCTAGATTAAAAAAAAAATTCATATTTTAGTATGAAGTGTGCCCATTTATCTAGCAGTGCACTTCTTATAAAGGATACTAAAATGTGATGCTCTTCAAACATTACTGTTTTCCTTTTTTATCCTTGAGTACTGTGCTTGGTCTGACCCTGTACTGTGGATATATTTTCAAGCTGAAGATGCTACTTTAAAAAATCTGTTTTCCTGTATATTTTCTCCATCTTTTACTTTACTAAATTTCTCCCTGACGTTTTTGTCATGATTCTTCCAGCTTCTTGTTCTTCAAAATCTAGCAATCATATACTTACATTTTGGCTCAGATGCAGTAATGTCGGATGCCGTAAGGATTATGTCCAGAGTGCTCCGATTTTTACAGGTTTGGCAGTCATTGTTTAGCACTACTTGTAGGAATATGGCATTAGAAATAAATAGGAAAGTTGCAGGAGTCTGGTGTAAAACAGGCTGAGTCTCCTCTCTCTTAAAAATGCCAGATTTCTTTTTCTTGTTGGGCTGGGTTGTATTGGGTTTTTTCCTTGCAAAAGTACAATTCTCTTGAATGTATTGTTTATCTCTACTAGCTTACATCATTTGACAGAGCAAACACTGAGTCAGCTAAAATAAGAGGTTGGTATGAGCTTACCTCAGACTATTTGCTCCTATAGTTTAACCATCTGAGGAATTAACTGAATTATTATCTTACCTTGTGTGCATTCCCTCCCCTCTTGCCCGATCACAGCTATAGAGAAGTCTGTTGTGCCTTGGGTCAGCGATCAGGATGTTCCGTTCTGCCCAGACTGTGGCAATAAGTTCAGTATTCGAAACCGACGTCACCACTGCCGCCTTTGTGGGTCTATTATGTGCAAGAAGTGCATGGAACTTGTCACTCTTCCTTTGGCAAGTAAGTACCAGTGTGTGGTGTCGATTCTTCCTTTCCTTAGCTCACTCAGGGTGCTAACTGCATCCTGGCTTTTTGCCATTAGAAAAAAAGCTGCTGGTGATACTCTGCTTGTGTGGAAAACTTGGTCCTTAATGTGTCACGCAGTTTCATGCAGACGCTTGTCTGTGGAACAGAATAAGGAGAATGGTGTCTCTGTTCCTACTTAAGATTTGGAAGTGTTATGTAACACTGAAAAGGTTACTAAAGTAGTAGTAGTATATACTACTACTAAGTATACTAGTAAATATAATTAATATTTAGTGTCTTGTTCTACTGAGTACCATAACTATGAAGGTATTGACTTTAGGAATTATAACTGCCAAGGTTCTTGACATTTAAAACTATTGTGGATATTTCCAGTCTTGCCCATGGTTGTCCAAATGCTGACATTAAGGAAATTCATCCACCAGTCTTTAAGAAACCCTTTGAACTTGTAATTTCCTTGTCTAGTGCATTGGAGGGGAGATGGTATTTTCTGTGGAAAGAAATGACATTAACTGTGCTCTTTGGAGCGTTCAAGCGCAAAACATGGGCAGCATTATCATACCTGTTCTTCTGCACATATTCTGTAACTATGCAAGCTCCAACATGAGACTGCTTCTAGGCAAAAGCAAAATGGGTGGTTTTCAGCAGCCTGCTCTCTAGCTGCTTTTAGAACGTAGCAGGATTTACAGCGAAGACTCAAATTCTGACTTGCAGTCTTGGTTGTTGGGTTCCTTGCATGTCTTTCAGCAGACTATTTCAACTTAGTTTCTCTAATATTACCTGAATGTAAGGTTTCTGTTAAAGTGCAATTAATTTGTGTTGGTAAAATCCATTGGCTTCTCCAGTCACTGTAAAATTACCTGTGTATAATTTTTAGGCAAACTCACTAGTGCCAGCAAAGAGGCCTTGGGATCTCATACTAGCCCAAACTCCTCACCTAATAGTGTCCATGGCTCCCGCCGTGGCAGCATTAGCAGCATAAGCAGTGTGAGCTCAGTTCTGGATGAGAAGGATGATGATCGAATCCGTTGTTGTCGGCACTGCAAAGATACCCTGTTGAAAAGAGAACAACAGATTGATGAGAAAGAATACACTCCAGAGATTGTGAAACTCTATGAGGTAAATCAAAACTCTCTGCTGCTTTCATACTCGGTGTATATATCTGCAGTTGTCACTACTTGACTTTTGGCTTGTTATCTCATGTCCAAGCTCTTACTTTGACTTAATGCTTCATTTGTGTTACAGTAGACTCTGCTGGGTGTTTATGTAACATAACAGATGTATCTGAAATGATGGAGCCAGTTGTCACATAGTGTTTATATCCCACGATATCTTCATTTTAAGATGTATCTTCATTCTCATAATTTGGAACTAATAGTTCTGAGATGCCTTGCTCTTAAAATTGTTAACTCTGTCAGCTGGGATTCCTCAGAACAGTTCTTGTTTAAACCAATGATATGCTGTGCACTTTGTTGATGGGCTGCACTGGAACTATAGGACTCGAGGTTGCCAGCACTGTTTGTCCTCATGCTGATGGCAAATGGCCTTTTTGAACCATCTATATCAATCGGCAGCGTATGGCTGGAACGTGGTGTTCAAATATGCTTTGAAAGCAGGTACTGACAGTCATCAGGTATCTTTTTCAGTAGAGTCTGCGAACCCCCCCAGGTCATTAATGGGAGTTTCTGTTTGGTGCTCTTTGTGAAGAGATTTAAGGCAAGAAATTGTCCAAGTCATCCATTAAAACAGCTCATTAATTCAAAACTCACTTTGCAGGGGTACAGGGAGTCTTTCTGTGTTCCTGACCATGCCATCTGTGTTCTGAAGATAACTGGAGGGTCTTGCCATCCTGATTAGTTACATGGCTGTCATCATAGTTAACTTTGAATGTGCACAGTCAGCATGAAAGGTTTATGTCAGCATGTTCCTGCGTTAGTGTTTTAATACACACTTTTTTTTTACACATTTTGTTTTAAACAAGAAACTCAGACTCTGCATGGAGAAGGTTGACCAGAAGGCACCAGAATATGTAAGGATGGCAGAATCACTAAAGTAAGCCCCATTCACTGATTTTTGTTTATGAATGGATCTATTTTTCCCTCTTCAAAAGTGTGGGAAGGAGTAAGAAAGTGGTGTGCTAAGGCTTGCAAGAGTGTGTAAATTACAAGAAAAATTAGTGTTAGGTTATCTGTTGTCTCTTGGATGCTCTTCAGACAAAGTAGTACTGAATTAATGGTAACATTGCATACAGAGAAGTCTGATATATTGGTTTTTTTAAAGCCATTTGCCAGTGAGGTGCCACTGTCATGCTTTGACGTGTCACCTTTGCAAAAAGGATACAAGGCTACAGTTCTTGTTGTGTAGATGAGCCTCTTCAAAACAGCTGAAGTAGGATAATTACTGCCCTCAGCTGCATGGTGTGGCTTCCAAGTGCCAGCAGCAAAGGATTGTTTGAATGCATCTCATTTGTTCTTGTGTAAAGCAAGCCGCCTTCACTTGACAGTTGTTTTAAATCTAGCTGGTCTGCCCTGTGCTGCAGTGGATAAGCAACATTCACATATCACACTTCTGTGTATAATTTCTTGCATTAGTGTTCTCTCACTGGGGTAACTTAAATCTCTCCAGCAAGAGGTTGTCAGGTTATACTTCTGGCTTCTATAGTAGAGAAATGCACACATTGGTCTTAGACTATGAAGCATGTCCGTTTGGGAAGTGAAAGTTAACAAATATTTTTGTACCTGTCCTTTAGATCTGATGGTTGAAAAAAAAAAAAACAAACCAAAAAAACTAGGCTGTCATAACTTCACTGTAACAAAACTGGTTTTGTAAAAACACACCTCCCAAAAGGAAGAAAGAAGTATAGAAGGTGAAAAACATGCTAAGCTGTTAACTGCTTTTTGTCATGACTTCATGAGAGCTGGTGTTACGTGGCTTGACAACTGGAGAAAAGTAGAAGTATGAATGTCCTGAATAATGGAAGTGCATGTCAGAAAACAACAGACTTCTTACTGGTGAAGTTAAAGATTTCTGACTAGCAGTGAGTGCCAGAAACTGGAATCGTATGGATGGTGAAGTTGCTTTTGAGCAAGTGATCCTTATCTCTTATATTTATGATATAAAAGCAGAGGGAAGCTAAAAACTGGTGAAGAGTCTTCCCCATTAAATCCTGATTTGTTTTATCAATAAACACGAGATGCTGGTAAAGTGCCTATGATTGATTGTGTCCCCATGTGGACAGTCGGCTACTGGCATCTTGAATGTTTTACCCATGTGGGGTTGTAGGCTTTTGCTTTCTGACAGACATTAGCAGAGATAACTGTTTTACTTTAATGGTATAGTTACCTATTCAATCAGTCAGTCTTTTTTCTGCACCCAATTGCCTGGAAAAGAACACAAAATAGATGTATTTGCTAAGTATGTGTATATTTTATATACTATTGGTAGAGTGGCATTCTTGTGTTAAAACACAATTTTTCCTGTAATAGTAAATAATAATACAATCATAAATAAAAGGGTCTTTCATGAAGTGTCCATGTTTGCAAGATGATTGTCATTTTCCACTTCTGTCACAAAGAAGAGGTTTTTAAACACAATAAGCTTGAAATAAAATCATTTAACCCCTTTAGTGTTAGCTATTGTTAACCATTGCTGAATCTTAATTGTCTTGGCATAACTTCTAGTGTTGTATGTATTGTCAGCTGGATGCATGACTTACAATAACGTTGTATTTATTTCTTAGTGCTGGGGAGACAACCTACAGTCTTGAACATGCTAATGCCTTGAGGGTGGAGATTCAAAAAGTGTATGAATTCATAGATGCCTTAAGGTAAAAGAAGATCCCCCCCACGTGTGCATCTTGCTCTGTTATGACTTCTCTGTAGTTTTTCTCAACTGTTGGTGTCTGTGTTTGTGTAGTGTGTACGTGCTTATTCACACAGATAATCAATTCGCTCAACTTGGAAAGAGCGCGTGAAAAGGTAGATGCTGTTCCTGTGCACCATCAATTTCTACTTTCTTTTCCAGCCTTAAAAATCTTGCATTCCTCTGCAGTGGAAGTAACTAAGCACAGAGGAAACAAACAGCAGTACAAGTTTTGAGGGGGTTTGTTGGTTTGTGGTTGTGGCTTTTGGTTTTTTTAAAGAATGGTGGGAATTAAGTGTTAAAACTTGTAATATCCAAAATGGTTTACCTAAAAGAACATCAGAAAATTTCCATCCAGTATTGTTTCTCTCCCTTTCTGTTGCATTTTTGCTGGGCCTCATTCTTGAACTGATGGGGCTGTATGTTTGCTTTGATTCAGTAAGAAGATTCTGAGTCTGGGTTTGCATGAGGATCCCCAACCTCATCCTAAAACACTACAACTTCAGAGGATGATAAGATACTCAGCTACGCTTTTTGTTCAGGTAAAGAAAGGGAGCATGTGTTATGAGCTGAATGTACATTTTATGTAGTGTTCTCTTCTTTGCCAGGCATCCCTGTTGAATGAATTGAAACTATTTTGACAGGAGGTTCAGTTCTGTACGCTTTCTGTAGTTCCCCTAATGACTTATGGCAGCCTTTAATGAGCTAGCTTGAATACCGATAGTGTACTCAGAGTAGCATTGAGTTTAGGGACTAAGAATGTGTTAATCTTGGCTTTGTCTTTTGCTGAGGTGTGAACCTAGCTAGCAGTGTAGTTACGGCAGCCAAGACATGCTCAGACTTGCAGCAGTGACTGCAGTGTAGAAGTACCTTTTATTTGTTTGTTGGGTGTTCTGTTGGTGGGATCTCTCTCTTCAAGTACTTGAAAACTGGCTGAATGCCTGCAGGCAACACTGTAAATATTTCCATCTTTGCCAGGAAAAACTGCTTGGCCTAATGTCCCTGCCAACCAAAGATCAGTATGAAGAATTGAAGAAGAGAAGACTGCATGTGGTAAGACAGGTTAAGATCCATTATATCTTGTATCGGGGCCTCCTTCAAGGGCTTAAGCCTAGTAGCTGTATGTGTGTAAATAGTTGACTTTAACAGTGGATTTCAGTTTTTCATTTTTCTTATGCAGATTGTTCCATACCCTTTTTCAGGGATTCATGTAACACCGTCATTGTATTCTATCCAGAACACAAGGCGTGTACTGAGCAGCTGAACACGTGTAGGAACAGCCGTGACTTGGTTGCACATGCTGTTTCTGCTGCAGAGCATGCAGCACAAGCCCTAAACTAAGTATGTTTGTTTACATGGATTTTCAAATTGTGTTCTGGAGTTCATTTGCACAAGTAGAATTCGGAGACTTCTTTTGGTGGTGAAAAAGGACATATTAGAATAAGGATGCCTCTTCAGAGAGACAGGGCTTTTTCAGTTAGGAGGGAGGACATAATTCATTGTAATCTAAACCCTGTATTATTATTATTATTACTTTCTGCAAAGTAACCTAAAATGCAACTGATACCTGTCAGTGACAGCCAGCAATGTCTCAGATCTGCTAACTTCTTGTACCTATGGATATTTAGAACGGAATTTTTCAAGTTCATGGTGATCTCTTACTACATGTTTTTTATTTTAGGTGGCTCTTGAAACACATGCAAAACAAGAGGAAAAGCAGAAAGACTTTATCTCCAGATCTGCAGCTGCAGTTAATGGTGATGCAACTCACCTGAAAAAAGGCACAGTCAGGAAGTCTGAAGGCTGGTTACCTACATCTAGCATATCAAGAGAGAGTGAGATGGCAGACCCACTTCTTCAGCAGATTGACAATATCACATCCTTCATTAAGCAAGCAAAGGCAGCTAACAGGATAGATGAGGTGCGTATGTTGCAAGAGAACCTGAGGCAGCTTCAGGATGAGTATGATCAACAACAAACTCTGAAAGCTATCGAGCTTTCTAAAAAACAGGCAGAAGAGGAGGAGATGCAGAGGGAGGAACTTCAGGTCCTTCGTGAAAAAGAGTGGGAAAGAGAACACCACAAATTCATGTCTCAGCATTCAAGGACACGCTCCTTAGACTTCAGAGAAGTCAAGCAGCATCAGCATGAAGTTGCAAAAGAGAATTGGAACTTGACAGCGCATGCATTGGATTTGGATATTACTCAGATCAAAGGGAACCCAAGTTTTGAAACTCCTGCTGTTGAGCAGCTGCCAGCTAAGGAGCACTTGATCTTCACGCTTAAGCCTCAGAATGTCCCACAGTGTGACAAAGACCAAGATCAGACAGGCTGTCTAAATCCCTTTGAAGATGAAGTGGATACCCCTCAGTTAGAGGAAGATCCTGCTAACCCCTTTGCCAAAGACCCTTCTCCAATGGTCTCTTTCTCTAATGCAGCTCTGCAAAGTGGTAAAAAAGAATACAATCCATTTGACAATGAGGAGGAGGCTGAACAAACTAATGGAGCACCTGGCAGTACTTCAAACCCTTTTGAAGAGGATAAAAATCCATTTCAGAAACCTGGGGGTGGTTGGAATTCTGGGAATCCATTCGAAGAGGGATCCTCTACCAATCCCTTTGAAGTAGAAGATGGCAATGAGATCTCTGGAGACGAGGCTATAGAGGAAGAGCTGCTTCTTCAACAGATAGATAATATCAAAGCTTATATATTTGATGCCAAACATAGTGGACGAATGGATGAGGTGGAGGTACTGACAGAGAACTTAAAGGAACTGAAGCGCACATTAGCAAAGCAGAAGGAGAAATCCAACTGCTGAAGCAGAAGTAGGGCTGTACAATAATTATTTTAAGTCTGCTGTTAAATGTGGGAACGTAGGACAGATGCTTATAAACAGGAGAACAGATCACAAGAGGGAATTGGGAGAATCTTGACTTCTATGCACTTTCAATTAGGCATTTCCACTACTACTCGGTCTTGAAGAAAGAATTATTGAGGTATGCTGCTGGCCTCAAATGCTTATACTGAGAAATTTTTAAATAACTTGTTACAACACTCTCTTAATGCTAACTGGTCTTACTGTGTGCTTATTTTGGTCAAAGTGGTCAAGCGCTAATAGGGGACCTATGGTTTGGAAATGGTTGCAGTGTTGGTCTGTCATCTTTCCCACTTTCTGTTGCAGTATGAGCCTTTGAAGCGGGGCTTTGACTAAGGAGAGACAAAAACTTTTCTAGAATGTCTGTGTCCTCTGATCGTGGCACAGTGCAGTGTTACAGGCTAGCTTAATTGCCTAATGGTGTTACCAGGAAGCGCGGTTAACGGGCTCTCTGAGGTGCAGAATATACAGGCTTGCAGATCAATTTTGTGCAATGCTAATATGTAAAAGGGATTTTAAGACTGAGAAGAACTTTATAACTGATCTTAATATGAGTAATGTTTTTACGTGTTTATAAAAATTCCCAAGTAAAATTTGGATGCTGTCTTCGTCACTTTTAGTTTCCCATTTGCTCTGAGCACAAACTACAGCGTAACAGAGCACCATGCTGGCTTCAGAGATCTGCGTGTGAGGGAGCGAGTATCTACTTGTTTCCAGAGAAAAGGCTAGCACCGCTTCAAACTACAATATAAAGGGTGACCCTCCAGTTCCTAATTATCTTATGGAATCTACACATTCCTTCAAATTCTCTGGGTGCCAGAATGATCATGTTTGTTATATGTGTGAGACTGGAACCCTCTTTTTGTAGCATTCAAGGAACAAAAATATTGTTTACAATGGAGAGCTGAAGTGCTACTGAACTGGAATTCTGGGAAAGCTGGAAGACAAAGTCTGTGGCTGTGGCAGTGCCAAACAGCAATTCTCTTCCATGTGTGATTCCCCTCAGCAGCTGTTACAAGAATCAGCCATGTCTGTCTGAAGTCAGAAGCTGCAGATTGGAGTCATCTTGTGATCCTGTGGTCTGGGGGATGACGAGGTGACAGCCAGCACCTGTGATGCAGGAGGGCTTAAAGCTGGGCTTCTGAAGGCTGATACCAGAAATGTAGGATCACCTCGGGGTTAGGTCAGCCTGTACCTTTGCGAAAGATGGAGCCTAAGCTGCTTTGATTTTTGTCTTTGAAAGGCAGAGGTCCATCATCAGGTATCAGGGTTTGAAAGGGTGGTGGGGAGGCGTTAGTCTAAAGGCTGTATTTATTTAAAGCTGAAGTAGAGGGAAGTTGGGCAGATCCCACTGTGTAGCACTACTAAGAGTGGGCTTACTCAGATGTGTAAACTCTTATGGAGTGGGACATGTCTTTTAGCTGTGTCTCTGAATATATATTAGCATAGCTGTAAGCTAAGCACTGCATAGTATTTTAGACACAAATAATTATGCTACCTAAAGAGCAGGAACTCTAGATTTATTTTGCTGTAACTAAGTGGAGGTTGGGACTTGAGGAATGCTGTTTAAAAAAACCAATCTGCCTATATCCACAGTTCATAGCACTACTTACTGATGAAAAGGACTTGGAGCAGCCAGTTAAGGACAGCTGATGTTCTTCTTACTGTAGCCTAAATCTGAAGTTGAAAGGTGTGCCGAACAGGTTGTCTTAAGACCATGGAGTCTTTATACTGAGCTGTTTCATGGGGGTTAATTGAGTCCCTAGGTGTTATTTTGCACCAAGTGAAATGAGCAGAGGATTTGAAAGGTTGTAAACTAACAAAACATGCACTGTGGCACCAGATCTACAAAGGCAGCAAAAAAAAAAAAAAAAGTGTTAAGATGGCTAAATGTTAATACCTGGAATTGTTTAACAGAACTAGTATAAGGTAGCTATTTAAGACAGACTTGTTTGCTAGTCAAGAGGATTGCTCCCTGCACTGTAACACAAAACTTTTTTTTGGTATCAACATGAAAAAAATGTTTTGGCTTCGGCTCTCACATTTATAAAGTTTGTTTTTTTTTTCCTTGTTGCAACTATCCTGCCTTGTTTGTATTTTCAGTCTAATAAACTAATAATTGAAGAATCCTTATTGTACATGTAAAAATGTATTTTTACAAGCAGATAAACAGACTAGCATACCTCATGATCTTTGTCAGTGTTCAATGTGATAGACATCTGATCCGAAAGTCACCTCCGAGGTGAAGACTTTATGCTGGCGTTCAGACTGCTGTGAGGCTCACAAGGCACAACAGAATGAAGACACCTTAACCATAAAGCTCAATAACTAGCATTGACTTTTGTTAAAACTGCATGCACTACTCTGTATGGAGACTTTGTAAACAGAGATGAAATAAAACAACATGTTTATTTTGTGCTGTGTTTGTCCTTGACAGCTTTTACAGGACAGCTGAAATTTTGTACTTGACCATTAGCTCAGAAATGCTGAACTACAGTTCGACAGCGATTTGCATATATAAGCCTGACTTAAAGGTATGCGCAATTACCAAATCCCAAGCAAGGTAGTGCAATCTCATCATATGTTTATATACTGTTACAGGAATAGTGCAACTGTTTGGTGAGGCAGAAGCTATCATGATTTAGAAGGGGTTTTTGACCATGTGCAGAGAGCAGGAACGTTTGAGGCAAGGGTTGTACAGCAGCACTGGACTTTGCAGCAGAATGAACTTGCTGGCCAGAATTTGCTGGAAGCCGACATATCTAGACACACTTCTCCTTTGTATGGCACTTTTTTTTTTTTTAAAAGGAAGACTATTTAGGAAATTTAATTTAAGTGTAGTTTTAAAAAATTTTGAAAGACAAAAGATAACTGTAAAGTATTTTTTCAAATACCAGTTTACATATTCTCCTTCCTGCTATTCTTGACCTGATCAGTGCTGCCTGGAGCTGCAGTATCAACTGCAAAAGTTGTATCTTGTAAATGAGAGGTTTGGGGTTTTTTTTAACTGTTTCTGAATTAAGAAAACTCTGTGTGTGTAGTTTGAGCCTGGAGTTACACTGTCATTTGGCTGTCTTCAGTTAGTGCAAGACAGAAATCGGCAGAACACTTTTACACCACTTCCCATAAATTGTAGAATTCTGTGCTGCTTCTAAGCTAAAGTAACTTTTTAGTCTAGTGTCTATCCCACAGTGAACATGATATTGGTTTTGCCATAACCTTATACATGCAGGCTCTAGCCACTGTTTTCCTTTTATGCAAGCGTTGACTGTAATGCTGTGTAAAACTAGTACCAAAAAAGCTGGATTTTTAACTTTTATTTTTCACTTTGTCTAGTTTTAACTGTAAGAAGACTTAATGAGACAAGGTTGTCTGTTTTACATGACCCTGATTGCTCCTGTTTCCAGGAGCTGTTGGCTCTTTCACCGCAGTACCTTGATCATCCAGCCCTGAAGAAAAACAACTGTGTGACGTGAGATGTCAGGCTGATGCTTCATTTTTCATAGCAGCTTTGTATTTTCCCCTCATCTCTTTAGGCAGTGGCACAAGAGCAGGGCAGGGAACTTGGCCTTCGATTTCACACATGCATTCTCGCAGATGATACTTCTTGGGCCCAAAAGTGGCTGGGTGCGATAGTTTCTGCCTTTCTCTTTCCTCTTTTTCAAGCGTTTCTCTAGAAAAGAGGTGTTTGTTACTAGCAGAAGCTTGAATGGCAACATTTCCTCTCCCTTCCCTGGACCCAGTCCTAGTTGGTGGACTTTACCATGTCAGTTTTGTCTGGGAGAAGTGTCATTTCCTGCTGTATAGCTGACAAAAGTTTGCCGGGATTGCATGATGATGTATGCTGTAAGCCTGTACATTAGCTTATTGTTACTTACCTGCTTTTCCCCAAGATTTTTTTAATGTGCTCAGTTATCTCTTTGTTGGTTTTATCTTCCACGTCAACCAAAACTTGCTCTCCATTGTCTGTCAAGAAAGATTTGCAATAGTATGTCAAAGGGTACTCATTCCCTACACTGCTGTTTCACAGTAGCTGCAAAAAGTTAAACATGCAAAACTAAGATGTCTGCTTCTCTGCTACAGTTAATGCACAATACGATGTTTCCCTAGGAAAAGCAAAGTCTTCATCCAGGATGACTCCAGGACAGCTGCCAGAAGCGTGAGGCAGGGGAGGCGAGTGCAGGGTCTTTGCTAACATGGAACGCCGCTTTCCTCCACCAGCAGCCGCCTTCCCGCGCCGCGGGCTGAGACACGGCTGCCAACTCAGTCACAGAAACGCGGGTGGGAACCGTGCTTCGGGCGTGCGAGCCGCCGTTGCCCGCTGGCAGCAAAGCTGCTCGGGGGCGGCCCCGCGCGGCGCAGGCCCGGCGGGCCCCGGGGCTCGCAGGGCGCAGGCCCGGCCGTCCGGTCCCGGCGGCACCTACCCAGGTAGAACCGGAGGAAGGGCGAGGGGGTCATGTTCCTGAACAGCATGATCTGCACCCAGGGGTTCTTGTACTGGATCTGGGGGATGTTGAAAAACACAAACTTTCTGGAAAGGAGGAGAAGAACACACACAGGCAAGCCGAGATGTCTCTGAGGAAGGCCGGACCGCCCCGCGCTCCCGCCGCGCCCCCGCGCTCACCTCGCCCCCTCGCTCAGCTCTCCCGCCGTGTTGTAGTTCACGGTCATCACCTTCACCGAGCTCTTGAAGATGACGTCGCCCTGGCTGAGGTACTGCAGCGTCCGCCTGATGGGGAACCGGCCTTTCATCGGCATGGCGGCGGCCGGGGCCCGGCGCGCGGCGGAAATGGCGGCGGGCGGGGCGGGAGCCGCGCTTCCCCAGCGGGGGCGGGGCGGGGCGGCGGCCTCGTGCAGCCGAGCGGCGGTTGGTGGCGGTTAAAGCGCGCGCGGTTACGCAGGGACTGCCCGTTCCCGGTACGCGGGCGTGGCGGGAACTGACGCCCCGGTGCATCCCGGTTCAAAACCCGCGGAACAGGGGGAGCTGCCAGGTAAGAGCAAACGTAGAGCGTTGTCTGTTGCGGTAACGATCGCCTCGGAATCCCCGAGACAAACAGGAGGCTAAAGAAGAGTTAAAACCTCTAGGAAAAGGCCCTTCCAGAAGGAGCTGTCAGTAAGGTTCGTGGGCTTTGTCTTCCGTCTTCGACCCAGTTAAATCGCGCCTAAGATAATCAGTGAAGGGAAAATACTGTTTCTCCCTAAAAGAGAGTAAACGATGTGTTTAGCTTAGACACTTAATGGTTCAGAAGAAATTAAGCGAACTTAGAAATAAAACTCAAGAAGTCATTTAATTTGTAATTCACTTTAATGGTATAAACCTCATTTAGGTAGTAGTATTAAGCCACAACAATGTAATGCCACACTTAAACAGCATTTAATAAAATGCATAAGCTAAATCATGCACTGCAATACTCTATATACAAACACAACAATGCAAATTCCTCTTCATGACTGAAGACATTGATTAGATATAAAATTCAGATTAAAAAAAGAACATGCTGTTATTTTTAAATGCCATCACACATAACAATGTAGATTTCATAAAAGAAGCTGTGAGAAATTAACAGCTTTTGCAAGGTCTTTAACTTGAAATGAAAATATAATAACATAAACAATAGTTTTCTAAATTGTAATGAACAGAGACTTCCAGAAAATATCCCAAGGAATTAAAAGTAGATGATGCCTTTTGTAAAAATTCCCTATTGGTGTAGGAGCTCGGAACACCCGGTTATGCCAAACAGATAGAACACTTACACAATGTGCAGTTTTTCAGTTAGGAAACTGTTTGAACACTGGCTTGCAATGCATTCTGGAGTAAAGATTAATTATTAGAAATATTCCCACATTTAACGTTGATTCCACGTATGAGAAGTTTAACATATGTGCTCCGTAAGTAACGTGTTTTCTTCTTGAAGAATATCCTTTTTGCTTGAAATGTATTCAGTTCTACTTTTCACCCACTATCATCGAAAATATTTTAAAATGGACCTGTGCCTTCTTATCGTTTATCTAAGATCATTAACAAATGCACGAGGAGCCAGCTCCTCAGGAGTGCTCGACGCCTGGCAATAGGGCTGCTTCTCGGACGTCTGCTTTCTGTGATGAGGTGCAGAAAGCTGATTTCACATTCCACAGTTCCCACAGAATACTGCAGCAAAGCCTTTACTGCCGCTTAAACGTGAGCACATTTTGTCCTTCAGAATACAAACAGTTCAAACACGTATATAAAACAAGTTCACAATTTTAAAATATGCTCTTTTTTACTAAATTCACAATTGAGTTTTTGAACAGAGTCAATCCTGATCAATACCCCAGCTGGCTTCCCAATCGTTAAACGTGTTACTACAGTACGACGACGTTAATAGACATTTGGGTTTCCACTCAGCCTTTAAAGAGGAAAGCAAACATTATTCAAACAGCACTGACTGTCCAGACACCAATGAAGGACCGACTGTCACAGGTATTCCTGCCATTAATTTAAATAATTTTCCTGCTGAAAATCTCAAAAAAAAAAAAAGAAACAAAAAGGTTTGAAATGTTAAAATGGATGTTTTCCAGGTTTTTTCTCTATTTGAAATAAAAGGTAACAAATGCTTACTGAACGGTAGAGCAAGAAACAGAACATTCTCAGCATTTTCCATAGCAAAGACTTTACAAGCAGAGGGGCCTGACTCTGAAGGAGACTTGTGTTTTACTTTAAGCATGCAAGAAACTCACATTATTTTAAGTGGTGTCTGCTCATCTGCTTAAACATGCACAAGTCTTTGCCACATTGAGGTCAAAAGGTGGAAATAAGTGCACAGAAAATTCTGCTTCACCTTTTTAATACGACAGAAACAACACTTGCTGAACTACTCCCTATACAGTCCCTGAACGCTTTAAAAAAAACCAAAAAAACCCAAATTAACAGAATTACAGAAGGCTTCCTTTGTAACTTAAGTCATCAGAAGGGAAAAGGAGCAAGAGTTACTTATATTTTGATAATTTAAATGCTTCAATACTCCCTGTAAGTAATAAATGGTCTTCCTGCAAGTCTAATTTCATACATGCTCCATGTGCCCAGCTCCCATGTGAACAATGGAAACTCCACACACACACACACAACACACACACAGTGCAAGACCTGCACGGATGATGGTTTTAGGAAAAGACAGAATGTGAAAATAGACATTAGTCTGACAACTAAATGAACTAACTGGCTTTGTTTAGTTTAAGCTAGACAATAAAGGGAATAACTTTGGGAAGCTGAATTTAATCGTGAAAATCTTAAGTCTTGATGCTTGCTAAGAAATAAACTTAACTGCAATCTCCCTCTTAATTACCAGTGTAACAGAAATGCCGTTGCTTCATGGCGCAGAGGACGTAGTCTTTGCTTAGCTAACAGTTTGGTTTCATGTTATCATTATGGCCGTACGAGCACTGGGTTTTTTAAACAGCATCCATTGCATCCTGTTCTGTGTGCTACAGTTCAGTGATAAAGGGCAACTTGTTTTTCTTCCAATTAGCCACTGCTGAAGACTTAAAAGAAAATCAATCTCTTAAGAAGTTTCACTGCAAAATAAAACCTGCAGAAGGCTGAAAGAGAATGGGTATATATTGAAAACAGGAAGTATTTTCTATGTCTGCATTTATTTATTTATGCTTTTTTTTTTGACAGACATTATACTTTCAATTAACTGCTCACTGGCAGTCCTCTACATGTCAAATGAGAAAAAGTAGAGGGAGTAGCATAAAAGCCAGAAAAGTCATGAAATAGATTTGTCAGTTCTGAATAGAAAATACTAAATTCAGGCTGGGTTTAGAAAAAAGGTGCAAAGCTCTGAAGTTGACGAGGAATCACCTGCTTAAGTGAGGCTTAGTTTGGGCTAAGAAAGGAAAACTAGGAAGCTCTGGATTAGGAAATGAATTAAAAGCTTTACCATATAGAATGATATGAACACATGGCTACAGAACTGTACATATATACATACACTACACACTTTCTATACACTGTACAGAATGTATTTAGACAGGTATAAACATATACATTCATACACACATACATACAACTATGTACATATGCATTAGCTGCTCGAATGAGTCAGAATTGAACATGCAGAAATGCACAATGGCGGGAGGCACAAAATAAAGATGTGTAAAAATCTATCAAACCCTTTAAAAAGGAAGACAGGCATGACTGTAACAATAAAAACCCATTTTCAAAGCATTCATGTAACTCAGAGGATTAAAACAGGCTGTGGGACTGGGGAACATGATGACAGTATTACCTGTGATGAATTTAGCATGACTTCACAACAAAAAGCTCAGTCATAAGGTAATCCGGGGGTTTGATGTTTTCAAAGTCTAAAGTATTTAGACTCAGAGCATTTAAACTCTATAAAGAATTTTACTTTTACTTGCAACCTCAGTATAAATAATCCTAATTTTTTTTCCCCACAAATAATTTCCCATATAATGTTGGTAACATTGACTGCAGCAGAAGTAGGGTTGTAGCATTGTCTAATAAGAGGGGTTATGGCATTTTTCATCAAACAATAAGCTCAGGAGAATTTACTGTTAAAATAACTCAGCAACTTTAGAATTAAAAGGTGCAAAAAGCAAATGTTTTCGTTTTCTCCCCTTTGCCATGCCCTCTTGGAAATTTTTCATATAAAGCTGGTTTTTAAACTAATTTTCTGTCATTCAAGGTCCAGTGGATGCTGCCAATTTGCCCTTACTCTACCGCTTACTTTCCTCTATAGGGTGCACAAGGCCTTATTTTGTTGGTTCTCCCTGGATAGATGGAGGCACTAGGGCTGCGGGTGTTGTGCGCTGCTCTCGCAGCAGGCCCAGGATTACCATTGTTGTTGTATGCCAAGTGTGGCAAACTACTGGGGCAGATGGGAACCTACTTGTTGTTTGCCTGGTATTTCTGCTTTTTCTCTGATGGGCACGAGTAGATGAAGAAGAACCAACCTACCCTGCTTTTGCACTCTAAAGAGAGTGACCAAAGGAAAGGAGAGGGATTTTGAATAGAAAAACAACATTTTAATTTTTTTCTTTTCTTTTCAGGGTGATATAATCCTGTAGGCATTTGCTGGTGCTCCTGGCTATGATTGACCTGCCAGTTCTACTGCTCACACCACCCAATTCAAACAGGGCCCCTGACGACCGGTGCTGTTATTGCAGAAAGCAGCTTTGCTGACTGCTGCTTTGGCAGTATCCTCAGTCCCGTAATTTCCAGTTCCCTTTTCCTGGCTAACCTGTTCCTGATACTCTTGCTACTTACGCTATTTGGTGCATTTTTAAGTTATCCCTTGCTAATGAAACAGCAGGTAATCAGGGAAGAATCCTAACTACCCTTTTAATTTTAATGGGCAGGAAAATGTACTGACATCTTCAGCACCCTGGATGAAATCATTCAGGAATCTGTGGAAGTCCTGTGTACCGTACACAGGAAGGGAAACACCCAAGTGTTTTACAGTCTCTGCCAAAGAAGCAGCACTCAGGAAACTGGTTTCACCTGGAAGCTTCAGCCCTAACTTTTCCCTGTCACACCTCAGCACATGCCCTTTGCCCGAAAGGGTACAACAGTGCTAATGCAGAGCTACCTGTATTCCGCACAGAAATCCTGTGTCAGCACTATTCACTGGAGGCGTTACGGCTGCCCTGAGGGCCAGGTGCTTCAGATGATAACATTTCTTGCCTTAGAGTGCTCTGAAAACTAAGCCTCCTTAATAATCTAACATTTTAAGGCAGCTAAATTAAAGGCTTGCATGATCTCTTTGAAGGATCTCTCCTTGGAGATTATTTTTTCCTCTTCTACCAGTTTCATGCCGGAGTACCTCCGCTGGCACCAAAAGCATTGTATCCAATTTACAAGCAATGTAAATAGGCAGAGAAAGAAGACTTCTGCACATGGTCTTAGTTCTGTGTCTCTTTAGTCCGACGTAAGTAAATTAAGGGAAGAAAAGTAGTATGCCTTCTTGCCTTTGTCACAAATGCAATAAAAATAATTTATTACAAATCTAACCCAAAATGCTCCTACACAGTTATTGATAATTGTTCTTTTTATCTACAAGACTCAAATCCAGTTCCTTCTCAAAAGAGCTAGACACACAAAGCATGTGGAGAATGGACATCATTGCCTCATTATCAGCCTCTGCATGCCCTAGTTTCAGGCAGCACAGAATTCTAACATTTGTCTGAATGAATTCTTACTCAAGTTCAGATAGATCTAATAGATAGATTGTTTACCACTACATTTCTACTCAGTTAAAATATTTTTGTTTCAAGAGTAGCAGAAACAGGGCCTTGAAAATTGTGGAGAGAGTGAATTTTAGGCACTAAGTAGAGCTCAGTGAGATGTCACTTTTCTTAGAATAGTTTTCAGACGGTGATCCTTTGACTCCTACTTCTGTAAATGCAAGTTTGGCATTGAAATTTGACCTTTATGAAAACAAGCCATTTCCATACTTAAGACGGTTTATAGTTTTATATGGCAGTGGTTTAAGTGATTCCTTTCAGTGTTTCCAGCATTTGCCAAATCTTTGGCTCATTTTTATGGCAGTATGTGAGAAAGAAGTGTTAGGTTATTCATCACATCTATCTTATTATTTATAGCTAATATTCAAATATGCAAAACATCTTAGATTCTGAGTACTTCTTAAGCTCTAGGACCTACAATCATAGAATCACAGAATCCCAAGTTGGAAGGGACCTCAGGGATCATCTGGTCCAACCTTTCTAGGCAAGAGCACAGTCCAGACAAGATGGCCCAGCACCTTGTCCAGCTGAGTTCTAAAAGTATCCAGTGTGGCGGCGTCAACCCCTGCCCTGGGGAGATTATTCCCATGGTTTACTGTTCCCATTGTGAACAATTTCCCTCTCAATCAATCTGGACAATCTGCCATCCAAATTTCTGCAGTCCAAACTGTTAGTCTTGGAATCAAAATACCGTATAGTCAGAGAAAGTACTTTTTGTTAATGGCATAAGGACCAAATTAGCTTGGTTCTGACTAACGCAAGCCAGCAAGTCATGCTGATGATGCTATACAAAGGGAGACTTTATAGCTTTTAGGTGGCAATATCAGAATCTTAAATATGGAACTGCTTAATTTCATCTATTAAATGCACGCGCAATAAATAAACCCCGGATATGGATTTCATTGTTGTTACTTCATTTATACAAATTAATATTTTATCCCTAAAGTCCAGGGAACTATTTGCAGAGTAAGTGACTACCAGAGATCGATCACGGATAGCATTATGTGGCCTTGCATTTGTAGGGCGTGTAGTTTATTTGTAAACAGAGCTGCATGATATTTACCATTTTGATTTACAAATGTAATACAATACATACATTTTAAGCTTTATTTCATGTGATTCCTCTGTTTCCAAAAAACTGTAGTGGCTTTACTTTATTTCCTGAACTGTTACGCTCATGGCACAAGTAAGAAAAAAAGGAAAATAAATTTTTGCACAGAAAATGGGGCCCTTTTACTTGAAAAATTGGAAGTTGAAATGATGCTTGTCATGAAAAAGCCAGCTGGTATGTATTCAAATTTGGGAAAAAATATTCCAATGGCTAATTTTTGTGCTGAGGAATATTTCATTTGTCATTAATGATGCTTACTTATCTGCTTAAATGATTTTAACAAAATACTGAAAGCAAATTAAACTGCATAATCTTTTTGCAATTAAAACTATCACAATAATTCAATGCATACTGCTTTTAGAACAAGGACATAACCCAAATAAATTTTAAATGTTAACAAAAATGGCCACAACTCTTTCCAAGGTAGATACTACTTCTGCTGTTGTTAATATTGCAATTAATTTTTAAGTTGCATACCCTTAAAACAGGGATTTGCATCTGAAGTACTGTCACAGTCACACAAGAAGTTATACTGCAATAAGGCAGCTAGTACAAAATTCTGCATTCCAATTGACTTAATAGAGCGTGGACATTCCATCACGTTCAAAACATGACAATTTCATTTGCTATAGCAAAAGCTGAGAGAAATGAAAGTGCAATATTACAAATCTCTGCATCTATATTGGACCTCTGTAACACCATTTTGAGAAAAGAAGATTCTGAATGCTGTAGCAATGGTAACTGTAGAAGAATTCAATGAATCCAGAAGCTAAAATTAAGTAGCCTTATGTGTCACAGTGAGTGCTACAAACGCGAGCCTCCTAATGACAATGAAGTATACCAGGTCAAGACATTTCATTACATCAGAAGCCTCATCTAGAGCTGCTTAAGGTCTTTTGGCTACAATTCAGAACCTTAAAAGACACAAACACCAACCTGGTTGGTGTTTCTAAATAGAAGTCAATAACAAAAGAAAAACAAAAGTGCTGAACTTATTGACAGATTTTCATCACATAAAAATACACAAGTAGAAAATGCCTCTACCATACAAATAATTAAAATAATTGATGCATCTAATGAGATAGGATCAGATGAAGGTATTAATTGCCATGACTTTTTTTTTTAAACTTTCATTGTTTAAAATACTTAATGTCAATAATAATAAATTATACTAAACTGAAAGCGATGCTAGCAGCTAATGGCCAATACTAGAAAACGTGTTGACGACTCATCACTCTAGACAATTAAGAAGTAGTTAACTTTGTAACTCCATGGTATATCAGTCATTAATTGCAATTGTACATGACTTGAATGTAAATCCTAACTATATTTCAGTTTCACACTGAGTCACAGGAAGATTGAGAGCCCTGCAAAATTGGGAGTGCTCAGTCAGGGAAGTGGAGGGAGAGGGGGAGAAATAAAGTAAGAGAGCTTTGTAAAATGCTTTTGCTGATGACAGCCAGAGGTTCTACACATCTCAGTTTTTAAATTGTACATTTGTCTGGATGATGAGGGTGTTTAGGAGTACAGAGAGGAGGGGTAAATTTGGAAATACAAAGAGCATCACGCAGCTCTACTTGAAAATGACTGTTCTTCCAATTAATGACTGATTTTCCCCACAGTCCGAAAGGCTTCCTATTAGAGTAACATTTGTTATGACTGTGTTGGTCTGAATAGAAGCTTTAAGGAACCGAAATATTTCATCACTACTGTGGCAAGAAACACTTTTTTTTTCCTAGTTTGGGTAATTCCTGTAGCACGTAGTAGTCACTAGGACTGCATCGTACTGTGAATTACAACTGCGCTAATTTAACAGAGAATAGTTTCATATAATGTGGATATCTGATTTAAGAATCCACATTCATATTTCATGCATAACATAAGAGCAAATGACTTTTTATAGAATAAATGATTGTCTCCTATAGCATTCTACATTTTCACAGAAATCACTAGCATTTTGACTAAGGACATATGCAAGTTTTTTCATTTTCCATACTCATAAGCAGGATGTTGATGACGTTGTCGCTTTGACAAGAAGTACTTACAAAGTGCTAGTATTATACCCTGGCATTTATTAGATATTAATTCCAAGGATATTTTTATATATATACATACTGTTCTTTTTACTTTTAAAGTAATTTTATTACTAATCTCTGATATTATAAAACTCTATTTTTAACCACTGATAATTTCTAAATACAAAGCATGTGAAAAGTATGTTCAGTAATCTATAGCCTTTTAAATGAAAGGCATCAAAAATATTCCTTGTGGCAGAAAAGGTCCTATAGCAGGTCTTTTAATAGCTGCTTAAATTTTGTCAACGTCAACAAACAGACAAGGAGAAATCTGACAGGAAACTGCTAACAAGTTGGAAATATTTGTACATACCAAAACGCTATACTTTTAACTTCGTAATTCTATGTTTTTATGAAAATTACTTCGATCCATCAAATTGTGTTGTTCCCACTACGCAGATGTGCCAGTTATTTGACCATTATATTCTGCTGTTTCCATTTTGAGAATGTAGGGGATTATGCTGTCAATGGGAACATTCCCAATAAGACCAGTAAAAAACAGTTCCTCAGTAATGCTAGAGCTCATCAGCCTAAGTGCTGGCAGGCGAACTAGAATCCGGGCTAGCCTGAAAAAGAAGTTCAGTGGATTACAAATACAGATAATACCAGTTTAAAATACTTTGTGGCTCAAGAGCTGGATCGGCTTTTATTACTACCATAACTCATGAATGGGAGTAAAGAGGCAATTAAACCTAATTGAGCTACCATAAAAAGTATGGTTACTTTTCTATCCTGCAAGTGAAATGAAAATCCACCACCATTCTTTGTGGCTTTCCAATGAAAAGGACACATTAATGCCCTTTGTAGATACAATGCATATGTACAAAGACGCAGTTCTCCTGGTCTGCTTTTGAAATTCCCAGCTCTGGAAGCACTTCATAGTTCAGGACAATGCTGAGACTAATAATACACATACTGACTAATGAGAACATCTGCACCATTTTAAGAGTAAAATGCTTAATTAAAATTTAAACCATGAACAGCATAGTCCTCAGTTGCCTTGCAATTTAATGACAAACCAGGTAACAAGAATGGGACTCGGTATGTATAAAAGGAAGTAAGAGAATCTGCTTCTGATGAGAAAAGGAATTTGGAGGGATGTGCTGTTACTCATACATATTGCCAAACGCTGCGGTTTTTTAGGTACCAGAATGTTAACAGACATCCAATATCATTAAGTGATTGTATTGAATTTCTGGGCTTTCAATGCATTTTAAATTTAGGACAATGATGTAAGCATATCTGCTGTGCTTACATGGCAGAAGTACTTCACATTACATACAAAATAAATAAATTTCCTGAGCCAGAGCCATGTAATAGCAAACCTTTGGCAGCACTGAACACAGGCCTCTGGAAAATGCTTGAATATCTACGGACAAAAAGTACAAGGTCTGTTCTGCTAATATACCGTATCCTGTAAATTTTAGGGGAAAATTGCAAAAAGATCCAAGCTATGCTGGTGTTTTTGTGAAAACTGTAACACTTGTGCATCTATCTCAATTTGTGCCAGCATTCAGTTGTTCAGAAACAGAGTTATACTCTAAACTTATCTATGGGTCAGCATGGGGATACAGACAATATCAGGTAAAATACATGACAGTGTTTGGGAAATATAACACACTGATTTTCTTCCTTGAGCCATTATTAAGAGAAGTAACTATATGGAACAAGTTCTATATTTCTTCTTAGGGCAGCTATCCAGCTCTCATGCATCAAGCCAGAAAAATTGAACTGTACACAAAAGGACAGATTTGAGGATATTTCTGAAGTAGAGAATCTTATCTTCACTGTACCTAACTGGGAATCCTACTGCCCTTTCTGTTGCCCTACACAATGTTAACTCTGTAAGATCAGTGCAGAAACCAGTTTCTGAGATGGGAGATGCTCTCTCTTTCACAGGCTCTTTCTTTTTTTTTTTTTAAATTACACTACCCTCAGACCTTCATTAAATGTATGGGATTGCATGCTTCTTTACATGGGAATACCTTTCACAGTAAAAGAGAGTATGTTCTAGGATATATTGCTAGACAGAAGTTAGAATTTCCCTTGTAGTGCAGAGAATCACTGTGTTGATGGAGATTATTAGAAAACAGGATAATTAATTAATTCGAGCAAGTAAGAAACAGGAACAGTTGAGAGGTACAAGGTAGATAGTTTCAGAGAGTTGGACAGAAGCTTAAGAGCTGGTTACTGTTCCCTCCATGTCATCCTTATTGTTCCAAGGTTTATAAACTGACAGTTTTAATACTTTTCTGCATATGTAACTTGACAAACAGAGCATAAAAATCACCTTTCCTGATCCCAAAGCCTCTTTGACAACTAACTTGAAAAAGGAGGCAGTTTGAATTAAAGGAGGCAGTTATTCTTGAGACTTCTACTAAAATAAGTCTGTTTCTAAACACGTCAGTGAGACTCTCAAAAAAATTGTTGCCTCTACCTATCTTTAAACAAATCTGTTTGCTTTTATGAACAATGTTCTAGTTCTTTCTCATCCATAATCAAAAAAGAACAGATGTCAAAAAAGGAGATTTTTTACATCAATGATGTTATTTTGTACTTTTGCCAGCTATGGCCCACAACATTACTTTGGGTACTATAGACAATAAATACCTATAAGTATCTTCTGGATAGGTTTTTTGTACATAGTCCTGCAATTCCATCTGTGCCTTCTCCTGGAATTTTTCTATTTGGGTTGAACTGGTCAGACCAGGGTGATCTAAAGAAACAAAACATTTCTGTATGTCGATTGTTTCCCTATACATTGTGAAATATATGTAGTTATAAGATTCTCACATTTAATTTCATTTAAATATTTCTCTTGTATTGTGATGTTTAACATGGTAGCTGTATAAAGGAAACACTAAATTGAACATTTGCTTCCTGGCTTCAGAATTAGCTTGCTCACTTTTCTCTCTATAGCTGTGTGCATCCACAAGAAAGTGGAAAAAGATTAAGCCTGTAGGTATATAGCAGGCAATGACACTCCTAGTTTATGTTTCTAACCTTGCTTTTTTAAACGTGTTTGCCTCTGTGATTTCAACTAACTATGCTGTCTGAGCAGTATCTAGGGTTGTTTTCCTGACAGATCAATTTCTTGACCTTCCCAAGTCTGTCTCCTGTTTTAGTTCCAGCTGGCTCAGCTCCTCAAAGGGAGTCACATGATGAGGAAAAAAACCCCCAGAAAATACCACATATTTGACTATGCCCAAATATCTTCAGTGTTGTGTTCTAACTGCTCTTCCCTTGAAACGGGACAAGGCTAGCCTGAATTTGGAGAGTTTCTTGCTCCTCCAACTTGAATAAAAATCTCACTAAACCTAACCCTAATGGTACAATCTGCAAAAAAATTTCAAAAGCAAATTTCAGGACACCAATGTCTTCTAATTAAAGTAAGTTTTATTATGAAGAGAAAAATAGTATCAGTGCAAAAAAAAAAAAAACCCAAACCCCAAACCAACCCCAAGCCCCTGATATCAAAATACACCTTTTCTTTGTATTTTGTTAAATTCAAACTGGTAAACACCTTTGAATTAAAGTAAATAATTTACATTTCTGAGCAAGAGTTACCCTTTCACTCAGCCTGTCAGCAGTTTTAAATTAGCTTTTCTAGGCCCTAGGAACATTTCTCCACCTTTGCTGAAGAGCCTGACCCTTCCCATTTCTTTAATGTCCTTACCTTATCATTCCAGAAAATCTCAAGTGTCTTAGAGTTAATCCTCATATCTCATAAACACTGCTGGTCATGTTTAGTTGTCTGCTGTCATTTTTTGGGTAACAAACGGAAGACAGCCTGTTTACATTTAGTTTTAGAGATTTTGTGGAAGTTCCATATAAAATACAGTGGTATTTCTGCTCATATTTCAGCGATCCCTCTTATGAGTGTATTAAAACTATTAAAATTGAAGGCAATTTCTTTTTGTCACTGTGAGAATCTATTTCCTCTAATCCTTCCTGCCATTTACTTCACTGGGATTGCTAGTACACATCCCAGATAACTTATTACTCATAAATTCTCAGCTGAAGATAATTGAGAGTCTACTCTTCTAAGGTGGGTGTACAAGAAATACCTGATATATTTGAACTGTAAGTAACATGGATACATTGCTCCAAAGTTATTTTTAAAGCATATATTGTTTGTGATAAATCATTATGGAACAATCACTTTATCTGCAGCTTAACAGATCAGTCTCATCTCAAGACATTAGTCATTAAAAAAATTACTAAAACGTTAACATATGAATGCTTATTATTTAAAAAGATATGGTTACTAAATTCCTTACCAGGGCTAAAGAGGACTATAGCTTTAAGGTATGCATATTCATATCCATCAATATCAAGCTTGGCCATGCTGTTGCAAAACTCCTGAAGTTTCCAGATGTGCTCCATGACTTGCTTTATTCTGTCTCCAGAGAGTTTATCTACAAAAAGATATTGCTTACTATTTCATGTGAGATCAATTACATCTGATATATTAACCAATATCCTTTTGTAAAGCAAGTGAAGTGACATTTTAAAGTCTTTTATGTCATTTGCTGTCTTAAAACCACTTAACATGTAAGGATGGCCTGAATGATTATGGAAGCGAAGATTTATAAAGCCGAGAGAGACACAGGGCTCGCAAACAGAATATTAATTCTTTTGCATAATTTTGCCAGTACAGCATAATCTGCAACACCAATGTTATTCCAGTGATGTACTGTTCCGAGCAGAGACCCTCATATATGGCGAATTATTCTACAAATGGCTAGTGTGATTCTGAGAATGAACAGAAGCACAAAGCAAATGCTATCATGCAATCCTAATTTTACATTCAAACAGCATTGAGTTAGCTTTTCCAGAACTGAATGCAAGTGCAGTAATGATAGCGCTACTTTTTCCTCCATCTGTACTTTTAGAAGTGTACTTTTTTTCCTTCTGGTGGGGCAAATTCACTCAAATACATGTACACAGATTCTTCCATCATTCAAAACATCACGTTACTTATATTGGCTTCATACTCTTATATTATTTGTGGATAAGTTACAATTGAGTGGTATTAGCTGCTCAGCTAGGGAGGGAGAGATTTCTGTTTTGCTACATATACCTTCTCTCTGACTGTGTATCTGCAGACTAGTCAAAGAATGAAAACTTCAGAGATTACACTAAGATCAATCTTTGAATATATAATTACTATTATCAAACTTTGGAGATAAGTCAATTCACAAGGGATGAAACTTTTTCTTGAGAAACACATGAGAATTTTATTTAAGTCATGATCTCTAATGTTAATATTTCATACAATTATAACTTAAATATTTTACCTTTTTCTGTACAGCTAATAGCATATATGATTGCTTAGACCCGTGTGCCTTAAAAGGAAACTTTGATGTAATTCATGATTATTTTACATATTTTCTGAAACCGCAAGAAAAAAATCGAACAGAAAAAACATTATTTGCACAATGTCTTGAAATAAGAATGAAAGCATCATCTACATTTCTAAAATACATGATTTGTGATACGAGTTTTTAGTTATTCACTATGGATCAAGATAGACATGATGTACCGTTTTTACTTCTATATTGAGTGGGAAACGATGGTGCAGAAATACTCAGGAAAAGTGAACTTGAATTCCAGAGTTTCCAAGTAGCGTCATCACTAATATGCTTCCTAGATAAAGTTCTGAAATTTCTTCACTTTGTTTTGCATTTTAATGTTATAATACACAAAGTAATATGATAACTTTGCAGAATAGATAAATAAATAAATCATCAACAAATCATAGTAAAACAAATCATCCTCTTTTCCTGGCCAGTCTTAGGCAACATGGTATGACTGGAAGTACAGGTTGTAGAACAAATTTATTTTTTTCTTTTCTGAGACATGGGAACAGAAGTGGAACCAGCTTAAGGCTATGATAGCCCCACCATTTACTCCTCCACAGACTCATTGCCTGAGGTATAGATGGAATTGACAGCTCTCTTTATTCTAACAGAAATATAATTAGAAGACTAACTCTGTGCAGAACATACAATGTGCACGTTTCCCTGTTGGTCTTTTAAACTCTCACCTCTCTGTGTGCCTGAAAGGTGCATTAGTTTGTTGTATTTTGAGGGCTGTCCAGGCTCTCCTAAATTACAAGAAAAAAAGACACCCCCCCAACTATATTCATTATTAAAGCGTACTGTCAAGAATCAAATTTCTGTCTAATTTACTTTATCATAAGCTAATAAAGTAGATTAAAACAAATGTACTAGGACTGAAGGATATTAAACATTTTTCAGATTATCTACTTCTGTACATTTTATAGTTCTATAATCAAATTTTACTCTCAGTAAAAGCCTATTTTCCAATTTGTGCTGTGCACACAATAATGGCACCACAAAAATCATCAAACAAATTGGTACCAAATAGTATTCTGTAACTACTTTTAACTCATATTTAAAGTTAAGCTAGCTTTCATGTAATATGCTGTGCTTGCAGAGTTTAAAGTTGCTAGTATTGGTTTTTTTCCTCCTATTAGAAATGGAATGTTATTCTCACACTAATCAATCATATTAATTGGAAGCATCCTGAAAGAAAAGAATGGGAAAAAAAGCAGCTGTAACAATTATCATCAATTCTAGATCTAGTAATCATTATCAACAGGCCAACACTGAATTAAAAAATAAAATGACATAAATCATCTTAAGAGTGTCAAGAAAACAGATTGTTTAATGCTTCAGAGGGTACTTCAAAATACATTAATCATTACTGCATTATAGCAGCATCCAAACCCATTATACCTGCAAGAATATTCTTGTGATACTTGGCAAACACTATAGTTTTACACTGTGAAAAGAAGAAGGAAAGTTCTGGAAGGAAGAAATTCTGGTGTGGTTTGGAAGAAGACATCATTACTCTAAGAGGAAAAAAACCCCACATCTGGATGGGAGGAAATCTCTGTGAGCACACCCAACTTTAGGACGTACTTGCCTTTCTCTATACTGCCAGTCAGATGTAGAAGACAGGAGAATACACCCTCCAGCCTTATCCCCATTTCTTCTGTGGACACTTCTATCCCACAGAGATCTCTGTGAGGTCAGTGCCACAAAAGTTGTAGATCACCAGAGGAAAGGTAATTATGCAAGAGAAGGCTTCTCCTTCCCCTGGATCCTGGGGAACAATTCTGCCACCGATTAGAGAACACCTCATGAGAAATGTTACACAAACGTCCCTGGTGTTGACAGGACTGAACACGCATAAGAATCACACACTGAAAACATACCTTCCTGTATGCTGTTCTGGAGATGGTTGACAATAGCTGCTAGGATAGTAGACAGACTCATCACCTGTGCACACTGTGCCAGGCCTAAGGTGAACAGCTCATTCCAGCAGGCACGCACAAGGCTTGTATTACAGTCCTGCCTATAAACAACATAAAATCAAACAACTGTAGGTAGTTTTCATATCAGGTTGGTATTACCCTATGTCTAATTATGTTAATTATAACAATTAATAATAAGGATTAACGTATTGCAAACCACTTTACTAAAAGGCATATATTAGCATATTACAGGTATTTCAAAAAGCAAAAAGAAGTGATAGGCCAACTACAGGAAACCACTTCAGGTTACCTGTAAAATGGTGCTCACCAGTTCTTTATCAAGATATATTTCTACAAATTAAATGCTTGCTTTTGATTCGGCTTTAGCTTCTGTAACCGCAGTAACATCAGATATTGTAGTTATCCCTTCCTCTGCCATCTTCTATTTTATTCTTCAAAAAGGAAAATATTGCATAGTCTTCACACATTTAAAAGAATTAAAAATTAAACAATATCATAATTTAAAATTCAAAATAGCTGAAAAGTGTTCAGATCAATGCTTAAATTCATTAGAAAGCAAACCATTCAACAGAGTATGTCCATTTACCCCAGAGCTTGAAATGCAGGTATGGACCTAGCCCAGTGCATAGAGAGAAAGAGTAGTCGTGATGCTGACTCACAGATGTAGTGTACATTAAGGTACTCTGGCATTGGACTGGGCATTGTCAGCTGCAAAAAATGAAAGTACAGTACAATATATACAGTTCAGACATAAAACAATTTTTATTATCAATGAAATAACCAGCAAGAACATTTGAACTACTCTCATAGTCTGTCATAAGCAATTGTGTGACAATAAATAACTCATTACTAATGGCAAGGAACACAAAATGGGAATAGGAGACAAGAAATTATGTGTGAGAATGCCCAAATGTTGCCTTTTAGAATGTTTTAATATTAATTGAATAATAATAAAATCTATAAATTTCATTGCCCTGTGGAATGTTGGCTATCACGACAGTGCTATAAAAGATCTTATAAAACTTTTTAAAAAGAGGCAAAATAACACTTAAAATCTAAGTATCTTGAATAGGCTAGTCACATAATAGGAATCTACAATCATGAAACACCATTAATGGGAATGAGCAGGTTATGATAAAAGTTTGACTACATTAAGTATTACTTATTTCAATAATATTTTTGTATTTCTTGGAACAGTGCAATTTAATTACAGCAAGATGAACACCCTTATTGCTTCTTGTACACAGTTTATCAACATGTGTTTGTACTCAATTGAAGTTGAGGCATCTCTAAAATGCAAGATCTTTTTCAGTGGTCTAACCATAAGCATCTAAGAAGGCACTGTAACCTCTTTATATGAAGGAGCCTTTTAAACTAAAGTTTTACACTATCTAGAATTATAAATTAATTAAGCACGACATCATACTATATGGATGATATGGAAATTGATTATCAACAGCATGGGAAGTGAAATTTTAAAGCATCCTTCTGTCTATGAAAAGGTTTTGTAACACCTATACTCTTTAGATATATCATGCAAGAGTGAAAATTGTATTTGAAGATTTGTAAAAGCAGATTTTATCCTAGATTGTATTGCCAAAATTAATATAAGAATAAGGAAAACACAGTAAACTGATTTTGGGTTATGCCTTAAGTGTTATTTTGTTTAGTAAGACCTTTAAAGAAGCACATACCTTAAATGTGACATGTGTATCTGTAAGTAGGGGTCCTTCCACTTCAATAATTGGAGTTGACTGATCTCTACTGATTACATGAATATTCCCTCCTCCTGTGGGATCTATCCCATCTGCCAAGTTATGAGCTGCTGTACCATCTGTGGTATTAAGTGCTTTAGCCAAAGTATCAAATGCCCTGAAAAAAAAAAGTAATGAACAATGAAAAACTGTTTCATTACACATTAAAAAAATTCAGAGTAGTGGTCAAATTAAACGCTATGAAGCATTTCCACTTGGAAGTAACGTATACAGGAAGTGTTTATGCTAAGACACAAGGTCAGACTTTTCATTACAACCTGGCCTCTCTGTACTGTTCGGACATTAATAAAAGGAATAGATCTGCCCATATATCGCTGGTAAAAGATCTCCCCTGTAAGGGGGGAACTTTTTACTACTGTAAATACTGCTCTAATAGTTATATGCTAGTATTTGTACTAGCAAAGGGGTCACTTGCACTTGCATTCACTATCCCCTCCTTCTCACCTTGGAATGTTTAACAGATTATGTGAGGATTATAGACAGATGCACTCTGGAGAACACCCTGCAGTCCCTGTCCTTGACGTCCAGTTTCTTGGAACAGTGGAGAATAGTGTGATTCTCTTCTAGACAACATGCCTGAATTTCCTTTCCTTTAAGATGAGCTATGGCCAGACACTCCTGATCTCACAGTATAGACAGAGCCTTAGAAACCTTATGACAGTAACATGAGAGACTGGTCCCTGGACTCCTTTGTACTCAAGCTGTAGCTGGGCCACTACCAAAATAAGGCAGTGTAAATTCCCTTCTTATGGTAGCAGAGCTTAGATTTAAAGACAAATTTTGTGCTCCAATTTCATACCAGTGGACAGTATCATGGCATACTGCTCTTTTGTCAGTATTTTTGTCAAGAAGTTGGAGAGGGGGGAGTTGGGGTAGTGGGAGTTGGATGTTTTTTTTCTGCTTTAAAGAGAGTACAAGGTTGACATAAGTTGAAGTTGCAGCGTCAAGTATTTTTAAATATCAGTTCACTCAAAGAGTTTAAAAAAAAAAAAAAAAAAAAAAAAAGACTTAAGAGCCTGAAGTTAAGCTCCTCTAAAAAATCTTCTACTTGAGAAACAATGGACAGTTTTGAGACCAGGTATTTTTATTATTTCCATTCTATTGCCAATTTATGTTATCTTTCAACCTACATCCCCCCCAGTAAAAACCCCACCGAAAACCCCAACCGTAAAAATCTCAGCTCTGCTGGAAATTTTAAGATTCCATGTTCCTTTTTCCCATTTTTCTCATTAATAAAGACAACAAAGACTTCCAGCTCCTTCTAAGCATTAAAAGAAAAGAAGTTTATTAATCTTAGTTTAACTACATTTTCCGTACATTACCAGCAGGTATTAGGCACCACAACCGCAAAAAGAAATCTGCAGTCATACAGACCACTAAAGAGCAGGACTAAGGGCATGAGCATTGCACAGGAGAAACTTCCATATAACAACCCTATAAAATAAAACAGTACTGAAGCGTTGCTACTCTCAGAGTCTCTCAAGGTCACAAACTAGCAATTTATTATTTTTCTGAGTATGAAATCTGGTCTAGCTTCAGACACTTCATTTCTAACACAGGAGACAGTTCTCCACAAGAGGACAACAGTCAAACTTGGATTTCTAAAGAACTGGGTTTGTGTTTCAAAGTAGGGGGCAATCTCTACTGTGTTTGGTGTCACAATGCCAAATTACTTCAATGAATGAAAGTAAGTATACAGGTTACAAATTGCGAAACAAGGTGCAAATATAAATGCATACCGTGTAATCTCACTTGCAGATTGCTCTTCTTGTTGAACTTCAGAAGTATCTCCATTATTTAGTGACTCACTGAGATTAGCAAGAGATGTTACAACATTTGCTAGTGTTCCTAAAGCACCCTGGCTTGTTTCAGCCTAAAAAGGAAGAACCATAATAGTAGGTCAAAATTATAGGCAATGTATCATACATAATTTTTCCCATTTTTAATCTTTATATTCTTTTTCCCTTATGTACCTTTTCCTTTATCCTGAACACCTACAGGAAGAACAATGGCTCACAATGATCTTTAAATTGTAATCTATTTACTATTGTAATCATCAATCCTAGCCCCAGCTGACACATCATGTGTGGAACTACCTGTGGCTGACGTTTTGCAGGAATATGTCTGTGAAAAGAAATTATGTTCCTGTTGATCAGCTTATTACCTTCGTTCGTTCAGATCTTCAAACTTACCCCAACCTTATTCTTCTCAAGAACAAGAATTATTTCTGTTTATGTACATAGCTAAAACAATCTTAACAAATAAATATGTATGTTCAGAACTTAACTGAAAGAATAATACCTTGGAGTCAGCAGCTAGGAGGACTGTTCCATCATCCCTGATCAAAGGCTGCTGAATATTCACAAGCATTCCTGGATCAAGGAGACCTGCTGACCTGTTCAAAAGTGTAAGGCATCTGACAGTCAATAGCATTTTACATTTATCAGAAGAATGCGTAACAACCCATGTCAGAATAAAAGGGATTACCAATTTTTAAATTAGCAATTTAATGAAGCTCAGGATTTATTCCTCAGGACTTAAGCCTTTCTGAAACAGTTTCCAAAAAGTAGCTTGAAAGACAGAAAGACTGAAATGTGTTTTTCTTTCCTGTGCAAAAGCAATGACAAGTTCCCAAACAGATAACCTCTCATTTGCTTTTTATGCTGGTTTATTCTGTCTTAAGGGAAGTTGTTCTCCTCTTATGGTTGGACTTGATCTTGGAGGTCTTTTCCAACCTTAATGATTCTTTGATTCTCATGCTCTCAGAAGTCAATAGCTCTAGAGCTATGCATTAGACTGTGGAGAAAGGCATAACCATGCATTCCAAGTTAGACTACAGACAGTACTGAAGAAAAAAGTTACGTCAAGAAAATATATTTTACATTCCAAAATACAGCCATAAACAGTCGTGCAATCAAGGTCTGCATAAAATCTCTGCTGCCTTTACTTCTACTTTTTGATCAAACATGCTTTCCCTTTGTTTTATCTAATTTAGGGAGACAGTGGGAAGTCTTTGCAGTCACCAAGGATAATTTTGTTACTTATAGAACACTCCAGGCCTGCATAGCCCAATACAAATGTGTGCACAACAGGTTCAAGCTGCAGGGAATTTATAGTTTAAGGGGTCTGAGACTAACAACTAGCATTGTGAACTACCACAGGCAGCAAATTGTCACACATTATGCAAATCTGAATCCTACATAAATAAGTCACACTTAACGACTATAATAATGTTTATAGGACCGTAAGGGATCTGTAGTGCAAGGAAATCTCAAAGAAGCAAATGCGTCTGTGAGCAGCACTTTTGAAAAATCTGACTTGCAAATGAGAACACTGAAAAACAATTCTCCAAGAAATTTGCAGCCGAGTCTTGCTAAGTGCAGTGTCATTTGTTCAACAAAGAATATAGATACATATTAAAAAAAAAAAAAAAAAAAAATATATATATATATAAAAACTGGATATTGAGATCCAGTACCTTTAGGTGGTTATTATCCACTCATAAACTAACTGGACCTACAGTTTTAAAAATGTGGTATTTAACCTAGAGTTCTCTTTTATTCTACTCAGAAGATGACAAATCTTGCCTCTATTTATCATGACATGCGTTTCCACACCCGCTGCCTGTGGAGACAACTGAGAGCATGGGAACAGTCTCTGAATACCTTCCATACAGTACAAGGAAGCTGCTGTTTTGCTGTTGTTGAAACCAGTCTCTTGGGATCTGAATCAGCAGTCACTGCAGTCTCTTTTACTACTGTCTTTAGGAGAAGGAAGACTGAGTCTGCTATTTGCAGATTTGATTTCAGAGAAGTGCTAACCTGACTGCATCACAGCGTAAGCCTACATGCTTTTTGCTTGAATATCACATATTTGCCCTGCCTGTGCTTTGACCTGGCTGGACAAGAGCCAGCTCTGAAAGGAAAACCACTCAGCTGTACTCAGACATAAAAACTTTTAGGAGAAGCAGAACAATCTAGATGGGTCTTGGTAATGGAAGCAGACAATCTGTGAATTGGAGCTCTCTTCTGTCCAATTCTTCAGAGCAGAGGGGGAAAGAGAGCATAGGTGTGCCTGCAAAAGAATATGCACAAGACCTGTTAAACTGAGGTACTCACCGTGTGCCATCTTTATCTGCCACAAATGTTGGAGTTGCTATTAGAGGGCTTCGTAGATCTTTTCTGATATAGATTTTTTCAGTGGAAGCTGCACAGTTGCTTGGTTTTTCACGTTGCACGTCAAAAGGCTTTCTTTCACTTTGAACCGCTACATAAAGATAGAAACATGAAGATTTGAAAGGAAATAATTCAACTGAAAAATACAAAAAGAAAGTAAAATTATCACAGTAGGATTTCAGTTTGCACAGTTATGATGGTGTATCAGCTCAGTGCAAAATTGGAAATTCAGTAGGAAGACTGAAGAAACACAGGCTCCAATTTTACTATACCTGTGATTATGTACATTTTTAAGTAAGAAAGTCACAGATTGATCATTTGCTTTAACTTCTGCTGAAGTCAAAGCTTGCCATTTCATTGGCATTTAATAGGATGGAACATTCTGCGAGATGTTTTTTCCAATTGCTTATTTGTTCATTTTTTTACAGGTAAATCCATACCTAAATGTTAGATGCAGTCATACTCTGGATGATTGAAAACAATGCAAACCCAGGAAAAGTCAAGACAGGCAAGTTATGTGAGAGATGCGGGTTAATTCCCTGGGAGACGAGTCTCTGCATGATATGCAATTCACTCACATCCATTCCAACACTTCCACCCAGTGTTCCAAAACTAACCTTTTCAGAATTTAAAATATTTCTACTTGGTAACTGGAAGAAAATAAGCTCAAGTCTCCAACGTGCCAAACAAGTGTGGTAAATCTTTTAAAAAAATAGTAAGAAACAGTAACTTTGTAATTTTAAAGGAAGTGAAAAGTGCATCTTTAGAATATTAAGGTATTACTATTAAATTATAGAAAGTTATCTGGAATCTAAGTCACTAAACTTTCCAAACTCCTCTATAGCTTGGCATAACATTCGACTGTATCGACTTTTCACCTGCAAATGAGGATAATAAAATTAATAAAAGACTATGAGGATAACATAAAGAATTTTTTGAAGTGTTGTACTAATATTAATTCTCACACACTTTGCAAATGTAAGGTATAGCATAAATGGAGACAATATTTCTGTGCTATTCTTGTATCAATTAATCATACAGCCGTTATTCCTCTAGAGGATTAACATTATTAACACGCACACAAAAAAATTCAACCCTCTTCTCTAGCCCTTTTGAATATAACAGTAAAATACATGGATATGTCTCTATCTATCCTCATAACCAGCAAGTTATTTAGTTCCTGATTTTATTTTTGCTAATATTGTTACTGTCAGCAAAATGTAGGGGCTTAAAAGTAGGTTTATCCATTTTGTTGGCTTGGTGGATACATAGATATGAATCAGAAACCTGACCCAATGTCCAGTAAAGTCAGTGAGCATATATCCTAATCATATTGGGATAAGAAAGGTTTAGCTTCTGGAAATGCAGCAGTTTCTTTTGTACAAATGTCTCCCCCTATACTCAGCACAGGGTGTGCAAAGCACAACAACCATTGCTACAGGTCTGGAGTTCCACAGTTCAAATACAACAAAGATCTTCCTATTTACAGCTTAAAATTCTGCCTCCCTTGAACTCAGTGGTTGGAACTTCTCCTGCCCAGATCAGAGTGGAAAAAGAAAAGTATTGGTTGCTTCACCTTAAATTCTCCATAAATTTATCACAAAACAACCAGATAATAGGCTTCACAAAGTGCTGGACTGAAGAAGCAGAGGTGCTATAAATTGGAAACAAAATACATTGAAACAGGTGTTTGGATGCTAGCACTGGAATTGTATGAAGCACTGCATACAACCATGAAAGTATATTGTTTAAAATATGACAGTTTATACAAAGCCTCATAATACAATGCTCACAAATGACCGAATTCATGTAAAAATTAAAAAAGAAAAACAAAAAAAAGGACATCAACTACTTTCTATAACTGGATGAAAAAGCAGCAAAAATAAACCAGAAGGAAAAGCAGATTCTGAACATGGAACGTTAGACTCAGATTTATGTCCATCCATATTAAAATATTTGTATTATAAATATATAATGTGTTTTTAACATGCATTCTAAGTGAGGCTCTAACTGGGCTCCTCAAAGACTACAGTAGTATGAGACATGGTTCAATACAAATCACTACTGCACCTCACACTTAAAATGGTGACAAAAGAAAGGTAGAGTAGATGCTTCGGCTGACGAAAATTCTGTTTCCTTCAAGCAACATACACCCAAGTGGAGAGAACACACTAAGAAGTGGTAGTCCACATATTTATTTTTGGTAGGCACAGTATCACATTGGGTACTTAACACTCACATTCCATTTTCATGCCCATCTCTAGACATTTCTTAAGCCTACAAAACTGGCAGCGATTCCGATGGTGTTTATTGATGATACAGTCCTGGTTGCTACGACAACTGTAGGTCAAATTCTTCCTCACACTCCTTTTAAAGAAACCTTTGCATCCCTCACAACTGACAGCACCATAGTGACGACCTAGGAAACATATATATTGTTATCAGATGGAAATGACTTACATTTTAGCATAAAGATATTTATCTTAAGCAAGTAAAATATTGTAAAAGTCACCCTTTTAAATTTATTTTGTATTCTTACCATTGTTTTGGACCATGAAAGCATTGTTACAGTCTTACAGGATGTTTCTTGTTTGCCTACTGTCAGGGCTTTTTGGTGGGATAGTGGAGAGAGAGAGGAAGGCTAAGCCTATTTCTGAATGAGAGGCCTGTGAAATGGTAGTTGCCATTCTGGAAGAACATACAGGCTAAGAGTTTAAGTAATTTCAGAATATAAGAAGTTTTTCAGTGAAATTTGAAATGCAATCTTAATTTAAAATTCCTATACATATCAATTCTGGTATTGTTTTAATTATATAAACACTTAAAAAAATAAAAGAAAGCAAAACAGAGAGACAGAAAGGTGTCTTCTCTGTAGCACGAAAGCACAGACCGCTTCCTTGGCTAGTGTAGAAACTTTACCTCCTAGACTCCTTGTTACTGCATGGATCTGAAACACTGAGGATTCACTTGATCTCTACTTGCCTTTTTCTGTGGTAGTAAAAGACCAGAATCTAACAGGAAGTCTTAAGTTTGTTAAAAAGCACTAAGTAGTGTTTTCCTGGAGGTGGTAGACTTTTCTAGGTGACATGTTTATTGCATGGGTGTCCAGAGCTGTGGGGAATCAGACTAAATGCTTCAAATAGTCCCTTTCAGTTACCAGGAGCTATTCAATCATTATTTTGTCTTTCAGCACATGCCGATTTATCATACACTGCAGTTGAAATACAAACTAATATTCTTCCAAGCAGAGTTTAACAATTCTGTGTGTATAGATACAAAGTATAATGATATACTTTTGCATTTTAGACTCAACTGCTTTTGCCATCAGCATGGCTAAAATACATAAAACCTCCACCATTCATCCCAGCCATCCTTTCAATCAAGTTTCTTGAATACTACTTTCTATGCTTCCTTACCTGATGCTTTATCGCCACAGACTACGCAATATTCTACTACCTGGGGCCGCTGAACATCAGCTTTCCCCAACAAATGTTCCACCGAAGCAGAGTCTGTCACTATCTAAAACAAAATTCCAGAACAAAAAGAGGTAATTAGCCAATCTTTTCTTCTGACATGGAAGTAAGGAGTTTGCCTACAGAACAAAATTGGTCTACCAACTGGGAAGACGTGACTGAATTTGAGAGTAAGAATGATAGGTGGAATGAAATTTAGTATAAAATACAAGCTAATGAGACTTTTTACTGTCAATAGTGAGACTGTTGAAACAGTCATAGCGAAACAAATCCCAAATAAAACTTCTAGCTCTGTTCAGTACAAATAAGTTTCTTCACTTCTGCAGTCAACCTTATTCTTGCATTCTTGCAACTACTCTCAAACATTTGCCTATTTTAGCCAATATAGTTGTATTTCAGATGCTGTTCCCATTTATCTCTTCACTAGCTATTAGGGGTATATGGTTCAGAGGGGATAGCCTGAAGCTGACATCCATTATAGAAAGAGTTTAGCTTCCGAAACTTCTGCTCAGAACATTTCACTTAACACATCCATTATAGAAACAGTTTAGCCTCCGAAGGCGTTAGATTCGAAACTTCTGTTCAGAACATTTCACTTGACACAGAAAAATTAAAAAACCCCACCCCTCTCTAACATCAGATAACCCATTTAGCATAGTAACACACATTTTAAAACACTGTTAATACAATTTTTCAAATAGTTCTGTAAAATGATAATGATACTTCTTGTAAAGAATTCTCTATTGTAACAGTACAATAGGGACCAGGCAGCTTTTTTTTTTTTTTTTTTAAAGAATACTAGGAAGAAATCTAAAATTTCACTAGGGAGAGATTATTGTTTATATACTTTGTTTTGCAAAACTCCCATTGGTCTGGATTATGTGCAAGACCCACAAACAACTACAACAGAGGACACCTTCTGCTTAGAAGAGCTTTTACTGCAATGTCTTGATACTGCACTGTGAATGTAAGTTTGCTCAGGTGAGCTGTATCTCTGTACATCTGTGAATCTCGAACAGACCATCTGAAATCCTGGCACTCCTCACAAGCACCATCTTAAGTATTTGCTTACATCTTTGGAATTTGAATGAGGGGGTGATGAGTGCAATGGAATGCATGAGGAATGTGAAGACAGGAGGATGTGTAATTGAATAACGAAGCCTACAATTAGTAAGGTCTAATCCATGTCATTAGATCTTTAGAAAACTATTGCAATTTGTCGTAAAGCAATTATAGACTTAAATAATCTAAAATAAAAAACTGAAAACCAAAAATCTATGGTCTACCTCAATTACTGTATTTACCTGAATTCTGCCTGGCACAATGTTGTCCGTGGTGGTAAAGATAAGCTGTTTGGCATTGGGTGTCTCAGGTGCCGCCAATATCACCTTTCCTGCACCACTTCCATCTGGACTGGCTAAAATAAACTGTTGCTTTGGAGACACAGATGAGTCCACTGCTGTCACTATTTGGATTTTTTGACCTGTTTGCTGATCTGTCACAATCTGTAAAACACATTGAAGAACATTATGAGCCACAGTAAACTTTACATTTTAAAACCTTTCATTCTGTCTCAGAATTATATGATAGTCTCTGATAATTGTCCCTTGCTATTTATTATTTTGGTATTTGTACATTTATTACACTGGTGCAAAGTTATTGCAGCTACCTACATAAGTGCAAAACAATATAATAAAACCAAATATATGTATGTATCTGCATACCTACTGCATAGATGGAAAATACTAGACAGAGTTGTGAAAAGTGTGAGTCTGATACTGTTAATTATGAAGAGATGGGGGAGATCTTGTAATCACATTTAACTGTTCAAAAGGAATTAGATATAGTGGATCCCAGACAGAGTAAGAACAAAATGCAATGTTAAGGACTGCAGCTGATGAATGGCAGGTATAATGCAGGGTATGCTCTGCCTAGAGAGAAAGCATCATAGAAATTTCATAGAATCATAGAATATCTTGAGTTGGAATGGACCCATAAGGATCATCAAGTTTAACTCCCTGCTCCTCATAGGATTACCTAACACTAAATCATATGACTAAGAGTGCCGTCCAGATGCTCCTTGAACTCTGACAGGCTCGGTGCTGTGACTACTTCCCTGGGGAGTCTGTTCCAGTGACCACACTCTCAGTGAAGAATCTGTTCCTAATGTCCAACCTGAACTCTCCCTGATGCAGCTTCATTCCATTTGCTCGTGTCCTACTGCTGGTCACCAGAGAGAGGAGATCAGCACTCTGCCTCCACTGCCCCCCTTGAGGAAGGCATAGATTGAGACGAGGTCACTCCTCACTAATGATGCCCCTCCTTTAGCCTTCTCTTCTCCAAGCTGAACAAACCAAGTGACCTCAGGTGCTCCTTGTAAGTCTTGCCCTCAAGACCCTTCACCATCTCGGTCGCCCTCCTCTGCACACGCTCTAATAGTTTGATGTCCTTCTACTGAAGCACCCAAAACTGCATGCAGTAGTCGAAGTGGGGCTGCAGCAGTGCAGTGCAGAGCGGGACAATCACCTCTCTCGACTGGCTAGCGATGCTGTGCTTTGATGCACCCCAGGACATGGCTGGCCCTTTTGGCTGCCAGGGCACACTGTTGACTCATATTTAACCTGCCATGCACCCAAAACCCCAGATCTCTTTCCACAGGGCTGCTCTCCAGCCTCTCATCCCCCTGTTTGTACATATAACCAGGATTACCCTGTCCCAGGTGCAGCATCCAGCACTTGCTCTTGTTCAATTTCATACAGCTGGCAATTGCCCAGCTCTCTAGTCTATCCAGATCTCTCTGTAAGGCCTCTCTTAACCTCGAGGGAGTCCACAGGTCCTGCTAATTTAGTATCATCAGCAAACTTCCTTAATGTACATTGGACTCCTACCTTGAGATCATTTATAAAAACGTTAAATTAAAATTACTCCAGCTGACAAAAAAAAAAAGCATAGTGGTACGTTCTTGAGATTTGTATTAATTTTGTATACACCTGACTATGAAAGCTATTTTGATTTAATTCATTTATATATTTGACTTAATGTCAGAGTTAAAACTACTACTGAAAACAAAATGTGAAGTGAATTTACACACAGTGATACTCCTATTAAATTGACTGTATTAGGTGTCACAATAACAGTGTATTTATTTCCCTAATTTTAATAACCTAGATTTTTTATCTAGTTGTCATGTCCTTTTTGTGTAGTATGTCTTACAGAAAGTAAGGCATATGCTCATAGTTTAATAGTAAGACTATGCTAATAATTTTAGTAGCTAGAATGCCTTAAAAAGGCATTAGAACTACCCAAAGCAGGAGTTGAATTACAGAGCTGAGGATTTTTCTAGATTACAGAAACTCTTCAGGAAAGATTCATCTCACATTTTGTGATTACAAACCTTAAGAAACCTGCACAAAGAAAATGGTGTACTCAAAGCTGGGGATGAAGCCAGTGTTCTACTGAATTTTGGACAAGACAGAGCTTTTCAGGGACTCTTTAGATGCTTATGTTTACAGAATAGAGTAAGCCATTTTAGGTCTCATATGCATAAATGTTTCGGTGCTAAGTATATGAGGTCTACAAACATAAAGCTCACAGGAAGCTCAAAGGTTAAGGGACAATCATTACCCCTCAGTCCCACTGTTGTAAAACTGTTAAGTTGTTAAGCTCCCCAGAGTTTTCCCTGCTGAGATTTCTTCAGCCTCCATCATTTTCATACAGATCTTAACTAACAGGACAATTCACAGTGAAATCTAATCTTGGATTATGACTGATACCCCTTCAATGTTGCCTGTATTTGTTTTGAGGAAGTGGGAATACTCTTTTCTCATCTTAGTATTCTCTTTTACCATAGAGTTGTAGGTTTTTTGCAGAAGTATCAGTGATGTAAGGAGGTACATTATTTTGCAGAATTGAACAAAAATTACAATGTAAATACCTACCTTATGAATGCTGAATATTCAGTATGCTTCAGTTATACATGTTGTGAGAACATCTACCTTGCAATGAAATATTGATACACATTGATATGGTTACTCTACCAGGCAAAATAGAATTATGTTACCAGACAACTGTATCAAAACCAGAAAACTTCCATCATAACAGAATCTTGGAATCAGCATGTGAAACAATAAGGCTGCCTGATACCTCCTTTTGTTAGTAACTTTAGGGAATAACATCTTCGATAAAATACACAGCTAAATGTTGTTGAAGAACACTTCTTTGGCCCTGTCTATGAAGAAAAATCATAGACGACTTTGTAATTTTTCATGGATCAGATATAAGCACTGATGATATAAAGAAGACAAAAAAATTAGGCTGGATAAGAAGTGAATGATATTTAGGTTCGTACGAAGAACTAATGATGTACATTGTTATACATGCTGCAATTTGAATCTCTGAAAATAACATTACAGAAAAAAATTGTGTCACGTATAGTAAGTATAATGACAACGTCAAAATAATTTAAGCAGTGTTTTCAGGGCTGTTCATAGGGGCAGTACCCACCCACCCACCCTCATCAAGACATATCCCAAGAGTCGTCCATCCTGTGATGGGGGCTGCGTTGCTAGGACTATTCCAAATGCCCCGGAGTACAAGATCCTCTTCTCCAGAACCACCTCTGGCACAAGTACATGGGAGTATTGTACTGGCACAGGACAAGGTGAAGTAGGTTAAAAGTTTAGTATTGCAGTACTGCAACATTCCAGTAACATTAACACTTAACAATTCTTAGATCATTTGTCACTGCATACATTCTGATACATTAATGGTATCTTTATATTATCTGTCAGGAACAACGACCCACTGTGCAGCATTCCCAAGGGCTAACTTTATCCTAAGTAGGCTAGTCTCCCACTGGCTCCTAAATATGGTGCAGAGAGTGAGCAAGAGAGAGAGAGGAATGCCCTTGGAGATGATCTTAGGTGTTCTGCTGACAATGTCTGCCCATTTGCTATGGCTATCACTCAGGAGTCTTGTACACATAGGCTAAGTTTAACCTCTGCAAATATTCCTCACTGACTACATCATCAATATGATTATTATATACAGCCAACTAGTCATCACCAAATACATAATGAGGGAGAAAAGAGAATTTTGTATAAACCTAAGTGGTAGGAGGAGAAAAAAAAGATGATTTAACAGTTACTTACTTAACGAATGGATTTTTACCTGAATGCGTTGTGGTGAAGCTACAGAGGAGTCTGTGGAAATTATCTGGATACGTTGGGAAGGGCTGGTCATCACTGGAGATTCAGATAGTGAAGTCTGAACAGTCTGCACCTGTAAATAATGTACAGAATTTTAATTTACAGTACTGAACACTTTAAAAAATACATGCATCTATTAAAGATTAAATGGCCCTATAGCATGGAATCTAAATTTATTGGAAAGGTTACAGTCATTAAACCAACTTGGATTTGTTTTAAATGAATTATCAGAATATTGCCCTTTTTTGGGAACAGAGTGTATCTGATAGATGTCCAAAACCACAAAACCAAACTACCAACACCCTGCCCCAAATAAATCCCTGGATAATTACTATGCGATCCTCCAGCTTACTGAAATGCAGATATACTTTTTCAACTTTCAGTTATCTATTTCCCTCATTTTTTGCTTCTGTAAAAACAAAATACACTGTATACACCATAACATATAATGTTAAATCTTTCACCTTTTAATAATTTTGAAGTATTTAATGAACTACTTTTTAAATTTTCAGGTAGCCCAAATGTAGAAAATTTTCACTAGACCCCTAAATAAAAATGTCCTCAACCCCAGGAACATATATGGGACAAAAGCTACAGAATTTACTGGAAGAGGGCACAGAACTCCCATCTAACCAAACTGGCCTTTAGTTTTAACATGTCTGAACTTATTTAATCTATGAAGCCTTCTGAAAGCATGGTGTCTATACAGCTCACTTGGAGAAAACAGTGAGTTCATTTTTCAAGTAGAAGTAAGAACAATTTTAACTGCCAGTATTTTAAGGTAAAAAGTTAACATTAAGATGGCTGGTTATCTGGATATCTGTGTTTTAGACAGTAGAATAAATTAGAATTCCAGTTGTTCAGTCCGCTTATATCCTCTCCCCCTTTTTATTGTCCCCCGATTTCTGTTCTTCTGCTCCAGAGTAGTGGAGATTTTTTCTGGAATCTATGCTCCAACAGATTACCAATGTATTCAGCATGTATTCAGGTGTATGTGGTTAGTTCTTGTTATTCTAGTGAGGATTTCACTAGCGTGACAGAGATCAAATTTGGGACTACAACTGAATACTATCGTTTCTTGTTCTATTCCTTATCTTTCTAGAGCACCAAACAATAATGGAAATCTAGTTCTGAATACGTAGAAAAAGCTTGAAAAAAACCCCCCTTGCATCGCTATTTTCAGAGCAACACCATGAAATGTTAAATTAAACATGCAAGATAACATTGGCTTGGTAGCCTTATCTTCTGTTTACAGAAGGGATATGGCATTGGCAATGTACATTTACACACAAAATTCTACAGTTGTGCATATTTAGACTTTGTGCTTTTTCATCCTCAGATTTATTGATGCAATTGTTAGTACTAATTGTTCCTTCTTAATAATTGTAAATGTAGTATAGATGGAGCACTTGTATTCTAGTCCTTACAGTCACCTCACCGTTGGAAAGGTACTGCTTGCCACTCCCCACAGCCATCCAGTCCATTTTTATTAAGCTCCGGATATACAGATGCTTATTAAAAGTACCTTATTTAGTATTATTGGGGTTTTTTTTCAGATATAAACATGATATGAAGCTATTATATCAGTCTTTAACACAGAGAAGTATATGCAGATGTAAATGTCTACATGTATTTTTTTCACTACTGGTACATGCCATTCTTAGTTTGGAACCTGACCACACAAAAAAATTGGGCTTAACTGAACAAAATCAAAACTGTACCAAAATTGTCCTGGAAGTTCTTGAAGAATTAGAAAACTGTTAGTTCCAAATCTTTTTGATTTTTTGTTTTCAATAAAGCGAAGGGAAAGCTAAATTAGTCTGCTACTTCTAATGTAGTAACTAAAAGAAAATTACATATGCTTATTTGTGCCGTACTGGTTACAAAAGCTCCACTTTCTTGGTGCATTTTATAAGTTACCAGTCCATGACATGGCTCAATGTTTTGACTCTTGTGAGAAAATTCAAAACAAAGGAGATAATTTGGTTCTGAATCTATACACTGTGTATGCTTACCAGTATTTTCAAAAAAGTTGCAAAAATATTTGAAAACCAGTTAGTGCACACAAGAGAGTAGTATTTTGGTGTGGACTATAGCAGCTCCAGGTGACATTACTGTCTGCAGTCAACAGCACAACATGGATACTTTTTCAGTTACATTCTTTATTGAAAGTTATTATATAAAATTATAGAAAAACCAGTAATATTTAAAAGACTGCTGACAGCAAATTTTACATATGCAGCATGTCTGAATAACACGCATTGTAAAGTCTTACAATACAATATAAATTTATACAGATGTTCTGTTTCAATTGGAATAAAATACTGCAGTGATGTACCGTATAAAAAGAATGAACAGAATACAGCACTACTGATTTTACTGATATCTTCTACACTCAGGTTAACCCATAACTACATTTTTGAAAACAATGCATATAGGCCAAAACTCTGTTCTTTGGAAAAACGTTCTATAATGTCAATGACTTAGCAGCCTGGATTTTTACGTATGTCTGCTTAATGCTAAATAAATTTTACTTACGTTTCAAAACAGATTTTACATTTTGATAATTTCATCTTTAAAATAATTTTCTGTTGTAAACTGTATCATTTACAATACTTGTAAATTGTGATTGTAAACAATAATTTGGGTTTTCACAAATACCCCCTAAGTACACATTTACATTGTACCACAGAAGCTATGCCTGTGTTTAGTGTATGACTGATTATAATAATTAGTGTTTAATATCTGCAGTGACATGTGGCCAAAACCAGGAAGCTCACACGTTGTTTTTATTAAATACTCTTTTAAACAATCTTGGAATGATTTGTTTCTCAAAATCTATATAGCTGGTCAACAGGACAAGATGGAAAAATCTTAATTTTATAACCTCTCCTGTTTAATGTACAAAAAAGTTCATTTGTGATGTAAAAAAAGAAAAAAACCAGTTTGAATAGCAAGGAAAATTTACTTCAGTGTCTTTGGGGAAGCAAAGGTGTTAAAATAAACAGCACTTAATAAAGCCATACTGTTCTACTCTCCTATTGCCTGTACTATAAGTAGTCCCATATACTGTAAAAGTAAAACCTAAATTGAACACATGATCTCTAATTATCTTTAATACACAGGTCACGAAAGTTGCATGATAAATGAGGAAAATAGACAGGAGAGATGTAGAAATAGTAGAATCTTTTAATTATTGGATGATACAAGGCATCCAGCAGCAGAAAACAAGATACCTAAGCAAGATAAAAAACCAAGACTCCCAAAATCAAGACTCTTAGAGTACACATTTGAACAATAATCCCCTTATCTTCCATGCCAAATTATTATCTAGACTATGCACCCTTTAAAAGGCCTAAATTAGAAAAAGATCTTTTAAAGCTGTATTCCAGTTCATTGACTTTCAATTACAGAATCCTTAGCCTCTTTTTGAAGCATCTCCGAACCCTACCCCATGATGCACTGCGGGCTACTTGGAAATAGATCTATTTTTCCATGTTCAACAATTTATAGTAACATATAAAAAGAATGCCAGTATATATGTGGTTACTGTGCTGAAATTCTTCTGTAAACATTTTTGGACTAAACAACCATTTCTTTTTTTCTGGGTTTGTAAAGTACCTGCTGCAAAGGGGTCCTAGTGTACAGCAGTGATTCCAGGTACTATGTCAACATAAAAACTAGCGCTTTATGCTTTAAAACACTTTCTCAGTTTTTATAGGCTGGGTCATGTCCTCACATAAAGGTTATTTTTATTGATCGACTCCAGTCTCCTTTAATCCGAGTTATTTTTCATCCTCACTGCATGACTAGTTGGTTATCTTAAGTCTAACAGTGAGTTCTCTATAAAGTTGGGTAAATTTGAGACCAGCTGCCATTATATGCCTACATGTCATCTTCATGTTTAGAATATTCAAGAACATGTATTTATTAAACTTAAAACAGACAACATTTTAGTCTTCTCTTGGCTGAGAAGATATGGTGCACCAATGAAGAATAATTTGTCTAATACCGATAAATGCTTCAGTGTGCACATATAATTTATTTTTATACTCTTATTAGCATGCACACGTTCTCAGGATGGTGTAGGACTCTGAAATGCAAACCTACCTTCCTTTCCGGATTGCCTACTTAATACTCAGTGGAATAAGAACAGCTTTAGATTTCTGACTGCTACTAAAAATCTCAAGTTTATTTTCCAGACTGAAAACACATGCCATTGGTTAACAGCAGAACAACCATGGTAAATAAATCAAATGCAAAAAGGAAACATATTTTTTGAAATACACGCTTTACAAGAGTGAGGGGGAAAAAAAAAATCTGTCATTTTGTTTGACAGCTAAATTTCTACCTTGAGCATTGTCACATACCTACAAAGGATCAGAATGGATAAATATGTGATGCTTTATTGTGGTCCTATGCAGTCAGTTGCACCACATTTGACTTCTTAAGTAAAAATATTGGAAAAAAGAAAAAAAAAAAGGAAGAGCATTCCAAGAATATGCAATATTTAAAAAGTTCTATCAGAGATTTACAAGGTTAACTTCAGAGAACTTATATAAATACTATGGGAAAAATTAAGCTATCATTAATTAGACTCCCAAATAAATTGAATTAAAGTATTCTGAAAGCGAATTACTTGTAACTACTCGTATCAGGAAGATAATACAACTTAGCATTATATTAGGTTAATTTACAGGTTTAAACATAATATTGACTATTCTAATCTGTTGGTCAGAAGAAACTTGACACCATGAAAGCTGTATCATGTTTAAAGCAACTGATTTGGAAGCTGCACATGCAAAAACCTAGGCCTCCAAAGTCAGTGATGGCATGTTTCTGTAATTCTAAAAAGTATTTTAAAAAATTAAATACACTTTAATTTCTTTAAGACTGGAGAGAGTCTCAAGTGAGACTTCATCTTCAAGAGATGAAGAAAGAAACAAAATAGGACATATATCGTAGAAAACTTCAGCACACAACATTTTACAGAGGCTTAATCAACAATCATTTAGAAGTAACCACTAACAGTGCGACTTAAACATAGTCAGAAAATAATACATATAATGTAAAAGATATCTCAACCGCCCTCCAATTTCCCTACACAAAACTCATCAAAACCACTTATTTTAAGAGACAGGGTTAACATAATCTGCTTTAATACACTCAGTACTTCTTTCTTCTGGGAGCTCCCTAGCAGTACACTGTACAGACTCTAGTACTTACAGTGTCAAGTTCTTCCTGCAGCCTTATTTACATTTTACCTCAGCAAACCTCTGAGGGCAAAACAATCCAAGAGAAATGTCAAGGTCACTTTTAGTCAGATCACAGATATTTTCATCCACTCTCCATTACTGAGGATTCCAATCACAGAAAGCAGACAGTATTGTTTTAAAATGCCCTCTCTGTGACCCTGTTCCTCTGAAGGTCAAGTGCACTATCACTCCCTGTAACCAAGAAAGCAGAATCGACATGTTCCTGCTGTTTTGCCAGCTGCTGGAGGAGTTTGTAGAATAGTAAGATTCATTTCATCTGGGGAAGATAGTCCTGGGTTATCAAGCTTCTCCCTCCCTCTGGTCTCTAATTCTTAACCCCCTCAGCCTGCTCACTCTCTGTGATCTGTAAAATAGCAAAATGAAATCTGAGAGTTTGCCTGTATCTTGAATTATTTTCAAATTGGTAAAATTGAAAGGGAAATCCACCTCATACCCTATGGAGCATCTTTAGCCATAAAGTTCACTAAGGTAATGTATTTAAAGGAATAAAGGCCTTTCTAGTCTGAGGCCCTCAAATATGAAGTAGCATAATCAGTCTTAATACACTTAAGAATTCATACAGTAAGTTCATGACACACATGTGATTAATTAGTTTAAACTCCATAGCAAAACATTTGTATGAGGCTGCAGTGAAGGCTGACAAATGGGTGAAAACAGAAAATACTTTTAAATTCTTAGAAAGTAAAATTTGTTTAAGTTATGGTACGTGAAGTTTTGGGAAAAAAGACCCTGTACTTGACAAGTTTTACAACAGTAAACTTGAATACAGTGGACTTCCCTAGAAAGCCTTATGCAACAAATGCATGACCTAGGTGTCTTTAAGTAACACTGGTATTTTATTTTAACTCGAAGGACTCCTAATCTTAGTACAGAAATGTACTCACTATTGAAATTAGGCTCTTTACTTGATAGTTGTACAATTCTCTAAAAATAATATCTCTGGATAATTACTGTAACTACAGGAGTCTATTCACAGCATGGGTACAACATAAATATCAGATCAACTAATTGTGATCTAGTTTGGGGGGGGGAGTATTATACCTAAAACATGTGAGAAAACCCAATGAAATTTTAGTTGAATCATAGAATAGAATAATAGAATCACTTTGGTTGGAAAAGACCTTTAAGATCATCGAGTCCAACCTTTAACCTACCCCTGCCATCCCACCACTAAACCCTGTCCCTAAGCACCTCATCTCTCCTTCTTTTAAATCCCTCCAGGGATGAGGACTCCACCACCTCCCTGGGCAGCCCATTCCAGAGCCTGACAACCCTCTCGGTGAAGAAGTTTTTCCTAATGTCTAGCCTAAACCTGCCCTGGCACAGCTTCAAGCCATTCCCCCTCGTCCTATCATCTGTTACCAGGGAGAAAAGGCCCCCCCCCTCCTCTCAGGCAGTTGTAGAGGGCGATCAGGTCTCCCCTCAGCCTCCTCTTCTCCAGACTAAACACCCCCAGCTCCCCCAGCCGCTCCTCGTATGACTTGTGTTCCAGACCCCTCACCAGCTTGGTTGCTCTCCTCTGGACATGTTCCAGCAAGGCAACATCTTTCTTGTAGTGAGGGGCCCAAAACTGAACACAGGATTCGAGGGGCGGCCTCACCAGCACTGAGTACAGGGGCACAATCACTTCCCTACTCCTGCTGGCCACACTATTCCTGATACAGGCCAGGATGCCATTGGCCTTCTTGGCCACCTGGGCACCCTGCTGGCTCATGTTCAGGCGGCTGTCAATCAGTACCCCCAGGTCTTTTTCCACCAGGCAGCTTTCCAGCCACTCTTCCCCAAGCCTGTAGCGCTGCATGGGGTTGTTGTGACAAAAGTGCAGGACCCGGCACTTGGCCTTATTGAACCTCATACAGTTGGCCTTGGCCCATCGATCCAGCCTGTCCAGGTCCTCCTGCAGAGCCCTCCTCCCCTCCAGCAGATCAACACTACCACCCAGTTTGGTGTCGTCTGCAAATTTACTGAGGGCACACTCAATCCCCTCATCCAGGTCGTTGATAAAGATATTAAACAAGACCGGCCCTAAAACTGAGCCCTGGGGGACACCGCTTGTGACCGGCCACCAACTGGATTTAGCTCCATTCACCTTGTGCTTATTATCTGACACCACACTTTATAACCTTGTCACTCTAGGCTTTTATTTGTCCAATTCATTCAGGAAAGAAGTTCATGATACCCGATTAGCAGCTGTCTTCCCTGGGACAAAAAACAAATCCTGAACATAATAATGCTTTATCACTACATAACCCTCTGTTCAGAAGTAGATTTCCCAACTCTAGAGTTTTGAATAGCTGTAATGCAAAGAGAAGGTAGAATCCTTGTGACACTTAAGCATAAGTGATATAAAAACACATAGTAAGAAAAAAAAAAGACTAGACATTGCTTTTTCTCTGAATCAAAAGACAACCTAGCAAAGTAATAGAAATTTGAAATAAAATAGGAAACGTATCAACTATAATGTAATTAGTACTACATCAGTTAGTACTGCTAATGTAGTTAACAGCTTTGTCACAGCTGCTTAAGTCACCCACAAAATATCAAAGACTTGAGGCAAGAAATATGAAATATAAGAAATGCATCTTTAACTAAGAGTAATGTTAGATTTTTAGCACCTAAAAATTATTTTTTTTATGAAACTTTCTCAAGTACTATATGCTGCACAGAAATAGTACAGCTACAAAGGCTTTCACTCTTATTTTTATAGGACATCAACTATGCTACAGTAATAAACATCCATAGCAAAGTAGAATTAGTATTTTGTAACTTTAGAGTTTCTAGTATTTCAACAGTGACATTCTTATAGAACAATGCTTTTGTTCAGTATATTATGTTTAATATAACAGAGGGCCTCTTAAGTTAATGAGAAATTCTGAAATTACTGTACCTGGTCATTTTCACAGGAAAAGACTATTCAGAAATTAGTTCATGTATCTATCATTCTACTTAGAGACTTATTTTTGTTGTTGTATGTATTTCACTTATTGGAAATGTCATTGTAAGAAGGCCTATGACCTTTCTAGCATATGCTTGCCCAAGAATGCAACCGTATCTTGTAGTGGAATTTTTGCTAATGCACACAGGAATTGTGGAACTCTATCTGTGTCAGCTGGAGGGAGGGGAAAAGAGGAAAAAGCAATTAGTATTAAATGTAAATTTTAGGCATTAAAAAGCTTTCACATCTCTCAAAGCAGTTTTTAGATTCATAGCACTAATCAATTCTATCTGGTACAGATTAAAAACATTTCATGCTTAACAACTGTGTGATTTCCTTAAAGTCCAGGAGGATGAAACTGGTATTTTCATTTTAGCACTCATACTGCAAACACGAATATGTAGGCAGATTGGGAGAACAAAACAATTGCATGAAGTGTGCCAACTGTGCTTCTGGTATACCACTGGGAGATAGAAGCTGAAGACAAGTGGCATAGCATGGAGAATTGTCTGCTTTGGACCAGTCGGCAGAGGACTGCATTCGCCTGGGCTCTCAAACCAACAAGTATCACTAGCAAGAATTTCATATGCTGAAGTGTATATGAATTAATTAATAATGATTTGCATTAAATGACACAGAGGAACTGCACAAAGCTCAAGAAATACAAAAATACACTTAGAAACTTACGTATCTACTGTTTTGCCTTTTTCATCATTAAACTAAAACCAAGTATTTGGCCGTTAGGTGCATTAAATTTGGCTGCTTCTGTTTAATTCGTCATTTTGACATTTTATATGCATAAAAATGTATATATAAAAATTGTATATTTGTACTCATTTTTTCCTATTTTTTCAGTATAGGAGTTCAATTCTACATTTTAGTTGCAATCATATTAATTTCTGATATATAAGTGTATATATAATAGATATATGTATATATATAAAATTGGTAGTTTGAAGCTAATCTTCTCTAGGCATTTAATTATTGTGTCCTTTGAAATAAATAAGGTTTCTTCATAGGCATATAGTTGCATACTAATTTACTAAACTGACGTGCATAGTGTACATATACATTTACGTGTTTAGGTGTGTCTGTATGAGCATAGGTATATATCTAATACATTCATGTACTTACTAATCAAATTCACTACTTCCTATAGCTTATCTCCCCACTACCACATTGATTATGAAAGCAGTATTTGAGAAATATATTGAAAGAATAATCAATTGACCACATAGAGGAGAAATTTTTAAAGCCTCTAAGCTTCTCTAACTTAAGAAGAACATTTCCTATATTCATGACAATAAAAGCCAAAGTAATTGTACTGCTTGAATACACTGGTCAGTTTTCACTAAGCATAAACCAATTTCAGAGCTGATATTAATATTGTAGAAAAGAGAATAGACATTAAAGTAATGCATAGTTAAGCAATCATGGACCAAATATGTTCAACTGCGCTAAATTAAATTTTTTCTTCTCTGGTAAAACAGTTAAAAATTTAAATGAAAAATATGGTCCAAATTTTAAAAACCAAACCTCAATTCAAATCAGAAAGACTTATTTTTCTATAAATACTTTTCCTGAAGAACTTCTTTAGTTACTAAATTAATAATAGGCGTTTATGAAAAATGTATGTATTACCTGGAAATGTCCAAATATATTTCTTTCACACATGCAAGATATATCTAAAGTAAGTTTCAATTATACTCTTAGGAATTAACTGTCCTGACCACTTGGGCCCTTTATATAATGGCAGATAAAATTCAGATCCACCATGGAAGAATTCATCTGTAGTTTTAACTGCCCTAACAGGATGCTGGTGCAAGATCTTGTATGAGACATATGAAAGCAACAGTCATGGAAGAAGCTGCAATTCTTGGCACATCTGCATCCTAAAAAAATAAACATCACATACTACATCTTACATAACACCCCAATACCTGTATTACACCAGCAGCTATGCCACATCTGGTAACATTCTTGAATTCAGTGGCTGCCAGACTTCATAAGCCATGGAGGATCTCGTTACTCCAATACGCACTTCATGCGAGATACTTCTCAGGCTGACAGTACATCTAGGTCTTATGCAATTAACAGTAACTTGAGAAAAGCTGTATTTGAACTAAAAATTGTTTGAGAAGACTTAGTATCAAAACTCCACCTTGAAAATTCATCCAGAAATGAGAAAACGGCCAATGATAATAAAATATTAAAAATAAATGGCCTTACTTTACACTTCATTAATCCTTACAACAATGCAAAAACTTATTCCATCAGAACAGCAGTGTTTCTACTCTCCTTTGTCAGTACCCTGTGCTGCATCTGGACTTCAACCTACATTGCTGAACTACTTATGATGTAGTATCTCAGAGAGATCTGAAAAGGGTCAAGAAAATACTTTATGTGACAAAGATATCCAGTATATTCTCAGTCGCGTGGCAAAACATACTTTCAGAAAGGCCCAAGGTTTTGATAGGTTCTTATCAGGCATCAAGGGAACTGAAAGCAACTGAAATCCTCCAGCAATGCAGCTGGCATAAATGAAATCCCAGTAAGCAGAGGGCTCAGCAGAGTCATCCCCTGTGACGCTCTCCTTATAGCCTCTGACAGAGAGAGAGGATGGCACTGGGAATCGTTTGTGGCCATCATGGAGCTGGAAGGGGACAGTTTTACCAACTACTAGAAGTTCTTCCTGGTCACATCAGAGCTGATATTGGAAAGAGGAAATAGCCCTTATTCCTTCCCACAGTGACTGTTCTGTTTAAAAACTCTGCATTAAAAACTAAGGCACTGCACAGGAAATACATCTCCACTTCATAACCAAATGAATTTTTCTTAATTAATATGCAAATCAAATTTAAGTTGGTGCTGGGACTGAACTTGATATATTGCACAGTGACAGTACTAAATAAATACTTGAGAAAAGCAGCGTTATTTATTTTTGCATTAAGGCTAAAGTCTTCTTTATGCTTTTCAAAAGCTACTTGGGATGAGGAGGAATTGCTGAAATTCCCTCTGAATCCCCTAGCTGTTCTCTGTTCTCCAATCACATGAACTGTAAGTAAAGGCAATTGCAGACACTAAAAATGGAACTCTCTCAGCCAGTCTGTTCAGAAATACACAGCTAGAAAAGTTCAGTAAGCAACACTGCTATAAAGCAGAAGCAACAGCAGTGAAACCACTTGAAAGCATTACAAGGACAATTTTTCAAAGTCCTAAAACCAGAATAAGTACAAAAATACATGCAATACTAGAGTGCACTCAGTAACTTCTGCGCTACATTCACAGTTTCATGGAAAACAAATCTGATTAACTATTGTTCAAGAAAGAAAAACAACATATGGCCTACTTGCACAACAGTCGGATTTGGTGTTTGGCATCATAGTTCTCAATAAACCCATCCACTACATACATGGCAATTATGTTGAAAGAATGATGCAGATATAGCTAAACTTGCCAATATTTGCATTAAGTTATCCTGTTTGCAATTTGTCTGTCGTAATTAATAATTTAAAATTCAATGCATTATTAATAATGACTCTTTCCTTACATTTAATTTTCATCGATGAAAAATATGATATTCTGAAAAAGCCTCTCCTTTCTTAAGGACAGTGCCAAGTTTCACACTACATTTTCTCTGACAGTGAGTACAAATACTTCAAGAAAACTAGTAATGTATTTACCTGTATTAAAAACTGTATCTGACTGAAGACACAAATAGCAGGCAGCCAGCCATTCATAAAGAAATGGTTCAATGTTAACAAGGTTATAGCATTAATTAATTCTTAGTAAGATAATGCTGCTTATAACTGGTTTTCCATGAACAAAGTTTTCATGGTGTTATGCAGTGGACAGGCATATAATCTAAGGAGGAGTTGAATACTATAAAAAGATGAAGCCCTCTATGTACCCACCGGCCAAGAAGAAATCACAGAGCTTCATACACTCTTGAGATGGAGCGATCTCTCCAGTGGCAAGATACAACCATCACACTATGTTACCACGGTGCATTTCCTGCACGAGGAATTACAAATGTCACATATTTTATGTGCCTTAGATGTGATTATAGCACTCAAGTTCTACCAAATAGTATAAGGTTTGTCAGCATTTCCATTACAGGTTTTTATTTCCAAGTCTGTTTGGAAGTGTTTTAAAAAAACGCAGCTTGCCAAATTGATACCTGGTATAGCAAACTAGAGTGAAAATTCGCTCATTGGTTTTCAGTGTGAAATTTTAGAATTTTTAAACTACTCCCTAGATGTTGTTTCCAGGATACTCAGTAGGCCATTTAACATACTATTTAAAAAGAACCAAATTTTTTTAGAAAACAATTGCTCCAGTATGGAATCTCGAATCCATTTCTGAAAACACAATGACAGACATATTTCCTTCATATATAGAGCTTCTTCTTGGACCAAAAAAGATTTTAATATCCAGGTGTAATCTTAGTTCAATAGGTCAAAATAACCCCCAAACTAATGTCTGAAAAGTGGCCTTGTCTACAGAGGGCTCTTAGCCCACTTCCCCTTCATTATACGAAACCCCTTAATTATGTAATCATATGACAAATTACAGTAAATTTGAAGCACATTAAACCAAGTAATTTTAAACGGACAAAAATTCTAGTTTATTGTTTGACTGAAGTTTGCATACTGAAAGAGACAAACAGGTTCTTTTCTATGGCCATAAACACATGCAGTTTCAGTGTTTACGAGTTGATTTAGGCATTTTAGCTGTTGAGCACCCAAGCTTCAGTGAATATACATCCAGATATCACTTAATATCACTTTAAGTAGATTTTGTGCTCTTTTTCTCATGCATCTAAGCAGAAAATATAAAGCCTGATTTAAATTAATCACTCTACTGTGAGTTTGATATAGTGCATAAGTAAAACAGGTAACTTCAAACACTGTTCCGGATTTAGATGACAACTGAAGAGATGAGCAGAAAGCTTTCACGTCCCAAATGGTCAAGGTAATGATCAAATGACCAGAAATTCTGTTGCATTAACTTTTTAAACAATCCATAATACAGCCAGGTTTCTCTGTAATTCATGTTGGATTTCCTACTTGCATTCCTAATATGGAGGCCACCAGAATGAAGTAAGGTAAACAAACCACATATTGGTTGCACCGGTTTCTTGTTTGTCCTCAACTGTAAAGCAGTACTGTTCTATAAAGATTTTCTGTTCCATTTATGCTTAATTGTAAACAGCAAGGACTCCCTAGTATGTTTTTCATTTCAAAAGCTCATTTACCAACTGTTGTGATATCATCTGTCACTCACCTCAGCCACCTGCTGAGTCTCCACTACCTGCTGAGCCAGCACCTCCATATTGGTTGCCATGGTGAAGCAAGATCATTAGAGAACCTGTTTGAAAAGATGCCAGCAACTTCCATCAGGCACAGTCAGTTAGGTTTTTTCTTATTATTAAAGAAAGCTCTGATACGACTTTGTGATAACTTACAATACTGTTTGACATACCTGACAAATAAGAGAATACGCCACGGATGCACGTGTGTGTGCTTGTGCACATATGCATACAGTACAACATGCATACTGGAACCATACTGTTCAAAAAGCTGAGACACATAATTATGCTTTTACTTTATAAAGCCTCTAATATACTATTTTTACTCTATTGTTAATAAATGAGAAAGAACTAATTTGAGTGTCAACTACTGGTGCGGTTTGTGGAATTCACAGATCTCTAAGGTGCTTTCCTCAACTGATGAAGGGAAGAGAAACCTTAAAGTTCAACTGCTTCTACACTACGTGCTGAACAAGGAAACAGCGATCTCAGAATGCTGTTTTAAGCAAATGTTTATCAAGTCATCCCATCAAACTGCCATGTTCATCCATATTCTTATGGTAGGTAATCTGGCACAGTAAGACAAACTGTCACATCTAAAATGCATTCTCTTATCTAAACTATTTTTTTTATTATAATGTGATAGTATAACCACTCTGAGGAGAAAATACTGCAGAATTGTTTTATCCTATTGTGAGTGTCTGTGTCTTCAAGTTTATACTCTTCGGGAGTTAAAAAAAAAAAAAGACAAAGAGAACAGAAAAAAGAAGAAACAAGAAAAAAAACCTCCTCCAATATATTTTAATGATCATCATGAGGGCCGTGTTTCTCCAAGGCTAAATTCAATTAAGATTTCAAACTCATGCATTCAGTTTTTAACTGTGACTTGCTCATTACAGAGCCAGAGTTCACATTCTGACTCACATGTAGGTAATAAAAAGGCATTCCTGAATGCTGGGCCATTTGATGTTTTATTGAAAAACCTTCTGTCGGTACTCGCAATGCAATTATTTAACATAAAATTAGAACACACTACGAACAATAGCAAAACATGTAACAGAAAAATGCACGCATATCTCTAGCACCAACCCCCCCCCCATTCAAATGCAACTTCTACAAAGCTAACGGTGTTGATAATGTCAAAATTGATTAAGTTAAAAAGATTAAATCATATTGCGGTAAATTGAATGTGAAAATTATTTTGTATATGTCAATGGAAGACTATTCATAACAATCTGTAATCAAAGTTGAGCCATTCCCTATAGAAATCATATATATGCTAGCTTCTCACATAGCTTGTCATTTTTACTGAAGTGTTCAACTTGCACTGTAAGATTATGAACCATTTCCACCAGACCCATTTAATACTGCAGCTTGTGGTTTCTCAGTTGTTCAGTAATTCCTCTTCAGTGTTTTCTCTTAAATTATTTTTTTTTTCTGTTCAGCAAGGAAGATAACCATATAACATGCTGTTTTGTCAGTGCTTTAAGATGAAGGAAGCCCCGAAGACTGAGATATTTTGTTCATAAGAGTACCTTTCTAAGTCTTTGCTGTGGTAAGGCTCCAACAGATTTGCTGTTAATGTTGTTAACCATCAAGGTTTTTTGTACTTTCAACCTTCCCAAAAAAGCAGTAAGCTGAGACTATCTGTTCAAATCCAACTGGAAGCCCAGAGACCATACACAGCCATGCCAAGTAAGCGTGTTAATGATACTGACTCCCAGAATGTGACACAATGCAAAATCAACTTCCTAGCAAAACCCCTGAGCACCAGAGTTCATAAGGGGGGGGGGGGGGGGGGGGGGGGGAATAAAAAAATTAAAAAATCCCCAAAAGAAACCAACAAAAATGATGGAACTTATAAACTAGAAGGAGGCACCCGGAGCACCGGGAAAGTATGTGTAGATGCGCTGCTGTCCAAAATATGGGATAAAACTACTGATCTCCCCCCAAGTTGCAGTGAAATCTCAGAAGCAAGCAACGCAATTCCATTGGAGATATTCTACGGCCCTACTAGGAAGACGTGGGAAAAGGCCGAACTCGAGCTTACTGAGATTTGTTCCTTTGTCTTACGGAAACCGGACTCTTCACACTGCGTGCTTGACTCGGCTACACCGAGTATCAGGCCAGCACGCTTCCCCTCAGCGGGAGTCTCGAGGCGACAGGGAAGGCGGGGCTCGCAGGCCAGGCTCTGCCGGCAACCCCCGTTACACTGTCCCTGCGGCGGGAGGCCCGCAGGAATCCTTCCAGCTACTGCCAGGACGGAAGAGTACGGGGGAAGGCCCCGACCGGGAGCGGCGGCCGCCCCCCAGGCCCGCCGTGGCCTCCTTCCCGCCGCCCGCCCCCATTGGCTGCAGCGCGCTCGCGGCCGCCGGCAGCCACTGCGCCACCCGCTGCTACAGAGCCTTCCGGCAGCCGCCGCCCGCGCGCCCTGAAACCACACCCCGCCTTCGCGCCTCCCGTCCCAACCAATGACCTCATGGGAGACGCAGCACGCCCGCACACGGCACCGATTGGCTGAGGGAACCGCCTGTACGGCCGGTGGCCCCGCCTCTCGAGTGAGAGGGAAAACACCCGAGGGACGCGACTAAGCACAAGATGGCGGCGCTGGCTGGCGGCCAAGTCCCAGGCGGGGCTGCTGCCGCCGCCATTAGGCCCCCTCCCCCTCCCCTCCGGTATCTCCTTATGTCAGGCTATGAGAGGCCCGGGCATGGCAGCACGGAAGCGGCCGGTAAGATGGCGGCGGTCTCAGCCCCGTATGCAAAGTACCCGCCGCCCCCTCCCCTCCGCCCTCCCGGTGGCAAAGGTAAAAGGGTCGGGTTCAAGCCGCCGCCTCCGCCCGCTCAGACTCCATCTTCTCTCTGTGTCCGTGTCCCGAGCTCGTCATCGCCGCGACCATCGCCCCAGCGACCCCCCGGACAGCAGCCTGCTCTCACCGAGACTGGACCGGCTCCGACCTCAGGCGGCCGACATTCCAGCCCAGCGGCTCCGCACCGGGACTCCCGCACCGGATCGACCCAGCGCCTCACAATGGTCCTCTCTCCCTCTCGGAGCCGTAGGCCAGCCTACAGCGCGGCTAGCTCTCCCTTACCAGCAAGACACCGGCGCCTCCACATCCCCCCTCCCCTTAAACCGGGCGTTACCCCTCCCCTTTGCCGCTCGCGGGGGTGTCCCGAACAGGGCCCCGACGCCACCTCCCCGCGCCCCCTCCCTCTTCCTGGCCCCAACGAAAGGAACCCCACCGGGCCGCCTCAGTCTTAAAAAACGATTTTTACCTCAGGAACTGGCGCCAAACGTGCCCTGGCGGTGACCCCGACCCGGGCCCAGGCGGGCCGGTGCTCGGTGACGGAGCCCAGCGGCGGCCCTCCCTCCCCCCGTGAGGGCGGCGGCGGTGAGGGGGCTAACGGGGTCCGCGGGGGGGGGGCGGGTCTGTATGGCGGGGCCGCGCGAGGGGGGGTGGGGGGGGGTTTGGTTGCCGTGCCCCTGAAAGGCGACCCCGCCCGCCGCCGCCGCCGCCCGGGAGCGCGTCCCCGCTTCCTCTCCCGGCGCCGGCCGGCCGCGGCCCCTCCACCCCCTCGCGGGGCGGGGCAGGGCTGGCGCGGCGCCCCGGCGGCAGAGGCACGGGCGGGGGGCGCCCGGCCGCGGAAGGTCACGGCCCGCGAGCGGCCCCCGGCTTGGGAAGCGGCGAGGGGAGGCGGCAGCCCCCGTGGGAAGGCAGTCCGGTGCGGCCCGCGCTTGCGAGCGTGCCCGGGGCCTGCAGCTTGACTCGGTCAGGTGGTGGCGCTTGTTGTGTGCGCAGGTGGTCCGCGTATGTCTGGGTCCTCCCTAAAGATGCAGAGTCAAAGGTAGGTTTGCAGTTGGTGCTGGCTTTCGCAAAGGCTGCCGCCAGACCGTCCTTTTCCGAAGTCGGTGGCGCTGGCTGCGAGCGAGCGTGCTGCCCCTGAACGTGTGCTTGCAAGCGGAGCTGGGCTCCGGTGCAGCTCAGGTGGTTGAAGAGCTTACCACCTTCCAGTGCTTGTCAGCTCCTTGTGAGGCTATGGAATGTTGACCTGTGACTGCAGTTCGCTGTCATAACTGTATGTAGCTATTTCTTAACCTACCCCTATCAAAGTTGTCTTAGTGCTTATAGTAAATTTAGCTTCTGTCAACATTAGGAGACTGAAGAGAAACTTGAGGAGTGGTCAGTTGAACAGTAAGACTGGAAGATGTGAAGGGATAGCAACTCCTGAAAGGAAATGCATGGAAGAGATTAGCAGATGAAGGTGATAATCACTTAAACAGGAAGTGCTGTTGTCTGAATAGTTACACACTCAGCACCCTGATTTTTTTGTTGGGTTGTGGGTTTTTGTGGTTGGGGGGTGGTGGTTGTTAGAACTGGCTATTTCGGTCAAGTATATGAGAAATTAAGAACTACACCTATGAATTATAGCCTTACTGTCACAGAACGGGAGTTAACAACATTAAAGCACATGATGTACAGATGTGTCTGCAATACATAAATAAAGGAAAATCTTTCAAAAAATGTCTTGGATGTTTGTTCACTACTGTAATGTTAAATATAAAGAATTTTCAAATTTCCCAAATACGGACATGCACGTACCTTCAAAAGCAGATTTTTTTTTTACTTCATAAAACATATTATTAAAGCATAAATACATTTTTGTAACACAGATACCGCTAAGGATTTTCAAAATTTTCATAATAGCCTTACTGTAGAAATAGTTTAGGTGTTAGGGGAGGAATGTGTTTTCCTTGTTATCAATAATAATAATGGCATGTGGAGCAGCATCTATGAGCCCAGCGTGCTTTTTAAATAGAGGATTTTGGCAAAGCAGCGCGCCTTTTTAAAAAGTGAAATAAGGAAATAAATTGCTGTTAGTCTGGCTTTTAAACTGTGGGATATGCATCTGTTGGATCATGGTTGTAAGCAAATTTAAACTGAATCTTTAGTTTTGTCCTTTACTTGCTATCCTGAAATGTCTTCATCAGAATCATAGTTTTTATTTTTTAATGATTTTTTCACACCAGCTGTGTTCATGGCTAGGTAGAAAAGTATTTCCATCTTGTGGTCAGAGAATTCTCTGACAAGACCTGGTATTTCTTGCCAACGGTTATGTTCAGTTGTGCACTATTCAGCAATGGATTGTCACTTGCTGAATAAACCAGAGGTGAATCCCACCACAAATAAAGAAGCTTTTGGTTTTTAGAATTATCTTTGTGAGCAGGAATGTCAGAATATATAGAACGGGGAGGAAGTAGGCTAGGATGCTTTTGGCTAAATTTCTGCTTTATATAGAAATCTGGAGAGATTATTATTTTGAGCTCTTGAGGGAAATAGTGTGTTATCTTTCCTTGATAATAAAATATATTTTAAATTAATTTGCTTCTGCTCACTGGCAAATTCTCTTGCCCACACCTCTTGAAAGGGAGATGTGAAAGCATTTCTGTACTTTTTGACTGCTAACCTGTTCCTTTCTACTTTTCTGATCTCTGGCTGTCAGTATTTGGAGTAGATTGAAATTTTGAGCTTTTCAGTTGATGCATAGAGTGAGCCAGGACTTTTCAAAGACTCCCAACAACTTTCCTAGGTGTCTGTGTTTTGGCATTTTTTCCCTTTGCTGTAGTACTTGTTCTAGAATTGCTTACCAGGTAAGTCGTTTTCTCACAAGTAGTCGTCTCAACCCTTCTCACTACTCCATGTTCAGAAGTGTGCAAGAGTGTGCTTGGGGGGGCGTGGTGGTTTCTTTTTTTTTAATTGTCTTGGGCAAAGATGCATTAGATATCACGACAAAGCTTTGTCAGTGGTCTTAGTGTGTGAGAGAATTTACCAGTTGGCCTAGAACTGATGGATTAGAGGGGTAGACTGTAGTGCAGCATATTTACTGGTTTGCTCACCTCTGTCTATTCTGTCTTATGTTGTGACCTCTTTTGACGTAGGTTGTCTTTCTTCTGGTTTTATGTATTGAAAACTCACGTGATCCTGCACTCTGGGGCTCACAGGCACTGCAGTAATAACCTTGGATACCCTGTGCCCTTCTGCTGTATGGCAGGCAGTCAGGTGGCCTGTCTAGGAAGCTTGCTTCTCTCGCTTGTGTAATTACCGCTATTATTTTTTGGCCTTTTAAAGTGTTCTGCCCCTAGTGTTGTGTTTAAGAATGTACCTCTAATTTGTCACTATGGTTTTGGTTTTTGGTGGGTTTTTTTTTTTTTGGTATATGGAAAGAATTTGAGTTTGAGATTTTTATGAGGAAAGACTGGAAATATGAACGTTTATGTCTGAAGGCACTAAAAGTTCCTGTCAAAGATCCTTACATAAACCTGCGCAATTAATGAACTGCAATATCCTTCCACTATGTATGAATAATCTTTGTTAGCTTAAGGGAAAATGAAAACCGTTGCTTCCATGAACTGGTATTTTGGCTTCTGAAGGATTTTCTTGATAACACAGTATATATATTGGTAACCAAATGTATGTATACATGTGAAGGAATTGCTGCGGCATAATGGGGTAGCAGAAAAGACTGGCAGTCACAGGGGTGCTGTGCCCATAAAGCATTTGTGTGCTGATGAGCATTTCCAAGCACGTTACTTCTTCACCCTGTTGGATGTGTACCTGAGTGTACAGCCTGCTTCAGTGGGGCTCCCTCTTTTAGAGTTTTGTGCATTGTGAGAATCTTCCTGTGGAAGGACGTTGCACTGAAGGTTTCTCACTTTGGTGCCTAACTGATACAGTGGTCAAGAGAGGGTGGGTTTGTGTGTTTACATCATTGTGGTTTTGAACATGCACGTTTTCTTTCTTTGTTAAAGCTGAAGGCCTAAGATACTTTGAGAAGTAAGATGCTGCACTTAAACCAGTGGTCTAATCTGTAAAGCAAAATTCTGTATAGTTTTGAATGTTGCCAATAACTGAATCAGTTACTGATGTTGCTGGAAAGCAACAAAGTGCATTTTTCTTCTATCTGAGTGGTACTGGAAATGCAGTGATAAGAATTGTGTATCCTATTAAGCAAAGCCTGCAGATACGCTACTGAATGCTTTGCACAGTAGTATGAAAATAAACCAAGTAAGATTGTGTAGTGTTACCTTGCAAAAATGCTCCAAGGTATACATTGGTAGTTAGGAGGATTCGGGGCCGGGCTGGGGTGGAGAGCGATCCTAAGTTAAAACTACATGCTTTCATGGTATTATGATTTTTATGGAAATAAAGATATTTTTATCTCATAACTTCTGAGTGTGTGATTTAGTTTGTTTCTTGTGTTTAAAAATAGTGAACAAATTCTGAGGTGTAGTGTTGTAATAATCTCTGTAGCTACTTGAAATTCTGGAAACATTAGATTTGCGGTTCACAAGCAATTGGTTGTGATAGAGACAGGCTGTTATCTTTATTAATTTTTGGGATGCCTCTAGAAGTAGCTGACACAAACATACTGCCTGTGCTCTAGTGAGACAAACATCTTGCCTGTGGGCTTATTTAATAGCTAGCTAGTTAATAGCTGAAACACACTGTAACTCCAAAATTCTATGTGATACACCCAGTGAAAGATAACAAATGTTTATATATTCTTTAGTGTCTCTTCCAGTCGCTGTCCATCTTCTTTCCTCTTGTTCCACCTACCAACAAGTTTCTGGCTGACTGAAAGGAAGAATGGAAAAGGGAAGGAAGGAAAGAAGAGGAAAAAGAAAGGAAGAATGGACCCAGAGATGAATTGCTGCTTTCCCCCCTCTCTGCTTCCTGCTTGGCAAGTTGAGGAAAGGTTTAGAGGACGGGGAGTTGTCTCCTCGATCTTCCTCATTTCTGCCACCAAGAGAAGGCCTCGCAGCAGTTTTGCGCTGAGCTCTGGTGCAGAGTGCAATCCTGCTTGCTGTGCAGCTCCACCGTGCTCGCTGAGCTTGGCAACAAAAAGTGCAGTGAAGAAAGCTGCGTCAAGATTGTGACAAATTTTGCTGCTGTTCTTGCAATAACTTGAATGAAATATAGAGCTATACTGTATGCCCTTATTTAGTAAGCAATACTGTAGTAGGTAATGCTGAAATTTGCTAAATTTATATACACAGACTTCTAAAAGAGCTTTAGAAAAAAGTGCTTGTATAGGCCCTTTTTGGCTTTAGCTGTGACTGGAGGGAAGTAAATCAATGAAGATGCCAGAGGCGAGAAAGATCGAAGGGAGCCGAGATGCTCTACAGGTAAAGGTTAATAACTACTGGCAGCAAAGAAAAGAATTCAATGTCTGCCCTACTGCCGTGAGTTGACCTTGGACTGCAGCCAGGTGCTGACCCAGCCCCTCCTTAACAAGACGGGGGGAGAAAATAGGGTGGAAAAGCTCGCGGGTCAAGATAGAGACAGAGAAATCGCTTGCCAGTGACTGCCGTGGGCAAAACGGACTCGACTCGGGGAAAAAGAAACTAATCGGCAGTTAAAGGTTTGGACGGCGAGAAAGCCAAAAGTTAAAGCGCCCCCGTCCCCCGCCGGGCTCGGCTCCCCCCTTCCCTTCCCCTCCCCTCTGCCCCGGCCCGCGGGGCGCTGGGGGGGCGGGGGCCGCTGGGCACGCGCCGGCTCCGCGCGGCCTCGCCTCCCCTCCGCTCCGCGTGCCCCGGCGCGCGCTCCTCTCGGCGGGCCGCGGGTCCTGTGGGGGAGCGCTAAGGGCTGCCGGCCGCGGCCCCGAGAGGGTGCTGGTGGCGGGCCTGTTCAAAGCCTGCTGGTAACCAGGGCCTTCGCGCCCGCCCTGCTGCGGGACAGGTGCCTCGGGAAGAAACGCTCTGCAGAGCTGCGGGGCGAGACCAGGCTCCGCGCCCACGAGGACGGGCCGACCGCACCAGAGGCGAGGTGGGAGGCGTGCGCGCTTACGGGCAGGGAGGGCGGTTCGGGTGTGGAAGGCGACAGCCCTTGCGGTGGGGAGGTAGGCTGTGTGAGCGCCTGTGGCGCAGGCCGAGAAACCCCACTCTGGTGGCGGCGGCGGCTGTACAAGTATGTAATGGACCAAGAGGTGGTCGAAAGTCAGGGCAGGGCAAGAAGTACAGAATAAAAGCAGGATTTAAGGTTGTTCATGTGTTTTAAGTGCTTGGGATTGACAGTGTTGTAGAGCTGTGTCGATTTTTTTTCGTTTGTTTGTTTTTTTAGTAGTCATTTCAGGTGCCTAAAATTTTCACAGAATTCTCCTGAAGCTTTTGAGGTAAATTTTAAGAGCAAAGCTGATACCTAGCATGGAAGAATTCAACAGTTAGAAGTGACTGAGAAGGTTTTACCAATATAAGATGTTTGGTCTTGTTAATGCTGCATTCAATTTAAATCTCTCTTTTAAGTGTTAGTAGATGATTTTTGAAGTGCGAGTCCTTGCACCTTGTGCTCAGGTTTGTATATGGCTGGGCAGTGCTGAGGGAAGCTAGTGACCTCCATTCTGTGGGGGTTTTGCCCTCATTACTCTGTAGTTCTCTCTTACCACAAGTGAGCTTTCTGTCTGCTCTAGGCTTTGTCAACTGCAGAAAAATCTCCCTTCAACCTGCGTTCTGAATAGTTTTACTGGTTTATTTGGAAATGCAGTTATTTAGCTAATGACATGCTGGTTTATTCTGGAAAGAGGGAAGAGTGATTTCTTGTGCTCACAATACTCAGACGGTGGTCAGAACTGACGTACTGCTTGTGCAGTGGGGACAGTTGTAGTGAGTAAAAGAAGTGTCTTAAAAAAAGTCTCTGTATCTTATCTGTTATGTGGTATTTGCTGTAATCTCCAGAGTGTGGAAGGACAAAAATGCAATGCTGTCTGGTTACAGTCTGTGGCATTTACCTTTGCACTTCTCTCTAGCGAACCTGTGAGTGCAAGTGCAGTCAGATTTAGTTTAAAGTAGTAGAGGACGCTGTCCACTCAGCGTGCTACAAGGAGAGTGAGAACACTGGTCCACTAGTGTGGACTGAAACACTTCATCATAGCAATTGGGTCTAAATCCTGTTTCTACCAGAAGGCCTCTGCTACCATTTTCTGATTTGATGCTCTTCCTTAGTTTGTCAGAGAATTGGATAACAGGTAAGTGTCAGTAACTGGAACTGCAAAGCTGGAAATAAATAAGGTCAAAATAATGTAAAGGAAAAGCCTGTAGAACTGCAGTTATGTTTTGCTCTTTTATTTTTCCACATTACTTAAAACAATGTTTAATAGCACTGTATCTTGTTTTTTACAACAAAATATTTTCATGTATTCATTTCCTCCTTATAACTGAAAACTTCATACAACAGTCACTAAATGTCAGCACCTAAATCTTCGTAATACTGTTGTTCTGTAGTGCAGTTTTGTTTGGGACCATGGTTAGAGATCTTGCTCTGTATTCAACATTCTCTTACTTGTTTTGTCAGTGCAAAATGTTTTAAGGGGGGGTTAAGCATTTACAGTGTATTGGTAGCAAGGCCATGATTCTAAGATGAAACAAAGAGTTAACATTGGAGTTCATCCATTAACTAAAGACTCAGTTGTATTAAAAACCCACAACAACTATATTTTTATTCAGTGGTAGGTATGTATGTGGTTTTTTAAGCTTGTTTTTCCAGGTGATAAACTAAACTACCCTTATCATTTGGGGCCTTTAAAAATACGGACAATTCTAAAGAGTTTGTTAGGGTCAAAAATTTAGATATCCATTAAGCTTCTTACGAAAGGGAAAAATGAAAGTAATAAAAATCCTCTCCCCCAATATGTTTTAATATAAGTAAATTCTTGAACATGGTATTTTTATACAAAGCTATATTTTAATCATAAATGCCATTCTATTCCTCAAATATTATGACAAATATAGGACATGAAACCATTTTATTGCAATGATTAGAACACCACTTCTCAACCTTCTTTATTATAAAAACAACAAAACACTAAAAAACAAAAAAAAAGACCCCAAAACAACAAAAAACCAACCCCCCGAACTCCAGAGATCTATATCCTCAGCTAGTGTAAAGCAGCACAGCGTCTTTGAAGTCATACAGACACTTGGCTGGTGAGAATCCAGCCCTGGAGCTGTAGTGCACAACAGCAGTCTGACGTAAAACACGTTTAGCCACAGGAGTTCCAAAGCACTCCAGCAGAGCAGGTTCAGACAAGTGCGTTTCAGCCTACCAGCGTATTTCAAATGGTGTGCTGGTTAAATGGATTAAACTTTTGATGACACTTTTCATAACAAGAACAGCAGAAACAACAGGAGCTTTGAAAATAGACTATTTAAATAGATGATAAGAATCTTAACACTACTAGGTAGACTAGTGTTAAATAAAAACTGCCTGTAGGTTTATAATAAATAAAAAACAACCTTTGGGTTTGAGTCTGATGCAGTGTTTAAGGAGAAGTGAAATTATTCAACGTCTAGATTTGTAGAGCTACTGGAGTGCATTTCAAAGTACTGCAGTGGTATGAAATTAAACCCTGTAAAATAAATTATACAGTGATCGGTGTAAAATTATAAATTGATAGTAATTATCCTGGATCATAGCCAGTGAAGTGTTGGCAGACCAGGTAAATTGAATGTGTTGTTCATTCATTTTCCGTGGAAGCAATTTAGCATACGTGGGGCCTAATTTCATGCTGGCGCTTGTTAATGGATGAGTAATAAAATCAGGCCACAGAACTCCTTAGAAACGTGAAAAAATGAAGCTGTAGTTCAATAAAAATAATAAAGTGCTTTAAATGAGCATTTGTTGTTTACTACGTTGTTTCTCATTTCATGGTAGACATCAAAACCAACCCAATGAAATATGATAGTGCTCTAGAGTAAGTAAAACTGAGCCTGTTACTTACTGTAGTAAGTATTTCCATCTATTTTCTTGTCTTGATATTAGACTTAGTTTACTGTGGGATCAGAGGAGAAGCTTATAGTATGGGTTGAACTTGCACAGACTTAAAGATCGCCATAAATATTCTCTATTTTAAAGTTTCCATTTGCAAAAATGGAGATGTAAGAAGAAGGAAGCAAAAAGAGCAGTTTGGCAACAGTTCATATCCAGTGTATGTAGCCAGTTTGCCTGAAATACACTGTTCAGTTTTGTGAGACAGAAGAGGGTTGCTGGGAATGTACAGAAATCTGAGAATTTATTCCAAGTCCATTGAGTGATAGCTGCTATAATATGGATGCTTCTTCCATGGCTTCAATCCACCTAAAAAGGGCAGGAAAGAAAAAGGGGTACATATAAAATTATATGCATTTTAAGAACATATCTATTTTAAGAAAAGTGTTTTAAGAACATAAAGCCTGAAGAGGACTGTATTTCCCATCCTAGCTCTAACAAGGAGCTATAGTTTTGTGATTAAAGCAGGGAGCTGGGTACTAGGGCTCTTGCATTCAGGTACATCCTTTATCAGAATGTATTGTAAAATCTCAAAGATAGTACAAGTGCTGTCTTAGAATAGGAAAGATGAAACCACTGAAGTATGTTTAAAAGCAACAAAACCTCCCATAAACACTCATTTTCTTCCCTGTGTGTCTTGAGGTGCTGGCATTTTTATTACTTAATTTCATGACTATTTTATTGTGTGGAAGCAGTAGCATTGCAGTGGGAAATCTGAACAGTTATTTGTTGATGAGGAAACGGAGAGTTGGATAAACAGAACACATAAATCAGAGAAGTTTCTGTACAGTAATCACATTTGACAGATTTCTACGCATGACTCTTGAGCCTCAGCCTCCTCTTTACCTGTACAAGGGAGCGAATTCTCCCTCCTGAAGGATCTGAAAAGCACCAGGTAGATTTTTAATGTCACCCAGGCCAGTCATGTGCAATTGGGCTTAATCAGCACTCCGAAAGCTGTTTGTTTCCTCTGTTATGAAAGCATTCTGAAGTGAAGGAGAGGGAAAAGCCCTACATAAGCTTTTGGACTTGTGCACTGGCTAGCGTGGAAGTCTACCCCCATACCTCTGTGCTGAATTGTTATCCTCTGCTCGGAAGCTATAAAAGAGGGTCTGCTTGTGGTAGAGATGGAAAACTGTGTCCGTATTTCCTTCCTCCTTTTCTGGGGCAACGGTGAAACCCAACAAAGGCAAACTTTCTGTAGCAACTTTGTCCTGAAAGCAAAGAAGAAGTGAAGCAAAATTGAGAGTGAAGGTTTGGGGGCTCTTTCTGAAAACCAAATAATGATATAACCCCTCTCTGACAGGGCTGCAAAAGCAGTAGTGTGAACCTTCTGCTGGACTGGTGGCTCTTAACTAAACAGGAGCAGTGCCTGTGTACTGCACATGTTTATCTAGTCTCAGTCCTGAACCCGAACATCACCTCTGAAAGTCCTGTTCTTCGTGGTCATCCACATGGCCATGAAGGTCAAATTAGCCATTACTTTAATAGCTGTCTTTGACATAATGGTCCAGGAGGTAAACTAGAGAGGTTACTGAGAGCATGGGACAGCAGCAGCAGTAGTTCTGAAAGCCTGAGACCCACCTCCAATTATGTTCCTTTCAACCACTTTTATTTGTCAAGTGCAAGTAGTCTTTCTAGTACCTTGTAATTTCCTTTCATAGAACTCACAACTCTCTTAGAAATCTGCAGTCTCAAACAGCACACTTGCTATCCAAAATGCTGCTTTGAAATTTCTGAGCTGATAATACAATTAAATGTTAATTTACTCCCAAGAAACATCCATGAATTTTGCTTGCCAGACACTGCTTTGTACAAGGTAAAGAAAACAATAAGCCTTAGTCGAATTGCAGTTTAGCTGTTGCTGATAGCTGCAGTTTTGGTCACTCTATTTTGGTAATGTTTTCTGTATGTGTGTGTTGCCTTTGCCTCTGCTTTTAGAAGCTAAATTGCAAACTGGGAATGCAAAGCGTAATTAGCCATCTGTTGGTTTTTCCCTATTATTGAACCAGAAGTCATCACTTTTAAGGTTAGCAAAGGTAAGGTAAATATATTGGATACAGAATTTGATGCTAATGTTCTGAATTGCTGGCCAAATCATGAACTCTTCTGTGCCTCAATCTCCTCATCTGCTTAAAGGGGATAATGTTGCTTCATGCAGCCGTCAGTTTCTGCTGCCTGTAGGGAGTGAGGAAGGGAACTTGACAGGAAGCTATTTCAAGTCAGATTGCACAGTACCTCATTTGCTATGTAGGTGTAGAGGACTTTGCCTTTGATAACAAACCAGCGTTTCTTCCAGTGTCTTTTGCCTCTCTTACATCTGTTGAGGTAACCACTGATGGTAGCTCCCTCTCCTGAGGCTGCCACCTGGAGCAGGATAGGAGAAATCAGGATTTGTAACAGCAAAGGCTTTTCCCCTCCTGATTATGCATGTTCGCATCACACCAGACAACCATGTCTATGTCTGTGAAACCATAAGTAGACCATTAAAAATACCGAGACAGAAAAAATGTAAGCGTGGTATTACAGTCCTTTTTAACTGTTGAAGTCTTCTAGTTAAACTCAGTTCTCAATAACTATGACGGAAAATATGCAGTTGAGTTATTATTGAGGTCAGCAAGTTTACAGTTGTGTTCTGAGGAGCCAAACCTGTTGCTTTTCCCAGGTCTGTATTTTTGGTATATTAAAAGTACATGCTTCCAGAAGGGAATTATAGTCCTGTGGCTGAATGCTTCTAAGATGTGGGTATATTTAGGACTTTTCAATGGGTTTATATCAATTTATGTTAATCACTTGATTATGACTTGGGTCCATTTCTGAAATAATATTTCTGAGAAGTTATCCCTCTGGGAAATATTTTGAGATCTAAGTGCTTAATGTTCTTAAAGATCCAGATTTTGAATAGATTAAACTGTACATGCGCACACACAATGCAGTGTACTTTATTAGTTATGGTAGTAAACCACAATGATATTGGATTTATAAACAAAGGGCAGAGATTCAAAACCAGCTTTTGAAGCACTGACACAAGAGAAGACTGAGCAGTAATACAGCAGTGTTTTGCAGCAGAACAGAAATGTTCCAGGACCTGGGTAAAGCAAGTTAGAAAAAGTTAGGAGCAATGCTATTGTAAGACAGCTTTGTATTAATAAACATGTGCTGCCTCCCTGTGGATAGAAAGGCAATGCTTTTTCCTAATGGCGCTGAAATTTTGTCTGCCAGTGCCTTCAGTATTCAATGTGTGCGTTTGTATTACATTTGTATCTTTGGCTCAATTTAACCTCAGCACAAGCAAACCTCAAGACATTCCAGTGTCTCAACTGCAAAGTGAGTTCAGGAAGTTGTTTGCACCCTGTTCTCTTTAACACAAGGATAAATTACCTGCTCATTTCAATGAAATGGGAGTACGTTACTGTGCTTGAGTTCAATGGGCAACTTAGCTGCTTAGAGTACAGCAACATGATTGGCACCTTGTTCCTGGAAAGAAAACTAATACAGCTGGAGAAATCCTGGCCTCGTTTAAACTGGTGCGAATTTTATTTGTTTACATTGGTGGGGTCAAGATTTTAACCACTTGATTTGAAATAGTTTGGTTTGAGCTGGAGGAAAAGTGCCTGATTAAACATGTATGTTCCTGAATTGACTGCCAAGGACTAGAGTCTATTCCGTAAGTAAATGGTATTTTATTTCACTTAAATCAAACTAAGATTTCTTAAGGGTCTTGTCAAAAAAGGTAACTGGTCAACAGTATATTGTGCTCTGTTGATCTTGTCATTGTCAGTTGATCTGCCTTGTTGTACTATTCTAGTACCTTGAAGTCATCTTAGGTTTCTAAAAGACTTCAGAGGCTGATGAGTAAATTAAAGTACGTTGCTCTAATTGAGTTTTTTAGTGGGCTCAAGAAGCTTCTGTGGTATCTTCAGAGCTCAGAGTATTTTCTGTTTTAAACGCTATTGTGAAAAACAGAAAAAAATAATTGCATAATGAAAGTAGACCAGGGCTGAGCCCACTGCACACAGAATAAATTATAAACATAGCTGCTGAACTATGAGCACACAGTTCTCTAACATTTCCTCTCCCTTCTCAAGCAGCTTGGTCCTACCTCCATAAGAGCTGAAGGGATCTTCTTCTGTTTCTTAAAAGATGAATAGTGAATATTGTGGAAGACCGAGGAGAAGGCACTGCTTGAACATCTGGATGAAGTTGGAGGGAAGCTCACACTTAGTGGCCGCTCTGCAAGATTAAGAAAATTCAGAAAGGGAAGGGGGAAATGGATGAATTGGTAATATCAGAGTGGGAGTAAGAGACACACAATACACTAACGAAAATGACTAATGAAAATGCAATGTCTCCTCCGTAGCTGGTTTTTATTTTAGCTTTTCTTTCAAATCACCCCTTTAAGTGTGATTAGATGGGTGGATTTCATAGCACCCTAGGTTAATGGTAATAACCTACAGCTACTTGAAAGAAGCCTGCAAGAAAGCTGACAAAGCACAAAACATAGCTTGTTTTCTTCCAATTTAAAATTAGCATTAAGCAAATGGCTTTTCCATCTCTCCCCTCTGTGTTCTGTAACACCTTTGCAGGATAGATTCACTAATGGGACATTCTTTCAGTATGAACCATTCACTTAGATTTCTGCATGGGAGGGAGTTACTCTGTCTCTGTCAATCTCCGTTAACCCCAGTCATCTGAGTTCATATCTTCATGATCTCACTTCTGGCGACACACATTATCTGGAAGCTCTTAGTAAAGCACAGTATTGTTTTAGCACAAATCTGAGTTACTGTTTCTTGGGGATGCTTTTTTGGCTGTTGTGACAGCATGTGTTTGCTTGGCTAGTGTGAATTTCTTTAATGAGGATGGAAGAACTAAACTTCATCTGTCCCCACCTTTTTATCCTTGACAGTATAATGTGCCTACTTTTAGGGATTGTCTACAGGAATAGTTGTGCAAGAACACGATTTCCTGTTCATTCTCTGTTCGTATATATGTAACCCCTGCTCCCCCTTTTATCTTTGACTTGGATGTGTATTTAAATCCGAAAAGGGACTTGTATTGTAGGACAATAATACAGAGTTCTAGTTAGGCAGTAGCTCTTCTGCTTTGAATTTGTGCTTTCACCTGTAACCAGATTAACTCCCCATGTAGAAAAGCTCTTAGTGACTCTGTACCTCAGCATTTGTTGTTGTAAAAGCTACAGTGTGGATGAGGACAGTGAGGAACTGTAAAGCCATTGTTTTACTTTAATGGATAGCTCATTAGAAATGACAGGGAAGAGCTATCACCTATAATTACATCACAGAATAGAATAGTTCACTTGGAAGGGACCAACAATGATCACCTAGTCCAACTGCCTGACCAGTTCAGGGCTGCCCAAAAGTTAAAGCGTGTTATTAAGGGCATTGTGCAAATGCCTCTTAAACACTTGTCAGGCTTGGGACCACCTCTCTAGAAAGCCTATTCCTGTGTTTGACCACTCCCTGGGTAAAGAAATGTTTCCTAATATCAAGTCTGAACCTCTTCTGACGCAGCTTTGAGGCATTCCCATGTGAACCGTCCCTGGATCCCAGGGAGAAGAGATCATCACCTCCCTCACCCCGTCCCCTCCTCAGGAAGCTGCAGAGAACAATGAGGTCGCCCCTCAGCCTTCTTTCCTCCAAATGAGACAAACCCCCATGTCCTCAGCCACTCCTCACAGGACATAGTTTGTATCGTTATTCTGGTTTATCAAAAGGCCAGGGAGCCATATGCCTCATTCTTGAAAGGAGAAATCCTCTTTAACAAAACGCAACACGGTAGGGAGATCCTAAAGCCTGCCCATTATACAAGCAGGAAATGGGTTTGTCAGTTTTGCCAAGAATGAAGGAACCTTACCTCTTTTCTTAAGTTCCACATAGCAGTTATCACAGACTTTGGCTGCTTGATCTTTGAGGTACTTCATAGGGTACTTGTTTCTTGAACAGTTTCGACATACAATCTGTTCCATCAAGGAGAGATGCACATAAATATAATTCAAATTTATGTATGTGCACATACAAAACATCCCCTGAGCTGAATGGGAGAGGAAGACGGATAGCAGACCGGGTCTGACACTCTCCTAAAACTGTGGCAGTCAGGGTAAGTCTACTGACTGAAATGTGATTGCTGTAGATTTACACTGTTGTCAGCCAAGCAGAATTGATCACTGTATTTGGTTGCACACCACTGCTGTGCCCATCTCCCCAGGAACTCATATTTTAATATTTTAATATTACTTTTGTTTTCATAGCTTTGTTAGTAATATTGTTTCCTTAAGCAAGCTTGCATGTTCCCGATATCCCTGTGTAGGTACAGACTGATTTTCTCTGTGGAATTAGAAAAAAAGATTAAGTAAATGCTTTTTCATACTAGCAAAAATTACTGGTAGTTCAATTAAAAAAAAAAAATCACTGGGGCTAAAAGACAGCCTGCAGGTTTATGTGTATAAACAAATCTTTAGAGTCTGGGATAAAGGGACAAACTCAAGAAAGCTTATAGATCCCCTTGGCTCTTCAGTGGAGCACAGAGGAAGATTTGCCTTTGGACACTGACCAACTCATGGTCTGCTGCTGAGTTTCTTCACTTTTCTTGGAGGATGATTTTACCGGCTGTTATTAGGGACAGGACATGGACTAGATGTGCTACTGCTCTGGTCCAGAATAGAGCCTGTATTTTTAGTGTACTGCTTCACTGTCTTTAGCGCTAGCTGTGTATCGGATACAATGGCTGGACTCAGCAACAATTATCCTGTAAGCCTTCAACTACTAGCATTTGGGAATTAATTTGACCCTCAAGGGAAGGTTATGGTTGTTCTTACTAGAGTCATTAGAAACCTAATTACCTAATTTAGCAGAGCAATAACAGGTTCTGTGAGAAGTCAAATTCTGGTCTTGATGTTGCTACGTGAAGTTTGTAGAAGTTACAGCAGTGGCAGCCAGTGTCCTAGAGGTGTGAGTAAAGCCATCCTGAGAGGCTTGTGCAGCTCTTACCTTCCCACAGGCATGGCAATGATGTCGCCTCAAAGTGAGAGTAAAGTCACAGCCACAGTTCATGCACATCATGACGTGGGACACAGGTACCAAAGTAGGAGGCCTCTCACCCAAGGGTATTCCAAGCCTTTCCCTTAGCTTAAAATGAAACAACAACAAATGAAGAAGCATCTGTGCTTCCAAAGTACACTCAGCCCTGCTCCATCACATACAATTCTCCTCTCATTTCAGTCTTGCCTTCACCTGCTAAGATCCCCAAATTCTCTAATTCCTAATACGCATTTTAAGCGAGATACAGCTCTTCAGCACTGAAAGACTGTGGCCAGTCAGTACATGGTGCTGTTAAAGCCCGAGTCACAACAGGTAAAAATCCATGTAGATTTATTATTGGTCAGGCACTGACATTCTTCCACATCAGAGAAGGGTCTGATTCATTGCTTATGCAAATTGCAAGTAAGAACATGAATTAAAGCCATCTTTTTATTAACAGCTTTTGAAATAATATCCACAAAAAGCTTTATAGCTTTCAGTTGAAAAGGGCCTGAACTCTTTGTCATTACACCTTGGGACGGTTCCATTGATTGGGGAAGAGAGAGTACAGAAAACAGTAAAAACAAAGATTAATTTCCCCCGCTCCAATCCAAATCTGATCCATGCTTTCCATGGCTGATCTGAATATATGTAAGCAGCTTTAGAAAATGTATTCGCTGTTCCTATTTCTTGGAATGCACCATGTTACAGTGTTGTACAGGTGCCTTTGCTCCAAGCCCAGGGAACCAGCATCAGTGTGGAACTCAACCCGATCTAATGAGCCATGTTGAGAGGCTGTGTTTCTTTAGGTTCAGCACCAAAGTATTACAGGTACCCCACTGTCAGTTCACAGCAGCTGAGTAGCACAAGCTCTTGTGCCTCTGAAGGACTGTTTGTTAGGAGGGTTTCCTATGAGGAAATTAGACTTCTTGCAGACAAATAGGATTTAAACATGGATGGAGGCTCCACAACCTCCCCAGGCAGGCTGTGCCAGTGCTCAGTCACCCTCAGAGTGAAAAAAGTGATGCCTGATGTTCGAGGGAAGCTCCTGTGTTTCAGTTTGTGCCCATTGCCTCTGGTCCTGTCACTGGGCACCACCGAGAAGAGCCTGGCTCCATCTTCTTTGTACCTTCCCTGCAGGTATTTATACACATTGATGGGATCCCCCCTGAGCCTTCTCTTCTCCGGGCTGAACAGTCCCAGCTCTCTCAGCCTCTCCTCAACCGTGAGGTACTCCAGTCCCTTCATCACCCTCGTGGTCTTTCATTGAACTCTCTCCAGTACATCTATGTCTCTCTTGGACTGGGGAGCCCAGCACTGGCCAGGTGTGGCCTTAACAGCACTCTTTTTTTTCCCCATTTAGTCTTATTTAGTAAAACTGGTGTTCTACATAACCTAAAATAGCATTTTTACTTTTTGTCAGATGCACTCTTTGCCTTCTTAACTAGGAATAGACCAACTGAAATGAACGAGGTAACAATAATATATATCAGTTGTTCAGGTACAATTAGGTGGTGAGATTTGCATTGGCAGTGACTTTATTGCGTGTATGATACTAGTGTGACTAATGGGTAGTTTTGTTTTCTTAAAATCTATGAAGTTTAGCTGTTTTTAGTTCGTCCAAAATAGTTACCCTTTAGGACAAAATAGTCTTCCTCCAGAAGAACTCCTATTTAAGCAATGACCACAGAGTATAGAGTGTGATTAACATTTCAGAGGTGTCCCATGAGCTGTGATGAGCTTCGTTATTTAAGCGTGGCATACTGGTTTAAATGAAAATAGTAAGAACATCTTGCCACTAGGAACTCTGCATTTCATAACCCTTCTCCCTTTCTCTCTCTCCCGCCCTTCCCCTTTCAAGCATTGAAAGATTTGGCCTCCTTTTACCTCCACACTGCTGTGGAAAGTGGAAGTGTTGGGAGCTTTGTAGTCATCTGGGATGTGTCTGCTAATGCAGCTGTACCAGTCATCCCTTTCCGAGCAAGAGCTGTGGAATGAAATACAGCAGAGCAGTCAGTGGCATACACACAGCAGGGACTGAAACAAGCTGCTTCTAGATCAGAGGGAAAAAGCTTCACTTTATGTATGTTTGCTTTTCCCCACTACTGTATTGAACTGGTAATTTTCTGACCAGGAACACAGCTGACTGTTGGACATACTCAGCGGGATGATTAGTGGAAGATCCATGGTTAGGACTGCGACTGAGAAGGAACTAAATGCCCAGAAAATTTTTCAAAGTAGTCTCTGACTTTGCTATAAGCCGCTCAATCCTAGATCACGTAGGACAATATAAAATGTTTCTTTTTGTCATGTCTGCCCTAGTGTTTAGGCACTCTAGGCCATGTAGTGTTGGCGTGGGTTGCTCAAAGTAAGCATGTTTATGCTCATCTCTAGAGTGGGACGCTTAGATGATCTATCTGCATGTTGGGAAATACAGAGGTCTGTCACTCTCATTTTCCTCTAGCTCCATTACAGACAATCTCCAGTCTCCTTGCAAGAGGCCAGAACAGCAATTTGGGAAGGAAGTTCTGTATTCCCTCTAGTTTCAGTTATACATGGAGGCCGGTAGTTCTCTAGACTGACCCCTAGATGCCCCCTTTGCACAAGGCAAAGCAGTGAGCACTTGGCGCTTCTCTGCCAGTCCAACTACCCCAGAAAAGCACCAGGGCTCTTAGTTCCTGTTACTACCCAGATGCATTTGCTCTGTTACAGCCATAAGCTGTCCTGCCTGCGTTAGCTGGTTTTCCTGCTGTGACTTCAGACTGTGTGCTTCCTGTCCATCTGAAACTGCACAGCTCTAGCTGTTCCCAGCGTCAGGCACGGGAGGGAATGGGACTCAGTGTGGTCTCCCCTCCCCGAGTCATACCAGCCACTCACATTAAAGCTACCCACTAGACTCTGTTGTAAAAATTAGCAGTGGCATTTTTCCCCCTCTAAGGCCACCAAACAAGACATCTGAGAACAATTTGTCTTTTGTGGTCTTTAAAAAAAAAAAAAAAGGCACAAAAAGAGAGGAAATGCCAGGTTTTATCAGTGATCTCTGACTTAGCATCCCTCCGCACCATGAGCATAAGCTCTTGGCTGAAAAACACCATCGTCTGTAAAATTCAAGCCTGGAACAGAAATTGGAGCAAAGAATCTCAGCCAGCGTATCTACTGCATATAGGCTAACCTCTGCAAGCCTCTCCAATGTTACAGGAGATCATCTCTGGCAAGAGTCATGCTACTAGTCAGTCCTTATTACTACCAAAAGTCACAAATTAGACATTCTAAGAAATCTGAAGACGTCTGTATCTTCCAGACAAATCATGTTCGAAGCTTGCAAATCACTAAAAGAAGTCCCGGCTTCAACCTTTCACTTGCTAATTTTTTCTTAAAAATTCTCTTCAGTTGATAATTAAGATACGATTTTTAAAAACAAAGGAAATCATGGCCCATATAGTGATGTAAATTAAAACCACTTTAAGAAAGACAGATAAAAGCGACAATTTGCTATTAGAAGCCTGATATCTAACTGGCCCCTTTAACCTCTTCTCCACTCCATTAAACATCTCTAGGCAGTAATCACAGGTTATTTTTGTCCAAATGTGGGAATAACACCTGTGTGCTGATGAGTGAGATAAATTATGTCAATTGGCACTGGCCTGTCCTTAATTAGCTATTTCATTGGTTGTGTGAAGGCTCAGAGGAATTTTTGCTGAACCTCTGAGGCTCAGAGAAGCTCAGACCTTGTTTCACCATTGCCCCATTTGGTTCTTGAGTGATTTTTGGGCTGCACCTTTTGTGCTGAGCTGTCAGTTATCTGTGTTGGCTCATATATTCTTCCTTATGCAAATAGAGGGTCAAATTGTCACTGCAGTCTCCTTGACAGCAGGGGACATCCACGGAACATAGAAAGTGGACTGGGATGGGATTTTGTTGCAGTGCTGTTGCTGTTACTCTGAATTAGCTTTTTGGGGAGATAATACTGCCTACATTCTCCCAGTGCTCTGGGATTTTATATGAGCATCACATGGTTACACCTGTGTCCGAGAAGAACGTTTTTTGAATGCAAATAAAGGTGTAAGAGCAGTATGAGCCTTCTCCTGAAAGGCTCTGTGCTCAGATCTGTTACCAGCTCACTGCAAGCCATTAACATGGGTGAGCAAGCTCTTTCCAGCAGGAGATGTAAAGACTTTAGAGTGCCATCTGCTCATCTAGCCATGCTGACTTCTGAGCTTTGGTCATCCTCATTCTACTGCCTTTAGTCCCTGGCACTCATGCCGTATTTCCTCAATACATTCACCTTGTCTCATACAAGTGTAAAGGCACTGAGGTTTGGGTTGTGATTGTTAACAGCTGGCCTTCAGTGCAGACTTGTAGCACCTTGGTGTGAGCAGTAAAAGATACAGTCTTTAGGGATGGCTGAAGCCTTCTGGTACTTTCTTGCCTTTGGTGCTTCTTTTTGGTGAATGTAGCAGGCCAAGGATTTCGTGCAGTGGGGTTAGGAGAGCATGCTGTCCCGCCACTGTCTCATCAGCTCTGCCAGCCAGTACAGAAAGGGAGAGGAAAAAATGTTCTTGGGTGACTTACGGCAGATCGGTCCCAGAATGAGCAGCACAAGGAAGGGAAAAGAGCTCTATCCCAGTGCTCTGATAAGAGTCAGTCTCCGTCTGGCTGTTATCAGAAGGGCAACCTTCGTCTATCTACTACCAAAGAAACACAGTGGCCTCACATGCTTTGTTTAGGCTAACTAAGCGCAGACTTGATATGAGTACAAAAGGCAAAGAAACAACATAACAATGCAAGCAGAACATCCCAAGCTTCTCACTAGAGAGGCCAATCTCAGTTGCTCTGAATAACGGGGACATGCAGCAGTTATTTTCTCTCTACAATACAGAAGGACTTGTACACATCCTGCTTTTGTAACTGGCAGCAGGTAATTCAGAAGTACCGTATGTATATTTTGATGGTTGTGATGAGTGTGCAGCTCTAAGAAAATCTCAGATATTTTGTCATTTGCTTATTATAAAAGGAAATAGACAAAAAGGCTTTGACAGGTATCTGAGCACTGCCCACAGATGGCAAGTACTCTGGGAAGGATGAGAGCTCCAAATTCTGATTCTGAATAAGAAAGTGCCCTCCCTGTCTTTCTGTAGCACTGTGTAATTTAGGGAAGTCTGCTGTGTTTCCAGCCATACTGTAGTTGGAGACTGATGGTGGGAAAGGTAGTACTTAAAAGCACTGAAGACCTTGTTATTTGGAAGACATAATTTTAATACCACTGATAGTGTGCTATGTCTTTTGTAGTAAACGACACCTGAAAATCAAGCCAGCCACCTTTCTGCTGTAGCTCTAGGTAAATTTGCAGGATAATTTTGGGCTAGAAGCATGAAAAAATACAGTACACTATTATCTTTTGATCAGAAATTGACCTACAATCTCTTCCTGGCATCAGCTTGTGATCCCAGGACAGAGATCCTGATTCCCAGTTGCAATCAGTACTAGCGCTACACAAACTCATTAGTGAAATTCCTTTTATTAGAAAGACCCATGAGGTTGCCAGTAAGGTTTAATTTTGGCTTTGTCACTTAGCACTATTAAATGCTTTTATATCTATTGCATGGTATTACCTAATTACTATTTTTTCCAGCAGTTTTGCAACCCTAGTGGTATGAGGTAACAGGTGAACTCTTAGTGTCACAGGGAAAAAGTGTGAAAGATAATGGAAAGGACTCGGGCTTCTGAATAACAGACTTTCTTCTCTTTCCTTTCTCTTTAAGATGTTATCAAGAGCTGACTTCTAATCTTTACTCTCTGTATGAGTGGAATTAGTTACAGTTTATGAGCTTCACATTTACAATTAATATCTTCATTGTGTAATCAAGCATTCAGCCATTGTCTGTCACAATAGCACAGACTGAAATTGAGTTAAAAAAGAACAAGACACCAGTTAAGTCTTGAGTATTGGCTAGAGTAACCTAGAGATACAGCTCTAGAATGTAACACCCTTTGCCATGGCTGTTTGGGGACAGTACCTTGCTGACAGGGTCAGGCAATTTTCATCATATTCAATCTTCAGGATGTTTTGGGCTTTTTCTGTCACTGGGCGGCTGACCTAGAAACAAATGCCATGAACATGAATGTGGACATGAGTTAAGCTGTCTATAACCAGTACACCATACCAGACTCAATGCGTATTGATCTGTGATGTCCCAGCCATCTGTTTCATATTTCAATGCAAAGATATGGGCAGGTAGGGTTTTCTGTCTTTTCATATTGCTGGTGGAATGTGGAATGCTCTCTATTTCAATATGGTTGTGGTGCTAAAGGAAAAAACCATTTAATCCAACTATAAAGGTAAGGATGAAGTATCAGTCAGGGTTCAGTTTTAATACGACAAGTGTCAGAGCATTTTGGGCAAAAGTTCTGGCTATTCTTGAAATGAATGGAAATAACTTTCTTCCTGACATGCAGACATTATACAGTGAAGCACTTCAGTGAATGCCTGTCTGCCGCAAGGCTCTTCAAGAGCAAAAGAAGTACTTAAAAGCTGCAGCTCAGCTAAAACTAGTGTATTAGTTGGCTTCTAATAGCAACAGACACTTAGGAGAAATACAGCTTCACGGTACTGACATGTTATTAACAAGCATCTATTATGTCAGTGACTCAGTTTTTCACATGTACCCCAACAAGTATTGCTCTGCAACTCCTTTTCAGTTAATGGTAGAGTGCTTTGGCGATTCCTACCCCAGCTGGAAACCCGTAGTTAGTATTAAAGCTAGGGTCATCAGCCTCCTACCTTTTCATAACACCTCAACCCATTCCGCTGGAATTAATGATTAGTAATTCTCATCTTGCATGTTTCCTAGATCCCCAAACTCCTGACTTGCCACTTCAAGTCCTCTTTCACATAAATACAACTTGGCATATTAGCTGTAGAACAATTACGAATGTTCTTGGCAAGAGGTATGTAATGGATGGCTAGGTAAGAAGCAAAGACCCCTCCATCCCAATTATGTCCTGTTGCACAGGTACTGGTGCCAGTGGATGCTGAGGGAAAGAGTGTAAGAACAGGACAATTGTGTCCAGTTTCTGTAATCTCCAATTTAGAAATTTACTGAAGAAGAGACTGTGTTTACATCATTGCATGTAATAGCTCCCAATACACATTTTCCCCATAAAGTGGGCTAATCCCTTTTTGAACCCATTAATGCTTTTGATTAAAACAGTTAAAGGGCACATGAAAACCAGGCAAATGAAAGCTTATGTAAATTTGGAGTGGCAGGAGTTTAAAACCAGGCAGACTAAGCCCTAGTGAGTATGTTGTAGGGAACAACCATGTATTGGCTGGAGACATGAAGAGAGGAATGCACAAAATGGGATAATAAATCTTTTCCGTCTCCAGTTTCATGATCAGATGGCAAATCTGATTTTGGTTTGTATTATTCATGCAGCCTGAATAAGGCTGTCGTACTAAGTCACAGCCTTATAGATAATCTTTTATATGTTTGCTTTATATTACTTCTCCTTCTATCTCCTGTAAGAGGCAAGGGAATCCCCTGATAACAGGTCCATCCCCTCTTTCCCCTTGCCCTCACCTGGATATGAGACATAAACCGGCAAAGGACTAACAGCCCAGTATACAACTTTAATTCCAGCCTATAATACAGATGAGGCATTACCTTCATGCCCGACACAGCCAAGGTGTTTTTCAGTCGGTATTTGCCATCCTTCTGGGGATATGTGTACAGCAGAACATCATTCATCTATATGAAGAGAAAGACAAAATCAATAATTTGCAATATGGCTTGCAGGCCTGCCCATTACTCCGGGGTGGGGGGGGGATGCACAGAACAAGCAGTAACTTGATGAACTGCTAGGACTGTTACTGAAGACAGGCCCAAGCTACACAGATCAAGACCTGCATTTTCACAAAACTCTGGGGAGTCTGCATCCAGGCCTTTAATTTCTTTCCATTTTTGACTGTTGCTAACGGCTAAGCAAGTAGATAATCAGCTCTTTTTTATTCAGCTGCTTGGTTTAAGGGCAATCCCATGTTCAAGTTCGGAAGGCAGGCTCTGCATTACTACCTGGCAATACCAACTAACTGCCCAGGATGCTGCAGCTCTGACTCTCTCAGGGCTCCCCTGACAGTGAAGCTGCAGTGAGGCCAGGGGTAGGGCTGGGCTTCACAAACTTCCATTTTCTGGGCAAAAAGGAAGTAGAGGTGAGGAGAGGTGCCACTGTCTGGAGGAATGATTCAGGGAGGAATGGTTTGGATATTTGAGGGCAGTAACTATTTCACTGCTAGCGACACTCACCTAGACATATGATAGCTTTGCTGAGTCTGTGGGCCACAGCAGAGACCATGAAAGGGCAAAAATGAGAAACTTTTTTCATTTTATGAGGAAAAAGAATCTGTACCTTAACACTCCAAATATTTCCATAGTTCTCACATTCTGCTTCTTGCAGAATGCATGTTTTTCAAACAGCTCCATGCTAAACGTGATCAGATCTTCTCTGCTCTTTGCCTAACTTAATCATAGACATTACTGCAGCCTTTTACCTTTGTGTCAACAAACAAATGAAACAGCAGAACTGGACCTTGTAGGTCTTTGCTGGCCTCTCCTTCCCTTATTACTAGAAGGAATAGCAGTATCGGTGGGCCTTAACATTGCCAAAGTAATGCCTGTGTGTATGCATTCTCTGCTTTATATGAATAAGCAGGTCGTGTTCTCCTGTTGTCTTTCCCAGGCCTCTCGCCTCAGTAGCAATATGCATAAACTCAGACAGCCCCTTGATTACTGTACGGGGGTACTATGAACAAAGATGAGCAAGGCAATGTAAAACCAAGGCATAGGTAATACTGTGTGATGCCAGAGACAAGACATCTTAAATGCAGAAATTCTCAAATTAATAAGTAGACAGAAACCAGCTTCACTTGGATTCCTCTGTGACAAAGACGTTTAAATATAGCCAATTGGATGGTAATAATACTGTTTTTTGGAAGGAAAACTGTGATAAAGAGATGCAGAGAAGAATGGAGGAAACTAAAGAATGATTTGGCAACAGAATAATGTATCCTGTATGACTGGAATTGTTGGGGGTCTTGGTAGTACTGCCTGACCACCTAAAACAGCTGGTGTAAAATTTTCACTAATTTGCTTGCCTGAAAAAAAAACGGAAAGTGGAGCCTTATGGATGTTTTCTTAAAAGGTCATAGTTCAGCTTTCTTACAGAGCAGGAACAATGGTTAAAGAAAAATTACTTGGAATTAATACTCATGGGATTAAATCCTTTACCTTGGACTTAACAGCAAAACTGTTGTTGCCTTTACGAGGGTCATGAATTCAGTCATGGCCACCAGTTCATTAAGTAGCTGTGTGATTCACAGCAAATCAGGCTTATGTGCATTAGCTGCCCATCTTTAAAATGCAGATTCCCATTAATGTGAGGCAAAATATACTGACAAGTGACTTTCCCCAAAACTTTTACTTTGAATTTTGCTACTTTTAAAAATTGAATTGAGTTTACTGAGTAGGATCAGTCAATATTTTTTTAGAAAATGCTGAAATATTTCATTCTAACAAAAAGACTCCCATGCTTTCCTGCATTGGCCACTCTATTGTGTGTCCTTCTAGTAACTCTTAACTCACGTGGAGTTTGAAGCTCTTTTGGTATAATGCTTCTCAACTGAGGATATAAAAGCATACTATCAAGTCAGAACAGGACTCTCACGTTCTCTTCTCTGTAATCTAAAGTGGAGTATTTACTCCTTTTGCAACAATACAATAGAATTTCCTTAGAGCAAGGTGACAAATGGCTTGTCACAGAGTTTTTCTGTGATTTACTTATTGCTCTATAATTACCATCCAGTGACACCTGCACAGTACTGACCACATGATGATTCCCAGTTTAACCAGGGCTATGCATAAGCAGAAAATTCATCACAACCTACTGCACACAGACTATCTAGGAGGCTAAGGTAGAAAAAACTGAGCAAATACAAACTTCTCAGTGAAAAGCAGATGAAAGCTATTTTCACATGTTATTACTAGTAGCAACTAGGACTCCAGCAGCCAGGTGGGAAAAGGTAAAAAGGCAGACAGACTTTATTGTTAACATTAAGAGAATACTCTGTGAAATAAGAGAATACTAGTGAAATCTCATATCTATCTAGTGATTCTGTTATCTCCTGAGTGTTCAAAGGATTATATGAGAAAATAGAACTTCCTCTGCCACTCATCAGTGCCAGTACTTAAGGCTTATTTCAAACCACAAAAAAAGGTAACTAGTAATGGCCACTAAGCCCAAGGAAGTGAACTCCTAAGAGACATTTTCAGAATTCTGGCATAGTGTGCTACTGGGTTTCTTGAACAGCAAGCCCTATTTATTTTATTTATTTAAAAGGTTACGTATTTCTTTAAAAAGTGTCTCATTCTTCTGTTACTGTTGATTAAGGGTGACACCCTGCGCATACCATTGTGACGACAGCTCTGGTTAATATTATTAAGCAGTAATGGTGACTTTGCTTTGTAATTGACCATTGGAGGTTTTTCCCTCCTATTTTTCTCCTCCACAGTATGTAGCAGTGGGCTGTGACTCTGAGGTCCCACCAGCCACAGCTTGCCACAGTGAAATTCTGACAAAGATTTCAAAGCTTGCTAAGCAAGGCACACATATTCATGAAAAAAGAAGGGGTTTGCACTCCCTGCTGTCTCCTTTGCCACATCAACACTGGAGACCTGAGTGGTGGCTATACGAATGGTATGGACAGAACTAGCATCAGTACCCGTGGTTTTCCTGCATCCTCCCTTCCTGCTTGATGCTGCACTGTTCCCTAAAGCAGTGAGGACTGGGCCGTGGTAAAAGCTGATCTCGCAGCCCCTCAGGAATCTCTGGTAGAGATCAGCTGCCACAACCCCTAGGGGAGTTCCCAGAAGTCCTTGGGCTTCAGACCCACTTCCAGTTTGCCAGAAAACTTGAATAATTGGGATCCTCAAACTGCTCAGATCTTCATTTGGGAGCCAGTATTCCTATTCTGCACTGCTCCATCCACACACACAGTTCCCAAAACAATGTTTGATAACACAAAGAAGGATATGTCTGCTCTTTGTCTTTTTTTTCTGTTACTACTTTTCTTTTTACCCCCTTCTTTTTATAATCCCCTCTGTTATGATGGCAACCCAGTAACATTGGAGATCAGAGCAAGTTTTCTAACCTACAGTGGCCAAATTTATTGATCCAAACAAATTTGTCTATGCCCTGCTAAACTGCTGGCATCCATACGTAATGCACTCTCTCTCTAAAAGCTCCTACCACGTGTTTCGTTTTTCTGAATGTTTTAAAGGGTAGTTCATTATGAACCCTGTGTTGTTCTATTCAAGTCTGTGTTAAACATCCCCTGAGTGTCAGTGGAGCAGCTTGAATGTGCGCTGGGCTGCATTTTCCAAGCTCTGACTCCAAAACCTCCTATACTCCAACCCTGCCAGCTAGAGCATTAAACAGTCTCCCATTTGATAGCAGCTTCCCGCACCCCACTTGCAACACAAGCAGCCTTTGTAGAGAAATTCTTGGAAGGGTGAGATAAGAGACAGTGTCTGAGTTGCAAAGTTCTGTGGTTGGGGGGCAGTTAGGGGGCCTGCCAGTGTCAGCAGCCCATACTGTGCTGCAAAGAGGCCCCAACATCCTTGTAAACAGAGACTGGACTCAGGAAACAGGCGCACAGCAAAACTCACCAAACATCCTGCCAGGAAACACCAGATTCAACAATACCATCAGCTTGCACAAAACAGCCAGCTCAAGTAACCTTGTGATACACATAACATACACATATGCACATCAAAAGCTCCTAAATGTGTGTTCTACATACTCATGCCTATATGGGCTGTGCACAGACATGCAACGCACCTTATGGGCATATATTCAGAGCACAAGCACGCACACCCTGAATGCACTGGCCAACTGGGAGTCTGGCACGTACCCCATTTTTATAGCACATTCTAACTACAACGTTAGTTTGGTGGGCTCATCTCCTGAGATGTGTAGGGTTTACATTTTCAGGGTTCTCCTTCAGTGTATGCTCTTCCACTGAAATTTTCTCCAGGTCCTGCGCTTGACAGCATCAGTCAGTGTAAGTTCACTACTAAGTTCAGAAAATGCTGTTCATGTAAAAATCTCATTTGGGTAGCTAAGGTAAATACACTTATTTCATCCAAAGCTAAACCAAACTACACCCACAGGTTAGCTTCTGGTGATCTTTTTGAGTGGCAGCTAGCATGTGAAGCATCAGAAAAAAAAGCCAGTTCTGAAAGATTTTTTTGATTAATACATTAGGACAAATTCTTATCCAGTTTTGCCAGTGGCTTCAAAGGATTATTATACGGTCCTTAGAAGATAAGGGCTTTAAATAAATGGTGGTTTTAAGAGACAGTGTCAGCAGATTACTCTAGTCTTGGGGTTCTGTGGTTTTGGGTTTTCATTCTTTTTTTCCACTGAGTGTCCCCAGGCATCAGAATCAAGACAGCACATGGGTTGGGCTAGATGCACGGGCAGAGGGAAGGATATGTTCATGCAGGCTTTGGCTGTTGCAAAAAGGTGTTGGCAGTGATGGTTGGTAGGGTCTTAAGACTGCTATATGCCAAGATGAAAATGCATTGCCATAGATATACAGTAGTTGTCTTAATGTATCCACAGGCTAAATAGTCCATTAAGCAATGCATGAGTGGTGGTGGCACAACAGAAACCACAGCATTAGCAGTGACAAGCAGGTAATGCAAAACCATTCAGGTGTTAATGCAGGAATTACCATATTCCACAGTGACGCTTTCCTGCAATTTCACCATACATGGCATTGCTCTGCAACCTGAGGAACTTTCAGGGTAGAGGAGACTGAGTAAAAAAAAAATCACTGAACCCAAAAGCAGATATTTGCCAGTAAGTTTCAAACTATTTCCAAGATCCAATCACCCCTGCCCCGCCGCAACACGAGACATAATAAGGAAGCCTGAAGTGAAGAAGCCAGTTTTATGTGTCTCTTGGTTCTTGAAAGTGACCACTCTGGTTTAGTCTAGCTCCACCACATACTTTGCATGACAGAATGTTGGGTCACAGTTTGCCTTTCTGACTGAAAGGAAGAAAAAAACCGCTGTTTCTGAACACTGAGAGCATCTATTAACAACAGGACATTGGCTACTGTAATGTTTCCAGCTGCCAAGAGACACTTCTGTCTTTGCAGTTAACATCCGGGTTTGAGCAGCTGAACTCTCCCCAGGAATCAAAAATAGTTCCTAAACTAGAAAGTGCCAGAAAATCATTTCTGTGCTTTCTTTGTTCCAGTAATACTTTCAACCTCTTGTGACCTTCAAGCTGATACAACCATTTTGGACTACTTGACGTTTATCTCAGTTTATCACAAGTTTAAATTACTTTCCTCTCAATGTTTATTACCAACCTGATTTCTGATCTTCCTTTTAAATTCTCCACATCAGTTACAACAGCTAGGTTTGTGACACTTCAGTATTTGCCACAGTAGTGGATTACGATGGCAGTTACAAACACGCTGGAAGTTGAAACAGTAACAACTTCCTGGAATTTGGTCCCAGCTTTAGCCACAACTCCAACATGTTTTTGTAATACTAGCAAAAGTGAGTGTTTCAGAAGAGAGATCAGTAAGGAAGCAAGTATCATCTGTTATGAAGTGGTCATCAGTAGGCTTCAGAGTTGCTTCTGCTGAGAACACTGTTTCTTAAAACCAGCTCCTGGAGATTCTGGCATGGGCATTTTCCCTTGGCTGCAACAAAGTCATGATTTTGACATTTATTGCTGTTGTTATAGTCCATTGGTGCCAACTCAGTAAAACAGCACTGCAGCAATCTCATATTTGGGTGAAATCCATCACTTCGAGTACATGAAAGTCTGAATTTTCACAGAAACCAGTGGAGCCATCAGAAAAGTGCAGTGCCAATACTGTGTCCCATCCCATCTGATCTTTGATTATGAGTGCAATACCTGATCGAGGAGGCAAAGAAGCTTGTGCATCTGCTCATGCACAAATAGGAAATATTCATGAGGGAGACATAAGAAGAATTAATGGTAAAATGTATGACTTCTGTAATAAGCCATCTCTCCTCCTCACAGTGGTCCCAGGGTGAAAAGCTGTCAGCACTTACAGAGGCCACAGCAAATACATATTCCAGACATATAAGCCATTTCTTTTAAAATAAATTCTGCAAACAGTACTTTAATGTTAATAGCACCAGTGATGCTCAGTTCTTTATGGCTCTTTTCTGGGAAGGAGCTCTAAAGAATTTTTCAAACATTAACAGGTAAGCAGGTAACAAACTCCTAAGACAGGGGCAAGTATTATTTTTCCCTTCATACCAATAAATGCATAAAAATGCCTGTGGTTACACAATAAGCTACCTGAAAAGTTGGGAACAGAGCTCAGGAGCCTGGAGTATCAGATACTCTCTTAACTGTTCAATGTAGTGTGTAATGCAGTACAGAAAGCATGAGTGTTAATAGCATATCCAAACCCGTGGCATTTAATTTGTTTTGATTTGCAAATATCTGCAATTTTTGCAGTAGGGTTGTGGACCCTTGTGAAGGGTATTCCAGCCAACTGATGAAGTTCATTTTTCTTAACTACCTCAAATTTTGCAAACCGTCATTGAAAACTGATGCCCTAATCAACAGAAAGCTAGAGGTGTGTGTTCAGAGGGGCTATACTGAGGCAATGCACACAGTTATCAAGTAATTTACATAGATGTGGATAGCAGGAACTAAAACCCAGTCCTTGAGCTTCAAGTGAGGCCCAAGAAAGCTTTCATAAACTTTAGCAGTAGGGTGTTCTCTGTTGCTTCTAATCAGATCTCCTAAGGCCTTAGGGTTGGACTTTCAAGTATGAAGCTTAATTGCTGAAAGTATTCAGGAGCTCCCATCCTCCTGATCACCTTGGAAACTTGCACGCCTTGTAAAAATACGGCCTAGGCAAAGCTGTATGTAGCTGTGGCACAAATGGAGGGCTGCACAGTCTGTATCCCTGGATGTGGGGCCAGTGGGGACATGTGTGAAAAGGGCTACAACCCTGTTAGCAACAGAAACTGACTCACCACAGCACTGCTGCTGATTAAATGACTTGCAGTCTCAAAGTTTCTGCCGGGGTTCAGGGCTGCATAAATGCAGGAGAAGATATGAGAGAGACAGCAAAACTATAAAAGAAATCTTACCAAGAACAAATGCCGAGGGTGCCTGTTTTTGCCAGAGACTTTCATCAGTGTTCCCTCTTTAACAAAGATCTGAAGGAGAAAACAGCAGGTTGTAATCCTGAGACTTCTCATTCTGAATCTTACTGAGAAAAGAGGATATTCCCCGGGAAACCTGCCAGAGACTTTCATCAGTGTTCCCTCTTTAACAAAGATCTGAAGCAGAAAAATCTGGCTATTCCTCCTGGGTAAAGAGCCACTCTAACTGCTTTCGTCAGCACAGGAAGAGATAGATACCTAAACGCTTGCTTCTAGCCTTACTCCTTATGATCTGGCTTAGTCTTTGCCTGTGTTAGCTCAGCCCCATGGCTTGCATTTGTATTAGAACCAGGTGGGTTGGAAACCCACTTGTCCTCAGCCCACTGCTTCTGCACCGTGGACTGTGCTCAGAGGTGACTGTTGCAGATTGCAAAGCTAACATGTAATGGGCTTCAGAAAAGAGCTCCTGTCATTAAAAATCCTCTAAAATAGACTAGAAGGAAAAGCTGAAACCTCGGGTTTCAGCATGCTACATCCACGTAACTATGCCTGCATACTTAATCTATACATGTTTGGAAACACAATACTTTGTCAGTCCATATTGTTACTATGTATATAGACAGGACTATATATGTAAGCAGCTAAACCAGCACGCTAGAACTTGATTGCAATAACATTTGAAAAGGCCTAGCATAACTGAACTACATCAGTGGATTAACAACTCTTTTTGGATGAAGAACAGGTTCTGGTGTAGTTTTCCACTCTAGAACAGTTTATAATCAAAGAGCCCAATCCCACAAATTCTGCATGCTGGGCTTTGCAGAATTTGTTAAAACATTACCTAGCAAGGGCAAGTGAGAATACTGATGTTAGAAAAAAAAACTGAGGTTAGACTGCAGTTTTTGGCTGATGAGGATTCTTACGCTACGAGTATGCATGCCATGAAAATTGCTTCATGAGTTTTTCTAAAGGTACCGGTGGACTGAAGGGAAATTTTGACTTTCAGAACTCAAGAAAGAAATCTTTTGAAGTGTAGAGGCAGGCTGGAGCTGAGGAAACTGAATAGGTTTGAAAGCCAGGAGAAGAATTTTGCATTTGATGTGGATGGCAAGACAGAGCTATACATTCTCCCACATTTCTGTTCATGTGTTGCTTAAAAATTATGTCTTGCATTAAAAGCACCACTGGGGAATGGTGAGAATAAAAATCTGAAAGCAAATAATTTCCCTTGATTTAAGGCTGTTACCCAGCCAAATAAAACTCTGAGCCCTTCCAGGCTGCAAGTGATTCTTGCTAGTTGCAGCCTTTCAACAGGAGTATATAGGGAGGAAAACAGCAGCTCCATCAAAACACACTGCTCATGGTGTGGCTGAGGATAGCTGGAGTGAAAAGTCAAATGGCTACTCTGCGTAAAAGCAGGGGCAATGCCTGTCTTTCCCAGCCTGACGCTCTGGCACATCTCTTTGCCCACTGCCAGAGTGATGGCTTTTTACACAAACCGGTGCTTCAACTCTTATCACAGTAGCTCAGTAAACAACACCTGTAGACATCTGAAATCTGGCCATCCACACAATCAGAGATATAGCTGGCCGGAAACAATGGCCTTATCAGCATAGCTCTGCCTGCAGCACTCACCCTTCCTGGCTGGAGGAGGCCACTCTGCCCTCTCACACTGTGCTCAATGTGTACCAGCTTCTGCAAGTTTTCCTGAGGGAGAGAAACAGCATTTAGGAGACGGCGTGGTGACTGTTCTTTAGACAAACAGGCAAACCTTCCCTCACCCCTCCCCGCTATTTAATTTCTCTAAAAATGGTATTGCAGAATTAGGTTCCAGGGAGAATTGAGCCCAGGGATTTTATGCCCAGAAAGTCTTCTTCCAGCCTTACTGGTTTTATAAAACCTCATCACCTGTATTCATGTCTGCTGTGGCCTTCTACAGTCCTGTTACCTCTGATACCTCAGTTCACCTTCAAAAGAGCCTGCTAACTCCATACAGTATTTATACATTGGCCTCTTTGCTGACTCTCTTGCTCTGGGAACTAATAAACAGGAAGCAGAGGCAAAGTACAGAATCTGCTCCAAAGGCCTGTGCATTCATGGCATGACATGGATAATCCAAAGCATGCTTTGATACTATAAGACTGCTGCTAGGATTATCTGGAGGTTTATATTCTGTGATAATGGATTAATGGTTTTGCAGTAGGGGATTTAGACAGTTAACTGGTAAGCAGGCAGTGAAGTTGCACCTTGTTGATGCTCCGAAAAGATCAGGAAGTTCATTATCTCTGAGACTATTAACTGCCTACCTGGCCTTAAAGCACAGACAGTGAGCACTGGCAAGTGACATGAACTTATCTATGAAGATGGTAAATAAGATTAATCTAGCTAAGCCTGTGCTCTCATAAAAAAAGATGGCATTTAATGAATATACAAAGGAGGAAGAAGGGATGTCTGTACCTTTGCAGTATTGCTAGAGTCTTGAAATCTCGTTCTGTTTAGCAGGTGAGGCTGCTAAAACTGAGGCTTGTGCATAGGTTTCAGCTGTGGTTTTATCTGGTCAGAACAGTAGAATGGGCTGCACAGCAGCAATGAGTCATCATTGGGAATATGTCTAAAATTAGGAGTCTCTTGTCTAAGTTAGCCATTGTATCCTAAATCCTCAGTTGCACACCCAGAAAAACTACAGACTAAGGACCATATTGATAAACCTTCATGACCTGGCAGCCTTTGACTACAGTTTTTCTGCTATGGCAGATAATGGTCTGTTTTCCTGTGCTCCATTGACTGGCATTAAGATACCACTGGGCTTAGTTAGACTTGATTAGATCGTACAACGTATCTGCCTGACACAAATCAGTGCTGTCTACAGAATCAGCTAATTAAGAAAGCTATCACAGATACCAGAAGGAGCATATCCATGTCAGCATGATGGTCTGTCAAGGCTAATTTATCCTGGATTTCAGCTAACACAATTAATGTACCTATCTCAGCTTGCTTTGTGAGATAAGCCTGAAATACCTCCATATGTTACTGCCCTGGTGAAATATTACACTTGTTTAGCATGAAACTAGGTTTAGTTCTTAATCAGTAACCACATATCAAACATATGGAAACACCTACGAGCCTTGACCGGCACAGGGCTGCATTGTGACCACGCAATATAACTGGCAGTTGACACACTTTCAAGAATTTCAGCTGTCAAGTATCTCTTTTGCAACGCAGGAAGTAACAAATGGAATTTTTCAGGTCACTTCTAAAATACTATAGGCCAGCAGAATGGAAACAGAATGTATAAACTAATAGCACAGGAAATACCAGGGAGCATGGGACAGCTGACATTTGCAAAAGACATTTGCAAAGGACTTTCCCACCACTAAAGGGTTTTTTAGCCCCAGCAAAACTTGTCAAATCGACAGCTTCCACAATGGAAACCCGTTCTTCATCTGCAGAAACAGCAGTGCCCTCCTGTGAGCACGCTCATGGCCAATGCTAGTACTGCTCACTGGGGTTTCTACAAGAGTGAGAGGAGAAGTTGCTGCAGCTCAGATACACCCTCAGCTTTTCTTAAGACTGCTGGCAGAGGCGCCTGTTGTAATGCTGACATTTGCAATATGGACACACATGTTCACCAGGAAATGGACAGAGATGTAGCAAACTCATTTCCTGTAGGAAGTCAAACAGCCATCACATGTGAAGGACAGTGATTTATCTGGGAATGTGGGCAGCTGAGGGGGGTATAGTTTTCCCACAGTTCCCCTAAAATTCCCTGTTTATATAGATTTCTTCATTCTCCTTAAAACTATAATCATTCTCCTTTCAAATAGCCTTCACAAGCTATGAGTAAAAAATGAAAACAAAGCTCCACCCGACTACTACCGTAGATATGGGTGGCTGAAACCCTTCTTGGGCCATTTTAGCAGTGAACTGCAGCTTCCGTCATATTATCATTGTGTCTGTGCAGGAGGAACACCTCCCCAAGGAATTCACCAGCTGTTAACAGCAACAATGATTTATAGCTCTTAGCATCTCAGGGCCTCTAACAGACTGTAGAAGTTCAGAGAGCAATACAAACCCTGCTTAGTTCAAGTAGTGAATGTCTCCTTGAGTTACTGATAGACTTAATGCTATGCGGTGATGGTATGCCTTATGCCTCTGCACATCTGTAAATTATGAATAATATTTTCCTACTTGATGAAAATGCTGTGGAGATAGTTAATATCACAATGTGTCTGAAAATCCTGGGTTAATAGCTCCCAGGGAAAAACTGCTAAAAGAGTGTTATTATAATAAAACAAAAAAGCTAATAAAGAATCATTGATATTCTGCAGAAAATCTAGATTATAATTCAATGCTCCTGTCAGATTTTTGGAGTGTAGTTTGATGAGTTGATAAGTGGCAGCAGCAATCTTCCGCCTTCCAGGTACATGCCAAGTCTAAATTATTGTTTAGAACTTCAAGCAGGTACATGACAAGTTATTAACGCTCTATCTTGAGTGGCATGGTTCAGTTTGTTCTGTAATTAGAGTAATTTCTTAAATTCTTTGTGTGTTTTTAAATCTGAGAGAAAGAAAAGAACTGCTGGTTGTAGCAGAATGTTGAACTTTGATTCTCATGAACCTGTGCCTTCACAAAACCCACAGCATTCACACAGATGGGAAAGAAGGAAATTCTGTTTTATCTCTTCCAGGCCACAGTTGTGAAAAAAAGCATATGTGCTCTGATGATATGATAAAAAACGAAGTGTAAAAACCTATGTGGAATTTGCGATGAAATTGTTCCAAAACAGACATTATTAATAGCAATTACTATACAGTCTGTGACATCTGTAAAACTCAGGCGATGTCGTGATGTTCTTCATATTAAAGCATGGCTTAGTGGAGATAAAATCATTGTATGGTAACGCAACACAGCAAATTTGATTTTGGCCACTTATGCATACTTCTAACTTCAGAACACATAAATCTGAGTGAAATCTAAGGAAGCACAGGTGCCAGAAAAAGATGTGTGACCTTGATCTGTTAGGAAATGGGCTCTTAACAGTTCTCAACCTCTAATACAGGTATCCCTAAGGCTCTGAGATTACTGTGGAAGCTTTTCCTGAGATCTCAGTTTTATGATGAAATATTTATTATTTTGGTACAAAGAATGCTTTAAGTATGATTATAAATTATTTGCCTGAGAAGAAAGAAAATCAGAATCAAACCTGTTGAAAACTTTGCTCAGTAAGTAAGTGCATAGTTTCAGAGTCATTCTGTAGAGTGGCTAGATTGCATTTCTTTTTATGATAAAGCTCTAGGCTTGTTAGACCACATTCTCCCTGCAATCTACATCTGTTCTTTTAATAGTGTTTATGTAGTAATTAACTACTAGTTGTTGCTGAATATCACCCAGAATTAGTCTGTATGAATGCTGTTGTTTCCATGCATCTTCCTTTTCTGTTATGCTTCTTTCTCTCTCTTCTCCTTCTCTTCCATCACTATTATGTTTCACTGTATTGCAACTACCATTTCATCTACAAAGACTTGCTTCCCAACTTTTGTCCCCATCCTAACTGCTATGGTGGCTGATGACAAAATAGTTTGTGCTGATACCCAAAGTATCTTCAAATAAAGCTGAGAGTAAGCAACCAGAGAGATTAGTGTAGCTGGTAGTTTACGCTCAGCAGAGGTGTTCAGGCTGTCTGCTTGCTGAAGCAGAGTGTGATGGTTTGTTTACACATGATTCACGTTTGGAACTTTTCCTTAGGAATCAGGAGGAGTAAAAAAATTGCTGTCTTTAAAATGAAGGTTTGAAGGTTTGAAGGTTTGGGGTTGTCACAGAGCCACATCAACACAGCAAATGGGCTGATGTTACTGTATGAAGGGGGAATGTGTTCTGAGATATATGTGCCGGGATGGGGTTGGGGATAGAGAAGATTGGAGCAGAAAAGCAGAAATGGACTTAAACCAAATAAACAGGTCCAAGCTTTTTTACATTTGCATTGAGTGAAAATGCCGATCTGAATTTTGAGGTTTGACCTTTAAACCCTTGAACTTCAGGATGCTCAAAATCTTGATCTGTTGTCATGGCTTGAGATCATCTCTGCACAACACCAGAAACCCACCAGTTGGACTTCATGTTGACCTGTGGTAATTTTGCCACTGCCTTCAGGGGAAGCAGGTTCAGAGCCTCAGTCTCAATTGCTAGCTATCAGATGGGGAAGGAGGTAGATCCATGAAGACAGGTTTCTCTGTTCAGGAAATAGCAAGTAGTTTTAGCCACAACTTACCCCCTTCCGATACAAATACTAGAAGGCTTGGATTTTGTCTGCTGCTGGCCATGAGGAGATCATCACTGAACTCAGTGATCTGAAACAGCCCATGAACACATGGGCTCCATTTATGACCTTGGCACACATATCAGAGACATGGCTTTTAAACCTGAGCCGCAGAGATTTCCAGATGTGAGCAAAAGCTGACATTCTTGGCTCTTGGGTTCATTTGCTGCAAGCAGATGCTTCCACTTCTCTGAACAAAGCATGAAAGCTTCAGTTTTAAAAGATGAAGGTCACCTTGGGTTTTGAGACCCTTTCATTCTTACCTCCCAAGCTGTTGCAAAAAACCATCTTTCATCTAGTTGCCCTACTGCGTTTTGGCCATGTCACACAGTTTGAATTCACTGCTTCACCCAGTGCTTCCATTCCTCTGCAGCCAGAGGACAAAGGCGTTATGGCGAATATGCTGAATCAGCGGCCCCAGCATGTGTCTTTCCCTACAGTTCCTTTTTCCTTAACCTTCAAATCCTCCGAGAACAAGCTCTTAAGGTTTTTAATTTTTCCCTTTGCTATTGATGCCTGGTGTTTTTTCTTTGTCTCTTGAATTCTGTGGTTTGGTGCCTGAGTGATTATTAACAAGCCTCTCTGCTTAGTAAATGAAACAATAAAGAAGTTAATTGAATGCCATCTGTAATTAACCATAGGGAAGGATGTTTGCAATGCCAAAGAGATCTTTAATTTAGCAAAGGCACTGCAAAATTCCAATGCTGGATGTTAAATTCAGCAATGTTCAAATGAGAAATAAAATGTGAAAGCTTCCCAAAAGATATGATTCATTCCCCATCACTTGAAATCCCTGCGACCCAATGCAATGATAATGTACTTAAGATAAGACTCCTTTTGAGAAAAAACACTGCAGTGTAACCACTCACTATTGGATGAAATGCAGGATGCCTGGAATGAGGTGCTTTGCTCTCTAACATGCATGTTGTCGAACACAAACCACGTAATAGTCAACATTTTCCTTAGTAACTGCACGTAGTCCTTGGTAACCTAAATGCTTTGAAAAGAAGTGCTTAAAAATGGCATTTTTTGACATTTTGGACTGTATTTTGACTATTTTCTAGGTCTAACAAGCCTAGAGTTCTATCATAAAAAGAAATGTAATCTTGCTACTCTACAGAATGACTCTGAAACTACAGACTTACTGAGTAACATTTCATTAGACTGCGAAGACTGTAGGTACTTCTTTCTAACTACTTGAGCTGCATGCTAGGTCTGTGCAGCTAACGCAAACATGGACCTCAGGAGAGAATTTAGCTGCAGGTGTGGGTGGCTAGTATGACAAAAAGGAAGGCACTGCCTTTAGTTATCAACCAGAGGCCCACCAAGCTGAATTCCTCTGGAACCTGCTGGATCCTCTGTCTGACAGTCTCTCTGTGCCTCCCAACACTGCTTCTTACTGGTATCGATAAACGATAAGACCAGCTATATGCAGGCTATCTTTGCCAGTAAATTAGAACTCTAATACCATGTAAGTGATATTAATAAATCACTGACCTTACAGTTTAAAAAACCTTTAGATACCTAAATCTGAATTTAGACATGACCTCTAATCTATGAAAATCTTGGGCAGCCTGTCTGGCTGTGTGATCATTTGCAAGACTATAAACCATGACCTATTCTTCTGAAGTAAAATGGGATTCCAGAATTGTGGAAAATTATGTAAATTAGCTCAGAATGTATCTTTGATAGTACATTTGTAATGTCTTCAACATTTCGTATCTAAAAACATCCCAGGCTATAAATAAAATCATGAAAATTCCCATCTCTCACTTCATCGCTACACATGCCATTTCAGCAACTGCAAGAGGGGAAAAAAGAAATGTTGCTTGCTACGGTGACTTACGTCTTGCACTGCTGCACTAAAGGGCATAGACCTACTCCATATCTGCAGTACTGTAAACCAGATCTGTATAAGCCCTTGAGTCGCACCCTGGAGGAGGCTTCAGAATTTAGCAGAGATATGCATTCACTTCAGATGTGCAGAAAAGGCACTATCGATCAGGAGAGCATGTGTCATGGTAGGACTCACCGCTTGGAGCATGCTGTCGTTGGCTCGGTCCGTGATTTCAGAAACAAGGAATAAGGCAGCTGAGGGATGAAGCAAAACAAACACAGTAAGTCACATAAGACAGCAGGAAAATAACCCACATCCCTTGTGTTTGCAAGGGCATCTTTAAAAAAACATGAACGACATCCCCAGCAGCAGCTCCTTTAACTTCTTTGGCACCTTCAGAATGCAACTGCCCAGCAAGTTTAAGTGACAGCAGAGTGCTGTCAGTTCCCCTTCCCTTCATCATTCACTTGTATGAAACTGCATCATACTTGTGCTGACCAAGAGAGCTTGTGAGGTCTCTTTTAAGCACCTAGCATGGCACAAAATCTTTTTGTGATCTTTTCTAGTTGCAGATTTTTGACAATTGGAGCTTGTAGTAGGGAGAGATTAATGTAACCCAGCTTTAGCCATCCAAAAGCGTGGCAGACTAAGGTGATCTGATTCCCCTTACTGCCGAGGGAGAGGGCAGGTCATCCCTCTCTGACAGAAGTGTGTGTGAAGTGGTGACATGAATTAACATCTGGATTCTCCACCGGCAGATAACCTGGGTGGGGGCATGTTTGCTGGTCCTGAGAGTAGTGGCATAATCGTCCTTATCTCTAATCTTTCTCCCCCCTTCCCCGCTCCGTGGAACAGGGCATCATATCTGTTTCTGGGCATAATCTGGAAGCAAGCTAGCCATCGCTGGCCAGAAATGCGACAAGCATGTGCTAACCCAAACCAAGATAGTCAATTGTGGCCACAGGGCTTGAGCGTCTGCCCTGGCTTTGTTTAAATTACTGGTATAGCTGTAGTCCCACTGTCAGTGTCTGGGGTCCTAAATCTTGCATGAGACTCCACTCTTGGTCAGAACAGAGTGACCTTCAGTCAGTCACAGACCTTATTGCTATGAGTTGGTTTGGATTTACGCTCAGTGTAATAGAGGTGAATAGGTTTCATTAATACAATGTTACTCCTGCTTACTCCAGCCTGGAAGCTACTCCCACTGCGGCCACAGCTAAACCTGGTTTGACTTCAGTGGGAGTAAGAGACTTCTGCTTTATCCATTTGATGTGTTGGAAAGGATAGTGTTAGCAGCTGGACATCTGGATTTGTTCTTGATTTTGCAGAACTGATTTTTATGCAGTGTCTTTCAATTTTACTTAGGCTTAAGGAATCCAGAATACACATACACGATTCAAACCTGGTTTTCTCCAGAGTTCACAGAGCACAGCAGGCGTACCATAGATAATGGTACACAAACAAGCAGGTGGAGCCATCCCAATTGATTTTACAATGGCCAGGCCAAACATGGACAGAGCCAGAGAGGACTAGAATTTCCCAATGACTGGAGCAGAACTACAATATCTGCACCATGCTTGTATAAATGCGAATTTCTTCTTCTGCAAGTTCATCATGTCAAAACTGTAGGAAGCCCACATGAAAAAAAGGTAGGGTTCTTCCCCCAAATTATTTGTCTAAATTAGTAATCAGTTCTTATAGATCTCATATCTAACTTATTAACACAAAATCTTGAAAATAATCCTACCAGTATAGATCATGTACCTCTTTAGAAGCAGAGTTAGCAAATCAGAATTTTTGTTCTACCCATTTCATTTTACCTTGTGTGGCTTCATACTCTGTAGAATCAGGGCAAAGATTATTCAAGTAATCTGTAGAAAATAATCAAACACAGACATCCAGTAATCAGAATACAGATCCACATAATTTTTAGTGTTACTAGCTAAAAAACAGTGTCCTAATCATAGACTCATAGAATGGTTTGGGTTGGAAGGGACCTTAAAGATCATCTAGTCCAACCCACTGCCATGGGCAGGGACACCTTCCACTACACCAGGCTGCTCAAAGCCCTCTCCAACTTGGCCTTGAACACTTCCAGGGATGGGGTGTCCACAGTAATGTCCCATACCACTTTATTCCCAAATAATTAAGTGCATATAGCCTCTTTCCAAAGCAAACCTCATTTTGATGGCATTCTGCTTTAAGAATCAATGTAAGAGCATTGATACAGATTTGGACTCATAACTTGCCAGGTATAAATGAATAAACAGACAGTGACAAAAATATTTCCTTATTTCTCAGCCAAGAGAATTGCTGATTAGCACCACTTTACAAATAATTGTTCCTCTAATGAATTATGTTTTCCCATCTGAATGAATGGTGTTGGCTGTAATGACTGATTGTATTTATAGTAAATTAATTATATGCATTTTATAGACACAGGAAAAAGACTGGTTCTGTACATGCAGAGTACAATGATTACTACTGAACTCAATCACATTCTGAAAATAGGTTTTGTAAAATACACAATGACTTACATTTACAGGAATTATATTTGCATTATATACAAACATTTAACCTGTCAGGTTTTTTTTGACTACTTGCCTTGAATCATCTGTCTGTTCTTTGTCTGGATCTTTATGCTTTTAATGACTACAATATATGAGTGCCACCATTTTAAAAGCATAATCCTTGAATACTTCACTCTTTCTGATGAATCCAGGCTCCTAAATTCTGCATCCAAGAACTAGGCCTCTGTGCTGAGAATGGTGCTGTGCATGGCTATCCATTCCCTTGAATGTCCTATCCATATATGTTTCTCTTGCTAGGACTGTGCCCTCCCCGGTGTCTCGAAATCTACCTGGCTTTTACATGCATTCAGGAAAGCATCTGCTTGTACTCAGGGCAGGCAGGAAGGGGTTGTGTGGTGTTACCAGGCAATATTTAGTTCCTTTTCACAGCTGCAAGCTCTGTCCTTGGCTATGAACGTTTAACTGAGTGGGCAACTCCTTTTGGCTGTAGTGCAGTAATTGGCAACCAATATCCTCATAAAATACCCTTCCTTATCTGATAGAAACAGCCAGTTACGAACACACAAGTACACCTGCATTTTTTAATTTTTTTTATGCTGTCTAGAGAATCTGAAGGACTGCACTGTTCCAGGCTCACCCTGTCCTAGCAGGCAAAGAGGGGCTTGGTTTCTTGAGGTGAAGAACTGAAGCAGTAAACCTATTTTCTGGAATATCTTAATCCAGCAGACCTTATCTCACACAAAAGCTTTCATTTTCCCAGTTAGTGCCAGTACCTGGGACAAGGAGGAGTTCAAGTTGCTTCAACCATAGATGGAATGCTATCACTGGAGCTGCACTGAAACCCTTCCAGCTCTCTCACAAAATACCAGGCTTCATGTTTACAGTTTACCTTGTGGACCATAGAAATGGGCAGAGAAAATGGAGCACAGTAGGAATATTTTTTTTAGGTGCAGTGTTTGTGTGCATGCACTAAAACCACTGTAAGGATCGTGTAAGACTACTAAGTACTGCAACCCACAAGTCTGGAAAGTTGCCCTTAATGTGGACACACCCAGAGAGGGAAGCAAGTCAGAAAAAAAGTCCTACTATTGGCATCCAGTGTCCATTTGTATTGCTGGTACTAAAAAAGCAAAACCAGCTGTGAATAATGAGCTGCATCCTTGATCAAAGTGTCTGGAGCAAGATGCAACTGGTGCTAATCTATGCTATGAATAAAGATTTCATATGGTCACTTTGTTCTACTGTATTTATAGGAGTCCTAAGAGCTGTGCCCTTCATTGGCTGTTGAGTATGGGCAGGGTTTATGGCTTCCTTTTTACTGCCCCATTCATAACTAATCTTGCATCCTTCTCCACCCACGCATTAACATACTCCCAAAGCATTTCTTCATGTTTATGGATCCCTGCTCTTTTGTGTTCTGATCTGACTAAATTACTTGACAACACCAAAATTTATTGTTGCATTTCACCATTTCCTTCCCAAACCAGTCCATTAGTGACAAACCTAAACTTCACAATTCTTTCTAGGGACCACATTCTACTTAAGAAAGCTTGCTTCCCTCACAGGCTCAAGACTTGCTAGATTTGCTGTAGCTTGCAGACAGTGAGCCACCAGCAGCAACACAGCCCCCCTTGGAGACACTCCAGGTGGGAGTGATTATATGGTTCTGAATGTAAAAGGAAGGTGTTAACTGTAAATGTAAAATCTGGAAATGTGCTGTTAATGTAAATTTAGATCCCTGCCTCCTACAATGCAGAGAAATTGGACTGTGATTTCAACTTAAACTTATCCCTAGCCTTAGATGTACTGTGCATAGGGCTTAGGGTGCAGTAATGGGTACAACTGCTTTGTTGATGGAATAGGAGATGGTGCTTGCCGCTGTCATACAGCTGCAGTGCAGAGTCCCCTTGCTGGGGACTCCTGTCCCCTACTGTGTCTGATAATTGCCCTTGACATAAATAAAATCAAACCTGTTTGCTGGCAATGAGGCTGAACTTTGCCTCTCCTAATTCACAGAAGGAAAAAGCCAAGAAGGAGCGGCTAAAAGCACCTGACTTCACACTTTTTTGTGACCTTTCAGCATGGCTGTGCTGCAGAAGTGCCTGCGCCTTCCCAGGCTCCCTGACATTTCCTGAATCTTGTACCAAGCATATTGAAGTTCCCACTGCTTCAGCCCTATTTTAGCTGTCTTGGCATCAAGGTGTGTCATAGTGGAGGCACAGAACATCATGGGAGGGTTTCCACTGAGTACTTCTGAGAGTGTTTTTACTGACCTGTGAGCAGCACACGATACTGGAAGACACGTTGCACCACTTTCAAAAGCAGGTGTTTCACACTCTGAGGGCTGCCACCAGAGCTCTGCTGTCCTCAATGGAAGGGAAAGGAAACACAAAGATTCTGTGTTGTTAGACTGGAAGGCTAATAGTGGTCATGCTTTAAAAAAAATGAAACGGGAAAGGGCTGAGAGACACCTCCCCCTCATTTGTGTGTGTATGCACGCATGCAAGAGGGCAAGAAGTTACAAACTCACTGATTCTAGGGCAAAATCCTGCTGATCTCATCCTAGGAAAAACCTCATCTGCCTTCTTAGAAATAAGAGCTAATTCTCAGGGTTTATAGTTAAGACAGAAGTGTACGGGCATGTGGCTGGGAGGGATGCTGGGAATACAGACTCTCAGTAGAAAGCTTGCATTTCATGTTCAGAGCGGTGTGAGCCATCAGAACTCCCTTCCGCTGCTAACAGGAAATAATCGTGGTGACCGCAAGGTATCTGTTTGTAAATGCTGACTTCCAAATGTCTTTTGAAATTAGCCCAACTGAACTTTCCCATCCACATATGGGTTTATGCTTTTGAAATTATGTGAAGTGGCCACATTGCCAGAATTTTAAAATGTAACCAGGAATCATGGAATTTCTGTCACATGTATCTGGATGGTGTTTTTCAGTTATTCAGCACGAATGACGGAGTTAACACAACTGGAAAAATACGTGTTTTCTTGCCACAGGGCCAGAGGTTACAGGCCTAGAGGTTACAGACCATTCAGGAGAAGAACCCTGTATGTGTATGGCCAGTGGAGTTTGTGTCTTCCTGTGCAGTTCAGTGTTGCCTGTCTCAACATCCTCCGTAAACAGAGGAAGCAGTTAACAGGCATTTAAAATGCAGAAAAAAATGCTATTGTAAAGAAAATGTGGGTTGATTGCTGCCAGCAGCTAAGCTGCTATACAGGCTAACCCTGACTTCATGCTGGCCAGGCCCAGTACAAAAGAAAGGATGGAAAACAGTGAAAGAAGAGAAGATATGAAGAGATGATAATAATAGTAGTTATTAACTGTAACACACCCCCAAAGAGCTTGATAAGTTAATAAGTGACTGAGAAACTACTCTACTATGTGCATATACTTCAGCAAAATACACTCACAGATCTGTAGATTCACAAACATACATTCTGTATCCACACACAGGGGTGTGCAGGCGACAGACACATACAGAGGCACGTCATGCACATGCAAACATCTCACTTCAGTTTTAGCACCAGCATGCGTGAAGAGAGCTATTCTCCCATTCTACCCTATGTGAACATTGGTGGAGTTGCAGAAGAAATATCTTTGAGTAAGCCCTGTGGCACAACCATGGGTTAGCGCAGGTAAAAAAACATGGGAGCCTTACCTCAAACTCCTGAATTATGGTAGCCAGTTGGGAATGTTTAAGGCAGGTTTCATCTAGCAAAGCCAAATTCCTGTCAAACTGCATAATGTATGCTGTGTGGTGATTCAGCCTTGATTTTCTGGAGAGAAAAACATCAGCAACTTTCTGGTGTTCCTCCCTAAGGCCACAGAAAGAGAAGAAGTGGCAAATAAATAAATAAATAAATAAAAATTAAAGAAGAACCATACTTCTTCGTCATTGTATTAGACGCAGTAGCTAAAGACATTGTGCAGCTAAAGCCTAGGTTAAATGGCAGGAAAGAGGGAGTGCTTCAGTGACAATAGTGGACAACAAAACGGGCTGCTGTAGAATGAGCACCATGAGGGGCTGGCCCTTCAGCGGTGCCTTTGCCATGGCAGCACTGTGTGTCTGTAGTGGGTAGAATGCTTCCTTTCTGGACACAGCTTCCACTTCTCTAAAGAGACCATCCAGCTGCTGCAGTGCTTTGAGCACTGGTTGTGGGGGATAATACAATGTCTTGAGCTGTAAGATCGTATCTTCAGCTCTCCTTCATTGCCCCCTTCTCAGCACTGCCCTACCATCATCTGTCTCAGCACCCAGTAGCACAGTATTTAAATATTTACAAAGCATGTACAAGGAGAGAATAGGACAAAATCTGAGATCACAAAAGAGTAATCATAGTTAAGAGAGGAACATGAGCTCCTGGGGATGTCAGAGCAACGGAGCATCTGGGGGAGCACAGGCACCCGGAAGGACTTAATGGAAGGTTCAAGGGTGGTGGTGACCTGGGAATCTGTATGAGCACAGCCCTATGCCATGTGTCATTCTGCTGTGTTGGCAGCATTTGACCTCTTTTTTTCCCCAGTGCCACACAGTATTTGTGGACAGAATCTTAGGGCATTTCCAGTTGTGTCCCTTTTGTCTTAGGGAATGGGCAGCATGCTGCTAGAGTAGGGCTGTGACTTCAGGACACAAGTCATTTTAGAACCCAGCTGGAAACACCACTTCTGTTTGTGTTGTAAGTGTATAAATCATAAATCATTGATGACTTTTTTTTAAGTCTTTCTGTCATTTGTAACAGTCCCTTGGTGGACCCGAACCAATATACAGTCCCCTTCCTTGTTGCATGCTTCAACTTGAAAGTGCCGGGCTGACAAGGAGAGCTGTGCCCTGCATTTAGGATTGTTACTGTAAAGGTCTCCAGATCTAACTGACTTCCTTAACTGCCCAGTGGCAGTGCTGGGGTAAAATCACCTACTGTCAGTGACCACTGCCTTCTGGAGTCTAGCAGGGCAGAGGTGTGGGGCTGCATGGTCCATCATAAGCTGTCAGAGCCAGAGTAGTTCAGTCTAGGCCAGGGCCTCTTCTGGCTGCTGTAGGTTTAGTCAGTTTGGGTCTGCAGAGGTAATTTCTCTTAGACATTTATATTCCAGCAGTTTGATAGACTAGGACCTGGCAGCCTAGCTTAAGTCAGAGGTCTCCTTAACTGAATGAATTTTGGAGCTTTGTCTGTCCTAGGCACGGTCTTATTCTCTCATGGAAAGACTTCACCCCGTGAGGATGTTTGGCTTAGGTGGAGTCCATCAGCTGGCTGCCAGTGTCTGTTTGGCTTGGAAGCCGAACCTGTGCAGAGCCCTGCCTTGGTGCTGGGAGTGAGGGGGGTTCGCTTATCTGAGAGCTATGCAGTTGCTATGTAGATTTCTGTAAGCAGATGATCTTCTTTAGGATCAATTCTGATATCCATTGTTCCTGCCTCCCAGGACATGAGTCTGTGACCATCAGTGTGAAGCCACTTGGTGATGGCTATGAACTGGCATCAGAGGATAATGTGTATGAAGCAGGCTTCCTCACGCTGACTGGCAGGGCCATTTCAGAGTCATGGGCTGCGCAAATGTTTCAGTATTTGGTTTCTTAGCCTGACAGCCTCTACATTTACCTCCTTCCTGCCTCTATGCAAAATCTGCCAAAGTAGTTCAGGTTCTATACCTTTCACCTGTGCAGGAATCCCAGCCTCCCTGCTAGTGAGGTCAAGGGAATACTGACGAGTTCACCCACTGCTGTGGAGGGTATGTTAAGGCCATCAAACCATGCCGTTCCATACTTACCATTGAAGGACTCTTTCTTCCAGTTCTCCCAGGATGTCTTGGTGTAATTCATAAATTTCAGGGAGTTCACTTAAGCCCTGCTTGAGCTTAACTTCCTCCTGTTCATTTTCATCTTCTTCTCCAAGCACTTTCAAGATACCTTCATAGAAATCCTGTGAACAATAATATAGAAATTAGGCAAACAGACTTAAACTCTCTTTTCTGAAATTATCATTACAATTTCTTGACTCCTAACCTGTGCTTTCTAGGAACTATAAGATATGTGATCAATAGTGATAGAGTGTGCTCAGTATAGTAAGGAGATCATAGCATATGTTTTCTTCCATCCATTATTTCATACACATTTTCAGCTGAATTCCACAATGCTGTCAACCCAAAACTGAACATTTCACCTGACCAAGCCATCAGACCCTTATGCATACAATGAGTTTGGTATCTTTTTATTTACTGTGCCTTTTTTTCCTGCTTTTCTGGGTGTAGTTGGTTTTATTTTTCTAGTGTTTCTTAAACAGAAACATAATTTTTAAAAATGAAGGATGAGATTGTCCTGTCACATCATGGGGTCCAACTGCTTGACACGAAAAACATCAACATCTACATGTCTTGTGCTAAAATTTGCAACATTTGTCTCCAAATCTGAACTTAAAGAGTGGAAGAAGCTATAAATTGAAGCTATGGAACAAATCGTTTTCCGTATGAAACCTAACAGAACTTTTTTCCCCACCTTAGAAATGATTTTGATCCTGAAGTGGTTTATAAATTATATGGGCACAAGAGTAATTTCCTCTATATTAAAATACAGCCAGCTCTGGTACATAATAGGGCACCTGTTTTAGAGTCCACAGCAAAATGTTTCCCCAGTTTTGACTTGGAAGTGAGGAATAAAGCCTCCATCTGAAACTGCAGTGATAATTTGTATTAGATCCCTGGGAATTAGAAAATCCTCACAACAGCAGACAGCAAATATTTTGTGTGCAAAACCTTGCTTAAAGGCTCCTTCATCCAGAGCTCTGGATGCTGAAATATTTTCAGGTCAAAGCCTGATTCCTACAGAATCCATCTTTTCTGCTTCACACTTGTAAAGGAGCCTTTGCTGGCACCTGGATACACTCGAGAGACTTTGGCCCCTGTGATGCCCTGGCTCCTTCCAGGTTGCTACCAGCCACTGCCGTTTCCCCTGCCTGCTGCCGCCGCACACACCCCCTCTTCACAGGCAGCGGCTAGAGAAGCTCAGGCAACTTAAAGCTGCCTGGGCTTTGTGGAGGTCTGAATGCAAACTGTGTCAATGGGGTGCAAGGCAATGCACAACACAAGGCAGGAAAGCTGATGCTGTGCAGAGGTATAACTAATGCTTTGCTGCTGAGTAGCATGAGGCAGGTTCCTAACCCACGGATTCTGGCTGCCTTTGCCAGGAGCTCGGGCACTGTAACTAGATGGTTCATCTTCATAGCAGTATCTGGTGTTCAAAAGCAGCAGCCTTCATTCAATAAAATTAAAAGGGTATGATTTCAGCACCTGCTTCTTCAGTATTGCTAAAAGTACAAGTAATTGAAAAGCATTAGTATAGTATTCAGTGTTTGCCTGAGGATGTTCCTGCAGAACCGTTACAAGTTTGATTCTCCTCTGTATTCCCTGTAAGGAGATGACTCTGTGTGTTCCCCCATCAGGGTAAGGTTGGGCTCTTACTGCTGAATTTCATAGGCAAAGTATATGAATCTCTGGTTTTCTATGAACATAAGTGAACAACTAGAAACCTAAGTGCATCCTGCTTTGTGATGAGAGCAGAAGCTGGGCATTCATATACAATTGCTTAGAAACAAATTCCATGAGTGCCTTTTCCAATCTTCTGCATCCCAATAACCCATGAAGTGCATGGAGTTTTTATTGCACAAGATGAAGAAAAAAGGGGTGGGAGTGAAAACCAAGTAAATAATGAAAACAGCTCAGTACAGAGGCCACATTAACTTTGAGGTTTGAAAACTGGTGACCATTTTGGTGCAGCAGCTGCAGACTAGGAGATTGCAAAACTTCCTTCCTTATAAAAATACTATCTGTCCTTACCTGACCTTCCTTTCTTTTTTGTGTGTGAAGGTAAGGCTAGGGGATTGCAGCATTCTCTCTTACTGCTAGCCAGCCTACACATACTGTTTTTTTCCAGCAAGTACCTCAAATTGGGTATTGTTTTTAAATTCAGCATTAAAAATACTTGAACTGAGGCTTTGTAGCTGAATATACTTAGATTCACTGACTTAGAAGCCAGGAGGGACCATATTGATATGATACGATCTAGTGTGGTCTGGTCAGTAGTCCAGACCACAAGACTTACTAGAACATAGCATTACTAGGAAAACAACCAACTTCGATTTAAGACAGAATATGCCACATGTTACAGATACACTAACACTGCACCCTGAGAAAAAAAAGACCAAGTCCCAAAAGGGGCTCATGAAGGGTCAGGTAGCTCATAACCACATTCAAAGCCCAAGCATCTAGTCACCGCAGAGCTGGGTTAAAGCCTTGGTTGCATCCTGTCAGACTAAGGCCATCACACCAGGAGTTGTTCTTCCAGCAGGTTCGCACCAGGCTCTGCTTCAGCGCAAGATCTAGTGTAAAGGAAAGCTTTAGTGCCTGACCAGTCTGACCAGATCCATGCTGTGAATGTATTCTTTCACACGCTACTCTGCAAACAGTGAGTTATTATTAAAACCAATGTTTTTTCAAAGATATATTAAAAACATTCTCTGTCTGCCCATGGCAGCCGATTCATCAGAAAAAAAGATGCAGCTGCTTTAACAATCGCTGAGAAGGTGATTCTGCTGGATGAGTTAATAGAAATGGCAGCTAGATTTTTCCATTCAAGAGACCGTTTCCTGGCCTCCTATCCCATTGTATGTGCTGTGGCCAAATGTGCTGTGAAAGGAAGCAGGGGCTTGATAAAAGAAACCTCCAAGGTCAAACAGCTCATTGAAGGATGCCAAGCTGTTTCTATCCAGCCCTGAACCAGGATGGGATAGGTTGAGTATCTTCCTCTGTCAGGATCTACTGATCATGAAACCTATTGCCAAAAAGTCAAATTCTGTTCCCTGAACTTTCAGGGACAATACTATGAACTTCCCTGGGCCGTATGGGGATTTACCACAGCATTTCTCATGACTTTGGCTTCTGTCTAGTTAAGTTTTGTAAGTACGTGGAGTAATTAAGGAGGAGTCTGAAAGAACTGATTTCCATGAATCTTGCTAATATCCAGGTATGAGCAACTCAACAAAGTATGTTTCACTGGGGATTAATATTTTACATTAGATAGTCCACTTTAGTTTGATTAAATCAAGGTAGCTGTGTTGATTTCAGCATGCTGGGGATCTGGTTGGTATGACTGTGGTCCTGCTGAAAGGTTCTATAAGGAGCAGGAGAGCCTCTGGGCAAAGAACTTAAAAATTCTTCTCACCAGTAGGAACTGACTCCAGGGAAGAGCAGTTTTTAGTCTCCTCAGATTCATTCCTGGCTTTTCTGCTGTAACACTGTCAACTGCAATGTACACACTGGCTCACTGTGAACTGGAATGACTGGCATATCTAATAGATACTAGCCAAAAGGAAAGTCACACAAACTGTGTTTTTCTAGCAACTATGACAAATGAAGCATTTGTTTTCTGAAAAGCCACTAGAACTAGGTAAAAAACAAGATCATGACAACAATTTTCTTTTTGACTAACTATATCCTGGATAAAACAAGATCATAAAAATTTCTGAAGGAGTATTCTTATGTTTCCTAATTATCTGGGCCTGATTTCCACAATGTGTCCTGCCCCAGTACCACAAATAATCCCAATGTTGTGCTAGTCCAGCTCTGTTTTTTTTCTAGTGTGTGAGTGAGCCTATTTACCTGCTTCAGCCAGTGTACACTCCAGAGGCTTTCCAACCAACTAAGCCTGTCAGTCCATCTTCTGGATGCTTTTCCTAACTCAAAGGAATCTGCCACCTTTCAAAGTCCTCAGTCATTGTAATTAATCCAGACTGGGGAATGGGAAAGAATCCAAAGGGTTCTTTCATCTTACTGTGCCTGGGGAAGTGAATAGTAAGTTCACTACTGATGTGCTTGAGTAACCTATTAAGTTACAGAAATGTCATCTTTTCCAAATTAACATTGAACAGCTCTGTATCTGTCCACTTTCGACCATAGCTGAGCAACAAGATTAACACTGCTTTCCCACAGCATCTCAGTGGATTTAATTAGTTATTAATTGCCTGCCCCTTTGATTATAAAGAATTCTCAGACAAATTATTTAATTCCAGTTGCCTGGATAGCCAGCTTCCTAATGATTAATAAAAAACCTGCAGCATAACAGTAATCATTATAAACATCCATTAAAAAAATAATTATGTCACTATTGAAAATGCTGGGTGACTGGGAAGCCATTAATCAAACGCAAAGTGCTTTTGCAGTCTCACTAACTCTAATCAGTCATGGCACCTGAAGGTCTCCAAGTCTGCCACCCAAGCCCCACGTCTAAACACAGAAGGTACCAAACACTGAGACCATATAATTCCCTGCTGCTTCAAAACTTTCTTAGAACAGAAGCATGAACTGAAGTTGTTAGTTCAAGGCTCTGGCATAAGGGCCACAGAGCTCAGTCTCATCCAGGAGTACATGAGTCTACAGATCTCACTCCTGCCTTATGCCTATACCCACACCAGTGTTTGTGTGTGCCACCCAGGCTGGCTAGGTGACATAGAAGGTTAGCAACTATGCTATAAAAATACATTTCTGAAACGTAAAACTTCCTATTACATTTTGGGCACCCATAAATAAGCCCTTTACAGCCATCCAATGGCCAAATACCTAACATCCCTGAAATAAAGCCTACAAATAATCAAGTGAAACAAAGAGGATCAAAACCCACAGCCACAAAGACTGGGCGTTTTGTTTTTTCTTCTTGTTTGTGGACATCACTAACATCAACAAGTTACATTTTTTTCCCCAAGAACGCCTCTGAAGAACTTCTGTTCTCTGCTGGAAATGGGAACTGTAACATGGAGCCTGTTATAAGGGCATGAGACAACGAAGAATGCAGAGTTAGTTTCAACCAGATCCTAGGGTTTATGTGGAGTGCTGCCTAACTGTCACATGCTTGGCTCTTGGAGTAGAATCTGATACCCTCTGTGAGGTAATGAGGCTCACTCTAGATGCTTTAGGGATGCTGGCCGTGCCTGCCAATGCTAAGAGGAAACAGTGATTACAGGAGAGTTCTGGAAAAAAAAAAAAAAGGTGTAGGTACCTAGCTCAGGGCTACAGAAAGGTAGCCCAGTTTGACTGGGATCAGCAGCCTGTAAATCTTTATAGCAGGTAGTTGTCTCCAGGTACTCTTACAAAGGAGTCAGCAATGCCAGCAGCCAGATAGAGCACTTAGCAAGAAAGTTCTCTGCAGGATTCAACATCTATGTGAAATGTGGTATTCTAATCCAAAGGCAAAAGGGGCAGTTAATGTCACAAGAGTTAGTTCTGGGTTTTGCTTCCAGGATTTTGTGGCCAGATACAGAAATGGTGAGGTTGTATATTAAATCTCTCCAATATGGGGCTGAATATGCTTTGGAGTACAGATGCAAAAATGAATTGCAGCAATCCTGTATGTATATCAACAGCCATTTTGCAAGATGGATAGATCCCATACACATTGTAGTCCTTTCTGCATTACAGCCCTGCTACCAGTTAGTCTTTATTAGCCTGGGAACATTTAACCTTGCCGGACCTTAGTGAAAGGAAGGAAAACTAATCTCTTGTCAGCTAACCCACTGCTTCAGGCAAGTAGTTTACCCAGTAGAAAAAACTGCCTCCCTTTCTCTCTCTCTTTATATGTATATGCTATGTTGGGTGATTCTCTTCTTTAACTGCTATTTGAAAATAATCCAGGGTTCAGTAATTCAGTTTGGATCCAGAGTATCTGTTTGCTTTTTCTGTGTATAAGAAAATAGGCCAAGTTAGATCAGCTCATCCAATGGTCCATGGATCCCTGGGGAGCCAGGGACTACTGCAACCAGTCTAGCAGCGGTAGTTAGGAAATGATAGGACTGAAATCGGTCTCTGCCTTCACTGTAAAAAGCTGATGGTTCTGCCACCTGCAGTAAGCTGAAAGCCACTATGTAGATTAGAAAGGTAAGTAGACTGGAGGAGAAAAAGTCGAGATTTTGACTTAAAGTTGTAGCTAAACAGATAGCGCTCTATTTGAAAGAAAACCTTTTAAAATTGGTCAAGAAATGCTAATCAGTTGCTAGATCTCCTTCTCTGTTTTCTGTTGTTATTTGTTCATCTTTGTTCATCCAATCATAATGGAAATCCTAGTTCTTGCATATTGACTACAATGGAAGGAGAACAGGAGAAGGGAGTACAACACCATTATATTGGCTTTGCCGATAGTAATTTATAGTCCTACACTTTGACCAGCAGTTGCTCTGCAGGTGGGAATGGAGGTTCCTTCTCACTGTCTTTCAGCACTGTGTTCCCAGCACCAGGCCTGCATTTGAGCCAGAAACGGTGAATTTCTAGTAGAAGATCAGTGGTTATAGAGCAAAGCCACACTTTACCAGTTCAAGAGAAATATGTGAAAGGACAAGTATTTCTGTGACCAAAATGTACACATTATACTAGAAGGAACAGATTGCTAGACTCCGGCTGGATTAGAAAAGATCTGAATGCCTGCAGTCTAAATTGTATGTTCCAGATGTTGGGTGCTGAAGCAAAGTCTCTACCTGCTCTTTGTTGCGTCATGTCACTGGAAGGAAGGAAGCTTCCACCTGCAATAATGCACAAAGCAGAAAAGAGTTCAACTGCTTCCCGGATTCTGAAGTATCTTCATGATGTTGATAAGAGGGAAAGAAATCTTAACTCAAAAGGAGTCTGATGCAGTGCTTTGAGGAAGCTAATAATCTGCTCTTCTTCCAGTCACCTGCCAGAGAAAAACTATATACATGTATACCAACCAAAGGTCTGATCTCTAATGCTGTCATGGCCGAGTCAGCTTCCCTGCTTATACCTCTACTCTGTGTTAAAGAACAGGAAAGGACTGATGGGTCAATAAATTCACCTAGGATATTTCTACAGTTTTCAAGGAGAATTCTGACTGGGGAGATGTGTGAGTTTCTATTAGGGAACAGAGCTGAGAAAAAAAAAAAAAAAAAAGGAGTGTACAGAGCAGATACATTAGTGGAAAACCATGGCCATTTTTCTGCTTCAGTCCCCAGGTGGGGATACTGGCACTTCAGCTGCAGAAATCATGTCTGCACACAGTGTATTTACCTTGCTCATGCCACAGCTCCCATCTGGCATCCAGACTTCTATACTTTTCAGTAAATGACAACACATATGTGCGTCCAAAAATCATTTTGCATGTATATCTAGAATTGCTTCCCAAGTCAAGCTGATATTTTAATGAACTGATAATATTGGGAAGTAAGCATGTTTGACCCTTTGTAAGTGGGCCAGGGAGGACAACAGGAAATCTTAGTGCAGCCCAAACGTTATACAAATTAAGTCTGCACTGATTGCATAAAATGGTGCAGGCTTTTACAACCACTTTCTCTTCTAAAATGAAGGTGGTTCAACAGATACTGCATATTGCAGGATCCAAGGCTCTTTTGAACATCTAGGCATTACACCTGAGGGGAGCGTGAAGAGTTCACAGGGGGAGAAGAGTCTCCATAATAAAGCTGAATGCAGGCACGAGATGCTGTACTGTATGCTGTGGGTCGAGTCTGACTCATGGGTGGCTCTCGGAGGTATCTTCATTACGGCCAGCAGCCTCTCTCCTAATGATGAAAGCGGAAGTGGCACCCCTGAATTAAAAAGTGGCACATCTCCTGTAGCAGAGAGAGTGACTCTCGATCTGCACTGAGCAGTGATCTTCCCAAATTCCTCATTACTGAGCTCAGCAAAAACAATGCCAGATGAACAGCAGAAAATCCTATCACAGCAGACACAATTAGTCTCTTATCCTGCCATTGCAGGGTACAATCTAGGTCAGGAACCCTGACCTCAGCATACACTCACATGCAGTCAAATGCACACATTCATCCAAAACACTGCAAATGAGTTTCAGAACTGGCAAGCTGTAGAGTATGCATTGCGAATACTGTATCAGTGGGCCTCGTGACCACGGAATTGTCCTGATGCCAAATGTGCTAGTGTGACTTCCCTCTCCTTTTAAGAGAGATACAGATTATCTGAAAGCTATTTTGGCTCAACATTCCCACTGCAGAAGCTCCCTGGCTGATACATAACTATTTTCCCACTGCTGATGAAGACAACAATGAATAAATAAATGAGAAAAAAAACCCCAGACTACTGTAAGTGAAGACGGGCTATTCTTTTGTGACAGTGCATCTTTAGGCTTTTATAAGAGCTTCCGAGGGTCTAACAGCCAGCTAGCTCTTCATTTAGCCAGCACGTACCATTCACTAAAGCATTTAATTAGGAAAGTAATTGATTGGTCCAGCAGAACTTTGAACATCATCCAAGAAATTTACAGGAGTAAAAAAAGCTCAGCCAATCATTCACTGGAAGTGCAAATAATTTAAAAGATGGAGTTCTCTTTTGTCTAACGTAATAGTAGCTCCTAAATGAGATGTTTATTTTTTGCTCTTGAGAACATGCTGCCCACAAAAATTCTGAAAGTAGAGTTTAACCACTGAGCCTGACTTCATGATAATCTGCATTTAGGTACCTTTGAGTTAGTGACTTGAGCGCTAAGATTATTTTGTCTTTTTTTTATTATTGTGGCCCATTGTTATGAGGAAAATGCAAACCAGGAAACAGGGTCAACTTTGAACAGGGGGAGGTGTTGGGGCTGGTGTTTTTTCAGTGCAGAGCTGTCCTTTTAGGTACCTTAATTCAGTAAATGCCTCAGAGGGAGGTAATAATGACTTCAAAGGGGTTTATGCACAAAAAAGGTGATTTTATGTACAAAAGCCAAAGACAACGTAAGCGTTAACATGGTACACTATGCTTGATCCCATACCGACTGGGATCCTGAGGCAGTCTTGAGTCACACTAAGTTTGATTTGTGTACATCTAGTAAAGTCATTTGAAATAGACTGGCTGAAGGGAAGCAAATAGACCAGACTCTGGGTCCTTGAAGGTGATGTGTGAAACATTAGCCTGAGAAAGCAACCTGCAGCATTTTTGTTCAGGAGCAAGCACTAAGAAAAAGATGGCAAGTGCTGCCTGAATTACTGGGGAAGAAAAATAAGAGAAAAGAATGACAAAGTTTGAGGATTAAATGATCCTGAAGGAAATGCAAAGACTAATCAACTTTGGAAATCTAAGTTGTGAGTACAGAGATCAGGGACTCGGCCTGCAAGGCCCTGCCAGTCCCATCTGCTCAGTCCAGAGTGAGTTCTTAACTCTCTGCTCCAAGGGAACTGCATTACCTTTGAGTAGGGCAAATAACAGCTAGCCCTTTAGATTATTATCACTACTACCACACCAACTGATACTGAGTTTGTGAGCTAACACAATGTTTCCACTCTTTCAGTTCAATAGCAGAGTGGGTGTATGGAAATGTCATCATTTTGGCAATCAATCAATTTATTAAAGTCTCCGCTGAAAGGCCAAACAGATTCTGTTATGCTGAATGAATAGCAACTCCAGCCAAGCCTGGAAATGAGATGGGAAACTGCTCCTGCTGCAGGCTTAAGAAAAGCCTTTTTTTTCCTTTCTGAAAGCAGCTAGGGTGTGGTTTAGTTCCTTTCCTTTCTTACCAACATGTGGGTTTATATAAGAAGATGAGACTCAAAGATGAGCATTTAGAAACCATTTTCTTGACAAAGCTGGTGATGGGGAACAGAGAGAGATGTTTGCCTGAGCTGAGATACGCTGTCGAGGAAGCCTTTGGTCCTAACTGGCCATGAATGGGGTGTTGCACCTTGAGGGCAGTTTGGTCACTGGTGGTTGCTTGTGACATCTGCCAGCAGGACCTGTGCCAATAACAAGTGAAGCACAATTTTTTACTGCTGTGACTATTCCTAACTCTATTCAAATATGCAAAAAGAAGTAATACGTTCATTGTAACTTTTTGTGCTGTGACAGTATTGAAAAGCCTCAGTTAGGCAGTAATACCCCTCTAGTCTGAGGGACTTACACGTTGTAAAATTAGTAATGGTTTCCCTAGATTTCCGGAACAATACACTGGGGAACAGGTGAATATAAAGATCCAACAGTAGCTGGGGTGGGAAAGGTAACAGTGCTGGGACTGTGGCTTTCTAGATTTAACATGATTGCAACAGAGAAACCTGCAGATTATTTCTGAATGCCACTGCTGCAGGTAGCTGTCATGCAGACATCAGCCTATAGCAGTAGAGATGGGGTATGCCAGGGCTATAGGCACCCCATAAAACACAGAAATGAACCCTCTAATCCTGTTCCCATAAAGATTTTTGATCTCTTCTAAACAAAGCAGTGCCTGAACTAGCAGTCAAGTGTGAAAACAGACTGGCTGTTCCTCTCCCTCAGTTTCTAAACCAGGTGCCATTCATGCATCTGCACCACTTAGAAAGGCAGCTCATAGAAACAGATCTTATTTGAGAAACTTGCTTGTTGACTATGCTGAAGAAAGCCTCCAGTAGCCCGTAAAGAAATATATGCATTTGGTGATAGGGCAAGAAGGACACTTTTCCACCGCAGAAGAAAATCATTTATCAAAATTGTGCACCCAAAATCTTGCCATAAAATTGATGCAGATCTTTCTGAACTTTCTAACTTGAGGCAACAGGAACTGGGACAGGGAAAGTGAAGAGTGCATGGTTACAGTGATTCTGACATTTCACAACTGATAAGTGGCCTAACTTTGCAAAGCAATGCATTCATTCACGGGTTTACTTTAGGCCCATCTTTTATTTTAATTTGAAATTTTAACTCCTCTTTTGGTGCTCTTTCATAATTAAGGAAATAATGAGCATATGCAAACCACTCGTAAGATCCCTCTACTCCAGTGGGATGGACAGGCAGGGAAACAAAATCCCAGCAAAACAGGATTCAGTGGAATATTCCATTACAGGACTGAAACATGTAAAAACCAAACAAATGCTTCCAATTAAAACTGATGACTGATAAAAATAGAAGAACTTGCCCAGTCATAGGAGTGCTATTACCGGTATCTTTTCCCTGACAAATTAACCACCTGATCCAAACCTAATGATTAAGTATGATTAAAACAGAGTCAATTTCCCTCATAAAACCTTAATTCCAGGACTGGCAGGCCAGGTAATGTTACTTATTTTCTGTAATAAACTATTCTGCTTAGAAAATGTCTCAGTTCCCAACAGGAGAGAGGGGAGCAGTTAGATTTTTGAGGCAAGCCAGGAAAACTCTTGTTTTCATCCCCTCATATCTTCAAGCCAACTCTGGAGCACAGCAGCAGATAAAATTAGCAATCAAGTAGATTTTTTCCCTAACTAACCTATGAGCTATAATTTTTATGTAGATCCTTTTTATTAGGAATTACCAACAGTTTGGAGTCCATCCAGATGCAGGGGAGCAGCATGCACTTGCATCCCTAACTGTTTCTAAACTAAAATATTTTAGCTAAGGTATAAACCAGAATCCCTGTCCCACATTAATGTCAACTTAGAAAAGAGAGCAAAAATGGCATTTTCTGTTCCTTCCAAATTATTCCTACAAGCAGAAAATAGGATTATTGTGAAAATGCATAAATTACTTGTTTACACACATAGCCTCAAAGCCAAATTCACCGCACAGGGATTTACCAGAGGAAGGAGAAAAGGGCAAAGTAAGTCCTGAAGAGACTGAGAAAGTCCTCAAGCATCCCTTTCCTGGCCCAGCAACAGCATGGGCAAGGCAGCCTGACAGTAACATGCTGCTATAGCAGCCATGAGGCTGTGCAGCCATTCATGTTGTGGCTAAAGGCACTGAGGTGCATTGCAAGATTTGCATCTATATATTGAAGTTTTTTCAGGCCATGTTAGTAAACCACTTTCATCTCCTAGAGGTATATGGAAAATGCTAGGATATAATGCAAAGGAGAGGCCTCCCCTAGACACCTTGACTAAATACAGTGCACTGTACATGCACTCTAGTTCAGCCCTGCATTTGCGTGCTGTCCATAATGTACCAAAGTACTTGGAAATGGAAAATTAAATACATTTAAAATGTTTTAATTGGATGCATCTAATGAAGAGGCAGAGTGGCTAATACTCTCTGTGCATGGTAATTTCCTGTGTGTATGCTTCTCTTCTATTTTGATTTAGAAGCTGGCAGAGGTTTTTCTCTTTTTTTTTTCTTGATATTACTTTTGGAAATCTTAATTTTAGTAAGGAATTCTGTGGGTATTCTTAGTGATCAGAAGCCCTGTAGTCCACAGGTGAAGAAGCCACCCTGGCTTCCCCAGGGGACAATGGATGACTACAACTATGTCTCAACTAGTGTCAAATAACGTGTTTGGCTGTGCAGAAATCAGAAGAAAGCCAGGACAGATGAGGCAAATGACTAAGCAGATTATCAGCAGTTTATCAAAATATTGGTAGACTCAAGCTAAGCAGCTAAGTCCCTTAAAGTATTTGGTTCCCAGCTGACCAGCTTGGCGGGTTTTGATTTGTTGAAATGCAATCATCTGCAAGGTATTTGTCACATTTAAAGCTGCTCTCCTGCCTCTGCTGCCCAAGCCTGAGAAGGCTCTGAAGCTCTGGCAGCATACTTGAAAGGCACAACGAGCAGGCAGCAATATAATGCTGGCCTCATTACTCTCCTCTCTCCCATCAGAGTTCCTGTCCACTGCTAGGGTTTGGGGTGTCCTCCAAGGACAAACCTGGGGCTACTTTTTGCCTTCTCAGGAAGCGTCTTTCCAAGCAGCAGTGGGCATGCTTTGGTGGCTATTACTCCCTACTGCCTTGCAACTAACAGCCAAGAAAGATGTTGAGAGCAAGGCGACCTAAGCTGTGTACCAGTCTCCAGGGAAGCAGTTGCAGCTCTGTCAGAGACACAAAGTCTTCTGGGACAAAGCCACCAGTGGGTTTATCCCATGCAAGAGCTCTCTGTTAGGCACTAGAAGTGATTCTCTGTGTGTGTTCCCTTGTGAGTTTCTGACACCAGAGTCTGTATTTTGCCTGTGGTAACTACCTGTGTCGCAGTGTGGATTTCCAGGCCACGCTGGATATTGCTGATATTGCATTATCTGAAAAAAGAAGCTTAAAAGGAAGCAGAGTGAATCCATTCAAACCAAATGCCCATGCTTCATAGCTCTGCTGCTATCTGCCTCTCTCTGAAGAGAGGGCTCACCCCTGTTTATCACCATCTCCTTCTCTGCATGAGGCTTATTCTGCATCTTACACTGGTCTCACAGCCCCAGCAAGCACTGTTGGCCAACGCTTTTTGCTGTGAATGACAAACGCTAGATCTGAGGATCTGTAGCAAAAGCAGATTAATGGCAGACATACTCCTTTGCAATGGTTCACAGTAAGCCATGCCTCCTCAAATTTACCTCAATCCCTTCAATGCTTTTCTGTCTTCTAAATTGCAGCTAAGTAAAAGGGTGTGCTGCTTTTGGCTGGGACAGAGTTAATTTTCTTCCTAGTAGCTGGCATAGTGCTGTGGTTTGGATTCAGTACTAGAAGAATGTTGATAACATTGATGCTTTAGTTGTTGCTAAGTAGTGCTAAGACTAGTCAAGGACTTCTCAGCTCTCAGCTCTGCCAGGGGCACAAGAAGCTGGGAGGGGACACAGCCAGGACAGCCGACCCCAGCTGACCCCTGGCATATTCCAGACCATATGACATCATGCTCAGTATATAAGCTGGGGGAAGAAGAAGGAAGGGGGGATGTTGGGAGTGACGGTGTTTGTCTTCCCAAGTCACCATTATGTGGGATGGAGCCCTGCTTTCCTGGAGATGGCTGAGCACCCGCCTGCCATGGGCAGGAGAGAATGAATTCCTTGCTTTGCTTTGCTTTGCTTGCGTGTGTGGCTTTTGCTTTCCCTATTAAACTGCCTTTAGCTCAACCCACGAGCTTTCTCACTTTTACCCTTCGGATTCTCTCCCCTGTCCCACTGTGGGGGGAGTGAGTGAGAGGCTGTGTGGTGCTTAGTTGCCAGCAGGGGTTAAACGATGACAAAGGGCAATGAGGTTTCAGTGATTAAAATTATTTACTTACCATACGTAACAGCTGGAGCATCTCCACATATCTGGGGAAAGAGACAACCTTTTATTAATTGCCATCAAAACAATGCTGAAGGGTGGATTGAGTAGCTTCAGTTTTAGGAGAGCAACAGATAGGTTATAACAGTGAACTTACACTTTTTCTGAAGACATCAGCTCCTGGGCAATGAGGCAAGCTCTGGACTGGCCTTTTTTCTGTCAACAGCAAAAAACAAGGACAATTAAGAGATGTCTCATTCCAAGAATTAAAGCAGTGTTAGAGAGCACTTTGAACTGCCATAATCCTTCAGTAAAAATAGTGACCAGGCTTTTATTCTTTGTTGTTCAGTGCCTGGCATCCTGGAGTCCGTTCCATGACAGAGTGTTTCCGCAATTCAAATACTAGTAATATAGTACAATATAATAGCTGCTAAGGCAGATGCCAAGTTTGAAAAATGTGTTCCTATTGAAGAAGGGGAGATATTTTCTGTTGGTTTTTTACAGGTCCAAAATTTGTCAGAGAAGCAGAAAGTGCTTAGCTTTGAGTAGGCTAGTTTCATGGTTGTTGGGGCTCATACCATGTGTTTAGTAGTCTTAATTACACAGAAAAGGGAGTTCTTTACCACAGTGGTCATATTCCAAACTGTCCTGACTGCAGTGAGACCTGTAGAAGCAAATGGGGCAAAGGGCTTTATTGCATGCCAAACAAAATATCTAAGCTAAATGGCCATAAATATATCCAGAAAGCAAACAGTTCAGTATCCAGCAGACAACATTGTTAGAAATCTCAGTGCCATCTCACTTAACTGGTAGGCATCTCGGAAGACACAGAAAACTGTGAAAGAAGCAAGGTGTATGGCTCTGAGCTGCAAGTGGCTAATTAGCGTATTTTGCTCCTATTTCATGATTCATCCTTATGGTAAGAAACGACCAATGCACTGAAATATTTACTGAAAGGAATCTACTGGGAACAGTTTGACTTACTGAGCAGTGGTGAAGTAGGGAACTAAAACAGTAGTTCAGTAGTAGTAAAGAAAAGCAGCCCTCAGTGACCTAAAGCAGACTCAGGAAGTGAGTTCAGCAGCAAGACTTAGCAGCATTTTTTGCCAGAGCAGGTATGCTGGAAGCCTACTGCTTGCAGATCCCACTTCTGAAAGCCTACTCCGGGGAGACCAGGACTTGCTGAGATATGATGCAGTCCCTTGGTGTAACAGTCAGGTGGGAAGTTTGTGGCTGTATTTCCTCCACAGATTCTGCATGAGGGGGCTTCTAGGGGTCAGGGGACATGAAGCTTTGTCAGGGACCCCCATAAAAAGCATTGATAGGACCCCAAACCCAAATTCAGCTTCCCACAAATACTGAATTCCCAAATCACACTTGATAAATCAGATACACAGTTGGGATTTACACAGCAGTAAAAAATGTCTAAGCCAGTTCAAGCTAAGTGCATTATAGACTTTTTACTCTCTATCCCTCCTCCTCATTAGCATTCCCTTGCACTGCAGGTATTCTGGCACACGATAGAAGTATCTGAGTTGCTCAAAGTCCCATTCCATCATCACAGTGAACCATCTGCCACTTTTTGTATCTATAGAGAGATCAGCTTGTGGATTTCAGGATTTTCTTCACCCCCCAACATTTGTTTCGTTCTGCTGTCTGCAAACAGTGTAGGAAAGAATGAAACATTCCCTGAAGCCGAAATTCAGTCATGTGGACACTTGTATGTGATGGAACAGAAGTTATATTTTTAAGATTCTTCCGGTTTTAATTACTTTAGGTATTCATTACAAAAGCAAGGAATTCAAGCACCAACAAGTGGATTCACCACTGCCTACTTCAGAGGAACCACGGGTCAGTCAAAGCCTGTTGCAAGTAGATGTCAGTACTGACCGCACACATGAGCAAAGGAAAGACTTCTGTTTCTAGGGGCATACTAAAGATCCCTCGCTGCTCTGAGTTTTCACCTGGGGGGTGATGGACCGTAAGGAGGATTACAATCCTATTGATAGTGAATATGAGTGAAAAAGTCCTGATGAAGATGGGTTAAATGAATGAGGCTTCATGTATAGAAAATGGATAGTGTCAGACTGACCTTTTTTTTTGTCTTTAGTTTATTTCTGTGTACTTTTACTGGGAGGCAGTTGAAGATCCCAAGAGCCAAAGGAAATACAGAGTGAACTAGTCATCAGGCTCAGATGTCTAATCCATCTCTCTAGCACTAGGAGTCTCAGGGTAGACTGTCCCCTAGTGCTTTGTTCCTTTTAGCTGATGGGTGCCAAAGAGCATGCTTTGAATCACTTACTTTTGGAGAACTACACTACAGTTTAATAGAGTGCACTAGAAAGATCTTTCTTACATTTTTTCCTTAGTTTCACTTTTCTGCTGGGAGCAAGTATCTGAGTGCCCCTTTCTCCCCGGTTCCACTTTGTGAACCACCTCTTGAAGATCATGATGTGTCTCTCCTGGCTGTCCCAGCTGCTGTAGGAACACATTAGAGGCACTGCAAGTTTTCTGTTCTCTCTCATTTTCTCTACAGGGGCATAGAGAGGTGTGTTTCTGTCTGGGTCACCTGCCCCAATGCTGGCTGCCCAACATGTCCTCTGTGGACAAGCCTGGGTCCACAGTGCCAGGAAGCAGAGTGCATTTCCCCAGCAGGCCAGGCCCACTTTCCCTTTGCATACACATACTGTCGCACTCTGTAATTCCCTTATGATTAATATGTTTTAGCCAAGAGACAAAACACAGGGACCCCAGTGTCACATGGCCTGTCTAGGGCGAGTTTGAGACAGTGTCTCTAGGCGTTGCCTGTCTTGTGTTATTTAATAGCTGTTTGTTTAACCAGGAAATGAACTCTGAGATTGACGACAATGTCCGGAGACAGACTTCTGGGAATCAGGGATAGAGGAGGTGCAGGTCCTTCAACCATCAACTGAAACAAAGTTCGAGTGGTTATTAGAACACTGCCAAGCTGCCACCTTTTTAGTAATCTTTACTCCCTGCAGCCAGTCCTGCGGCCAGCCCTGTAGTATGGTTCCTTCCCAGTTCCCACTTCAGAAGCTGCATTCCAGGCCTCACTGCGTGCCTCTGCTTAGCAGATGGAGGCCATGCAGCCATGTGGGGACCCTCGGCTTTCTGCTTCACTGAGTCTGCTAGTCTCATGGCCTCATCACCCCACCCTCCCCAAAACAAAATGCTTAATAAAACTCTTGCAATATACAATATAAAATTGCAATATATAACTGAAGTATCTCCCCGTTCTCTCCACTCTGAAAAACATGCTGGTGCCAGGAAGGTCACAAACACAAAAGCACTTTAGCCAGGTTAGGAGCTTGTACAGTTGCCACAGCTCAGCTGATCGGCATAAATGGCAAAGCAAAGGTGATACTGTGCAGCCATCTCTCCATTGGCTAACAATCTAAGCCCTACAGCCCTCCTCCAAATGGATAACAAGTTTACTGATGGAGAATTAGCACCTAGAGATGACTTGCAACTTGCTCAGAGTTTCTCCTTCTCCAACAGCCCATATTTCTCAATGTATAATGAAGCACACAACCGCTAGAAAGCTTTTGTTTAGAACAATAAAGATGTAAAAGCCTGCAGCTCTTTACAGAGCACATGTGTGAGCACAGTGGAAGGTAAGTACAAGTCTTAGGTAGTTCAAACTGAGAAACTTTAGGTTTCATGTCCCTTCTGTGCCTTCTGATAGAACAAACATTGGGGCTGAGAAGGGGCAAGTAGTGAACAGTTGTGCTGACCCAGCTGTTGGCAGGACCTTGAGCAGAACCAGATTGGTCTTCTGATCCAGCTTAAATAATTGTGGGACTGGGGGTGAGTCTGCCTCTATTGGGCTTGAATGGGGTTGCATGGCCTCAGAGCAGCACACGTAGATCACAGAACATTAGTACTGTGCAAGCCACTCATCTGGAGTATTTGGGGAATAACCCTTTGCATTTCACAGGCAAGGTAACTAGTCAAGATACAGAAGCAGCAGCTCCATTCTTGCGTGTGCCACCAGCTTGCCATTCTGACATGGACAAACTGCATCTCTCTGTGCATTTTCCTACATGTGTGTCTTATTTCACAGACTCCTCAGGGTAGGTGCATTGTAGCTGGATGGGTACCCAGCACAAGGGTGCTACTGTCACAGTCAAGAGGCTGACAGCAGTTTGCAAGCTTCAGCCTCTGAGCTGAGTGACTTCATAATGCCCCTTTTGTAATTATTATGAACTATGTAGCAGTTCACAGTGATGTCACAGTGGTGCCAACAGTAGGCTGAGGCGTTACAAGAACAAGAGACTTTTTCAGGCTGGCTCTGTGAATCAGTGAGAGAGAAGGAAAAGCAGTCCCCATCTCCTGTCTCCCAGGCTCCATCCTTGAAGAGCTAGATTGCAGCTCTCCTGGGGAATCTGTGTAATTATATAAATCAAGAGCTGTCCCTTGAAAGGCGTCTGAATTAGGTGCTTCCTCAAGGCACACAAATCTGTCATTCCCAACTCCAGCACGTTTCAGTTTTGTGTGTGTGTGTTTTAATATGTGAAGGTTAAAGGTTTGCAAAACAGAATGATTAATGGAGTCTGGAAACCAAGCCCACCCAGTGGAAATGGACAAGGAGCAGCAAAGGCAGTTTTATGTACTGCTGCCATGAGACAGGAGCTACCCTGCTTGTTGTGAGACTTTGTGGCTAAGCTTAGCGTTCCCTGTTTGTGCAGGGTGCAGGTCCCCTCCATCTGCCATACTGGGTTGTTGCCTCCCTTTTCATCCACTGCCTTTTACTGTGATACTTGGGAGAAGGGTGGAGCATCGTGCCCCCTGTGCTGCCTTCTCACGAGTACAGCAATCGGGATCGTTTCTGTTTGAAGTTCCCCTTCATGCCCCGCCACCCAGCACACCACTGATGGTAATGAGCACCCCTCCAGTCTGGCTAGGATTAGAAATATTAAACCTGAAGTCCTAAAGGACTACCCAGAATGCTTTGGGTTTTCAGTGGCATAAAATCCAGCCACATCTGGTCTCCATTCCCTTTATACCATTTTGCTCTGGTTACATGCTATTCACCTTGCTACAGGCTTTCACATTTTGCCACCAGGGTGAGATCACATCTCTCGTATGCTGGCTGTATACAGTTCCTTGTAACATATTGCTGTTTTTTGACTAAACTTGACAGTATTTGTATACAGATTGGTTTACTTTTAGATTTCCCATAAAGTTAACTGGCAGGCAGATCTGTGTTCTGGATGAAAGAAATGTCTTTATGTTCCAGCTATGGCTTTATTACTTGTCCTAGGATTTGTATTAATTTATTTCCTGAGTCCTTTATAGACTGTAATTCTTACAGATACATGTATTTTTTATATATATATATATACATAAAAAGACATATATAATTATACAGACTAATCACATTCTTTTCTTACTATTCTTCTGAAAGTCCCTTCAGTTCTTCAGATCAAACTCCCTCCTGTGTTTACAGGTGGGCTTAAGAGAGCATTTTTAATTGTTCCTTTACCTAGTGGCTTAACATAGGGTTTGCTATATGTCATTCCTAACTATAACAGCATTCTTAAACTAGCTGATGTTGCTACAATATTCCTAGCACCCCGTTTATCCAGCCACTGCTTTCTCCTTCCAAAGGCACCCTGTAAAAGAAAGTAAGTGGGATGGCAGGGTTAGGGTAACGGTTGGACTTGATCTTAAAGGTCTTTTCCAACCTAAACAATTCTGTGATTCTGTGGCTCTAAGACTCAGCCTCTTATCACCATGGTGCAAATTGTGCAATTGATTGCAGTCTAAATGCCTTCCATTGACTATTGGGGTTATTTTTAAGCCTGTTACTTTGCTTGATCAGCATACCTTTAGCATGTGTGTGACACAGTCTGGATCAAGCAGCGTGATGGAAGTAGCTCTTGAAGCCCGGTCCAAGACAACACGTTTTACAGTGTTGTTACAAAACCATCTGCATGGCTCTCTGCAAGATGCTGGAAAAGTGAATTCTTAAATCGGTGGATGGGTTCCTGTCCCTCACCCATCCCCACAGAACCCAAAGCCTGTGCTTCATCCCTGTGTATTTCTTCAGAAAATTTCACACCCCCATGGGGCCTCCTCTGCATCTCCCTGCTGTGGTTTGTCCCACAGGAGTTTGCCCTTCCCCAAGCCTAACCTACTTCCCGGAGCAGAGCTGTTAATGTAGTGGTAGGAAAGCAGATGCATTCCTGATACTATCACCTCAGTGCATCCCTTGAAAGGCTTGATGTTCCCACAATGAACCTAAAGGGTAGCACCTAGCTTTCTGCCCTGCCTGCAAGTTTGATCTCTAATTTGCATCACGTTTTTTTTCTTTTCTGGATCCAGCATAAAAATCACTCCTCCCTGCTGGGTCCTTGTCTTCAGCCATATGGAGGGCTAAGTGTGGTAAAAGATTTGTCTTTGGGGCTCCCTTCAGTTTCGTAACAACTGGAGGTTGTAGGAGGTTAGTGACAAAAAGCACCGACTGGCCAGAAGATCCAGTCTTAAAAAGTATCTACAAGAAAGGAACTGTCTGAAGACTCTCGCTTGAAGATTCTGACACTAAAAGGAGAGGTGCAAGCTATGGAGGGGTAGCTGATGATCCAGCATATGCAGCATCTTCCTCAAACTACTTGAGGCAATTAAAAAATTCAGATCATAACCAGCAACAGGTGAAACCTACCAGCATGTGTTGATTTTAGTCCATTTCAAACCATGGAGCCGAGCTTCTCAAAAGTAGACTTTCAAGATTATATTGTCTCTAGTTCTGATCTTTTTAAAACTGGAAATTCTGAGACTGCTACAAAGACTAAGTTCTGCCAAAGGGAACTCAGTTTGAAGTTGGTGTCTAGTCAAACCTGAACTATTAAGCTCATTTCCCCTTTAATTCCTTTAATGCTCGTTAGCTGGGTGGGTCCAAGATGGATTTATCTGGTTTTAGCAGTAAAACACAATCACAAAGTTCATGTTTGAATCCAGCTCAATGATGAGAGGAAAAATCTGGAGTTCTACATCCTGGACTTTCAGCATTTTTCTAGCGAGTGAAGGTTCAGAGGTAGGAGATAAAGAGAAAGTACTTATTTTATTTGATACAAGTTTTTTGTTCCTAACTGGAATCCCTAATTCCTTTTTTTTTTTCTGTAGGCAGCTCAGATGTCATCACATAACCTTGAGAGCCCAGTGCAGAAAAGCCATGTGTCACCTTCTGATAAATTGGGAGGGATTTAATTAGATGAACACATATAAAAGACACATGAGTGAGAGATGGCCCAGGAGCTCTTCTAAATTAGCTTAGCAGGAGGAAAAAAAAGAGTGAATCTCCATCAGTAGAGTAAGTGAAGGGCATCACTTTTTATAATATAACCAAGTAGAATCACAAAGGTTAAGAAAGCTTACAGCATTACCTGCCTCTGAGTTCTCTAGGCTGTTATCATATGCCAGTGGACTGAAGAGAAGGAAATAAAGTGCTTATTTAAGCAGAAAGAATGAATTTTCACTGTTAGTCTTACACAGAAGAATCAAAACCACCAGGTGACTCCTGATTACAAATGCTTAGCTTCTCAGGGTCTGAGGTACTCCCAGTGGAATAAAGGCGACAGTTTGAAACCTACCTCCTGTTTTACATTTTTATACTTGCCCTGCTCCAGATAGGTTTTTAGCAATAAAAACGTCTGTAACACAGTAAAGGTGAAAGCCCCTCTTTCTTTGCTCTTTAAAATAAAGCTGATATAATATAAAAAATACCTCGACACATATTATTGGCTATGATTCAAATTGTTTACAGAACAGGGGTTCCAGCAGGCCCTAAAAATTTCTCAGCACTCGTGTGAATCTGGTTGCCAGGAGAGCAGGGATTCAAAGGAGACAAGCTGTTGAAACAATACCAGGAAATGTGTGTACAAAGCTAATTTTTTAAATTACATTTATTTATAAAAATGAGCCTTAAAAAGAAACATCAGAGGAAAAAATTCTGCTGCAAACTGGAAGTCTTGCGATTCTTCAGCAAGCAGACTAGGAGAAAGCACGTGAGAAAAACCAAAGCATGCTGCTTGCATTTTGGTACAGGAATTCAGCCATGACAGTGAGAGGCAGCAGGTAGAATCCAGCTCAGTGCAAATGAAAATCATGTATCTGAACACAGGGAGGAGATTTTATCATCTAGGCTGTTCCATGACTTTATTTAAACTAAGTTTCCCCGAGGAGGAAAAAATCTCCGAGGAAAAAAAATAAGTTTGCTTGCAACTCATTCGTTTGTTTCGTGTACAGCAAGGAGATCAAACCGCAGTCTTTTCCACTGGTACCAAAGGCAGCTCAGCTGCCCTACCCCTGCAGGGTGGGCCTGGAAGTGATACAACATACAGGGAAAGCACAGGAAGCTGTTCTCCCTCAGAGATCAGAGCAACAGCAGTTTTATTTGCCCGTCACTGTCTCTCCGGTTGTGGTCTCTTTTTCTGTTTGTCAAGAACCGGTGTCCTGGTAAGGGGAAAATTCTGCTCCCCATTCTCTCTACACCTGCCCCTAAACAAAGCTTCACATTCTGGAAATGCCTGAAGAGATCTGATCTTCCTAGAATCAATACACTTATACTTCTCCTCTGTCGACTCTTACTCAGCCATCATTTGGTTTTGGAGGGGCATCTGCACAGACTTTCGCAGGCTCTGACACATGCCTGTGACCAGACACAAGCCATCTACAATCAGGAAGCCACATAGCTGTGCTGACACTGAGAGACCAGGCCAAAAGGAATGGCAGAGAGAGGTGTAGGAAGTCGGGACTTGCTATTTTCCTATGCAGCCTTAGTTCCTGGGGCTCAAACTGGAAGGCTTCAGAAGAACATACCTATTTATTGCATGCATACCAAACGGGCTATGCAGTGGGTGCTTGTACTCAGAGACACAATGTTAGATTGTTAGGCTCATGTTACGTTTTAAAAACACACATGCACACACAAAATATTTGTGAAAAACAAAGCTAAATTTGTGCCTAAAACTGCTTGATGCCATTTGTTTAACAACTGCACTGTTAGTCAGCTTACTGGAGGTTAAAACAGCCTTCTATGGTGTTAAGCTTACTGGAGGTTAAAACAGCCTTCTATGGTGGTAAGCTGTGGTCACATATCCATGGTCGTCTCCGTAATTTGTTTAAGAGCTGTTTTATTCATCAGGAGTCAGTAAAATAAAACCAAACATGAGTGCATTTTCCTGTGATAAGAGAATTTTGAGATGGCGGAGACCTATTAGATAATTTACTCCATCTCCCAGCCAGTGCAGAACTGGTTCCAGTAATGTATTTGTCATTGTTTTATTCAATGTAGTTTTAAAATTCTCAAGTTTGCAGCTAAATCCTTCTTCTGACTGAGACATTCTTCCTGACATCCAAGTCAGGCCTTTCCTGCTGGCTATGTTGCCTCCACTGTCCATCTTAGGACTGCAGTTCTTTGGCTTTGCCTCATGCTATATGGGTAAATTGTTGCTAGTGTGTTGGGGGAGTAAAGGCTCGATGGCTCTGACATTTCTAAATGAGCACCAGGAAAAAAGCAGAGAGTGTTGAGAATCCAGGTTCTTCTGCAAATTGTTTCTCCCTCTCCGGGTTTCATGCATTCCCCATTTTCAGCTCTTTTACCTTGTTGATGAGACTGGGATCACCCAGGCTTCTCTCGTCGTCGTCTTCTGAACTCTTCTGTTCCTCATCTGATGTGATGACCTCCATTGGTATCACGGAGACTGGGCACACCTTGTAGGGCTCCGTGTAGGCACTGCAGAAGGAAAGAGCAGACTAGCTCACTGGTGTTATTCCCTCAGACATAGCAAATCCACACTTTGCCCAGCAAGATTTCTAAAGCTTTGGGGTTTTTGCTGCCAAGTTCAAGAGCAACCATTTCGCCAAGTAGTAGGATCTGAAAGGAGCAGTGGGAAGTTAACTGAACTTCTTCAAGCTTCCCCAAAAGACCAATGTTCTGGCTCAGTTTGGAGCAAAAAGTTCATACTTGGTTGCAACCAGAACTGCTCTGTTCCTCCCTAGTCAACCCCTCAAAATGGAAGTAATAAAATACTAACATCTCAGTGCTCATTAAAAATGTAAGTTAGGTGTTGCAGCAATGGGTTTTCTGGGAAAGCATCAAAAGGATGAGAAAAGTGTGACTGTAATAGCAATGGCATCAGTTAAAGCACAAGGTACTCAGGTCCCAGAATCCTTGAGTTTTTTCAAGGGAATCTGAATTCAGCTCCAGAAACCCAGAGAAAGCCATGAAATAAGAGTACTGAATCTGGTGTGTAATACAGGCCAGTGGCTTCACAGCATTTTCTTTTAAAAAAAAATATTTTTTTTAAATTAAAGTTACCAGTGATTTTAAAACCTCCACAAAGCATGACTAGAGGTAGGTTCTCTAGATGGTGCCCGCCCTCTGCCTTAGAAAGGTATCTTTTATTGCTGATCTGAATATGCCTAGCTCCAAATTCCAGATACTGGATCTTGTTAAACCTTTGTCTGCTGAATTGGAGGCGGTCTTCCAAATTTCATTAGTGTGCAGGTATAGAATCATAGAATCACCTCGGTTGGAAAAGACCTTTAAGATCATCGAGTCCAGCCGTTACTCACAGGCTGTATTCAGGTTGTCCCTTCATTTAGTCTTTTATATGAAATAGGTGAAGATCTTGCTGTCTTACTGTGTCATGCCTCCTATCATTTAATCATTCTAAAATCTCGGAACTTTATCCAATTATCCATTAGCATTAACCAATTTACTAGTCAATTTTAGCGCCAGTTTTTTACTACCAGCCAGTTTTAGTACTGTTCTTGGTACTGCAATGCAAGATTCAATATTCCAGCACTGGCAAAAGAAGTGCCAAGTATTCCATCTATTCCTGCCTGACTTTATTGCTTTTTTACAGATTAGTATTTTTTGGCCCCAGTATCATTCTGGGAGCTTACATACAGCTTATACACCACAGTGGCCCCAAGCCTTTTATGTTTCCAGGGGTAGGTTCCATCATTCAGCCAACAGGGCAAGCCTATTGTCTTGAGAAACAAAATCTGACATCCCTGTGTGTTCCAGTAGACATCTTAGCCAACCAGGTCAGTCTGTAACATGGGCCTGGCTTACTCAGTATATATGATTTCTTTAGTTCTCATTTCCTCTGAAACATTATTAATTTGCTTTTGCAGCTCTGCCTCATCTCTATTTTTCTTTGATCTCCCACTTGGGGATCCCAGATGTGAACAAATCCAAAGCTTCAAAGCCAATGCTGGAGTGACAGGATGCTGGGCAAAGATGGGTTAATGTAAGTGGGAAGGCAATGAAGAAAGAGACTTCCAAGGCCGCTGACCAGACTCATATTTCCTTTTGGAAAGGAAACTCCCTACATATCTGCATTCACTTCCAAGCTGCAAACAGGGCGCTGTGTCTCCCATGCAGGTGCAGCTGCCAGCCTTTCTCTTATGCCGCCAGCTTTTCCCTCACACGCAGAGTCAAGGAGCTCTTGCAAGCTGCCCAGTGCATTTGCCATGGTTGGGTGAGAGGCCAAGCAGCAGCACTGTTCCTCACAATTGTCTTCTTTTGATTATTATTAGTGCCTGCAGTTTTTCAGTGTGGGCGGCTTCATGGCACTTCTGAAAACCTGCCTAGCTGCAACAACAGAGGGGCCTCAGCACAAGTGAAAGCAAGAGCAAGGCAGATACAGGAACAGCTCAGGAGGCTTATTAGTAGCTTAGCCACTCTCTCTCCTTACTTGCACGGCCTTTCTGCAATTTTTAATTGTTTGCCCCAGAAGACGTGAAATTAAGCCCCTTCCTCCCTCCCTCCCTCCCTCCCTCCCACATAAATGACTACGTTATGTTAATGTCAGAACACATTATAACTTGGAAAGAATGCATCAGTATATTAGTCTGGTAATCATTATGAATCACATTGTTAAAGGCTCTTACAGTGGCAAAACTTGCCATATTGCTGAACTGTTGCATGGGCTTCCTTTACAGCAGGCCTGCAGTCCAGTGGCACTGGCTTGTGTTTAAAGTCCCAAAATGTTATGGGTCTCATTTGCACATGGGATGGACACAGGCATGTTTGTGCCACCCTCTCCATCCTGCCCTTCTCCAGCCACTCCAGCAGCACTCAGGTCTTCACTTCTGAGACCGTTCTATATTGTCACAGAGCTATGGGCAGTACACGTTTCCTGATACCCAGCATGTGGTTTACTCCAATGAATTCACATCCTTTCATCCATTTTATATGTCTACGCTTTTGTGGTCTCCAAGCAATCCTAGCTCCTGAAGACTTGAACTGTGCTGAGGAACTGATCATCAGGTGAAGGTGCCCTGGGCAGTCTGGTCTTCACTAATCCCACTGCCAGGTGCCTGGAGGAACACACCAACGATGCAGGGATAGGTGGCAGATGACTTCTGAGGCACAACAGGTGTTGGGAAATTTTATAAAAGGACGATATGGAGAGTAATTTTAATGCAGAGCAAGGTCTTGCCCACAGAGCAAATCCCTCAGGTATGCCCAAACAATTACTATAACTGCATATGAGGTCTTCTATCTTAGTACAAGCTGCTGTGCACCCTGTGAAAATCACCTGGACTTGTTTTAGCACTTTCCAAGAGACTATGTAGGTTGCTTTTGATGTTGGTAAACTGCCACTATTGGAGGAACATTCCAATTTGATATTTGAGAACAGAAATATAAACTGCTTTGTTAAGATAATAGAGTCACCAAGATTAATGAGATGTAACCACGATCATGACAAGAGTCCATCTCTAATACTAGGGAAATAGTCACAGCCAACTTCATGCACTGCAGTTACTCTAAAGCAGTTTAATCTCCATTGGTCACAGAATCACAGACTGGCTGAGGTTGGAAGGGACCTGGAGGTCATCTGGTCCAACCCCCCATGCTCAGGCAGGGCCACATAGAGCCAGTTGCCCAGGGCCCTGTCCAGGCGGCTTTTGAATATCCCCAAGGACGGAGGCTCCACAGCCTCCCCAGGCAGGCTGTGCCAGTGCTCAGTCACCCTCAGAGTGAAAAAAGTGATGCCTGATGTTCGAGGGAAGCTCCTGTGTTTCAGTTTGTGCCCATTGCCTCTGGTCCTGTCACTGGGCACCACCGAGAAGAGCCTGGCTCCATCTTCTTTGTACCTTCCCTGCAGGTATTTATACACATTGATGGGATCCCCCCTGAGCCTTCTCTTCTCCGGGCTGAACAGTCCCAGCTCTCTCAGCCTCTCCTCAACCGTGAGGTACTCCAGTCCCTTCATCACCCTCGTGGTCTTTCATTGAACTCTCTCCAGTACATCTATGTCTCTCTTGGACTGGGGAGCCCAGCACTGGCCAGGTGTGGCCTCACCAGTGCCAAGCAGAGGGGAAGGATCCCCTCCCTCGACCTGCTGGCAATACTTTTTCTAATGCAGCCCAGGATACCATTAGCCTTTCTCTGGGGACCTTGATTTTAGGTGTCTGTGAAGTACCTTTCAGTGTGGTTTTGTAAGGAATCGCCCTTTTATGGACAAAGCGTAACCTAACTTTATAAAGCTATGGTACAGCAGAACCACCGAGTTAAATTGCAAGCTGCAACCCAGGATAACACAAGGAGAGAACTCTGTTGGACAGGACAGGGATTGCCAGCCCATTTACCTCAGGACACGTGTCCAGATCACAAACCCCACAGTCACAGGTGGTACTTACTGGTTCCTCAATGACAGTTTCTGAGAGCACCATTAGTACACAATCTTAAAAACGCACACAAACTGAGATGAGAAATTACTTTCTGTAAGAGGATAACAAAACACTGAACTAAGACAACTGTTGTATGTGAGGAGAAGCTCCATTTCAGGTATTGTGTGATCTTTGCCTGCCTATGAGTTCCTAACCTACTCTTGAATGAAAGACTGTGAAATTGGAAGATGATATAGGCTAGGAAAGAAGAGTATAGTGATGGGTGCAACGATCTCATGAACCAAGAATGGAAATCATAGAATGGTTTGGGTTGGAAGGGACTTCTAAAGGTCATCTGGTCCACACACCCCCCCCCCCCCATGAGCAGGGACATTTTCAACTAGACCAGGTTGCTCAGAGCCCCATCCAACCTGACCTTGAATGTTTCCCGGGGTGGGACATCCACCACCTCTCTGGGCAACCTGTGCCAGCATTTCACCACCCACATCCTAAAAATTTTCTTCCTTATATCTAGTCTAAATCTGCCCTGTTTTAGTTTAAAACCATCACCCTTTGTCCTATCGCAACAGGCCCTACTGAGAAGCCTATCCCCATCTTTCTTATAAGTCCCATTTAAGTATTGAAAGGCCATAAAATCAGAAGTATCAGCTTATATTATCTCATGGCAGTTCTCTGCAGAGCTTAATGAAGTTATTCTAGGAGAGTATCTGGCAACTGTGTTCTGTCTTCCTGATACTGATTTGGACAGTGTCATCTCAGGCAAAATCAAGCGAGCTCACTAAAGCATTTAGAAAAACATCATCCAGCCCAATGCACGTCCTGATAGAAACCCCAGAATTTGTTCAGCTAAAGTATATTGCAGGGAAATGGGGAAAACAGCTACAAGCAAAAGATTATAAGCAAAAGATTATAATGCTTTTTTTTCTTCCTCCCTCAGAGTTCAAATGAATCCTGGCACTTAGTGTGACTTAGAGGGCATATCTAAGTGCATGTAAAATGACACCATGCCAAACTCATTACCTTAAACTACACCTGCAACAAGGCTAAGATTTTCTATAAAATTAACCATTATAATTATATAGAATGTAATTTGTAATTAAATAATTATGCATATATAATCTACAATTATATAGTAATATATATGAGTCATAAATGTTCAAAACCTTATGTTTCTTTATTCTGCTAAATGATATTTTTCTTTAGCTCATTAAAAGAACTGCTAAATAAACTTACAGCAGGCAATAAACTTCAATGCAATGGAAGATGCTAATAAAAGTATGGGTGCTGAGAATAGGGGGAGAAATAGTCCCAGAGTTGGTAGTATCTCAACAGACATGGTAATCCCTGGCTAATTCTCTTGTAGCAATGATACAGCTGAATGAGAGCAGATTGCAGACACATTATCTGCTGCTCCTCCAGCAATTGTCTGTAATCATTCCAAGAGTTAGCCAGCACAACAAAGGAAGCAATGGGCCTTCTGGGACAGTCTAACCTTAAATTGACTGAATATATGCAGGAGGAGACGGTGCAACAAAAGTCTTTTATTTAGCACCAGTTACATTACAATTAGCAGAGCTGCTGATAGGTACGGAGTAGGGAGAAGCTGTATAGATGCACTCTACTAGTTATCTATGTACCTTCACCAGTGGACACCTATTGGTACATCTGGAAAAAGGTGTTCTGGAGTCTACAGACTCTCTGGTTATCCGGCCCCTATAGTGATGATCTGTGGACTGACTGGAGGGTGAAGCCATCGAGGAGAGGGAAGCTGAACTGATCATTGTAATAGCACTAGCTCCTCTGTTAATAAAGTCAAGACACAAGTTGCTACTACCTAGGATCCCTCCACAGCACAGGTTGGGACAGGTCTGAGCACAGATGGTACGTGCATGGGAAGTGAGGGAGCACTGTGGAGATACACAACAGGCGTGAGAGCGCATAGAACATGATTCAAAGACTGACAAATACGGTATTTTGTCTAGCTTGAATGTGCAATTCTCAGAGATACTCGCCCTTCTTTTAATTCCATACCTATCCTTCAGATGACCTTGCAAATTCTACCCCATTCCTCAGCAATGATCACATCAATTCTTTAGAATTTTTGGAAGTTATTCAGTTGGCATTAGTGAGATGTAAGAATTTAACTGGGGGATTTAACAGTGGCAAAAATACCTAGCCAACGTTATTATAATAAAGGCTTAGGAAGACCATGTATTTTTATTTGCGTAACAACACAAATGCCCTTGGCTGTATGCTCATCTCTTGGCCACACACAAATGATGTTGTTTCCTCCTTTACAGTCACCAAATGCCTCAAAAAAAAAAAAAAAAAGAAAGAAAAAAGCTGAGCTGGTGGAAATCTAAACTTAAGGCCTGTCACTTCCACTAGGTGATAAAAGTCCTCTGTACCAGTACGGATCAGATTGCCTGCAGTTTGCTTTCAATGAATCTGTATGTCAAGTGATGTATCCTAAAGAAAGGCTCATAAATCTCATTTGCCTTCTACTTCATAGTCTGTGCTACAGCAGTGATCATGAGGGGAGAAGGCGAGTGCTCTTTCCTGTAAGATTTATATTAACGTATCTCTGGAGCTCTCAGTTATGCTTCATGATACCTATGGAGTATCCATCCTTTCCATCAAGTGGCTCTTTATGCATCTGAAATGCAGCTGGTTAGGCTGTTAATGTGTGCTGGCAATGTCCCTTCAAATGCCAGTGCAGTAGATCCATCACAATGTCTATAAGGCATGATCATGTGTGTTGGGACAGACTTACAACATATTTCTGCCTTGCAACTGAACCTGCTCAGACAGTGTAAGTGTGCTAGAAACTTGATGGGTCAGTCAAGAGCAATTCAGCATCTCCCTGAAGCAGTGAGCATTTGTGTAGGGTTCAGATGTTGTGCAGTCTTAATGTCACAGTGACTTCCCCCCATGTTAATCATAATGGGAGGGAGCAGGTCAGTGGGAGACGCCTGTGACTGGACCCATCTCTGGGGCAAAGAAAGCGTGATGTGGCCAGTGAGGTCATCCAGATTCCCCCAGCCCAGCTCCTGAACACGTCCTTCATTCTCATGTGTCCATTCAGGGACAGGGGACTTCTTCTAAAATGGGGTTTCAGTATTCCAAAATGCAGTTTCTGGAGAAAGAGACTGAGTGGTTGTAACACACCATCACCAGCCAGCTTCCTTGGAGTAAACTGGTTTCTTTTGGAAGTAGGTTTCAACATACTTTCAGTCTAAAGAATGGTGTGAACAAGTGCAGCACTTAAGGAACTTCTGCTGTGTTCATATTTAAACCAAACACATAATTTATCTCCATAAGGTATATATAGCATAAAGGATGATCCAACCTAATAATACTCAGAGGTCTGGCAAAGGATACCTTGCTTAATGATCTCCAGAAGCAGAGTCCAGGGTGTGCTCAGGTTTTAACCATCGTGGCAGCATTCAGTTAATGATAAATGGATTGACTCCCTGTTGTCTTTCTCTCTACATCCCCAGTCAATTCCAGGACAGAGAAAGAGAGAATAGTATTTGACACTATCTTTAATAGGATCTGGGGGAAAAAAAAAAAGTCAGAACCTTTTTTTCTAGAGATCCTGATCATTTCTTTTCTTTGCATCTGTTGCAAACTGTGAATTAGATAATACAACTTAATTACTGCCAACATACTTGATTTATTTCCTGAAAATTTCTTATGGTTTCAAAAGTGCCTGCAAGTAAAGATCAAAGCAGTATTTAGTCCAAAATGTCAACACAAGATGAAGAAAGCAGTAGAAGAGGCTAGAAACCACATCCTTGGTCCCATTTCTACAGTGGAACAACTGTTATTAAAAGCTGGTTTGCCAGTGATTATCAACACATGGCTCACCATATTCACTGTTTCCACATAGTGGGAATAGGAAGTAAGTAAACTTTCTGGGTTTCTGGGGTAAATGCTGACTTCTGCTCTGCCCTTTGTGAGGGACATGATGTCTTTATGTCTAGGATGTTTTGTCCATTCATTAGCGCAACCACGGTTCTGGATTGTTAGAGGACAATTCTTTCAATTCTTTCCTAAAGAGAGGCAGTGGTGTTGAGTTCAGTTAGGCCTAGATCCACCAAAGCTCTGAATTAATGTCAGCTGTGACCCTAAATATTTTTCTGAGTGTATTGGTGATTGCATTAGCAATTATTTGCCCTGAGTCAGCAAAGCAGGTTTGTAGGAACTGCCTAGGAAGGTACAAACAGTTTTTCTCTCTCTGTGGCATACATCCTCTACAAGTATAACCTCCCTGAAGCCAACTGAGTGGTGATGAGCTTGACACATCAACTCAGAAGCAGATATGCCCTGTTTACAAATGACTGGTAAACTGCTGCCATAACCTTCCCATCCACAGACCCCAGCCTGAGCCCATTCTGACTCCTCTGTCGTAACATCTTAGCTCATAACTGGATATAATGCACTGGATGTAAGAGGGAGACCAGAATCTCACTTGGACACAGGTTATGCAAAGCCCACATATATAAAATCTCCTCCAGCCAGTTGGGAGGGACACACCTACCCCCCCCCCCCCAACCCCTCTATTATCGTACCAAATGGATTGAATACAACTTTCTTCTACGTGCAGAATCCCCTTTTCCTGGCTTGATCTGAAGCCACATGCCCAGCAGTTACTAGTTCAAACTTTCTCAGACAGTGATATCCTTATTGCAAAAAATTAAAATCATATGAACTCAATGCAGTGATCGTAATTGGGAGAGGCAATGAAGTGCTGAATGACCCTGTTTTATTAAAACTGATTATTTATTTTCTTGTATCCATTTGTAAATGATTTTTAAATTCATTCTGCAAAAAGAAGGCTCATTACTGAAGGAAATTAAAGTCCAAATACATTTAAAGCTGATAAAAGGAAATGCCTATTAGTGCAGCGTGTGTTTAGCCAGTCAGTTCCCTGTTACGGCAGGTCATCAAGGCAAACATTGCAGCTGAAGTCTGCAAAGGGCAGGAAAGACATGACGTCTGCCAATAGCATATGTAGTCTAATAAGGCAAGGGATAAATCACGTTTCACGCTCTGAGGCATAAGCTGTTTGCCTGCCAAGGCCAGAAGGGAGTTCTTCCTCATGCCACAAACGTTTAAATTCAGATTTTGCTCTTTCTTGCATCGGTGTGGTGCAGGATATAGGAGAGGGGAAGAGGATTTTTGCTCAGATGCTTTTGCTCTGCTCTGAACAACTTTAGGGACAAAACTCTCCTGGAGAGTGCCTGCTCCTGGAGGTGCTCGCAGAACAATGGTGCAGGTCTAGTTCTGGAAGGGAGTGCAGGCAGTGAGGAGCACACAGGGGTTTGGGCTCCATCTCAGGGAATGTCCTCTGGGCCAGCCTGGGGCAGTCTAGAGGAGGGAAAAGAGAAAGCCTGACAGTGAGGTTTCACCAGTCCCAGATGTGCTGGGATGGATGGGCTGCTCTTGCCTTGAGGCACTTGCACAAACCTGCACAACCAATCCATGTTTCAGGCTCAGCCACATGTACTGGCACTGTGAGCACCATGCCCCTCCCCAATCCCGCAGCTTTAAACCACTAGAAAAAAACAAAGCAACAGTAAAAGCTGGACATGCCTGAAAACAAAATACAGTGTCCTTGGGCCTCGAACAAGTGGCACAGCCCCTCCCTGCTCTCCCAGGCATGCCGGAGAGGCGGTAAGCTTGTGGCGGCCTCAGCCTGAGCTCAGCCTGGCCCTCCGGCCCTTGTCCTGCATTTCCTGTAAACAGGGAACACTTCCTCCCCAGAGATGACCTGGCAATGAACTAGCGAGGGCTGACGCTCAGCTGCACCGCACCCAACGCCCCACCATGCCAGAAGGTACAATGGGGCGGCTGATAATACATAATAGGTTATTAAAGGCAGCTCTGCCCTTTATAGACTCCTTTGGCCACATTATTTACATTGCATGTCAGCCACCGCAGAGCTTTTACTTTCATTAAATCATTAGCTTCACAGGCACCTAGAACTTTTCTATCCAACAGCACCAGCGGATTTTTTCCTTAAGGCATCAGCACAGCTCTTCATCAGCACAGCTCTTACGCTTCTCTTCTTTCCCTTGCTAAATCACAGCCCTGTTGTTCTCCAGCACCCTATTGTTCCCCATCTCTGGTAAACTTTTGCTACATTGAATTCTTGCAGTGCTTGGAAACCTGAACTGAGAGGGGCAAAATGAAGACCCGAGAGCTTGGCAGTGACAAAAGTCTCCATTTTGTATGGTGCAACTCTTCTTCCTTCCCAGACCATGCAGGCCATACATCTGCATGTTGAAACTTTCCATACTGCACATCTGTCAAGGGATAGAAGATAACAAGGAAAACATCCAGTAATTACCAGGATGGGTTTTAAGTGGCTTGCTGAGCAACCCCTAGTCAGAGCACAAATGGCCTCTGACAATGAAACCACTCAGCGCTTTTGCCCTATTCTCCTCTGTAAGATGACTTACCTTAGAGAGAGTCTGACTTTGGATACCATGGTGTAAAACTGGGAGGAATTCACCTTGACTTTAAGTGGAGTCACTTTATGTTTATTCTTGTGATCTTTGAGCAGAATAAGGTGCTCTGATTTCACTCTGAACCCTATGTAAGACTTACTCCTCTCATGCGTCGGTGACAGAATAAGCCAACCACCTAACACTGCATTAATAAGGAGAAGGAAAATATCTCTCCTGTAAGAAATGACCTTCAGCTATTCACCTGATGGTCATCTCAGTGTATGAGAAGGACACCCCTGTGGGCAGACCACTATCTGGGAAGCAAAGCTGAGACCTCTGCCCTACTACAGTTTTTTTGTATTATCTTCGGCATGCTTCTGAACTTCTTTGTGCTTTGGCTGTCATTTGTGTAAAGTGGTTAATCCCAGAGCAATGTCATGTTTAAAATACAGGTAACACTGAAGGCTTTGGACACTGTAGGTCCCTACCAGCGTCAAAACCAGAACTGCTCTGTCCATCTCCCTTGGGGCACAGTTTTGCTTCTGTTGTTCTTGTTGACTGCAAACTAAAAGGGATTTCGCTATTATGGTCCAGTCCTTAAGTCAATGAGGGATGGGTACCCCCAGGATCATGCCCATGCTTATTTAAGTTAAGGCACATAGCAATATTTACATCTTTGTAGCCAAGCTGAGATACAGAAGTCTACCTGGAACAGTCATGTTTTTTCCTAGCGTTGCTGTTTCCTGCTGGGGGTGGGGGGTTCTTGAGTTACAGGCTCGCAATTGCTTTCCAGCAGCCAAGCTGGCATGATTTCTGCACAAAGGCACACACTGGAGAACACCAACAATGGAAGATTTAGGCAGTGCTACTTGCCCAAGGAATTGCAGTTTATTAAAAAATTGCAGATAGACACTTCAGAAAAAGGTCTGCATAAATTGTTCTGTGAGAGTTTTGCAAACGGAGCTAGGCATAAGAAAGGCATGTTTGTAACACACAGTGGGCTCTTCTGGAGATGCTCGGTGTTGGTGGACTGGTTCTGCTGTCTTACAGGCATAATAGAGAGTTTGAAAGTTTTAAATAGGTAAGAATCTGTGTCCAGATGTGTTTTGTGGTTGCACAAGGAGGTTATTGACTACACTGAGCTACACAGAACTAGAATACTTTTACAAGTCCTGTTCCTTCAGGTTCTGTCCTGTTCCTCCTGTACAATACAGCAGCTGCTCTGTACTTCTGCACATAGTCCTGAAACTCGGAGTACAGCTGGGACTACACCATTGATTCTGGAATCTAGCCTGGCCTGAGATGTGATCAGGTGTCAGTTAGGCAAATGTGATCATTACAGCAGCAAATGGATCCAACTCATTATAATCCTTTCAGAAGATCCAGCTTAGCATCCTTCTTAAGTGATAATAGAAGTGAAAACTCAAAGGAGGATGCCAGCTTGGAAATGGCATCAGTGAAATGCAAACACAAAACTGAACTTGAAATAATCGTCATTTGCTGCAGCCATAATTTTTAGTGATCTGTTATTAATAGAAATCTGAGTTCTTGCCACCTGATTCCAAAAGACAGAAGAACTGGTGGAAGACAAAGGCTTGGGTTTGTGGTAGGAAACATTCTTGGATTTTTTTAAGTTGTTCAGAGTTCTGTTGGGAAAAGACTTAAGATTTGTATTCCTGAAGTCTTTTAGATAACAGAGAAAGTTATACTTCCAAAGCAGGTAATGACAGTTTTCAGTTTTTCTTTTATTTCTTTTAAAAAAGCAGATTTGATTCTTAAATTAGGAGAAGTAGCAGTAACACACCGCTAATACTTCACAAAGTCTGAATCTGCTACGATACTCAGACAATATATAAATTTCTAGCAAGTACTGCCTTGCTTAGAAGTGAAGTTCCAAACACCTTAAATGATAATGAGTCCAAATAAGAGAATTATCTGTAAGCATTGTTATAGCATTACTGATTTCAATTTCATTCGTGCATAAGTAGAACAACAGTTGGTTATGCACATGGGGGAATAAGGGGAGAACACGGAATTTCAAAAGTGGTATTAGGAACAGTAGGGGACACATGATTTGTAATTGCCATTTCCAAAGTGGAGATGACACGTGTACTGTATGGCTTTAAGGTGTCCCTGTCAATGCAGTAACAACATCAGTCTTTCAGATCCAGCAGTACAAGAGTGCCCAAGTGTGCAGTGTGAGAGCCTTCAGTAGCAGCTGGCAAAGGGATCTAACAGTGCTTTACATATGTCTGTCCTGCAGTCAAAGAATTAACCTTGGAGTAACTCAGCATAAACCCCTCATTTGACATGTACCTCAAGGCTGAGAATGCTGCGGTTAGAGGGAAGTTAAGGGAGAGGTGTAGGAACAGTGGATGCTGGTAAGGCATCACACAGGCGACCAACTCTGCAGAAAAAGAAAGAATGAACCAGTAGCTCCCATGCAGGACTGAATACATGTATACAGCACTGGCTTCAACTTAGATAAATCAAAACAATATCTTGACTAGACTCTGTCAGGCTTTCTGAGGCTTGATGAATGATTTCAGCGTTCTGAATTATTAATGGGCCCCAAAAGTAAACTTTATGGGAAAAAGGCCATAGTTTGGTGGATTTATAGGATGAAGTTTGGGTGCTAATTTTAAACCCAAGAACTTTGATTTGGGTGGGGCTCCAAAATGATATTTAACATTTTCAGGACAAAATATTGTAAACCTATCAGCCTATTCCTTTCAAATTCAAGCCCTAAGATCCACATTCCACATTTGCCTTGAAACAGCTAAGTCCATCAAAGTTGTTTGAGCAATGCGAGAAGGTAAAAAAAATACTGTCTATTTTGATTTGGATGCTTGCTTGACATCAGATTTTAATGGAAAGTGAAAAGAGAATTTTTCAAGGCACTCAAATGGCAGGTGGATTACAATGATGACACAGGTACGCAAAACCTTATTGCTTGAAATCAGATGTTTAGCATTCCCGTGTCTTTATTATTCAGCTCCAGAACTGGAATACTGACATAAAAAGAGTCCCAAAGCTTGAAACCTTAATGCTTATATGTTAGACGTATCAGGGAATCTCTTCCAGTGGTGGCTAGAACTTTTCTCTGCTGCATGTATTAAGTCAACAAACAAATCTAAATGCCTAGACAGACGGACAATTTGTGGCAAACTTCCTGACCTAGAAGTAAAAGGAGTAACATGCCTTATAAACCATGAAGGTTCAAGATAAGATGAAGAATGAGCTCTGCTAGGGAACAGCACCCAATTCAATAAGGGTACAGGAACAAACCTCAGAAGCATTTTAAATACAGCCTCCCTAATTCCTCGAGAGAGCTTGAGAGTGTTCCTCTGCCCCCCTGCCCCAACCAAATGACCCACTGCTTACACCTCCCACACAGGCTAAACTAGCACTGATTCTTGCCACCATTCTTCATTGACTTTGCTGATGAGGCAGAGAACTCGGCAAACAGACCAGCTGTTAGTTCTCTCCCTACTCTGGGAATGAATGTACACTGGTAGAATAAGAAATAGGGTAACCTGAGTAATTCACACACTCCCAGTGTGTTGGCGACATGACTGACATGGGGAAATAGCTGGCTGACACGGGGAAATCACTGATATGCTCAACAACCCCTTTGCAGAGAGGTGTTGCTTTACAAACCGTGATGTTGAAGCCACTGGCAAAAAAGGTTGCGAAAGGTCAACTCTAACCGCTCTGAAAATATCTTGTCTGGCCCTATACCATACAGTAAAACATCATGCTAGATGTTTTGCAGCAGGTACACTGTTCTCTGCCCTAAACAACCTGTTCTATTGTCCCTGAAATGAAAATCAGTATCTTTAAGTAGGGGATACTCCAAGACTTTCCAGCAAATCTTCCCAACTTCCCACCATGGTCCCGTTCTCTGAAGTCCCTGGCCTGTCACACAGATTTCATGGTTCAAGTGATGCCATGTTTATCTATGTGAAAAGTCCTCAGATACCTTTTAAAATAGCATCCTGCTGTAGTATTGCTCCTCTTTATGCCTTGAAGTTTTTTGGTTGAATGATCATCCCATCCACTCAGCTCCTCATCTGAGGCACTTAATTTTACACAGACTCTGGAAGTCAGACACTCTGAACTCCTTCACAGCTTAAAGCAATGATGAAAAAGGTATTTTATCTGCTACATCTAGAATGGCAAACTCTGATTACTGCAGAATCTGGGCTGTTAGTTCAGTTTGTAGGGGACTTTACCAGGAGACAACTGGTTGTCTTTTCTGCAACATCTGAAGCTTAGAAATTTATTTTTGAGCCTCAGAAAACTGAAAATACATTATTTCAGATGTTCTAGAAATGAAGCAGAACTGTGTCAATTTTTGGTTCCCCTGAGACCAAAACCTGTGGGTATTTCTTTCTCCCTATGGCTGGTGGTTTAGGCACTGGGTTGTGAGAAACTGAGAATCTAACTCCCAGCGCTGACTGATTCAGAGTGATCTGGGACGAAAACCAGACCCAGGAGAAGCAGGGACTCGGTTTTCTGTATCTTAGGCTACAGCATACAGGAGTTTCCCTTAAACTTTGTCAAAACAGATATATTGCTCACATAGAATGGTTTTATGAATTTTTCCCTTTTGGAAACTGTTTCAGCTCGCTCTATTTTCAGGTGCTAGCCTGAATTACTAGGACAGTCAAATCATAAGCAGCTGTTCAGATCCTCAGAGGTACAAATCAACCGAGCATACCCATGTACCCCAAATGAGCATCTGGCACAGTATCGTTTTCTCATCCAGATTCCACTTATATAGTCACTTTTCCAACTATGACACATTTACCAATGCTCTTCTGAATTTGAGTTCTGGATCCAGTTAGAAAAAGATGATACATTTCACACAAAGAAACTGTCTGATGACATGGCACATATCGTAGATCAGAGATCAGGGGTATGTTCCTGATTATTCTTCCTTTGTTGATTTTTGGCAGTGTAACCTAGTCACTAAAACTTGGAACCAGAGTCTTTATGTTCTATTTTCATTTTATTGCCAGCTCATTATTCCATACTTTCCATGGAAAATACTCACAGTGAGTTCAACATAATGAACACCAGGCAGGACTCTTAAGATGGAAGGGGAGTTGTCATTTATTTCCCTGTACTAGCAAGGTCAGCTGCTTTACCAACACCATGCAGCCAGGTCTGGGAACAAACCAGGGGAAAAATGCAGTGAAGCTAGGATCAGAAGGAAGCCTGTCTAGATGACAACAGTAATATTCCCTATTTAAAGAAAAAACAGAACAAAGTATTTTTGACTGCAGTGAGACTTAACAAACTCCTCTTTTATCACTGTCAGCATTACTCCAGCTATTTGTGTTGCCAGAGCCACAAAGGAATTTGTACAGATTATCCAACCCTTCTTGTTACAACCAAAATGTCCTTCACTTTTGAGGGCCATTTTCGTAGATGGTCAGCCCTGGCCTAAATCTCTCCCAGGGACTTTCTGAAGCAGTGGTAGTTTATGCTAAATGTGTCTTAGCCTCATGCTAAGATGCCTAACATCATCTTGCTACTCAAAAGGAGTTGGGGAGTTTTAGATCGCAGTTCCCTCAAAACACAAGCTGAAAACTGAGCAGTCTGTTGCTCTCAGATCAGCATATGCTTGTCCTGTCATTTGGTCGTGGGGAAGGAAAACACTGAAAAATGAAATCATCTTTTTCCTGCATTGCTGAATAGTGCTTGTTAGTGCTGATGCTGCAAGGTTCAGTGACCTCAGGCAGAGTGAGGGAGACTGCGTCCCGAATGCTTCTCTCCCCCTCACAAAGACCAGTCCTGAACAAAGCAGTGCCCAGTCTCTTGGGTTTTAAAGTTCCTGAGCTCCTGCAAGCTGGGTATGCATAAATACCTCTCTATCAGAAGGGCAGGGAGGTTTGGCAGCTTTTCCTATCAGTTTTCAGAGAGATCTGAGGACATATGAAAGGAACTGACACTACTAAGAAACTTCTTATCTTCACAGTTGTCCTTCTAGCAGGGATTCCCTTTGGACTTGAAAGCACATATCATATTTGAGACTCAGCTACCCTGCACCCTCACCAGGAAACCAAACAGAGCTCCTGGAATTCTAAACTAACCAAGACCTTGTATCTGGCTTTTCTTTCCTGACGTTTGGGGGAAACAGCAAGTGAACAGAATTTTCTTTTGTTTCAGAGATTCACCCAGTTGTTAAAGCAGAGTATTTCCAGAAGGAGAGAAATAGAGCTTAACTGCTATTATGTAGGCCTGAATGAAAGTGCTCAGTGGCTGTCCTCTGCCTCCTAAGACGTCAGTTTTAGTTCCAAGATTAAAATTAGAGCTGGCTGCAGTTTTGCTTGGCTGAGGCTTTTTTATTTGAAAAATCAGGCTGGGCATGATTAAAAACTGTGTAGATTTGTGACATTTGGCTGGGATTAATCTAATAATTAATCCCCCCCCCCCAATAATTCTGGAAAATTAAAACCATCTTAATTGTGCAATTTAAAAGTATGTCTTAGTTCAGAATTTACTTCAGTATCTATATCTTTTTTTTTTTTTACTTGAAAATGAAACTATGAAAAAATGTTAGGAACTATGGAATGTCTTAATTTTCTTTTTTTTTTTTTACTTGGACTTTTCAGTTAGGCACACACATTTTATTTCTCTTGCAGCCACCAAAGCAATGTTTTTCCTTAGAACTGCAATCAAATGGCAAGATAAATTGCTTGTCCAGCAGAGTTTTTACATTTTTGTCATCGTATTGTATGTCACTCCCGCTGTGGCTCTGGACCCTGAGTGTATTCACTGTGATGTGGTTTTATTTCACTGTCATTGTCTGGATGTTTTAAGCCTAACAATGTGAAAGCAGAAAGTTTAAAGGAAAGATTCTGAGGTGCTCAGTTTTAGCTTACATACTGTCCTTACCTATTTAAGGACCAGAGGGTTTGACTTCAAAGATGTGTTGTACTGTATGCAGTCCATAACTTCTGAAGGCATGTGTGCTAAGGAAGAGACCTTTCTGAGCTCTTCTAGCCAACTCTCAGAACTACGAATGCAGTCTGACACCTGATGTATAAGAGGGTCCACAAGTCTCACTGAGAAACTTTCATCAGAAACACCAAACTATCTATTCTTGAATAGGTCCCCCTGCCTAGAGGGCCCATCAGGGGGATGTAGTGGGTTAATACCCAAGGTTTTGGCCCAAATTTACTAAATATTCAAGATGTAAGGACAAACTGCCAGCAGACTGAAGAGGCATTTCATTTGAGACAGCTGAGAATGGCTGGGTGGAGACTGCTGAACAGAGATCCAAGCAACTATCGCTTGACTCAGTTCATCAGTATCTAGCTGTGTTTCCTTTGAGAAAAAGAAGTCTGAGGACATCCCTGTGATGCTGATAAAGCTGGTGTAGCATGAGTCAGAGAGAGCACCAAAAGGTGTTCATTGATGATAGGTCTAATTCTGCTTGCTCTAGGCCTTTGAAGACTAGCATCTAATTAATCCAGCCAATTACTCAAGTGAAAAGGTCCTTTTACAAGCTCTTTAAGAGGGGTCTTGGTGAAACAGACAGTGCCTCTTAAACATGTTCTTCCACCCATTAACTCTAATTGGTCGATTAAGATAAAATTAATTTTGTTGTATGCCACTGAACAGTAAATCTTTAAGGCAGTTTTTACATTAACCCCCCTTGGGTCCTGTAAAAGAAGAATTCTTGTAGGATAATTAAAAATGCACCGTGCGTTATAAATAACTTTGCTGGGTGGCACAAGAAACAGTAAACTAGTAGATTAGATCTGCATTTAAAATGCAATAGCATTTTGTCGGTTTTGTTACAAATCTGATCTAGCAATATACCCCATATCATTGAGCGGTGGATTCTGGAAAGGCTGCAGAATTGTAATGTGCAATCTCTCATTCAATAAATCTTTTCAGTAAGGCTCAGGGCGGGGGTCGGAGAGGAGAAAGGCGTGCATTGAACACTCATTGACAGTAAAAGACCTGACCATTTCAAATGTGCTGCGTCTCCCCAATCTGCAGTCACATCACCCTGTCGTGCTTTTTTCTGTGTGGTGCTAGGAATGCTTAAATCACACCAGTATCACTTCTGTGCCCCACAAACATTCATCCACGGGAAATCTGCAATACACAGCAGACTCCCTCCTCTTGTGTAACCCCACTGAAATATATTTCTGGTTCATATAATGGAAATAGAGAAGACAAAGGAGTCTACCCAGGCTTATAAGCCCTCAGGACATGAAGATGGCCGCATGTACACATTCCTCCCTCTCTGCACCATAATTCGATCAGAAAAGTAGCCATCAGAGTGGAGTCCAGCTGCTAATAAAACCAACATCTACTGAGGCCTTGGAACCATCTCCTGGGAGGTATATGGAACTGTGATTCCTCATAAACAAAGCCAGGGCTGGACCCAGCATGCTGTGGCTGAGCAGTGGCAGCCCCCTGAGGCTACGCTGGGCCGCATCTGTGGTGTGTGCAGGATGGTGAGATGCAATGCAAATCTGTGTTGGGGTAGCACACTGCCTCCCTGACTACCTATACGGTCCCCCCACACCTGCATCCCCAGCGTGAACCAGGACAAACAGCTTCATGGATATGAGGAAACAGGAGAGAACTCATGGAGCTGCTGTAAGATTGATACCTAGATCTGGACAATGTATTGAAATCTCTCCTTCTTCAGTATCGATATGACATTACCGATACTGTCCAGAGACACTTCTCAAAGGCACTTGTTTGAAAAGCTCCACCATCAAAGAGCATTTAATAGCTGTCTCTCTGCCTTTGCTCTCTTGGGAAGACAATTCCCCACCCCTCTGATGCCTGACAATACAAGGTGAAGCATGCCTTGTGCCCAGCCCTGAGTAGCAAGGGGCTATCTCCCGCAGGCTGCTCCCTGCCTCTGAGCAGCTGGAAGTCCTGCATTAACTGCTATCACCTTCTAACTCCCTGTGTCAATTCAGACAATACTAAAGTAAACAGCAATAAAGACATGACTCATGTCGGAGCTGGCTGTGGCTATTGTCAAGAATTTCAATAGGCTGTGCACAGCCTGGAGTCAGGGTATAGTCCTGGGATCCCTTGCTCTGCAATCAACTTAGAAAACTTTCTTTCAGGTTTATGCTGCAAAGTGCAACAACTGATGAAAGCTGCTGAGATTTTATTTTCCATCATGTTCACCAGACCACAAGTGAAAATGTCTCTTTCCCTTATCTCTAGGATCAATCCCTGATCCTCCTTCCCTCTGTTACAGCATTTTTATGGGACTTTCTCCCATCTACAAGATCCAGAATGCAGCATGTGTTCCACACCAAGATAAAGAAAAGCTATGTATGGATTTATACATGTATAAGTTTTTTTAAAAAAATGATGTTTCTTTAAAAAACCTCTCACAATGCTTATGACCACTGTGTTTCTCCTTGGCTTAATAACTGTCAGCAGAATTCCATACAATAGACCCATACAGGTCTTCAAGAGACCTGAGCCCCATTAGTAGACCACTTCTGTGCTACCTCCGTAATTAACATTATCACCAGTCCTGGGAAGTGTTTGACCTATAAAAAGGAAATTCTCTCCCTTGTAAAGCTTCTCATCAGTGCTAGGGGTGCATGCTAGCCTAGTGTAGGCACAGAGCAGGGACTTAGGGGGCAGAGAACTAGGAACTGTGAGCAGAATCAGCAGCTAGGATTATACGTGAGCCTAACCAACTTGATTACAATTTGTTTCTCTGAGAAAGCAAGAAGAGGAAGGGATGGGAACATCTTTCCCAAAACAACTACCTGAAATCTAAGCTGAATCTGTAGCTCAGGGCTTAACTTTTCTCCCAAGTCCAGATGCCTTGAGAGCCTGCTTTGCCTAGATTTGTCTCCAGGTCTAGCCTAGAGTTAACTTGCTTCTACTCCAAAGAGGATATAAATAGCATGAACTGATGTTGGCAGCATTGCTATTATTGTATACACCAGTAAGCCAAAAGACAGTTTGAGCAGTGTTGAAAATGGGGATCTTTTGGGGATACCCTCTCATAGCCATGCCTGTACTGAGCAGCTCTAGCTGGGACAAGCAGAAAAAAAACAAAGCAGGAGTTGTTTTTATCTTCTTGACAAAATTCTCCTTGAGAATTCTCCTTCCCTAAAATTTCTCAGTGAAAATTCTCCTTCCCTAAACAAGAAACTCTGGTAACTGGGCTGCTCTTTGGGATGAAAATAGTATTGATATGGGCAGCATATGGCCAAGCATATTACAGAGCAAAACCCGCTCTTCGGCTGAAAAATCATGTGGCTTTCTCCTGCCTCTGTCTTCTAGAAAATGTCAGAAACACCTGGAAATTTGGTGCTGCATCTTGTTTCACAAACCTTCCTTGCGTATGAGGCTCTTTCACTTCTCTCGTTAGAATTCTTCCCCCTTGCTTGCTCTTTGTTGAAGCAGAAACAACCCTAGCCTTATGGTGTCCTTAGGGCCACAGTTCAGCTGAATCGCTTATCAATGGAAGGGGCAGGCTGCATCTGTATTAAAAGCAATCAGGTGCTTTAGCTGTTCCTATTGCCACTGCTGCACCCAAGGAGTGAGAGGCTTCAGGAGTTTCTAGTGGCCATTCTCTGTGTTCATCTGATACAACACCACAGCTGTACTTCGCAGAGCTGATCAACATGGTGACATTGCTGTTAGGATTCTCTGCCAGCTGCATACCAGCACGCTTCAAATGCTAAACCGCTGTTGTACCTGCTTGTGCTACTTGCTCAGATTTTACCAAGAAGCCCTAATACTTTTCTGATCAGCAATTACGTTCTTTGCCAAAGTGAGGATTCCTGCTTGGACCCATTGTACTTGCTCCTTTGCTTTCACAGAGAGCCTTTGCACTGTAGAACTGCTGCAGGAATCAGGCATCAGAGGAGAAACACATCCTACACAGACGATAACCTGCCACACCCTCAGGGAGTGCTCCTGGGGAACTTCTGATCTGCGATAGAGATGGTATATGGGATCAGTAGATGCACAAATACTGTCTTGGAAAGGCTTTTTGTTCCCTTTCCCCAGTGATCTTCCCAAAAACTTGGTTGTGTGCTGCGATCCACAGTGTCGTGTCCCCAGAATGGCAGGGATAACACGACTTGCAACAAGAATTACTTGGGAAAGCAGCATGGTCAGCTGCAGAGGGCACATCTACCTGCTTTCTCACTGCAGACCCTGAAAAGTCCTTACTTGGTGAATGACCTTTGGTGAAATCTCTCTATCTGGCTGTTTTACCTCTTGCCCTTTGCCTTACTTAAACCAGACCACAAATTGGGACTTCCAAATGCAATATAAGCCCCGAGAGATGGAGTAGTGGGAAGATGCTTTTGCATTTGGCAAGATGCATTCACCTGTCAAAAAGCTTGACTCCGTGCTCCAGAGAGTTGCACGCAATGTTCCTGACACAACCACAGGCAAAATCTCCACCCCAGCACTAGCTCCACTGGCTGTCCAAACTTGAAGTGGCTATGGAAGAATGACCGCGGTGCTAGAGGGCCAAGCTCTGCTACTCATAACTGCAGTCAACACAGCAGGGAATTAGCATCTCTGTGTTCATGTTTTAATGACAATAACCTCCCAAACAGACTGCGCTTTGTATTTAAAGTCGTTCAGCCGTAGACACTGGATGGCATGAGCTCTACAACTAATTCTCTAGCATGCAGACTATCTCCTGTTATACTCTATGCATGTTTTCTTTCTCATGCATTTTGTAGGCTTTTACAAACACAGCTATCTGTGACTGCAGCACATGGCCAGTGATCACTAGAGGGAAGGAAGGTTTTGCCTACTTACTCTCTTATTAAAAGGTAAAAGTCTTTAAAGGAAAAGAATGGTAATGATGTTCATCATAAAAAAAGAAGTGCTTTCTCCTTACAAGCAACAGAGATCTGCAGGGCCACACTCTAATCTTAGACATCTTCTGTAAAATCCTTTAAAGTCTTTGTTGATTGTCTGATTAATATTTGAATGAAAGGATCTCTAACCATTTGTGAAGAGACTTCCTAAACTCTTCTAATATCCGTTACAGAAACCTTTCCAGCTCTTTCCTACTCTTGGAATGAGTTTAAGTGTGTGAATTTGAAGTAGCAGTAAAACAGACCACTCTTCTAGGAACACTTTGGTTTCTTTTCTAATGGGAGAACAGAGTTGTTTTATGAACCACAATTACAGCTACGTATTCTTGAATGACAGATATCCAGGACTTTTTGGCCATGAGGAAAGTATACAAAGGCTATAATCTATGGGAGGCATTTGAAGGCAGACACTCTTAAAGGCTTCAGTTATATCATGCTTGGGGATTAACTCTGTGGTGCGGGTATTATTTGACCTATTTTAGAAATTATTTCAAATGTCTTCACTAATTGAAAGAAAATGGAGGAGAGTGGGGAGAAAAAATTGATGAAGAAAATCTGATTTATTCAACTAATTCAAAGAAATTAAGAGGTGGCATCTTCAGCTTCCCCCTGCTTTAATGGTTGCAGTTGCATGCAGGTTTAATTCAGCTCACTCTGCTGGACTTCATACCAGTACAGTCCTGCACATTTGCTTCTGCCCTTGTATGCATCAGACTTTCCTTTGTGGCTCTCTACTCTGAGCGTTAAATAACAGCCTTGTAGGTTAATTGGCACCCTTACTGAGCCTCAGTTCAGCAAGTACTGTCTGATTTTTAAACATGTTAGAGATGCAGATTAAGAGTGGAGCTGAATTCCACATCAATCTTTGCTAAAGAGCTGATGGATTCTCTCAGTAGTTATTCTCAAGTCGTCTCAGGCATATTTATTAACCTCATGAGCGCTTCTCCCCAAATAAGTATCTCTTTGCCTGCGTGCCAGTCTGTCCTTCACTACAGTATCTGAGCACCTCTGACGTGCTGCCGCTTTGACAAACCTACCAGTATCGCTGTTTCGGGTTTTCTAAGAACCTTCTTTTTATGTGGAAACTTACTGGTCTTTTATGTAAATTATAGCACTGGGAATTTCCTTGAGGTTATGTAAATTACACTGATTCACGATTATAACAAAAGATACATAATATTCTTGTGTATTTCTTTTACTATTTTAAATATGGCAACGCCAATTGTCCTTTCCTTGTCATTGCTATTTCGGTGTGTGAACTATTTATACTGAAGCTTCCATTACATAATTATCTGTAGACTTTCACCTTATCCTTCATATGCTGTGCTTAGATACCACACTGTGCCTCTCTAAGAGTTGGTGATTTAACCTTAATAATGTATGTACATCTCATTTGAAGGAGCAGAGAGAGCCAAGAACATGACATCTTGATTTCATTGTTAACAACATGTGCTGTGTTGGAGGAAATTCACTCTAATAGTTTAAATTTCACCTTAAGTTTAAGGGCATATGAAAGTCTGAGTAGCATGTTATTCAGACCATTTTCAGGCAGAGAGTTCATGTTCTAAGATGTTTATTATGCTCAGCTTTTGTTAGGCTTTTTTTTGGTCTGTGTTACAGAAGTCTAGGGAATAGGCGGTCATACAGACTGTCCCTGACTGCAGTCCTGGAGCTCATCAGTGACTGATGATCTGCAGGGAGCAGAGAGGATAGAACTGGCATAACTGGATAGAACATAGGTTGATGAATCCAGTGATGAGGCAAGGGGATGGCTAAGTACTCACTGGAAGGGAACTAACTGCTTATCCACTGGATTTTTCTCCTTTTAAAGGACCACAGCTGGTGGTTCTATTGCTGTCTAACTATAACGTGATTTTGGTATACATTTTTGAATTGGTCTGTGCTGTTGGTTAAGTACAATAATCAGACTGAGGTTATTCTAGTATGTATTGATGACCATTTTATGTAGAAGGATATAGGAATGTACAGGTAACAGCAACGTGGGCTTTAGGCTCATTTCTTAGGAATATTCAACATCTCAGTGGGATTAGCTGTGGAACTGCAGGTATACTCCTGTTATTCCTCTCTTCTCCCTATCTTCTTTCCTCTCTGGATTTTGAGCATCTTAGCAGAAAGAAGGATTGAGACCTAGCAAACTTGGTAAATCCACATTATGGACTCTTTAAGTAGAAAGCAAAAAGGGGAAATGCCATCTTCCTGACCTTATCTAAACCCTGACAAAAGACTTTCTCCATCTCTCCTAAAAGCACTGGGAATGATACTGTGGTAGACTATGAAATGAGTGTTTGAGGTCCATCCGCTTCATGTTTATCACACTGCCATATGCACGGCTGATGCTCTGAAAGTCAAGCTGGGTCAGTGAAGCTGTTCTGTAAGATGTGCCAGAATAATTTCGTTCTGCCTGACCTTCATCTGATGAAAGTTTAGCCAGCAACTCTGGTGAAATTGCTCTGACTTAGCGCCGTTGAGAATGAAGGCAGTGCTATAGGTTACAGTGTGCTGTCCCAGAGGTGGGGGAGCAGGTGTCTTTTGCTTTCAGCCTAAACAATTAGTTTGTGTTGCTTTGCACTTTATAGTGCAGCTCTTCAAAGAAAAGGGGCTAGAAAGTGACTTTTCAAGAGCAAATGAAAATCGAGTCTGATTCAGGCTATGTGGACTGCAGAAAGATCAGGGGAATTTTGTCCAGCTCCAGTTATGTGCCATTATTTCTACGCTGTACAGAAGGCTAATGATGATCTATATTGTCATACACCCGAATTAGAGTTTAATTATTAATACCAGATAGCTGAATTTTGGGGATACATAACAACTGCCCTTCAGGGGGCAATATTCCCAGTTCTATTCTGGCAATGGTAATTCTAAGTTAAGATATATTTCTAGAACACTTTCATTATTGGACTTTTTCTATAAACGTGATTGCTTCTAATTAGAAATTATTGTTTTAAATCTACTCCACACGGTCTTTCCTTTTAAGCAAGAAAATTAAACAGTGAATCTTCTCATCTGTCAATTTCTGTAAGCCCCCCTTCTGCCCCACTTTTCCCCAATCACAGGCAGAAGTGGAGCTTCCTGGATTATTATAATCTTTTATAGCACTCTCACATTCTGTTCTCTGAAATGTAATAAAAGAGTTGTACTTGGCCATTCATCAAAATGTAGCAATTCCGTAAGGTATCAGGCAGATGCTAAATACCAGTGCTCTGCAGGTGAACAAATGCACCAAAGGGAAGTTCACGGGCTCAAGTCTCAGGTATTGCAAGGGTTTAATCCAACACACTTGTACTCTCAAATGGTTGAAGTAAGCCTCAGGATATGAGCAGGCTGGAGTTCAAAGTAATTTTTAACCCTGTGTGGTTGTGGTAGAGCTCTGTCTGTAAGTATTCATGTTAGAAAGCTTAAATCCATTGAGAGATATTTTAGGCAGAACTGCTTTAGCAGGAAATAAAACACCCATGTCTATGCATGTGTAAATAGGTTCAGGTACGTGTGCTCGTGTGATTTGCTTTGCTTTGCGATGAGACCATACACTGTTTCTCCAAGTATAGTATGCCGTTGGATGTGTATTACCCATTTAGATTTCATCAGAGCTTTTCGGGCATGTCTTTGTCTGAAACATCCTGACAAATACAGCGAATAATAGCTATCTCAGCAGCAATGTATGTGTATTGCCGTCTGCCTGATGCTCTTCTCCTCCACCCTGGTTATCTTGATAAAGGGGTTGTTCAGGAGCCCTAGCCTTCATTTCTCCCCCAACAGCAAAAACTGCATGCACAACAAGGAGCAGACTGAAAAATTATGTTCACGCCTTGACCTTGAGACTTCCTGAACCAGTTTGGATTGGCTCTCCCTTTGAAACAACAGGCTTCCACAGGAAGTTCATAAATGGGCCCAAGTCACAGCAATTGACGTAGTTTTAATATTTTTAACTTGGTTCTTCAAGAACTACCTAAAATGGGCGGTGTTTCATGGACACAAAGAACTGGCCAGCTTTTCCAAGAGCAAACGTCAGTGTGCTGGGCACAACGCAAACCGTTGAAAGCAGTGTGACTAATGGGCCATCGGGCCCTGCGAAGGCAGCTTCTGCTGAGCGCTGCTCTGGGGACATGGCTGTCTGCGTTGTGGAGCTGCACTGCACCCCACCATGCCCCAGTGTCGGCACCACTGGGGGTCCCAACACCGTAGGCAGCCAACATCTCCAAAGAGCTAAACCATGGGCCTGTGTCCCAGACCCCTCAGCTTCAGGCGTGTTTGGATCCAAGGCTTAAGCACTGATGCAATCTCTTTCCCTGCATGGTGTCCTACTCACCTCGCCCACCCCTGCCAATTCTCACCCCTCTCAGAAAGACAAAGCACTGTACATCATTCTAGTCATAGAAATGGTTTGCAAGACTCATTCAGAGGTGTTAAAGAAAAGTTGTTTTACTCCCCAAGTCTGAAATATCGGAAGAGGGATGTGTGAAATGCCCATGGTTTGTTCCATTCACAATGACCAGAGAAGAGGATCAGAAAAAAATAAATGTTGCAAAGAAACAGGAGTATTAAATCTTTAGGAGGAGAATGATGGATGAAAATCGACACGAAAACCTTGCTTTTAAGACCTTTACCTTTTCACACAGCTCTAACAAAATGCAGCTGCATTAAAGACACTCCTTTTCACTCACTTGCTTTGCACCTTGTTTTCTCATTACCTGTTTAACATTAACTTAATGAAAAACAGTTATTTACATCTCTGAACTCCACTGATTGTATGCTATAATCTAATGACAGATTCAAATTCAAAGGTCTTGAGTGCATTGCTCCTGTTTAACTATGAAAAGGACGTTTTCTTGTTTGCAGATAATCTTATGGAATGGGATGAAAGAGTGTTATTAATGTTAGCAATGCATATGATTTCAGACAGAGCTATTTAATTAATTTATAAATCAGTAGCTCTGTCAAAGGGCAGTAATGATAGGCTTTAAAGCAACTTTCAAAATTAATTGTCTAGTCTGGTTAGTTCACGATTTGGGATTTTCTGGTCTGTACTTAACTGATGTATTTTGAAAGATAAATTTATATATATATATATGTAGTTGCTTTGAGAAATTGACAGGAATGAAAAAATGAAGCAGCAGCTCCTTCCAGCAAATAGGCTCTTTTCATTCAGTCAGGAATTCAGAAGCCTTTCTTACTGAAGAACAAAGCAAGCCCTCCCTGCCCCCCAAGCCATGAAAATTAGATACATTGGATAAATCAACTATTTTGAAATGTTCTTTGGTTTGTATCTATCAACTATAGGATCCAGATCCACTGGACTTGCTAGTATACATTTACAAGGTAAAGAGTTAATTTGGTGTCTTTTTTTTTTTTTTTTTTTTTTTCCACTGATAAAGGCTTATCTTGTATTCTTCCAATCTTTCTTGTAAGCATTTCCTGGTGGGGTGGGGGGTATAAGCCAGCAACATGGAGCATCTGCCTGCAATACCTAGCAGGGGAGGCCTTGCCTGTTTGGCCAAGGCTAGCAAGTCTTACATAATAATTTATTACAGTACCTTTCTGTTTCCTGGTCTGTGGTTTGCTGCTTGTTCTCAAAGCCAGTGAAGCTGCTCATATCCACGTAGCCGTCATTCTCATTAGCAGCAGATAATGTCCTGCTGGGGTCTTCAAAAAACTCAGTAAAAGTTCCTGCTCTTGTGGATCTTCGAGGAGGAATTTGTATGTTTTCATAGTCAGAGCTCATAGCAGGAATGTTCTCATAGTCAGACGTGTCAGCATTGGGAAAAGAAATGGACCTAGGTTTCGTTAATGGGAGTGGCATGAAAGGAGGCCTGGACCGGTCCTCGAAGGACTCCACCCTTGACACACTCCTGCTGAAGGACTTGGGTGTTCCTTTTCTTTTACCATCCTTATAGAAAAGGACAGCTGAGGGAGACTCAGATGCACGGAGCTTCCCAACATGTGATTTTAGTTGAGGTGAGCTACTTAGGCTCCTCCTGTCCAGCTCCATCAGCCTTGGAGGCCCATGATAGCTAGACTCTGATGAGGACCTTGAAGAAGAAACATTAACATCTACATGGACTTTACTTTCAGTTTTCTTCTTGAATTTTAGAGTGAGGAACCTCTTAAAGGAAGATTTCTTTTTCTTGGAATACTTATCAGGTGAGTCATTCTCTATCAAAAGTGAAGGGGAACTTTTAGTGATTGGTTTTTTGGTGATGTAGGCAAGTTCAAAAGGAGGTGGTATATCAACAACTGAGGATGGAGTAGATAGGCCACATGATGAAAGATGATTTCTCTGGGAAAAACTGCCTGAGGAACCATTGACACAAGGCAAAGACAAGTTGTCTTCTGTCCTTTTTATTCTACCATCATCCAGTACACAGCTATCACTTTCTCTGTAAACAGAGACAGGTATCTCTCTCCCTTCAACAGAGTAAGATCGAGGATATAAAATGAAACGTCTTGACTTGGTTGGTAATGCCCTCTTGGCTTCTATTGGCTTTCCTTCCGCTGAAAATAAATTGTTGCTTAAATCTTCTGTCCCAGAGCCATTGTGTGAAGATGGTACATCAGTTTCAGGTCCAGTTTCTTCTGGAACTGTTTCTGGGACATAGCCTGGCAGTTTCCCAGAGAGTGACCGTGTTCTAGTGACAATGCTTTTACGATCAATGGGCAGCAAGTTGTTTTCACCATCCATGCCTAATTCATCCCTTTCGCTGTGATTAGCTCCTAAATCACTCTGCCCATCACGAGCAATTTCATTTTCTGCGGGAAGCACATAAGGGTCATCTAGGGAATCACTGCTAGTTTCTCTTTCCTCTGATTCTTCAGGCACAATGACCACTTCAGGGACTGCCAGATTTTCATGCAAGACATGATTGAGCCCACATTCTGCATTCATTTTGCCATGCTCACAGAATTCGAAGTCTTCCTCAAGTGGGACCTGTTGAGGTGGACTTGGGACACTTTTGCTGAGGCTGTTTGCTTCCACCTCATTGTCTTCAAGTTGCAGCTCATCTGACTTAGAGGTTTCCACAATACTTTCACTATGCTCTTCAACAGTCACATCTTCCAGGTCTGGCTCCATCCCTGGACTACTAGGTGGACTATCAGAGATCACGCCATCTTCATCCAGAGAGGTCCCTTCTGTTTGAAGATTCTCATCTGAATGTTGCATGGGTATTTCCTCACCACATTCATTCTCACAAGGAGAAGTTTGACAGCCATCATCCATACTCTCTGCATTCACAGTTTCTTCTTCCCCTTTCCCAGAGTCTTTGCTTGCTTCACAGGCTACCTCTGATGTCTTCTCCTCACCTCTCCTCTCAGTGATCTGGCAGCCATCACTGACATTTCCTGTGTTTGTATTATTGTGCTCATCTGGGTCTGCTTCCTCCTCCTCAGCTGCTGCTTGATGGATGGACTCTCCTAAACCACTTTCAGCACTGGGTTCATCTTCGCACAGTTCTAAGCCAGGAGCTGTTTCTTCACTGGCCGCATCGGGCAGCATGTCAGGGCTTGCACAGTCAGAATTTTCTAAGTCCCCTTCCATGTTCAAATCAAGCTCTGCATGCACACTGTGGTCACCATCATGTGCTAGACACCCATCTCCCTTTTCTAAAATCTCAGGAAGTTCCTCCTCCTCCTGCCCTGCCTTTTCACAATCTGGGATTGATTCATCTTCATGTAGTAGCATTACAATGGTATCTTTACAGATACCACCCATTAGTTCCTCATCTCTATTCAAAAGGTTATCACTGTCAGTCTTACAATCTCTATTGTCCTTAACCAGTTCCAGGTTGTTAGAAGTTTCCTCCTTGTTTTTGGTTTCACTACAATCACCTACAACATCCTCATCGTCATCTACATTCTTGGAAGCATAATTATCCCCATCAGGGGCATCAGAGGACTCCTCACAAAGTGCTTTGGACTGGTCACAGTCTCTGGTTGACTCTTCAGAGTCATGTTCCATTGGTTCAGCAATATGCGAAGAGTTATGATGCTCACCTTTGGTGACTTCTCGATTACTGGTATCCTCATCATTAGCAATGTTATCCTCTTCCTTCTCTACCTCTTCTGGAGTTTCCGAGACTTCATTTTCCACAGAGGAGTCTAGGTTCTGATCATGCTCATGTTCCAAGTCATTACAGTCTTTGCTAGTCAGCTGAGCTTCAGGAACTACAATGTATTCATTATCTGCCTCAGATTCTGGGCAATCAGCATTGCATTGGTTTCCTTCATACAGCTCTCCATCAAGGCATACCAGTTTCCCATTTGAGCATATATTTAAGTTATTGTTGGTACAAACACTGGATTTTCCCTCAGTGTCAGCTGAGAATTTTGGCTTGGGAGCAATAGGTGGTTTGGGACCCCTAGACATAGAGTTCGGGTTATGAAGAATATCAGCCCTTGGCAGTGAAGGAGAAAATTTGGAGACAGCTACTGGAGAAAGATGATCGGTAATCTTTGGTTTCGGTGCTAGTGGTGGCTTTGTGATTTCTGGAGAAAAAGAGAGAAGAGCCATGTTAGTCATCTTGGTTTCTTATTCAAGTCAGCAGAATATACCCTATGGTAGACTTTATACCAGTGACTTCTAATGTAGGAGGAGTCCAGCCAATAGAAGGCTCAGCTCTGAAAACTGAAGGAGCAAAGCATATGCACTGTGCTTCCACGCGGCACTGAAGCTATTGCAGGGAACACGGTTTAAGGTCAAAACTGAACTGAACTAGATGCAGCCTGGGCACACTCGGGGTGAGAAAGATGTACAGCTGCAGAGCCAAGGGGATATTATCATAGCCAGATACCCACAGATGGGTAACGCCTCCCGCGCTCAGAAGTACTGATGACATTAGAGACCTTTTGATTCTGCCCCAGAAATCTGTTTGCCCTAGGATTAAGTATGAACACCTTGATTCAATGATGCTGAAGTGTTTCGCTGTAATGAAAGAAATGCCTTTCAGCCACAGTAGCTGTTCTTATAACACAGTACAAACACTTTGTAGAAATGATTTTAATTTCAATATGTAGTTTGCAGAATTTCAGCATTGAACAAAATTAGTTCTACCAACAGATCAAGGTTCAACTCAATCCAGCCAAACTGAAGTGAACACTTGGTGCCCAGAGACACGGTCTTCCCATCTGCCATTACCATGATAACGAATAGGGAGTTATATTTTGGTTGTCAGACACCATAATCATGAGGGATAAGATGGTTTGCTAAAAGCTTGGCTAATACTTCACATTGATTCTGCAGCTGAGCTCTAATGCACTGAATGAAATACTTCAATCCAAAACATGAAGAGAGTTACTGGTTTACACTTAAGTTCAGTTTTCAGTGTACGGCTTCTTCAGTACTTTCTTTAGTCAAAAGATCCTCCTTCTTCCCGTAAATGCCAGGACTCCTTGCAGGTACAATCTTCTCTGAACATCAAAGTCTAGTTTAAAAAAGTGAATTATCATGCAAAATAAGGCCAGCCAAGGTCTCTGAACGATTTCTAGCAGAAGTGCTGACACACGTGTAGGGGAATTCAAGCAGATGGACAATAAGCTAGATTGAAGCTAGATGAATTAAGTCATATATGGCCATTTTACTCACAGTACAGTTTACATGCCACAGCCATTTCCAGCTGTCTTGGTCCTGAAATTAATATTCTTTAAATAACTAAATGAAATGCTGAAAGGCTGCATAAATAGGCAACAATAGGGATCCTCCCTCATGAGATTTTAGATGAGATGAAATACGTGGTGTGAAGAGCCAGCACACCAAATGGTTACAGATGGTAGTAAGTAAAGAGAAGGGGTTTGCTCTTACTAATGTTTCCTAGTCACCCGTAGGTAATTACATGGTTAATCAATCAGAAATCTCTAGTTCTTTTTATAATTTCAATTAACACATTTTAGTGGAAAAAGAGGAGCTCTTCATTGTAAGGAAAAGCACAGGACAAACTGTTTCGCTTTACTGTGAGGGTGCCCGAGCCCTGGCCCAGGCTGCCCAGGGGGGCTGTGGAGTCTCCTTCTCTGGAGATCTTCAACCCCCGCCTGGACGCTGTCCTGTGCCCCCTGCTCTGGGTGAGCCTGCTGGAGCAGGGGGGTGGCACTGGGTGAGCTCCTGGGGTCCCTTCCAACCCCTGCCATGCTGGGATTCTGGGATTCTGTGACAGAGACGGGTACAATTGTTTGTGCAAAATCTTCATGCCCTACACACAGGAAATAAGGGACACCTTAAGAGACACCATTTGGGACATGGTTCCTATGCAAAATCCTATCCTAAATCACGCTGTAAGTTTCAGGAAGTGTAGCTACTGTGCTGTTACATTTTGAATATTTTGAATATTTTGGAATGCAGGCTTTGGACGTCTTGAAAACAAAATTCAGCTGTGCACCATATTGAGAATGAAGTAATACTGAATGCAAAGTGCTTAAAAATGATTCTCTGGTTGTTTTGATATTTGATGTCATGAAACTTTCCTTACTGTTACCTTAGTCCAACTGGAGTAATTTGTGTTGAACTAATACTGGCCTATTTGTGTGGTTAGACTCTGGGAGATTCAAGAGGCTGTTTCTTCTGATCTTCTTAACCTTGCTAAAATTTCTTCCAATACTCAGAAAGATGCTGACAATTTGGCATTCTGATGTAGTCAGAAAAAGTCTTTCTAGAGTTATGAGACACCAGGGAGATTTCATCTAAGTTAAAAACTGAGTCAGTGATCTCTGCTCAGCCTGGAAAGAGTGAAAAGTCTGTTCTAATCAGGCACCGTACCACATACGGGGTTTTATCTGATCCAGCTTCACGTGTGGAAAAGGAGGGAGAACTGCATTTTCGCCAGTCTCCAGTACTGTAGTGTGTGCTTTTGTTTCACAGTATCCCCTGCTTCTTTGAGCTGCGGGGCATCTGTCTAGGCACTGAAATCACAGAACGGGTAGCTAATCTTTCCCTCCAGATTATTTCAGAAACATTATGTGCCAAACACTTCACTGTTGCTGAAGTACCATTGCTTCTGTTGCAGCCAGCAGCAAGTCTGCAGCAGCTGAAGGCTGCAGAATGCTGAACATTAAAAACAGGGAGGGAATAGAAGTGGGTTGAGTATCTTGTAAGCCTGGCTCCCCAGCCAGATCTACCTTTTGGATTTTTAAATCAGTTATTGCAACAACTGAAAATCCTAAACTAATGTCAGGTAGTAAAACACATGAAATTTTTATTAGCTAAAAATGAGTCCTTACACCTTTCCCATCAGAAAGCACCAATGGACCCCTTACCACCATAATGAGGCATTTTTAGGACTAACTCCAAGGAAGAAACATCACTGTGGAGGTACACTTCCTGCAGTGTCTGGCTTTTCCTAGGAATGTCTATCCAAGAGCAGGACACAAATATACCTACTCCATTCCTGGGATGTGACAAGGCTTGAGCACAGTCTCTGCATTCTCATCCTTGTTCTTGTCAGACAGAATGTCTGCACTGAAACACTGAGTAATGAGAAAAATTCTGGTCTGTAGAGAATGCCAGGATCTCCCAAGCTTTGTCTTATAAACAAATTTGAAATAAAATAATGTAATGAACTAATTTCCTTTATGTAAAATAACCATGCAGACATCCACTTAAAAAATAAAATACAGCTTAAACGCAGTTACCCACATTCCCTCCAGTGATAATTTTCTACAGCAAAAGGAATCAAGTAATCTTGCATTTTTCCTTCTGCTACCTTCAGTAACACTGCTAGCGGAAGACAACTTACGGTAATGGACCCTGCTCATAGTATGGTAACAGTAGGCATTGTGATGTCCTACTCTGACCCACTTGTGCCAGCTACTGGTGACTCCTGATTCCTTCCACAGTTTTTTCCTAACTGCTCTGTGCATTGGTCTTGCCTTTCACGAGGCTCCTTAAACAATTTTCCTTTCTTTTTTTTTTTTTTTTTTTTGGGGGGGGGGGGAGGAGGCAGCAGCAGGAGGAGTACAAGTGTTTGTTTAAAAAATAACCCAAACAGTTACTGAAAAGAAAGCACCACTGTTTGGCTTTTATCACAACAATTTCATTCTACTTCAATTTCTGCTTCCTTTGCTGTCTGAGCCACTTGAAAGGTTCTGGCTGTAACTTCTAAATGGACACAAAACAACATTGCACCATAAGGAATGTGTATGTTCACAAATAATTGTGCATGTTTATTTTAGGATGTGTTTTATGTTGGACGGAGACACACCCACCTTGTGCTTAAAAGGAAACTCTTGGGGAATAGGAATTTCTTTAGCCTGCTCCTCCCCTTATTGTTCAATGTTTCCTTGTACTGACAAGGACCGCTTCCTCTCCTTACCCACCTTCCTTCAGGCAAGCCTGCATTTCAGCATGGTCTCATTCCTGCCATGGCCCATATGAAATGACATTACTCTCTCCCCCTCCGAGTTTCTAAGCAGTGAACAGTAGCCTAGCAGCTCTCCTGCAATGGCAATCAACCCATACAGCCTTCACTGTTCGAGTCTTTCTTTGAAACAATAAATGTTCTGTAGTGGGGTATTGCCTGAAACACTGCAACTACCCACTTTCAAATGTTCTCCAGATTTAGGAATTAGCCTAGAATTTAATTAAGGCTTGTAAGGGACCATATCTACCACCATCAGCCCCCCATCCAGCAGCTGGTTTTGAGGTGAAGACCTAATTAAACACTGAGGTTTCGCATTTGCAGGGATATTTGTAGACATGTCCCAGGCCCATGGTCTTTGGTGGTGGCCCAAGAAATTACTTAGCTCCACAGTGCAGATACTAGTTCCAGCCTTGGCTGGTGCCACAATCCAGTGCAGGAGTCTCTTAAGATGCTGAAAGTAGCTTTTTCTGACCAACAAACTTTTGTTGACCTGTGTTTTCTTCATGCCTTTGGCATTAATTCAACTCAGACAGATGTTAAAATGGGAGAGACATTGAGGACAGAAGGCAGAAATGCACTACATAGTTCAGGGATCTGCAGAGCTTTTGGATGGAAATGACAATGCAGGTGGAGGGACCACATTGCAACAGTGGAATGAGACTGCACAAAGCCTAGAATCCCAATGGAGGCCAATGCACATAAGTCCTGTCTGTCACTGCTTCTGTCCAGGAAGAAGGGATTGAAATCCACAGATGGAAAGTGGCTGAGAAACAGGAGGTGGAGGGAGAATATTCAGACAAGGGCATCAAAAGTCTCATTCAGCTCTGATCAGGAGCTGTACAATTTCACTCAGCTATAACAGAACAAAGTTCAAACTTGTCTTCTAGAAGGCTTTGGTCTGAAGTCAACTGTATACCTTAGTATCATCCTTATCTTATTCCTGTGATGAACGGCTCATTTCTTAAAATAAACCCCTTATTTCCAGTTAGTGCTGCCTGGCTTCTATCTCCAGCATTTGTTATTGTTTCTTCCACTGGGTTAAAGACCCTTTTATTATTCAGTACTTCTCTAGGGAAGGCATAGACTTCCGTACAGCCATGTCTTGGTACATTCTTCTTTTTGGTAAACTGAACAAATGAACTCATTAAATCTTTGCAGTTGGACAATTTCGCCTTTCCTGAAGTCTTTTCTTTTGGATTTTTTCTGAGCCTTTTCCAATTCCCCTTATATGACACATGGGGCAAACCTATGGGAAGCATTCCACAGTGGGTACTGGTGATGCTGTCCACAGAGTTCAATACTTTCTTAGACCCAGTTCTCACTATTCTCTGTTAGCTTGTTAACTGTATCGGGTTGACTTGCTTGTCCATTATGACCTCTAAATTGTTCCCAAGGCTGTGTTGTCTGTTCATTGTCTCTAAACTGATAGCTTTATAATATGCATTAAGTGTAATTTGTTTCAATGAATCCAACTTAATGATCCAGATCTGTTTATGTAACTGCCCTGCCTACTTTGTTAATTACCCTTTCACCAATCTTTACATCATAAAGTGAACTTTGTCATCTCATACTTCTCTATTTGCTTTCCTACCAAGGAAAATGTTGGACAGTATCAACATAATCTCGGTCCAAGCACTATGCACACCACCATTTGATAATGGTACAGAGAGAACTACTACAGCAATTTGCTACTGCCAATTAGCCAGTCCTCAGTCTAATTAACCCAGACTTTATTTCTGTTATAGAAATACTTTTCTCTTAAATCAGAATGTGCTACTAAAATAGTATGCAGACATCAGTGTATGTCTTTGCAGATATGCAGTTGCCTTTATCAAGCAAATCTGTAGCTTTTTCCAAAGACTGGGATCAAATTCCCCATTTGAAGCAAGCAAAGTCCCGCTACTGAGAAAATGAGAATAAGCGACCTTAAGAATAGCAGTAAATGTAGGAATTCATTTACATGCCACTTGCTGAAACACTATTATAGACATAAAAATTATTTGGACCAGGAAAGACAGAAGTTATTTCATGGTAGCATTTCTATTTTCTGAACTAGGCAATGACATGAAACAACAAAGAACCCATCCTGTGCCGGCAGCCATCACGCTCACTCTCCCTCTCACATCAGAGCATGACAGTGCTGTCTAAGAGCTCATACTGTTGACAAAAGCCACGTGTGCCAAGTGCTGCACAAACCCAGAAACCCATGGAAACGGTGTGACTGCACTTGTACGGTCAGAGGTAGAAATCTCCACACCTCAGCTACCAAAGCAACACCAAGTTCTTGCAAAGCAGGACAGAGGAAATCCTGTCCCTGTGTCTATTTCAGCTTGTCTAATACACAGGTTTGTATTTTGACCATGGTGCTTGCTCCTTAGAGAAGAAACTGTTCTGAGAGAATGGTAGACAGAGCTTCCTATCAAAACAGCTCATGGACCTTTGCTGTAAGTGAAACAGACAGCTCTTCTTTGCAGATGAAGAGCTGGGTTTGGACCTGGCCAGAACATGGGCACCAACCACTATAGTAATGCTGCCAGGAGTGTAAGACAAGCCAAGCACAGTCTCCTAAAATTCGTTTATTACATTTCCAGTACAGGAAGCTGTAGGTTCCAACCTGTAACTACAATTCTGCCAGCTGTCCAAGTCAGACAGTGAGGGTGTGTTTAAGCTGCCTATGTAGATAAGCCATTTTAATGTCATTCTGAATTAAGTACCCAGCATAAGCTGTGTAACCTGCTTCAATATGTTGGAGATTAAATAGATGAGGTAGCATGATTTACAAGGACAGTATAATCCCTTTCAGGGGTTCAACTCATAAAACACCAGTGCTGTCACTGGTCAGACCCCAGGATGTACTATAAATAACTGAGATGTCATTAATTTTGCAATATTCACTATTCTCTTTGCTTTACAGCATGTAAATGCATCACATTTCACACTCAGCGAAAAGTTTGGAATGACAAAAGTTACATAAGAAATTAAGACAGGTACATGCGAGTCACTTGAAATGGAAAAGGTATTGAGACTAGGATTTTCTAATGCTATAGGAGTGCAAGTCTTCCTTTCAAATGGGACCTCAGTCCAGATTTAGGTATCAGCTCCCACTTTGACTTGAACAGGAATTAGCAACCTGATCTAGTTAGCAGTGTCCCTGCTCACTGCAGGGGGCTTGGACTAGATGACCTCTAGGGGTTCCTTCCAACCCAAACCATTCCGATTCTATGATTCTAGATACTTAAGTGTCTTCTGAGAACTGGGGCTTTAGGCACTTGGGATCTGAGGTCCTGTTCGAAGCCAGCAGGTCATTGGCTCCTAAATGCCTCAGACATTTATGAAAATGGCATTTCAGCTTCTGCATAAGTCTGATACTTTTGACAAACATCCATCCTCAGTATGTACAGTGTATGAACAGCGTATGTGTGATCCGAAGTACTCTGTGTGTAGCAAGAAGGCTCCACTAGTGTGAAGGCAGACCTATAGTCAGTAGTAACTATCCCATCTGTAAATATAATACAACAGCATAACATCCCACAGAGAAACACTGCTGGGGAAGGGCAAAAATCTGAAGACAATATAGTCAGAAAAGGACAAATTTCAACACCAAAAAAATCTTTTCCAGCATTTTCACTGTCTCTAGCAGACTGTACATACAAGTCTTGGTAGGGCTGGGGGGCCTGACTGTGAAAAAACACATGTACGTGACCATTAAATAATCTTGGTTCTAAACTAGTGGCATGCTGCAGTAGACAGCTTATAGTCACCTGTTGCTTCCTATATTGCTTCCTAATGAGCCAAAGAAGATGTTGGTTAAAATCCTCTGACAGGTACATATAGCAGCGTTTCCTATATCACTTTCGGTAGTGGCTGAAAGAATATATAGTCTGCTTACACCTCTGAACAACCTAGAGCCTAACATCTGTATGTTCTTCCTATGGGCAGCATCATTTCAGCACCTGGCAAACAAATTGGTACTTCAAGGCTGGAAGGTCCTATATATGAGGCTGGGAGATTGGGCTCTGTCTCTTGTCTTTTACCACAGATTTCCTGTGACCTTGGGTGGATTGCTTCGTGTTTCTTTTCATATCAGTTCCGCATCTCTGAGGATAATCCATGTCTCCCTTCCTGTTTTCTGTCTGTCGTTATTTTAACTTCTGTGGGATCAAGGCTGCCATATATGCCTGCACGTAGGACTCCACTTACCGGTGCTATGTATTACTGTAACGCAAAGATCGCTAATGCTGGTCCCTGAGTTGTGGCAGTTAGTAAATGCCCCTCTCCTGCAGATTCAGTAGGAAGTTCTGCTGTGCACTGATGGGAGAGACATTCCTTGCATTGTGTGAACGTACAAAACAAAGGCTGAGAAGGGATATGAGCGCTCTATAAATACAACCTAGAGGTAAACACCAGAGAAGGAAAAGAACTATTTTTAAGCAAAAGGACAATGTAATCACAAGAATAAATGGCAATGAATCTGGTCTGGAAACTAGAAGAACTAGCAATGGAAAGAGGTTTGCAGTTTTGTGAGAGGAGTAGCAGGAGGGCTAGATAAAAAGTTTTTAAGACATAATTTGATGAATTAATAAAAGGAGTAATATGACCTTGTGTTCTGTAACAACGGGTACTGCATTTGGTAATGAAGGTAGCCCCATTCAGTCCTACATTCCTGAAAAATAAAAACTGCTAACAAAATCGAAATCTTTGCAAATGGATACATCTGATATTCCTTCCACTGCTCCTCCACTGACAACAGGATCACATTAAAGCCGGTCCATTTTAGACAATGGAGAGATGAAAAAAGAGAGGTTGGAGCATCATGGCTAAAGCAATTTTTGGCTGGCTCACTTAACTTTCAAATGAATTAGTCTCCTGGGAGGGACAGAGTCTGGTCCAGACAGGATCAGAAAATAGAATGGAAAGGTCACCACTTTTTGGGTAGCAGAGTGTCTCACTCTCCACGCCAAGGGGAAAGAGAACCCTTTGCTTTAAACTGAGAGAAGTGGTATGACATGCTGATAGAACAGCAGAGGGCTGGGTTTGAACTAAGAGATACTTTCCAATCGTACATTCCTGTGCTTTGGCAAACAATGATTCACAGTTTCCCAATGCATGACAGTTCTAGAGCAAGGTATCTAGCAGTGAAATCTCTGGGCTTCAGGATGTACCCAGGCAAACAAGGTGCCCAGCAATATTCACCTTCTGGAACACGGAAACACAGTGGAAAATTTTAGGGCTAACACAAAGGGACTGTTTCTCTTCCTCTTTAATTCTAAGTGCAGCATTAGATTTTTCTAAATAACTCCAGAGTTAGTAGTTATAGTTTCCTGGATTGTTATGTTTCTTACACACATGCCTTGCCCCTGAAAAGCAGAAAGTGTTGATGGAGAATTTAGAGTTTGCCCCAATTTTCCAGTGACGACTTCTGATGTTTAACTGTTGAACGTCTCTAATATCTGTTCCCCTCTCATCCTGTCTCTTTCACCTTCCCGGTTTCCGTCAAGGAAAAATTCTGGGAAGTTATCAGAAGGAAGGAGGAGGGGGTTGGGTTTGCCTTGGAGAGAAAACTCTGCAAAAAAAATTACCTCCCCAAACCCCAGACTTTTGGAAAGAAAGTCACGGCGAATTTCCTAGGGGCTTTGTGAAGGGTTGAGCGTGTCGGAGGGAAGAGTGGGCGCAGAGGTGCAGCCCTCCCGCGCCGCCGGTCCGGTTGGCCCCGGAGCCCCCCTCCTGGCCCGGGCTTGCCGCCTGCCCCGGGGCCCCCGGGCCGGGGGGGGGCGGGGGGGACAGGAGCCGGCCCCAGACGGAGGATGCCTGGAGGAGGGGTGCCAGCCCCGGCGGCACGGGGGGGGGGGGGCCCCGGGGGCCGGCCCGGGGGGCCCCGGGGGCGCGGGGGCCGGCGGGATGTCCGGAGGCGCAGAGCCGCCCCGGCGGGCCCGCGCACTTACCGGCGTTGTTCATCTTCCACCGCAACTTCGCTCGCTGCTGCCCCGGGCGCTCAGAGCATGGTCCCGGGGGCCGCCGCCGCCTTCGCCCCTCGCGGACGCGCCCGGCCCTACCGCCCCTCGGGGGCACGGGAGCGCAGGCGGGGCAGCGCGGCCCGGGGCGGCGGTGCCGGCTCGGGGGCGGTCAGCGCCGCCGCGCGCCTCCGCCCTGCCCCGCGCGCGGCCCGTCGGGGGCGGTGGCGGCGGCCGGGGCCCCGCACGGCCGGCGGCGCGCGGGGCTGGGCCGGGCGGGGCCGGGCGGGGCCGGGCCGGGCCGGGCGGGGCGGGCGGCTCCGCGCAGGCATCCCCCGCCGCGGGGCGAGGCCGGCGGCTCCCGCGGGGGGCGGAGGGCGGGGGGCGGCGAGGGACGCGGCGCGGCCGCGCAGGGGCGCGAACGGGTAAAGGCGCAGCGGGCTGCCCTGTCCTTCGTGCCCCCTTTCGCGTGTGCTCCCCGCTCGCTGCCCGTCGCCCTCGGTCCCTCTTTGCACCCGCATTGGTCCCCCTCTCCCCATTCCCCCTCCCGCCTTCTCCCCTCCCTTTCTCCCTCCCTCCCTCCTTCCCTCCGCATCTCCCTCATCACCCCCTCCCTCCATCCTTTTCCCCTTCAGCCTTTTCCCCCCTTCACCTTTTCCTCCACTCCATCCTTCCCTCCTCTCCATCCTCCCCGCCCCCCCCCCCCCCCCATCCTCCCCAATCCATTCACACACACCCCACCCCCCCGCTCCATCCACCCGTGGGGCTCGACCGCCCCAGCCCAGGAACCCCCGGGGAACGAGGCTCGGGGAAGCGCCCCCCGCCCCGGGCGCTTTCCCCCGGCCCGCAGCATCCTTGCGGAGCCGACAGCACCTGCTGCAGGGAGCGGTGCCTGCCTGCGGGGAAGCCACGGACGGGCCCTCGCACACAAACCACGCCTGCTCAGAGCGCTTTCAGACAGCTCCAGGCTGCTGCCTTTTCCCTCTCCCATTAACCAGCTCTTGGCTCAGTGATGTTAACGCAGGTACCCCGTGGCTGGGCCCTTCTCCCTGTGTTCGGGCTGGCCGCAGCACTGACCCCCAGGCAAGGTTGGATCGCCCCCTTCCTCTCACTGGAGGCATAATACAGCCTGCTACGTTTCCCAGTGGAGCTAGCTGGTCTTGCCCATGCAGGAAAGTGCAACTTTGCAAACTTGCCTCCCCTGGCAAAGAAACCCCAGGAGGGCTGAGCTGACCCCCAGGGTCGCTTCCCCAGTCAGGGGGGAGCCATTCTTCCCCGGGGCAGGACAGTTGCTCGTAGCCATCCCAGAGCCCTGCCTGCCAGCAGGCTGGGGAGGGCGAGAAGCAGCACATTGTACCTGCTCAGTGTCCAGGCCAGGGTGTGTGTGAAGCAGTCAGATCCTGCTTTGACATTTTGAATCCCACAGAAGTCAGGACTATTGCTAACACCATCCAGAGAAACTTCATTTTAGATGCTGTTAGTTCTGCTTTTGCAAAGTGCCTAGTAACTAACGTCATCCCGCTGGCAGATGCTCTGTAGTAGAGTCAAAGCTCTTTTTCCTGACCTTTCAGTGCTGTCTGACTGTGACTGATAGGGTGCGGAGCACCTTGCACATTAGTGCACAGACCTCTGAAGAGAGAAAGCAAGAAATGAGGGAAATGGGAATTGAACCCCCCTTTCTGTGGGCTTGAGTCTCTCCCACTGAGGCTGGTCTCCAGGAATGCTGGGTTCTGGTGCTCTAAGAAGACCCTGGTTGTATCACTACACATCTAAGCAAGCATTTGCAATCCTGTATGGTTTTGGAGACGCATAAATTCACAGCAGCAGCTCTTTCATTACCACTCTGATTGACATGGATGAGGAGATGGAAAGGCATATTATTCATAGCATATGTTATTCATAGCATAACATGCCTGGTGTGTGCCCTGGTACGTGGACGGAAATGGGTTTTGCTGGCCCAGCAGTGGCCAGCAGTTGTCTGGCCTTCTCCCGTCTTCGTGTCCTGGTCGCTGATTTATTCTTGCCACCCAAAGCCTTGACGTCTGTGTCAATCGACACAAATAACGTAAGTCAATAGAAAGCATCGTCTGAAGCAGCTTCAGGAATACAGATTTAGGGTCTTGCAAAGTGTGGGAAGAAGCTTATGTGACACAATGCAAAAGAAAGCACAAGTGAAAAGATCAAGCACAGTATAGGTGATTTGGAAAAATTTCCTTAAATATGTTTTCCAGAAGAATAACTTTTTGGTTAAACAGCTGCAAAATACTAATGCACTAGGGGAGGGGGCAGCAGGAAGGAAGCAAACATGTTTTCATAACAGAACTGAGAATGTGGGCTGCAGAATTTGGGGGATTTTCCTAATAATCTGAAAAGCATAGTCTAGACAGCAAAGTTTTCTCATACCTAGATACATAATGGAAAAATATTGGTTAAGCGTGTTATTATCAAAAAAAAAAAAAGCCTTTGTAAAAGAGATTCTGCAAATAGACCAGGTGGTCTTGTAGTTGATGTGCTATTTCTAATGTGTACTTCACTCAAAATCCTTTTGATCTGCTGTAGGGCAAAGAAGTACGATACTTCATAGGTTTTGATCCAAGCAACCAATTTGTGAAAAATTTCGGGGAGCAAAGAATGACTCTCTTCTCTGACCTGTTTTCTGTGGAAGGAGGTAAACACTCCAGCAGAACCCTGTACTTAAGGACAAGGGGGCAACTCCTGCTCCTAGCATTATGCCAGTAGTTCAGAGTTTGGCTGAGGGGCAGGCATTATCTGTGATTAGTTTTGTGACCTAGCTCTGGAAAGGGTGAGTGCTTCTCACAGGTTCCTGTCTGCCTGTTCTCAAATCGGCTTCCTGCCGCAAAGGGCAGGGTGCCAGGGTACCTCCATCAGTCGCTGACTCCTCTCTTTCATCAGATCACGATTGGTTTGAACTTTGAACTGGTTTGTGTTGGTTAAAAATGCAACACATGCACTGGTACAAGATACTGACTGCCCTGTTCACCAAGGAGTGTATTCTTGAGTGGTTCAAACTAATTTTGGACCCCAGGGACTCTGCTGCATGGGCAATTAAGCTACAGTTTGGGTGCAATAAGGAAAAAGAAACAAACATCTGTGCGGTGATCACTACCTTAAAAAAATCAAAAGTATATTTAGTAAGCAAAAGGCTTATATTCTCTTTATTGTCAGTCTAAAAGACAATCCAGGGTATAATTTCCTGTACCGAAATGACAAAAATCTTTAGGAGCTTTATAGCTTAATGCAAATAAGAACCATAAAAGAACTGCTTGAAATTTGTCAGTTTATCCTCTAACCCTCTTCAAGAGTAACAGGGAATGATCTGTATGACAAAAGGAAGAATGGGAAGGTGAATACATGTGAACGTGTTCAGGAGATGCTGAAGGGTCAAACCAAACTTTTGCAGCAAGAAGAGGAATCTCCACTTCTGCAAGCACGTACTGCTATGAAGAGTATTGAAGGGCAGAGGCCATACCACATAAAACACTCCTTGAAGCAAGCAGAGTTCAACACAGAGGAACCATCTCCCCCAGGGAGAATCCATGACTTAATTGACCAGAAGTGAGATCGACACTTCATTTTCATTGCTCAATTACTGAAATAAATGAAGCAGATACTTTTTAAAGAATTCCAACTAATTTTTAATAATAAGATGACTTTTAATAAAGGATTTCCTTCAAAACATAATCCAACTATCCATTTAATAAGTTTGATGAATTTTAAAACTCAGGCTAACATTCCAGGCTCATAGGTCCCCATTCAGCAGACGTTTTAAGTTCATGCTTAAATCTAAGCAAGTGAATAATCTGTTTTAAGTAGGGCTACTCCATATACTTAAGTGCCCTGTTAGATCAGAGCTATCTGGCACATTGGAGTCTTATTTTTTATCATTTTAACATAAACTAGCACTCTGTTTGCTATTTTAATGAGGCTCTAGAGGCTCTGTCTGTCATACTACACTACCTATGCATCCTAATTGCTATTCTTAAGCCTCTTTATGTTATTACGTAGAGGTGTTCTTTGGGATGAGGTCTGCTTCATTATAAGCAGTCATCATCTTTCACCTGCTATCTTTTCTTCATTAGGGTCTATAGGTTTGGGGTTTCATTTTTACTGTTTTGGTGCCAGTAATAAGTCTTTACATGCATCTGGTCTTAGTTGTCTGAGAAATCACATATTTTCATGCTATTTTGATATTTCCTGGGGCACATGTAGCTGGTAGTATGCCACCCGGGAAGCCATGGGACAGGGAGAGGTGGTGTAACAGCACTCATCCCTGTTGGCGATCTGGCAAAGCCCAAGCGTGTCGATCCATAGGACAGAATACACAGGGCAGCTAATCTGTTGTGTTTACCTCTGTGAGGGTGTCGGGGGCATCTGAAAGGCTCGATACACGTGGGAAAGTCTGTTATGCTGGCATGGATTAATGCTGATCAGATCTGCTTTAACACTATTGTACATAAACATTTCAATTATTCATGGGTAAGCTCGTGCTGCGTGTCACGAAAGGTGAAATAATTTACTAAAGCAGGATGGAAAAAAGTGAATGGATGTTAATAACCACATGCATTCCTTGGGATGGCAGATAAAAGTAAACGTAAAATGGGGGCAGCTGTGGTGAGCTGAGTATAGTAACAGCCACCTATGGTAAATACTGGTAGTTAAACACTTTTTAGGTATTTATCTTTGCTGTGATGGGCTAGCATCCGGGGGCAGTTGTAGACTGATGTCATTGCTGCCTGATGACAAATTCCTGTGTCTGGGGAACTTTGCATATCCTGTAGTGACTGGTATGTCATTGCTCCCTCACTTTCTTGGTTTCTTTTTCCTCTCTGCTCAAAAGCCTGCCTGACACCGAGAGGTGCAGAGCCAGAATAGTACATGACAGCTTGTCACTGGCCAGTTGCCTGGGGAGCCACGAGAGCCATTGCCAGAGAGGCGTTGTATTAAGATTTCAGGTGCATTGGCAGGAACGTATCTTAGGTCTGTAGCACTCCAGGTTCCTACAGTTTGAAGTTAATGCTCTCTTGAGAGCTGTTGGTAGAGAAGGAATCTGAAGGACCATCCCTCGGATGACGTCTCAAAGATTGGTGGTGAACACTTCTTTGGAAGAGAGAAATTCAAACAAATGCTGTCAAGTCTTTTGGGGACGGAGATAAAATCCTTGACCCTCCAAGAGCCCATCGACTAGCTAAACTAAAAGTGTTCTGAAGTGAAGCTCGCTCGTGTCAAAGTTGACAGCATTATCTCCTCATCTTGGTGCAACTTGGTACAATACTTTCTGGCATATAAAGATAATTTCTTCCTATTTTTGAGCATCAGTGTACCTTTTATGATAGACAGCTTGCTCGGCGCCTTCACTCCACATCTGTGCTCTTCTTGATAGACAGTTTGCTCACTGCCTTCACTCTACATTTGCGTTCTTTTTTACATCAAAACTGATAGCAAAGGACCTGTCAGACATGTCACAGCCTTGGCTCTGAGGAGTTTACATCCTAATCAAAGGCAAGAGAAGACAAGTAAAGACAAACACAGAGGGAGTGGAGAGGAAGAGAAGAATAGGAGAGTTCTAGCTAGAAGATTATGAAAATTCTTTCCTGTACCAGCAGTTTGTTACTTTGTAGCGTATCTTTTGTGCAGTACCTGTTGTTTGCAATAGGAGAAAAGGTATTACGGTTACCAGTTATTCATTACTAACATCGAAAACACACTGTTCATTATCTAGTTATGGGAGTTCATCACAGACTGCAGGAGACACTAGATTTTGAAGGATGGCTGACGTGTACAGACCCTGGGATGCTTTAGGAGAGGGAAGCTAGAAGGGTAGTGGAGTCAGTTCCTGGGAGACAAGTCTGTGTTTGTATTCCTTGCAAAGGGATACAGCTGTGCCATACTCTAAATATGCCTTTGACTCGCACTTAATCAAATTAACATCTGATTGTTTCACTCGCCATTTTTAGTAAAGGGCCCCTAGAAAGAGCACCAGTCCTCTCAGGAAGAAGATTTATGTGCTCCATTCAGGTTCATGGTGCCGTCAAGGTTCCTCTGATGCATCAAGCTTCTGAGATTTTTATTGCTTAATATTTTTGTAAAACAAGAATATTTGTAGGCAATGGTAGAAAATCTGAGAGCTTATACAACACCACAATTGGGTCCGCTCATTCCTCGCTGCCATGGAGATTGTCTTTCCCTCTCAGCTGCCCAGATGCCTAATTCTCAAGTCCCTCCTCAGTATTGGCCCATGTCTTACCCAGGCAAATCTTCGTTTAACGTAACTTAGCTTGGGCAAGGATGTGTCCAGAAACATGTTTATCTTTACTCAATGGGATGTGACCATCCATCCTGCACTCCAAAGCACTTGGTGGTACCTGTATTTGCAAAATGTCAGTAAAGCTCTACTGGTGACAGAGAAGTAGCTGAAAACACACTTCTATGGATTTACCTTCTGCAGTTAGTCTTGTTTTTCTCCAGCCTTTCGCACCCTCTCAGATGCTGCCTGTTACATAAAGCACTGGAGGAAATAACATCAGAGAGAATCAAACTGTGAGCTGGGAGCTGAAGGATGGCAGATGGGTACTTCAGACATCATTCCAAGTGAGCAAGTGTAAGCAAGGAGCAATACCATCGAAGGCCAAATGTTATGCAGGTGTAAAAGTGATGTCAGTGAACGAAAAATTGGGCACTGAGTCAAAAAGGCTGAGACTTGGCATAAACAATGTCAACAGCAGTTCTAGCTTCACTGGGGCCAGAGCTGAATTTCGTTCCTGGAGGTCAGGAAACACTCTTGCCAAATTTAATCTGAAAAGGGGGAAAAAAACCGCACCCAAATGGAGAAATTTTGACTGGTTTCCTGCATTTGATGGGACCATGCATTTGACACCCCCAGTACATGAAAGTCTCCCTTGGTAGTGATTCATCGACGAGAGAAAAGGTTACAGCCTATTGCTACCTCTGAGCATTCTTTTGAACCGCAGCAATTAATTACACGCCTCATTTTTATCAGGGCCATATACTGGGTGCAGTGTGCTGTGTGAGAGGTACATATAGGGAGGAAGCTGAACGCCCATTTCCTCTCAGTATTTGGATTTGTTTTGGTCTCGCTCCAGCATGAGGCTCACTCCAGGCACCTTCCACCACAAGCCCTCCCCTTCACTCTGCAACCCACTTATCACTGGGGCCTTTTTGGCTGTGGTAAGCCTTGGCTGCCTTGATTAGCGTAGCCACTGGCCCGCAGTGGGGCTGGCAGCTGTGGTCTCCATTTCCTGCCCAGGCATCTGCTGCCTGATTGGAGGAAAATAGTTCTTAAACCTTCTTCAAAACAGGAAACTTCTCTTCTCCCTGCTTCCTGAGGTACAGGAACCGTCTCCCCAGCAACCCCTGGACAAAGAAGGCTCCTATTAACCACTGGGGTGCCATAACGGATACAGTGGGAGGTCATAATTCAAGCCATAATCTACCCTGCAGGCTGGAAAGCCCATCTCTGCACACACTGCTCCACCCCTCCGTGCCCACGCTGCTGCCTCATTAAATGGTCTGGAGGTTAATTAGCAGATGATAATCCTATCCACTGGAAGCACATGTAAATGCTTTTCATCTTCATGACTAAATTTTGATCCTGTGTCAGCAACCTCTGGAACATAATTTTATAATATTGTCCCTCCACCTTCACATTGGAGAGGTGACTGAACATTGTCACCCTCAGATTTTTTGCATGGTGTATCGTAATATTATGTAGTCCTTTTTTTTTTAATGACCACTTCTTGTATCCCACAAGTATCATACGACTAAAAAATATTGGCATCTCATGCCTTGCTCATTGAGTAGTTTCCCACTTGTGATCAGGCCTCCTTGAGAAGTCTGACGTAGAGCTTTCAGAAAATCACTTCAGTTTGAATGCATTCCCTTGTAGTCCTGGAGAAAGCTACACATGTGCTTATAATTGGCAGTTTGCATCATTAAAGGTCCATTACTAGCAGAGCCAGTGGAGCATAGCTGAAATCAGTATTGACTGCTGTAATTCTGTATTTGCACAGACAGTCAAAAATTTGGTTAAACTTCAGATTTGATGGGTTCTTTTAAAGAAGCATGCAGGTCAGCAGTATCTGATAGGGGGCTAAAGTGCACCTCACAGAATAAAAGCAAATGCAATAGGTGAAAATGGTAAATACTGAGAAATCCTTGTTCTTACTTTTGGTTTTGGACATAAATTCTACTTACCTGATCACCTTTTCTCAGCAAATGCAAAGCCACAGAGCTGTCCCCATCTGCTTCACCCATACAACTGAGCCATTCGGATGTCTAAGTGTTTTTCCCAGTGTTCAGGCTTAAGGAAATGGAGCAGTAGGACACAGCAACACTCAGAAGTTATCCTTCCCTTTGCATTCAGCTCCTTCCTCACCAAATACTTCCTGAGAGTAGAGTGCTCCGGGGAGGATCCCCTCAGACTATCCAGTTTCCTGCCAGCAAGCTATGCTGTTGATCCTAGAATGGCTGCCATCAAAATCTAGGGTAAGTATTCCGCATGTGCCTGTACCCATAGTAATCTGCTGTGTATTACTGGTCACAGGGGGGGAAGCTGTTACATACTTGTGTAACCCAGGCCACCTGAATGCTTTTGCCAGTAGTGGACAGAGAAGCCTTACGGCAGAAGGGTTCTCTTTACATTCCCTGCGATTTTCACACATACAGAAGTGCGTCCTCTCACTGCAAGTGACTTTTAAAGGGAGAAGCAAAGTTTGCTGAGAGAAGCAATTTATTTTGATAGATTGTCTGATCTGGGTCGTAAAGCAGAGAAGCTCACCTTCATTCCCCTCACCAGATTAGGTGAAGAAACAGTAGGTTTTAAGTTAAATACAAGCTGGATGTACCTTTTCTTTTTTTAGCCCAGTTATAAATGTAAGAAGCATGTAATGAGACACAAGATTGCTGCTACAGTGTTTCCAGCTCATCCCTCTTTCTGTGACTTGTTCTTTAGGGAAAAAAAAACCCTAAACATAGCCCTTAAAAGTTGATGTTATGCTGCACAAGGAGAGGTAATATAAAAGTGGTGTGATCAAAATCTGGAAACGTTTTTCACAATGGCCCGGATTGCGGGATAAACTGCTTGTGATACATCTATGGATTTTTTTTTTTTTTTTTTTTTTTTTCCAGGAAGCTAGACAATATTTTACTGGGGTTTCCATCACTCCAGGACACCTTTGGTTTCCTCTGGCCGTGGCTGAACCAGACTCTTTTCATGGTCAGTCTGAGGAGGGTTTTTGTATGCCTTAGCTGAGGCAATATCAATGGAATCAATGGTTTCAAGTGGTATCAGTGGTTGTAGCCCATTACTTCCACTGTATCATTACAGCACAGATACAGTGGCCTCTCTAAATTTCTGGCAGTGCTCTGCACACCTCTTTACTGACGCCATTAGAATTCAGGTCATGCTAGTTCTGGGACTTTGTTGCATCTCTCTACATTTTCTAAGCGTCCTTCTTCCTGCCATAATGAAAGATTCTTCACAGTTTTGTGAAGTGCTGTGATTTCAGCATAATGGACACTGAGGAAATGAAGTGGGGAAATAAATAAAAGGACTTTGTTCTACCTTTTTTTCTTCCTTGGGCACCTGTTGGTGGGAGAATAGTTTAAGTCCGTTTTTGGCAGATCCTGTTGAGCACAGGGTGTGGGAGGACTCAGAAAACAAGTGTGTTTCTTTTGGTAGCAACTTTCCCTGCTGCAAGCTGAAGAGAGAAAAGAGCCAGAGAGGCTGGGAAGAAAGAGGTCTGTTTCTAGGACTCACTGTGAACTGTGAGAGGGATTCAGTTCCTAGTTTATGATGTCCTCATACACCCACAGGACCATCCTGGACCCTGAGACCTGCCGGGTTGACTACATTAAACCAGAGAAAGGTTTGGAGTTTGGCTTTGGCTGGGCTGTGGAACTGGTGTATTCTACAGAGACCACTCCCGCTGTGGCTCCTTCATCCTCCAAAACAGGGACCTTCCTGAGGGCAGTCTGCCAGGAGCTGCATTGCTCCAGCTACTCTGAGTGGTGTGGACACAGCCTGTCTCTGCCCACGTACCCATCCTTGGCTGATCATTCTACTAGCCAATTATTTACAGCAACTGGATAAATGAGTGGATTTTTAGATTCTCTTCTCCATGGATAGCTTTGGTGACATCCATTCATGGAGAAGGAAGACTGACCAGGAGGCAAACATACACTGGACAGTACTGCAGATCTGAGTGACAAAAGACCTCAGTGACTTCTAGTGAGCAGTAAAAAAAACAAATGCAGCAAATGAAAACACGTTTTTTCACAGCAGGGACTTCAAACATCCTCCATTTTTCAGTGAAAAAAGGACCTATTTGTTTCTGGTTTTTCAAAAGAGAGTATTATTTTTGTGTGTTTTGCCAACAGCTGATAAATATTTCTGCGGATGGACTTTCAAAGAAAAACATGTTTTTCAGTCTCAACCAGCCTTTTACTTCCTTGCTTTACACAATTGCAGGAGAGAGTGAGCAGTGAGGAAGGCGGGGGTAGTTGTGCCTTTTTACTATATGTCTTTTTTTCCCAGATTCAGTTTTGCTTACAGATATAAGACAAGGCAAAACATGTTTTTCTTCATCGGGAAAGGAAACTATAGCTATTTTTTTCTGCCAGTTTAAAAACATATATATACTCTTCTGCTCCAAAGGTCAAGCTGGTGACCTGCACTTCATTTGTAAATAACATTTTGAGACATGCTGGCATTTTCCAGATTGACAGCTGAATGAGTGCTTGTGGGTTTGAAGAATAAGTGCCAAAAATATTAAGGATGGTTGTAATTAGGCTTCTCTTTATGTATATAAACGCAATGTTCTTAGAAGTATTGGTAAGTCTGTGCAAATCCATAATCTGATTCTAAATTCAGAAATGGACCTAAAGTTACCAGCATGGTAAAAGCTGAGAAACGGTGTAGTGTTAGCTCATTTATGTTGCATTTATTGTAGATAATACTTCTAACAGAGTAGCTTGTAACAAACATCTTGGGTCTTATTTAGACACATGCATGACATTGAGGTGAGCTTTTTCTTAATATATATATGGTACAGATAACACCAAATGGAACTTACAGATGCTAATTACAGTGGCGCAAGACCTTGGTAGGTCTCAGTGCTGCTCATGACTGCACATGTTCTAGAAAATCAGGTGTGTGCATGGAAATGTACAAGCATGTATTATTAAGTGTGTATGAAATTTTCAGCTGCAGTCAGTGGGCCTGAATGCTTTAATTTTGTTGAGTCCAGCCCCAGCTCACTTGAACTTGACCTGCAAAAATGCTGACTGTCTACAACTCTAGTGGCATCTGTAGGTGCTGTGGATGTTAATGGGCTAAAAATCTTTAATTGGTCTTGCAAAAAGGTGAAGAACCTGAATTTTAGTAACCACTTTGAAAGTCTCTTTGTCGGTGTTTTCTCCGTTTAAATTCTTGCTTGCAGCCTGACTTTACACATTCTATCTAATTAAAATGTTTTGGCTTCTTGGTGGAGTGATATGAGTGAATAGAAAATTATATGACTTCAGGCAAAGCTATTGTTTTACATTTCCCAGGAAAGCCATATGCCTGATTAAGTGATCTTGTGCAGATAAAACATGGCTATTTGGAACTTTAACAAAGGTAAAAGTCAAATAAAGTCTTATGGGCCTAACAAACCTGTTCATAGCATAGTAGGTGTTGATGAAATACAAATACTTGGTCTGGCTTGACAGTTTGGTGAAACAGGTATACAAAGCAACAGCAATTTTAATGTGTGCTGAACGTTGAGTACTGTCTCAAACAGCATTCCCTGTTACCTGTCGGGCAGCTGACTCTCATCTGTCTTCTTCAGTTGATTATTTGTGTCAATAATGACAAAATTTAAGGTTTGTTAGTGACATTGTGCTGGCCATACGCAATGGGAAAGCTTGCTTTTTAGCTGGGTATTGGAAGAACCAAAATTTGCATTGGGACTGTTAACCTGGAAGCTGCTGTGGGTCGCGTCCTCTCTAGGTCCACGGCGTGCAAAGCGTGCACCCTTCCCCACTGCCAGGGGGTTCTCCTGGGACGCTGCAAAGCTGTGCATGGTCCCACCAGCTGGTATGAGTGCAATTTGTAAAGGACAGGAGGTGAATGCCTAGATAGGCCAGCTAGCTCATGACCATCACACTTCTTGTACTTTTCCCAAGGATCTGGCTGGTACCCCGGTGGGATTGTTGTGTTGGGAATATTGCTGTGATGGACAGGTAAATGAATTCCCCGTGTCATGCAGTGTGTGGCTGAGCAGGTCATCTGTCGTATTACATGACTTAAGCCTACATGTTGATGCCCCTGCTGCCACTGACTCTGCTGTTTGAGCAGATTGCAGAGCTCATTGTTATTTCTTCAGGGGAGGGTCTGCTGTTCATTTTCATGTGCCCATTTTCCCTGGGAAACATTCATCTTTTGCTTATTTTTATGCCTGTTGACTTCCTCCTGCTCAGATGCTTTTGGGAAGTCTGGTGGGGTCTGTACCGCCTTCCCTGGAGCATGACTTGCATTAAATGCAAGTCGTGAGCATTTTGGCAGAGGTTTTGCCACCTGCGAAGTCACCAGGGACAGGCAGAGGACCGCTACCTTTCCCCGACCCGGCAGGTGCAGCAGGCTATTTCAGACACGTGCTGCTGATCGAACTACTGCTGGTGCGCACGACAGTAAAATTCTCCTGTTGCTTTTGAGCACTGAGTTAATGTTGTGCTTTTTTACCTCAGGGAGAGTTCTGGGAAAGCAACAAAAGTCTTCTTCCTCAAAAACCCAGCGCTTCTGTCTGTGTAATTATTTCCCTGGAAAAATTAGCTTCCTGTTTTCAGCCCCTCTCCCGAAGAGCTTCCTCAACCCCCTGTGAAGCTTTCACTTTGTCAGCCTCATGCAACAACGGCAGCATCTCTGCCCTGGGACTGCTGGCCACAGAGGGGCCCCGGCAGCCTTGTGCCCCCGCAGGATCAGCCCTGCGGTTCCCCCGCGCTTGGTGGCCATGGAGGGATGGGTTGCAAGTGTTTCTTGGGCTGTCTGGCAGATAGAGCCTTCCCCTTTGCACCGCTGAGGGAGACGCTGCCTGCGTTCGCTTGAGCGTACAAATACAGCTGCTGTTTATTGCCTTGTTTTTCAAGGAAAGCCTTCAGTACATTCAGAGACACAGGGAATTTCCACTATTATTCTCAGCGTTCCCCCTCCCCCTTGGCTTTCGGACACACACATTGTGTTGTTTTGACGTAATTTCAAGCAAATATTTCGCCACCGAGAGGCAGTGCAGGGTCACAGAGGTCCTCCAGGCTGGGGCTTCAGGCTTTCAGCCCTCCCCAGTAAACAATAGCTCTATAACTCATTAAAACTCCCTTTTGATTACTTTTTCCTGTTTCTGATTGTTTTGGACCCGCAGGGGTGGATTCCACACTCAACAAACTTCTTTTTCCTGCTGCTAAATTTAAATGTCTCTGAACTGAAAGGAGTTGCTAATCTCTTTGACAACAACTCCATCAAGTAGAATTTACAACTGTAAACAAGATTTTAGGCTATGTATGAATGCTACAAGGGAATTGTGACTTGGTTTTGCAGAATAATTTTTATCTCTAGGAATTTTTAACTGTCTTGTCTTTTCAGACAGAAAAGTTATCCAAACCCTAGCACTTTCTCTCCTGGTTACTGTAGCCTCCTCATTTTCAGATTCAGTAATCGTCATGCTCTCCCATCATGGTCTGCGTGAAACAAAGCTGGTAATTGCCTTCCTTACGTGTCTTCTGCCCTTTTCAAATTCATGCATTATCTTCTACTTCCCATCACTGATTCAGCACTCCTATCTCTGTCTCCACCGTTTTTCACTGCATGGTCTTCTCCTGCTTGCAAGCCCCCCTATTAATAGGATCTACCTGCAAAACTCCCTTGCCCAGCTGAGTTTCTTGCCAATTTGTACATTCCATCCTTTTTTATGCCAGGCGTGAGCTCCTGAAATTTTTCTACCACCTCCTTTTTCCTTGTGGGCCAGCTATAGATTAATCAATTAATAATTTTCTTTAATGGACAGGAAGGACAATTTAGGAAAGTGATTGGCCAAGAATCCAATTCAAAGGAAAAATATGTGCATGTTTAGCCATCCACATCCTTGTATCATGTACATTGCCCACACATATCTAGGCCCTAATCTGCTTAATCTGTACTAATTAGCACAAAACCTTTCTTGGAGGTATAGTGCAAAACGTGATAAAATAACCAGTTGAAGTGGAATCTATCTATAGTGTGGGTCCACATGTGAATTTAATTAGCAAGACAATAGTTCATTTATGTTATTTTTAAACCTATGACTAGGATCTTGGGGTAACAAAGTATGAACATGTATACAGATACATTGTGTCCTGAAGCCCTCTTGGTCAATTTGCTGTTACTATTTGTTAAGCATGCCAAAGAAAAATTTTTCCTGCCCAAAGAGCTGACATCTTAAACAAAAACAAAACAGAGTACAAGAAGCTGATAAATATTGATGTTTTCATTACTTCTGTAGCTATTGGATCAGTCTTAAGCACCCTCTGCACAGAATATCTGTAAGATGGCACAGTGTGGTAGATCCTAGGGTGGACTCTGTGCCTAGAAGACAGAATGACAAAAAGACACTTCCTGTAAAGAATTACACAGCTTTTTTTTTTTTTTTTTTTTCTTGTTAGCAGCCTGGCTACTGAAGTTGTCCTTTGCAGTAGGATCCAGGGACAGAGAGGGAACTGTTCCATCTTTAGTGTGTGCTGTGTAGTCCTGCGAGGTTTGCTACCATTGTAATGAAACTATGGTACCTGCCCTTAAGAGCTATGGGTCCAGGTGTAACAGGCAAATTGAGCTGAGCTTAACAGAAATCCTTCCATAAATCTCCTGGGAAGATCAGGAGGATAAACCGGTGCCCTCCAGAGGGATGAATGACTGCTACTGAGCAAGCATGCAGCTCTTGTGTCCTAATAGGACATGCTTATTCTCAGCAGGTTTCCAATGGCTTCACCAGAATTACACCAGCAAAGAATTTGGCCCTGTGTTTGTCTTCAAGCCACCTCCCAGGACTGTGCTCCCATAATTACATGATTTTGAGTATTAGGTAATTGACCTCAGTTAAACTACTGATCAGTCAAGTCCATTTAAGTGACTGATCATGGTAGCTGACACATGCTGTATCTTACCATCCGGGTATGACCTGGCCACCAAACAACCTCACAATGCCTGTGTTTGGTTAATTTACAGCCTAGTTTTGAAGGTTACAAGCTTTTCATCAGGTTCTGTCAGTCACCTAAATATACATTTAATATGCTTATTGTTTATAGATATTTATATATGTACTTATATAATACGTACATATGCTTACTGTATATAAATGTAAATAAGCACACACTGATAATTGTTTTTTAAGAAGAATTAAAGAAAACAACATGCATATGCTGTCCTAAAGAAACTTTGAAAATGAAAAGGAAAGCAATTGTTTTCCTGGAACAAATATTTCTGTGGTTTGTTTTTTTTTTTTTGCATACTATGTAAGAATGTTTTTGTGGAACACAATTTAAAAAAAGCACACAAATGATATATGAATTTTTACAGTTGAGCTTCAAAACTGGCTTTCCAACTTAACACCTTGAAAAGGTGAGCTAAATACAGGAGGTCTAACTACTCTTCCCCATTTGCTGTAGCTCCGCTCTCCAGTTGTATTTTCTGTTTTGATTCCTCCATGCTGCATGCAGTGTGACCTTTGAAAGATAGCAGTGAACTTCCCAAGTATGTTGGCAGTGTCTCTGGCCACGCATGAGGTGACCCCATCAACTGTGAGATCCAGATGCGAAGGACCGAAATGTGTTTTTCGCAGCAACAGCATTTGGGTCTCTCAGCACCTTCCCAAGTGCTCTCTTACAAGCATTTCTTGGCTGACTCGGTGGCTTGCTTTGGAGCAGCTATGAGGCTTGTGGTGAAGGTTATGTATGGGAGGAAGGCTGTTCCTTCACACTGTTTAGAATGGAAAGCATGAGGAGCTCACATTTGCCTCTGGAAATCTCTACATTCTGCTCAACTTCAAAGGAGATAAGGAGATAAGATAAGGGGGTGGGGATGAAATGGTAACAGCTGGCTGGAACAGGGTTTGTTTTCCATAACGAGGTAATTTGGCCAAGCCATAGGATAAAAGAAAGCCTTTCTATTTTTCCAGCTCTTCTGAGACCTTTCAGAACAAGTTTGATAAGATACAGGCACCCTTCTGACTTCTAATAGTTTCAGATGGGGTTACGTCTCTGAACGGTCATCTTATCCAGCTAAGCTTTTCTATCAGCCATTTCTATTGGAGATTTCGCAGTATGCATTTTTCCTTCTTCAGCAACTTGGGAAAACTGCTAGGTTAAATCTAGAGACAAAAGTAATTAAGTCTCTCTTGGCTTCTGGTATTTATGTGTGTAGTAGTCTTATGAAAAAGTGCAGATGGAAGAGGCAATTTTTGCAAATGAGGAAATTGCTATTTCATGGAGTATTACAGTAACTGCCAAATCATCGGTCCTTTACATCTTCGCGTTTTAGAAATGCTTCACCTAGACCCATGATTCCCCAGCTCTTTTGGATCCTCTTTTCCATATGCAAATGACTCCACCACGTAGTTTTTCCATCAAAGCTTTAATTGGAAAAGTTGTGAAGGTAGTATGACTCCGTAGAGAGCTGGGCACGGAGCATCATTTCTGTGGCCTCACAAACCACTACATGGAATCCAGCTTGGAATCCACTGACTGGAAAAGCTTTCTGCTGGAAAAAAAATTGAGTTTTCAGCAAAGGATGTGTTCCATTTCTATGACAAGTTTCCATTTTTCACTTTAAAAATATGTGATCATGCTATATGCTCTCAAACACAACCAAATCTCAGTTGAGTACGGCATGATAGCGTCCTGTGGGCACTGTGCACTTGAGTAACAAGGCTTCTTGTTTCCTTTATTGTACCTGGGCCCTTTTGAGGGAAGGATCCTCTCTGCTATGTTTGTGTACATTATCGAGGGACTGCCCCATCTCTGATTTGGGACACTTTTGTGCCAATGCAATATCCAATGAAAGCTATGATAGTGATTAGTCACCTCAATTTAGAATGAAAGCAATTAAAATACTTCCTACAGTAAAATATGCCCATAAGGATGAAACTCTCTCTCCCTGTCTCTTTGGTTTTAACAAAATTCAGAGATACATAATTGGTTTCACATTTGCTTCCTATTTTCTTTGTCTTTTCTCTTGTTTCATGCTTTAGTCTCTCTTTTCTCTCTTTGACAGAGCTGGTTTTTCAATCAGGCACTGGGTAGTGTGGTCCTCTTGCCACACATATAAGCTGGACCAAGTGCAGGATTGACTTGCTGCATAAGCAGACCAGCAATTTCTGCCCACCTGTTGGATGGGAGATTAATATGGGCACATTAGGGCCAGATGATCAGGAAGCGGGAAAAATGCTCCAAGAAACATTTGAAAAGTTTCCTTCCTAGAAAACTTTCCCCAGTCGCATGCACCATGCACAATTTTTTCTTTGCAGAAATCTTGCTTTGATGGAAAATTCTTTATCAACCTAAGAACAAGAGTTAGGGTTATAGCTGTGATTCTGTTTGTCTTAACACCGATGCCTCCTTTTCTTAACAAAAAATCCTGACTTTTAACAAAAGTGAAAGTGAAAAGGTTTGAATTTTGCAGCTTGGTCATCTCTCCAGAAAGAGCTGAGCCCAAAGCCTGAACTGAGACTCACAGTCAAAAGCATTTTTGAAATCCAGATCCAAATTTGCTCTTCTAATCTTGACCTAGAATAACTCTTGCATAAATCCGTCTTATTTGTAGAGAGTCATTCGCAACTCTTGGATGTGAGCCCGGTTCTGAAACCAGGTACTCAGTATCATAAAATAGGGACTGTGTTCCACTAGATGAAGACGTGCAGGGGGCAGAGACAACCAGCTTATTTCAGTTTGTTCACCAAAGCTGTCAAGCTGTACCAAAAATTCATTAGTACCTTACACTTTTCTCTCTCTAAAACACAGCAGGTTAATCTATACAGTATGAAATGAAAAGGAGATGCTCCCATGTTTATACTTGGCAGATCAAATCCTCTGCATGGACTGAGCAGTGGAATGTTTTTGATTTCATTTAGATGAGGTGTGAGCCCATAAAAAGTATTGTGGCAAAATACGTTTTTTTCCAGGGTTTGATACCATGAAGCTAAACAAACCTCCCACCCATCTCTGCATGCAGTGATGGCACTCTTCTTCCGCTGTGGTGTAAAACCCTTTTTTCCCCTCATTGTATCAAATCTATCCAGTCCTCTTCCCTAAGACCTCTCTGGACCACCAAACTGTCTCTTCTTCTGCTCAAGTATCTCACTAGCTTGTCATACAGCCTCATTTTTGCCATTTGCTATTAATTTCTTCCCTCTTGTCTCTTCTCTAAGCACTGTTTGATGACTTGGTGAGAAGGGGATTTCTTCACCACTTAAGTTGTCCTTCTTGAGGAGACTGGAAGGTTTGGAGGAAGGGCTTACAATGAAGGTTTGAATTCTTCCACCAAACAGGGAAGAAAAAGGTCATGTGAAAATTAATTTTTTCTCTTGTATATTTGCTTCCCATTACTCTGAAATGACTTCCCATACCATGCTGTTGCCACTGAAGTATCGTGAAACATCCTTAAGGTTAATAATCCGGCATATTTTGGTCCTGAAATTTGATTGTGGGATACATGTGTCCACTAGGTCATTAGAAGAAGCTAGTAACAGCGTCTCAAAGCTGAGTTTGCTGAACCCCGTTGTTTTTGGAGGACCCTTTGGAAACTTTGCGTAAAATTTTGTGGCAAAGCAACTAGGGTCTCATAAAGCTGGCTTCCTTGATAGCCCCAATTTGGGGGCTGCTAAATTTGGCTGATGACTGCCTGGAATAAGCCAATCTGTGCTTGCAGTTACCAATGCCTTGCAAAATGAGGACTGATGTAAGTTGTTGCCACTCTGATCAAAGTAGCTGCTTTTTCAACAATCAGCACTCACCTCCAGACACCAGCAAAGTCTATATATTCCATTTTACAGCAGAGAATTCTTTGGCATTTTGGTCTTCCATGGCTGGAGCAATTTATTCAAACTAGGACCTGCATAGGATTTTGCTTCACTTCTACTCTCACAAGCTGGCTCTGTGGAGCTAATTAAATCAAGCCCTGGACCAAGCAGCTGCTGCACTGCTTATATTTATTGACATCTGAAAGCCAACAAGGGAAGAATGTTGTTACAATTATAGGATGAACAGCATTTTAAGGAGAAATCCAATGGCTTATTACAACTAATATACCAGACATAGTATTTTATTCAAAAATAATAAGGAAGATGATGAAATTATCATCATCGTGTCCAGCCTAATTTTTCTCTGCCTCTCTTAATTTTAAAGCATGAGTTGTCACTCAGCTCTCCCTGCACTTGTTCCCATAGTGCAGAAGCAAAAAAGAAAAAAAAAGTATATTACAAAAGACATTGACAAGTTCTTGACGATTTCTGTGAAGCACTTGGATACTTTGGGGATGAGTGCCGTGTGAGCGCTCTGGATAGAACATATCTAAATAGCAGTATTTGTCTGTGTTTGAAAGGGCTAGGCTGCAAAATACACAAGTACATTCACTTTGGCAGAACACCAGAAACAGGAACAGACTTTTTGTTATAATTCAAAAAACATCTCACCTGGGGATAGAAAGAGATGCGAAGAGAAAGAGATTGGGAATAGAAAGAGACTGAGTCTGAAGCATCCTGACTTTATAACATTTGAACTTTTCAGTGAAGCAGCTGCAAATGCAAAAGCACTTCAGGGAAGGTGAGCTGTTTGCCAGACTTTGCCCAAAGTATTTGGGTGTCCTCTAAGAGCTGAGGGCAGGCCTGTGTGTTTGGAGCAAGGGAGAGCTTTGGAGGCGTATGACTCTTGTATTCATTGTGCTTTCATTTACCTTGGAGATATTGTCACCAGCACACTTCTATTCCTTGAAGCATCAATTGATCACAAAAGCAGCTCAGCCATTGGAGCCTGTTACACCTGCGGATGGTCACCCAAGTGATGACCACAGCACCCAGGCATTGCTTAGTACACACCAAGAGTTTCCTGCTGCCTGGTGAGTGGCTTAGCAGAGTCGTGTCAATGGCGACCTTTGAATGTAGGAGCCTTTTCAGTTATGCAGATTTTCAGACAAGTCTGTCACCTTAGTCTACAAACAGCCAGGACCATCCTATGGTTGTTAAAGCGCCTTTTATTTCTGTGATTATCTGTGTCTTCCAAAATCTTTTCTTCCACCTTCAGGAACAGATTTTAAAATGAAAATGCTCCTTCAAAATTCTCTCACTTGCATTCCTACGCTTGTCTACAGGGAAGTGTGGAAGACTGGGAAGAAGGAATTAGTGAGTCCTTTAGTCTTTAAGACACTATTGCTGCTGCTGCTGCTATCTTTTTTCTTCTCCTGTGAACCAGTGAACTTTGCTTTTGCTTACCTAAGGTGTCCAACATCTGCATCCAACCTGTCACTGGATGGCAATCCATCTGTCCTTCCAGGTTCCCTGAATTCTTTCCTGTGCAGCTTTGACCCCATGATGCCAGCAAGGTTTGACTGCTTTTATAAAGATCTTTGGGGGGGGAACCACTTGAGAAACAAGGTGATTAAATAATCTGCAACCTATGCACTAAAGACATAGAAGCCATCAGCTGGCTTTGATGTTGAGAAGACAAATCTTCCTGGAAAATTTGTTTTAGACCAGACTGGAAAACTAGATACTTTTAGCCATCATTTGTGGCACAGACCAGGCTTTGTGGAAGCAAGATTTGCCCTTGGGTTTGCCTCAGCAACTTGCTGTTGAACCCATGTGCTGTAAGTAACCTGCATAAAGTGCGCCTTTCACTGTGTGTTCAGGAATAGACTATGAACAGCCTGTGTTCAAAATAAAGATTGCTCCATTCAAGTCTGTATTATACAAGTGAGAGTGGACTACCAGGCTTCCTGGGGAGATCCAGGTTATGGCTATTTCCAGGAAAATAAAAAACGATCTTGATTTCTCCCAGACAGTTCTTGCCACTTGTCTCAAAATAGAGTAGCAGCTCACCACAGGCACAGTATTTTGTTTACGTAGAAAACAATTGTAAGGAGCCCATGGTGCTTTAGAGCCAGCAGATTGCCTATGGTCATCCTTGCAAAGATGGGTCCACTGGCCATACATACAGAAATGCAGCTGCCGTCTGCGTCCCAGGTAGGGAAAGGACAGCAACAGTCAGTGGGGATGTGACATGGGGGATGAAGAGGGCCAAACAGCCTGAAGATCTTTGTGTCAGGTTTTCTCATTTCCCAGTTCTGAATCTGTCTGAATTTGGGCTCATTCCTAACTGCTTTATGAGGCATCTCAAGCTGTGTAAACAGTAATGCAATAATGGCAGATCACAATGCACTCAGCACAGACCATGAAGAATAGCCTACGAGCCAAGCAATATGCTCTCTGTAAATGATACAATGCTTCTTGCAGACAGGAATATTAATCACCCCAGGAACTGACAGGATCTGATGGAAGAGACTGTTATTAATATTATCTCCCTTGGAAGCATTTGCAATGCTAATAGTAATTTTAATAATGCCAGAACAAAATAAGCTGGGTTGGCCGGTTTTGTGGCAATGGGAACACTGAGAAAGGCAATACATAAATAGAGAGACTAATTCATGAAGGAGGTGGTCCAGATTTCTCTACTGACAGCTCAGACATGACTGGGGGGGGAGGGAACTTTTTGTTTTAAAGCTTGTATTTGCTTCATCAATCGTCAAAATCTTGTTAAAAGTCTAATTCAGTTATCATGTTCTTGTTGCTGTCCAGAGACTGAATGTATTAGAGGGACTTTATATACAATTTCTGCCACAAGCAATTTTCTATTATTTTATTATTCAAATCTGGTTGGTTCCCATGGAGTTTCTGAAACCAAATCATATCACAGGAAGATGAATATTAACAATCCTATCTCTCTCAGGGGAGCTAATAAAAGAATGGAGATCTCGTGCCTTGATTCAACACAGAGCATGATGAAATGGCCGTGGAAGTGTTGACGTTAGTTCGCATGATTGCTCGTTCAGTTATTTACTGCTCAGCTTGAGCACAAGCCTTTTCTACACCTGTGCCAAGACACAGCAAGACTGCAGTGGAAATCATGAATTTATAAGCTAAATAATGATGTTTGTGGCAGAAGTAGAACTGCCATCAGGGTTTAGTAGGAAACCAAAGAGCCAAGAGGACTGCATTTGATTCCTTCCTTTGTTAGATTCTGCTTTGCATGTATGTGCAATCTGCCTCAGAGTATTTTATACCAATTATCATAGAATCATAGAATCATAGAATGTTTTGGGTTGGAAGGGACCCCTAGAGGTCATCTAGTCCAACCCCCCTGCAGTGAGCAGGGACACCGCTAACTAGATCAGGTTGCTCAGAGCCCCATCCAACCTGGCCTTGAACAATTACTGAACAAGCATATAAATTGGAGCAGCATCTTTAGGCAGATGGCAAATTGCCCAACATTTTTTTAAATATTAAAAACATCTATGGGTTAGGAGTGAGCTCTGAGTACCCAGTATAAGACATTCAAGCTGGGTTGATAGCTGTGACTGGGAGCGAATCCACCAATGCTATATTACTTTCCCAATGGGAGAACTCTAATCAGGCATTTGGCTTTCAAATTTCTCAGGCAAAAGGAGGAAAAATGAATTAAACTGTAGAAACTGAGACATTTTTAAACCTTTCTTTTTGAATCAGTTCTCTTTAGTAGAGGTATCAATGGAAGAGAAAATTTAGGCTCCTCTCAATATATTTGCAAGATGCACAGAAAATAATTACCCACATATGAATTATCTTATCCCTGCAAAGGGAGTGGCAAGACCCTTATTTAGTTGCTTGTGACAAGTTGCTGATAAGAAATTCTGAGAAACCCCTCTCCCTGACTACCTCCATTCTAGAGCTGAATTATTTAAATAGGGAGGTGATGCTACTGCTCCAGCCTCTGCACATTGGTGCCTGAGATGGACATCAAGCTCCATTCAAGATTTTAATAGTCTTTGCGCTGAGACTTTGTTGTCACTATGGCCTGATATCTCAGGCCTCCATTCACAAGAACAGCCACTCAGGACACTTTGGTTAAAAGGGATCTCTATTGAAAAAGGCCAGTTTGTCTGAAACATTCTGAGGAGGGAGGGGGAAAAGGTGGAAATTATTGATTTGTGCGTTTTCCACAAACCAAACACTTCACTTAAAAACTTCACTAAAAAGTTAAGGATGTGAATGGTAGCTTTCAAATGCCTGCTTCCAGTCTCTCTTCTGAGCATGAGAGGTATCACACCAGTTAAAATAGGCAACAGTGACCCTTTATTATTTCTTGTCGGCTGCTTGGCTTGCAGCTGGCTGTGGAGCTGGAAGACTTCCCTTTGCCTTGCTTAGCTTTTTTCTAGTCCTGGTTCAAGCCATGCCTTATTCTCCTGCATGAGTCCTCATCTAACTTTGTCACTCAGTAATTGTCAGGGCAGGTCCTCAACAGCTGGCTGCTAATCTGGTGACTAAATTCTGAAACCAGGATCAGTGACCACAGAGTGACCATATGGACAAACTGTGCAAAGGACTGTGCCAGTTTTGGATAAACGAGTCTCTCGCCAGTCAATATTCTCAGGTTCAGACCAAATGCAGGATGCACGTGTGATTCACACAGCCACCTCCTACACGCACTGGCATTTACTATGCTTTCATTTTCATCTGTTTTCATCACAAGTGTGAAACAAAGGTATGCACAGTGCTATTTTCAGCTTGTAGTTGCTGGTTCCCTCCTCCTTTACCAGCTTCAGTCAATAGGCTTGAATTAAAGTGACATTGTGGGTTCAACTGTTTAACATGGTAGAATGAGGTGACATTGCAGGCTTGCGATACGGACATATTTTCACTTGGAAATAGCACTTCCAGCCTTTCCACCTGGTTTTTTTTTCTGTGACAGAAGCTACTTCACAACGCTGTAAGCAGAAGCATTTCCAACACTGTTGTAGATATTTCACTCACTTCTCCTGCCTTGCCACCTGTTCTACAGAGATGTAAGCAAGCAGCCTTCGTGCGTGTTCCTTCTGTGGTCCTCTGACACAAGCAGGACAGTCGCAGAAGGAAAACCTCTGCCAGTGACAGGAAGGCACTAAATAAAAGCAACCACACGAGATGCCTGTAAGTCTCTGAGGGGAGTAGCCCCTGTTAGGAGGGAACACAGCTTTCAGGAGCAAACACCTAACATTCATACCCCTTCAGGGCAATACTGTGGGTGCTGGAAAGCAAAGCCAGCAACACCTCAGTGCCACTGGCTGTCACTTCATGTCAAAAGAGTCACAGATCATTTTCTTGCACTTAAGAGCTATCGAAGGGCCAGACAATACTGGAAATATATTGCCTGTTGAGCCACCCCCTCCTCCATTGTGTTCTGCTTCTTGTGACCCTCCAGTGGCCCCACATCTTTCTGCTCTCAGGAGGGGAATGTCTCTGTGAGGAGAGAGGATCTGAGCAGCACAGGCACAGGACTGGTTTTGTCTTTGTGTTCCCATCCTGAGGGGCTTCAATGTCATTTACGGTGGGAAGGTAACACCCATACATACAAATTATGTCCCTGTGCTTATGTGAGGAGGGTTCCTGTATGCTAGATCAGCATTTAAACACACTCCTGCCTCCTGCCTATGAAGGACACAAGAAAACTCCTTTCATTGACAGATTTTGTCTCATAGATCTAGGGAAAGGATTTTAGAGAAGAAACAGGAAAGTAGTGAACCTGGCATAAAAGGAGCAGGACCTTTTCTGTGTTACCGCTCCTAATGTACTTTTTTTTTCACATGCTTGTTAAATACAATTGTCTTCTAGGGAGTTTCTGTCTTCTAAATGAAAAAGGAGGTTTAATTAGCCTTTTCACTCTCTTGCAGCCTCTGCTCTAAGTTGGTAGTATTCATAGGTCTTTGCAGAAGGGCACTGAGCTGAAGTTAAACTTTGTGCTCCAAACCAGTGCCCACAGAGACATGTTCTCTTCACCTTCTGATCCATCAGGTTTACTTACAGTCTCCTGGGAAGAAACGAGAAAATCAGAAAATCCCTACGGGGCAGGGAGTTATTTGAGCAGTGTTGAGTGCTGGCAGCTGCCAGAGGCATGCTGAGGAATGTGCCCTGGTGGCATGTACCATAACATAGCTGCTGCCAGAGGAATTTGCACTCCTCCTCTCCCCTGGTAGAAAATAGACAAGATGCAGGAGCGTGATTGTGGGAAGTGGTGTGCTTCGTACCACAGGGACTGCTGGGACTCCCTGCTGGTCCATAGTGAATGTACAAAACTATGCCTAGATGAACAGAGGACCAACAAATGTTCTTGACCTTTATTGATGTCTTAAAAGTAAACATGATGTTTTCCCGTAGCTGGCAAGGAAAAGATGGAAAGCCTGCAGGCAGCATGGTGTTAGTCAGGAGGAGCACATGCTGTGAAATCTAGGTCTATCTCAGGAACAAGTTGTCTCAATTTGATACTCCAGACCAAGTGCACACTGGGAACAGGTGGTGAAAAGGAAGAGAGGCAAAAATTAGGCACAGACCTACTGCAAATTTATTTTCTTGGTCTAATCTTAAGTTCACGTGGCTCAGATCCTGTGCTCCTAACTGAGCCATCCATCCCATTTCTTTAAAACTCCCTTCTTATTCCCTGGCCTTCTCTTCCCCTGAGCTGTGGTGACATGAGAACTGCTTTCCCTTGCCCTTCAAGAGGGGACACAACTCCTTCAGCCCCCTCCCAGCCTCTGCCATCTCCAAAACTTATTTCTTTATCACCAGACTTCAGCTGGGGCTGTCAGCAAAGTAGAGCACAAAGAACTGGATGCGAGACATGCCTCCACCAGGCTGACTTGAACAACGACAAAACCATCCCTTAGTCCTCAGGCATAGCGCGCTGTATCTCTGCCCACTGCAGCACCAGCCAGGCATTGCTGTAAACTTATTACTGAATATAGTAAGATATCTTTGTGTTAAAAAGCCTTCGGTGGATTTTTCTTTCATGGATGTGCCTAATCGATTTTTGAATCTGTTTAAACTTTTCATCTTACTACGGATTCACCATGCATTGTATGAAAGCACTTCCTGAAAGCACTTTTGTCTATTTTAAATCTAGTATTTTCTAGCTTCATTTGCTATCTTCTGTTCTAGTATCAGAGGAGAGCCGAACACATGGTCTAAAGGACAATTAAACCAGGTGTCCTCACCCTGGAAAAGAGTTGCTGGGATAACCAGTCACTTCACAGATTTAGTTGTCCCATTTACTCTTCTCTTTACATTTTCTAGTTTTATAACCTTTTTCTGACATGGGGCAGGACCATGGTATTAAACGTGTTACCACAGCATTGCTTTTTCTGTTGGAATAATGATGTCTGCTTCATTGTTTCTTTCTTTTCCAAACGTTCCTAGCAGCTGACAGGCTTTTTGACCATTATCAAATACATCTGTTCCATAGCAGAATAGCAAGCATTGAGCACGGCTCTGTATTTTCAAGAGCTATCAAAGGATCAATTTTAACATGATGAACAGTTGAACCTGCAACAAGCGCAATGCAGACCTGTATAAAAGTTGGAAGAATTTGACTTCCAGTGCTTTCCTCAGTCCCAGGCTGGCTTTGACAAACACCAGATCACGGCTTGCATCTGGATTTCATACATCCAAGGTTCAGAAGAATTCTTCAGTGCTAAGGATCAAGCTGGGAATGTTCAGTATGGCTCACTGATGATAATAACCACCTGTCCCTCATCCCCACTCCCCGTTCAGAAAGTGTCCCTGGCAAACACTGATTGCTTGTCCTGTACATAGGCAGGGTTCTTTCATACTTCATCAGTTGTATCTTGCATTTGGACTTCCATTGAAGGAAAAAAGGCTCACAGATGACTTCTAAAGAGAAGAAAGTTAACTTTCCCTAAACACTCACTAGTGAAGGACAGAGCTTTCACAGCCAAGACCAGTAGCTGATTGTGCTCTTTGCAGTGACCTCTGTTTTCATAATCTAATGGCTTTGCATTGATATATGAACATGTTTACATCTTGAGGCAATTGCTGAAAGCGCTGGAGGGCAATGGTAAATGTAGTCAAGCATTAGGCAGGGTCATTATAAAGAAACCAGGAAGGTTTTAATGACGTTCACTGCAATATGAAAGCTTCAGGAGGTTGCTTCATGTTCTGCTTTGTTCTGCAAAACAAAATCCAACAGAAATTAAAGATGCAGAAAGAGGTAGGGTTGTTCACACACAGAGGCAGTTTTGTAATCCAGCCATGTGTTGTAAGTTCCTCTAAGACTAGGAGATTGTCCATCTATGATTTCAGTTCAGTTCCTAGTTAAGACAGGAGAAAGGTGGAAGAGTAAAAGACTTTATCCTGTGTACGGCTTTGGGGCACCCTGGGAGGTGTGGTGACAGACTAGTCTATATATGTATGTAGGCAAATCCAAACCTCACTGTTTCCTGTAATGACCAGTCTGAAGATAGGAACATGGAGCTATTATTTATGAGTGATAACTGCAAAACTCTGTGATCAGATTAGGGACAGGCAAACCTCCTGAAGTGCAGCAGACCTGTTTAAAAAGCTCCCATAAGAGTGGATGTTTTTGCGAGTGTCTTGAGCCTATAAAGATTATCCCTTTTCTGTATCAAAATGGTGGTGTTCCCCAAAAGGAAGTCCTTGCAACAGTTATTTTTAAAGGAACCCACAGTAATCTGGTCTAAAATTGTGCTTATATATGTGGGGTGCAAGGTGAATGTGAGTCAACAGTGTTACGATGTTATGGAAAAGGTGAACAAATACTGGGATGTTTAAACAGAAGTAAATTCTGCAAAGTAATTGTGAAGTAACACTTCCATTCTTAGTGCTGATAAGGTTTCTGTTGGAAGCCCATACTCAGCCTGGGTGCCACATTTCAGATGTGGCCTAACTGGAGGAGAGTGATAACGTGAATGGAGATCTTGCAAGTATTGCCTGGAAGTAGATTGGTGGAGTTGAGGTTGTTCAAGAAAAGAGTAGGAGTGAAAGGATGTAGCAGGGAAAGAATAAGCAAACAATCTAATCTTCTTGTCACAGTTGTTAGGAAAGGAAGTGGTGAGTTTAAATGACAATGGGATTGTTCAGTTTAGAGACTGGAGAAAACCATGGCTGTGGTGAGGGACAGACTTGTGTAGGTTAATTGGGCAAACCTCAGCGTCTCCACCGCTCAGGGCCTTTGAGAGCCAGATAGGCAAGTATCTCTTAGCAGGAATGGACTAGAAGAATGCCTGGGGCCCCATGAGTCTGTAATCAAGAAATAAGTACAGATTTTTGTTACAGCATGTGTGAATTCACAAAGGATGTACATACCTTTGCATCAGTAGTTGGGAAGCAGTGGTGTTCCTCCCGTCCCCTCAAACTGGGAGAGCAACATTGCTGGAGGTGCAGTGGCTCAATCAGGCTGATTCCCTTGGAGATCTTTCAGCACGTTTTCCAAAAGAAAACATGTTAAGCACAGTCACTGGGCTAATTTTCCATCTGCATAATTATGTTTTGTCTAATTCCCTTCCCCAGCTATTCCTACTGGATACTGTTTTTCAGTTCCTGTCTTAAACTGTTCTGCAGTGTCAAACGGCTGCTACATTTCATCCCACTATCCCACTATCATTAGCTCTCCTGGTTCTCAGTTTCTCTCCTATTATCCCTGATTAAGCTAAGTTCCTTCAGTAAAACCTGTTTCTACATGCAGGTGATTTTATGCAGCCTGTAATAAACAAATTTCCTCCTCCATTGCCAGTCTCTTCCATAAGGAGCATTTAATAAAGTCAGTTTGTTGGAGGAGTGTCTGACATAGCTCAGGCTGTAAAGGTTGCTTAGTGTTTCTAGGAAGACTGCTAGGGCACCTAAGTAGTAACATAAATCCTACTACCGTTTTGCATAACAGTACAGATTAATTCCTTTTTCTTTGTAGATTATTCAAGGGCAGTATATTCTAATGACTGACATTTATTTAGGAAACCTTCCTGGAATGGCTAGTGTTTAATCACTGTGTTATTCTCATACTCGTTCTGTATTCCTAATTATCCTATTCTCTGATAGTCCTGCTCAGACATGGTGGAGGCAATGCTGCCAGAATCCAGCCAAAGGTTTCTGGATGTAATAATTCAGTCCTTTTGACTAGCATTGGCATAGAGTATTCACCAGTCATACTTTATGGTGTCTTCTGCATTGTGATAGGAATGGCATTCACAGGCTCTCTAGGGTAAGAGAGGTTATGCCTCCAGGTTTGTTCCTGTTAGAACCTGACCCATGCACTTGTTCAAATCAATAGAAATAAGCTCAACAGGCACTGAAACAGAATTAAGTACTCCCCAGAGACCTGGGCAAGGGTTCTTGCCCACTGGCTGTGCATGTGGGCTTGCATGCATGTATGGGAGATGTCTCACATGCTGCAGTTGCTGCATAGTGCATAGGACTCTCCTCAGGCCAAGGACTTGGCGCACTGAGGGACTGGTGTTTTCCCTGTGTATTCCCCAAAAGTGAATTCAGCCTAGGGCTTCACCAGAATGAGGAGGGATGCAGAACATATCGGAGAGGCGGGAGGGGCAGGAACAGCACACAGTCACTGTACAGGCAGATAGATGTCTGCAGCTCCTATGGCTTGACACCCAGCCTCTCAAGGTAAACTCTGAAGATGTTTGAAGGCTATTTAGTTTTGGAAGAACTCACTGGTAGGCCTTCTCTACTGCCAGACAGAGATGAATAATCAGCATGTTCCTTTGCTACAGCATAGAAGGCATGGCTGGGAAGTGGTGGTGTTTCTGGAAATAGTGTCCAGAAGTTTTGGAACAGAGCTCTGGTTCCTAGATTTCCTGAAGTGATCAAAATTGGTTTAGCAAAGATTCTCATTCCTCTGGACTATCACTGCAGTGGAGGAGCACTGTAAGGAGGGCTGTCTCCAATATTTCTGTTAGGCAATAGTTTGGTAAAACAGAAATAGGATTTAACCCCTCCACATACTCTTCAAAAATCTATTATTATTTTTCAGAGATTTGAAAGTGACAACATTATGAGAATATGGGTTTGAGGAGCAATAGCTGTTCATGCTGAAAGCAAAAATCTTGCATACACTATAAATACGAGGCAAGCACAAGTTCTGTAGCACCATGACATCCCATTTCTAGGGAAAATACCATCCTGTTTGTTATGATAGGTGCTGACTTCTGTAAAACAAAGTCCCTCTGATGTTTGGGTATTGAATTAGGTGTGGCCAGCACATGGGACCAGGGCTTAGAAACTCCTAAATTCTAATCTGCACTCTGGTGGGATATCCACATATTCAGATGTTGCTGGGTCCCTTATAAAGATAAAGGCACATTTATAAAATACAGCTACTAATCCTATTTTCGGACTGCACACGTGCTTAAGTACAGCAGCATTTGAGTGTGAACTGTTAGTACAAGTCCAGCCTTTCGGCCTGTTTAATCTGGACTTCCTCCTGTTCGTGCGTGTTAGTCCAATGCAAACAAACTAACATCATGTGTGAAATGCCACTCCATATGAAGAGTAGCTCCCACCCCAGCAGGGCCGTCAAGAGAGGAGGGCACATAGCTTCCTCCCATCCTGGAAGGAGTTCTTCTGTGAGGAGGATGAGAGTCTATGCAAAGAGATTATGAAATCTGATGAAACACAGATCTCACCTGCCTGGACTGCTGTTTGTTTTTTCAGACCCACTACTATCTGATTTACCTGCAACAATATCACAAGTTGAAAAACCAAGAAGCAGATAATTTGAAAATGAAGTTCTGTACTTTCCCAGATAACTCATGACTCTGCAATCTCCCTTTCCCAGATGCTGCCTATCAGTCTTTAAAACCAAATCCTCGTTCTCCTTCCAAAATGCGCTGCCAAGTAGAACAGCCACCCATCCTCATCGTGAGACATGGCAGTGCTGGCACGACTCCATGTCCTCGATCATGTAAAAGCTGATGCTATGTTAAGCTATAGTAACTTATTTACAGTTGATATTTTATCTGTCATCAAATCTGTTCTTTCATGGTCTTGACTCTCTGTTTGGATGGATTTATGACATGCTTTATGTTATGTTTCTCTGCATTTTAGATACTGCAGTAAAGTGATGAAAGGGTAAAACAAATGCCATCAGTTCGTCTGAACGAGCTGTTTACAGGGGGGGAGAACTCATATGAACATTAGTCTTGGGTAAATGTCATTAAATATCTCTAAATACTGACTTGTGCTGTTTCAGGGAATGCGTCAGGGAGGAAAAAGGCTGCCCCTGTGCAATATCCTGTGGCCTACGGGACCTGTTTCAGAAACTGCTAGGCTGAGGCAGGAGAAGATGGGATCTGATGCAAGGCATCTGGGGAAGGCTGGCAGCTTTTGTAGTAAATTCTGTTGCCAGTTTGCTTTGTTTGAACCCTGCCGCAGCCCCTTGTATAAAGCATTAAAAATTCAGTGGCTCAATGGTTAACTCCTTTCTGAGCCTTGCCCAGAAAGATCATTTGCTGCACAGACACTTATTCCTTTGGCTCTTCTGGTCCATTGTAATCCCTCCCTTGTCACCCACAACATACAGATTGACAGTATGCTGCTTTCAACCAGAACGCATAAGGGTTCCTGTGAAATTTTAATGGGTTGGACTAGCATGAGTGTATGTGGGAGGGAAATGAACTTGGACTGTCCCTCTGGGTTGTATTGCTGCCTTTTTCTGTGCTGCAGTTGTGTACTGGCAGCTGCAAGAAACCTGTTCACATTGAGGGTGAATGAATGTTGGGGAAACAGTCTGTTTCCCCATGCCAATGATATGTCCTCGAGGACATGTAATGTATCCTAAAATTCATAGTAAATTCATTTTCCCTGAGTTTCTGGGATGCTTTTGGCTAGCCTTTGACTCAGTGTGGAACAAGCCTGACTCAGAGCATTATGACAGACATCCACCCATGTGCCTTTCACCACCTTTTCTCTGTCTCTCTCATTCCTGTACCTTGCTACTATGTGCAATATTCAGATCTACAGGAACAGCACCCACCCTAACAATGCATCATCTAGTACACAACGTATTGCATTTCCAGAGTACTTCCTCAGCTGCACTTTCGTGAGCTTAGACGTACAGCCATTTGTCTAGCACCATGCAGCGGTGTTTCTCCATGCAGTAGGTTCACTAGCAAGCCCAGCACTCAGGTTTCCACTGCCTTAATACATGTCATTACATGCCAAAATAGCCATCTGGCTTGTGCTCTGACAGCATCAGACAACCTTTTCGCAGCGAAGGAGGGTAAGAAATACTGTGTTCTGAGAAGGTTTAAAGACACGGGCAAATAGTGTGCGGGCCGTCTCTCCACCAATGAGGGATCTGGTTCACTGATGTCACGCACAGGGAGAACCACCATCTTTGGGCTGATACCTTCCATCGTGGCAGGAAAAATTTACTAAACTGTCTAATAAATTGATGTGCACTGCAAGGTTTGCTTCGGTAGTGCATGTACTAAATTGGAATGATTCTATGGTTTTTAGCCAGGGAAGAAGTTCACTGGTTCAGCTGCCTGCCACAATTGCTTGCCTGGGATTAGGAAGTACTTAGCTGTGCATGTTAGCAGGTTGGTATCATGGGGTTTCTTAGTACATACCCTGGGAAAAGGGTAAATAGTGTCCGTTACATCTTTGTCCCTGGAGCTCTTACCTGAGCAGGCTGACAGAAGATTATCCATAATAATAAACAACAAATGTGATGGTATGGACTAGAAAGAGTGAATATTGGTTTATGGTTTTGCGGACATAATGGCCAGAATCCCTAGGTATTTTCAAGATTGCTGCCATAGAAAACAGAGAGGATTCTTTGTTCTCCTCCCTGCAGGATTGCTGGGAAGACATTTTCCCATGGAGGCACAAAGGCAGCATTACTCCACTTGAAGGGGAGCAAGAGCGAACAGATGAGATTATTTTAGCTGGTAACCTGCTGGGGGAATTGTGCTGACCTAAGTCAGGCAATGATCTTATTCTCCAAATTGTATTTTACAGGCAGTAAATACTCAGTGGTTTTCCACTGAAGCAAACTCAAGAAATAGCTTCAACCTGTGTACGGGTTATCCACTTCTCCCCTTCCACATGATCTACCTGTCTGCTTAGTATACCAAGAGTTGCCTGCATCCTGCTTTCAGAGGCCCAGCACAGTGTATCTCAACCCTATTTAGTAACCTGAAGATCCAGCAGCAAAACCTGCAAAGGGCTACGTGAAGTAATCACACAGAAGATGCCGACAGCTTCCTTGACTCCCTGAGGAGGAAAACTGACATTGACATGTCTGGTACTGAAACACGTCCTGCCAGCTGACGTCATGATGCTAGTGAGAGGGGTCAGCAGCGAGAAGTTAGAGAAAGTGCAGGTGGAGTAAAGGATGGAGAGGAGCCATGGGAAATTGGGAAGTAGGAGGTGAAATTTTCTCCAATCTGGCAATCAAATAACATCCACAGTGCCCCCCTTCCTATAGATCTGTTCAGAGGTCTCGCTTTCCTCCATACCACCCTGATGCCTAATTAAGGAAATTGCTGCTTGAGGACTGGCATAATAAGATGACTGTGCTGAAGACACCTGCAGAATGATAACTTGTTGGGGGAGGGCTTGATACTTGCCAAGGTGATCTATGATGCAGCAAGGGTACTCTTGCCTATTGTCTGTAGCCTTTGCTGTGGTGGGAAACATCTGTCTTTCAGAGAAATGGATCTCAAATCAATAGCCTTGTAACCTTAGGGTGATGATCTTTGATGTGAGGATGAATATGGAAAAATTATTGGCATAGGAGGTTTCTTTAATTGCACTGAGCCATCTTAGTAACCAATGTGGAAATACCCACGTACAAATCCTGGCTCTTTTGACTTCTCACCCCACTATGAAGGTCTTGCCCTCACTTGGACTTCCATATTCATAAGCACACAGTTATGCCCAGGAATTCAATATGCTGGTGATGACCTGCAATTCCAGTCCAGTCCTCGTTGTGGTACTTTTTTTCAAAGGGCAGGTGGTTTGTACGTATGCTGTGTTACATGGGTTTTGATCACAAATTAATAACAGCTAGCAAGATGAACAGTAACCATACCATACAGCTAAAAATCCTGCAAGACTTTACAGACATTAGTGAAGCCTCGACATGCCCTTAACAGATGAAGGTTTGTTGGAAAGAAGCTTAAGTCTAAAGTCACTCAAGACAGTTGTTTATTTGGGGATATAGGTTGGGATCCCTATGGGATCTGTCCTATGGGACACCTAATATTTGGAGTGATCTGCACTCCAACATGCCCAGCTTAGAATAGCTAGTTGTCTCAAAGACGAGGTGCAATACCATTGTCTATTGATCACAGTTTTGAGCTATGTGACTTAACCGAGGAGACTGAGATTCAGACCTAGGAGCTCTATCTTGAGTGATGCTGAAAGGTTTAGAGGAATTAGAGGGCATTGACTAGCATTAGGAGGAGTGAGTTTAAATGAAGAGAAGTATTCTTCCACCACTTGAGTTTGCAGTGTATAAACACTTTGTGGCAAGACAAAACTTCCCTGTCTTCACTTCCCTGAACTGAGTGTTGCATGAAGCCTGGGCTAAATTTTTCAGGGAGCAAGCTGGTCCCAAAACACAAAGCTTGTATTTCATGGCTATATATTTCATATATATATATGAAATCAGTATCCTTCAACTAGGAATGAATATCTTTGGTGAAGGCTTTCAATGCCAGAGGCAGTAAGACTCATGTGTAGCCAAGGAGGGTCTCCCAGAGGGGGTGTCCTTGCATTGCATAGCTCATCTAGCACAAGGCTATTTCTTGCTCAGGACCGGTAAATGAAAGGTCACAGTTACCTTGTGAAAATGCATGCGTGAGTTGCTGGACATGTGAAGACCCATTCTGTGTCCTTTAGCTGCAACAGATCTCCAACAGGAGGAGATCAATTCCTCAGAGCAATTAGTACAATAACTCACATGAATAATCTCTGATAGAGCTCTTGAAGTCTACTGATTAGTCTTTCTGTCTGACCACTGGATGCACCTCTGTGCTTTTGCTTCTACCAGTATAAAATAGAAATAATAGTCCCTCAGCCGCTAGAAGCAGTAGAGTTGCAAGGCTTGATGTTGGGAGCTCATACATGTGGAGAAGCTCTGAAGTTGTTAAGCGTTTTCACTTACAGTCCCTACAGAGCATGAGATTTGGCTCTTAAAGCTCAGAATTAGCCATCAATAGATGACTTTTTTTTTTGCATTGCGCAGTGGCCAGAACCGTGTCTAACATTTCCACACCTGAAACAAGTCCAAATCAGCACTGATCTGAGTCCATAGTCCTGTCCTGAGACCAAGAGGAGGAGGAGTGGATGAGCTCAGCATTTATTCTCCCAGATGGAGCCTGTCTTGTGGCCGTTTCATTCAATAAAACATTGTAATTTAGGTGGGGAAAAGAAAGCATGAAAAAAAAAAAGGCTCAAAGTGCAGATCAAAAAATGAGACCGTGAAGATTATTTCCTGTGAAGCAATCAGATAACATGTGTTTTGCCCAGATGGTTATGAATATTAACCATTGCTTTTGTCAGGTCTGAGTTACCCAACCTCTCTTCCACATTTCCCATATGATCGAAGGAACCACAGTGACTCATAAACCAGAGATGTGGCACTGATTAATTTCCCCTCTCATCATACATACTGTATGAATTTTGTAAGGACTGAAGACTGGCTGAGGCTTGGAAGGAACCTGTGCCCTTTGTCACAATATTTATGGGTGATGAAAAGGAACAATTAATTGTGTCATTCATTAATGCTGCTGCACAATGAAAGAGCATGACGTCAAACTAATGTTGTTCTCATTAGCTTTTTTTTAAATGACTCTATAATAAGAAGATTGCCTGAAATGTATATTATGGAGCTCATATAAGTGCTTGCAGTGTTTGGTTTCTATAATGGAATAACTCTCTTCCTGACTTTTTTTACACTTTAATGCTCATCGTGAATGGAAGAAAAACAGAGCAATTCCTTATTTGGGTCTGGGAGACTGATAAAACTGGGATCAGATCTGAAAAAACAGAAGTGTGACAGATTTTTTTTCTAATGCCTACTGCATGCACAAACAATAGGAACAGCAGTCTTTCCATTTGTTTAGCAGACCTGGTGCTGGTAGAAGCTATAGCCAGCGTATGGATGGTCAGTGGACAAAGAGGACAGTTGCCTTCGGCCCCTCTGGAGCCTGAGGAGCCACCTCCACTCAGCTCTCCATGACTGTTGTTCGAGTGAAGAGGTATGTTTGGAGCTGTAATTTTTCGTGACATGCATGCATTTCCCATAGGCTGCCAAACAGTCATTAGGTAGTAATGGCGTTGCTTGCTGCTGATCTGGGTTGGATTTCAGCCTACAAGTGAAAGGCGCTGTACTTCATTCAGACCCTTGAGCCATCTAGTCCTCTATAAGAATATATTTCTGCTCTATAGTCAAGCTTACACACAGCAATAAAATCTCTTTGCTAGGCAGTGTGAATGTCCCTTACCTACAGGTGCATATAGTTAGATGCAGCTGGTTAGGTTCAGGAAGACTGGATTGTAGTTCTCCCTTAGAAAGATTAATTGTTTATGGAAACCAGATGTGAATCTCTGCTAGGCTATAAAAACAAAATGCAATGGAGCTGTTTTAAACTTTCTTGTTCCTGCTGATGTGGGGGGCTGTGAGACTGTGCATTGCAATGTGAATTTCATTGATTTGTTGTTATGAGCATTAACAAGAAGGCTTTGAAAAGGTAAATTAACTTAGACTGATTTCCTGCTGCAGAAGGAATAATGATGACGTATCTTCAGTGGTCACACACAGGACCATGAGTTTTGCAATCAGTTACAGGACCAATACAGCAGACCAGGTAATCAAGTATAGATTATGTTTATGGCTATACCAGAAATAACCAACACAATTAACAACATTAATGTAATAATGAAAGATGACTGCACGCTCTAGTCTTAGTTCTGGCCTGGCTGGGAGCACAGGGCTTTTCAATTCCAGATCAAGGCAAACAAGAGATGCAAACTGAGAGCAAAGCTCATTGCTGATGTTCATTGAACAGCACATGGTGACTTGGTTTTAGCACCTCCAGTCCCCAACACCTCTTAACAGTTGAGTTAATCCTCCTGCTGCAGAAGAATACACCATAACAGCATTTACAGCAACAGGTTTCAACAGCAATGAATCTCTTCCCATGTAACTCCTAGGAAATCTGGAACAAGAAAGGGGGATAAATCCTGTAAGTAGCGAGATGGATTAATATATCAGTAAATCAGGTAAAAGTTTGGAGGAAGAGACATAGTTCTTCTGCTGTTGCTTGTCTTTCTAGTGTATTTGCTGGCTTGGACATGGTTGCGGTATCATTAAAAACAATCAGAAACAGGCCCAAATCCAAGCAGGATTTGGATCTAATTAGAAGCTAGATGTTCTGATATGTATCAGGACATATATGTTGTGATACAGGACTCCAATCTATGCCTGTCTACATTTATGTGTATGGGAGGCAAGTGTATTTAAGTATTTCTCCCTGTCTGCTTGTATTTAAAAATCCATACACCTGCTGTCTGCAGAAGCAGCTGCTACTCCCAGGAATGGAGCTATTGTGGCCTCTTACAAGGGACATGTGCAAGCTATATATGATGGAGACTTTAACTGCTTTCTTTCCAGCTCCTTGTGTTACTTGAAATGGAAGTATTCAATCTGAAATTATGTGCCAGCTTTTTGGGAGAAAACACAGTGATCATTTGAGCCAAAGCAGATACCCAGATCAGCACAGACACATCTAGAATCTATACCTGAAGGAGGCAAAAAAAAAACCCCACTTCCAGATTTGTGTGGAGAGATAATTAGTAGAGATCCTTTATGGGTCCGGGATCTCTAGCCAACAGACCTTTACCCTAACTGTATAAACATCATCAAGTAACAAGCCTTTAAAAGATAATTGGTGGCAGTTGGAAATACTGCTCCAGAGTCAGACTCTTTTGGGTAATAAGAAAATGTTGTAGCTATTCCTCTGTTCTCCTTGTTTCTGTAGCCTGTAATTTTCACTTTATATTGAACTCCTCCTTAGAGCTGTAAAATTTCACTTGGCTTTAAACATTGCCTTTCCCTCAGCAGAGTATGGATGAAGCAAAGTCTGTAATAAAAATCAGGATTTATTAGCCTTTCTCAGCTGTCCCCAAGACTTAAGAGGGAAGATTATTGGAGTTACCACATCAGATAGTCAATGCGCTTGCAAGAGTCATAAAACTTATATTAGATGTGGTTGGGTAGGGGGCCTGGTGGCAGACCTTTACTCCTAGTGCTGTGGTAAAATCCAAAGATACTAGTTTCCTTCCCAGTTTTTGCTTCCAACTGTGTGAGATAAAAATATAGAATGAAAGTGAATACCAGCAAAAAAAAAGAAGAAATATTGATGACAGAGCTTCTCATGTAGGAAAACACTGAACACGAGTGTTTGGCCTGGGAGAGTGGAGGTTCCTGTCCCAGCAAAGGGGCTGTAGGGCTGGGACCCAGCTGTGCTGGCTGCTCTTAGCTGGTGCTGGAGGAAAGAGGACTCTTGCACACGAGATGCATGCAGGAGTTTTTTTCTAGCTGTGGAAGTTAAGGCAGAAGTTATAACAGATGCGTGTGATATGAGCATGATCCTTATGCCTTGCCCATGCTGTAAATTAATATATATCGGGTCAAAATCAAAGCATTGTAAACAAGTACCACTTCCTTCCACCTGGGTGTGTCTGCAGCTGCTTTCCATGGTCAGCATTTGATCAGACAATAAGACCAAGCATTCAGCACCACCATTTTCTAGGGTGTCTGTGCAGGATTGCACTTACCATAACCTTTCAAACACCATTGAGAAGGAGTGGAGAAACAGTTAATCATTAAAGGACAGGCTGAGCCATAGCTGGATTTAAAACAGCTCCAGGTGGGAGTCAGGCCACACATGGTCCAAAAAGGAAATTCCTGCAATGCGTCATTTGCTGAGGGGTGTTTGTTAGCTTTAGCTAACAGCAGCCATAAGAACTTTTAGACTTAGGGGAATAGAGAACAAAGGGTATTGATTTTGGTGTGAAGTGTCTCAGTGACCTCAAAGCTACTGAACAGTAATACCTGCACCAGTGGAAAAAATCCTTTGCATGAGGACATGGCAACTGTGGATGCTTTGGACCATGCAAACTGGTGGCAGGGACATAGAAGACCAGGCAAATGTAGATACCTTATGGACTTGAAAAGATCATAGTAAAGATAGAGCAGAATGCTCTGCCTGCTTTCTGTGCTTCTCCAGAGAAACCATGCAGAGCCACAAACTCAGCTTAACTAGCCAGTTTGGTGGATTTTGTCCTTATGCTTTACAACATAAGAACAGCACACAGCAACAGGAATATCACTGAGTTTGAAACTCAGTCAAGGAAAGGCTAGAACCCTTTCTTCTAAATCCAGCCATCTCTTACAAACATATTGCTGTAGCATTAACTCTGCAAACTGATGAGTTTATGCAGATGTATGACTACACCTGTATTCACAGACACTGTATAATGTGTAATGCAGTCATGCATGTGATGCTACTGGGGGACCTCTCCCAGGGTAAAATGGTCCCTTGCTAGAATACAGCAGAACTGTATTCTGGAACAGCCACAGTATTCTTCACTTCCCTGAAATTTCAGGATGTTGCTTACAGTGCAGTACAGGTCACAGATATTTTTTTGTGGTGCTCCATGTCACTGCAGGATGACATGTACAGATACGTGCTGGGTAGTTGTCATTAATGAAGCTGAAGACTCTGGGGACAGTGCAGCAAATTTTTATATGGTTGTATTGATGAGGATGGTGAGAGTGGAGTTGACCTTCCTGCTGTGTGCGTCCCCTCTAAGTCAGGAACTGCACATCTCACTCATCACTCAGTTACTAAAGCAAGAACTGAAAAAAGCCCAGCTGCTCTAGCATTGATCAAGAACACCAGCATCCATCCAGCAGCCTCATCAGTTCTCTTCCTTCTTTCCTGGGGAGATTCTGCCTCATCCATGGCCTTGGGACTCCTGCTGTCTCCTCCGGTGTGTTTTCCCCATCTTCTTGCACCACACCATTTTAAAATAGACCAGAGAAAGTATTTAAGAGGGACTATGACTGCTGAATCTTGAGATTGCTTCCTGGCTTCTTCCCTGCAGCTATCCCCTGCTCTAAGCATTTCAGATGAAGGGTGTATCCTGCATCACTGAGTATGGAAAAGGCTTCCAGAGATATCTCCTATTTTAGCATATTCTAGGTTTTTGTTGCTGTGTTTAAAGCCTTTCTATGTAACACAGGGAGAATCACTCATTCTTTTCCTTTGTCAGCATTAAGTTGCTAATACTTCTCTGTTGAAAACTATTTTGGGGTCTGTGAACTACATTATTAGTTGATATACAGGTACCTCTGTAGGTGAGGGGAGATGACCCTGCTGTTCCAAATCTGAGCCAAGGCTTGTCACTAAGAGTCATGTCTATACAATGGCGAAGGCAGAGTCGGTGCAATGGCTAGGTTCTAAAGCTGCATCCATCTTCCAGTTCTCCTAGCACAGGCAGGCCTACCATGGCTTGTTGATCTTCCCATATCTCCCCATTAAAAAGCCACAAAGTTGAGGTGGAAAGCACAACAGGAAAGTGAAACTTCTTCAACGCAACGAAGAAAGCTTCCTTAATTAGATATTTCATCATTTGAAAACAGTGCTTTCATTCTGACGGCAACGAGCAGACCGACCTCTTGTACCTCCTGAGATACCTCACAATAATCCAGAGGACATGACTGCTGAAATCCCAGACCCTGCTGTGTGAAGTGAACAGGAGCTACTCGAGTGTTTGCTTTGTTGGAAGGAAAAAATGAAATTAATGTTTCCTTAATAAAGAAAAATAGGTAACATATTTAACATAATGAGATAATAATTGTTTATTCCTCTGGTATATTCATTACACCTGATGAAATCCTGTCATCATAATCTAGGTGCCAGGAGCTGATATATTAGATTTACACTGTAATTCAGCATTCATTAGCAGCATCATTACTTTAAAGTGTTTATAGAAATGGGGTGTCAAGTTCACATTCTATTTTTTTCAGTTTTGGCCTCCTTTTTTTTTTTTTTTTAAGCAACACTGTCAGTTTTAAAGCTGCATAACAGATGTCTTTATATACCCAACTGCACAATTTTTGAAATCTAATTTCATGTGCACAATTGGGGCCCGCTCTTTTCTTTGCTTGCTTCTGCAAAGGGAAAGGAAGATGGCCAGCTTTATTTTGCTTTATAGCCAATTTCACTTTCAGGTTCATGATGGTGAAAAATGTGGAGTAAGCAGAGTGGAATGATGATGAAAAACCTGTTTAAAAGCAACTGTTTTAAATGAAAAGGAAAAAAAAGTGCTGCTGAATGGTTCTGCTGCATTACATTTATACACTTACTTATTGGGTATTAGAAATTAGAATACTTGAATATTCCATGTGTGTTGAGAATTCCTAAATTACCTTCCCAGTGTTTTCACCAGTCTTGGCTTACAGCTGATTTCTTTTTAATAGCATATTTTAGAAATTCTTTTAGGTGCTGATTCATTGAAAGATGTGTACACAACACAGTTTAGGTAACTTTATTCCAGCTGTGACAGAGTAGGTAGGCAATACCAGAATCGGCATTAAAGCTGTTCAAAATAGGTCATTTCAGGCTGGCACAGCACATTGGCTAGGTGGCTGTAGTGGTTTTGATCTAGTTCTTTGGAGTAGGAGGGGGTCTAAAACTGTATTACTGTATTGTCACACTGGGGCTTGGGATGACATTGGCAGGACAGTGGCTGCAGCTTACATTTAAACCTGCCAGTTCAGGACGTAGGTCTGGCTCAGGTTTACCAGGCAGCTGAACACTACAAGTTGAAGGTGGTAAGTGCGGCCCTATTGCACTTGCTGCCCCTTCTACCCTTACCCATGTGTCTCCACTCTTCTCCTTGGTCTCCACCTCTCAAGGTGAAATCATAGTTTCATCTCCATGGCCTAGCTGGTCCTTTGCATCTTAGCTGAAGTGCATGCTGCTAATCGCAACGGTGGCCTTTGGGGTAACATTACGATCTATAAATTCTAATAGATAGTGCCCTACATGCCTGCTGAGAGAACCACGTCCCTGTGATTAATGAATCTTCTTTAACTGCCCACTTCCCAGTCTTATTGCAGCCAGTAAATCTGGATGGATTTTTTCATCCAGTTTCCCATTTTTTTGGCCAGTGCTCTTAGTGTCTATAAGTAAATCTGCTTTTCCCTTTTCCATCTATTTTTCCTTTTTTTTTTCCCCACTGTCTATTTTATTCTTCAAATCAAGATAAATTTCCTGAGGAATCACCATCCTCCTCCTGGATCCATGTCTCAGGTCTGGCTCAGATCATCACATAACTAGGTGTCATTGTCCTTGAATTACTGTTCCTTCCTATCTCTCTACAGTACATAGGAATGGCTTTGGTCAGTTCTCTCTAAGATGCTACTTTGTTCTACACACTAATTTTATCTTAAAGTCCATGTGTAAGCCTCTTAACAGCAAATGCATACAGCAGTCCCTTAACAGAGTTTTCCTAGCTGTGCAGAATTTTGGCCTGTGCATTAGCCTGTTGCTGCTCAGTTCTGCCCTAAAAACTGTTACTGATGGTTTTCTGGAGGGGCTGCTATGTTTTGGTAGCAGCTGACGAGATTTTGTTGGCTCATCTGGGGCTGTGAGTGAGCACACGTAGTGGCAAGACATAGGGAGGTTAGGAAAACCTGTGCCTTGCTTGGGCTAAGGAGTTCTGCACAGGGAAGGCTGCATATGAAAGTGCACCAGGGCATTCTCCAGTGGGTCACAGTTCTACGTACTGCATCATCACATAGACACTATCCCAAAGGTGTGAGGGCCGAGGGGGATGCCAGCCTTGGCTAACTCTGGGGCCTTTAGAGTAGACTAGAAGAGCATCATGGAAGCGAGAAGAAAGAGTGTGGGCTCAGAATTGGAGCTGTCCAGAGCTTTGCCCCGTTGCCTGGCCTGCTCTACCATCTCCCAGACGGGCTGGATCAGAAGGTACTTCCCTCTGCATGGGGAGGGAGAGGTGCTTGTCATTCCCACAGTGCCTCCCCTTGGCAGCCTTCATCACTAAGAAATATTGTTGATCATGTTGGCAGCTGCTCTCATCCTGCCTCTTTTTGAAAGGAAGGATTTCTCATTCCTTGTTTCATCAGAAAATGAAGGCCCAGGCAGACTGGAAAGACTGGCTCAGGGTCACGTTAGTGGAGGATCTAACCCTGTATCTGTGTACTTTCAGAACTCAGAGCAGGCACTATTTATGCCTGCAGCTTTGCAAGCTGTTCATTAGTTGTCATAATCGCACATTGCTTTGTGCTGAGCACAGATGTGAAAGCCCAGGCTTAGCTCTTGTGGATCACCATCTTTTGCTGTAATCAGTAGATCCTGCTGGCTGAAGTTATCCCACATTGACAGAGCATGGAGTAAACTCTTTAAAAGATACTGACTTTCACATCATGATACTAAATGGAGGCGTAAATGTGTTTTACATGAAAGATTTTCAGGATAAATAATCCATGCTGCCTGCAGAACATATGGTCTTGAAGTGCTCCAGATTGGTTTGAACTGCTGAGGTTGTAAATTACATTTTCCCAGCTGGAATTAGGTCCTATTATGGGAACGTGTTCCTGACTCCCAAATCGTCAGTACGTCTGCTATGGAGAGGTGGTGAAGGGTATCTCCATTGCAGCTGCTGTGTCCATTTCCTCAAGGCAGCAGCCCATCACAGGTGTGAGAAATCCCTTGTTTTGGTCCATGTGATACAGGATACTATTAACAGCCTCTACAGAGGCAGAGGTGGCTTTTCTTGGCAGGAAAGCTGGTTCTGCGGAACAGCATTGTTGTTGCAAAGACTATCCTCCAGCTAGAGGAGAATGAAGAAGGCAAGCCAGAAGTGTGCGGATTATGTGGCAATGGCCTGTTCACGGAGAGCTTTCTCTCCAGTGCATTAGAGGACGCCTTGCCCTCTGTGACTGGGCAAGCAGTGGCGGGTTGTTGGGGCAGCTGAGGGGCACAAAATGTCTGTAGCCTGTATCTGGCCAGACGTTCCCATGGTGAAGGGCCACACTGGCTGTTGTTGGCTGTGGCCTTGCAGGACAGTCCTGCCTGGTGTATGCCACTCTCCTGGAGTCTCTCAGGACTTTCATCCAGTGCCTAAGGAGGTAAGCGCAGCCATACAGGTCAGACGGCCAACAGCATCCTGTGTCCCGGAAGCAAATACAGATATACAGATGCCTTAAGAGTGTAGGTAGGTAACGCTCATCCCCCAGGCTAATTTCCCATTCTCCAGAGATCTGTGGCTCTGGGATTTCCTAGAGTAAGAGGAGATTTATTTCTATTCAGACTTACACTCCCATTTGAGATCTGCTTAAACTATTGACACCTGCCTGCCCTGGGTAAGGAGCTCCATGATTTCATTATGTGAGCTTCACAGAACCACCTTCTTTTGGCTGCTTGGACTTTGCAAAGAAAACTGGTATATTTAACTTTCAGGACGTTAAATCTTTGATAAATACTTGTGCTATCGCGTTCACATATGAGGCAGAGTCCTTTTCTTCCACCATTGCAGAACTTCACTCTGTCACAGGAGTCGTATCTGTTTGCTCCCTCATAGGTGATGTCTGGATCCAGGACTATTCGCTTTATAGTCAGTGCTTTAACAAGGCGAGATCTTAGGGCAGTATAACAGAAATCCAACATTTTGCTTGCAATGAGGGTAGAGAGGGAGATACTTTTCTATGACACACCACAACTGCGGTGCCTGGCTCCCACGGGGAGGGAGATGTTCTTAGCAAATGAAAATGGATTGTCCTCTCCTGATCTTAAAGTCCATCAGGATCTCTTTCTGTTTTCTCTCTCCCCTTCCTCTCCCCCCGCCCTGCAGATTTATATAGTTGAGTAAAATCATGCAGCATCTCTTAGATAATGAGAATGAGTCTGCATGGGGAATAGCTAGACATCCACACCAATAAAATGTTGTTTTAATGATGGCAATTTTCTGGCCCATATTAATTTATCACACTCTCCAGAGAGCACTTTGTTATAAAGATACACGATCAAATGCTTTTCCAGCTTTATTGAAAGGTAGAGAGCAAAAAAGCTCCCAGATCTGGCAAAAAAATGTTATAATTGTTCTCAGAACCTATGTGATTTGCTGTCTTTATTGAATATGTACATTATACATAGTATAATTTTCTTTTATATGGTGGTTTCTCTCTGACAATGTGTCCCCAGATCTTTCAGTATTTAATACAATAAATATTCCACATGAACAATCATTAAGGATCACCCTTAGAAGCATCAAGAGGATGAATTTAGCCCATGGGAAAAGGCTTGCAAAATCATTTATTCTGTGACCTTTAACTTCCCAAAAGGGCTCAGGAGCTAAGCAGGCTGAACAAGAGAACTTTGCTCACTGTCATTCTCTCCATTTGCAAACTTAGACCTCACTGATGTCATTCCCCTCCCCTAAAGCACATCCCTGTTCCCGTCCCTGCCATGTCCACCTCCCCTGCTGTGGCTGCAGGAGCTTGATGATGTGTTTCTCAGTGTATGTTGGAACCAAAGTCCCACATCCAGCAGACCGAGAGAAATGGGAATGAAACCCTTGCGGAAATAAGAGCGATGAAGCTCCACAGCACTTACGTACTTTCCTGTGCGGGTAACACAGCCCTGTAATGATGGTGCTAGAGGCCCAGTGCAGAGGCTAATCTTTGCCAGCATCCTTAACACCCATATAGTGAAAGACTGGCACTGCTATCCACTTCAGTCTCTTGGTCTCATTTCCAGTGGCCACAAGCTCTAAGTGTGATGAATTACGTAACTTTGGCCCAAAGCCATTTAAGGCACACTCCTTTGGGAAAAAGTGTATTTTTTTAAGATCTGGTTAAAGTCCATTAAGATAGGCGTATACAGTGCAAACCATGCAGTGTTTCCCTAGACAACCTTCTCCTCCTTGAGCAATGTGGTTGTCAGTCCCCTGGCAGAGCCAACTTGCCTGGAAGCCTGTTCTCCAGTTCTTGCTGTGATGTGAGGCGTTCTTAGATAAGGGGAAGGCAGATTTAATTAGTCGTAACCGACTCTGAAACCTATACATCTCTTCACTGGAGTCATAACTTAGCAGGCAAGTGTCGCACACAGAGATGTGAAAAGGTGAGACAAATTGACCGCAGCACATCCTGACCTACACAAACCTCAAGCCTTGCCGAGTGACTGCCTTTGCTTGTGGCCAGCGAATTCTTTACAAGTGCCTCTGTCATCCTCTGCACCTGGCTCGTGAGACCCTGCAGCGCAAAGGTGCCACCGCTCTGGCAGATTTCTCCTTTGTGTGTCTAGGGGTCTGTCTGAGGAGTTGTGGAGAAGAACACCAGCTGCTGGCACTGCTGCTATCACTCAGGCCTGAGATCACAACCCAATCATGAAAGGGAGGGAGAAGAAAGTGGTAGAGTTCATCATACCAGGTCAGTGTACTTTCCCAAAGCATCACCACTGAGCAGGAACCAGGTTTTGAGGCTGTACTTTGACCTTGGTGATACCTTAACCAATATTTTACTTATTTCCTCTAGCTGTGCAATGGATAATATTTCTCAAATGGACTAAAGTACTGCAAAATAATATATACTAAAAAATAAGTTTTTGCAATCAGGCAGACCTGACAGCCCTGCTACTCATCATGCAATGCTGATGGCAAATCATCATTTAAAAGGTCAGCACTTCAAATCCACAGTTCCTAGCACTACAGCTTGTGCTGCACTGTGCCATTTCAACAAACATGTTTCTCATGGCAGGTGTTTATTGGTGTGTCCTTCATTCTATTTAAAGATTCCTGTTTTACTCCTTGAGGGCCAAAAAGAAATAAAAAAAGGTAAAGGTAGGGAAAAAATAACCAAGGGATAAAAGTCACAGCCTATTTTAGACAATCGTTTACTACACTGCACTCCCTTGACCATCTGCACTGTCAGTCCCCGCAGGATATATGTAGCAGCTGGATAATAATTGAGAATTATGGCTTGGAAGGCAACTTATAATCTGACGGATAGTTTATGGCACTGGTTTTCTTCCCTGCTGATACTAACAAAACATGACAGGGAGAATAATCAGATGAAGCCAAGAATAAAATCAGCAGAACGAGCTGCCAGCCGGAGCCTCTCGTCAGCCTGATGCCCTCCTTCAGTTACTAAAACATAGAGGTGTTTCCTATAAACACTAGGACAGAGCTCATGCTGAGAAATGCCGAGCATTTCCCAAGAAGTGCTGAGCATTCAAAGTCTCCCTTGGGCTATTTCAGGTGTTCAGCACCTTTATGGAGGAGCTGAGTATTCCCAAGGATGGGGCTCTTGCAGGGGTGTGCCCATTAGCCATTTACTCTCTGCACAACATCTGTTTGCTCCTTAAAAATGCTCTTATTCCCACTCACAGTCATTTGTTTTTTTTTAGTGACCTTTAAATGCACTGTTCTATGCTCCAGGCTCACTCAGACCCTGCACATTTCATAGCTGTATGCTTTCCTTCAAGGATGCCCAAGAACAGCACTGCCCACTGGCTAAGGCAAAACACTCCAGGTGAATCTTTGCTTGTTTGTTTTCTCTCTCACTCTTCTCTGCAGCTTGTATTCTTTATGACTTTATCACCCAGTAAAAACAAAACCAACCAAACAAAAAAACCCTCAACCAATCAATCAAATGATGTAACTTATATTTGCTAATCACCTTATGTTCAGATTTGGAAAGTGCCAAAGCACCAAAATTTATCAAACTGAAAACTGAAAAGCATATACTGACGGAATTGAGGAATGCACACGCCTGCCTTGCAAGCATGCGTGCCAAACGCTTTGCTGTTCAGCCAAGTCACTTTTCAGGCATCTTTTTCAGTGCTCTCAGATATATTCAGTTTCTTTTCTTCTGCTTTTACATCAGTAGCAGGCTCTTTACAGACATCACGTTCTGCAGTCTAATAGGGAAAACTCAGGTAATAAAGGTGGTTGCACCACTGTTTTTGTGGGGTCAACAAATTGTTGCAAATGTGCCTTAATCAGAGTAAAAATATTTCTTGTATGAAAATCAGGAGTGGTAGGAAAACAAAAGTTCAGGAACGCAACCCGAGATACCCACCCAAAGGAGGCCCTGGAGAGAGAGAAGCACATCGATTTAAATATCGGTAATAAAAATTTATGCTAATTATCCTTTTTCTAAAATTTACATTTCTAGTGGAGAGCTGATCTGAAGACAAAAATGGGTCTCGATTGGTTTGCCCTAGCTTTGGAAGGATGAAGCAGTTTTCCCACAAAGAAAAGCAGTCACACTGGAGGCATATCTAGTTATAGTAGGCTAACTTCTGTCAGATCTGTAAGTATTCTGGAAATGTATGCCAATTTAAGGTCTGCAGGCTCTCCCTTTAGGCTCTGTGGGACAAATTCTTCCCTCAGGTATTCTGACACTTGTTCCAGCTGGGAGATTCATGTGTTCAAGCCAAGATGGAATTTGGTTCACAGAAATTTAGAGTTGGCATATTTCTATTGTCAGTTTAAACTGTGTTTCTCTTGTTGCCTTGTCCCAACCCTTCAGATCTTAAGGAGAGTTCTTGCCTATGGAATGGAGTACTATGCTATGTATTTCAGCTTTTCGGGCTACGCCTCTGTGTGCCTCTGCACTCCCAAAGTCCAGCAAGAAGATCCAGCTCTTCTGGGAAGTCTATCTGCACAGCACTTACTTTCCTGTCAGGATTTTGATCAGGGGTCTGCTTCTTTTCCTCGTTACACAGACTTTGAAAAAAACACTGTCTCATGATGGTGTTCTTTATTAGAAAGTAGCAAAATGAAAAGTATCACTCCAGGGTTTTCCAAACCACAATGAAATTGTACTTCCTTTAGAAATTCCTGAAGCTAAATTCTCGTGGGAACAGGCGTCTGATCTGCTTACTGGCAGCTATATTTTAAAACTGCCTGCCACACTATCACAGATACAGTTGGCACTGATTCTGCAGAACTGATGCACCTGCCAGCTGACCTACCAATGACAAAGGCCTCCGCTGCTCACTCTGTAGATCAACCAGCCAGTGTCCCCTAAATGCACCACAATCTTGTGGCACAGAGAGATACACACTCCTGCCTTCCAGCTCCCTACACAGCTTTGCCAGGGCTTCCTATTCCTGGCCTGTCTTGTCTCCTGTTAAGTTTCCTGCGGAGAGGATGTTATTTTTGCTGGAGCAGATGAGGGATGGACACATGGGGAAACGATGACAAGACTTACAAAATTAAAAAAAAGCAAAGATAAACCAACTCCCAAAGCTTCAGCTCGTATATCAATTTCAAATTCAGTTGTAACAGCCAGTGAAGGAGCAGTTCTCTCGGGCATGGTGTAGATCTTGCGCCTGTCCAAACTACTGGGGGTAATTCTTCCCACAGCAGACTCTTCCATCTCTCACTTGGTCAAAAGGAGCCTTCTGTGTCACTTGCGGCAGTTCTCTGCTAGCAGAGACAACCATGGTTTGCAGTCGCTGACCTCAAACTCATTTAACTCCAGTTTAGCCGTGGTTAGGCTAGCTCTTCTCTCCATCCCTTCCAGTTCCTCTTTCCTGACTGCTATGTATACACCACTGCAGATGAGGTTTCCCCAGCACAGCGTGCAGTGGCTGCTTTTCTGTCTCTGCTGGAAGTACCTCTCCTGTTATGTTCCAATAATTCAGTCACTGTTAGGACAGATTCAGCAGAGCAGTGACTTGGTCATCCTAGTTGTTACAATATTGAGGTTTGACTAATTTAGCGACACACTCATCAAGAGCAGCTGGCCTCTTTTCTGTGTGCACATCAGTCCTCTCAGCATTTCTTGCTGAAGACAGGATTACTCAGAATCAAATTTTCCCCTAACTCATCCATGGACTGGAAGGAGAAGAATTTCATTTTAATCCAAAGGGACTCTAATGAGTTCTGTTGTTTTGCTCTAAACCAAACTGGATAAGAAGTACCTTATAATCTGGCATAACAAAGATTTGAAAGAAATCCCATTTCTAAGAGAAACTGGCAAAGTAATATTCTCCTAAGGCCTGTCCATCTCTAAAGCCCCAAAGTCTAGTTTAAGAGAGATCTTCCTTTTTTTCTTTTTCACAGATGGCAACTGATGGGCTCATTCTGGGGTAGCAAAGGGGCAGACTTTCCATGGTAAATGCTCAGACCCGTGTCTTTTTTTATTCCTTTTTCAAAGGATCCTCCCTAAATTTCTTCTGAGTCTCTTGGAAAGGGTCTTCCACAGGGACGGAACTGAGGAAGCAGAGAGAAAAGCATTCACTGGTGCTTCATGACGATGGCTAGGACTTCAGTGAGACAGGCTACTGGTAGCAGTGCATGGTTTTAGGGCTCTCTTTGAGCAGTGCTTATGGAGAAGAAAACAAGACGTAGAGGACAACACATGAGAACTAATGAGAACAGTACAGGGGATGGGAGGGGAGAGAGAACCAGCACAGATTGGGGTTTGCTGGGTGTAGTAATTTCCTTTTTCAGATTTATTCTTCCCGAGTAGTTCTTTACACCCTTACCTGCCTCAAGACACAGTTATACAATCAGCCTAATTTCCAAAGGTTTTCTAAAGGGTGAAGTAGGGAGTGAAACTTCATAAAACTAATGCGGGCTGATAGCTTTGGGTAATGAAGTGATAAAGCCAGTCCATTAACAGAGGTACTGTTTTGCTGGTAGACAAGGGGCACATAGCTGTAAATTTTCTAGGAGTGGATTCAGGTTTTTTTCTTCTTCTCTTGAACATTTTTCAACTTCCGTTCCTCATCCAGCAGGCACCCACAGTACTAATGTTAAGACATTCTGGAAAGAGGCCATGGGGATCAACTATGGCCCTGGCCTGATTGCTGTAAGTGTTTGCTGATTACAACTGCCTTTGGTTTTAATGTGTAGTGAAGTCTCTGCAAGCGAGATGCCTTTTGGGCTGTATTGCATCTTGACCCAGTAAGTGCAACATTATCATCTGGGCCCTGTCGCATTAGTGGATATGACACCTTTTTCTTTCTATTTTTATCACGTTGCTTTGTAGGACAGTTTGTGGAGGTTCAAGGCTTGCTGAAAGATACCTGATTTCACACGCAGAAAGGCCATAGGTTTTATCTGTCATTCCTTGCTTTGTTTTACTTATGATTGTCCTGATAAAACAAAATTAAATTTCTCTTGCGACAAGCCAGAAAGGGAATTGTAGCTTTAGCAATAGAGCTTTCTGCTATCAGGGGAGATCTGGACATCCAACTGGTGATGCTGTGCAATGAAGCTACTGCTTTTTCCATTTGAGAGCTAATGGCTTCGATTTCCAGCCATCCAGCTGTCCCTGTGGATACTGATTATATCTTAGCTGTAACGTAATGAGATGCTTAGCTATAGCAATTCTTGTCACCACAACTAAACTTATCCGTAGGTTAGCAGCTGGAAATGAAATTTCGAAGCTGCATTCTGAAGATCTGTGAGGGTTTTGCTGTCTTCCTGCAAAGCACGGGTATAGATTGGGCATATTCCATATTGCCATCGCAAGGTAAAATTTTAATTTCCCAGAAGCAGTATAAGTAACTGGTGGTTGTATTATTGTTTGTGACAGAAGTTTTATTGATGCCAAGAGTAGGTGTTTCTTGCTAACAGCAAAATGTAAGCAATCACACTCTGAATTGGGGTGACTCAACAGGATTGTACTGATAAAGAAAAAGCAGTCAATTGATCAGTTTATTTGTATATACATCAGAAAGTTAGTTATATTGCTGCTCTTTAAGTACAGGACAGGAGCTACCAAATAGGAGCAGAGAGATGCATTTCAGGCAGTATTTCCACAGAAACAAGGAATGATCTTTGCCCACTTTATTTTCCTACGTTATTCAAGTGATGGCCATCTTGTTTAGATGTTGGAGGTTGGAAAGGACAGAAAGACAGGGGATCTTCGTTCTCAGTGTTACCACTAACTTTCCATCTGGCCTTGGGAAAGTCAGTAGATTTGACTGGATGGAAAAATATAACCTCCAGAAAAGAGGAAATACAGAACTGAAATAACGCTGCTAAATCCAAACCAGTATGTTTGTGAATGACATTGCTGCACTTTCTTGGAGTTGTGATTTGTGATCTCATCCTTGTCGCCTTGTCAACAGTGCAGGCTCATGCTGCAGTACAGTTCTCATATCAAACTGCAATCTGCTCTTGACTAACAAGAGGCAGAGCTTCGCACAGGGGTCATGGAAGATGAAATCCCTGCCTGATGCCTAGAGGAGATGGGGACCATCTATTTTTGCAGTATGTGTTTTTTTCAGCCAAATGTCTTCTGGATTTTCTTTCAATGAAAAGTTTCCAATAAAGAACCACATTTTCTGTCAAAATCTGCTTTAGCAGAAAAATGTTCACCAATCTTATTTAATAGCCTTCTTATGCTTAATTTTCTCTGTAAAGAGGATGACTGCTCTGACAATTGCCCCAAAGAGCAAAGTAATCTGCACAGACAGGCTCCTCCTCCCTCCATTACTTGCTTTAATTCAAAAGCATTTTAACTATTAGCAAAGTTCCAGCCCTGTCACTACACTCAATTATTCACAGCAATGGACAGAGACATTGACAGACTGCACAGGCATAAATGCAGTTTAGGGCTGGGGCTCCTGGCACTCTTGTAATTTATTGCAGCCGATTATGCAGACTCGCAGAAACTCGGGGACTTTACTTACAATAAATGTGCAATGCATAATCTATCACTACCTGAAACGTAAACTGGATAACCCAGTTCCTTAGCCCCAGCGGAACTTCATTGCATGAGACACATAGGGTAATGCCGTTTTCTTTAGTTTCTTGTGTGGTGATGCATTCATTACAGAAATACTGCTGTAGCATTAGTACAGTTGAAGCAAAAAATGAGATCACAAATGCTTATACAGAACTAGGATACATCTTGAACCTAAGGCGCTCAGAAAAAAATCCCTACATGCTGTACTGCTATATGTTGAATCTTCCCTCAACAGGAATACTGAACTTACAGGAAGAGAAGAGATTTGATATGAACTCGTAGAACAAGTAATGTAATGCATCGAAAGTTTTCAGCCACATTTAACCTCCCTTGAAAACTCAGTACTGACCTTTACCTCGCTGTCCTTTGGGCTAAAGAAATTTTCCTTTTTCTTTTCAACTTCTTGTCATTCATTTTCTTGAAGTCAAATGCATCCTACTAGACAAGTGATCTACTAACTTTCTGGCTGCCACCCCATGCTGCTCACAATGACAGGAACTGCAGAGAAAACGTCTGCTGGACTTTCACGTTTCTGACTCACTGCCTGTCCCTGACAATGCGGTTGGGATTTTGTATTTCTGAAATATCCCACACTAGCCTCCATCAGATGGGAGGACAGTGAGTGCTGCTCTGGCTTTGTTTGTATCAAGATAGTTTTCCATATTTACAACATTACCATAATGATTCTGATCTTGTCCATTTGGGGCTGCCCTGTGTCAGCCATCTTTGCCATGGCCACCCCACCAACAACTAAAATGTATCAATGGTCCAAAAGCAAGCAGCTTAAAGTTCTGCTGTTGTGTGAGTGAATGTTGAATGATGTTCACTCCCACCTCACAGAAAATGATCAGCACAAGGATACCAGCAAAATGAGTAACTGTTAAGTCACCAGCAGAGCAAGGTTCCTGTAAAAATGCAGAACGCTCATGCCACCACTGAAGGAGTATGTGCTGCAAGGTTGGGTTTTTTTTTAATTGTTACTAAGTCATCTCTAGATACCAGCCCTGATTAACCCTTTAGGTGGCCTAAATGTACTCCATGGGACCGCAGAGTTTGCGTTTGCTATCATGATGGAAAGCATGTATGGAAAGAGAGGATTCCCCTACATCCTCCTATTGCGTACCACCTACTGTTTTTCCAGAGATTTTGTTTGGGTGAATTTGAAGGAATTTCTTTATCTGTTATTTTGTCTAAGGGTTTCCAAAGTGCAGGATTCTATTACGGGCTCCACCTGACTTCTGCATGTTCAGAGCACACAGATGTTTTCTATTGTGAATGTTTAGGTCTGTTGCACAGGGCAAGCATGGGAAGTCCAACATTTCCAGGAAGTCCCAGCTGCCCTCGTAAGACTAAGCCACCCACTGGTGAAGTAATTATTGGATCGTGCTGCCTTGCACTTAACTGCTGCTGGTTTTACCTTTACTGTCTTCAGTCCGTCCTTTCATTTAATGTACTGCTTTGTCTTGGTTTTGTCTTGATGACTCGGCTTACACTCCTTTGTGGTTCAGCCACAGAATAAAAAGGAAAATCCTGAAAGACTGACAGTGATTTAGGTTCAGATTTAGACTCTGGAAACCATGTTCCAGCTACCCAGCCACCACTTACACACACTGCTGGTCCCGAGAAGCAAGAGCTCTCATTTCCCATAAGGATCTTGTCCTTAAATGTGCATGCTTTGGATAGAGAGTATTGGAAGATGATCAAAGCTGTACAAGCAAATGCACACACCTTGAAAAGCATAACCATTCACAAAGCCTGTCTATAGTCAAAGCAATGCTTCTAAGAGGTGTTCCTCATGCCTTGGCCATGCCTCGCTAGCACCTTGCAGCCACCTGAACCACGAGAGACAGCAAATAAGACTGTATGTTAGTAGATCCAACAGCCTGCTCCAATGCATCCCACTCTGGGGGAATGCTGGAATGCCCTCTCTGTAAGCTGCTCAGCAAAATGTCAACAAAATCCCAACCATTTTTTTTACCCTCATCCGAGATGTGGAGAAGCAGAGCAGTATTTGCCTGTCAGAGAGGCTTAGAGAAAGAAAAGCTTTCCGTGGTGGATTGAGGCCAGCAGCTGCTATTTAATAGCTCAGCTCCTCTGAGTTAATGGTCTTGAGCTCAGATCAGCCTTGGAAGCAGTTTTCCTTGCAGATGCCTCAGATCAGCCATGGAAAGACCTCAGTGTGGTAAAGAACTTCTGTTCTCAGTTGACACCAAAGAAATTAAAGGGCTTGGTCTCCAGGTAGTGTAGGCTTCAAGGTGATTATCTCCCATTGTGTGGCTGAACCTGTAAGGTGTGGCTGCAAACCCTAAGGATCTTCCAAGAACGTTAAAAAACATTTCACCAGGTCTGATTTTTTTGTTTGATTTCCTTTATTAGCCGAAGCAGCTGGTTAGGACTTCACCAATACCACCACTCGCCTTATCCTGGCCATGTCCATCTCTACCAATTCCTTTCAGTCCAGAACCTGTAGGAAACAGACCTTGATGTGACATGGGCTTACCTCTCCCTCGTCTCCTGCTTTACCTAACTTTGAAACTGCCTATCAGGGAGTGATGCATCTTAGAGCCAAGGCAATCCCTGCCAGCGTGCTTCAGCAGGTCCTCCTTGCTGCAGTCATATCCACTGAAAACGCAGTCCCTGCAGATCAGCTTCCTCTCTGCTGTACATTTGTTGACAGCCAAACAGCAAGAAGAAAGGGGAAAAAAAGAAGAAAAAAGAACAACCTTGCTTTGCAACAGAAAAAAATACAAATGCAGAGGCTTGGACTAAACGTCTTCCCTTTCCTGTTTTGCTCGGGGCTCTCAGATCTGTTTTCTCTCGGTACCTGGTTGCTCCGATTGCTAACGCGTTCTTCCTCCGCGGCACGTCCAACACCCTCGGTGCTGGCTGGGGATCAGGAGCGAGGGCGTCCGAGGAGAGAGCAAGCGCCACCTTTTCCTACCTGCGGCTGCCTCCCGTCACCCGTTTGTGCCCCCCGGGCCACCGGTAGCACTCCTTGGGCCACCCAGAGCCGGCGTTGTGCCAGCAGCCGCCCGCAGGCTGCTGCACGCCCGACAGCGTCCCGGGGGGCGCCGGGAGCGAGCGCGGGCCGGGCTGCTGCCGCCGCACCACCGGGCGGGCACCGGGCTGGCGAGCGCGCGGGGCCTCCGGGCCCGGGGGGGGGGGGCGGCGGGGTTTCGGCACGGCGGCCCCGGGCCGGTTTGGGCGTGCGGGGCGGCGGGAGCAGCGCCAGCCCTGCGGGGGTGCGGGCCGGAGAGCGGCCACCGCTGCGCGGGGCTGCGGGGCCCGCGGCCGCCCCGCGGGGGGGAAGGGACCGGGGACCGCGGGGCGGGCGCTCCCCGGAGGCGCAGCGTTTGCCCCGAGGAAGCGTAGGCACTGGCTGGGGGGGTGCACCGCCCGGTGGTCTGCTGCAGCTTCTCGGCTTAGGTGGTGCTTCGTGCCGCAGCCGGGTTTTACTGAAGGAGGAGGCGGTGGCGGCAGAGCTCCGGACTGCCGTGAGGTGCTCTGCACCATCTCATTTTCTCTGCTGAGCTGAATTCTGTGAGCAGACTAATGAAACCAAGCTCCCATCTCTCGCATCAGAGAAGCTGGAGGCCTTGGTAAATATTGCAAATGGATTATATAAACTGCGCGAAATTAAAGAAATAGTCTCTTGCTTATCATCACATCTTTTGGAGATGGATTGAAGACTTGCCACTAAAAGAAACACAGCGGCTGTGAGTGTAAAGACGTATCTGTAGCTGTTGGTGTGGATCACTGGCTAGTATAAGATAGAACAGGAGATAGAAAAGGAGGAGATTTGGTAAGTGAAGCATTAAAGCCTGAGTAAACAGGGAATTAAACAAAGGCTGTATATCCTGCCACCCATGGCACTCTGGAGTGGTAGAAAGAACGAAGCACACTGTTGAAAATAAAATCAAGAAAACTGTAGGGCAATATCCCAAGCAATGGACCAAAACATTAGCAGCGATATTAGCAGCTTTAAGAAGTAGCAACAGCTCATGCACCAGTTTACATTCGTGGCATGTTTTGTTGCACAGCTTGTGCCCCTCACATGAGATGCTAAGGATCCTGAAGGTGGTACGTGGGAATGGGAAAAACATTACAAGAGAATAAAGAACTTTATGCTCTGGTGGAAAAAGTAGTAGAAGAAGCAAGAAAAAAAACGGGCAAAATGAGAACCAAATTCATCTATATATATGTATAGTGATACTGAGGCCAAGTAATGGTTTTGAGCCTGGGTAAAAAGAAACATGCCTTAGAACTAAAATGGAAGGGGCCCTAATTTGTTACCAGTATGGGTCCAGTAACACATTGATGGGATGAGGGCAATGGTACATATGAATGGCTTCATGTTTCTCAGTTCTCCACCTGCAGGGAAGAGTAAGTATGGACTCAGTTATGGATTGGCCAAGAAGGTGGACAGTTCCTGCAACATCAGTTTGAGAAGGTGGGCATTTAGGTTGACTTCCCCTCCGGCTCACAGCAAACCCAAAAGAAATCCCATCTCTGAAAATCAAAGGAGGGAGCTATGGCTTGATTAACATCAGGTGTCACAAACAGGAGCCAGCAGGGCTGTGAGTTGGAATTTTTCACTTATATTCTATGCCATATAGTAGCATTGTTGGCAGCTGTATTATTCTGTAATGATGTAATGTGATCACAGGTAGAAAAATCCTGGTACTTAACAAATTGAGCTTGTTTCTCGTAGAACCACGACAGACGATCGCAATGCTGGTTTGCTGCCACCCGGCGACCAAAATTCGGTACTGCAGCTTGGGCGGCTTGCATGCGCGGTGGCTTCCCCGTGATCCCCGCTATCCGGCCGCGCCTGCCGGCTGATGGCGCCGCGCTCGTTGCTGCTTCCCGGTAAGGAAACGCCGCTGCCGGCCCAGGCGCCCGGTGCCGGCGGGCGCTCGGCCCGCAAAGCGCGGGACCGCGGAGCCGGCAGCAGGGTCTGCCCGGAGGCGGAGGCGGGGGGCGGGCGGCGGGGGAGCCGAGCGGGCTGGGCGGGCTGCCGGGGGCGGGAGGGGAGCCGGGTCGGGGCAGCCCCCCGGGAGTTGGCCGGGAGCGGAGAGGCGGGAAGAGGGGAAGGAGACGGACGCCCCTCGGGGAGGGATGCCGGGCGCCTGCGCAGGTGGGCACAGCTTCCCCCGAGCCTGCCCCGGCCCCGCCGCTGCCCCCCCGCCGCTGCTGTGATTTCCCCCCACACCTCTCCTCCTCTCCCTCCCTTTCCTCCCGTATCTCTTTTGCTCTGCTCTTCCTCGTTTTTTTTTTCTTTCTCTCTTCCAGCGTTTGTCTTGTCCATCTCTTTCTCGTTCTGCTCCGGGCCGTGGGGCAGCTGGAGCCCTGTTGGGGTAGGTGAGGGGCGGGTGGGCGCAGCGGGGCTTGGTGTGGGGTCCCCCAGCCGGGGGTGGAAGTGGCCCTGGGACAAACGCTGCCCTGGGGTCGTCGTGGGGTTTGTGGCCGAGCCCGAGTTGGGCCCGGGTGGGGGGAGCAGAGGCAGCCCCATGCGGCTCTCAGCCGCTCCTCGCTGGGGCCGGGCAGCCTCCGCCGCTCCCGGGGCAGCGGCAGCCTGGGGGGCTCCTGCAGTGCCGGCTGGGTCCCGGTGCCCACACGGGTGGGGAAGGGTCCCCTCCGTTCCCCCCCCCCGCCCCTTACTGCCAGTGACCGGGGGTTCTTGGAGGGCAGCCGGGCTGTGCTCGGCTTGGAGGGGCGGTGGCTGGGCCCTGCTCCCCGTGGGGTTTTTTTAGCCTGGAGGGTTCGGTGTGCGGTGCTGATGGCGCCAGAGAATTAAAGCCTGGAGCAGCAATAATAATGTGGCGCCCTGCCTGTGGCGGTGCCGCCCCGCAGAGGCGTGGGGCCGGGCCCTCCGCAGTTGCCAAGCGCTCCCCAAAACTGGGTGTGGAGCCCTGGGGGTGCAGGGCTGTGGGGTGGCTGCCCACGGGGACTGTACAGGGTGTCAGAAAGCAGACAGGGTGAGCTGGTTTGGGGCCCAGAAACGCAGACCAGGTCCTCTGGGGGTGGAGAACAGGCTCGTGTGGCTGATTTGGGGGCTCAGAAAGAGCTGGAGTCGTGCGTTTTCAGGACCTGAAAGAGGGGACTAAGTCGTGTGGCTTTGGGCGGGCACAAAGGTCAAGCTGCCTTTTTGGGTCTTGAGAGCAAGAGCCCAGCCTGTTGCAGATAGCTGGGGCTTGTGAGGAGAAGGAGCTGAACGCAACTGGCGGGGCTGGCCGGAGCCGGGCGGGGGGCGTCAGAGCCGGGGGGGAGCCCGGTGGCAGGGGGGGGCGCGGGCGGCGGGGGGGAAGCTTCGGGGGGGGGGCCGGGGGGGCCCGGGTTGGCCGGGAGCGGAGAGAAGGGAAGAGGGGAAGGAGACGGACGCCCCCCGGGGAGGGATGCCGGCGCCTCCGCAGGTGGGCACAGCTTCCCCCGAGCCTGCCCCGGCCCCGCCGCTGCCGCCAGCTCCAGCCCCTCCCCTGCAGCCTGTGCCGTAGGCCCCGGTCGCCCCCAAGAGCCGCGGTGAAGGCCACGGGCTGTCCCTGGGACGGGCTGGCTTGAGCTGGGGCGTGGGTGCCGTTGGCAGCAGCGTGGGGAAGGAGCGGCGTCTCCCGAAGCCCCTGCGGAAGGAGGGCATTTGGCTGGGGGCTGTCGGTGGCAATCCCGGCCGCCGCTGCTCCTTTCCCTCTCCCGGAGGCCGCGCTGAGGATGCGGTTGTGCGATCCCGGCCTGCGTCTCGATCGCCGTGCAAGAGCTGTGAGATGCCCCCGTATTCTCCCGGGTGTAGGCCAGCCCCACGCCCGGCGTTGGGGGAGAGGGAGGGAGGAGCGAAAGAGGAAAGAGGCGTCTGAAGCGCCAAATGGTGCCGGCAGCGCTGAGAGCGAGAGCTGTGGTGAGTCCTGGGCCCCGAGGGCCCCATCCCTGGCCCCCTGTCTTTTGCGTGCTGCTGTGATTTCCCCCCACACCTCTCCTCCTGTCTCTCTCTTTCCTCCCGTATCTCTTTGTCCTGCTCCCTGCCCATGTTCATGTTCCTTTCTGTCCTCTTGACCATCCCAGATGGTCCAAAGAAGGAACTTTACGATAAGTGAAGAGCTGCCTGCTACCTTCTTTAGGGCCAAGCGTTTCTCCTCTGTTTGTTCATGCTAATTTTACGGGCAGGTTGGAAATAGCCTTTTATTGTTATATGCCTGACTAAATTTTTAGCAAAATGTGGTGTCAGTGTACTTCATTTTTTGAGCGTGTCATCAGGAGACAGATGATCTGCACGTCATGCTCTGACAAGACAATGTGCTGAGGCAGGGATGAGCTCGGGAAGAGGAAAAAAAGGTACGATGTCCCGATTTTGTTGTTGTTTGGTTGTTTGGGTTTTTTTAAGAGTGCAGTGTTGTCTGGTGGCAGCTTGCAGAACCGTATGGGGAATCTCTTCTCTCACCAAATTTTATATAATAAATTAAACTTTAAAAAAAGAAAGTTAGAGTTGTGTCATTTACAGACTGACTTGCGTTGTTTGAACTGTAACGGCCGACGAGCTGTAGCGTACGATGCTTGAGGTGTGTCGAAGCAGCTTGGTGTTTGTTGTAAATGTTTAAAAAGAGCGGCAACTGAACGTTACGGGGTCTTTCCCCCGATATTCTGATGGAGTGCTGCGAAGTGCTTTATTTCTGTCTCACTTTCCACGGCGCCTTTCCCTGGCAGTTCAGCAGCTTCTCTCTCGTGCGGTGTCCCTCCTAATTATGTGACACGCAACACCCCCCCATCAAATCATAACAGTATTGTGGAGATGGGTAATCTAATGGTATCGATTCCTGGCTGTGCAAGGTAAATTACTGCACGAGGAAAATCAAATACTTGTATAGTAAAGTGTTTTTATTGGATGTATATAAGCATACGCACACTTTTCTAGAATAAAGTGACTTACTGAGATTTCTTCTTTATTTTTTTATATTACGTTTTAAATTTTTCACTTCCCTTTCAGCTCTCTTGACCGAGGGAGCGAGACGTGCAGCAGCAGCAGCAGCAGCGCAAGGGCTGTAGGTGTTGCGGTGGATGTGTCGGGGTAGATTCTGCTTACAGCCGAGCCCTGCAGCCTGACGGGGCTGTCTGCAGCAGTACTGTAAGGAAGGGACGAGACGTTTTCCAACACCTGCGAGAGCGTTCGCTTTTCTGCCAAGAATGTGTTCTCAAACTCGTATCGATTACCTTTGATACGGGTTTGAAGTGTTCCGATCGCTCTGGCTCAGAAAGGCTGTGTTATGTTTGGAGCTGACCCGTTCCCCCAGAATGCTCCTGGAGCTCGACTGCTGCCCTATCCCTTATGCCGACGGAATTCCTTTGCTTCCTTCCCTGCTTTTCTTTTTTTATGCGCTGGAATCCAACGTGGGATTTTTGCTTTGCAGCTGTGTTCTGGTCAGGGTCTGGTGATGCCGGGTATGCAGCCCAGGTTTGCCTGCCGGTCGTTAAGCGGTCGTTAAGCGTACTGAGGGGAAGAGGCCAGCCCTGTGCCTGGAGGCTCCTGGCTCTGTCTGCAGGGGGGCCCCCCCCGCAGGTGTGGCGGGAAGGGGGGGTTCTGGTGGAAGGGTCCGGGGTTGACTGGGACCGTGGACATTGGTAGCCTGGGGAACACGTCCCAGCCCAGGAACGGAGGGGGAGCGTGGTGGCACAGAGCCTGAGCAAGAGATATGGCACTGTGGAAAAAAGAAAAAAAAAATAGAAAAAAAAAGCCTGACTAGATCGAGCTACCTACACTTGCTGTGTGTTCCATAGTAAGGCTCAGCAGATACGATGGGTAATCTGGAGATGATATGTAAGCGTAAATAGCTAACTGAGTCTAGATCGATGTAAGTGTAAGTAGATATCCAAGCCTAAATAGAGAAGTCTAAAAAGATATTCAAGTGTCAGAATATGTAAGTAAGCAGATAACTAGTCTAAACAGATGTTCTGTGTAATAAGTGTTAATGTGCAAGTCTAAACAGGTATTGTATGTAAGTGTAGGTAGCTAATACGTATAAAACAGAGAGATGTTCCCTAAATGGATATATGTTTTAAGATAGAAGTGTAAATGTCTGTGCTATATAAAGTTTTTAAAGTGCCAAGAAACCCTACTTACAGAAAGGATTTAAAAACTCGACGCCCCCCCCCTCCCCCCAATCTCCATAGAAGCTATAAAAGCGCTTTCAAAAGCTGCCCCTTCTCCTTCTCCCATCCCGATTTGGGGCAGATTGCCCCGCATGGGAACTTTCCCCTGTGGGGCCACACACGCAGAGCGGGAGCTGCTGCCACGACAGAAAACTACCCCGGAACCCCTGATTCTCAGTCTGCCATGAGGTCCCCCCGATTTGGGGGAAAGAAAAAAAAAATTTGGCACTTCCAGGAAAGCCAGTTTGTGGATTTGTGCAGCGGGAAAGTAAAAAAAAAAAAAAAATAATGCAGAAAACTAAAAGCAAAAATCACCAATTCTTACATTGTCAAAGAGTGCCAAAGAAACCCAGAGTTGAGTATTTTGGAAAAGCAAAAAGACCCAATTTTTGTATTCTGGAAAAAAACCTCAAAACAATCCCCCCAAACCGCCACCGATTTGGGGTGAAACGCTGGCAGTTGGAGGGGCACCGCTGGGAGTTCTCTGGTGTGGGTCAGTCATCCGGAGTGGATTCTCTGTTGCGGGGTATCCCAGGTGAGTTATCTGCTGTGGGTGTCCTATCCCCCGGCATAGGTCATCCCCACACACGTGTCCCGTCCCCGTCCCCCCCTTCTGCCCACACATAGACCCCGTCTGTCCGTCCGTGTCCGTCTGCCTTCCCTTGTCCCCTCTGTGCGTCTCTGCCTTCCCGAATGCTTTCCACGGAAATCTCCCCCGCACGAGATTTTCCCCCATGTGAGTTTTTTTTCCCAGTGACTTGTACCCCACATCCCCGTCCTCCTATCTTGTGCCCCCACTCCCCCCCACCTCCTTCCCCGCACCCCACTCCCACCCCACCCTCCCTCCTCCTGCATTTGGGGTTTGTGCTGGCAGCAGGGTTGGCCACGCAGGGCTGTGCTGGTGACGGCTGAGCAGCGCTTGCACAGAGCCAAGGTGCTTTCTGCTCCTCGCCCTGTGCCCCGCCAGCGAGCAGGCTGGGGGTGCATGGGAGGGTGTTGGGAGGAGGCTGGCGGGGGGGGGGTGGGTGCCGCTGCTCAGGGACTGGCTGGGCGTTGGTCATTTGGTTGTGGGCAATCATTTTCATTTGTACCATTTGCCTGCCTTGGGTGTTTTCTCCCTTTGTTGTTTTTTTTTTTCTTCTTTGTTTTATTTGTCCTCTTTTCCTTACTGGTGGTTGAACCGTTTTTATCTCAGCCCACGAGTTTTCTCACTTTTGTCCTTCCAGTCCTCTCCCCCATGCCACGGGTGGGGACTGAGCTGTGTGGGGCTGAGTTGCCGGCTGGGGTTAAACCACGGCACAGGGTTGGTTGCAGGCCCCTTTCTCTTGCCCCTTACTCTGTCCGGCTCGGCTGGAGAGTGCGGTTGTTGCAGAAACCGCTGCACCCTGCGGCTCCTCCTCGGGCTGTTGGCTTGGCCCTGCGTGTAGGTTGCCGAGGCCATGGACGCTGTGTGGGACCCGGGCAGCCCATCCAGGCTACCCCGCAGGGCGTGTTGCAGGCAGCAAAGGGCAAGCGCCACGCTCGGCGGCGGGAGCGGCAAGGAGCGCGGCGCTACGCTCCTGCGCAAAGGTAAGGTGGCACCTCCAGGGCTCTACGGTCACTCGCCGGGGACATCGACCGTCCCGATGTGCCTCTCTGCTTTCCCTGCTTGGCGTCGAACGGCTTTGCACGCTGTAAGTACCGTGGTGCGGGGTCTCTTTCTCTGAAGCCTGGCGTCTGCGCGGGATGAGGAGAGCAGCGTACGATGGCACAGAGGGGAGGAAGGGTGCCGACAGCACAGCAGAGCCCGAGGAGCGCCAGGGTCTCGCTCTTCAGGCTGCCATCTGTGTTGCCTTCATTGATGTCGTTGGTAAAGTCTCTCTGCAGCATCAGTTGCCTCGCTGCTGTCACTCTCCCCCCCTCGCTGGCAGATGCAGATGGATACAGCAATCCCGGGGGGGGGGGTGTAGGGGTGAGCCCCTTCCCGAGGCTGCCTGAGCTGCTGCTGCTGCTCCCGAGGCAAGGCGGCGCGGGGCAGGGACAGAAAGAGCTGCCAGGCTTTTAGAGCAGGCAGATGCCCCGGGCTGAAATGCTGGAGGCTGGGGGCTGCTTTTTGTTGCCGAGGCGCTGAGTGTGGCTGCGCGGGGGAGGAGGGCAGAGAAGTAGGAGCGCCGTGCGGGCGGGGGTGGGCCCGGCTGGCCCTGCGGCCCGGGGGCGAGGTAGCGGTCCTTGCTCGTGCTGCGGGCTGGAGGGCCGGGCCGTGCTTTTTTCGTACTCTGCCTCCATTAGCCTAGCGAAATATGGCCCCGGAGCTCGGGAGCCGCGCATGCGCAGTGGTCGATTTTCCCCGCTCCCTACTGCCGCCATACGACCAAAAATTGAGTACTGCGATCGGATCTTCCCCCCCCCCCTTAGGGGGTAGAGTACTGCAGCTCGGCATCCGCGCATGCGCAGTGGCGCCATTATTTTGGAGCAGGGAAGGGGCTGTGACAGAGCCACGGATAGGAGGTGATAGCCCGGGGGGGGGTCAGGCGATGGCCCCTGCTCCTGCCGGGCTCCCGCCGGGGCGGGGCGGGCGGGCGGGCCGCCGCACAGTGGGCTCGGAGGGCGGGGAGAACGCTGCCCCGCCAAGTGAAGGCCGGGGGGCTGCCCCGGGGCATGCCGGGAACTGTAGTCCTGGGGCGTGACGCTTCCCGGCGGCCATTTTGCTCTTCGGGAGCAGGCCGGGAGTTGTAGTCCTGGGCGGCCGGGCGCATGCGCGGTGCCGCCCCGCCGGCGCATGCGCGGTGCCGCCCCGTCCGGCGCATGCGCGGTGCCGCCCGTCCGGCGCATGCGCGGTGCCGCCCGCCCCCGGCGCATGCGCGGAGCCGCCCCGCCCGGCGCATGCCGGGTGCCGCCCCGCCCGGCGCATGCGCGGTGCCGCCCCGCCCGGCGCATGCGACGGTGCCGCCCCGCCCGGCGCATGCGCGGTGCCGCCCCGCCCGGCGCATGCGCGGTGCCGCCCCGCCCGGCGCATGCGCGGTGCCGCCCCGCCCGGCGCATGCGCGGTGCCGCCCCGCCCGGCGCATGCGCGGTGCCGCCCCGCCCGGCGCATGCGCGGTGCCGCCCCGCCCGGCGCATGCGCGGTGCCGCCCCGCCCGGCGCATGCGCGCGGTCCATGCTGCCGTCCGCCGGTAACGGCGGGGCGATGCTGCGGTGCCTGCGAGGTGGTGTCGCCGTGCTCGTTGCTGCTTCCTGGTGAGGAAACGCCGCTGCTGCCCCACGTGTGCGGTGCCGGCGGTCGCTAGGCGTACTGAGGGGAAGAGGCCAGCCCCGTGCCTGGATTCTCCCGGCTCTTGTCTCCGGGGGGGGCCCCCCCCCCCCCGCAGGTGCGGCAGGAAGGGGGGCTCTGGTGGGAGGGTCTGGGACCGGGGTCGTTGGTTGCCTGGGGAGCACGTCCCGGCCCAGGAACGGAGGGGGAGCGTGCTGGCACAGAGCCTGAGCAAGAGATGGCACCGTGGAAAAAAGAAAAAAAAACAAAAAAAAAAAATCCTGACTAGGTCAAGCTACCTACACTTGCTGTGTGTTCCATAGTAAGGCTTAGTAGATACTGTGTGCAATCTAGGTAGAGATTATATCTAAGTGGTCAATAGATAAGTAAGTCTAGGTAGATGTTCTGTATAAGAGCTGTTAATATGAGGTGTACATAAATACTCTATGTAATAAGTGTACATAGGCAGAGTCTAAAGAGATTTACAAGTGTAAATATCTAAGTCTCAGCAGATATTATATGTAGGTGTAAACAGGTAATACATATGAAAGGAGATAAGAGGGCAGGGGATGCGGGGGGGCACGTCACGGGGAAAAAAACTCACAGCGTCTGCGCAGCATCTTTTACCCCTTCTTAAACGTCCACCACAGAGGGGGTAGCGGCATTGCTGATGGGCTCAGCTTTGACCCGGGTCAGATCTGTCTTGGAGCTGGAAGAGGCTGTGCCCAACATGGGGCAATTCCCGGTATCCCCTCACAGAACCGCCCCCTGCAGCCCCTGCCCTGCCCCAGCTAACGAAACCTTGCCACGTAAGCCTGATACAACAGTGATCGGTCATGGGGCAGAGAAGAGGGGTTGGAAAATAAGGAAAGGGAGGCAGGGAGGTGGAGGGAATGGCAATGAGCGACAGGCCAGAGGGGAGGAAGCGACCGGGGACCAGACCGAGAGAGAGGGAGACCTCTCTGATCCCTGCGACGATGCCTCTTGCTCTGTCAGAACCTGTGCCAAAGCCCTCTTTGTGCTCCTGCACAGCAGCCTGTGTGTTTTCTGTGTTAGAGCGTGGTTGCATTGGGCAGCTGGTAGACGCAACATGTCTGGCGTTGGCTGTGGGGCGGGGAGTGGGGTTCCTTCCCTGGCAGTCGAGGAGAAAAGAAGGGGTTTGTAAAGTTTTGAGGCAGGGGGATGGTCGGGCAAGGGAGGCGGGTTCATGAGCCTTTCTCGGACGGGTTTTGGAGCTGGATTTGGCTTTCCATGAGGTCTGTTGTGTTTTAATCTCTTTGTGGCCGACGGGGAGGTACGACAGAGTCGCGAGAGATGCAGCGTAAACTGCCTGCGTGTGACAACGTGCAGGGCTGAACATCAGACCAGTCTCATCTCGGAAGGCATTAGGTACGGTAAGGGATGTCAAAACGTACCCTCTTGACCTCTGAGTCTCCCTTCATCCGTGCCTGTTCCTTCCTTCTGTCACCGAAATCGGGTAGAATAAACCTCGTGACACCAATGTAGTGTTAAAAGGCAGGCATTCTTTATTCACGGCGCTGGATGCACGGGGGTTCACTCCACCTAACATGCATACCTAGCGCCTGTTTCAGTCAGCTTATATAAATCAAATATATACATATTCATTACATTCATACATAATCAATAACATTCTCTCTAACGATTGGTTCAAATTCTCTCACTTCCTGTGTAAATTACTGCACAGACTCAGTTGTTCACTTCTATTGTTCTCTTTTGAGTAGGTGGTATCATTTGGCTAGGTGGTCACTGAGTTGGTGGTCGCGATCTCCCCCTGCCAGAATTACCTCTTACCTACTCGGCTCTCAGTCTTGGTAGTCTCAGCCAGCTTTCTCAGTCCGTTACGCGAAACTACCTTCAATCTTCTTCTTTTGACAGGTGCACATTGTCTATAGTTTCAGTTGTATTAATAATTACCTTAAGACTACAGATCATAAACGTGATATGTTATACTCATTGTCTCTAGACCTAGTGTCCAGTTAGGCCGGGCTGTACAGAAGAACAAAGCAGCAGTAATGGTTACATTTGCGGTTAACTGATTCACTCCCATCACCTCAGAGCTAAAAACTAAGATACTTAACATCTATGTCATTATTCCAGTTACATTTCCCCCCTTTGGAAGTTTTGAAATAATCATCTTTTCAATACTTCCATTTCAAATAACTGATTCGTCTAATTAATTGATTTACTGATTCACTGTATTATGGTGGGAGCATCTCAGTTGAATCACTCAATCGTTGTCTCTTAGCTACTGCTTGCATAACAATTCGGTTGAAGGCAGTTCTCCTAGTAAGTTCTTTCTTTAGGCAATAGTAAATAAGTAGTATCACTAAAAACACTACCGATAGCAACAGTACAGTTTGAACCAAGGATTTGATCCGTGAACTCAAATTCCACCCTAATCCATTAAAAATTTTGTCTAGCCAATTCTCTTGCATGTCTTGCTGAATTTCTTGCGTATCTTTTTCTATTTGTCCTAATAAACTCAAATCATGTTTTGGTTGTCCTGGTTTCAGCTGGGATACAGTTAATTTTCTTCACAGAAGCTAGCATAGTGCTGTGCTTTGGATTTAGTGCCAGAGGGGTGTTGATAACACGCTGATGTTTTTTGTTGTTGCCAAGTAGTGCTCAGACTGCTCAAGGACTTTTTGAGCTTCTCCTGCTCAGCCAGGTGGGAGTACAGCACATCTAGGACCCAAACTGTCCAAAGAGCTATTCCATACCATAGAACGTCATGCCCGAGGCCCGGGGGGGGGGGGGGGGCGGGGTTTAGTCGGTCGGTCGGTCGCGGGGAGAGTGATCGCTACTCGGGTACTGATCGCTGCTCGGGTACTGATCGTGGCTCGCGACGGGCTGGGCATTGGTCAGCAGGTGGTGAGCAATTGCATTGTGCATCATTCGTTTTGTATATTCTGTATATTTTGTTATCATTCTCATTATTACTATTATTATTATTTTCTCTTATTAAACTGTCTTTATCTCAGCCCTCAGCTCTAACCTTTTTCTCCTTCCCGATTCTCTCCCCCATCCCACTGAGGGAGGGGGGGGAGTGAGCGAGCGGCTGCGTGGTGCTTAGTTGCCAGCCAGGTAAAACCATGACAAACATCTTGGGTAACGTTTGGGATCTGTATGCAGCAATGATCTATCTTATCTCTCAGGTATCCGCAGACTCTGTGTTCTTTTAATAAGAGCATGTCCAAAGCTGTTCTGTTTTGCAGGGTCATCCTCGAAGTTGCTTGTAGCTGTAGATTTAATTGTTTGAATCCTTTATTTGTCACATGAGCCAATTTTCCTACCTGACCAGTTAATCTATACAACCAGGCTCTGTTCCTGTAGGTTGGGAGCCAATAAAGATTCTAAAGCCCATCCAACTTTTTACTCCTGTCGGAGGTTCATTCCAGCCTGCATCATCGATTTGTGATCTTTTTGTCCGAATTAATTTCAAATTTTCAGTTTCCCTTAAAGGGAGCCTTTTTCCAAATTGGACATGTTGGCATTCCTCAAGTGATTTGTTTCACTTTCCCATCTACTGGTAGGTGGGTAGACCAAATTCCATCACTCATTGCCCAAACTAAATGTCCTGTAGATCTTTTACAGCTAAATCTTGTCCCTCTCCTGGGCTTCTACGTGTCAGTCAGTTGTAAATCATTTTTGAGTCCTCTACACCAACATCCATATTTTAATGCAGCTGCTAAGGGTGGAATATCCTGTACTGCTCTACTGACCAAGCCAAATACTGATCTTTAGACTCTTTCAAAGCCTCATATAGTGGCTTCACATACAGTCCGTAGTTCAGGATCCAGAGTCGACACCATCCAATCATCCCCAGAAAAGCTCTCAATTCCTTCAGGCTGCTGGATTCAGGATTTTGGCAAATGGCTTCTTTTCTTTCATTCCCCAGTTGTCTCTGTCCTTGAGAGATCTCAAATCCCAAATAAATCACTGCTTCTTTTCCTGTTTGGGCTTTGCTTCTGGAAACTCTATATCCTCCTTGGCCCAGGAAATTTAATAAACTGATGGTAATTTCAAAACGTTCTTATTACTTTCTGCTGCTATCAGAATGTCATCCACATACTGTAACAATATGCCTGCCTCTTGGTTCTGTTTTTTTTCCATATCTCTAATTCTTTTGCCAATTGCTTCCCAAATATCGTAGGGCTATTTTTAAATCCTTGTGGAAGTACAGTCCATATTAGTTGTGTCTTTTGTCCTGTGGTCAGGCTTTCCCATTCAAAAGCAAATATGCTTTGGCTCTTTATAACCAGAGGTACGCAAAAGAAGGCATCCTTTAAATCTAGTACATTAAACCATTTGTGTTCCTCCTTTAAAGAGGTCAGTAAAGTGTATGAATTAGCCACTACTGGGTGTATATCTTGGACTACCTGATTGATGGCCCTTAAATCCCGAACTAGTTGATATTCCTTGCCTCCGGATTTCCTTACTGGCAATATAGGAGGATTATATTCTGATTCACATTCTGCCAAAAGCCCATATTCTAAAAATTTTGCTATTAGCCCCTCTAATCCTTTTCGAGCCTCCCACTTAATAGGGTATTGGTTTTGTCTTACCGGCTTAGCTCCAGGTTTTAAAGACACTTTTACTGGTCCTGCCAATTTAGATGGTCCCGGAACTCTGCTTGCCCAGACTGAAGGAATTACTGCATTTTCCACTTCTTCTGGAATCTGTTCTTCCCTATGGGAATCCTGACACATAAACACTCTGGCCTCTATGGCTTTTGATTCTGGTATTAGTAACTTAATTTCTCCATCTTTGAAAGTTATTTGTGCATTTCATTTGTTTAATAAATCTCGTCCTAACAAGGGTAAGGGACATTCAGGCATATACGAAAACGGGTGAGTTACCCATAGTTTCCCCAATTTAAACTTTAGTGGTTTTAGGAAAGGCCGATTTTCTTTCTGCCCCGTCGCACCAACACCATCTACCGATTTATGACTGAGTTTCCCTTTGCGCGTGTTCAATACGGAATAAGCAGCCCCCCTGTCTCCTAAAAATTCTACTTCTTCATTCCCTAGCTTCAGCGTCCCCAGGGGTTCAGCTAGGGTCGATTCCCCCGGTTCCCTTTGTGATCATCGATTGGATTGCCCGGAGAGCTGGGTCTAATTCCCTCGCTCTGGGGCGTTCTCTCGTGCAACGCCCCCGCTCCTTACGAATCGCACTCTGATCTTGTGCCAATCGGAGATTTACTTTCCTTCTTTCTCCGATATTCGCTCCTCGTCCTCTCCCTCTTCCCCTTCTGTTATTCTCAGTTCGGACCGCCGGTAACCTTCCTTCCCTCCGTGCTTGTCTCGCTTCTGTTTCTCTGTTACGATATAGAGTCCAAGCTACTTCAGGCATTTTACCCAGGTCTCTAGATTCAGGTCCTTCCAATTTTTGACGTTTCTTTCTAATATCTGAGGCTGATTGCCCCCTAACTAGAGAGGCCAGTTGTGCTGCCGCGCCTGGATTTTCTGGGGCCAAAGGAGCCCGTTTTCTAGCAGTCACCGTCAGCCTTTCCGCGAAGGCCGAGGGGGACTCGTTTGGTTCTTGTCTGGCTTTTTCAGGTTCTCGCCACGTTCTCCTCCTTTCCAAACCCTCCCCGCGGAATTTTGTGGGTGTGTCCCGCCCCGTTTCTGCCCTTCTGGACGACTCCCCAGCGCCAAGAGCAAAGCGCCATCTCCACGCCGGCGCGGCCGTTGCAGGAGCCGGAGGCTGGCGGCGTGAGGTGGCTCCGGGCGGTGCGGCCCCGCTGCTGGGGGGTCTCGGCGGGCGGGGCCCGTGGCCAGGGGCGGGCCCCTGCCCCTGCCCCTGCCCCTGCCGGGCTCCCGCCGTGGGCCGGGGCGGGCGGAGCCCCAGGGGCGGGCAGCGAGGCTGCTGGCGCCAGCGCTGGCCTGGGGGGCCGGGGGGTGCGAGGCGGGGAGGAGCGGGGGGCCGGGCTGCGGCTGCGGGAGGGCGCGGTGGCGGGGGCCGGGCGCTGGCCCGGCGGGTCCCGGGGAAAGGCCGGAGGGGGGCGGGGGTGCGGCCGGGCCTGGCGAGGTGCCGGGCGGGGGGGGCTAAGGGTGCCGCGCCGGGGGGGAGCCGGGGGCGGTCGGGGCTGTGTCGGAGGCGGCGGCGGGGACGGTCTGGAGCCGGAGCCGCCTGGCGTGGCGGGGGGGGCCGTCCCGGCCCGGGCTACCGGGGGGGGGTGCGCTGCGCGCTGGGGGCTCGGAGGGGCTTCCGGGTGCATGGGCAGGCGCGGGGAGCGGTGTCCACGGGAGGTCAGGAAGCTGGAGCTGGGGAAGGGCCTGCCTGGGCACGGCTGCCTGCAGGAGCTGGCTGAGGAAGGAAGGGCAGACAGTTCCCAACCCAAACCAAAGCCAGCCAACCCAAAAAGTCGACTTCCTTCCATGAAATGAACGTGGGGTGAGACATTTTGCAACACCTGCAAGAGTGGTCACTTTTATGCCTAGAATTTTTGAGTGTTCCGATCACTCCGTGTTCAAAAGGCTGCGTTGTGTTTGGAGCTGACCCGTTCCCCCAGAATGCTCCTGGAGCTCGACTGCTGCCCTATCCCTTACGCTGACAGAATTCCTTTGCTTCCTTCCCTGCTATTCTTTTTTTATGCGCTGGAATCTAATGTGGGATTTTTGTTTGCAGCTGTGTTCTGGTCAGGGTCTGGTGATGCCGGGTAGCTGCCCTGCAGCCCAGGTTTGCCTGCCGGTCGTTAAGCGGTCGTTAAGCGTACTGAGGGGAAGAGGCCAGCCCTGTGCCTGGAGGCTCCCGGCTCTGTGTTAAGGAATTTCAGGAATCTCTGGGTTCCTCTGGGTTTGTGTCTATTCACAGCCCAGAGTTGGGCCATCGCCTCAGTGAGTGGCAACTGAAAATCACAAGTGTAATAGTTTTACATCTTTCTATAACAATTGCATAGAGAGTTTCCGCGGTGTTCGCAATTCCTCATTTGTCTGCCCAGCTGAAAGTCCGTTGTTTCCCACAGGTTAGCATACTCGTATCATTCTGTCTCAGTTCTGCTTCTCAAAGGCGAAGTCTGTTGGCTCATCCATCAAAAGTCTTCTCTCAGCAGCCACCGTGAATGCGAGGCAAAAGCGTAAAAACTTAACCTCTAACCTAGCCTCTATTCGTCTGGGCCTACTTTAATTATCCTGCCTACATCTTGGTTCAAGACCAACTTATCTGATTGTCTTAAAGTCTTACCTTCATCTGTCTTTATTTACTGATTAACTCAGCTGGTTGTTAGTCCAACCGCGGAGGGGGGCTATACAAGGGATGCGGTGAGCAGTAGGCCGTGGGCTGTTGAATTTCTGCCTGCACACCTGCATCTTGGCTGCATTCAGAAGTCAATACCTTCACACAATATCCACCAAATGATTCATGAAACGTAAGCAAAAGCAAAGTTCTCTCTCTCCTTTATCATTCCCTCCTTTTGTTTTTATTGCATCCCTGCAAAAAATCTAGCTTATTTATATTTCCACATATCCTCTTGACGTCTACTAATAATCCGAGAACAACAAGCAATCAAGCATTGCACAATTAGAAATAAACAGACTAAAACCAAAACTAGCACTGAAATGATCAGAAGTGCTTTCTTCATCCAAGCAGTCAAATTAGGAAACCATGAAGTGAACCATGAGAAAGTCTCGGAGAATCCCCAAGAAGTACCATCCTTTTGTATATGCTGCACGGTTGAACTAACTTCCCAAATTTTCCGCCCAGCAGTGACCGGTTCTCCCGTTCGACCAGTATACGTGCAGCAACTCGCATTTACCAATACCGATGCCAATTAATAGTTTTTGGAAGAGGTGTACCTAATAATTTGAAGCCTTGGTTTGCAGTTATTGGTAGAGCTACACAAATCCAGCCATTGGTCAGATTTACAGTTTTAGTAAAAGTTTTGAGTAAGGAAAAGAGTATTTTTATTCGATTCAAGCTCCGTTTCCTCATTTTCAACTTGGACAAAGGTAGCATGCTGTGATATGAGAAAGGGGTTTGGTGCGAGTGAGGTTGGTATTGGCATCATCATAGCAAAAAGCAAATCTAGCCCAAAGCGATTCAACTAAGACAGACGGATTTAAACAAAGTAAATGACAGAAAAGATGAATAATGTCCATTATTCTTCGTTATCTTTGCGCACGTGTGAATGATGGATCCGGTTCTCTTTTCCAGATATTTTATGCAATAGCATAAAAAGAAGTCACTGGTACAGTATATGGACCTTCCCAACGCGGTTTGAATCAATTTTTATGCTTGAAGCTTTTTACGTAAACCTTGTGATTTTTCAGCATATTGTTTTAACAAAATTTCCACTTCAGGGGGGGGGGGGGTGTATGAGTGCAGTCAGTGCGTGACCTAAAACTATCAATCTAGATTTCTCTACCATTTCCGCAGCAGCAGTGATTGCTCTAATACAGAGAGGTGTACCTTTAATTATGCTACCTAGAGAGGCAGAAAAATAGCCTACGGGCCTCTCGTAAGGCCCCCAAATTTGCACTAATGCTTCTCTTGCTCTTCATTTTGTTTCACCACAATAGAATTGGAAGGGTTTGGTATAATCCGGAAGACCTAAAGCGGGTGCGTTTCAAAGCGCTGACTTTAGAGTTCTAAAGGCTTTTTCTCTTTCGGGACCCCAAGCAATTGGTTCTATTTCTTCCTTTCTAGTGGCTTCGTGTAGAGGTTTTGCAATTGCACTAAATCCAGGAAACCGAGGCCAGCCAAACCCCACCTGCCCTAAAAACCCCCTCAGCTGTCTCTTTGTGGTCGGTCTGGGCAGTTTCTGTATTACCTTTGTTCTTTCGGGGTCTGTTTCTCTTCTTCCCGGACTTAAACAAAAGTAAAGTATTTGGGAATTTTTCTGACACAATTGTAACTCAGATGGAGAAACTCAGTGACCTTTTTTTACCAATTGTCTACATAAATACTGGGTGTCCCAAATAGTCAGTTTTGGTTTTACAATTAACAAATCATTCACATACTGAATCCTAACAGATTTACGTGGAAACACAAGGTCTTGTAAGTCATCCTTCAGAATTTGGGAAAATTCTGTAGTTGGTGAACTGGTAAATCCTTGGGGTAACTGTGTCCGAGTTAATTGTTTTCCCTGCCAAGTGAAGGCAAAAATGTGTTGGCTTTCTTCAGCCACAGGAATGCTAAAAAAGGCTCCCGTCAGGTCTAAACCAGTATACTATTGTCCCCATGGTGGTATTTGGGTTAAAATCAAGCTTGGATCCAGAACCACAGGATGCGGTGAAATTACACATTCATTTACTGCTCGCAAATCTTGCACAAACGGATATTCTGCATCCCCGTCCTTATCTTTGCGATGTTTGCTCACAGGCAGAATAGGGCTATTGTAAGGACTTCTACATTCTTTCAAAGTCCCGTGTTCTAAAAATTTCTTAATTTGCTTACCGATACCGGGGATGGCTTCTGCAACTCTCAGCTATTGCCGAGTTGAAGGAGGAGACCCTCTCTTTGTTTTGATTGCAACCAGTTCTGCAGATGTTAATAATCCAATTTCATCTCCTGAGGTACTCCGTAATTCAGGAGGACTTTCTTTTAGTTCCTCAGGTTTTTGTAAATTCTCAGAATTTTTACTATCAATTTCAACTAGTTGAGATCCTATAATTATCGATTGAATTCCCTGGGGAGTCGGAGAAATGCAGGTCCCCAATTCTTGGAGTAAATCTCAACCCCGTAAAGAAACGGGCGATTCTGGTGATGGAACAGTTTGTCCCCGTACTAATTGCTCTTCTAAAATAACTTGTGGTGGTTTGACACTGGCTGGATGCCAGGGGCCCACCAAAGCCGCTCTATCACTCCCCTCTAACCGGACAGAGGAGAGAAAAAGTAAATCAAAAGGCTTGTGGGTCGAGATAAGGACAGGGAGAGACCATTTTATCAGTTACTATCATGGGCAAAACAGACTCAACTTGAAAAAAAAATTAATTTATTATCAATCAAAATCAGAGAAGGAGAGGATAAAAACTGCTAGATCTTAAAAACCTTCCCCCCGCCCCTCCCTTGTTTCTGGGCTCAACTTCATTCTCAGTTTCTCTGCCTACTCCCCCCAGCGGCGCAGGGGGACGGGAATGGGGGTTGAGGTCAGTTCATCACACATCGTCTCTGCTGCTTCTTCCTAGGGAGAGGACTCTTCCCCTGCTCCAGCATGGGGTCCCTCTCACAGTAGACAGTCCTCCATGAACTTCTCCAACGTGAGTCCTTCCCACGGGCTACAGTTCTTCATGAACTGCTCCAGCATGGGTCCATAATTTCCACGGGGTGCAGTCCCTCAGGAGCAGACTGCTCCAGTGTTGGGTCCCCTGTAGGGTCAGAAGTTCTACTGGCAAATCTGCTTCGGCGTGGGCTCCTCCCCCCATGGGTCCGCAATGGCTTGCCAGGAACCTGAGCTGGCGCAGGCTTCCCACGGGGTCACAGCCTCCTCCCTTCGGGTGTCCACCCGCTCCAGCGTGGGGTCCTCCACGGGGCTCCACCGTGGACCTCCATGGACTGCAGGGGCACAGCCTGCCTCACCATGGTCTTCGCCACGGGCTGCAGGGGAATCTCTGCTCTGGTGCCTGGAGCACCTCCTCCCCCTCCTTCTTCACTGACCTTGGTGTCTGCAGGGTTGTTTTCTCTCACATCCTCTCACTTCTCTTCTCTCTCCGGCTACTGAGATGCAGCCGTTTTTTTTCCTTCTTTAATATGTTATCACAGAGGCGCTTCCACTGTCGCTGATTGGCTTGGCCTTGACCAGCAGTGGACACAGGGAAAACTTCTGGCAGCTTCTCACAGAAACCACCCCTGTAGCCCCCCCGCTACCAAGACCTTACCACAGAAACCCAATACATAAATGGTAGGGGAAGGGAGAGAGATAATTCCTTCTTTCCTATAACTTCATTAACAACTACAGTTTTGTTTGAGTCTTGTGGAATTTCAAAATTTAACAAAGATAAAGTAGCTCCAGTACCCACTAAAAAGTTGACAAAAATACCGTTTACCTTCACAGCAGTTTGTCCACTTGGGTCTGCCTGGATTCATGTTGATTCCATAAACCAGGGAGTTCAATAAGTTGGTTTGGGTTTTTTTGTTAAATTTTTCTTCAATTACTGGGAACGTGGACGAGGAGGTCTTTCTGCAACAGCTCGGTCTTCTCCATGTACTGGTCAGAGTGGGCACAGACGTTGTCCATGTCCTTTGTCCAGCTAGTCGCTCTTTCACTTGTTTGTCTTCTAGCCTCAATTAATTGTTGAACAGCAGCTTGATAGGCCTGTCTGCCCTGGGTGGTTGTAACATCCCGTTCTGGAGTTTGGTCAGGCCGGGGATTTAACCCTTGTCCTCTGTGTGCTATGTCCTGATCGTTTTTGCACAATTTTTTCTCTTTCCTCAGCTTGGAATAATTCACGCAGGAGAGTTCTTCCGTCATTCCGACTGGGAAAATAATCGGTAATTATAGCAGATAACAGTTGAGCATGTTTGTCAGCCTCATCGCGTAGTCTGGGCATTTCTGCTTGCCAAGCTATGCAATCTCCTTGTTTCCAAGGTTCACGTCTTGTCACGTAGCAGTGACGACAGCAGGAACCCCCGGCAGGGATCCTGGCCCTGCTCTTGCATTAGGAACGCAGTCGGCTCACACTGGGTACATTCCTGCTCCAGGATTTGGAGATGATTGACGATCCTCTGTTTGCAGAACAGGAGGAGATGAATGATCCCTATTATTAATTTTCGTATTGTTAATTTTTGAGGTTTTTTTTTCCTCTGATAATCCTAATCGTTCCAAATAAACCAATAATCAATATCTTGGCTGCCAGAATCTTCTAAAATGATCCTCAAAAAAACCCAATAATAATAATATAAATATTATTATAAGAGTTATTATAAATAATATATATTGTTAAATATATAAATAATTATTATGCCCATAATAACAACATAAAAGAATAATCCTCTAGGCGCTGGGGGCTCGGGGGTCAGGCTGTCCCCGCTGGGGGAGGCGGGCGGGGAGGCTGCCCCGGGGCATGCCGGGAGCTGTAGTCCTGGGGCGCGGTGCCCCGAGAGCGCATGCGCGGTGGGCCCCGCCCGGTGTCCGCGGTGGGGCCGGCCCCCCGCCGTAAAGCGCGGGACCGCGGCGCCGGTGCCGCCGCCCGCCGGGTGCTCGGGGCTGCTGCTGCCGCCTGGCGGCCGAGGGCAGACCTGCAGCGCGGCGTGGCGCGGCGTCGTCGGGCGGCGCATGCGCAGTGAGCGGGAGCAGCATGGCGGCGCGCGGCGAGGTGAGGCGGGGCTGGCCGGAGCCGGGCGGGGGCGTCGGAGCCGGCAGCAGGGTCTGCCCGGAGGCGGAGGCGGGGGGCGTGGGCGGCGGGAGGGGAAGCTTCGAAGCGGGCGCTGCGGCGGGCTGCCGGTGGGCGGGAGGGGAGCCGGGTCGGGGCAGCCCGTCGGGAGTTGGCCGGGAGCGGAGAGAAGGGAAGAGGGGAAGGAGACGGACGCCCCCCGGGGAGGGATGCCGGGCGCCTCCGCAGATGGGCACAGCTTCCCCCGAGCCTGCCCCGGCCCCGCCGCTGCCGCCAGCTCCAGCCCCTCCCCTGCAGCCTGTGCCGTAGGCCCCGGTCGCCCCCAAGAGCCGCGGTGAAGGCCACGGGCTGTCCCTGGGACGGGCTGGCTTGAGCTGGGGCGTGGGTGCCGTTGGCAGCAGCGTGGGGAAGGAGCGGCGTCTCCCGAAGCCCCTGCGGAAGGAGGGCATTTGGCTGGGGGCTGTCGGTGGCAATCCCGGCCGCCGCTGCTCCTTTCCCTCTCCCGGAGGCCGCGCTGAGGATGCGGTTGTGCGATCCCGGCCTGCGTCTCGATCGCCGTGCAAGAGCTGTGAGATGCCCCCGTATTCTCCCGGGTGTAGGCCAGCCCCGCGCCCGGCGTTGGGGGAGAGGGAGGGAGGAGCGAAGAGGAAAGAGGCGTCTGAAGCGCCAAATGGTGCCGGCAGCGCTGAGAGCGAGAGCTGTGGTGAGTCCTGGGCCCCGAGGGCCCCATCCCTGGCCCCCTGTCTTTTGCGTGCTGCTGTGATTTCCCCCCACACCTCTCCTCCTGTCTCTCTCTTTCCTCCCGTATCTCTTTGTCCTGCTCCCTGCCCATGTTCATGTTCCTTTCTGTCCTCTTGACCATCCCAGATGGTCCAAAGAAGGAACTTTATGATAAGTGAAGAGCTGCCTGCTACCTTCTTTAGGGCCAAGCGTTTCTCCTCTGTTTGTTCATGCTAATTTTACGGGCAGGTTGGAAATAGCCTTTTATTGTTATATGCCTGACTAAATTTTTAGCAAAATGTGGTGTCAGTGTACTTCATTTTTTGAGCATGTCATCAGGAGACAGATGATCTGCACGTCATGCTCTGACAAGACAATGTGCTGAGGCAGGGATGAGCTCGGGAAGAGGAAAAAAAGGTACGACGTCCCGATTTTGTTGTTGTTTGGTTGTTTGGGTTTTTTTAAGAGTGCAGTGTTGTCTGGTGGCAGCCTGCAGAACCGTATGGGGAATCTCTTCTCTCACCGATTTTTATAGAATAAATTAAACTTTAAAAAAAGAAAGTTAGAGTTGTGTCATTTACAGACTGACTTGCGTTG